>CM074181.1:0-1477411 GCA_037179385.1 Holothuria scabra | reverse complement strand
TTGGATGCTCCTCAAAAATCATTAACAAGATTGAGTGTTTTTTTTTTCTTGTAGTAGTATTTTTTTATGTGTGTGTGTGTGTTTAAAGGTCAGTAGTCCCCCCCCCCAAAAAAAAACCTTTTTTGAAGCCAGGGCTAAATATCTCAGCTTTCTTTTTATTTCTTTTCAAAGTATCTTTCACTATACTTTATGACTTCAATTTATTCAAGGTAAACCAAGCAGGTTTACTTCAAGTCAATTTCACAGTGTTGTCACGTCAGTCTCAACAGCCAATCATGAAACAGGAAAATGTACTTCACTACCTCAAGTCGGGGTGACTGCTCTTGTTCTTTAAGTTTCCAAGTTATATCACTGACGTTCGTTGAAGTCCATTTGTCCTTTCCCACTTCAAAATTTACCTTTTTTGTCAAGAATCACTTTTAATTCAGTTTCAATTTTCTTAAAATGTACTACCTACTGTACATCATGGTCAGGTCTAGGAAGGGCATGGGGTCAATTGCCCTTTCTCATTAGTCAGAACCACAACTTAACCAAATATACCTCTCGTGGGACTTAGTGTTTCATCCAAAGCCATTCTAACTGCAGCACCTATAATGGCTTTGCTTAATAGCCACCACCTGGGTTTTCCCCTGGGTTCTTACAGGGTCATGAAAGGGCTACAATTTTGGTAGGGGTTTCGCAATTCTCAGTTGGCTCAGCTCTTTGATTGACAGCTAATTCAAACAATGTAGAGTATCAAAGCATATATTACATAGCATGAACTGTACTGGGAGTGTTTTGAATTTACACATTGAGTTTTTCTACACTCACTCTGAAGCAATAAACTGAGATTGTTTCTGGATGAGGATGCATTTCAGGCAATTGTGGGAGGGGCTTAAGAAAGAAGGTTAGGAGAATTGGTCCTTTAAAGGAAGGTAGGTCCCTTGGACTCCACCTGCAAGAGCTTCCACTTTGCACTGGGTTTTATACTTCATGCAAAAAGTCCCCTCCCCATACATTTACCTTTGCTCTTTGTTTGACCCCACTTTTGAAAAGCTGGTGCTGTTACTTATCATGCTCAACTTATTCAACATCTACATCTTGTTCTTTAAGGATGTTACTCATTTGAAGAAATGCTGGGGCTATGAGGAGAACTGCAGCTATGAAGCAAGAGACAGGCAAGACTGGCCAGTTTGCACGGAATTTGATGTGAGATGGTAAGTTTCATACCCCCCCCCCCATCCCCACTTTAACATGACAAGATTAGGTTTCATTTCAAAGAAGGGTTAAAGGTCTTATTGTTTTTGTTCAATCTTTACAGCCTATTTTTTCTCTATCAGTCCGATATTATCAGAATGTGTTTGCACAAGTGTCATGGGAACTTTACAAACTTTGCACTTGCTCCACAGGGAGTCAGGTATTGTAGGTAGTCACATACTGTAGACCCAGGACCCTTTTCCTGTTAACTTCATGGTCTACACAACAGTTTGAAAAAAAAAAAACCAAAGGGGAATTAAGCATTTCTTGTCAATGAAAGGAACCTCTGCTAGCCCCAAACTCACTTTGTAACACAAATCTATGGACTAATTCCATTTCAGTTACATATTGTAAACCAAGCACAAATAACCTTGGTAGGAGGGTTCAGTCTCCACCTATTGGATCTTATGGTTAAAGGCTTTTGATGGCTACATATATATGAGATGCAGCCTTATGTATTTTATTTCTTGGCACTGGAACTACTGATGCACATTACCATGTAAAACTACCCATTAAATGTTTCTGATATTTCATTGATTGTTTGTAAGTACTGTCATGAATGTTAAATTTGGAGTTAACTCCTACCTGGGAAACACCCAAGACTTTAAAAATGGAAGCTGCTGTCATCAATGTGCTTGGGGCTCATCATTAGTAATGGAGTAAGAAAAAGAGTTAGTGAACCACATCTGGAAAAATGGTGTGGCCAGCCAGACTGAAACCAATTGGTTAGATATTGAGACATAAATCATCATTAAACTAACTGACTAACAGTTTTTGTTCGAAATCTTGTGGAAACTCCAAAGTAATCTGCCTTCCCTTGTTCTCTCAGGTCCTCAACATTATTATCTCAGTCTGCTGTTAGTCATGGAGAGTAAGTTAATAACTGAAAAATCTTAAATGGTGATTTTTGAGGTGTCTTAAGTTTAAGAGCCAACAGCCAACCTAGTGTCCCTTGAATTTGAAGGTAAATGGAAAATTTTAATACCTACAATTTTGTATAAATCCCAAAGCTTCTGGGGTCTTTGCCCTGACCTCCACCAGTTGCCTTAAGGCAGGCAGCTTAACACCATCCATTAGGGGGAGACGGGGAAGACTTCTTGTTCCCTCCACTGTGGGACAGTTTTACCCCTCTTTTGCCACAGTTTGAAACATCAAGTCCCACCCTGACCTCAATGATAATCATGATATTGACATGAATATTCATCCCAGGTACTGTATAAATCCCTTTATTTCTGTTCTTTGTTTTCTCCCCAGGGCCAAGTCTTTAGAGGAACAGAGAAGAAAATATTGGGACCGGTCAGATTTTGGATTTGTAAGAGAGGAGAGGAAGTCAATGAAAAATATTTGCTATAAGACCAAAACAGAGGTAAGTATCATGTAGGTTGGGCTGGTTACGTAGATTTACAATTGACAGAAACTTAGCTCCTGATCAAAAAATTTGATGCTTCCAGTAGGAAAGTTGGAAGAATTACATATTTGGTGTGTGGGTGAAATATGTTTAACAAAAGAACCCTAATTCTTTCAGGCAGGTCAGAATTAAGTCATCTGGTGTCACCACTCATCAAAAGGGGAAATTTCCCAAGAATTTCAAAGATTATCATCTGGGGTCACCAGAGGTCAAAAAGCAAAATTACGCAAATATTTTTGGCAAGGAATCACTAAGTGTTTGGGCTTTTTGGTTTCAAAATTTCCAGTACCCTGTTCTAACTGAAGGTGACACTCACCCTAGGTAACCTTTTCAGGTAGGATTACGTTTCTTTCCGAGAATCACATTTAACTGCCCGTCAACTGCTTTCTCTTTTTGGTGTTTTGTTCAGCTACCAGCCCTCCTCCTTCTTCAAAATGTCTGCAGATCCATTCCTGGTAGTAGTTTTGATACCAGTAATATCTTACTATAAGTTACCCAATATTTGAACCAGTTTTTAGTCAGCAGAATAACTTTTTAATGATAACTTTAATATCTCACACGTCATACCCTAAAGAGTTTTGCCCCCCTGGACCCTCACTAGGGCTATGCCCTGGACTCCACCCAAGGCCCCTAGCTCATGCTACCCATCCCCATCAATTAGGGCTTCATGCTTTGTGGCCCCCCAGCCACATGAGTGTATCTAGCAGTGACCCCCATTTACCCCCCAAGATTGAAAAGTCTGGCATCACCTCTGCAGCCATGCTTTCTTTGGCACATGCATTTCAACAGGATTAAACTGCTCTGCTATTGTGGTGTTTGTATTAGCATGGCTGCAACTACAGATTGTTTATTATCGCATGGGATCTCAAAGGTAAATTTTGCAGGTCTCTTTGATGGAGATGTATGATTTTTCAACGTTTAAATGATGCAGCACTAAAAATGTTTTTAATGTCCAGTATTGATGGTATTAAAGTAAGTTTATTGCTAGAGTAAACTGGTAAGACTGTGGGAAACTTGGATGGATTTCATATGTGGTATATTGTGTTAAATCTCTTTAACACAATATCTCAAGAAACTTGGATAGATTTCATATTTAGTAAGTGAATGCCTTATGGTCAGAAGATAGTCTCTTTTGTTTTTGGTAGAGGTCAAAGGTCATCTGGGGTCACCAGGGTCAAAGTCTGGAAATCTTGTTAATGCAATTTTTCAAGATAGCTGTCTGTCTTTTTTTTATCTATCTGTGGCTTTTATGGAGGTCAAAGGTCATCTTGGGTCACAGGAGGTCAAAATGTGAATGAAAACCTTGTTATGTGTGACATCTGAAGGTGGGAAACTTTAAGATTTCACATGTGGTATGTGGATGCACATTATGGTGAGAACATGGTCCCCATTTTTGTTGGTGGAGGTCAAAGGTCATCTAGGATAACAAAAGTATTTTTTGAACATGCTAGTATAACATTTGAGTTAGAAGATAATGGTACATGATGGCATTATCTGAAATGGAACATTTATGTAACATCAAAATCTCAATGCATTTTTGCACTCTGGTAATATAAGGTGCCAAGTTTATACTATGATTTCATTTTCTCCAGCATATATCCACCTTAGAATGTTCGGCATTCATCCGTCATTGTGCAGCAGAAAACATCATGTTTGACTTCAGCAAATATAAATTTGTGCAAAACACAGATAAGTAAGTGTTGATCTTATGGTTTTCAAATTCCTATTTATGTGGAAAACTAAGCCCAAGCATGTGCATATTTATCTTTACCAGATGGTTCCATGGGGCCCCAATTAGGGACCCCTGTTATCTTTGGTGGGGAAAGCCTTTTTGGGGATTCAGGGGTCATAGCCTGGCCCAGAAGCTCTGAGGTTGTATTACCAAGTCTATCTCTGGTTGAAAAGAAATGAATTTCTGATCGCCTCCATGTCATAAAGCTATCTATCTAATTGAAATAATAGTCTCAGAATGCAGGTATAGTTTACTCTGGCAGATTAGGTCCAGGACCCTACTTAAGTTCCCTGGGAACTTTGAAGTTTAGGAGACTTACATGTTTAGGACTGAAAATGGGGGAGGTTCTGACTATGAGGGAAAGTGCCCACTGCTGGTGCCGCCATTGATAAGGAGAAACCAATTTTGCCTTGCACATGAAGACCTGATTGTCAGTTAGTGTGAGTAATCTCTTCAACAAGGCTCAGTGCTATGTTACTATATTAGGCATAGGTAGTAATTGCCAACAGTTCAGTAATTTGATTTTGTGACTAAAAGGATGGTTCACTACTTACAAAATTATTCATAAGTGTTGCAGGTAATAGGTATAGCTGTTAACTCTAAAACTGATTGGCTTATTTCATTTGTTTTAACCAATGATTGGCTAAATTTGTCTGGAAAGGTGAAATGACAATCCCTAGCTTGCAGTCTGTGTCCGAAAGCAACAAGACAATTACTAAGTTATGCGGAAAAACATTTTACATGCAGAGCCCAAAATTATTAAGTTAAAGTTACAACTTTATTCAAGGGGAAGGCACACTTGCTTAAATGGTACAGATCCATGTAACGTAAATACTGCACCATGCTTACACCAGGCATATATTTTGAGTGTATCTTGGATGGCCTGCTCAGCACTCATATTACAATGTTGCAGACTGAAGGAGGAAAGCATGGTAGTGTGTCCATGTTTTGGAAATAAATTTTCCTCGGTTGTGCATTAAAATCTCTTGGAATATTTTTGAAACTGACCTATTCAATGGTTTTAAAACCTAATAAGTAGATAATGTATCAAAATTTGTTCCTCAATTCCTCAATTCCTTATGTAAACTTTCCAAAATCTTTCTTGAAACAATTGAACATACACAGTATTTAGCGCACACTTAATGGGGACTTTGACTACAGTTGGAAATGGACATGGAACTGAAATACAACACTGGAATGTGCAAACATGATTGAATATGTTTTATATAAACACCACTTATGTAGGACAGTACAAATGTTACCTGTATAATTCTAATGCCCGTATGGATCTAAATAATGACTTGCCTGCCTGACCTGGTGGTATACCATGGGGATCTGTTCGGATCAGTTGCTGTCCTAGCAAGGTTACAGGAACTGTGTCCTGAGGGTGCACCTGGGGGTCAATGTGATAGATATTATCTTAAGTTGCATTACTGGCAGTTGGCTTTTTTCCATCATTGTCATAAAATGGTTTCAGATGGTTGGAACGAACAATGGCTGTCTTTCGAGGGATTTTCACTGTGTGTTTGGTGAAATGGTAGAGCATCCGCCTCTCGTGCAGAAGGCCTGGATTCATTTCCCAGGTTGAGTCATTCTAAACACTCTAAAAAGGAACCTACTGCCGTTCTGCGTGAGGCTCCTCATAAGCAATGGAGTGAGGAAAACAAGCCCATGAGCCACAACTGGAAAAAAGGCTATGGCCAGCTAGACTTGAACCAATAGGTTGGAAACTAGGCCTTAAAACTCCATTTAACTGACTAACTTACCAGGACTTTGTAGATCTTCAATTTCATAGAGGTCTCTAGTCCCCATAGTGAGGTTTTGTAGCAATGATACAGTGAGGACCTAGCCATTTGGGTGCTACCTTCATCCTGTTCTCAGCGTTGTTAACCATCACCAAATTACCTGGAAAATATTTAAAAAATTTTTGGTCAATATCGTAATAACATTTTTATTTGTCCTGCGAGGCTGCACTCTCTTCATTGGTATGTTGAAATGCCCCTTTAAGTTAGTTTTGTATACTTTTGCAGTACTCTGCTGGAGTATCTGCAGTTACTGTTGTTTGGGGAGGAAAGAAAGACATCAGAGAAGCTGATATTCTAGGATCACATCCGTGTAGTATAAATTAAGGACTGAAACTCATGGTAGCATGGGCTGAAGTGTTGTAAGCAAACTCTATTTGCTGTAAAACTCTCATGATCTATCCGTCTGATAAAGAAACTTTGCAATCTGGGCTTTCAGTGTTCAGTTAAATCGCATTACTAGCCCATTGGACTTAGGGTGTGGTGGGTGTTTTCTCAATAACGAACGCTAAACACAAATTCTTTACTTTGTCATTCTCAAACTATCTGCCCTGATCCATCTGGATTTGTTCGGTTGGTTATAGGATACAAATTGACATATATTGAAAAATGGTCCATTACCACCAGGACATATTGGTTTCCTTTAGGTGTTACCAGTAATTTGGTTATGTCTGCACAAACAATCTAGAATGTTTGGTACTGTATGACCTGATGTTTTGTGATGGTACCTCGTGGCTTGGTTTAGATCAACTGCGAGAGTTACGTGAGGCACATGTTTAACAATATTCCCTTTTGTATATTTGTAGGTATGGCAAGTAGCAGAGAGTTGTGAGTTTTTAGCTCACACACTTTACAGTGTGTGAGGTTGTAGAATGGGCTTGATGGCGTCAACTTTTCACTTCGTCACGCATGGTCGATTTTGTGAATTGTGTGTAGCGGTAACATAACTTCGATTGGCCGTTTGTATCACATGACTTAGGTCTCAATTCGTGACTGGTTCTCTGGACAGCGTGCAGGACTGCGTCACTTGCTCATACTATGACGTAATAGCTCTAGCTCCGACCGTCTCTACTCTTTCCTCCGTACTTCTCTAGCATAGCTCTGCGATCTGTTAGTACCAGACTTTCGATCTCATTTTATCCAGTTATAGTTTTATCTTCTGATATTTGGCTTCATCTAAATTTGCTTTAATTGACCAGTGCAGGATATTCCATCTTTATCAAGAAATAAACCTGGTAAGATATTTTGATTTGTATTTATGCACTCTACCGAACTCATCGCATGCTTAGGCTAGCCTAATGTTGAGCAGCCGAAGTGTTGGACTGTAGCATTTAGCCTAGGCCTAGCCTAGGCTAGGCTAACGTTACTTAGGCATGGAACTACCTTTAGGCTAAATAATACGGGGATTGGATATTTTTATCCAGCAATCAGTTTGGAAAAAGGTATTGGTATGATCTGAAATTTTTTGAGGAATTTTTTTATTAACAAAAGGCATGTTTATGCAATCTACCGAACTCATCGCGCCTAGGCCAGGCTAGGTAGGCTAGGCTAGCCTAACGTTAAGCAGCTGGAGTGTTGGGGCCTGTTCCACAAAGAGTTACGCACAATCTTATGCGTCGTGGCTATTGACCCGGACGCGTCCGGCTCCGTTACCAAATAAAAATGCTAATTGTCCCGGACGTAGACAATACAATGGTATTGGGACAATTGCAGTTACTGTGTAACTCTACACAAAGTTTCTTGCAGCTTACTTGGCAGCTTGCACAGTACACAGTGTAGCTGAATTGGATGAAGCATGATTCAAAGGAATGAGCTATCCAAAAGCAAACAACAATGTATATGTCAATGGAGATTGTAAAACGGTTATGCTGCAAATAAAAGACTAAAAAAAAGTGCTCTAAAATTACACTTTTCTAGTCCAAGGCACTACATTAGGCCTACGTCCGGTTTGTGTTGGAGTAAATGTTGAAGTATAGGGATTAAGTGGTGGTGCTCGGCCAAAATGTAGAGTTACGTCCGGGTCAATAAGATGAAATATCTCATTATAGAGCCGGACGTCCGGGTCAATAGGCCCCACCAATCTTAAGTATGATTTACTGTTGACTTAAGTATCGGGAATCAATCTTAAGATTGTGCGTAACTCTTTGTGGAATGGGCCCTTGGACTGTGGCATTTAGCCTAGGCTAGGCTAACGTTACTTAGGCCTCTAGGCATAGAATTAACTTAAGACTTGCCATGATAAAGGTTATTGGTATTATTTGTATTTTTTTTAGGAACTCTACACTAACGTAATGCATAGCCTAAAGATTGTAAGTCTAACGAACATTAGCCTTATGTACAATAGATCTTATTTTTGCCATAATAAAAAGTTTCAGTGGTATGATTTGAAAATTTTTTGAGGAATTTTACATTAAAGTAAGGCATGTTTACGTAATCTACCGAACTCATCGCATGCCTCTAGAGGCTAGCCCAATGTTAAGCAGCCAGTGTTGGACTGTGACATTTAGCCTAGGCTAATGTTTAGGCTAGGCTAATGTTACTTAGCCTAGCCTAGGCATGGAACTACCATTTAGGCTAAATGATACAGGGATTGGAAATTTTTGTTGCTCGAGCAATCAGTTTGGAAAAAAGTTACTGGTATGATTTGAAAATTTTTTGAGGAATTTTACATTAACGTAAGGCATAGCCTAACGAATGTTACCCTAACTAAGTTTTAGCTTAGCAGACTTGCCTAGCCTAACGTTAGAGTAACCTATAACGTTATGCC
The DNA here is from genome assembly GCA_037179385.1 of Holothuria scabra. Taxonomy (NCBI): domain Eukaryota; kingdom Metazoa; phylum Echinodermata; class Holothuroidea; order Aspidochirotida; family Holothuriidae; genus Holothuria; species Holothuria scabra. The sequence continues at coordinate 1,468,466 of CM074181.1, read as the reverse complement.
GAAGTTAGGCTACGCCCAGGTTCGTTAGTGGGGTAAGTTGCAGTCATTCAGGGTTCGGGAAGTATTTTATCCAGCAATCAGGTTAGAAAAGAGGGATTTTGTCCAAGATATTTACGCCCCCAAATACTTAAGACTTGCCATGATAAAGTGTAGGCCTAGCCTACATCAGAGCAATTTTGAATTTTGAATGTATTTGATGAAGTTGTGACAAAAACTAAAAAAACCCTCAGATAAAGTTGCACTTAAAATCTATAAATCCAACAACAAATCATAGACTGTTTCAGAGTTGATGTGTATTCTCTCTCTCTAGAATAACTCTCAAGCATAATCTGCAATTTTAGCAATTTGGTTTGCACAATTTTCGTCTTTTGCACCATTTACTGAAAATAATTTGTCATATTGACATGTCTCTGGGGGTAAACTGGTCAACTTAAGGGTGCAAACTGGCATTTAGGGGTCAAAACCAACCAGCTATCAGTAAGCCTAACGGACAGGTATATAGTTGAATCAGTCCTGCTTTTTTGCCAGCAAAAGTTCTCTAAGGGTTTTACAAAACATGTGGCAAAAAAAAATCTTTTATGTTTCTGAACATGAATTTGTTTTCAAAAATTACAACCCTGCATGAAAATTTCCAAGGTGTTTCACACTTGGAAATTTGTCGAGGAATTTCTGAACACAAATTAATTGCTGCAATTTTGTTCCATTTTCTTGACAATGAGAAGGCATCATGAACTACAGATACAACTGTGTGGACTTCATGCATTTATCAATGAACCTACTGTCTATGTAAAATGGATCAAACTGTGTTAGTCGGTGACTAGATTTTTATACCACTGTCGGAGAACACCTGACGCTTGAGGACACCCCAAGTTTACCCTAGATGTAGCCGGTAAATAGACATTACATCTCAACCACAGTTGCCATAAGAATTGGACAGCCTAAATATATCACCAATATACCTTTGTCCCTATGTTGTGATCTCCATAATGGAATGAAGGTCACACCCAAGTAGTATCTCCTATTTCTCAAATTTCTTGTTCAGGCATCAGCATAAAATAATTATAAAAATTGGTGTAATAACTGAGGAGCAGTTTCATTTGATCCTGGTTGCGTTGGGAATTCACGAAATGGAGGTTAGGCATTTGAGGTCACTGTGGTTCAAAGTGAAAATTTGTTTAATGAGATATTTGAAGTGTGCATATTTGGGTGTGCATGCATTATGGACAGGAGATGGTCAATATTGTTTTTGGCAGAAGTCAAGGTCATCAACCCAGCAAAAACATAGGAAACAGAAAGATTTAAATCAACAACCTCAAGATTCACCTTTGCAGAGATGTCAATAGTACAGTTTTCTGGTATTTAGTACAGATTTTTGTGTAAATAAAAGCATTTGCTTTGTCTCAGTAAAGATACTTAAATATGATCACTGAAGCACAGTAAAAAGATCTCCATTGAAATAACAGTGTTCATTAAGTAAAAGTGCAACTGGTGGGAGACTATACTGTGTAACTGCATCGGTACCAAAGCATACTGTGATTAACTAGATGGAATAAGGCACATGAAGTGCTTAGTATGGATTAGGTAGAACATCATTTCTAGCTCAATGCAGGAAATAATTTATCCAGTATCCCATCGCAATTTGCTACACAAACTGGCCACTAAGTTGCTTCACAAATGAAAAATTGTTTAGCAATTTTTTGTGTGCATAACCCTTGCATTTTCACAAACAATGTGTGAAAGACCTCAAAAATCTTCTCAACTGCTACGCAACATTTGAATGCTATGCAAAATTTCAATGCTAAAATATTTCCTGCAATGTGGACCTTTAGACAATTTTTTAAAAATTCCCTAGCAAATTCGTCAACAAATTGTTGCGACTAATCTCAGTAATTCTGATCTTTTGTTTTAGACTCGGAGCTCCCACAATAAGCCAGTATTGAGTTCTTACAAGTATACATAATATTATATGAGATATTATTTTATTGCATGAATTTTAAATACAAAAAGCCATCTCATTAATTCATACATTGTTTTCAGGTGTATCCTATCAAAGAAGGACAAAAATGGAAAGCAAGGGATGTCATCATTGAGGTTCCTTCAACAACCAAGAAGATATGTTGCAAGTTGTGGAATAACTATGCCAATTCAATTAAAGATGATGACAACGGGTCCACAGTACTTCTCAAAAACATGGAAGTTGACAATTACAACGAACAACACCAGTTAAGGACAACGACACTATCTTCCCTAATGGTAAATAATTATTACAATAATTATAATAAAAGTAATACTGATGATATTATGTTTTTTTTCTCCCCTTTAAAAATTTCATTCAGGTTTGAGACTGCTTACAAACACAAGAATAATCACTATGTTCCAAAAAAAATTATATTCAGACCAGATGATGTTGCTCGAAGTAATAGCGAGAGACAGGAAAATAATTAGAGATCCGCGCGTACCTACTCAGTGCCACCCAACATGGTGGCGATGAAATTCTGTCACTCACAGCTGGTTGCTATGGAAACTATTGTTCCTTGCTTGCAGCCTCCACCTATGACTGCCTCAGCAACTTGCTCGGTCAACTGCTTGTGGTCATTGAACTGTTAAGAATATTCAGAAGGAGCACAATGGTAGAGTAGAAGCCTGTTGCCAGGGAGAAAAAGGTATAAGCCCCTAACTGCATTCATAAAATTATTTCAGTGGTTATACTGTTATTGTTGTTAAAAACTTTGCTCTGCCTTCTCCATTCTGGAAAGATTCATTATTGTCATGGGTAAGACCAAATTAAAACAGACTTGTTACTTGTCACTGCTTGTTTTTTTTCCACAACTATGTCATAAGTTATTAGTAATAACCTATGACAGGGCCGTAAAAAGAAGCGAGCACAGACAAGTAACCTTTTTAGTTTTTGTGTAATTTGGGCTTACCCATAACAATAATGGATGATTCCACCATGAAGAAGGCAGAGCAAAGTTCTTAACAATAATAACAGTATATCCTTGAAATGATTTTAGAATGCAGTTGAAGGCTTAGAAAACTATCAGCTGATGAGCCTGTTTTTGGTGCAGGTCAAAGGTCATTGGAGGTCACCAGAGGTCAAACTGCAGAATCTTAAATAGCTTGTTAAAACCATAAGAACCTTATTGTTTTTGATAAAAACCAAAAGTCATGTCAAGTCAATTATTGTCCATTTGGGGTCACCAGAGGTCAAAAAGTAAAGTATTTCCAAGATCGAAAAGGAATCACTAAGCCCTTCGGCTTTCTGGTTAGAAAGAACTACTCTTTCTCTTTCATTTCACACTAAAGTATGTTTGTAGGATGTATACTTTTTGTGTTATGATTCTTTGAAATGACCATGTATTTTACCGGCCTTTTTGCCGTATCGTTCTTTAAAGGGTTAGGAATAAGTTATTATGTATCATTACATTGCAGATAACAACACCAAAGAAGACGGGCAAATTCCAGATCACTGGTGTCGATTATGAAGAGTAAGTACTACAACATTTTGTATGACTCACTTAAGTCAAAAAATTTGAAAATATATATTAAAGAGGATGAAAAATCAATTCTAACATTCCAACTCCCCATCTTCAAAGGTCATTCCTGAGCTGAGATATAAAATATTAAAGTCTATTCACATAAAACAAATTGGTCCATTGTGCAACAATTTGACTTTTGATTTGTACAACTCACATTATCTGCCTTGTTTCCCTTTAAAATTGAAAATGCTTTTATGACATTGAGCACTTCCTGATTGCTTGCACAGCATGTTTAACAGAGAGGGATTAATTAATTACATCACACCATTAGAGTAAGAGCACTATCACACCTTGGTACAAGATGCAGTAAATTCCAACAAAACAATGACATCACAAATTATTGCACAATATGCCTTTTTGAGTGATTAACTTCAACATTTTATATCTCAGCTCAAGAATGTCCTATGAAGATGGGGAGTAGGACTGTTAGGATTCATTTTTCATGTTCTTTAGTGTATATGACTTGATGTACACCTTAAGGAGCACATTTAGTCAGATTTCTCAATTATGAGTTGAAAGTCCATAAAAGTGTTTCCTAGACCAAAACCATAAATATTCTTGATCACTGAAAGACAAAAAAACCTGGCAGCGTTCAAGTTTAGTTCTTTTTGCCTGCAGTAATGCGTGCAGAGAGGTAACTGGCATGGCCAGGGTATCACTTTGTATTTTTAACCCATTACAGAACAGCTAGCACAATGCCAAAAAGTTGACATTTTCAAATAGACATCAACATCATCTGTTGAAGGAGTAATTTAAACAAAAATTTAATTTTTAAATGTGAAAGAGGAATCAAATCTACACAGTTTGGTAAAAATTCCACTCAAATCGGACATATATTTCTCGAGATACCACCAAATCAGGTCACGAGGTTTACCTTTACCTGCTCATATCTTGAGAACTACACGTCCAATGTTGATGCAAATTTCACCGAAATGCTCAGGATAAGTACCCCTCTAACATATCAAAACTTGATGTGAGCTTAGACCCTTCTTTTAACCCTGGAGAAGGCACTCCACAAAATTTGTTTACTTGCATTTATTACAGCAATGAGTCAGATTTACTCCTATAAGCAATTTCGACTCACAAAACAATTGTTATCTTAATACATAACATATATTGAGATATTGTCACACTAGCCATTTGCTAGCTGTAGCTAAATATTCTTTTCAGCATGGCGATGTTAGGGAGGTTTTACATTTTAATCATAAAATCTTGAAGCTCTGTGCAATGGTATAAGTATGTGATAGTCAGAATTTGAACTTGATATTCTGATAAGTTCTGATAAGTTGATAACTTAAGAGTTAACTGTAATTTGGCTAAGAGTAACTGTAATTTGGCAGCAAGTGGCCAAACAGTTTTTCAAAGCAAACAGGGACATTACAGCCCATTGCAAAATACTTTTTTTTCCCACCATGCATTATTCTGTGTATTTAGTCTGGCTGTTTTTTCTCTGGCCTCAAAACCTCTGCTAAACCAAGCATAAGGTAACTGTTACATGATCCTGTCTGGTCTGATCAAAATGTTCGCCCAGTGGTTGTGATGAGCTGGAGAAGTTTATTTTCAGTTGATTGAGATTCTAAACAGGACACTGGCTCTCAACCTTCAAAGGTTGAGTTCTTTACTAATATATTTGAAGAAGACTACAGGAGATACAGTACCATTAGAGAGGGTGGTGTTGAATAAAGGTGAAAGGCAGTTTAGGAAAGCTAAAACGCTGATCTCCATCTAGCTGGATAATTGGTTCTGCTTGATAGATTCAATATGTTTTACATGCAGCAATTTATCACTTAATATGCCAGTGTCATTTGAACTTGTTTTAAGTGGTCATACAAAAAAAGGACCATTTCTGTTTTGAGTATAAAATTTACAGTATCAGGATACTATAATTATAAATTTCTGCTATCAATATTTGATTGATCACGCTGCAATAGCTACTGTAACCTACGTGTACTATATAAAAAAAATGTATGTCATGATATAGGAAGTTTGTCTCATATTTAATTTTCATGTTTGATGCTGTACAAGATTACTTAAATGAGGTATTCTCATTTCTGTTGCATCTTTACAACAAAACTTAAATACATAGTTCCACTGCTTCAAAATTATGGTTGATCACATATTTGCGTAAGTATTGAGATTCAGCAGCATAGCTGCTCTAGTTTTCAGAGGAATCACTGAAATTTTAACCAAAGTGCATCCCTTAATCAATTTCCAATTTAAAGAGACACACTTATGATAAGGAAAATGCTATTTTAACAATATAATTCTTCACATTCTCTTGCAGAGACAACTAAGCACTCATAACCAACTGTGGACAAATCTTCGAAATGCATGAATCTTTGCTCACAGAACTGGAGATGTCACCAACAGACTTCATTGATATTACACCATTAGTGGTCAGTGTTGAACTTTACATGAACAAAGTTACAAAAATACAACTGGAACAGTAATTTGCAAAGCACTCACTCAGGATACCAGCCAAGCCGTCATGTGGACAGCCTGTCCTTGCCAGTGGTAGACTGCATTGAACATATTCTCCGTGACAAACAACCCCAAATATATTACCTTCTTTAAGGACTTTAATCGATTTTCAAACCGTAATGACACTATATAAATATAAACTTCAGTACAAGTTATCTTCAAAGCAGAGATCAACATAAATATCACTGTCCTCATGTAGTCCATACCTGCCAACCTTTACGATTTGGGTGAATTATTGATTTTTTATACCTGACCACGAATTCCGAATATACAGGGCCCAAATTAGGATATTTCATTTTCCCGATCCCGAAGTGCTGTCTCTAACTATGCGATGAGGAACGCCACTGCACATTATGACTTGTGGTAATACACTCAGTGCTGCACTGCCTTATACTGCCTCGCAGTCAACTTACGTTGGCTCTTGTGTGTAGTATGCAAGACCGATTGTAGGCGATAGGGCAGCTCAATACAGTACGTAACAACACACAGCACATGTTTCCACTGTTCTGTACCCTGCGGCTGGCGGTGCATATCTGTCTCTGTTTGACCAGGGAGTTCGGTAACGATTATACTTCATAGATCTTTCTATTGGTTGTTATTATTGTTCCGTTTGAGATTTTTATTACCAGTGGACGTTCTGTGAAATCAGGGAGATGCAATGGAATTCAAGCCTACTTTTCTTTGCGGATTGTCTAACTGTACAAAGTTTTGAAACATCAATTCTGGTTAGCGGAACTCGGAATATTTCTCAATGAGGCCTAACGTTAGGCTCCGAGTGATACAGTAGCTCCCTACGTTAGGCTACTGTATGTTACAGAGTTCATCACATATCAGTAGGTGCAGTACTCCCAGAAGATATATCACAAAACAAGAAAAATAAATAAGAAAGTAGGGTATTTTTTCAAGGTTTATTTTATTCAAAACTAGCACCAAATGTTGGGTTGTTTGCTTTTGTGGAATTTGAAAGGTCATACTGTATGGAGGTCACAAAACTTTCCAAACAAAGTGCAATACCTCATCACAGATTAATATTAAGAACCTCTTCTTTGGGCATGTTGCAGTGAAAGATAAGCCAAATTGTCTAAGCAAAATTATCTGGACCAAGCCAAAGGCACACTTTCCAAGGCTTCCCTCACTACTCAACAAGGAACCATAGTGCCTTTTGGCTCTTGTTACATTTTCCTTTTTTCCATTTCAGAGTTTGGGGCATGCAATATTTTATCAGTACATGTGTCTATTCTTAATTAAAAAAGGAAAATAGATGTTTGTCATTCCAAATGTGATATGACTTTCTATAAACAGGACACAAAACATCTTTCATTATAGAATAATTTATGTTCTTAGCAAACTTTCATACTACAATTAATATTCTGAAAACATAAACATAAAGGACAAATATAGTTGTGAAAGACTCCTCATTTTTGCCTTAAGATAATCATTTACAAAGGCTAATCTAATAAAAAATAAAATACCTATAGAAATTGTGTTGCTAACTTTCTTTCAAATATCATCTACATTCGTGTGTCCCCAATCTTTTCAAGCCCAGTACTCATTTTCAAAGATCCCAATGAAGTTGGTGGTTGAATGACCCAAAAAGATCCAAGAGAAGCCCAAGAAACTAATTGACTACCAAAGTTTTTAGAAACAACCCACAATGCCGCTGTTAGCCCTCACCAGATCTCCCAACCCTCCCTCTTTAAGCAGAAAATTCCCGAAAATCCTACCCAGTTCTCGCCTTTCCGTTTTGACCAGCCATTCTCCCACCCATGCAACTTTTATAAGCTTAGGAAACTTATCCCTTCAGAGTGTCTCTTGACTGAGCCTCTAAATAGCTTAGAACCCAGGGGGCGTCCATGGCCTTCATCCCTTCAACCTTACCAGGAGCCCTATGGCAGGCCCCTGGAACCCACCTGGAATGAGCTTGCCATGCACTTTTCATGCACATCATCACTCCCCACAGCTGATTATCCTTATTTGGAATTCTGAAATGTTTGGAGATCTGCCTCACCATCTGCAAAGCTAACTACAACCATGGAGCTAATACTTTGACAAGGTAGTAGCTCCATGCTAAAACTTGTCATGACAATGACAAATAATGTAAAACAAGTACCCACAGGTGGCTATGTGTGTGAGCTACAGCAGCATTGCTGCTCTAGTTTAAGGGTCTTATCCAAACCCATGTGTCAGGCATACCCTTGCCTGTGAAGACTTTTGAGACATCTGGTACCATTCTGCTTGAGATCACCGTCTGAAAATATTTTCTACCGGGTGCCAATAATTCCCGATGAAAAACTTCCATCTATTAATTTCAATTTTGGGTATTTCCACCACTATTCACGTAATACATCTGTTGCAACAACGAGATCATCTCTGTGTGGTCTGTCACCTTGTAATTTCCACTGTATCACAGTCTAATTTCAAATCTTGTCTCTGTAGTTCAGTCATTTCAGGGCAGTCATAGTGTAAAGATGACACAACATGTTTTTCATCATTATCCTTGTCCTTTCCTTGGAACGTTTGTTCCTCCGTAGACTAGTTTGACCTTATGGGCAATTGCTTTAAAAGTGAGTCATGATGGAGCAAATTATGACCTTGGTCTGATTTGGTTAGGTTTGATACGATGCCTGTTTCTGCAGTAAGTTGTATGGATAACAATCTGGACATTGCTTCCAGGTTGCTGTTTCTACCACTGGATCAATATTTGACTTCCCATTGATAAGTGTCCATATCTAGAGCTCACCATGCTCCTCTGCCAGTTGGATCATTCCCTATCGGAATCTTGTGAAGTCCAACAAATTTATTTTGCATTAAATGATGTCGGAAATGTTTAATTGCCCTAAATATGTTTGTCATAAGTGCCCCCATTGTCTTTCTGCTTTTGTAAACATGAAAAGTATATTCAATAACTTCTTCAGAACCATGTCCATATTGAGATAATACTTCACCAGTAGCTTTAGGGGATGCACAGTGAATGGTTTGTTAAAGTTGGGAATCCTAGTAATGGTGTTAACATCAGGCTGGACTTCAACTTACCAAATGCAAGCTGATACTAAGGTGTCCATTCGAATGGGACAAAAATAGTCTTGTCAAAAATTGTTGCCATTTGAACATTTAATCTTTAATTGCTCACTCATAAAGCATTTATTTGTATGTAGGATATAGGGATTGTCCAAGTTTGACCATCTGTTATTACAATATGAAAAGAAAAAATGGTGGGTTTGCAGAACCAACTCAGTAGGCCAGTTTAAGAAGCACTTTGTACCTTTTACTCTCTTTCATCCAGATTTGGTGTCGATGCCTTTTCCAAGCCAGGCATAATTAAGGGCAACTGTGAAGTAGATGAACCGTATCTTTCATCTCAGTCAGGGCATTTTTCCAGTCTTCAATCATGGTTGGTACTTAACAAACCAAATTTTTGTTACAAAATTTAATGCTGTTTTTCCACTTCTATTTAAGACTTTGGCAACTCCAACAAGTCTTTAAGTGAGCATTGTTTTCAGGGCAGTGAAGTTAGTCTCTCCTCTGAAAGGTATTTGTATGTTTGAATATGTAAATATATTTGCATATTTGATCAAGAGAGTGTAAGAACGACAAAAATGCTAGAGTTGCCTTCAAAATTCAACTAATTCTGACCAATTTTGAGGTAGTCACTGATTTTGCACTTGCAATATGAACAATACATATGAGCTATGTTTGTAAACTTGGAATGCAAGGTACAGTATTTCATTCCTCAGTACTGTATGTGAGGCCATCATAGAATGTGCCCTCCCTCTTGTAGACTTGCTTGGACCCATCTTTCCAGAGTTTATTTGATTGCAAAATTAAACAATACAATTTTAGGATTTAGACTTTGAAAAAACTTGATAAGTACTCAGTGCCAAAGAATTTTTTGGTAAGTAAGTATTGGTTATCTCATTGCATGGTTGGTACTGCAGTGCTAAAGTTTGCTTTGAATGAAGTTATCTAATTTGGTTTTGTTTCCCATTTTCCATTTTTGAATTTTGTCTCTATTATGAGTAAGTTAGATGGGGTTTAAGGATACGCCATCGTGAATGTGTTAGTATATACTGCCAGCTAGGTAAAAGTGTTAAGTTCAAGTACAGTTCAAGATCACATTTCGTTAAGAATATTGTCCCAAGTCCTCCCCTGTAGTCACCTCTTATGACTGGCAGGGGATACCATGGGCATGCTCTTCGACCCCACACCCACAAAGTGAGCCTCTATAATGAATGATTTAAAAGTCAGGTACTGTACCTTGTTTTTCATAGATGTGAAGTTGTGTGTTGGCCATCAGTGTACCATTGAATAAGATCAACTGAAGGACAACACATTCAATCAACTGTAGCAGATACAGAGTTAGAAGTTTGGGATACAAGTATTTTTGGGAAGTTGTATTTATGGGGTGAAAACTTCATTGGCATAGGAAAATGTTTGATCGTTGTCTTTTCCATCTCATTTGGCGTTATAAATTGAACATATTCTAAATTGGAATTAGAATCCTGAGTTTAGAAGATACATAATGTCACCTTGTTATTCATGGTTTCCCTAAGGTTCCCTTCTCCACCACCTCTGCCCCACATTTGCAAAGTTGTTACCGTGAAAGCTGCAATTAAAATATGATTAAGTTATTTGTGAGTGAGCTCAAACTTTTTTGTTCTGTTGGTAGCTGTATTCATTTTTAATGGTGTTGTTATTTGTTCATACTATTTTGACTCTTCAAATTCAGGTACGGAGAACTCCAACAATTTTCAGAACATAAGTTTGACTTGCAGACTGACTGTGATCTATATTTGGAAAAACCAACTTATTTTATGAAACTTGATGCTGGTAAGAGTACCATTGAGTCATTGATATTGTGGATAATGTATTTAACCCTTATGGTGCTGTATGTAATTTTATTTTGGAAAATGACAAGAAGAGAGAAACCCCATGTTTGAAATGTACCTTTAATACCATAATAATAATGATAGTGATTTAAACCTTGACTGACAGTTGCTTGTATTGTTTACACGATATGTGCAGACCTCCCCACCCCTCATGATACATACTCTGTTGAGATGTACTCCATCAAAAAGCCTTGCCTTAATCATCCAAGGTGATGGTGAATTCTATTTGGGGCACCTCCTCCTCAGAGGTTGTACTAGAACCAGGAGCTTTTTCCATGTCCAGGAGTCATTCTCTTGAAGTAAAAAAAAAAATTGGAAGTGTAAATTAATACAAAGAAATGTTTGGTTTTATGGAATAGCTAAAATTGGTCATAAGTCCATATTTTTCAAACATCTCCTGTTATTGTAGTCTGTGAAGTAAAAAGTACTTTTGTTTCAAAGTTTGATTCCAAAATTTTGACCAGACACTGTAACCAAAAATAAGGTGTTGCCTGACCATGCAGTGTGGAAGTATACTAAGCTCAAAATTGTGAAGAACTTGGTGTTGAAATAACCTCAAATAACCGCTCAAATATGCCAGCCTTGTAATCCAATGGGAAAAAAATACACAAAGAGCAACTTATATTTTATGAAGTATGGGTTGGTTTACCTTAAAGGGCAAAAGCAGTCACCCCAACTTGAAGTAGTGTAGTAGACTGTGCTGTTTCATGATTGGCTGTTGAAAGTCATATGACTACAATTTTTCTCTTCAATGTGAAATTTACTAGAAATCACTGTTTGGTTAACCTTGAATATGCAATATTCAAGTTAAAAAATATAATGACAGATATTTTGTAGAGAAATAAGAAGAAAATTGTGATATACTGTTGCTTCAAAATAAGTTTGGGGGGATTGCTCTTGACCTTTAAAGGGAAAAACTGAATTTTTTTGCAAGATAAATTCATCCTTTCACAGCTAATATTAATTGACACATGGTGATAGGTTATCAAATTTAAGGCAGTATGGTAGCCTTCCTTTCAAGAAATAAGTTTCCTAAAGATAGAAATTTAGTTGTTCGTTGTGCGAGAATAATTTGTTCCCCTAAACTTTCAACATTTCAAATGATTCAACATCCATGGCCCTTCTTGCGCATAGTATTTTGAAGAGATGTAGCTATTGCTGGGGTTTATGATTAAGACTGAATTGTTGGATAGTGTCTGAGCCATTTTCTTTGTACTCTTTGTTGGAGCATTTCAAACACAATATTTCCCTTCAACATTGTATACTTTTCTTTCCTTCCAGGTGTCAATATGTATCATCATTTCTGTGATTTTGTTAACCTGTATCTTTCACAACATATCAATGGTACATTCTCAAGAGATATCAACATAGTCTGGTGGGATATGGTAATATTATGCTAATTTCCATTTCCATTTGCATAAATTCATGAATATTCATTTAACTTTCTTATGCAACTGATCCTCTACATCTTTTATTTCACAATTGTATTTGTGTTATGTTGGGGAAGGTACACATTGAGTCATAGGAAGCACAGAGCAGAATACATTTGCATTTTGTGTTAGTTTATTGGGTTAGGATTCTTTTACTATCGTGTGGTCTGATCCGTTAATCTGTAAAATCTTGAAATCATTGGTTTTGTTCTCCTTTCAATCAAGATTTATTTTGTTTCTCTTTTGGCCATTCAATTTAAGTGGCAATCCGAGTTTGTTTTTACAATTTTTTTCATAACTTCAGTGCTGCACCACATTTGGACATTGACTTAAGGCTAACAAAAAATAATCCATGATCAAAGTGTATTGTCGTGATTGGTTACAGTGTTGTGGAAGTTGCCTGGTTGTGCGTTAGTGGAATTTTTTTTACATTCAGTAATTGTCATTCAACAGTGTTTAACACAAAATAAACAGTTCTCCTAATCTGAAAGATCTCTTTGTGTTCTGGTACACAATCAGCTCAAAGGGGCAAGATGAGGTGCTGTACTCAAAGGTTAATATTTTCTGTGAAACTTTGATTGCCCCTTTAAACTGTGACTGTATCCTAGAAGATTTCCTCTATTTATTCTTAGCTACGCCAATTTGGTATAAAGTATGGTACACATGTATTGATCAAGTATCAGAACTGAAGTTTATCACCCAACAATGAATGAAAAGGCTTCTATTACCAGTTTTGTTTTGGTGAGATATTTTCCCACAGTAGTCAAGAAAACAATTGAAGAAAAACCAAATATTCCTGAAAGTCTGTAACATGTTAAAAATGTACCTCAATTAAATTACTGAACCATGCAGGGTATTGGTGGCCTGGAAATGTCATGAAATTTTGCTTTTATTTTCCAGGCCTGGGAAAGTTATGAAATGTTGTAAAAATGACAGAATCATCGAAAATCAATGAAATTTAGTACAGATCAGTCTTTTAATTTTTTACAAGTAAATGAATGAACTCATTTATTTGTAGCACAAGTAATGTTTAATCAAATTTCAGATATGATTTGGTCATGAAATAGTCATGAAGGAGTCATAAAATTTTATTTTATTTTATTTCTCTTCAAGTTGCAGGAACCCTTCATGACTGTATGATTACTGTTTGATTTGATTAGTGAAATTAGAACTGTTGCCAAATTAAGATGTCACAAAGTGGTAAAACAAATAAAATTTAGCATTGCTTGATATCTCTACCAATCTAACATCTGTTAAGCTTGTTACAGAGATTTTCAATTGTGAGTGTTTCTTAGAAGTTTTCTAATTGGCTACTATAAACCATCAAATTACATAGTACATATGTACACTGCTCAAACATGCTGCACAATATACACGCTTCAGTGCTGAAAGTAATTCAATGTGCAGTGAATATATGGGAGCTAGGTTGCTAATGTAAGAGGAAAATTCCAGAACACATCTCTCTGTTTAAACACTAGGAAAATTATGGGACAAAGTTCGGACATTTGCAAACTCGTTTCATTTGATTGATAAGTATTTGGAAATTTTCTGCAGATATTTGCATTACAAAAGTACTCATTTGACTGTTAAGGAAAAGGGAACTTGTTGGAAAAGGCACTGATCATTTTTCAGGCAGTTTATGGTGAAAGGCATTACGGTAGCCTATTCATTGTAAGCAGGCCATTCAGTCATACAGGAATGTTTGTATTGTACTGCTGCTGGAATTTTCCACTAATATTGTAGGAACTGTCGGTTAGTTCATTAAATGAGGTTTTGTGGCTCAGTTTCTAACCAATCGGACACAGTCTTTTCCACTGTGACTCACAAGAGAAACTACAGGTGCTAATGGTGTAGTTTTGTACCTTTTTAACTAACCAAAGAGGCAAAAAACAAATGTCCAACATGAAATTTTATGACTTAAACAAACATGACGCAAGGTAATGCCCCGCAAAATACCATGCAGTAGCATAGTTACTCCAAACTGGTGAAGACAGTTTCATGTGCTGGGAATACGTACACAAGCTTTCACTTGCAATCAGTTTACAATCAGATATTTGTATGCAAGTGTGTTTATTCCACTTAAAATGTCACAAATATTTTTACATGGAAATCCCTATTCAGTAAGAAAACTGACCGAAAACTAGCAAAAGCTTTCATGTTTCCAAAAATGGTTGTGTCAAATGCCATTTAAAACAGGCTGAAGGCTCACCTTTAACCATGATAGTTGGACTGGGGAAGTTTCATGTTTTACCTCTTGTTATAACATTTCAATATCAGGAATTGCCCTCATGCAGCTTTTTGCTTTTTTTTTCCACAGGGCTTACACGGTTATGGAGATTTGTTTGAACAAACCTGGGAGGCATTCACAAAGAATCCTATCATTAAGCTGAATGATTGGCAGGGGAAAAAGGTATTTAAAAACTTGATCCTCTCACCCCAAACAGTTCCAATTTTTCTAGCCCACTAACTTAAGCCCCTCCCACAACTGTCTAAAGTTCATCCTCATCCAGACACAATCTCAGTTTATTGCTTCAGGGTGAGTAAACAAGACTCGCAAGTTTTAATCAAAGCACTCTCAGTACAGTACATGCTGTGTAATGGGAGCTATTGTACCCCTTGCTTAGCTGTCTGTCAAAGAGCTGAGCTAATTGAGAATTTCTGTGGACTACTAAAGTAATTGTAGTTTGGGGTGAGAGGGTTGATCCATTTAAGAAAGTCATCTTTGTTTGAACTCATTTTGTGGTGCTTTTTTCATACTTAGTGACTAATGGGTCTTAAGCGACTAATGGAGACTAGTTGCACAGCATGATGGCAAGGACTTGCAAAGTTTTTGATATGTTATAGTGATTGATCTCATTCCTTCCAAAATACAATCTTTTTTTGACTTCTTGTGACTAGTTGTAAGAAAACCAGACTTTCAAGTGACTCCTATTTATCCCTTTCAAAGCCAGTGTCCATTGCTGTAACAGCACCCTTTTCAACCAAGATGATGCAAACCACATAGCAGTTTTATGTAATAGTTCGTACGTGGATGTGAACGGAAACTTTTCAGATACATAATGTTACGTAACTTGCAAGTGACTGAAAAAAGTTATCATACTTTCTACCTTCTCTTTTTTGACCTGCCTCTTACTGTTCCTACATTGCTGTACTTAATCCAGATTTTTGACTTGCCTCAATTCATAAAAAGGAAGAAAACAAAAAATAAAGTAAATATTTGTCATAAGTTTAGTACTCAAAATATGTGTTCAGTATAAAACTCATAGCGATATATTCGCACCAATATTCTGCAAAATCATTAATACATCTCTTGAAACTAGCGAATTTCATTCTAACTGGAAACAGGCTATAGTCAAACCTCTTCAAAAAAAAGTAATATCGATCACATAAAAAAGAATTATCGTCCAGTGAGCAATCTCTCTTTCCTGTCTAAACTGGTTGAAAAGGCTTCTCTAATTAGTTTTACAAAACACATGGATAGATATGGCCTCCTTCTTTTGTACCAAAGCGCATATAGGGCTAACCACAGCACAGAGACTTTGTTGGTAAATTTACAAAACGACATTTTGTGCAACATGGAGAAAAGTTTAGTTACTCCATTGGCTGCAATGGATCTAAGTGCAGCATTTGACACAGCCAATCACCAACTGTTACTGAATATTCTTGAAAGATGTTTTGGTGTT
The DNA here is from genome assembly GCA_037179385.1 of Holothuria scabra. Lineage (NCBI taxonomy): Eukaryota > Metazoa > Echinodermata > Holothuroidea > Aspidochirotida > Holothuriidae > Holothuria > Holothuria scabra. The sequence goes on along the minus strand of CM074181.1, from coordinate 1,452,447 downwards.
TGTGATGTTGCAAAAGATTGGATATCATCTTATTTGTCGGATAGGCAGTTCAAAGTTTGTATAAATAATTCGTTTTCTGTGCCACTAAACCTTGACTTCTCGGTACCTCAAGGCAGTATTAATGGCCCAGTGTATTTCACTTGTTACTCTGGTACCATGAATACTTGTGTCACTGATGACCAATCCCTCATTGGTTTTGCTGATGACCACAGCATTTACACTAGTTTCAGAGCAGGAGATGTTTCTTCTGAAGTGGATTCCATTAAAAAACCCTCTTTGTCGCTAGGAAAAGTGAAAGACTGGATGCAGTGTAACCGTCTTAAAATGAATGACGCAAAGTCTGAATTTATCATTTTTGGAAGTAAGGCCCAATTGACAAAATGTATAGCAAATGTTATTTCTATTGGTGACATACCCATTCGTAGGTCTGAGAAAATTAAATTACTTGGTGTGTTTCTGGATGAATCCCTTAATCTCAAGTATCACATATCTATGAAAGCAAGGGCATCTGCCCTCGCTATGTATAATTTGAAGAAGATCCGTAATTATCTAGACAGAGCAAGTTGTCTTAAATATGCTAATGCTCTGATTTTTTCACATATGGATTATTGTAATAGCCTGTTCATTAACCTTCCGGACTCTACGTTACATCCACTTCAAAGAATTCAAAACCCTACTGCTAAGTTAATCCTCGGTAGATCCACATTTTACAGTGCCTCTGCCGCTTTGAAAGAGCTACACATTCTGCCCATCAAAGCTCGTATTGAGTATAAGATTCTTCTCCTTGTGTTTAAATGTCTCCACAATTTAGCACCAACTTATTTATCAGGGTTGATTGAACTCAAAGCGTCCTATTATGCTACTAGATCTTCAAAAGGTTTACTTCTTAAGGTTCCTTTCTTCACTCGCAGTTCTTTTGCGGATCGTTCTTTTATGGTCGCTGGCCCAAAGCTTTGGAATTCCCTCCCGATTCATATTCGACAGTCGTCTTCTATTAATTCTTTTAAGGATGCTTTGAAAACTTATCTTTTTAGGAAATCTGTTTCTTGATTTTTGTACTTTGTAAAGCGCCATTGAGTGTGTTTCATCACAGTAATGTGGGCTATATCAAGTTTTGCAACCTTAACCTTATGTCAATTATAGCACACTATAACAGATTGAATGGCACATGAACAGGAGAAGTGATCAGTCATATTAGGTTCAAGCTGCTATCCAGGTCTGTTGACAACAGCACTGTAACCTTTAAAAATTTGGGTCACCATTGCCTTTTCACCTATCTGGCTCCTTAAACCCCCCAGGAAATTTTCAAAGTATCAATTCCAGCTTCAAAAGTATACAGGTAAAACATGGTTTAAATAGAAGAAATTGTTGGGATTGTTACGATTGAAAACAATCTTGAATGGACTTCAACAAGGTCTTCTGCACCTGCCATGGTGTTGAAGAAATCAATCCTTGTGAATTGTGCCAGCTGACTAAAGCAGTGAAATAAATCAAAAATTTTTCCAGTCATTTGCTTCACTGGGGGTTACTCTAACATACATACTGTGTGTTTGCTAAAATAAATTATTTTTTAAGAAGTATGCAAAGTATGCAGCTGGACCTGTATTCCAGGCATGGGTTTGGTCAAATTTGAGCAGCTGTTTTGAGTATTAGAAAATGATAACAATAAACAGAGAATTCCTAAACTGATTTTTTGGGGGAAAATTAACCCACAAATAAAATAGCACCATTATAATTGTAAAACTTTGCATGGGACACTTGGTTTGTATCCATCACTTACAACCAATTAAAATCCTGCTGCTTGTACTATTTAAATAACAAAACCAGATCTAGAAAGCCTAAATGCTTAGTGATTCCTTGTTGATTTTGGCAATTCTTTGAAAAATTTGCTGTTGGTCAGCTAGCTACTCCAGATGACAATCTTAAACATTTCAGCTTTTTACCCATGGTCACCCTAGATAATGATCATGAAAATTCTTGAAAAATTTGCATTTTGACCTCTGGTGACTCCAGAAGACAATCCTGATAATTCTTGGGAGATTAACCTATTAACCTTGCTGCTTGTGCTAATTTTAAGTTCTAAACAAAGTATATGTGGTGACATGTGGAAGAAAAGGAAAACATTTGCAGTTATTTTTCCAAGACTTGCATGTATAATTAAGGAATAAATTACATAAGGCTGCCTTTTATTGGTGAATAAACCGTCGAGACCCCAAATTTGGAAAAATAACGGACGAGGCGCAGCCGAGTCCGTTATTTTGTCAAATTTTGGGTCGAGACGGTTTATTCACCAATAAAAGGCAGCCTTATGTAATTTATTCCTATTCTACAACCCCAAAACTAATAAAAAGTACGAAAAATGAAAGAAATTCTGATAAATTGAGTCTAAAAAAGCGATTTGCGGCAAGTACAATAACAGGCAGTGATGACAACCAATGAGCAATTACTATTTCTGACGGTTTCTATTACCACCATTCTTGTAATTTTTGCCTTTTGATGTTTCCTGGCGAACAACAAAATGGTGACCTTGACCGCCTTTATAGTAATAGACTGTGTACAGTACAGTATATGTGTCACGTACGTATAAGGCTACTATTATGTATAAGCAATTTCTTTACAATAAATTTGACAACGGCAAAATAAACATTTTATAGATACTTCAAAGTTGATTAATAGTAGAACACTTACTTCCTAATTAGTTTTATCCTGAACTTGAAAAAGAATTTGTTTACTGAACTTGAAATTGCGCAATTGTCAAAGGTCAAAGTTAAAGGTTGACGACCAAAGTGCAGACTACACTTACTGAAAGCATACTTCAACGATTATAAACAATGTAACCTGTGAAAACTGGTGAAGTGAAATAAGGTGAAACGTTTGATATATCGACTAACTCTTGAGAAGAAAAGATATGAATGTTCACGAAGACTTATTAACAGTCACATTTACTGGTGCACGAAAGTTGCAGCCCTGAAATATTGAGGATAAAGCTATGCTTTGTTCTTCGAACGACATTGACAGGTTGGTGTTACTGTTACTAGTGCTAGGCCTAACGTTAGGCTCCGCATCGAGGTACTCTAACGACGTTACGTTGATCCGTAGTGTTTTCGCAACTATGTAACACTAGGCTGTTGCCGGTTTGAGTGTACTCGCTAGAACTTACACACTGGGCGCTTAAATTTAAGGAATAAATTACATAAGGCTGCCTTTTATTGGTGAAGAAATCGTCGAGACCCCAAATTTGTCCACATCACATGGCTCAAATATGAGATCAAAGCAGGGAACATCCATTGTTACTGAAGGAGCCGTGGACCTTTGCATGTATACAGTTGTACTGTACACTGTGGTATGGTCCAGTGGTTCCAAACCACCACAATTCTGTTGCATAGCAACAGCAGACAGTCTTGATACCCTCCAAATAAGAAGTGTTACTATTGACTTATGCATGTTAATGAGGCTAACTGCCTGTTATTGCAAAAATAACGGATTGTTTTTAATGGTCACATGATACTGAATTAGCCAATAGGAGCTAAGAAAGTGAATAACGGATAGCTAGGGGTTGTAGAATGCAATTTCTATAAAGTCCAAATAAATCTTAAACTTCATCCCTCTCTTTGAACCATTAGAGGATGCCCCTGATGTGCTCTTCATTATTTTCCCAGCACCCTCTTCTTAAATTGGCGTAAAAATCATGGGAGACCTAGATGTATTGAAAGTGGTTCAAACAGTCAACTTCAGGCAGTGAGTTGAAGGATGACTGTACGTGACATTTTGCAGCCATCATTACAGGAAATGCTCATTAGACAGAATTTAGAAAAACTCCTCTTAACTTTGTGTAAGTCAACTTTCTGGCTGACATCAACCTCATCTGGACTCCTGAAACCTTGTATTGTTGAAAGTCACCCATGCATGACCCACGTAAAAGCTGTGCTAGGCAACAGGAGGCCTGCCCCCAGCTAATCAATAACGTGGCCTGATCCTCCTTACCCGAGTTGCCATTGGCAGATCGGGTAAGACTAGGTAATGGGGAATTCCTGTCATGTTGGACGATTGAGAAAAACTCTTCAGGGATGATATTATGTTGGGAATGGGGACTTGCAAACAAAATTTTTAGGTTGAGCAGCATGAATATACTACAGTCCAGAAATTGGCAGAGGTCTTCAGGGCACAGAAAATTTTTGCCATTGCTGACTAAATGCAAAAGGGTACCTGCAAAAGTCCTGTGAGAAATACACAGAATGAGCACAAATTCAAAAATTCACAAAACAAAGGGTTCAAAATTTCTTGCTGGGGAAGCATCCGTCATGCATTATTTGTGATAATCCTGTATTTTCCAGTATTTAGAAGTCAATTTAAGATCTTTTTATAAGGAGTATCTCTGTATATAGAGTCGTCGTACAGATTGTAGCTATTACTTCTTCAGCTGGCTTCTTAGTAGGAGGAGAATTTGAACAATGTAAGGGGGGTTGACTCTAGCTATTTCTTTGTTGAATTCTTGTAACTTTCTTTCTAACGGGGTACAAAAGCATTGATACATTCTATCCAGGGTAAGGTGTCAAAATGCTTACTGTAAGGAGTGTCTTCGACTTCGGAGAATTTCAAATTTTCTGCGTATGACTATCAGGTTTTGGAATAGACGAAGAAAAAAACCCTGGTGACCTTCATCTGCTCATGGATAATACAGTGGCATTGGAAAAGTGGGGAGTTCTTCAAAGGAAGGTGTTTCAATGATACAGAAGTTACCCCTGGTTGGTTAAAGGTGATATATAGTAGCCTTGGAGGGGAAACTGGAAATTTACGGGAACAGGCGATTTGAGGTCTGATATTAAGAAAGATGTATGTAGTCAGCTAAAGGGTGTGTCCAACGCCTGAATATTTTAAGATAAAATTAACGTACCGGAGTAATGTCCAAAGTCGACTTCTAGGTGTAGTAACGGTCAATAAAATAGTGAAACATCTCCTTTTCGTTGAAAATCTTCAAAATATAAGTCCCTTGCAGGTAAAACGTGTATAAAATCTTCAAAACTATGTCGAACTCAGGAACACTCCCTGCCACCAGTGTAACGGAGGTATTTCGGAAACGTGGGCGAAGTAGAATAGAGAGACGAACATAAACACAAAAAAGGAACAGAGACGAGACTGGCCGAAAACAAACTTAACTGTATTGCGACCAAATCAAAACTCTCCTCAACTCATAGAAAACTTATTACAACTAAATTGTCATTACGTAACTTAAAATTATATGCAAATGAATCGACAACGGAAACTACATAACATTCAAATGATAAATGGCCATGACGTAAATACTGAATATTCAAACAAAACTTTTTGCATTCCGTTTACCTCTTACAATACCAATATGAAGGTACATGTTGCACTACAAATGTCAGGAACTGTTTTTTGTTTTTTGTCCAAGGAAAGGGGGCATTAGAGTCCAATCAAAGTCCAAATTCTTTATTGACCCTTGATTTATGAAATGTGGCATTGATTTAGAATTGGGTGTTAGGCTTTACCCTTTACCGTTATGCTCCAATCAGGGCATATTTGCGTGCCTCAGGAGTGGGCTGAAAAGCGGACGTAGCACGCCTAGCATCAGCTTCCGTAGGCTATTGACCCTGTGACCTTAAACTATTGTCCATCTCGTTGTTGTTACAGAATGTGTGGGTAGCTACTTCCGTAGCCCGGCGTTAAACAGTAAAGATGGGTGACAGCCGCGCTCTCCGGATGGGTCCAAAAGGACCCAAACAATGGTAAAGGGTTAAAATAAGCCTGTGGAGTGTGTTTACTGCAAAGCTGATGCTGCTGTGTCTGCCTGTGTGCACAGCCCCATGCTGCAGATAGTTAAGATTAACCCTTTACTGTTGTGCTCCAATCGGGGCACATTTACACGCCTTGGGAGTGGGCGGAAAAGCGGACATAGCACGCACTGCATCAGCTTCAGTAGGCTGTTGACCCAGTGACCTTAAACTATTGTCTCTCTCGTTGCTGTGGCTGAATGTTCGGGTAGCTACTGGCAGTTTCCACGTGAAACAGTAAAGATGGGTGACATCTGCCCTCTCCGTCTGGCTCCAAAAGGACCCAAACAACAGTAAGGGGTTAAATGTTGGTATTAAAGTTGAGTTTATTAGCAAGGTGAAGACAAGGTCTATCTTATGGATAAATCGACCTCATTAATATTTATGAGTGAGCAAAGAAACCTTTTATTATGAGTTTTGACAAGGTTTTAGCACCATGCTTATTAAGTGAAAGATGCAGTGGACAGGGCAGCATATAAGTCAGCAGAAACTGTTTGAGTACTAATTTTATTTGCAAATAAATTTGGTGCTTCGAAAAGATTGAAAAAGTAAATAACATCCTTCAAGTGGTATGTATGCAAACATGCTGAATTGGCTGATGTGTTCCAGAAGTTGCTATGTCAACCCGTTGCACAGTTGTCCTGGATATACCTATATGTTTCATTGTTTGGATCTGATGGAAGTTACACTGATAAGTGTAATATCACTTCACCTGAATGGACTTCACTTTGTCAATTAAATTACATTTGTAATCTCTCAAATTGTTTATTTTCTTCACTTTTCAGGTCTGTGTCAAATCTGGTGTATTCAGCCTCCTGCCTCGGATGCGGTTTGGTTTCTTTTACAACATGCCTATGGTGGCTAGCTGTCATGGGAGTGAAGTAATCAGGGCTTTCTCACAACATGTACTTTATAGACTTAACATTAAACAAGATAAACCTAAAGTGAGTACATATTGTTTAAAATCCTAATCACAGTCTGTTTTTTTTTTTTTCAATTTTTTCACAACTTTCATCCTGTGCCACATCTGCACATTGACATAAAACTTGAAAAATGATCATCAGTCTCAGTCTTGTAATGTATGGTTGTGATTGGTTGCAGTGTAGTAGCAGTTGTCTAGTCTAGCATCTCTGTGGATGCTTTTTACCGACAAATATTCAGAAATTTTCACTTAACAGAAATTAGCACAAATGAATTGTTCCTCTTTTCACCTGAAATACCTCTTCAATGTTTTCATATTTTGATGAAAAATCAGCGTAGAAGAGAAAAACAAAGTGCTGGAACAAAAGGCTCATACTTTTGTCAAAGAATTGATTGCACCTTTAAATAGACCAGTTACCACGAAGCATGCAGATCATGAGGAAGTGGGGAGGGGGTAATATTGATGGAATGGCGAGGGAAAGTTTATGTACATGTTGATTCGAAGTGACCCTGGCTTTTTGTCAGCGGCATATGTTTTACAAATGAAACTGTGATAAACCCCAGAGTTAGACCTGGCAGATATGACCAGCTGAATATATATCCGGGAGAGGGAGGCGTGTGGATGTGGTTGACAAAAGGGATTTGGTGCATTTTATACTGGAAGTGGAGGTGAAATGACTGGATGACTTCTGCACCATGCCCTTCATAGACCGAAAACTTTAAATAAGGTTAACTTAGAGTGATTAACCTCACATGCTAGCTGGGACTTTGAAGAAAACAGATTCGAGCAGAACTCACTTTTATAGTGAGGAAAAACATGGTGAAAAGGGTAACCAGGATCACCGATAACTTTGTGATCATGAGTGAAACAGTTTTATTCAGTTTTTGTCAACTGTTAAGTTTTGCGTTGGAATCGTGTCTTTTGAATGGCTGGTAATGGCCACCTTCCTATTATCCAGAGTAGAATGCAGAAATTCTTGGGGATAATATGTAGTGGGAGGGGCTGGGGGATGGTTAGAGGGGAGGGATAGGGGGATTGTAAGATACCTCATGGTTACTTTGTTGAGAATTCATGGTGTCTTCATTTTGAAAATATCCGTTATGCAAAGTGCCCACACTAAAACAATCTAAAACTTGGCTACCTATTGAATTTCATCATATTTGGGGGATTTAACAAAACTTTTAAGCTTAGACTCACTATAAACTGTGGGTGCAAACATCACATAATTTTTAAACTTTCTGCTCAAAGGTTGAATTTTAGACTGTTTAATGATATTCAATTTGAGCGAGGGCTATTTTGAAAGGAAAAGAACTGGCTATAGCATGACTTAATGTTCCACTACTGCTGGTTGTAAGAAAATTTATCAAAATGAGAAGTAACCCTTTCAGGGCAAGTTTGGTGGTACAGTAACAGCGGCAAAATGCCATGATTTCCACTTGGCAACAACCACATTAGATGTATTTTGCAAGGGAAAATAAATTTTAACATAACTCACAAATTCAGAGTCTTCATTGATCACATATATTACATACTGGGTCTGTGGACTAATGCATAGGAAAGTGTATGTTGCTATTAAAGTTTTCCAAGATATCGAGAACTAATAGTAAGACTACAATCTCTGCCAAAAAAAAAAAAAGAAACAAAACCCCACCAAAACAAATGGTACATTGCCTTTTGCGCATCTCTCATGCTAGTTGTCCTCCTTCCTTTTACCCCAGTGCAATGTTGGTTGGGAAAATTGACCATTCCTGGGTGTAACAATATTAAAGCAGGGGAGTTTTGTTTTAGTTACTTTTGGTATCAACTGTGTAGGGCTGTAACTGATAGGCAATGCATATGGCTAAGGCAGAATTGCTTTGAGGATTTAGACAAAGGTATGTTTCTGTCCCCAAAGGTTATGAAAGGTAATAAATATGCAATGCTTTTGGTATGAAGTTAAAGATTTTTAAATTTTGAATGGAAACCTGTGTTCATCCTTTTTTTGTTGGAAACTTATCTGTTATGGAAAGCAAAGACTGTTAATGCATTCCCACATTCAATACCACACTGTCCAAAGACAGTTGTCTTAAGATAAGGGTGGGGCATCAGTGCTTGATCCTGAGAGGGTTTAACAATATCATTGATAGAAAGTTTTTCTCTGTCTTCTTGTAGAAGCGAAAGGTCCGTGTAACATTTCTGGATAGGCAGAGTAAACACAGAAATGTGGTCAACCAAGATGAGGTGAGAGTGATCACAGGTTAAAAAAAAGTACCATGGATTACCATGGTAAACCATATGCTATTATGTTTAACATGGTAAACCATATGCTATTATGTTTACCATGGTAAACCATATGCTATTATATTTACCATGGTAAACCATATGCTATTATGTTTAACATGGTAAACCATATGCTATTATGTTTACCATGGTAAACCATATACTATTATGTTTACTATGGTAAACCATATGCTATTATGTTTACTATGGTAAACCATATGCTATTATGTTTACCATGGTAAACCAAATGCTATTAAAACTGTGGCTACCATGGTGAACAATTTGATTTTTTGAAAACTTGTAATATTTTTGAAGAATGCAAGTTTAGGTCAAAATCAACAATGAATCAAGATCTGTGATATTGTTCTTGAATTCATGCTTGTATTTTGTCTGAAATTTTTCAGAAACCCTGTCAAATGGCACATATGAAAGTCACCCAGATGACATTTTCAGTATAGACCTTATGCAATGACCACAACACATGGATGTCATTATGAAGGTATAACAATGAAACACAAGGCCCCACAACTGATGTTTGTGTAAATCTTATATGGACAGGTGGGTGCACACCACTGAATTCACCCCATGTATAGAAAACTTTCTTGTATCTGATTAGTTTACCAATCATCAGCAGTGTAAATTGGTGGATGGTGGTTTTCATAATTCATTCATTATGACACCATATGCACAAGGTTTATTAAAAGCATACAGTTTTTCAAAGCATAGCAACTTAATTGTTAAATACTCCAAAGATTGTCTGTCCACACACAGAAAGTCTATTATGTAAAGTCATAAAAAGAAGTGCAATTCATTTTTTTTCCAGTCTAACTAAGTTTCCTTGGGTCTCAAAAATGTCCTTCTTGGTATTGAATCTTGCATTCTTTGTATCCATTCTCTGCAGTGCAAAAAACATGATAAAAGTGATGTCAGCCTTAAGCTGTGGTCACACTTCAATGAATTCAGATCAGATTCCGATCCAATTTTTGTTAGTTTTTGTTCAAGTTTTCCCCATCTCTGGTTGGAAAGAGCCGAAAATTTTTAACCTGTGTAACCACAAGAGATAAGTGGCAGGAGTACGAAACTTTTATTGATGCTATTTATTTTGTGGCATCACAGAGATAGACAGTTTTTATCATCTGCAATGTCTGATAAAAATGTTTATTGGTGTGATGTAAGGAAAAAATCAGTTGTCATTTTATTTTCATAGACATCAGATGCAAGTCATATATTTACACTGGTTGGCAAATTTGTGGCTCTTTCCAAACAGAGATGGAAAAATTTTAATGAAAAATCTGAAAAAATTGGATCAGAATCCAATCTGAATTCGTTGCAGTGTGACTGCAGTTTAAGATTCGTTTTGTATACCTGTCATAAAGCGGCTTAGGTGAAAAACAGGTTTGCTAGAAAGTTTGTCCATGGTTTGTAAATATAGCATTTTGAAAGAAGAGTGAATGAATCCTGTTCCCCCATATTATGCTTTGTAGGGCTTTAATTAAGCTTGAAAAAAGGTCACAATCATATTGAACAGTTTGGCTGTAGGCATCAAATGTTTAATGATATGATAGAGGTGTAGAGGAAAGGTTAAAACTAGACCCCATTTATGGACCCTTTTCCAAATAGCTGCTACAAATTATTGTGGGACACAATGTTGGTGAGTGTTATTCTTTTATCACATTGAAATGACATTGACAAAATCAACCTGTAACAAAATTCTGTTCCCACAATTCTTTGTGTTTGCTATTGATAAATGGTCTATGGTATCTACTAACCACCATTGGTGTTCATTAACTCTGAACTGCATCTTCAAAAACAGCTTCTCCAAAATGAAATGTGGTGGTAGTGGTGCCATAAAGGGCAGTCGAACTGAAGCCCAAAGAGCTGCTCTAGAATCACGTCTGCTAAATTGGACAGTAATTTTTTAGCTCAACCCACTAACAGTGGGTAGAGCTTATGTTATACTGTAGAGGGACAAAATGTATGTCTCTTTCTTCTAAAGGTTTCAGCCTTTGTAATTGCCAGTGGATTTTTCTAAAATTGGCTGCACAGGGTGTCAACACAATTACCGCTTAGCAACATGATACACCAAAGAAAAGTGGTAATTTTGGCCATTTTGATCATTTTTTGCCTCATTTTGATCATTTTTGCCTCAAGGCAAAAGTCTAATGAAACAAGGTCCCAGTGGAGGAATTGTTAGCATGTAGGCCTATTTTTGTATTTGCCTGTGTCCACTATGTACACAACATGAGTTCCCATTCAGCTAATTACTTATCCTTCAGTAACTTTAGTATCTATTACACAGAAGATCTCTCCTTGCTGTGTGTGTAAGGACACTTGTAAGCAGTTAGTGGTGGTGAAGAGATATGATCTCTGCTCACACAAGGCATGCTAGAATTTAGAATAATGACAGTTTTAAATGTACACAAATCAGCATTGCCTATCAAATAGATGTTTTAGTAAAGTTTCTTCCAGTACTTTATTGCTTTCAAATTTCATGGAGGAGTGCAGCTTAGGAGGGAGAGAGAGAGGAAAGCTGATGGAAGGGAAGGGAGAAAGGGATTGAGGAAGGGGCGAGGAAAGACATCTGATATCTGCTTTCCCTAAATTGCTTATGCTACTGTCTTACTGTACACAAACTGGTCACATTCATGACACACTATAACTTTAAAGAACAGTATCTGATTCCTGCCCTCATGTGCAGCTTTATGTAAGGGGATGAACTATTTGTAAAGAATTGTCCCTTACACAGTCCAACTGTTAGGTGAACCATGTTTACATGCTGGCCAGCCCAAGTAGAATCATCTGGGTATGTATTAGGTGTAGACCATGATTTTTTTAAGATAAATTTAAAGCTAGACTTGTAACATCAGAAGGGTTGAGTAACATTTGTTATGCTACTCTAGTTTTAGTTATTTAGTTAGATGGAGTTTTACAGCCCAGTTTTCATATTTGGTAAAGATATGTGGGTTCCAGTGCTAACCTCCTTTAATGAATGTGGTGATAGCAATGTTTATAGTGCACAATGTACAAACTTTGACATGTGATTTATGGTTGTATTCTACACCCTTTGAAGAAACCACTCATGTTCAGGAACAGCTCTTAAAGCGGCTCATCGAGTTGGTTCATGAAATTCAACAAATTTTTCCAAACCTGTTAAGTTTTCTTCACATACCAATGATAAATGATCAATCTTAGACAATCCCCATACCCTACATATAAATAACTTTTTTATGAGTGAGTACTTAATGGTTCAAGTTTTCAAATATTCGTGACTAGATGCTTTTTCAAATTATGTACAAAACCGTTACAAGTCAAGACACTAGAAAATTCAAAATTTTAACGTTTTCTGTGACTTTTGGACTTGAAACTTGACTTGTTATGCTAACTATAAGCATTGTCATGTAATAGTGACCCTTTGAGACTCTCATTAAGTTATTGATATCAACTCAATGAGCTTCTTTAAAGAGGCAATTTGAGTTGATATCAATCACTTAACATAGATTTGGAAAGGTAGTACCATGTGACAATGCTTATAATTAGCATAGCAAGTTTCTCATCCAATAGCTGCACAACAAGTTAAAATTTTGAATTGTTTGTATTCTGGCTTGTATTGGTTTAGTGCATAATTTCAAAAAAGTGTCTAGTCATGCCCTGCTGGAAATTGAATTATTGCTTACTCACAAGTAGTTTATTTTGTAGGGAGGGTGTGTAGATTATCTTCTTTTGACCATTTTTCATTAGAGTGTGAAGAAAGCATTATAGGTTTGGAAAAATATGGTAAATTTCACAAACCAATTCAATGTACTTCTTTAACTGACCTTTTATGTGCCTTAAACCTTTTTACAAGGAGAAATTACAATGGATTCTTGGACAGACTGTTGTTATTCATTGCCATAGCCAGTAATGCTTTCTGTGGCCAAAAATGATTCAGAATGAGATATTTCCCCTCTGTTTTTTGCAGTTATTATATTTCCAAGGATATCCTTACAATTGGAAAGTTTCCAATCTTTCAGTTGTCTTTAGAAGGTGCCATGCTAGTTTTATGTCTGATCTTCTTTTTTCCAGCTCATAGAAGCCTTGAAAAAGAAGTTTGGTTCGGAGGTCGAAGTGAAAAAAGTTGCTTATAACTGGTTAGTAAAAGGATAGGTGTTGTGTATTGACATCACACTGCACAGCACACAGCTGACACATGATTGGCTGGTTGGTTGACAAATCAGATGTCTGCGTTTGTTTGTGTATAACTCCATTGATACATTTGTCCTTCAGTTGCGAGGGAACTTGTTGTTCTGTAATATTATTTGCAAAAGATTTTACCTTTGCATGAAAGTGCAACTCTGTGCCGGCAATTTATATGACAAGTTCAGAGTTGCTGGAGTCCTGGCAGTTTTTCATGTTGGTCTAGAACAGGGTTGTCCAACCTTTCGCAGCGGTGGGCCACACGTAATGGTTATGATGGACGAGGGGCCGCATAGGCCCCCTACTCGTTTTTTTTTTTTCATTTTTTTCCGACGCCCAAGGCAACAAAATGCAATCATTGCGAGTAGGGAAAACTGATTCATTTTCGTTTTTGATTGAACAAATAAATAAAGCAAAAATTGATGTTGTTGGGCAGTATATTCGGACAATTTTTTTTTCATATTCCTCCTGAATCATTCTCAACCCGCCCCTGTGGACAACACACCAATGTAGCTACATGTAGCAGATATTTGAAATGAATTATTTCATTCAAAAGTAAGCATGCCATAGCGGACGGCGAAGCCTAAAGTTGTCATCAATTAATCTGCTCATTGAATAATTTTGCAATATAGATTATTTCTGACGGGCCGGACGCAACCTTTTCGCGGGCCGGACCGTGGCCCGCGGGCCGTAGGTTGGACAACCCTGGTCTAGAACAAGGGTTCGGATATCACCTGTTGTACTGGCAGTTATCCAACACACCAAAGAGATTGAAGAAGTAGCTTTGCTAAGAGGGCAAATTTTCTTCCAAATTAAAGGCAGGCTTTCATTAGCCCATATTACAATTTTTCAGTCAATGGATATTCTCAATTAGCATAGCTCTTTGACTGAGATTGAATAAAAAAAATTCAGAGTAGTTCATATTACTCATTAAGCACTGAGAGTGTTCTCATTACACAGTTATGGTCTTGTTTACTCACCAGGGAATGCCCTGAAGCAATAAACTGGGATTGTGTCTGAATGAGGATGAGTTTTAGACAGTTTAGGGGGAGCTAGAAGTTAGAAGGTTGGCGGACTTGGAGATGATGAATAGCTGCCTTTAATTTAACCCTTTTACTACCGAAGGGGGTCCATCTTGTCATATTAGGCTGTATACTATATTACAAATACATAGTACATATGTAGGATTCTACCGATACTAAGTTTTGGTATGGAGGCTGCTATGTTTGCATTTGCTATAGCCCAAGAGAATGCACACATGTAAAAAAACTTATCTCTATCTTAATTATGATTTCAAAGTGCAACCATGCATAGAGAAGGGTCTAAGACAAGTAAAGTCATCTCTAAATGGTAAAACTAATACATTGCAAGTAAATATGGCAAACACTTTTGTATTCTTCATCAAAACATGTGGATGATAACTGTGTTGTTGATAGGATTGGATTAGGCTTTGGAAAAGGTATGCAGGTATTCCGCCAGAAACCCGAAAAGGGAGGGGGATTTATAACTGACAAAGGCCTCCAAATTGTTGCTACCCGTAATCAAAGTTACAGTGCGGATCAGAGGGCAAAAACTTCCTTTCAGGCCCCTGTGAGGTGCACTATCAAAGATTTTAAAGGCTATATATTTTTGCAAGTTTGGGTATTGTTGCAAAGGTGACCTTTTTGTAAATAAGAAACCAAGATACTGATATTTTTAATGGAAATAAAAAGGGGGAATTGCACCCTCCAGAACAGATCCAGCAATTAGCTCATAGAGGCAGTTTGAATGCAGGATTCTAGCATGTGGAGAAATTATATGTTTACCTAATTTCTAAAGACAAAGAAGTGGTATATTTCCTTGCATTGGAGGTACTGGATTGGTCATAGAGGTGGGACAAACAATTGCCTCTAGTTGCCCCTTGCCATCTCTGCAGTTTGTTTCCTCATGAATATGAATAAAAAATGAAATCAGATGAGAATATGAATTTTAGCATTAATTTTTGTCTTGCATTTTTTATCCTGCAGGAGAACAATAAAATTTAAAGATCAATTAGCGGTAAGTAATTTCCTGTATTTTGGGGTTAGATCATAATAAAATTATGTTCTTTTCAGCCGGTCTGAAGCTGTTCCATGCCTGATACAACTGTGTTGGCAAGGCTGATTGTTGCACAGCCATGCATTCATACTGAAGCAATCCTCAGCTTTGTTTGGTCCATAATGTTCATGTGACCATGCATTATTCTGTGATAAACTCACAGTATGAAATGGAAAAGTATTGGAAAAACACACTCATTGGCTTCTCTTTTTTACATAGGATTGCACTTTATTTTGGTGTAATCTTTTACAAAAGTTATTTTCTTCTTATATAGTCTCTTTAGATGAAACCTTGTTGGGCATGAAGTCAAGATTATCCAACTCAGGACCTGTGCATTACAACTGGATATGGCATGCATTGGGATTAATTTTTGCCACACTGGATGCACCCACCACTTAGGCAGCGCCTTTGTGCATCACTTACATCAATCTTTAATGTGTATTAGCCTGCACTTATGCATGATCATTTCTTGTTTAATTCATGACCAGTCCCATGGTGTATGTCTTGGCATTAAATAGTTTTTCACTTTTACCTTAGCCAATGGAACTTTGACAAGAATGAAAGTAGTTAGATTATGAAAGTTATTTCTTGCTTGCCTGTGCATGCTTGCTGTCTGCTCTGTTTGAAGAAGAATTGTTCCAGTTTGTGAACTTGAAACCCCCCCCCCCCTCAAAAAAAAAAGAAAAAAACAGAATGTTCAAATTTTTTACTTACAGTATCAAAAATGTAGAAATACTGAAAGTGATAAGAAAAGTTTGGGAAGCAACAGATTGCCAAAATAACATCATTCCTTGCATGTATGATTCCTCCACTCCTCCAGTAATATTCATCACATTTTTTTGCATATGAAGTAAGTTGCCTCAGGAATGTTCAAACTTTAAAATGGTACACCTTGGAAGAGATGAATTATTAAGATATTTTAATAATTCCAACAGAGTTTTATATTTCAGAACTCCTTTTGACCAGGTAGTTGGACTATAGATAGAGCAACTTACTTTCACCCTGGTTTGATTCCAAGAACGACTCGTAGCAAAGACAGTTAAAATGTAACCTTCTGCTGTTGTGCATGATGCTCGGCATAAGCAATGGAGGAAGGAATAGTATTCCAGTGCCCTACAAAGAGAAGAAAGGCTGGTAGACACTGCTAGATTGAACCAGAAGGTTTTAAGCTGAGCCGTAAAAACTCAACAAATCAAATCCAATCCATAGCTTTTTCAAATTTTTTGTTCACACAGGTATAAAATCACAAATGTCTGTCAGTCATACAGACTTCCTATACATGAACAGACCATACAACATCATACATTGTCGCTACCGGACGTGGGAGAAAAGGCGTAGCAGGATGGCTGTCTGCTATGGTTTTGCATGAAACTTTATACTTGCTCAAGTAAATCAAGAGATTTTTGCAAGAAAGTTGGAATATTTTTGAAATAATACAAGTTAGGGTCAAAACCACTGCACCCATTCAAGTTGACCTTTTGCTTTAAATATTACAGAGTGGTGAAATCATACAAATTATAGCTTCACAGTGGCCATCTTGGTGTGCCTTTTGTCCCAGTCAGCGGTGACAATCTATGGATAAGACGCACAGGCTACATGCTCTGTCCATGTATATATATGGAAAGTCTGTGTTCAGTCACATTTGCTGTGAAATTTTGTTTATATCTGATTGTGATTATGCTATAATATGCAAATATGTTTGGACTTTCACCTGCACAGATAACGCATAACACAGATATTTTCATCGGCATGCATGGTGCCGGACTTACACATGGTTTCTTCTTGCCTGATTGGGGGGTCTTATTTGAATTGTAAGTGTTTCAGTATTCTTTCACAATTATTCATGTCATGTGACAGCTACTTAGTGTGACACCTTCTATTTAAATTGCTTTAAAGTTGACTGTTTAAGGGGAATATTGCACCAACAATGCACCAACCAGGTGCACATTTCTCAGGGGTTGTGGTTTGTAAACCTGCCCCCCCCAATTCTTCTCCTCCTCCCCAATTTTTATACCCCCTCCCTCTTCCACCCATTAGAAATATTTAAAGGGAAAATTTGGGTCAATTCAACTGTGCCTGGTACAAACACAGGCATGAAATAGAAAAGGATGTTGTATCATTTGAAATTTGGAAAGTTTAAGCCAACATTTTTCAAATATGTATAACTGAATTCCATGCTATCACGTTGCTTCTTAAAAATGCAATATAGACACACCCCAGTAGATCAAAGGCGGAGTGGGGTGTAACTGGTATCTGATTTTTTTGCATTGTCTGTGCCCTTAAATGGTCTATGCTCTCATTGTGTTCACACTGCATGAAAAGCAATTAACACATGCTTGACTGACCTGTTAGCTATCCACAAATGTTACGTAACTCTTTGTGTAGTTTGGTATATCCGGTAATATCAATCAATTGATCAAATGTTAAGTGTGACTTATATCCCCATTTTTATAGACAGTCTTTTGCTTTCCTTTAACTTTACAGCTTATTTTTCCCCTAACAATCCCATATTATCAAAACAGGATTGCATAAGTAGCATGAAAACTTTTCAAACTTTGCAATCACCATAGGGAGGTCCTATTCCTATTAACTTCAAGGTCAAAACAACAGTCTGAAAAAACAAAGGGAAACAAAAAATTCCTTGTCTATGTGAGGAAGTGATATAATCTCTGCTGCCCTCAATCTCTTTTTTGAACACAAATCTAGTAACTTCATTTGCAGATATCTCAAGAAATACATGTCCGATTTGAATAGAAATTTCACCACACTTAGTAGATTTGGTTCTTCTTTCACATGTGAAAATTAATTTTTTGCCTAAACTTTCCCTTTAAGTCTGACAATATCAAGTGTGAGTTTTAAAAGAGAGGTTTATTTCCTCCCCAAGGAGATAAGATGTAATCAGTCATAGGTGGGGATGTTACGAGAAGTAACAAAAGTTTCATCATGCTTTGTTTGGAAACAATATTTCATGAAAATAAAGCTGTCATCCTTCCTGACTTTTAATCAGCTGATAATTTATGACAATAAATCGTGACTTATCAGTTCTAAAAATTTTTTACCACAGGGGCAACCTTTACCTTGAAATAAAAACATTGGAGCAGTTAGTTCCTGGGTCAGATAAGGTTCAACATTTCCCAAATAAAATTCAAATCTGAAATCCTTCTGCAAAGCCACTGTGTGTAGATTAGTGTTTAATTTTGATCTTTGGAAAATATATATTTTGGTGTTTGGCTTACCCTCCTTTGCATTCATTACATGAATGGCAGCTTTGCATTGGCTGTTTCGTTTGACTGAAATTTTTGTGCAACTGAGAGGGCTAGGGATATCTTGCCAAGATATGTACATTATTATGGGAAGTGGTGAAAGTTCTAAATTAGAAGTTTGGTGCAGAGACTTCTGCATAAGTGATCTTAAAGAGTACATGAATGTATTCCATTCTGTAGACCCCAAAATTGATTTTATCTGATTTTATAGTAATTGTATAATGCTTACATGATTTTTTTCAAATAACGTAGTAAATGTGGTGTGCATGTGTATTTCGTTTTTTCATTAACAGATATAATTGTGATGATGTAAATTGCTACCGTGATATTGCCAGACTAAGGGGAGTCAAGTATATAACTTGGGAGAAAAAAGATTTACTCTCAACTCATAATGAGGTAAGGTTTTTTTTTTTCAAAGTTTACCTTAAGTGAAACAATAAAAAAGAATGTTTCTAAATTTAATTTAAATCCAAACGATGTAACATGTATCTTCACTGTATATGTATGAGCTGTGATGTAAAATGGAAGCTGGAAGTTCAGCAAAACCATATAAGATATTAATTCCAAAATGAAACATACAGTCAGGTATTGAGTGTGAGTTATGCCAAAAGAACATTACAGATGACCAGACCCCACTCTTCCCTCTCTTCATCAACCTACTTGTTTAAAACAATTGCTGGTATTTCCAACTCAAATTAATGTCTAGTAATTCTGTACTTCAGAACTGGAATTTGCTTTTAAGCTGACAAAATTTTGAAATTAACAATATCTCACAAAGCTAGATTTTCCAAATTAAAAATCAGAAATAATATTTTATTTGATTCTTTTCTTTCAGACTCTTCATCCATCCTTAAAAATTCCTCACGGTAAATTCAACGATTATAGTTTTGATGTTATAGAATTCCTTAGGCTGATGAAAAATGCAATGTACTATGTCAAAACCCATCCTGATTTTCGAAAAAGGTTTCATGATGAACTTTGACCCACCAGGATTTTAGAAGAAACTCAAATTCTATCTACGTTGGCATGGCAACACTGCAGGCTGACATTTTTATTGTATTGGAACACAGATGTGTATTCTTCCTTATTCACTCTTCAAAATAAGTTATGCAATGTTTCGTGCAATTAAAAGGATGTGAGTGGTTTGTGTGTTGCAAAATTTCTGTTGCTTGGTGGTTTTCCATAGAACTTTAATATTGCCTTTTTTGGCCAAATTATAGGGAATGTACAGTTCTGATTTTTAATGGTACAATTTGTAAAAAGGTCATTATTGGTATTAGTGATATAAATTAGGAATCCTTTCCATGAAGCATTTCAATTTAGTTTGGGTGTAACCATGTAACATAAATTTTGTACTTACTTTGGGTTTTTTTTTTTTTTTTTTTTTTTGTGTGTGTTTTCAAATTTGGTATCAGTAACAGCAATAAACAAATGGTATCATGTAGAATGTATTTGTTCATACAAATTTACAAAGGCAATTAGATGTCATGGGAGCAAATAAACTCTGTCATATGGTGGTCCTGGGGTGATGAAATATGTAACCTGAAATTGGTTATATACAATCAGTAACTATCTTTCATTTTTTAACAGAACCCAAACATGGGTTCCCACAGGTTCCCATATTGAAACATTATGTAGCCCTCAAATAGTTTCCCATGATTTTTGAAATCTAACAGCTTGGAAATGAAATTGGAAAATTTGTGATAAAGTTGCACTAAAAGTTTGTAAACTTACATTTAGAAAACATGCTTAAATTAACAAAAGCCGTTGGATGTCAGAGGAGCGATTGAACCTCATCACATGGTGTTCCTACAGTGAACAAATCAGGGAACCTAAACTGGTTACTACCAATCCATTACACATTTTGATTTTGTAACATAGCCAAAACATGAGTTCCTATGGTGAAAAGTTCCATAACCCTCAAATAGGTTCCCATGATTTTTGAAATCTAACAGCTTGGAAATGGGTTTTGCAAAATTTGTGAAAAAGTTGCACCAAAGGTGTGGAAAATTTAACATTTACAAAGCATGCTTCCAGTAATATATATTCAATAGTATGTATCAACTGGTTCATGTGGAAAGTTTGTCACAAACAGGACATGCTCTCAGTGGTCAATTTTTAACTTTTTGTTGGAGACCAATATTTGTGTAAATTTATTACATGATTGATACTTACATGCTGACAATACTAACAGAACTATTACATAACTTAAAAAAATATATTTTTTGTACTTTTGATATTTATTTTTTTTATATGATGAATGCTAGATGCTTTCACAGTGCTTATAGAATTGGCCACCGACATCTTCAGACATTTTATACTGTTTTGCCATTTAACCCTTTACGGTTGTTTGGGTCCATTTGGACCCATGCTGAGAGCGCTCCTGTCACCCATCTTTACTGTTTCACGCGGAGCTCGAAACTGCGAGTAGCTACCCGAAAATTCGGCCACAACAACGAGAGGGACAATAACTTAAGGGCACGGGGTCAATAACCTACGGAAGCTGATGCGGGGCGTGCTACGTCCGCTTTTCCGCCCACTCCCGAGGCGTGCAAAAATGCCCCGATTGGAGCACAACGGTAAAGGGTTAATCTAAAGTATCTGCAGCACGGGTCTGTGCACACACACAGAGAGAGCGGCATCAGCTTTGCAGTAAACACACTCCACGGGCTTAATTTAACCCTTTACCGTTGTTTGGGTCCATTTGGACCCATGCAGAGAACGTGGCTGTCACCCATCTTTACTGTTTCACGCAGAGCTCGAAACTATGAGTAGCTACCCCAAAATTCGGCCACAACAACGAGAGGGACAATAGTTTAAGGTCCCAGGGTCAATAACCTATGGAAGCTGATGCGGGGCGTGCTATGTCCGCTTTTCCGCCCACTCCCGTGGCGTGGAAATATGCCCCTATTGGAGCACAAAGGTAAAGGGTTAAGGTACAGTGTAAATAATAGTGTGAAATGATGTAGGAAAAAGTTAGGCAACCTAGTAAACCTAGCATAAATTATGTTGGTCATCCATCTACAGTGGCCATTAGTCCAGCTTTCTGCTGGACAATTATATTTTTGAGGACATTATCTGCCATGTTGGTCATCCATCTACAGTGGTCATTAGTCCAGCTTTCTGCTGGACAATCATACTTTTGAGGACATTATCTGCCACTCAGGTTCACACTGCAACAGATGTGTGAAATTCTTCTTTAATATTTTCACAGATGATTTTATTTTTAGACTCAGTATCCTAGTCACCTAACTGTAATAATACACTTTACAATGTAAGTACAGGTACAATGTAAATAGTAGTGTGAAGTGATGTAGGCACAAATTTTATAACCTTAGAGTAAGCTAACATAAATTATGTTGGAAACTCTAGGGTGGTCATTTGTCTGGCTTTCTGCCTTACAACCCTTTTGAGCACATTATCCCCCATTCAGGTTCTCACTGCATCGGATGTTTCGTATTCTTCTTTCTTATTTCCAAAGATGATTTTACTTTCAGGCATGACAGGTATTTAACATTACCTATTCTTACCCGATCTGCCCATGGCAATTCGGGAAAGATCAGGCCACCTTATTGATTTGTTGGGGGAGGTGTTCCCATTGGCTCAGCACAGCTTAATTCCATGTGTCATACATAGGTTACTTTCAACAATACAAGGTTTCGGAAGTCAACGCTACGTTCATGTTTGCCAGTGTGACTGCAGAGAGTTAAGAGGATCAGTTGTAGTTGGAGTTTTTCTAAATTTTTGTTAATGGGCATTTCCTCCAATGGACTGAGTATTTTAGTCTCTCAACCCTGATCATGCAGCTTGTAGCACTAGGAAGGACCACTTCGAACCCTCTGAGGGGATTTGTGGAAGCAAAGATTTTCCTGTGTGCTATGCACCAACTCTTGGTGGTACTCTGCTTAGATAGTGGGGCTAGGTAAGGAAGATGTCCTCATGAGAGGATGATGCACAATGAGGAGTTGCCACAATGACTCATCCAGTCTTCCTTTGCCAATCATAGAGTCAGAGTGTGTTTGATGTTGAATGAGTCATGAGAATTGCAACTGTCTACTATGAGAAGTTTTGTCCTTAAAGGAGATACTTTGTGACTACTGGATTCAATGTGTTCATATGCTGTATTACTATATGGGTTTGATATACATATTGGTGCTGGTTCATGATGCTGCTGATGTGCACTGTTTAACAAGGAATTTTTTGATTGGCTGTCATCGTTGTATTGTATCAATTGTATTCTTTGTGAGGATTAGTGATTATGTAAGGGATTACTGATATCATTGCAAGTTAGTGAATTTTTTTTTTTAAATGGTGCACATAGGTCCGTTTGGTGTAAATTTGTATTGGTTTTTTGATTATTTTCATATTCAGACAAACTTTTTGTAGATTTTTAATGCAAATATTTTATCAGTTGCAAATTTATTTATGAAACATTAATCAGAAATAATTATGCTTGGGTGAATTTGTGTATAAAAAAATTATTTTATCAACCATTTAATTTTGATGTAATTTGGATTTGCTACAAAGAATGTACTGTTAACTGTCCATTGACACAGCTTTTAGTAGCTGTTTTATTTCTTTTTTTTTTTGTTACAATATTTCAATGCTGGTGCTTTAAAACTCACAATTTTTTCTCTTGTAATGGTGGGGGGAAGGTAAGGGTACGAAGAGGTGACCAATGTTTGAAAGGAGACATTGCCCAAGACTGCTCCAATCTGATAGTTGCATCCATTTTCAGGCTAATCACTTTTATCAGTGAGGTCATGACGAGAAGAACTGCAACAACCTTCAGGAAATAAATTAAATTTTGCTAGAGCTCAACCTACAAAATTTGATAAAGTCATGAGAATTTTTTATTATACACTCCAAGTATGAAATTATTACCCTTTCATAAGATGAGAAATGTCAGACTGCTTCAACTTGGTTTTTTCCAGCAAAAACATTTTCTTGAGAACAGCTTTCCCCCCCCCCCCCCCAGTGAAGTACCTCCCATCGAGCTCATAGTCAGATCAGATACTTGGTAATTGAATTTTTTCCACAGGTCTCACCCAAACTACAATTTTTGCAGAATTGGAACTGTTTGGGGGTGGAGAGGATGAGGCCTTTTATTACAAATTTAACATTAACTGTGTTCGGTTTCTAGCTGTAGTTGGTACATAGCAATGTCATTTAACATGTAAGTGTAAGATTTTATCATGGTGTGGTAAATGTTTGGACAATTCTTCAATCACTGGCATATGCTACTGAGGATCAAATGACTGGTTGGGGTTGTGTTTTGAGTGTGGTACACTGGTGTTTTGAAAGTTCACAGTTGGCAGATGAAACAATACCTTGACATGACATGATACCGTTCCACATTTTGTTATTGAAGGATAGTGAAGCATGCTTAGTATTGCATCAGCCCTGGCAGGAGGAACTCCACTTTTAGTTCAGACATTGCTGCAAAGGTTTCCCCTCCCTAAATAAGAAACCAAGACACTGACTGACATTTTCGTAATTTTTACAGAAATGAAAAGTGTTGGATTTTACCCCAAGGGTTCTTCTAGAAAGGGAGGGAAAAATCCCTGTTGCCCCCATTGGAAGAGGACAGTGTAAAGGATATGAAAAATGAACCTCCTTCTGCTATATTGAAGGAAGAGAATGGTAAAAAAGCATAAGGGGCTACAAGCAATTCTCATGGTGGGAGGGGGGAGATGGGGGAGGGAAGATGGGAGGGAGTTCATAGGGACACTTCTACTGTCTTCAACCCACATATGGATGTTTGAATTATTGATCATCATTGTTTTTTGCTTAAAGGTCTGTTGCAAAATAGATCTTTTTACAAATCCACCGCTTCCCCTATACCAAAATACCTCCAGCATATTTTTTATGTTTTGTAAGAAAATGTAGATATATATCAAAGAGCTCTTCCAAATGTTCCTAAATATCAAAACAGGTGAAAATTTACCTTCTGTACATAGTACAAGTCTATTACTTCCATCAAAGTTCTCAGAACATTTCATCAGAAGAAAAGTGATAAACTTTGAAACTTTGATGGATAATTTGAAATGTGTCAGTTTGACAATGGTACAGATTTGTGTGATAATTGCATTGGTGTTTGTCTTTTTACCACAGGGTGCCTTTAAAATAAACCTGGTGAACCTAATGTGAAACTATAAATACTTTTCTTCTTTGCATCATTCCAAGCTGGTCTTGTTAGACAACTGACACCAACTTTATGACGCTCACCCACACCCTCTCCCAAATACCGACCCTCTCCCAACTTTCCGTTCCCATCTGCCTACTCTCTCCCACCTCACCCCCCATCCTCCCACCATCTCCCATCCTCCTACCGTCTACCATCCGCCATTCTTTCCCTTCCGCCATTCTCTCCCATTCGTCCACTCTCTTCCATCGCCCACCCTCGCCCATCCTTCCACACTCTCCCATGATTCGCTTACCCTCTCTCATGGCTGCCATGCATCCTGTTTCACCCGTCAGTCCTTCGAGTAAAGTTACAAACTGCATTTGTTTCTCTCCACGGAGTTTAGGATGGAGATGCAATGCGGAAAGTTGCCAGAAACCGCATACTTGTTAAATTCCATTTAGACGAAACTACTTGATTAAAATGCCTTTATTTTAGTATAGTTTTACCCTTTTAGACTACACCTTTAAATTCATAACTTCTTGAAAGAAATCCTCGACATATCGTTGAATAATTATGGGGTGTCCCCCCTCCCCTTTACCGAAAATCTGGATTTTGCTACATAACTTAAGAAGTCAAAATTGTGCAATATTTGAAACAGATTTCACTTGTTACGAGTTGTTTTTTAATACTTAATAGACCTATGTGGACAATTTCAGGGACGTTATAATCCTTAAAGGACCAAACCTCTCACCCCAAACTACAGTTTTGGTACCCGGGTACCGAAATTCACAATTGGCTCAGCTCTTTGATTGAAAGCCAATTCAAACAATGCAGAGTGCCAAAGCTTATATAACAGCATGAACGGTACTGAGAGTGTTTTGATTATATAAATTGAGATTTTCTTTACTAACCTTGAAGCAATAAACTGAGATTGTGCCTGACTGTGGATCAGTGGCGTAGCTAGGATTTTTTCCAGGGGGGGGCAAAGGTATGAAATTTCCCCAAAACTTTTCCCGGTCAATGTGTATGTATTTCATATAAAATATGCAAACTTACAAGTATAACAACATTACCATGTCATTTTGTAATATTACCTGCATTTTAATCTTAAAGTATAACATAGAGCAATCGGAAATAACAAAGTATATTATTTTTGTAAACAATATCTGGTTTATTTGTATGTACTAACGCAGTGGCGTACGCAAGATTTCTCTGAAGGGGTTTTCTTGGCCACAAAATGTTATTTTGTCATAAAGATTATCTAAGCGGAGCGCCACCATTGGTTGGCGCGGAGCGTAGAGAAAATTTGGAAAAATCAGACCCCTTAGTTGGCAGGAAATAGCATTTTCCAGGCTAATACGAAGAATCTAGCCAGTCGCTTTCTTCTTTTGTCGTTTGCAATAAAATGCTCTCTTCAAAATATGTTCGCAAACTGCAAAGTGATCAGAGAGTTAAGTGCTAATTTTACCCCAAGTATGTAATTTTGCCCCAAAGACCGAGCGAAGCGCCACCATTGGTTGGCGCGGAGCGTAAAGAAAATTTCGAAAAATCAGACCCCTCAGATGGTCAAAATAGCGTATTTATGCTTCTTAAGAGAATCTAAACATGCAGTCTTTTTTATCGACGCCACCAGCGGGAAACAGAGTCTACCTTTTTAAGTAAAAATTGGAATTTGACAGAATTTGTCTAGGTCTATTTGTAGGAATTAAAAAAAAATGGCATCAATGAAAGACCTTGCAGGGACAATCCTTCCCCTTTGAAAATTTTTGAAAAATTGGGTGTCCTTATAAGCAATCTGGTGCCACATATGCTATCTTTTGAAGTAAAATCTGTGTTAATAAAGTTAGATTACGTATTTTTAAGAACAAAGAAAAAATGGCATCTGTGAGGGGGGCATGGCCCAATGGTCTCCCCTTCGCACGCCACTATGGAGGCCTAATAGTGGCTCGATCACACAGGATGTCCTGTGAGAAAAGTAGTATGTTAAGTGTAGAAGGCTACAAGGTACTCATTGTCCATTTATTGTTACACTCAAAGTGAGCAGAAAGCTATTTTCCCGAACTAGCTTGTAAGCCTCCAAGGATTAGGCTAAGTTACAAAATCTAAGTGTGCCAACGGATCCCGTTAATTCTAATTTCTAGATTACCTTTAAGTTGATCGTTGGCCTTGGATTGTTTCAGCCCAATCCATCGTTATGTACACAGAGTAAAATCGTACAGCTACTGCTAGCTTGTAGAACAGGGTTGTTCAACCATTCGCAGCGGTGGGCCACATGTAATGGTTATAATGGACGAGGGGCCGCATTCTATAGGCCTACTCGTTTTTTTTTCAATTTTTTCCGACGCCCAAGGCAACAAAATGCAATCATTGCGCGTAGAGAAAACTAATTCATTTTCGTTTTTGATTGAACAAATAAATAAATTTTAGCAAAAATTGATGGTGTTGGGCAGAATGTTCGGACAAAGTTTTTTTTTGTTTTTTCATATTCCTCCTGAATCATTCTCAACCCGCCCTTGTGGATAACACTCCAATGTGGCTAGACATGTAGCAGACATTTGAAATGAATTATTTCATTCAAAAGTAAGCATGCTATAGCGGACGGCGAAGCCTAAAGTTGTCATCAATTAATCTGCTTACTGAATAATTTTGCAATATAGATTATTTTTGACGGGCCGGACGCAACCTTTTCGCGGGCCGGGCCGTGGCCCGCAGGTTGGACAACCCTTTTGTAGAAGAACATAACAACCTCGGAGGTCTACGGTAGTGACTTGTCAGTTTTCACATCATTTTACTGAATTCCCAAAGTATCACCTAAATAACAGCTTCGTGTGCACTGAAATGCACTGATCATAACCCCCGTGCGTATACAAGCACAAGAGAACATTCAATCTGCTACGCGGCGAGGACATTTCTGTGGAACGCGAATTGGGCCGGTTCATGCGACACTGACGAAATCTGAGTTCATTTGTTGCATTAAATTCGAATTATGTATGAGAAATGTCTCACAATTTCTTATTGTAACAAACATTTTGAGAAATTTTTGTGAAATTTTGTAATAATAAGAAGATTCATCAAATTTCCCCATTTTCATCAAATTTCCCCAAAAATTTTTCCAGGGGGGCAACTTGCCCCCCCTGCCCCCTCCCCCCCCCCAGTAGCTACGCCACTGCTGTGGATAAATTTCAGACAATTGTGGGAGGGGCTTCGACCAGTAAGAAGGTAAAGAGATTTGATACTGTTTGAGCTGAGAGAACAGAGTCTTTAATGGGTTTGCATCACGTTTACTGCACAGACTAGAACCAATGAACCAAAAAATTTATACTGGGATCGATCCGAGCATATCCCGTCTAATGGGGCCTCCACAGTGAGAGATAGAGAAAATATAAACGTGAAACAATATTGCGATGATATGCAAAGTTTACAGCAACATCCCCTATAAACATTCTCAGGCAAAACACTGCTTAGAAACCAATCGAGGCAGAAGACAACAAAAGCATGTCATTCCCATTAGTGCCCGAGTACGCGTAGTACAGACGAATCCGGACAGCTAAGTGATGGGTCGGATTTTAGTCGGACATAACAAGGGTCCGTTATCTTCAGTCTTTCAACATCCTTGACTACCTGAATCATGGATGGTTCTTGATTCCCTCAATTTCACAGAATATTAGGGTTCGAAATTCATGTAGACAACAAAGATAACGATTTGAGGCTGCTAGACCCCACCGCAATGGCTGCCTACAGTCACTAAACACAAGTGCTGATCGCACAGGCGTACGGGGCTAGTTTTCTACGAGGAGAAGGAACATTTTTGTCCAAATAATGTTACCGTTTATCATGTTTTGCCCCAGACCAACTGCTTTTGCCCGAATTGGGAGGGCGAGTGCCCCCCCCCCCCCCACGTGACCCCGCTTCGTACGCCTATGGCTGATCGGATTTGTTTGAACGGTCTGACGGTAAGCGAAAATACATTTTTGTCCTGCTGCCTGTCCTGCCTTTATTAGTTTTTAGTTAATCGGGACAATTGCCTTACCGGCCGGGATGCTCACTTTTCCTTTGGAAGACGGGAAAATCCCTGTCGATTTCTAAAAATAATCGGAAAACTTTTCAAATGATTTCAAAAGGTGTTTAAGATTTAAATCTCTTCAGGGGCCCGTAGGATGAGGTGTTATTCGACCGAGTGTTGCACCTAGGCCTTTTACATTCATTTTCTATAACAAATGGTTCCCAAAGTATCATTCTTTCCAGTCCTTCGCAAACTATCATGCTGTGACGTTGCTTCTTGGAAAATGCAACATAGACACCCCGGTGTGGGGTGTAACTGGCATCTGGGTTTGTTTGTTATTTAGATGGAGTTTAACGACCCAGTTTCCAACCAATTTGTTTAAGACTAGAGGGCCAGGGCCTTTTCCCCAGTTGTGGCTCACTGACTTACTTTTCCTAATCCTTGCTTATGCAACTGAACACCAAAAGCACAACTGCACTAGGTTCCGTTTTAAAGTCCGAGTTTGTTTTGTGTTTACCGCACTGTGTGAAAAGTAGCAACACAAGCTTGACTCACCTGTTAGCTAACCCCACAGGTTACGGAACTTTTTGTGTATGTTAATCTATCTGTTACAGTCAAGTAATGAGATGTGAAACCTGACTACATCAAGTATGGGTGTTGTGTGCTCCATTTCCTCCCTGACTGGAGGCGATAAAATGCAATCAGAAACAGATGAAAAATGTTTCAAAAAGTAAGAAGGAAATTTCCATCATGGCTCACATTTTCGCAAGCTCCGCCCGCTACTAACCATTCTTCAGTGTCTTTTTCTCATTCGGAAGAATTTAAAGTGTACTTCAAGTCAAAAAATGAGAAAATATATATTAAAGGTAAAGAGCAGTCCCCCCAAACTTATTTTGAAGAAAAAGTTAAATAACACAATTTTCATCTTATTTCTCTTCAAAGTATCTTTGATAACATTTTTTGAATTTACTTTTGCATATTCAAGGTAAACCAAGGAGTTTTTTCTGGTAAATTTAACATTTGAAGAGAAAAAACATTGTCACATGATTCCCAACAGCCAATCATGAAACTGGACAGTCTACTACACTTCTTCAATTTGGGATGACTGCTCCTGCCCTTTAAACAACATGAAAAATTAATTTTAACAGTCCAACTCCCATCTTCATAGTTTCAATAAATATGTCAATAAATATTAGTTTTAAAAGGATGATTTATTTAGCAAAACAAACGAAATATTTCCCTTTAACACCATGGGCGTCCGCAAGGGGAGGGTTCCCCCCGTCCCCCGGAAAATCAAACTTGTGAAAAATTAATTAAAATATTAAAATAAAGGAATTTAAAATATATCATCAAAATATCTTCACTCACAGCGTCAGTTTCTACTTGTCAAATATGCAGACATTTGACCAGAAATAGCAAAACAGAAGACGGTATGCTGAATAGTGAAATCGTAATTTGGGAACCAACATTCGTGATATCTATTGGAAATTTGTATTTGTAAAAAGTATGCCAAAATTGTACTAGTTGTCAGGTATGTAGTGTGCATATGGCATCCGACTATTAATGAATGCGTTGGTCTTGGTTTGGTCCCGTGCTAATCTCAAGTGGCGACGCGCGGATGTAACTGGGATATACAAGGTTAATATGGGGGGGGGGGGGGGTATGATTCATAATTGGGTACCGGACATAGGCATATATAGGCGGTTTGACAGTTGCAAGTTTTATCGTGCATAGGCGTGCGAGGCCGTGACCGAGAGGCAGATTTCCCTTCAACAATTTTTTACATTGAAAATTCTAAAAATCTAAAAATTATAGACATGAAATTCCTGTTTCAGGGCTGGGTACATGCAGCTTAGAACACTCGCCAAGTGTCGTTTTCGGCCATCTTGAGGGTTTGTAAGGTTTAACATTTTCTTGTACGCCGCGCCAACTGATGGTGGCGCTCCGCTTAGATAGTGTACACAATTCACTCATCCATTAATGGCCTTGCGCCCCCCCCCCCCTTGTAAAAATTTCTGCGGACCCCCATGTTTAACACCCCTTAACCAGGGAGGTGTGATTAGTTACACCTCCCTGCCTTAACGTTCCAATTGCGTTACACGTTTTCTTAAAACTTGTGTAAATGTTTACAATTATATTTTACAGTGTATGCCCTAATTGGCAAAGAGATTTGAAGAGAACTGAAATATCTGTCGGAGCAGTCTAAATGCAATTTTATTTAAGAAAGATAAAGAATTCGAAAGCAAAATTTTGACACGTATACAGCATTGGTAACGATTTGCCCTCGGTATATGTTTATTAAAACCATTATTAGAGATATGAAATTACATGGACGTTTCCTGACTATGACACTTGAACTAAATGTACTTCCCTATCAGGCGCAGATCCAAGGGGTTGGGGGCTTTTACGGCCTCAAATCTCCCTTTTTCGTCGGCATGAGCAATAAAAGGTACGGGAAATTAGCGGTGCAACTCCCTCGCACCCCCTGAGTTTTCTAATGTCAGCCCCACCCCTTTTTGGAATGTCTGGATCCGCGCCTGCCTGTCCTCTATCTGCGGCATGATGAGGTGTCATTTGAAAGAATAATGTACTCACATAATTGCAAAAATTGATTTTCAAGTCTTTAAATTTACGTTTGTGTGGCGCCATGTCCCCTTCCATTTCTGAACGCCCGTCCTCCGATAGGTCGCAGCGTGTTTTTGATAGAGTCAGTCATGAATTAATTGTAACCTTTTCTATTGCAAATGGTTTCCAAACAATCAGAATTTTGGCCAATCCTTCGTAAACGGAATTTTCGTGTACTTATGACCACTTGTAATCTTGTAGAGCACACTCGGTGAGTTAAATTCAGATCAACTAAATAGTTGATAGAACACTAGACCAAATTGTTTAATAAACAAAAATTAAAACTAGCCTCATTAGTTATTTCAGGCATTGTGTTGCGCAAGAATTAATTAGAAACACATCATTTAGAGTGATTGTTTCTTCAAGGCGACAGGCTTTCCAAATGTGTCGTATCTTTAAGGGAAATGTTGCGTTGGTTTTGCAAGAAAAATTCATCCTTTTAAAACTAATAATTTATTGACATAGGGTGATAAATTATAAAAAAGAAGGCAGTATGGTAGCCTTCTTTTCAGGAAGTAAGTCTCCCACATATAGGAATTCAGTTGTTTGTTGCTCAAGAATAATTTGTTCACCCAAACTTTCCACATTTCAATGATGCAATGTCCATGGCTCTTCTTGAGCATAGCATTTTGAAGAGATGTAGCTATTGCTTGGGCTTATGATTAAGCCTGAATTGTTGGATAGTGTCTGTACCATTTTCTTTGCAATCTTTGTGAGCATTTCAAACACAATATTTCCCTTTAGGGAAGTATAATAGGTAGAATGCACCCTTTCCACCCGCCTCGTAAGCCAGGGCGGAGATTTGTTATCAATGTGAGGCATGGCCCCATTTTCTAAGAAGAAACAGCATGTGATAAAATCAGACATTGAACAATTTCTTAATCGGCTAATCCTATCATCCCAAACAATTCCAAACTACTTACTTAAAGGCCCAGTTCTCTCATCCCAAACAGTACCAATTCTCCTAGCCTTCTTACTTAAGCCCCTCCCACAATTGTCTGAAATTCATGCTCATCCAGATACAATCTCAGTTTATTGCTTTAGGGAGAGTATAGAAAAACTCAATTTATATAATCAAAACACTCTAAGTACTGTTCATGCTGTGTAATATAAGCTTCGGCACTCTGCACTGTTTGAATTAACTGTCAATCAAAGAGCTGAGCCAATTGAAAATTTTGGTACCCGGGTACCAAAATTGTAGTTTGGGGTGAGAGGTTTGGCCCTTTAAGCCGGTCTCTCACAACTGTCTAAAACTTAGTAAAACTTATCATCCCCACCCATGCAAGACTCCAGTGTGTGATCAAAACACTCTCAGTACAGTACATGCCGTGTAATATGAGCTCTGGCACTCTGCATGTTTTGAACTTGATGTGAATCAAAAAGCTGTGTCATTTGAAAATTTTTGTGGACTACTACAAAAATTACAGTTTGGGGGAAAGTTGAGTGCCTTTAAATAGGGAAGTTCAGTAAAGACGTAAGATTATCAGGGGTCCGGGGCAGTTTCCCCACCTCCGAAGCCCCCAAAAGGAGAAGGGGGAAAACCACAGTGTACGTCATGTCAGCTGGTATAGAATCGGGAAACTAATTGAGTATGCCCCCGGAAGGCTAGGACTGGTTACGCCCCTGAAAATTATGCAAGCATAAAACTATCCTTGAAAGGAAACTATACCTCCGTCATATTTTGCTCTTTGTAAGATAATTAGTTGCTGTATGTAACATCGTCTTCATCCCCGTGGTGGCTGTGAATTACAGATTTGTCATTAGATGTGTTTGGTTCCCGCGTGTTGTTTCTCATGTTAAGCAGTATCATTAAGCATGAAAGTGTAAGGGGTCGTCATGGTGCGGTTAATGTTTTACAATGAACAATTTATTCCTCCCCAGTGGCGGAATCAGGATTTAAAAATGTGACTGGCAAACGGGGGCAGGCGAAACTGTTGGGGGAATAATTTCGCCCGAAGCACGAGTCTATGCGTGTGGGGTGCAGGCCGGGCCACCTTTAGGCTTTTGTTGGGAGAATGAATGTTCTCCTGGAGTGGACTTTTTAATTTACACTCTTCTAACGAGTTTAATTTCACTCTTCTAAGACTCGCTTACCCATAATACCATGCACCCCGCAGCACATTTTTCGTATAAATTTTTCCAAACCTATTGAGGCATAAGCATTCTGTTCCTTAAAAAGTGCTTTGAAATTTTACTAAATGTTG
Organism: Holothuria scabra; assembly: GCA_037179385.1. Classification (NCBI taxonomy): domain Eukaryota; kingdom Metazoa; phylum Echinodermata; class Holothuroidea; order Aspidochirotida; family Holothuriidae; genus Holothuria; species Holothuria scabra. The sequence goes on along the minus strand of CM074181.1, from coordinate 1,419,003 downwards.
AACCACAGATGACAAAAACTGCAACACCTTTATACACGTTATGAACGTACTTTCTGTGTACTTATACATGGGATTAGAGCTGCCACTTTGTTGCGACCACGCATCTTTGAGCATGGCGCCCCAGAAGAGCCGCAAATTTTATGGTGATATCACGGTTTTATGGTGATATCACGGTTCAAAATCGTGGTGTTGATTTGTGAAGCATTTTATTGGCATAGCCTAAGTCTTCATACCACAGTACAGGGCGCCTTAAAAGTAAACCAGATACAAGCACATATCCAGGGGGTGGACAATAGGGGAGGCCACTTCCCTTGGGCAAAATGGGGGGGGGGGGTATTTTTATATTAATTCTACAATAGACCTATACTAGTAGTTGTATGCGGCTGATATGCATTAGAAGTGCCATTTCCACCGATCTTGGAGGCATTTTGGAACATTTTTTCCCGATCCCAGAGCATTAACAGCATACTTCTTAACTATATTGGATATGGGGACCGGATAGACGTAGGCTGTCTACTATATCAGAAACACATAGTATATAGTCGTAGGCTAAATGATCGATGGAAAAGGAAAGAAAGAGGCCATTGAGCCAAAACTGGAGAAAAGCCGTGGCCGGCTCGACTCGAACCAATTTGCTGGGAAACTGGGCATGGGCGTCCGCAGAAATTTTTACAAGGAAGGGGGGTTAGGTCATTCATGGATGATTGAATTGTGTACACTATCTAAGCGGAACGCCACCATCAGTTGGCGCGGAGCGTACAAGAAAATTTTGGGCCTTACAAACCCTCAAGATGGCAGGAAACGACACTTGGCGAGTGTTCTAAGCTGCATGTACCCAGCCCTGAAACAGGAATTTCATGTCTGTAATTTTTAGATTTTTAGAATTTTCAACGTAAAAAATTGTTGAAGGGAAATGTTCTTCTCGGTCACGGCCTCGCACGCCTATTCACGATAAAACTTACAACTGTTTAACAGCTAGCCTATACAAGCATTTGTCCGTTACCCAATTTTGGATCATACCCCCCCCCCCGCCCCATATTCATCTTATATATCCCAGTTACATCCGCGCGTCGCCACTTGAGATCAGCACGGGACCAAACCAAGACCAATGCATTCATCAGTAGTCGGATGCCATATGCACACTACATACCTGACAACTAGTACAATTTTGGCATACTTTTTACAAATACAAATTTCCAATAGATATCACGAATGTTGGTTCCCAAATTACGATTTCACTATTCAGCATATGATCTTCTCATTTGCTATTTCTGGTCAAATGTCCGCATATTTCACGAGGAGAAACTGACGCTGCGAGTGAAGAAGTTTTGGTGATCTATTTTTAATTTCTTTTCTTTTTATTTCAATTTGCAATCAATTTTTTCACAAGTTTGATTCTCCGGGGGGGGGGGGGACTCCCCCCCCCCTTGCGGACGCCCATGAAACTGGACCGTTTCTAACTAACTACGTGCACGAAAAGAACACCTTAATTTGGCTTTTTTGAACAATGTTATGTGATTCTATACATTTGCAGAATGATAAATTATATGCCAGCAAGATGTGTCCTTAATTTCCATATAGTATATTCCTACAAAAATAGTTGTTAAAATACATAACGCATCTCCTTATGCATATAAAACACAGTAAAAATATTCCCCAGATCACATATTTTTGTATTCAAAAAAGAGGACGTCACACCGTGCACAGGCAGGGGGACAACCCCTCTTATATCCCTTTCCTTGAGCCCGCAATACCCCTCACAAAATCTTCCACCACCCCCCTCCCTCCCTTCACAAATTTCTGGTTACGCCCCGACCAACACACGTCTTGCCATAAGGCTATGCATTCCTAGCAATAGACCAATCCGATCAGCGCTTGTGTTTAGTGACTGTAGGCAACCATTAGTGGGGTCCACCAACCTTCTTCATTTATTGTCTTTACATGAATTTCAAACTCTCATATTCAGTAAAATTGAAGGGACCAAGATACAATTAGTGTACAACCATCCATGAAACAAGTTAGCCTTGCAGGGAAATTGACAGATTAGATAGACCCCAGTTATGGCTGACTGAAATCAGACCATCACTTGCTGTCCGGATTCGTCTGTAAATATGGGGTTAATTTTGTCCCAGTCTTTTCTTTTTTCCTTTCCTTTTTTGGGGGGCACGACACCAAAATATGCTTAACATTTGTTGTTGTCATTTTCACTGTAAACACAAATAAGTCAAAGCGTTGTCTGAATTGACCAACCACGTTAGTCACACACATATGACTTATTTGGGATGATATCTGGCTAATTTTGTAGTAATTTGGACTAAAGAATATCAGTTAAAACTTGGTCAGGGGGTTTAATATTTGTAAGGAACTAATTCAACTTGTCAAATATTAGTCAATATTGTTCACTAACTGGTTAGTCAGTTCAGGCAATGTTTTGACTAATTTGTTTTTACAGTGATGTATCCCCCTTAAAGTGACATTTGCGCGGATGAATGAAATTAACCTACGTGGCGGGCTCAGGTGGTAACCTTGGCTAGCTTTTAAATCGAATTTACAAACTGTTTTAAGTGTCGTAGGTGATGTTATCTGAAACAAAATAATTGTTTACGAGGAAAGTGGGTAGATGGGTTCCTTCCAAGGTTAATTCATTGTTAATAATCGTGCTTACGTCGTAACTGACCTTCCATGAACATCACGTAAATGTCTTAAGCATCAAATTTTGAAAGATTAACAATAAAATCCTATATACCGGCACTACATGTTTTCGACTTCTTGTGGGAAGCCCTTTTGTTTTAAACTCTCCTCTGAGAAAATTAGCGGATTCAGACCACCTTGAACATTCTTTCCACAGTTATTACAGTATGAGTTAATTACGAAAATGAAAAAGCTTAACAGCTTAACAAACCTCCATTTATGAGCTATTTCGAAATCTGCATATCTTTTTTTTTTTTTTTTTTTCAAAATTGTAAAACTGGATGAAGTCGTGACATAGAAGGTCACTTCAGACTGAACTTCCTGTGACGTGCAGGAAGCAAAGCGAATATAAAAAGAGAAGAGAAATGTGGTAAATCTCAGAATGGAAGGGGAGGGGGGATTAAGAAAGATTTAATTTTCATTTGTAAAAGATGAACCAAATCTACAGCATGTGGTGAAACTTCCATTTAAATCGGACATGTATTACTCGAGATATTAGCAAATAAAATCACAAGTCAATAGATTTGTACTTCAAAGTCATGCTTGATTGGTGGAGATGGTTATTTCGCTTCTTCACATTGACAACGAATGTTTTATTTCCCATTTCTATTTGTTCTTTTGTGATGACCGTGATGTTAACATAAATAGGACCTCCCTGTGGGGAATGAAAAGGTTGTACAGTTTTCATGTCAATAATATGAAATTACGTTCTGAACAGATGGTATTGCTAAGGAGAAAATAGGATTAAAGCTCAGACGTACCCCCCCCCCCCCAAAGAATATGCTGCCATCACAAAAAAGTTTTTGAAGCTCCTCCCCATTTTGATTGAGGAAACCCACTTGGTAAACTGAGCTCTCTACACAGATCACAAAAGATATGATATATGATCTTACTTAAACCCTTCTCCAGTTAAGGTATATCGATTTTCGGAACTTGGTTGGCTTTAGGTTTGCATTTCTTGTTACAATAACAAACAAGGAAAAATTGGTTATAATAATTAGCAGTGATACCTATGGGGGAAATGCAGTCAACCCAATTCGACGTATTGCAGTAAACTGTCCTGTTTCATGATTGGCCCTTGAGAGTCATATGTGACGCCGGGTTTTTTCTCCTCAAACATGAAACTTACTAGGAGTAACTGTTTGGTTTACCATAGCGTTTTTCAAGGCTTTTCAGCCGACAACTATCTCGCTCATTTAGTTTACACTGTATGATCTAGTACAATAGAGGTTCCGTTGTTTTAAACTTTCATATCTCATGTGTAGTGTGTGCGGCTTTTCGTATTTGTCCGACCATACCGTATTAGATCTACCGACCGGCGTCAGCGATTTCCATGTGCAACGCAAAGAAGGTAACAACCAGCGCGTTTCTAGCGGGAGAGAGGAAGAAGTGAAGCGAAATTCCTCCGGAAAGACTCGACGGAGGCAGTTAGGTTTACCATAAACATGCGATATTGAAACGAGTGTAAAATACAATGAAAGATACTTGAAAGATAAATAGGGTTTCAGCTTTTGTTTCAAATAAGTTTACGTTTACCATTGGCGTAGGAAGCAAGTTAAAAGTGTGTGTGTGGGGGAGGGGGGAGGGGGGCTGGCGGAATAATTTTGGCCCTTGCTCCTCACCCTACCCAATTGACCAAAAGGTACATTTTTGTGCTAACTTTTTTCGTCCTTTCCCGAGTAAGAACATTAAAAAAAAAAAAAAAAACTGATTTGTTTCTTAGGTGTGAATACTACTTTAGGAGCGTAGTTTGCGGCGCGCGGAGGGTGCCGAAAATTTAGGACCTTTTTACACAATTTGCAAATATGGAGCTTGTATTACAAAAATTAGTTTAGACTGAAGGTTTCCTGTAAGGAAATTTTACTTTATTTGGGGACTACCGAAGAATCTGCGTTAGCATATATCTAAGATAGTATAGCGACTGAAGATCTTTGTTGTTACATATCCTTGCCTAAGGGGTGCGAATTGAGACTTCTGGCGACATTCGAAGAGCTCCCAAAACTTCGTTGTCTTTTTTAGACAAAATATTTCAAACTTAAAAGCCTATTTATGGCTTTCACAAAGTTAAGCAAAGTATGGAAGTCGAAGCAGTTTAGCAGGAAAACAAAAATTAAACTGTACAAAAGCATTGTAAGACCAGTTTTGTTTTATGGTTGCGAAACCTGGAAAATGAATAAAGGTGATGAAAAGAAACTGGACTCATTTCAATACCAGTGCCTTAAAAGAATTATGCAAATGTTATGGCCAAATGTCATCTCCTGTGATGAATTAAATGAGGTAACTCAAGTGAAGAAGATCAGCCTAGAAGTGAAAAGAAGAAGAAGATGGAATTGGTTGATTCACATATTGAGAAAAGGCAAGGAAAGCTACTGTGTGAGTGACTGCATTAACATGGAAACCTGAAGGAAGACGGAAAGTTGGAAGACCTAAAACAACATGGAGAAGAACAGTAGAAATTGAAAGAAAGGAGTCTGGGTGGAGAACTTGGGATGAAGCAAGGTTTCAGGCAAGGGATAGAGTTTCTTGGAGAAAGAGCGCGAAGGCCTAATGTGTCACTCAGCACGAAGAGGATAGGTAGGACCTATGGTAAAAGCCTATATTGAAGAAACTTTTAGGGAAACGGCACTGTAGGGGCACGGAAAAGCTTACCACTGACTGCTTAATGAGCGACCGCTCACTGCATCAAAGGTTGCAATCTAAGGCACGCGAAGCGTGCGGTAAATTTTGCCTTTTTTAAACTAATTATTACAAATATGGAGCTTTTATTAGGAAGAAATTGGAATTGCATGAAAAGTTGGGAAAACCGCACTGTATGTGACTAGTGTCTAAAATTGCAAATTTCTGAATTTTTCACTTTTTCGAGCCATGGGGCAATCGTCCCCTGCCTCCTGTAGCTACGTCACTGCTCTGCAACATTGATCATTGATAACATCTTGACACTTCAAAACTAAAGAATCCATCTACATAGACTACTCAACTGACAGGGCTGAAAGGTATCTGATGATAGGTGTGTATGACAGCATTTGATTACGGTAGGCCAATGGTTTCCTGCTCGTGAAAAGGAAAGAAAGTATTGAAGGAAGACAGATCATTGCAGGCGCGGTTCAAGGGACAATATGGGGGGGGGGGAGGCTAATTCACGTTTTACCATCTAAGCGGGGCGCCACCATCGGTTGGCGCGTGGCATTTGTTCAATGGGGGGGCTAGCAAAATTGGGGTGGGGGCTAAAGCCTCCATTGCTCCCCCCCCCCCCCGTAGAACCGCCCTGGATCATTGAAATAATAAGGACGGAATCATTTCTAAAACTATTGAAGCACACTATCGGTGTTATCGGTGGTATACTTTAGACTACTAAGGATCGCTACATAAACTTTCACTAAAAGGACATGTAAGAGCCTGAAAGAGAGAAAAACAACTTACAAGTAATTAACATTCCCAATTACAACAAATTAAATTTTAAAACATTATCTACAATCCTGATAAAGGATTCCCACGAAACCCAAACTTTTAAGAATCTTCTTGTCTTGGAAGACGTCTGAAATCTGCTATCACTCGATTTATAATCTCCCTAGAAATCATACTACACATGAACTTAGTCAAAAGGCCGAGAAGCGTATCTTTTTCAATTTAAATTACTTATTGCTTGTGGTAGGCCTACGTACCGTAGTCGATTAGGTTGACCTCTACTTTATTCAGCATTACTACCCCAAAATGGGGGTTATAAGTTAATCGGACAGGAAAACGGCCAGTGCCACAGGCCACAGATCAGCAGTGCCCAGTTTCGGGGACCCTAAAAAGTGTATGTATTACCATTTTTCATAGATTGATTTTTTATTCTCATTATTTGAGAAGTCGCAGACATGAGATTCGTATTTCAAGGCTGGATACATCCAGCTTAAAACACATAGGAAGTGCCGTTTCCGGCCATCTGGAGGGGTTTTAAAGTCCAAAATTTTCTTGTACGCTCCGCGCCAACCGATGGTGGCCCTCCGCTTAGATAGTCTTGCCGTGTCTGACCCTCGGAGGTACCAGCCCCCCCCCACTTGTTACCTAGCCCACCCCCACCCCCCCCCCCCCCCAAAAAAAAAAAAAATCGCATCCTGGCTACGCCACTGCACAGCATTTTTTCAACCTTCGCCCCGAATATTTTACTATTTCGAATTTTGGGCAAAATTTTGCAAGGTTAGTGGGGATGGGGAAATCCTTTTTCACAATCTGTCCGAATGTGTTAAAATCTTTGATATCTCTCCGTGATTTTTTTTACTTAATTTTATCCTCAGTATAGCTATACTGTTTTCGAGCGGATTTGAAAGTATTAAAAAAATCGGTCATTTCGGGCATTGTGTTGCACAAGATTTAAAAACAGGCTGAACTTAAAGGATGATTGTTTCTATTAAGCGACCGGCTTCCCAAATGTGTCGCTATTTTTTTTATTTCGTTGAGTTTTCGTATCTACATGTATACATATTTCCTTCGCTACCTCGACTATCATACTTTTCTTTTTTCGGGCAAATGCTGGAAAGAATTCGGATATTCCACCATTTCGTACATTGTCTTGTGAAAGACTGTAATGTAAAATTCAAGAATAATAGCTTTTGCGCTGCCAGAATGTGTAGAGAAGTTTGGGAGTCTTGTTGATTTTCATGAAAATTTTACCGCAACTACGAGGTTTCCGGTTTTTTACTTCCCTTTTCGGGAATATCCTTTGTAAGATTTCGGACACGAAATCAACTCATTAAGGCTGCCCGAATTCGTATTAAATATTTTTCAGCCGAATTTGTTAAACGAACAGGGAGTTGCCCCCCCCCCCCAAAAAAAAAAGCAACTCCCGGAAGTCCGTACCACATACAGACACTTGTGTGAAAAGTCGACTAAGTGCCGAAGACTTGAGAGAGTGTAATATTTCCATACTGACGTGGGCAACGGCACTTATTTTATCTACCCTTTCTGACTGATTTACACTCTGAGCATTCTAAGACGTGGTGTTTATTTTAACTATTATGGTCTATATGTTGTAGGTATCCCAGTGAGCTTTTATTTACAAATAACATTCCCTGGTTATCCCATAGAACAGAATATATGTATATATATAGTTCCAACATCCGGTATCCAGCGAATACATTAACCGAGAGAGAATATTATGGAGTAGAGGTCCAGAGTTGTTTAACCTTTTTCATTCGTACGCAACAAATAACAGCCCTTGGTTTTCCCATAGAACAGTTGCCAGATCCGGCATCCAACGAAGATCATCACCGGAGAGAGAGAATTGCGATGCACAGGTCCAGATTTTAACTCGATTCTTTCACACTCATTATTTAAACGAACGTTCTTTGGCAAATTACAACGTATAGATGAATCCGATCAACACTTCTGTTTAGTGATGTATAGGCAGCCATAAGTGGGGTCCATCAACCTTCTATAATCTTCATTTATTGTCTGCATGCATTTTAAACACTCGTATTCGGTGAAATTAAAGAAATCAATGTACAATTTAGTGTACAACCATCCATGATATAGGTAAGCGATGAAATCGAAAGAATAAAAGGTGATAGACCCCAGTTATGGCCGACTGAAACCAGACCGTCACTGGCTGTCTTAATTCGTCAATAGCATAGCCTCAAGTAAAATAGACTCCTTAAAGGTCTAGAGCAGCCCCCAAACTTATTTTGAAGTAACAGCTAAATAAAAACAATTCTCATCTCATTTCTGTTCAAAGAATCTTTCATAATATTTTATTACTTCAATATAACATATGAAAGGTAAACCAAGCAGTTACTTCTAGTAAATTTCACATTTTAAGACTGAAAATGTTGTCACATGACTCCCAACAGCCAATCATGAAACTGGACAGTCTACTACACTGCTTCAATGTAGGGTGACTGCTCCTGCCCTTTAATTAACAGAGTAGCCTAAGATGGAGAGCGTTTCCCTAGTAACGTGGGTTTATCTCGAGATAACGAGCACAATCACCAGACTGCAATGAACCAATAAAAGTAACAGGTTATAACAACGTGAAATTTCACTCCTGAAAAGAGTAAAACTTCAAAAGTTCAACACTCCAAAAAGCGTTAATTCACCTCAATTAGACTGTTAGAGCAAGGTTTCACCCTTGATGGTGTGCCCAAAAGGGACCACTCTTAAAAAAGAGTGATCCCTGCACGCACTCCTTAAAGAGTGAATTTCACTCTAGTGGTGGAGGGAATCGACTATTCTTGGAGTGAACACTCTAATGGAGGGAATTCACCGTACTCTATTACAGAGGTGACTGATTTCACTCATTTATTATCAGAGTGTGAATGAACAGTTACTGGATTTCAATGTTGTCCTGGATGTTATGGTACATCACCGTTTGAATTTTGTTTTACTTTACTCAATACTAAAAATTACTACTTAAGCCTTGCTTTTTAAGCCCCGCTCCCTGTCATTAACTGTCATCTCGTTTTATCTTTTCTGTTAATTATAATGTCTGAAGTATCTCGATCCACACTATCCCAGTAATTTCGCCCACGGGCTAAAAAACGTTCTAATACATACACCAACCGTGTCGGCATTTACAAGTGCTTTATGAGGAAATTGGGGTCTTGGCCCGCGACACCGAAGGTCCACGAGACCAGAAATGTAAAAGGGTTCACGAGACCGGCAGTTGGCGCCAGACCGAAAATCAAAAGGGGTTCACGAGACCGAGGTTATGCGAGACAGAAAAGAAACTAATGCTGCGATACCAATATTAGAAACCCCGCTGAATTGTATTCACTTTCCGGCTCGCGGACCTATTCTCATTTTCGGTTGTGATCTTTCGAACCTTTTAACACTGTCGGTCTCCCAAACCTGTTTACATTTTCGGTTAGTCGCGAACCTATCTTACTTTCGATCTCGAGAAATCTTTCTCACTCAGTGAATTTTCGGTCTCGTGAAATTGGTCGCTACAGTACAGGGCAGGGCTGTGCGTTGGGCATACATAACGATGGGGGGGGGGGGGGGGTGCAATAGTCCGCGGAAATTTGACTCGATAGGATTGGCCGGGGACGTGTGCCCCAGTGGCAGCTCCTAGGTCAGGCACCATAGCCCCTATTCGCACCAACCTGGCCATACGGTAAATTATTTCTGAGGATTCAGTTGAACTCCGTCACAGTGTCTCATTCTGTGGTACCCGAATAGTCGTACATAAATGAAAAAACAAAAACCCAAAACCCACACACAAAACACTCATATCCAAAAGTCGCACATATTGAGTGAATAAAGGGAACTCATTGAAGTCGGCATTCTGGTTGCTAAGGAGCTTTCTTTCTCATTTGGAGACGGAACATTTGGAAATTCGGCAGGCAATCGGCGGCGCCGAAGGTACTTCGAGTTCGTGGTAAAGTTTACAGGAAATTTCCTTGAATGCACCCTGAGAACAACGTAATACTAAGGATGCTATGCAGTGCCCTTTAAAAGGCAGCTACGTCAGAACTGTAAATTTCTGGTTAAGAATTATACGGTATAATACCCATGCATACTTCCAAGGGCCTGTCTGTCTCTTTTCTTAAACCATTTTCCAGAAGTCCGCCATGACTTGCAAACATTGTTGTTTTCAACTCTCATAGATTCTGAAAATTGTGACCATACTTACTTTCACAGTTATAACGATGTTTACAGACTACGGTCTTCAAGAATATGAATATTCATTCCAGCACCTGACGAAAATTCCGCGAAGTCACACTGTGTACGTGCGTACCTACGTACGTACGTACGTAAGGCAGGATTATGTGTACAAACAATAACACAAAAGTCGACCGACCCCCTGGTAGTACGGTATTCGAGGAGTACGTACTTGCAGTACAGTACAGTATACAGTATATAGTGTACACAATCGAGTCCAGAAACTCCAAACACAACACGACGGTCTTTGAGGGTAACGTGCGAAAGCATTCATAGTGAAATATTGGAAGAAGAATCGTTTTCCAACATCAGGGGAGAAATTTGAACGAAATTGAATAAGAAAAGTAAGTTCATCATTTTCTCATTTTAGGTCAGGCTTGTTTTTCCATTGAAAGCGAATATTTGTGGAGTTACTGGTATGTTGTTGCAGTAAGTGTTTACTTGCAAAGTTAGTAAGAATTGCTATGTTACGGTACACTAAACGTTTCAGGTATGATGTATTACCTAAATTCGAGGGCAGTTAGTGTAACGGGCATAGGACGAAAACCCCAAAATCCACGGTATTTAATTCAAATCGTAATTATATCGGAAATTCTCCCCTGTTTGTTCTTCCTTGTGTCACAAAACTATCAAAATAACTTCAATAAAGCACAAGATTGCAAGATGTTTGGTGCAGGCAGTTGGTCCTTCACAATTTGATTTGCAGCCTTGCATTAAAGTACAGTTACCATACCATAAAATATGTATTATGTCATTGTCATATTATGCAAATGATCTTAAGCAGCATTATATTGTTTTCTTTCAGAAAACATGAAGTTACATCCTGTACATCTATCCAGTGTTTATATTTGTCAGAAATTCAGTTTTTTGCTTCTTTTAATCTTGGATGCATGTAGTGTAAACCTTGCCATAGGTAAGTTGAAAATATTATGTAACATAGGGGCTTACATGTTTTAGGACCATGAACTCATGACACCAATAATCTACTTTTTGTCTGAAATTGTGCTTACTGTATCCCATTGCCCCAAGATTTGTACCTGTGGTCTGCTGAATTATAACAAAGCATTCCCTTTTTTCAATGGGTCAAATTTTTCTCTATTAGGTCTATTTCACAGGTCTTGCCTACAGTACAGCATGTCCCTCACTATTACATCTCATCTAGGCTATGCTTGTTACATTTGCAGTCCCTATAACTGGTAACTATTTATTTATCTTCTTGTATAGTCTAGATCCTAAATTTCATGGCTTCTGAGAATCCTGTGACAATATTTTTCCTAAATGCCCAACTCTTACCCAAACAGTTGCAGGGCTCCTAATCTGCATACTTGTCTGAAGCTCATCTGCGTGCTGTCCCTGCCGGCATCTTTCTTCTTGTGCAATTTTCCAACTTTCTTCCACTTTCTTGTGCAATTGTTTCTTGTTTTGACCGTAACAACCTCAATGGAAATAAGCTTTTTTTAAGGCTTTTTGGATTAACCCTAGTACTCTGTGTATAACTCCTTTCACTCGTATTTTATGTCTACATTTCTGGGTTTTTTTCTTCCTTTTAGCTTCCTTTTTTGTATACATGGATGTCTTCTATTTGTTTGTGTTTTGTGTTTTTTTATGTACCATATAAATAAATCAATCATCCAAATCCAGACAAATGATTGCTTTAGAGTGAGTACAGTATACAGTACAAGCCCCCAATATGTAATCAAATTATAGTACAGTACCTTGATAAATGCCATGAAAGTGTAACATTGGGTAGAAATATTTCAACAGCATTGCTGGACCCTCACAAATGAAAAATTGTGTAGCAACTTTTTGTGTGCATAACCCTTGCATTTTCACAAACAATTAATGTGTGAAAGACCTCAGAAATCTTCAAAACTGCTCCACAAAATTTGAATGCTTAATTGTTCCCTGCACACTGTAGTGTAAGTTAGCCAACTTAATTGGCTGTGAGCCTATGACAGTGAAAATTTGTAACTTACAGAACTAATTAAAATTGCTGAAATCAGACTTCACACAAAGGACAAAATCATGGATGGCAGGTGGAACACAGTCCTGACCCTGAAGAGAAACTCAATCAGTTTTTGTCCTAACTACACTTTGTGTTAACGCCAGGCTAGGGTTGGGGAGTACCGTGAAAATATTGGTACTGGTATTGTAAAACACAGGAGCTGGTATTGAGGCAGCTACGGGTTTTCTCAACTCTTGGGTAGGGAAATCGGGTGGGAAGGAACCTAAGCCACGCATGGTCCCCGTGTTATCATGCAGGTTCATGCATCTGTGTGTTTCATTGAGTTCATTACCGTGCAGGAACCTCTGTTCTTAAGGTTTGTGTAGCCTAGTGCTAAATAATTTAATCATCCGCACATCCTAACAGTTATTTTTGTCAGGGAATATAATCAGAACTGGGTCATTTCTTTCAAAGTACCAGTATTTTCTCAAGAAGTGGTATTAGTATCACACCAAAATTATTTTCTTTACCTGTACCTCTAGTACCGATATTGATATCAGTACCAGTATACCACTCAACCCTACTCCAGTCCTATGGTACCAGTTGCCTATGTTTACACTTAGGTGGTATGATGCTATTTTAATGCACTGCCTCCGATGTTTGTGGGAGGAAATGTGAAAAAAAGGAGTTTATTTTTTTCCACATTCTATACCTATGTACAGTTCCACATAGCTGAAATTTCCAAGGAGTCAAATTTGATCAGTATACTGACCCAATGTTTAACTTCTTAGAAGAAACAGTGCTTGTTGCAGTATTTAAAATTGCAATTCTTATCCCAAATCTCATTGTACTCCTTTTAGGTACAATTTGTGAAGGATAACGATTCCATTGTTACACACCAAATTGAGAAATAAGACAATTTTTATGGTAGACAAGAATTTCCAAGTACTTGATTTTAAATCAGAGAATAAGTGTTAAAAGAATTGATTGTCTTCAGCTTTAATCCTGAATGCATGGAAGTTAAATTTGTTGCTCTCAATTTTTTTAGTTGAACACAGGACAACTGCCACAAGATTTTGTAATAATGGGAGTCTGACAAATATATTGTCATCTCATTTATTGAAAATCAATAAACCATCTCTATTCTTGAATGCATGGAAATCGAAACAATTGCATAATTTAGAATTTGTAGTTATACAGTGCACACACAACAACCCTCTTCCAAAGATTTTTGTAATATTGGTAGAAAGACAAATATTATAGTCTTCCCAATCATGTGTTTACACACAGTATGATTGTGACTGGTAAGAGGCTGACTGTTAGGCAACAGTATCCTGTAAAATTAATTTATGTATTTCTCTGAATTCACTGACTAAAAGCATGGCTTACTTGAAGTTACTTCTGTGTAAGATTTTAAATTATCTCCTTTGTGCAATGGTTTAAGTTAATTATATGAGATACAATATGCATCATTGCTCATGTGAAGAAATTTCCTGTACAAGTCATCAGTGGCTTGCTACCATACTGTACTTTATGAGGATTCTGCACTCAGCAGATTGTAAAATGAAAACAGTGGACATTGAAAATGTGCAATTCAACTCATAGACAAAATAAAGACAAGGTGAGGGAAAAGGGTGACATGTTTACTTTCAGGGCAGTATTAAAAAAATTGTCGTTTTGCATGTAATGGACGCTTTGAGTCTTTGAAAAAGAGTCCAGCTATTGTGTATCTCGGCCAGAATGACAAGGTACCATTGTGTGCAAATTCTGAGTCCAATGATAAATGAACTGGAATATCACATCACAGCATGGAATAAAGTCAGAACCCAAACTTGGACCCTGTGCTAGGCTGAGTAGGCCTATACCACCACTACATTAGGCCTGTGATGGTGTGATCTGAAATCACAATACTTCAAGTTCAGTTGCAAAAACTGTGATCGTTTAGTGATTCTGAGTCACATACTGTACCATATCCTTAACTTTAGCACAAAGTATCAGAACAGGGACTGTGGAGGCTGTTGTGTGGGGGGGGGGTACTAGGGGTGTGGCTGGGAATATAGCTCCCTCCCCCCACATTTCTGCCATAGCCATTTTGAGCCACCTTTCATTGCTGTTGTATAGTGGAACATATTTAGCCAATCTGATGATTTTCCCCCCATCTCCACTGAAAATGTGCTCCACGGCCCCTTTCTTTTCAAAGATTAACTACTGAAGCTGTAGTTTCTAAGTTGATCTAACTGGGTAGGATGACAGTTCACTCTGTGAAGCAATTTTTTCTGGTAGTCATTACTCATGTACTGCACAAACTTGAAATGACTAAAAACTGGAGAAACAATTAAGGTTGGTTATGATGTCATAGGGTTCATTTTAACAGCACAGGAAGATTGTTGTGTTGTACATAGCCGCTGCCTGTGTACATTCATTTCTGTGGAAAGGTACAGTAAATAGGAAATGATTGTTCACTATTTCATGGTACTAATTGAAGTTTGACCTTGGCTATAATACAGTACAGGAAGTTTTGTATCTTTGATGATGCAGTTAATTTATTGGAAGATACTGAATACTCAGTCAGGGGCAGAGGAAGGGAATTCAGTCAGAGGGGGTAAGAATGGCCTGTAGGGGCACTTCAAAGTTTGTAGGGCAAGAATATTTGGTCAGAGGGGGCAAAAAAAGGTTGTACTGTAGGTAGATCTGATACATGCCTCAATATGGTAAAAAGAGTAAAAGGTGCACTGACAGGCAATTTGACACAATGTATTAATTTACTTAGGTAAAGAAAACTCAAGATTATTGCTAGCAAAGTTGTGGATTTTCTGTAGTGGTTTCTGCCACATCACTCTGCAAGCATTTGCAGTTAAATTAGCAACTCTAAATGTAATTTTCTTTTAGCTAGGACTAAAATGCTGGTCCCACAGGTGTACTGGTGGTGGCTGTGTTATAACATGTTTTTTTTTCTTTAGTACAGTAGTGGTTGGCAGTTGCAAGTGCTTGCTGGAACTGACCACCACCACCACTGACCAGATCAAATCAATGGGGGGTGCTGTATATCTCATAGATTACTTTGTCTTAAAGGGCCAATCTTCTCACCCCAAACTACACTTCTTGTAGGGGTACAGAAACTCTCCATTGGCCCAGCATTTTGATTGAGTGTTCAAACAATGCATATTATCAAAGCTTTTATTACACACAGCATGAATTGTACTGAGAGTGTTTTGGTTATCCATATAAAGTTTTCTATACTCACCCTGAACAGCTGAAGAAATAAACTGAGATTGTATCTGGGTGATCATGAATTTCAGAAAATTGTGGGAGGTGCTTAAGTAAGAAGGTTAGGAGAATTGGTACTGTTTGGGGTGAGAGAACTGGTTCTTTAAGAGCCTCAAATTTCAAGGTCTGGTACCTGTATATTAGGCAAGAGTTGATCACTCAGCATTCAATCAGTCTTCTTCATAGTAGAAACTTTTGGCTGGTGGTCAAGTTTGTAGGCCAGGGATGTCAGAAAAAATGGAAGTTGTGTGGCAGTTCATTCATTAAGTATTGCTTCATGAAAATATGTAAAGAGGAAATTTCCTTTGGGGGCAGAAATTAAGGCATTGTTTGTACATTTTAAATCTATTCACTTCAACTGCTCCCCCATGTAAACTCTTCTTGTCTTTATGATCAGAAAAAAAGCTTGGAACTTATAAAGAATAAAAAATCTGGGACTAAATTTGTGTTTGAATTTCTTAAAGGAGAACATCACATTCACTGAAATTTTTGATTCATTTTGCTTGCTCTTAGAGATGTAGCCAAGGAAGATGACACACTTTCCACAAAAAAGTGAACTTTTAATAATAGGAATCTTAGTGTGATATCATGGTTTCACATGGCAGTCAAACTTTAATGCACAACCCCTAGTATGCTGTCTAGCCTACTCTAGAGGGTTGATCATGCAGTTCAAGTGTTAGAATTGAATGCTTGCTTGTATATTTAAATGTTTTCTCTTGCCAAGAATAATTCCCCAGTGAATAAGAATGTCATAAACTTGGGAGATGGCCAGTTGGGTATTCATACCTATAAAGATGTGATACTATATCAAGCTCTTATCAGGAAGGAGCCATTGCATATTGCACATCTCCTGCTTCGATCAAGTTCATGGAGAGGTCATACTCTACACAACATTGGGAGGATTCCAGGATGTTTATACTCAGGAGCATTGGGGGATTTCTAGAATAACCTGGTAAAATGCATTGCCCCTATTTGCACTTTTTATCCTTGATGTTTTGTTTTAACATAGAGTTTGAACTTTGCTTCAACTTTTAATACCACCAATAGGTGTCAATGTGCACAAACTGTTATCACTGATGAGGTGTGATGAATAATGAACTTCATGATATTGACAATGGCACAGTATTCAAGGATTGTAAACACAGTAATACTCTTGTGATGTCAATGAGTGTAGGATATTATAGGCCTATAGTAAATATAGTGCAATATGTAATAATAATAAAGTTGTTGTTATGGTCTAAAGTCCAAATGGAAAAAGAATGGAAATATTTTGGAATTATGGATACCATAGTTGCATATTTGTAGGTTAATACTGCACTTATTTTGTGCACCCTCTGATCAACAAGAATAGACTTTTCAATTGTTTGATAGGAGCATCAACAGTTTTGTGCTCTGAAGCACCCCTCCCTCATGCAAGTGACGCAAAGACTTCGTTTAATTATAAAATATGCTCTGCAAAGTCCTGCATCTATCAGGTTGCATTGAAGCAGATTATTTTGACACATTCAAGGCTGCGTCACTCACAACAGACTTGGATGAATCTGACATGTATGTGTATTTGTCGAGCACCGCTGTCCATGCAGAGGATGGACAGTATGTACATCATACAGTATGTACAACTGACATAAGCTTGTGCACCAGGGCTGGAAAATATGTTAATTTCCCAGAAAGGAAGTAAAATTATTTCTCTGGAAGTAAGTTAAAATTCCCACAATTCTCCTTATATTTCCAGGTACAGAAAAGAGAAATTTTCCATCTGATTGCCTAAATTTCCCTTCAGATAGCCAAATTTCCAAGGAAGGAGACTTCCCAGTTTCCCAACCATGTTGTGCACTCTGTACTATTTTGTATTTCATTTAATTAACAAATTATTTTTTATGTAGAAATTGGAATTTTAATGAACTCTGACAGAACTCCCTACGCTTAGAGAAGCAGCTCTAGTTTTAAAGCATACTCACTAATTGAAATTATCTTAATTGTTATCCCATTGAGGTAACAGGAAAATTCAAAGATAATTATCCAAATAAATCTAAAAAATGTACTGGTCAGACAGAAAAAACATGTTTAAATGCAAACAAGGCAAAATGGAGAAGGCCTACAGGTAGGGGTAGGGGGTGAAGGATGCCCTCAGCTATCAGAATATTAATCATGGTGATACTTAGTTTGTCAGATGTTGATGAAGATGAGAAGTGCAGTGTTTTTCAGAGGTGGAATATACTGTAGGTTTCTCCCTAAAATTTAAGTTTCAGATGTTAAGCCTCATCAAAACAGACTTTTAACTGTGCTGCAGCCTTTAATTCAATCTACAGATAAAATTTATTACTCTTTTAAACTACTTGATAAAGAGTTTAGAACTTGTTTTCTTCAACCTGCATTTTGCAAGGAAAATGCATGGTAAGGAGAATGTGATCCAGGAAAAAAACAGTCCACCATTTCTCCAAGTATAAATGGTAAAAAGATGACAGAAGGACGGTTTAGTCTGGTTTGTCCCTCAAAGACTCATAAACCAGAGAGTTTGGGGGATTTTTTTTGTCACAAAAGTGGCAGAGAATTGAAATTTGATCATTAGTGGGGAATAAATAGAATCCTCTTCATTTTTAGCTGCTAGTGTTATTTAATGATACATGATGGTCTTATCAGTCAGATTGGAATTTACCAACTCACCAACATAAACATAACATGTTAAACAGTAATTTCAGCTAGATAAGATTATAATACTACAGTAGTAATCAGTCAAGGAACGTTCCAAGAACAGTTCAAGTTTAAATCCAGTTTCAAGTATGGTTCAGATGTGTTTCAACTCTAGCTACCCTTTAGAACTTGTCTCTTATTACATGTAGGGAATACCATACCCACATTATACAACTCTCAGCCCACTACTGTAATAGAAGGAAAATTTAAAAACTTGTACTCCACAGCTGCTAACAAATAACTGCAGTGCAGTATGCTAGAATGTTCTAGATTCCATTGAAAATTTATGATCCAAATTTAATAACAGTGCTGTTTGCTTTGACCCTTTAATCTCAAGAGTTCATGGAAAATGAATTCAAGTGATTGTTTCCACTAGTCATCAAATATGGACCCAGGGAAAACAGTCAAATATTTCCTTCCAAGTGTATTTTAGATGATTGCAGGTTGCAAGCATGTGGCATGTACAGTACATAGAGGGAGACCAGGCTGAATCATGTACATATTTATGTAGAGAAGTGATGCGGGCAGGAATTTTGAACAATTTTCTGCAGATTTATATTCTTTTTATGGTACTTGTGAACAAACACAATGTTCACCTTTAAAGATTACAGCCAATTTACAGTTAATACAGCAGTAATACCACGACTAATATAGTATTGATAGAACTTCGTTCTTCCCTCTCTACGTGCTATTTGCCTATATGCACTCCCCCAGTTTACTAATTAATAGCATAGTGCAGTGTTCAGAGGGAGCCCTAAAACTTCCCGGTGCAAGACCCATGGTACGTGTTACAGTAGTCTCTCCCTTCACATACTGCAAACTGTGGAGTGACCAAAGTGAACAAATTTATTGCCTTTGCTTCAATGGTTAGAATCATTTTGAATAAAGGCTTTTAAAGCCTTAGTATAGTACAGTAAGTACATAGTAAGTAGCAGTGTTTGTGCACAGAATTAAACTATTGATTCACCTACATACTGTAAAATCGGCTGAATTGTTCTAACAATGTTTACTTGTACTGTACAGTCATTCCTATGGGAAACCAAAGAGTTGGAAATGAGAACTGTTTGTAAGCTCCAGTAAGTTTGATAGTCTTAGTGGTCAACATTACAGTTCCCTTTGGTTACTGTTAGTAAGTGCAGTTAGTAGAGAAGTACTTCCTGTGTGCATGTCTGGAAAAAAGAATATTATCAAGCTGTACCAGCATTTCTTCTGTTTGTAAATTGAAAGACCTGTACAGTACAGTATGTAAATGTAAAGGGTTAAGCAGGCATTGTTTGTAGACCAATAATTGAAAAGAAAATGCAGTCACTTCAACTTTGCTTTGTTTTCCCTGGTTTTGTTATTTGTTTGTCTGTATTTTTAACATGTAACTTTTCTTTATGTTGCTGAATCTATTCAAAGTACACATGCTGTATTTAGTTACTTAGAGTGCAGTGGGCCTCTTGAAGCATGATATCAAAGTCTATGGGTGGAGCAAATGGGTGAAGGGGGGGGGGGGGAGAGAGAGAGGGGACCCTGTATTTTTTTTTTTTTTAATTTATAATTTGAATATTTGGTGTGATGAATTGTTGCTGTGCATTTTTTTTTTTTAGGGGAGGGGAGGGAGTCAAGGTTAGAGGTAGTGTTGGTGGAGGTTGAGAGTGGATATTATGGATGTCTATGTACAGTATTTTTATTTTTTTGCATGTGGGTGTGGTTTATGCATCATGGCCTCTTTAATTACCAAAACAATGATGATGCAGGGGTGCATGAACTTGGTGCACTAAATTATGTGATGGGTTGGGAAAAGCATATCACAATTACTACGTGGAAAGCAGTGACTCTTGTGGAGAAGTGTTAGTAATTCTTCAGAAATTTTTCTCCTTTATCTATGCATATAAAGGGATGAGTTTAACTACAGGGCTTAAAGATTTATCGCTGACACAGTCCAAATGCTAGGTTAACAGTGTTACACTCTGACCAGCTAGCTATACTACTCGAGTTGGAACATAGAGATGTTGGAAAATACAGTATGTGTCGAAACATAGAGATGTAACTGTTTTACACTGTGCTTGAATTTAAAGGATTGTGAGTGAAACTGCCTTGGTGCTCATTATCTACAATCTGCGACAAGAGTATAGTTGAAACCCCCACTCTCCTGATTCGATGTTGTTAGTGAAAGACACATGAGAAATTTCAACAAACGAGCAACATTGAATGTGGGGATATGGGGTTAGGTTATCAGCTGAATCACCTTTGAAATAAGTGACAGCAGTTATGTTCCAACACTTTAATGAACTGCTGCTGCTCATATGGTAACCAACTCCCCTATTGTACAGTTTGTACTCATGTTTCAGCTACAACCTTTCACAGCATTTCTGACCACAAACCCCAGTGGGTGACAAGTTATTGGCTTTTATTGGCTGGCATTTAGAAGTTAAGCAAGTTATTCTCAGACAACAAACTTGCATTGATCTTCCACTCCATCCTGCACAGCATGTATTAAAGGTGAAGCAGAGTTGAAGTATGTTTTGACCATTACGGTAAAGGGAGGGTCCCTAATGCTCACTCTCTGTAGGTCACATACTAGTTTAGCAGCATATCATTGAATTTGTGCCAAGAAAATTGGTTTCCAATTGAAGTGCAAAGTTCACATAAATAAATTCAGCGAATATTTAGTTAACAGTTTGTAATATCAGGTCAGTATTCTCCTAGATATTATTAGTGCAGTTTTGCCAATCTTTCTTTTTTGCCAAGCTTTCTTTTCACTTACTTTGTGATATGCTGTACTGCATGTACATGCATGTCCAATGCACATTGTGGCAGTAAAGTGTACAGGGTACAGTATATGTACCATACCAGCAATGTACCCCAAACAGAATTACTTGTGTGCTGGCTGATTCACAGGGCATACAGGTATGTTTTAATTATGCTTTTACAGCTGCAGTTTTGTACTGTGTGTAATAGTTTCTACCCTATAGCATTACACATACTGTACACGTGTACTAGACCTGTACAGTTGCCCATTATACAGAGTGTCAAAGGTCCTGGTAGACTTTTGAAGTATTAGGATGTGGGGAACTGCTAGGACTTTCATACAGTATGAACCTGGAGTATACTTGTGAAGTATATAGCCTAAAAGTACTCTTTATTTAACAACTGGTGATTGAATTACTGAGAGATATCACCTACCTACAGTGTCTGCAGGTCTGTTTCCACATATTGCTACACTAGGCAATTTAAAGGCCCAGTTTTCTTATCCCAAACAGTATCAATTCTCCTAACCCTCTTATTTAAGCCCCAAGGCCTGGCCACAGTTGTGTGAGCTTCATCCTCACGCAGACACAATCTCAGTTCATTGCTTCAGGATGAATATAGAGAAGCTCATGTACAATCAAAACAAATTACAGTTTACTCTGTTTAATATATCTTTGCAGGGCTCGAAATAACTGATGGCACTTATAGCCATGGCTATGGTGCCCTTCCTGATGGCCATGGTGCCCCTCAAAAATGTCCCATTGAAAATATTACATAGACCAATAAACATTTTTCTCATTTTGGTTTTTGCCCCTTTTGAATCTTATTTCAGTCCCTGCTTTGGTACTCTACATTGTTTGAATTATCTGTCAATCAATGAGCTGAGCCAATTTCTGTTAACCCCTACAAAATGGTAGTTTGGGGTGAGAGGATTAGCTTTCAAGTGCTGATCTCTGTTCCATGTGCAATACTGGACACCACCAGTATCTGTTCTAAGTAATGACAGCATTAGCATCACTCTGTCCTTTTGGTTTGTACATTGTACAGTGTATATGGAAATCACCTGGTGAAATTGCACATCTATAAATAAAAATGTGAAGCAACTGATGATAGGAACTGAATAGGACTAGGCCTATGAGGTCACACAATTCTTTTTGCTTCGTTATTGGATACGTCTTATTCATTTATGACTTGACCGGTATGTGAGTGGAAATTGGACTTTGGACATTCCAAACTCAGCAAGCAATTTTTTCTGTGAAACATTTGAAAATGGAATGAACTATTACTTTAGTTTTGGCAAGTTTGCCAACTGCATGGTTATATTTTTCCTGCAGACCTTCCTCACAGTAATGCTTCACTGGATGGGCATGCAAATGAAGTCTTGTTGGCATCAGGCTGGTCATATGTGACCTGGGAAATCACCTGTGTCTGCCTGATTTCTGGCTTTGGATGGTGTGCATCCAATTGCCCTAATGTGCCGGACAGCAAACAGCAGACCAGGCAGACCTTGATAAAATATGATCACTTGTGTAAAAACACTCATTCCATATTACTTAAACTAATGGAGGGAATGAAAAAAGGTGTACTATACATGGTTATATCCCCTGAAGAAATTTTTCATCATTAAAATATTAATATTAGGCAGCGAATAAAATTGTCTTGAGTTTGTTTTATGATACATTGCCCAATTACTAGTGTTTGCACGGGTACTAAAAATTAGGACCCGGGTACCTGATCGCCATACCCGTCGAGTACCCGGGTTACCCCGTGTTACATACGGTGACTAAAAGATATGAGCATTTTGTAAGGCATACTCCATAAGACATGCATGGTAACATTAACGTCTGTATTGGATAGGTATAGCGATCACAGTTCCCAAGTTCAAAAACATTTGATTTGTTAGAAGGTTTAATCGTCTCGTTTTGTTTTACATCAAAATGACAAGTAAAAAAAAAAACGTAACAGAAAACAGTCAAATAAGAAAATTATACTTCCCAAGGCCTATATCAATTTGATATTGAATTTTGGGACGCTTTCCTACTCGAAAAGCCAGCATAGTAAGAGCTCGAAGCTTCTCCTTTTAAACCACTGATTTAAAAATATCAACTAATCAGAGCCCTGTATTATGGTATTCTCTTGCACGTCAAATATTACTGATTGTAAACAAACGACGTCATGTTTGTGAACTTCCCTCATACTACTTTGCAATGTGGGTTGGAATTATCGCTAATGGGGTATGTACCTTCTTACGTAGCTAGCCTCGTGTCGACATCCAGGCACGGTAACATAACTTTCACACATAAACTTCGTAGTCTGCTCGAGCGCCATTTGGGGGCAAAATAACGTAATATATACTGGCCTATTTTAAAAAAAAAAATTTGTGAATGTTTACGGTGTTATTACATTGATGTCGTTTTACTTTGCAGATAGCGGCAAAGTGTTGATTTGCGTAAAACTGACACCTTTAACCATTAAGAAATATTCGAGAATTATACTCGAGGTGGCATACCGTATTGATAATAAGATGCTGAACGTTACGGGCACTGTCTTTGCGAGCTGGGCGGGGGTGATACAGTATGTCTTGCTATGTCTGCGTGAAACAGTACGATGTGATTTTGAATCGGCCGTCAGATAGCTTGCTTGCGAGTAAGTTTATAGGCGATATACATGTGATGTGTGAGAAGTAACCCACTACGTGACGATAGCGCGATCGGGCCGCATGCTGATAAAAATTTCAACTTCAGAAACGAAGTACAGACAACTATCAAACTTACACATAATTTCTCTTCATTCTCAGTCTCAAAGAATGTTTACCAAATTGGCAAAATATTTTAGTCCATTACCGTGGACAATGGCGTAAATGGGACGATCCTTTTGCATGCATTTTTTTTTTTAAGATTTGGGTAGTAGATTTGGAACCGGGTAATACCATGGCGGGCGGGTACCCGGGTACCCGGGTTACCCATGCAAACACTACCAATTACACAGCATACCTGTACAGTAACTGTACAATTTACTTCCCCATGTAGGCTTAGGCTATTGTTAATCAATATTTTAACATTGAATGAATAAATAAATGTCACATACTGTATTGTTTAAGAGCCATTTAAAAATGAACTCATAGTAATAAAAATTGCTGGAAGCAACTCTGTCCCATTCGTAATGTGTGCCTTTATTTCTCTCTTCAGCTGCCTTTTATCACCCTACTGTATGTATACCATTTGTACCCATAGCAGTCTGGCAAACGGCTCCATGGGCAAACTATGAAAACGTGGTGACTCTTCCCACAGAGGGTATCCCAAACCGTACATCTCCCTGCTTCGTTGTGCCTCGCTCACATTTGTTTTTGGCATTCGTAATAGGTGTATTGGTAGTACTAAGCAGTGCATACATGTGTCACCACTGTATTGAATATGACTTGTTGGAATCAGAAAGGATGCCTACATACTGTAGTATATCACACATACATACCTGCAAATTACCTACAGACTCAAAATTATATTGTGCACCTATAGCTTTATACAATGTACGTACTGTATGTTGTTTACGTACAGTCCTCACAACCAATATTGCTATAACTAGTGTACATTCATTGCATAGTGTATTCAGGATCATTGAATTGTAAAAGCTCTGAAGGTTGTCTATTTAAAGTGTTTCCATGGTTCTCTGGCATATTGCACCAGTCATTTACTATTTTTTTTTCTGGTGTGGTTGATGTCAACAATTAATCTGAAGTGGAGCATGACAGGTTGTGTTTATGAAGGTCAAAGGAGAGAAGGAGGAAATTTCCATTTCTTGTAAAGTAATTCAGCATGTAACATGGGGAAGCCCCATGTTTACAATTTCCAATACAATGATATACGTACGTACTACTTTCAGTGATTGTCTGTTTGGGAAACTGAAGGCCTATTGTTGTATTGTACTGTGTTGAATTGTCCAAAATGCAGAACCAGTGTAATTTTAGAACCAAACCAGTCCTTTGTTGTAGACAGAAACACATTGAAATAAATTAACTTATTTTATTTTTATTTTAATTCCTAATCTCCCCCATAAAACAAGAAAAAAACTTAACTATAGTGGTAATGCATTAAAAATCTCATTGGCTGATTGTTGTGGCAAAAGATGGAGATGGAGGGTTTTATAATTTATCCCACATGTACAAAAAACTGATATTTCCAAGAAGTCAAATTTTCTCATGATGAATGTATTGACCCAGTGTATAGTTTCCTAGAGGAAACACTGGTGGTCATGAACAAATCAAGACCGTATGTGATTGTATTTTGTAGTAAAGGGAAAATCCCAGCCACCCCAGGTTGTATGAGTGTACAACATAGTCTCCTGTACTTTATTACTTGTTTTTTTGGAAGTCATGTGACAATCTTTTTCTCAATAAATTACAAAATTTAGGAGAGTTATTTATTTGTTTACCTTGAATATGCAGTGATTAAATTTTGAACTATCATGACAGTTAGTTTGATAGTCTCAAGATATAATTTTCCTTCTCCCATCCTCTAAATTCCCCCCATTCCAACTATATCAAACACCATGGCATTAATACAGTGTGATCTACAGTAAGAAAGCAATTAGAGGGTACTCTTTTGGTATACCTGTCTCAGTATGTCACCTTTGACCTGCTGCATTTTCTTTGCATACCATTTTCGTACATGTCAAGTTCACATTATTTCTTTTTCTTTTCATACTTATTTTTGTCCTCTCAGATTGCAGTACTACTAGGAAAGGTCTGGTGAATGGAACTCAGTCCAGAGGCTCTATTGTTTCACCTGGGTTTCCGCAGTCATATCCAAAGCGTAGCACATCGTATACATGCACATATGAACTAGTCATTCTGGGAGAAGGATTTATCAAGCTGTCATTTGAAGATTTTCACTTGAATGACGAGAGGGTCTTTACCTGTAAAAATAATGGCACTTACGATTATTTAACTGTAAGTTTTATGTAGAACATGCATACTACATACCGCATCGTCGCTCCTTACTTTGTACTTATATTATGAAACCCTACTTGCTTACCCACAGTAATCCTGTGGCAACTTATCAGCTTCAAAAATGCATCCTCATTCTTTATATCCATCCCTTCATTCTTGCAAAAGTTTTACTGCAGATAAGCAGGGTTACATAATGTAATTATGTAAGTTTATCAATATGAAAGAAATCTTTTGAATCTAACGTGGAGCAAGGCACTATTTACAAACCCTGAGTTTGTTGACCATTGGCTGACCAAGGATATTTGCTTACATTACAAATTCTGCTTGCTGTGTCACCTGGAGGTTTTACGGATGCATCTGAAGCATTTCTGAGGTATCTGCAGCATTGCTGATGGCGATGCACCTGGAACTTTGGTTGGTGAGATATACTTTTAGCTTTTCTGATGCCTGTAGAACTTTACTGGGTAACACCTTCAGCTGTGCTATGAGGCATCTGTACTTTAGTTTCTGAAGTGCCTGGAAGTTTGCTGATACACCTGGGGCATTCTGAGGTAGCTGAAGCTATGGTGAGGCTCCTGTAAATTTTGGCGAAGGCTCTTCAGCCTCATGTGCGGCTTTGATCAATGTTCCTATCAATAGTGCACTGAGCTTTGCAACGGAGTTTGTGCAATGCGGACTGAGAGAGGATCTTTTGTTCTATGTCTACTACTGACCTGTATGTGAATCTCATGGCCAGCTGTTATTATGTACTACATGATTAAGTTTAAACATTGTTAGAATTTATTTCTTTAATATTTGTTTTTTGCTTTTTTGCAGATAAATATGCACAACAATGAAAGTCCAAATTATTACTGTGGTGTAGGGCGCCCACCAACCATCATAACTCCCAAAAATATGGTTACCATTGAGTTGGTTGTCCATGCAGGCTCTTCAAATAGCTACAGAGGTTTCAAGATGTCATACAACTTTATATCAGAGGAAAAAAAAATAGAGCTGAGCCAGAATCATCTGAGTGAGTATAAACTGGATAATGAGTATATGGGTGTTTAGGCCAGGAGTCTGGTACCCTGCGGAGGGGACACTGTGTTCTCAGCTCCTCAGCTTCCAAAACCACTGTGCCCAAAGCAAACAGGACTGGGTCCAATTTTAAGTGCGAACTTGATCACCATAATATGACTTATTCGTGTACTCTCTCATGAATCATGTTATTGTTTTTAGTGAGTGTCATTTTAAGGTTGCATTGCCACCTGTGCATGCATTGGGTACCAGGGAGTGCGTTTTACAATGAAATTTTAACTGGACCAGCTGCTGTCTTCTTGTGAATATTCAATAACATTCAACCAGTCTCAAGGCCATATATTTTTATGAATATCCAAAAGAATTTCTTGGATATTCACTTTGGCAGGTGTTAGTGGTATGACTGAACAAGGAATATACCGTACAGGCTGCTACACAGGCAAGGAGTCTGCCGGCTTATGTCAAAAACCTGACTTAGAGGGGCAGTCAGAGTTTTCCCGTTTTAACTTATAATTTACCAGAATCAAAAGACATTGAAGAGGTTTCCAAGTGAGAAGAAATGTTAATTCTGCATTAATTACGGTTGAATTTTGGTGCCGGAAGGAAGAACAGAAGATGTTCCTGGTCTGGTCCTTCTAAAAACATCAGTATAGACTGAGTGTCTCATTTACAAGAATTAGTTTTAAACTTGTCTTTTTTTATATTTAGTTTTAACTCTTGAAAAAAGTGAATTGTAGTAGTTGGTGTTTAATACTAAATTTTATTCTGTGTGTACTGTAGCAGCAATGATCTCTTTTTATGGTTGGTTAATTGGTAAGTTAGATGGAGTTTTAGGACCCAGTTTCTAACCAGTCCGTTTAAATCGAGCCGACCACAGCCTTTTTACTAGTTGTGGCCAACTACTGTAGTTTGTTTTTCCTACTCCATGGCATTTGCTGAGCACCAAGCACAGTGGCAGTAGGTTCTATTTTGGGCTGGTAGATTAACAAACCAGGGAACTATGTGCCATATCAGAGAGATGTGGGTTAGTGTGCAACACTGCTTCGCTCTGCTCTGTGTGGCAAAGGTCAGCCCCACAATTTGTAGCTACATCTGACTTGGGTGTTTTACTGAGAAAAGGGTACTTACCAGGAAGGCTGGGTCAATGCATGGGATAAACATTAGGAGGTGAAACATGTCAAATTGATCATTTTTTTAGACATTCTTACTTACATGAGAGCTTCGAAGTGGAATGACGTGCTGCAGCTTCTAAGTGCTCTTGTTTTTGTACAAATTCTTCCGAGCTTTCTGAGTAGCTGTTATTATGTAGTTGTCAGGTACAGTATTTGATATTGAATGCAGATTTTAGGAACTGGTGCTTTTATACCCAAATAATTGTTGTCGACCCAATTGGTTTCTAGCCAAGCTGATGATATCAAGTTTAAATGGAATATTCAATATTGGTGGTATTTAGAGCAAAGAGGGTACAACAAGTAGTAGGGCAGGAAGAGAAGGGCAGGGTCAGATGCATATCCATAGGGGAAGCAGAGACCCAAGGGTTCCAATGTCTGAAATTTGCTTTATTTTTAAAAATAAAATATTACCAAAATACAACATCAAAACAAAACTGTCTTGATGAATCATGTCAAAAGTCAAAACATTTTCCACCATTTTGCATCTAGGCTCCTTGACATGGGCAAAAATTTTCCAATGGGTAGGGGATGCCCGCTGCCTCAGGCCAGCAAAACTCACACATTGATGTACCTTGCCAAATTTTTAGCCTTGCTACAGACCTGGGCATGGACCAGGGGTTTGTATTTAGATGGGTCGTACATACTATGCATGTATTGGAAACTACAGATTTGAAAGATATTATCTTGTGGAGCTCAATAAAATTTTCATGCCATACTTGCCCCAGAATGCCTGTTCCTGGTGTTTCCCTTCTCCCCTTCCTCCAGGTGTATCATGCAAAGTTACTGCTATGTGATAATTTTTTTCATTCAAGATTAACCTGTGCTTTTTATCTGAAGTGACAAAGTATCTCATTGCTGTGGTGAATCTACAGTACCTTCTGTCATTTTTCAGGGTTCACAAGGTCATGGAAGACCCTGAAAATTGAAGATATGGAAAAACATTCTAAGCGCTGGAAAAGTTTTTGAAATTCAGGGAAATCATGTGATGTTCTTGCAAATCTTGGGAATTTTCACAATTAAAGTGGCATTTTTCCATTCTCACTCACAATCAAAATTTCATGTCTTTTAACTAATTTTAAAATTTATGGTTCTGCTCACCTGAAATTTTAATACTAATTACTGAAATAAGTCAAGGTGAAGTTCATGGAAGTTCTTTATTTGTACCTGGAAAAGTCATGAAAACTGCTTCCCCAGAAACCCCAGGTAACCCTGTTTGTTATTCCACTGTGGAAACTGAAACCCCAAGTAGCCCTATTTTTTATTTCACTGTCAGAACAGTTAAGTATCCTTATGCCCTATCCACACTTTGTAACACTGTGGATGTAACACTGTGTGACATGATTATTCAGATGTGTCGCAAAGTGTTGTAGTCTTTGTAACTAGTTGCAAGCAGTTGCACAACCCAGTCTCATGCAACAAAACATGGTCTGTCCCATGAGACTGTGCAACTGAGAAGAAAGTTAGCCTCCTTGAATGAACTTACAGTAAGTGTCACCTATCAATCAGGTAACCAAAATGTGAAGAACATATATCCTTGTCTCTCATGTCATAATTTTGTGGTAGAAGTATTCTACATCTGCAATTAGTTGCATATTGAGGACTCACTGCTCTTAAAAGTTAGCATGTGTTACTCATCAATCACTCACTGTGAAAAGACAGCCTGAATGCAGTAAGTCACGTTGCCTAGTGTATGTAGATGAGCTATACACTCTTGTGTTTTTTTAGTGATATTTTTATTTTTGTCTTGGTTTTTTTCTTCAGAGGAAACTACTAAAGTACCATCCTACAAAAATGACGAAGGACATTTTTTTGAAGAGATAGAAGCTCTTGTTCCTGGGTACACCAGTCAAAGCATAGACCTGATTTGGTACGTCACTGCCCCGGAAAAGGAAGATCGTATTCAACTAACTGTCAAAGGTACTGAATCAACTCAAGTTTTCTCCTTTAAAGTATTGAAGAAGGGTAGGTTTGAAAGAAGTGCCAACTAGCATTTCGGCAGACACAACAGACACAACAAAGATGTTCCCATGCTGCTTTGTAGATCATTTTCAACAACAACCTTCAAAACCTCTGTTAGAAAGCAATGATTTTGTCAACTCTGTATCTTAAACAAATTTTGATACTTAAATGGGTAAGTCAATTGAAGCCACTGGGGTTGAAAGGTGTGGGAACTAGCATCTCGCCAGACACAATAAAGACACTTCCATGCTTGTTTGAAGATCACTTTCAACAAGAACCTTCAATCTTTTAGAAAGCAACAATTTTGTCAACTTTGTATCTTCTACAAGGTTTATTACCTTGATATTAGTTTGAATGTTGCCAGGAGCTGCAACATCTTGTCAATACAAATCAATATTTTAGAAACCATTCTTCATACCTAAAATGCCACTGCATGTTTTATTGCTGAGGGCTAACAGTTGCTATAAAAGTAGCTGTTCAAAGGCAAGCTGTTTCCTTTCTTGTTACCAAAATCATGCAGTTTAGTTTGTATCGTTTAGAAGTATTTTCAGTCGCAAAACTAGAATTGTTTTTGGGGAGGAAGGGACAAATAAGTGAAGGCCTGGGGATCAAGTTGTGGGGTTCAAAAACCAAACAATTGTACATGAGGTTCTTTGGAGTTAAATAGAGTTTCCGATTTATATAAATCATTTAATGGGAGGGGTTAGGGTTAGGTAAGACAGAGTTTTATGGCCCAGGGGCTGGGGAAGGGGGGGGTGGGTTGGGAAATGTACATGCTGTTGTGTGAGAGTGTAATTGGTCATGATTTTAAGCAAAGTAATTACCAGGTTTGGTCAGTCCTGAGTTAATTGGCTTTTGAGTAGAAAGCATGAGCATTGAATCTGAGGATGTAACTATATATATCAAGTTACAAGTTTTGAATCTTTTAGAAGGATTGGAGTCAAAGTGGTTGCTTTTTTCTCACCCTTTATTTTGTCTGAAGTTCAATATCTGGTAAATGGAACTACTACAGGTACTGTCAGTAAAATATAACACTGCATGCTGAGAAATATTATTGTGGAACTGTAGTACACTCATATATGCATGTTGCAAGTTTGCATACATTTCCTCCTATGGGAAGGACAAGCACAGGTCAAAGTAACAGGAGCATTTGGGCCCCTTGCCCCTAGAAATTTGCTTAGGCCTATTGTTCCTGTAGGAAAAGGCCCGATTGGCTCCTGAATGTAATTATAATTCAAGTCTTGTTTGTACAGTCTGTATATGTACTGTGCCTCTCTGCACACCATAAAGTCTCTGCATTTGGTATTACAGAGCATCCCACAGAGTTGCAAAAAAATTTCTTAAAAACTTCAGAGCAAACTTTCTTTATCAAAACATACCCTTTATTAAAAATGAGCAATTAGTACTGGTCTAAGAAGGTTTGTTTAAAGTGGTTTTGGTCTTTGTTTATCAGTCCCTTTGAATTTATTTTGGGGCCTTCTTGATTTTTCATTTGGCATCATGATTTGATGAACCATGGATCTATGTCACTCCTACTGTACCTCATAGTCTAATAAACTTGAGCCAAGAGTCTGGTTGGCCCTTAAAATTTGAAGGCCTATATCAAACCCCAGCCCCCCTGACCAAGAGGTAGGGGGAGATTTTTGAGATGTAAATTACTCATCTCTTTTGTGAAGTTAAGTGGTTTAAGCTGAATGTATTAGGGGTGCGGGTGCAAAGGAGAAGCCACTCTGATAGGGAAAATCATTTACAAAATGCACTGATCAACATCTTTCACAATATAAATTCGCTCTTCAGTTAACACATTGCCATTTGTTATCTAATCATTTTTACACTCCTTGCAGAAAAAAAAAACAGTGTGCTATTTTGTACGTGCAGCATGCTTTCTCACATTGCAAATGTGTTTCTCTTTTGTGGAGGAACAATTCTTCCTCGGAAATCGTGTTCAATATTTTCTGTGTTTGTAATTTAAGTTAGAATTTTTGTAAATGCTAAAGGTAGTAAGTGTTGCATTGTAGAAACTTTTTTCCAAACACCATCATTTCATCCTCCATTGTTCTTATGACAATCCTGTCCCCTAGGAAAGAAAATGGAACCTACTGCTGTTGTGCACGATGCTCTACGTAAGCAGTGGAGTAGGAAAAACAAGCCAGTGAGCCACAACTGGGAAGAAGGCCATTGCTGGCTGGACTTGAACCAGTAGGCTGGAAACTGGGCAGTTAAAGTTCATCTAATTAACTAACACATCCCCTAGGAAATTGCCAATACGCAAAAACCCTGAAAAACACTTAGTGTGAGGTCATCATCTATGTTCACAAATCCTTCATTGCCAGAAAGGGAGGAGGAGGGGGGATGGAAGGGGGGAGGGGTCAGCCCTGTATGTATAGGAGAAGCAAAATAGCCATGAAAATCATTTTCTTAGAAAGTTGTATTGAAGAAGCTGTATCATTATGAGCTTTCTAGGAAGTAAAACTGTGGTGCTTATGGTGGAGCTTTCTGGGAAAAAAGGCTGTTACACTGTTACATGATTTGACCACATTGTAGAAAGTGTTGTGTACTATTAAAATTTGTGTGGAATAATGAGGATTCATGCCTTAGTAACTCAGCCATGATTAGTGACCAGTGGTAATGAATGGAAGAATGCTGTTATGGGGTTTGTTAATGTCATCAGAGTGGCATATGTTGATGACTATAAACCTGTTGGGAACCTTACTTGAAGAATAGCACTGTTAAAGAGCTGAAGCAATTTCCCCAAATTATACTTAAAAACAACAGTTTCATATCAAAAATTTTGTTTTACTCATGTAAGTATCTCTATGATAATTTAGGAAATAAAATATTGAGTAAAAGTTAACTCATTAATTGCTCTTCATGTATTTTACAATTCAGTGAGAAAAACATTGTCTCATGTTTCTAAAGCATTATTCATATAAAAGGGTAGATACTAACCCCAAACAGCTTTGACTATTTTAACCTTAATGTACGTCACTGCCACTGGGAAAGAATGGATGATGGCCAGCTATGTAGGCTGTTATTTGTATTGAATGTCTGCATGGCTGTATCAGGGGAATTCTACTTGAGACAGCAAAACCATTGGGAGCACATTGTGAATTTAAACAATATCTGGATCTGATTGCCTGAGCAGGGTCAGATCAAAGACTTGAGGTCAAGTTTGTAGTGTAAACACAGGTCAGATCTGGATCTGATCGACAGACTTTGGTCCTAGTAAGAGAGGAGAGTCATTCAAAATTTGTAGTGTAAGTGCTGTTGAATTAACAGTCAGCCAAGTCCAATGGTAATACAACATGATTCATTTGGAGGTCACTTCCTCTGAGTATGCATTTATGAACCTGAGGGTGATTCAAGTACAAGACAAGTGCAAATTCACCAGGATCAAGTCATAGGCTACATGGAATTTGATCTACCGATAAGGAAAGGGTTTATCAGATCCTGGTCTTGTATAAATTCACCTGTAGATGGTGAAGTTTTGTTTGCTATTGAATGGTGTAGGGAATTGCTCAGAAAGGAACTCCTTGACTGGTTGCAAACATCATGCCTTAATCATCAAAAACATTTTGGGAAATTGCAACAGTATTTTAGGAAGGCTACTTGCAATAAGTTTTAATAAAGAGCAATATTACATTTAAAATGCAACAAAGAAAGTAGCTTTAGTCATTATTAAACCATTCAGTCACACCAATAAACATAAGAAACAGCTTTATCTCTGCAACATTACATGAAATAGCCCTTTCTAAAACTACCTACCATTAAACAGTCCAAAACCTGACTTTTGGGCAGTTAAGTCAGGTTTTTACTTGATGTTAGAACCTACTGTTTATAGCCAAACCAACCATTAATTAAATCAATGAAAAAATATGATAAAACCCATTAAAGGGCCAACCCTCTCACCCCAAACTACACTTCTGGTACAGGGGTACAGAAACTCTCCATTGGCCCAGCTTTTTGATTGACTGTTAATTCAAATAATGCAGATAACCAAAGCTTAATCACACAGCATGAACTGTACTGAGAGTGTTTTGATTGTGACATAGAGCTTTTCGATACTCAACCTGAAGCAATAAACTGAGATTGTGACTGGATAATGATGAATTTCAGACAATTGTGAGAGGAGCTTAACTGGTAAGAGGATTAGGAGAATTGGTACTGTTCGGGGTGAGAGAACTGTGGTTTTTTAAGCATTGGAGTGTCTACTAACTGTGGATGTTAACATCAAGTTAAAACCCGACATACCATCCAAAAGTCGGGTTTGAGACTGTTTAGTGGTAGGGAGTTTTAGTAAGGGCTATTTCACATAATGAAAACATGCTGCATTACAAGAGTTATGGAAGTTGCATCATTTGAATATTTGAAAATTTGTGTGAAGAAATTATTCTTCAGCAACAGATAACTGATTTTCTATGTGTCAAAAACTCATTTTCTGGAAAGAAGGCTGTCACATTGCTGCCTTTTCAATGTTCTATCATGTCATATCTCTAAATGTTGCTTTTAAGAACACAATTTTTTTTTTCTGAAAAAGAAATGCAGTATTTCACTTTAAGGTAGTATCTAATTTGGCTTGTTCATGTATTTCAAATTGGTATAATGGTGAAGGTGTGAAATGGTGCCTTTTAAAGGGCAGAAGCAGTCATCCCAAACTAAAGAAGTGTAGTAGACTGTCCAGTTTCATGATTGGCTGTTGGAAGTCATGTGACAATGTTTTTTCTCTTCAGATGTGAAATTTACCAGAAATAACTGCTTGGTTTATCTTGAATAGGCAATAGTAAAGTCATAAAATGTAATTAAAGATACTTTGAAGAGAAATAAGATGAAAATTGAGTTATTTAGCTTTTTCTTCAAAATAAGTTTGGGGGGACTGCTCTTTACCTTTCAGCTTTCATAAATTTTATTTTAAATACAGTTCTTTCAAATGGTGACATGTTATTCTCAATGTGTATTTTTTTGACAGAATTTAAGTATCCGCCCTACATTGCTGCTCCCATGTTACTTATTGCGGATGGACCCACCTCTCTTTCAAGATCACTGCAGCATGGGGTAAATGTGAGAACAGAACCATTCTTTTCCACCCAGAGGTTTATGTTTGTGCAGCTCAAGGGAATGGTGGGTGCTGGGACATATTTTGAAGTAGAGTTCTCTTTTTTCCGAGACTCTGGTAAGTATTTCTGTGGTTGAAGTTTCTCCTTAAAGAGGCACATTGAGTTTATTGATAACTTAATGAGAGTCTCAAAGGGTCACTACCACATAACAATGCTTATAGTTAGCATAACAAGTCAATTAGTTTCAAGTCCAAAAGTCACAGAAAAGGTTAAAATTTTGAATGTTCCAGTGTCTGGACATGTATTGGTTTTGTACATAATTTGAAAAAGTGTCTGGTTACGAAGTAAGAAAACTGACTTGAAACGTTAATTTCTCACTCATAAAACATTTAGAGAGGAAGGGAGGAGTTTTGCCTCCTGAATTCACTCACTGACATTATTGCTTTTGCACTCATAGTGAATCATCTGTATATTTCGTTTTCTGAGATGACAATGTTGGCAATTATGCAAATACCGTGCAAGTCCTTCTGTGTACAGAGATGCCAACCAGAATGGTTTCCCCGTATTTTGTGTGGATTTTTTGTATTAAATACAGGCATATGCTTTGCCTGGATTGCACTGACACAGCAACTTACACTGTACTATGTGCAGGCAAGTAGTGTTGTTGGAGCATCGCCCAGTTGCGTGCATCTAGAGCTGAGCTAGCAGCTAGCCCTGCAATGCAGTACTATACTTTGCATGTTGTAGCATACTGTGATTGGCTCGATGAAATACAGCACACAAACTGCTTATTATGCATGAGTAAGGTCATTGTTATTTGTTTCAAAAATAATGAAATTATGCAGACCAAGCCAAGGAGGTAAGCTTAGGAGTATTGGAACAGGTAGAGCACCGATGCACTGTAATTATGTGGACAAAGCTGAAATTGGTAGTAAATGTTAGGCTTAGGCTAACAAGTAATGTTAGTTTTTGTCATGTGAACTTGAATCGTTTTAACAGGATACACTTTTGAATCCCAAAATATGCTTTTTTATGTAAACAAATACTGAAAACCATTTTTGAAGGTTGGCATCTCTGCATTTAGTAGCCTCTTACATCAGGTGGATATACTGTGGGCCTGTTGTACTACCAGTGGCCCCAGGGAGGGGGGAGGATATTTGCAGTGGGGTTTATGTAAGTAGCCTTATTTGTGAGTAAGAGATTAGATTTGCCAAGGGGTTTATGCAAGTAGCATTTTCATCCCCTTTCAATCTGCAATTTGCCATCTAAATTTGACCTAAAGTGTTGAGTTGGTGAACCACCCAATCAGAAGTCATAATTCTACAGTTTCCCTTTTTCATGGGAATTCCCAACAAGATACTTGGGATGTTGTTGCAACCCTCGGTATTTGGCATTGCCGAGGTAAATGCCGAGGCAAATCAATTCTGCATTGGCAAAAATTTTGACGAGGCAATAGGTTGCGTGACATTGTATGTGGACTTAACGGTACAAAAGTTGCACAGTACACAGCTTGAAATTAGGCCTAAGCTTTGAGTAATTATTTGAAGAGAAGTCATTTTATGATAAATACTCCTCCATGATAGAAATTTGAGCAAATGTATCCAGTATGATTTCTTTGCAAACAAAACATAACTGCAATTTTTCAAGTTTTAACAGAAATTCTTGATTGAAAAAGTTCACTACAATTGGTATTTACAGAACGTACATAACTCACCCTGCTGTCAAGAAGTGATTACTGCACACAGTAGTACTACACCATAGAGCAGGATCCTATTATCCTGCTCAATCTGCTGCACACACACAAATGTGACATGGCAGACAATGACCTTCAGATTTAAGAACCAGCTGTTTAAAAATTTTGATACGTAATTCTATGGGGAAATTCTCAAAGCCCCTGTGTTAGTTATAGTAATGGAATTCAGAACTTCAGAAACAAATTACCTTGTACAGTGCTGTCCCAAGTGTGTCAACAGTTTAACAGATAATATCATTTAATTGCCATACACATTTAATTGCAAAGACTTTTACTGCCATTTGTATTGATAAGTTACCTAATAATAGTAATGCCGAGGCTAAGTGTATTTTTGCGGAAGTCAGTCGTTTTATTTTTGCCGTAGCCAATATCTTATTTGCAAGTGCTGCTGTTGTCTAGTGAGGATTTGTACGTACAGCAGTGAAATTGCAGAAGCATTAAAAGACTGTTGCAGGATCAACCAAATCAAAAGTTTCATAACGAAAGGGCCACAGATAGAGTTTGCAAAGATTTTTGGCACAGCAGCATTAGACAGCTAGATCATGAAGATTTTTATCTGCTGTCTCTTCAGATTTGTGAAATATTTTCTCTTCTTCGTGTAGATGCAAGTGATCAGTGTCCAAGAAATTATGACTTCTGCCAGGTTACGACTCACTGTATCCGGG
Source organism: Holothuria scabra (assembly GCA_037179385.1). Lineage (NCBI taxonomy): Eukaryota > Metazoa > Echinodermata > Holothuroidea > Aspidochirotida > Holothuriidae > Holothuria > Holothuria scabra. Next base: position 1,381,467 of record CM074181.1, on the reverse strand, counting down.
AAAGCCTCTTCTGCAATGGCAGGAACAATTGTGGCCAGGAAGAGGATGAAAGGGGCTGTAACAGTAAGTAGTAACATGGGATGAAATGACATGACCCTTGCATGCTAGCAAATTTTTACCCTTGTGTGCAAAGTTTGGAAAATTTTCTACTGAAAGGCTGCCTGCTGTGACTGTTTTGAAGAAAAGGGAAACACGCACAAAAAAAAAAGAAGTTGCTTGACTCAGACAACAATGTCAAATTTTATTAATTGCATGTAAGTTTTGTTCTAGATCCTCTGAGTTTTCCAGAATTTATGGTTGGCAGTGAATTGGAAAGGTCCATTCTTGCAGTACATTTATGGAGGCAACTGAAATTTTCCTGTGTCTTTGTTTGGGGCTACAGTGAGAGGGAAAATGTCAGGTGCCATGTGGGTAAATCTCAGTGTCAATGGGTGGTGATCTTACAAGTGTTCAGGAACAGTAAGTTTGTGTCAAACCATTTGCTTATGAAACAGTTACTGAGCACAGCATACAATTAAATGGAGATGCTTTTACACATCACAATCTTTGGCGGGGCTCTGAATTTAAAATAAATTTTACTAGCTTCAAATGCTTATGTAAGCATCTCTTGTTTTACCGAGTGTTCTTACGTATGTGAAGGTGTACATCCTATTTTGCCAGGTCATAAGGGTCATTGAGACTTGAAATATATCATTTTGGGTGGTTGCAAGATCATTGCAAAAAAATGCCAGTCTATGGGAAAGACCTTCATGGCATTCATTTTTATGCCAATCCAAATCACTTCATACTAAAGTTATTAGGCCATTGAGTTTCACTGGAAAGATCATTTGCTATTGTGCATTGTTTCCATAGTGAAGGAATCACTAAACTCCCCCAAATGGATAAGAACAATCAGTTACTGCCCTTTGACTTTTTTGACCGAACCCTGAGACAGGTTTTCACGTTTTAAAAATCCTGTAAGATTTAGTTTTGCATCTTTTTCATGACAAATGTGACAACTAGTTTCAAAGAGTGTGTTGTTCTTCAGTGTTTCCTTGTCGATAAATTATGACTCATCTTTTTTGTTTTATCCTTTTGTTTGGGATTATTTTTTTAGTTAATAGTCTATTTTATTACCTTTTTTTTTGCTCTTAGCTTTGCAATCAAAACTAATACACAATATTCATTCCTTGTCATTCACATTTTATGACAATTTTTTTTGCATTTGGTGAAGCACTTTTTTTAAATTTGCAATTGCAAAGGGTAGTGGGATACAATGTTGGCTTCATTGCATTTTGTCAAGAGAACAGTGTCATTCTGTTTATAAAATAAATACAAAATGTGCCACAGAGAGCTTCTAGTGATGAGGCCTATCCTCAAATAAATGCTGTGCAAAATATTTCTGCTAGTGTTTTGACAAAGCTCAACTGAAAATCTGATCATATTTGGAGCATTTTCAAGCTGATAGGTACAATTTAAACAAGCATGTTGAACTAAATCTTCTCAAGTTTTATTGATTCCCACTTATGATGGCACTTAAAGTTCTCTGTAAGCTTTTTATTTTCTTTGGATGGAAAAGTAATAATTCAGATAGAAGTTTGGCTTCAGTCCATCTCAGCGAGAGCACAATGTCAGTCTTGATATAAAGCAATTTGTACAAAATTAGCCCCATAAAACTTTCAGTGATGAGGGCCTCATGAGGTATATACTTAATTAAAAAGTAAGCAAAATACTTCTGCTTGTATCTTGATGAAACTAAACCCAACTGAAAATCTGAGCATATTTTGAAGCTTACAGATATCATTCAGACAAATGTGTTGGACTAAATTTTTGCAAGTTTTATTGATTCCCACTTAGGACAGCAATTAAAAATTCTTTAAAAGGTATTTATTTTTTGTGGATGGAAAAATCATAATTCAGTTTTTAAACAGTGCCCTATAAATATTAAAAAGGAAAACTTTTTCCATTTGTCAAGATTCATGAGTTGAAGATTCATTGTGTATATGCAAACATACTGTTTACACACTAGTACATATTTCATCATCTTTTAACAGTTTTATTTTCATAACCCATCCCACTTCTGACACCAATGTTCAATGTGCTCTCTCTCTATGGTCTGTGTTTCCTACAGTTCCAGCCCCATGTGATCCTAATCCATGTGAGCATGGAGGGACATGTTTTTCCTCCTCTGGAAATGGCTTTCATTGTTCCTGCAGATCTTCCTTCTCCGGTCCTACTTGTTCTGAACAAGATAGTGAGTTAAACTGAATTTGCCGCTTCACATTTGGGGAATTTTGGTAGATACCAGATAGATGACAAGTGGTGTATATAAAAGAGGGGGTATAGGTGGGGGTTGGTGTGGGGGGTGTTATGCCAATAATTGCCAAAATCCCAATCATGTCACTTTTGAAGGCAATGTGTCACTGTAGGAGAAAACCCTCTGGTAATTTTGACACAGGTCCTATCACTTGGTGCAAGTAGAAAAGGTAGAAGATATTAAGGACTGGTCATTTTTACATGCTGTGGAGAGGATATTTGTGAATTTGGGGTAGGAAGATGGACATTGCAATATTTTGAAGGCAATGTGGTCATGTTATGAATGGAAGTTTAAGTTTTGTTAAAGCAGTACAACAGGAAAAATGGTAACATTGTACGCTCATGAAATTTGCTAAGTGAACGTCTGACTTCATAGTTGAGATGATATTGTTGCACAGTTGTCCAATCTTTGAGGTACATATCATGCATGCAAAATGACCATTTTCTCAGAAAACATCACCTATTTACTTGAAAGAATTCCTAATGCATGCAAAAAGTTATCACCCCCCCCCCCCAAAAAAAAAAAGAGATCAAAAGAAGAATGTGTAAATTTGAAAAATTGCTATTTTTGGAAAAGATAAAGCTTTTGGGGGCAGAGTTTGGTGGCATTTGGCCTTTTCTTGTTCATTCTGTGACCAAAAAACTCTCCATCAGAACATTTCCCATCAGGTCATTTGCAGCCATGACAACTCTTCTTGTACAACTAACCCTTCCCATAGGAATGTTAGGATGTTTCTAAAGAGTGAAAATTGTCTTGCTTTCAGGGACAATTTTCCATGGGCATTCTTGGGCCTCAGTTTTTTCTGGACTGGCGATTTTGTTGTCTCCATTTAGCCAAACGTTCATTCTATCATCTTCATCATTAATTTAATTCATTGGAAGGGTTGAAGTTTAACATACCATACTCCAATTTGCTATGTGAGCCAAATCTTTAGTATTCATAATGTTTTCCACTTGGTGAAGTGTCTTCACTAAATGTTTCCGACCATTATCATTCATTTTTGAGTTACCTGGAACAACTTAACACATGAGTAGCAGAATCATTGCCACAATCAAAAAGGACTTTATATAAATCGGATGGGACCAGGGTTTGGATTGGGTGACCACATTTAATTTTGAAGCTCATTCTATTCAGCTGTTTTGTCATACAGCATTTTATTCAAACCATGTAGCATGGTGGCATTAGTATCATAACCAGTTTATTCTCACTGATATCAGTTTGGTTCTGATTGTGAGGAGGGCCTGCAGGGGAGGGGGTGGGGGACTTAGAACTTTATGGAAATGATTGACAATTGGAGGACAGAATACATAATTGTGCTAAGGAAGAAATTATGCAGGATATTGAAGAATTTATTAGCCTCTGAAAGCATATCAGGTCTATAGTTCTGTGTTCTTTTAGGGGAGAGAAGGAGGGGCATGAGCAGGGGGGACGATGGGGGGGGGGCAAAGGGGGAGGAGGGTTAAATTTAGTTGGAAAGTGGATAAGGCTGGAAAGGATGCTCATCCTACTCCCTCTGTAAATCTGGAGGCTTTTGTTTTACCCTCATGGTCACTGTCATCCATTCATGCTTCTGCCTGCTTTTTGTCATTTTTTCTTTGGCTCTTGCTTTTATTTTTTTGGTGTGACTGAAACGTGCATGGGTAGATGTTTTCGTTCATTTCCTTCATTTCCAAATTTTTCCCCTTCCATCAGCAATGACAACTGTCCAACCCTCTTGTGGTGGTGCATGCTTCAACGGTGGGGTATGTGTAGCTGGTGAATGCTTGTGTCCGGAAAATTACTTTGGAGTGAGATGTGAATTTCGTAAGTTTATATAATTGGTTTGCACTGCCTAACTTAAAAAAATAAAAATAGCAAAAACAAATATAAGTGCACCCCAAAAAACTTAGAGGAAATGTTGCTTTTAGCTTTTGCACTATTTTTTGTGGCTTAAATTTTTAGATCTACATCGCCCCTCTCTTACCTCCTATATACCTATGTAATCCCCACTTACCCGCAACTATACCCTGGTAAACTAATAGCACAGTAGCCAGGGAGGGCGCCCTCCGAGAGGAGGACGGCCTCCCAAGTCCTCTTTCCCCTTACCACCAGACTGTTCAAACGCAACTTTGGCCTTGGTATTTTCTCCTGGATTCCTACCACTGGACTTCCAGCCGAAACGGTTTTTTCCGACTTCAACTGATAGCTGGCCCTTTCTGACGCCCTTTCCAAGGATTTTGATGAGTATCTTTTTCTTAGGGCGTTTTTTACGGGTCCCAGTAGTTTTCCCGCCCTTTACGGGTCTGGTCCTCTCGGTTTCCTTAGTCTCTTCTATGGGTACCGGTTCCGCGAATTTGTATTGCGTCATATTGTAGCTCTTTCAGCTAGGCCGGTATCTTGCGTCATTTTGTATCTCTTTCAGCTGGGCCTGTCTAGCTGGTTGTTCATCTGTTGGATCGTTTCCCAGTCCTTTGGACTCCCTCCCCCCACCCCTTTCGGGTGTCCTTAGTTTTTAATGGTTTTTTCGGGGATTTCTGAGGCCTTATTTTATAGCGGCCTATGACGTCATTCCCGAGACTACCTCGTCCATGGTGCGGGAGTTCGGGATCATGCCCCTTTTTTGCGGCATGTTTTCTTGTTCTTCATGTGCTTTATTTGTAAATGTATTTTACGTTTTTACATTTTCCACACGGAGCATTTTCCAGTTTACGATTACTCTAACATCCTACATGGGGCATTCATGCACTTCTTCATACAACCCTTCGGGGTTAGCTATTGTAATCGTTTTGGTCGTCTCTCGGTCTGCTGACCGCAGATTCCGAGCTGTTGGAGTTTTCTTTCAGGACGACTCTTAAGCCGTTTGCTTATTGATTTCCAGCTTCGGCTGGCGTTGTATTGTTGTATTCTTCCTTGACCGTTCTTTTCAGATGATGCAGGCTAATTCATCTAGATGTAGATCTTGTAAAGGTGGCATTGCTAAGTGGGATCGTCACGATTTATGCATTGACTGTAGATCATGCTCCGAACAATCCTCCTGCAATGTTTGCAGAGCTTGGAAAGAGGAATGGACTAAGTTGGCAAAGTTTAAATCCGATCGTGATAAAAGGATGGCCAAGAAGAAGGATAAGGATAAGGATGAGGAGGGCACAACGTCTTCAAATGCAAGACAAGCCCGAGCGGCCACCGTGATTACGGACGTAAACGGTCGGCTCTCCTCTAATCGATCAAGGGTTAATTCCCTAGCTAGCCCAGCTAGCTCTTCTGAGCATCGTTACCAAACGATGACTTCTAACTTGCCGACTCACCAACCTGATCCCACTCCATCAACTTCACAGCCTCCACGCTCCAGTGAGTCCTTTCAGGAAGGTACGTCCTCCCTCACGGCTACTCAGGTGAACCATCAGGAGTCATCTAATTCTTTGGAGGTCATTGACCCCGAGGCTCACCAAAGTCAAGTTGGTCAAGTTTCTAACCAGTCACGCTCCAGTGAGTCTTTTCAGGAGGGTACGTCCCCTCTCACTGCTACTCAGGTGAACCGTCAGGAGTTTTCTAATTCACTGCAGGCTATTCGCGATTTGCTTTTAGCTTCGGATGGCAGCTCGGTTCCTCAGAGTGATTTTGAAGGATTCTCTGATCAGGTTTCGCATTCTAGGCATAGTAGGTCTAGATCTAGATCAAGGAGACATAAAAGGAGTCATCGTCGTCGTCACTCCTCTTCCTCTGGTTCCTATTCTTCTCCTTCTCCGAAACGAAGGAGGGATCACTCTGATCACAAATTGGACAGTATTTTGAACTTATTATCTGGCTTAGTCCAAAGCCCTTCTCCCCAAGTGGAACCAGGCTCTCAGGCTTCAACCTCATCACAACCGAGTACCTCTTTTCATGATCAGTCGGCTCCTTATTCTCCGGCGGACTCCTGATCCTGGTTCCGATGTTGATCCAGCAGTGGAAGATAGGGAGGGTATAGACATTCTTTCAGTGGTTAACCAACCTCCCTCGGATGAAGAGTTGTTAGCCTCTGGCTCGGATGAGGAACCCTTATACGGTACCGATATTCCTCAGGACGTTTTTACCAGGGCAGTCTCTATTGTTAGGAATCACCTGGGTTACGAGGAACCTGCTTCTAAAGATCCTCCTTCTAAGTCAAGGCTGTCACTTAACAGACCCTCTCAGAGTTCTAAAGCTGCTATGCCAGTAGACGCCGAGTGCGAGGATCGTTACAGAGCTTCAGCAGCTTCAGCCGCATCTTTCAAGTGGGCAGCATTTTCAAAGGCTCAGAATATGTCTTTCAGAGTGGAGGAGAAAGATTGGCACACTCTTTTCAAAACTCCTGCTGTTCCTCAAGCTGCCAAGGATTATTTACGCACCGTTGGCTCAGTCAACTCCTTCGGAAACTTTAAGTCTCAATCAGACAGGCGAAGCCTGAAGTCACTGAAGTCTTTAGATGCAGCAGCCCGTGTCGGCTTAAAAGTTTTCTTCGTCTTTGTTACTGATCGCGAAGATTCTTTCTAAATCAGTGAGGCAACCCTCACAAGTTTCAAAGAAGGATGTTGCTACGTTGGTCAGCTTATTGGGTCCGATCTCTCGTAGAGTGTATGACCAGTTTGCTAGAGTGTCCACTAAGGCAGTGATTGATCAAAGAGAGGTTATTATTAACGCCCTATGTCTGCCAGAAAGAGAAGTCAGAAGACGCTTTACACAACTTCCCGTCTCGGGCGAGGACATCTTCGGCGGGCAGTTTGATGCACAGTTGCAGGCCGAGATCAAACGGAAGAAGAACCTTATGAAGGCGGATCTGGGAAATCTAAACGCCAATCGCCCCCGTTCTTCACGATTCTCGAGACCAGGTCCTTCTAACCGGTTAAGGCGTCGTCAGAATCAGCCTGCCTCTTCGTCTTCTAGAAGACCCCTTCCTCCGTCTGGGAGCGGCTCGTCTCAGGCTAGACGTTCCTTGCCTCAGCGGTCCTTCAACCGTCCGGCTCCTAGAGGGAATTCCAGTAACTCTCGTTCCAGCAGGGGTCGCGGCTTCTCCAAGCCCTAGGGATGCCCACTCCACTGCTTCTCTTCCAGCAGTGGGGGGGAGACTCGCTTTGTTCAGTCAGAATTGGAAGAGAATAAATCCGGACGATTGGGTTCTAAGAGTAGTGACCGAGGGCTACCAAATAGAGTTCTCGAAGTTTCCTCCAGCCAGAGGGCTTATGAAGTTAACTCCAGTTCCAAAGGACTTAGACAAAAGAGTAGCCCTCGAAACAGAAATCCTTGGCTTATTAGACAAACAGGCTGTTTACATCGTCCATCCTTCCAGAAGTCTCAATCTCATCCGGTCAAGCTTCTTTTTAGCTCCGAAGAAACCCAACCTGTGGAGACCAATTTTGAACCTGAAGCCTCTGAACAAGTTATACATTTCAACCAAAAGGTTCCGTATGGAGACTTTGGCTTCCATAATTCCGACTCTAGTAGAAGGCATGTGGGCCACTTCCATAGATTTGAAGGATGCTTACCTTCACGTTCCGATTCATCCTCATTATCACAGATTCCTGGCGTTCAGGTACAAGGGTGTAGACTACAGCTTCAGAGCTCTACCATTCGGTCTGGCGACGGCCCCAAGAGTTTTCACCCGGGTTTCGAGAGCTGTACTGGCTTACCTTCGTCGGCAAGGAGTTCTACTTTTCGCCTACCTCGACGACTGGTTAATTCTCGGAAACTCAGAAGACCAAGTCTCCAGAGACACAGAGTTTGTCGTTCAGACCCTTCAGAGTCTTGGCTGGGTGATCAACTGGGGGAAGTCCAACATCAATCCTTCTCAGAAGGTTACCTATCTCGGCGCTTTTCTAGACTTCAACCTTGGTCAGGCTTTTCCCACTCAACAGAGGATAGAAGCGCTAGGTCTCGTTTGTCGAGAGATTCTCTCAAGAAGATCCAGTCAAGCCAAGGTGTGGCTCCGTCTTCTAGGCCTCATGGCCAGTTTGGTAGAGATACTTCCTTTTTGCCGTCTCAGAATGCGCCCGATCCAATTTCATGTTCTTCGAGTTTTCAGACCGGACGTTCATCCTCTCTCATTACGAATCTCACTGGATCCGGAAGTTCGTCCCTTCATAGAATGGTGGTTAATTCAGGAGAACCTGCTTCAAGGTCGTCCTTTCTCAGTAATCAGACCTCAAGTAACCATCGCAACAGACGCGTCCAATTTCGGTTGGGGAGCTGCTTGGGGAGCCAAGTCCCTATCAGGTCAGTGGTCAGACGCAGAAAGGGCTCTTCACATAAACGTTCTAGAATTGACTGCGGTCCAAAGAGCCATCCAAATTTGGGAACCCCAGCTTCGGGGCCTAGATGTTACAGTGATGTCAGACAACTCAACGACGGTCTCGTACCTGAACCGTCAAGGAGGAACCAGATCTCTAGAGCTGTGCAGGCTGACCTGGGATGTTCTCATTTTCTGCCAACAACGGGATATCGGCCTCAGGGCCTCTCATCTGGCCGGGAAACTGAACGTGTTTGCAGACGCCCTATCGAGAGGCCAATTCGATCAGAAGGAGTGGTCCCTGTCTCAGGAATGGGCGAACCATCTCTTCATCCTTTACGACAGACCTCAGATAGACCTGTTCGCCAGTCACGAGAACTACAAGCTTCCAACGTTCTGTTCCAGGTTCTTCCATCCCCTGGCGTGGGCAACAGACGCTCTGGCGATCCCTTGGGGCAATCTAATGTCTTATGCTTTTCCACCGTTCAACCTGATTCTAACGACTCTCCTGAAGTTCTCACGCTCCAACGGCACGATGATTCTCGTCGCCCCTTGTTGGCCGAATCAGCCTTGGTTCCCGTTAGTTCTCAAGCTTCTGGTCGATCGTCCGTTCAAGCTTCCAACTCAAGGGAAAATTCTGTCCCAGAAGAAAGGCCAGATATTCCATCAGGACCTTCAGTCTCTTCACTTAACAGCGTGGAAATTGTCCACCGACGTCTCGTTGAGGGAGGAGTTTCTGAGAAAGCTGCGGACTTGGCAGTTCTCGCCAGACGATTCTCAACTTCCAAAACTTACGATTCCAGATTGGCCAAATTCGCAGACTGGGCAGGTTCTAACTCTGTCAATCCCTTGGATGCTTCCTTAAATGAAGTCTGTTCTTTCCTGATTCATCTCTATGATAGTGGCAGACAGGTTTCAACGATAAAGAACTATAGATCTGCGATTGCCGCCGTGCACCCAGGGTTTTCAGACGGCTCTACAATTAGTTCCAGCTCCGTGATTTCCAAGCTGCTTCGGGGCATGTTCAATAAGAGGCCACCTCAGAGAAGACTAGCTCCTTCTTGGTCAATTAACGATGTCCTTCAGTCTTTATCGAGACCTCCTTTCGAACCTCTCCAAAGGGCCCCTCTAGATGCTCTCACGAAGAAGACTCTCTTCTTGGTTGCGGCAGCCTCTGCAAGAAGAAGTGATATTCACGCTTTGTCTGTTAAGAGGGGTTTTATCAGGTTTGACTCTTGTGGCGTTCACCTGCTACCGGATCCTGAGTTCCTGTCTAAGAACCAGACTTTATCATTTACTCCGAGCCCGATTTTCCTGCCAAACATGTCAGAAGGCTCTTCAGTTCCGGAAGATCGATTAGTTTGCCCTGTGAGGTGTCTTAAGTGGTACTTGGACAAGACGAAACACATCAGATCCTCAGACGCTTTGTTTGTCCTTCCAAGAGCTCCCTACACTACAGCATCGAAGGACACGATTTCCAAATGGATTGTCAAACTAATCTCGGATCACATTCAACCAGGTGAACAGGTTAGGGCTCACGATGTTAGGGCTCATGCTTCTTCCATGGCTTGGTTTAAAGGCCTTCCTCTCCAGGAAATCATGAATGCTGCGGCCTGGAAGACACCTTCATCTTTCGTCTCAAATTATCTTACCAATGTTGTGTCTCCTGAAGGAAATTTTGCTAGAACTGTATTAGGGAGTGGCAATCGTCAAACTAGTCACCTCCCTCTGACTTCTCGGTGCTAATCTGGATTACATAGGTATATAGGAGGTAAGAGAGGGGCGATGTGGATTCCCCAAAACTCCCTGGATTGGGAATCTACGAGCCCCGATACTTACCTCCTATTAGCTCCCGCCTCCCAGCCCCACTGGACTGACTAGTTTATCGAATATTTTGGGGCTCAGGACTTTATATCTTTTTCGTGAACTCCTTAACATGTGCGGGGATATCTAGGTCAAGTTAGCCTTATTACCCCCAATGGACCCCACACGAGCCTATTGCTAGATTTTTCTCTTGGATTCTTGAACTAGGTTATAATCATTAACATTTGTGTGGGACTTTTAGTGCTGCTTTCGCAATATTACCTTGGAATTGTCTTCAGACTTATCCTTTGGAGATTTAGTGACGTTTATACTTACTTGGGGGATTCTTATTATTTGATAACCAAGGTTTTGGACTTGCAACACTGTTCCTTGGAGTTTGGCATTTTAAGTTCAGCGTTCCTGCTATCCTTTGGATATGGATATTCTCATCATTTAGCGAGGCCCTTATATACTGTCAATTCTTGTGGGCCGAGTTACAAACTTTTGCCTTTGGATCTTATATGGTTACCTATCGTGTTTATTTAACTTCCTAGTGCTTAGACACTGTTACGTTTTCTCATTTTGTTACCTCGGAAGTTTACATTTTGTGCTACTTAACTTTTTAGTGCTTGGACGCTATTATTTTGTTTCTCCGTGGAGAGATCGTTATTTATCTTAGTGATGGGACACTTATTCGTTACCTACCTGTGAATACTATCCATCCTCAGTGCTTGGACACTTTAATGCTGGTTCGAATACTATTCACCGTCAGTGCTTGGACACTTTTACTTCCTTTGGATATATATCATCTCTGTGCCTGGACACTTAGCTATTAGTGACATTACTCACAGTCACGATGATTCAAGACATTCACCTTCATGAGTCAACCTTATCATGGACCATCTTCGAAGATGACGGGTTGGTAAGGTGAGAAGGAGTTATTCTTATCTACTTTCCTAACCATCACTTTGTATCTCTCCTCAGGGGGTTTTTTTCTCCACCAAGGCCTAAGTGCGAGGTCTGGTGGCAAGCGGAAGAGGACTTGGGAGGCCCTCCTCCTCTCGGAGGGCGCCCTCCCTGGCTACTGTGCTATTAGTTTACCAGGGTATAGTTGCGGGTAAGTGGGGATTACATAGGTATATAGGAGGTAAGTATCGGGGCTCGTAGATTCCCAATCCAGGGAGTTTTGGGGAATTTGCTTAAAAATAAAAGCAGTTATTCATATGACTGAGGAATAAAATCTATTTCAATCTAAAGACAGGTCCCACTAATATTTGAGAGGCTTTATTAAATGCACTTCGCTACTTACAAGCCACCATCAACAGCATGGATTGTTCTATGCAGTTAAGCTTATAAAGTAGAGATCTGTAACAATACGAGTTCCTTGTTGTATTTTTGGACTGGCTTAAATGTAAACAAATCTTCATGCTGTCTCTTTTTTATGGTTTGGTTTGGCTGGGGAAGGGGGGGGGGAGAAAATGGTGTTGGGAGGACTCAAGTTAATAGATTACAAATGTTTGTGTTGTTATTGAATGTTTGATCCTTGATACAATTAATTGCATGTGCCACCCATTTCTTTAACCTATTTCCTGCTTTTAGTACAAACTCTAAGACTTCTGTGCATCTCCTACCCCCAGTTTTCTCCCAGTAGATTGCATCCTTTTATTTGATTGGTGCATTGTGCAGTTTAAGTACAACATTTAATGCATAAATTTGAGTCTGCACTTGCTATTAAACAAAACAGTATGAAGAATTGACCAATCAGGTTCATTGATAGAAGTCACATTGTCACAAGCCCCATATTCTTAGCATAAGTCTTGAAAGTGTGTGGAATTTATTCAGCCACTGATAAAGTCCACATGGTAATTTAAATGCAAATTATTTTGGCCTTGTGGGCAAGCACTCCAATAGAGCCTCCCCACAGAAGAGTTAAAATGTGTATTAAGAGTGAACAAGTATATCGTCATGCCGACAAGCAGACTTGTAGAACAGGTTGCCTGATGGAAAAATGGTGAAAAAAGAAACAGTGACAGCCTGCTTAGTGGTATTAAAATTACTGGGCTGTGTTTTCTAATATGAAATGAAATTTTCATTTATTTACTAAGATGAAGTTGGAATAGATTACTATGTAAAAAATTAAACATGTACAGTAAGGTTTTTCCATGTATAGAAACATGAAAGAAATGTCAAAGGTCAATGTTTATCGTTTATAAAATTCGTAAGTTCCACAGCCCTACATTTTAATTCAATTTGCTACTTTTACTTTACTCATTTAAAAAAAAAAAAAAAAACTGCAGAACTGGCTCATAAATGTGTTACAGAGTATATTTAGTGCTGTTTTCTGGAATTTGTGGAAAATTATTTGGAATGGTTAGGAGGGAAAGTTTTGGTCTATTTACCTCCATATGACCTCCCATTTACCTGCACGGTATTTTACCCCTAGTTTGCACGAGATCTAGCAGCAGAGTCGTACAACCAGTATTAAAAACACTCAACACTGAACCAATATCTGTTCAGACACAGCAGCTGTGCCTTCATCATACGTAGCCAGTGTATGATCTTAAACCATATGGTGCGTTTGACCATTTTAGCCTGCAGTAACCATTTGGTATTTTGCTGTGGACTCCAGTGATCTTCTGAGGTAAATTTTGGTTAGGGAAGGTGTAGGTGTGAGGAGGGGGGGGGGGAACTGGGGAGGCTCTTTCAGGGTTGGTACTTTTAAATTTTATTATCAATTTAGTACATAAAAGCTTCCGAACAAGGGTGGTAAAATGTTTTGTCGTGATACATTGTTGCTCAAGTTTTGCAAAATTACATATGTGTAAACTAGGAACCTACTGATTCTTGTTAAAGCAATTACATATAATTACAGTCAATGGTTTTCTGGTTTCCTTTTAGCAAGGAACAACAACAACAACCCTGACTTAGAACATACCAGCATTATGATTGGTGCTTTCGTTGGTGCAGTCTGTCTACTTTCAATCTGTTGGCTGGTTGCCATGGCAAGGAAACGTTACACAGAAACAGAGGGACAATCTTCAGGCAACCGACCACCACAACGTATGATAAGCGTTCATTCACCAGGTTAGTGGTCCTCTCTGATTATTAGTCATGCGACACATATATTCCACTAGGAGTATTCATTGTATAGACAAATGTAAGTTGCATTATGTGGATACCTCTTAACCTTTAATAAAGTGCCTCAGTAAGTTGGTTCTTGAAATTCAACAAATTTTTTTTAAACCTTTTGAGGTTTCTTCACATACCAATAACAAATGGACAAATTAAGACAATCCCCATACCCTACATATCAATAATTGTTTTGTGAGTGAGTTTTTAACTGTACAATGCGGTTATCAAAAATTTCGTGACCAGACACTTTTTTAGGTTATGCACAGAACCATTACAAGTCAGGACACCATGAAATTAAAAATTTTTAATTGTTTCTGTAACTATTGGGTATAAAACTTGACTAATCATGCTAATGAAGATAATTTTCATGTGGCAGGTACCCTTGAACACTTCCATTAAGTTATCAACATCGACCCAATGAGCCCCTTCAGTAGGTCATTAATTTACATAGAGTTGTGGGGGTGGGGGTCTCCTTGAGAGAAAACTTTTGTAGAAGGCCAAAATGGTACTTACCAAAACTAACGGGAACGTACCAAACATATTCTTTCCTATCTTCTCCACATATCTCTGTGAATAGGGTACTCCTCCCATCCTATTGGGATAAAAGTAGAGCATCCACCAAACATGCAAACGGCCTGGGTTCGATTCCCAGGTTGAGTCATACCAAAGACTCTAAAAGTGGAACCTACTGCCATTGTAGGTGATGCTCCTTATAAGCAATGGAATAGGGAAAACAAGCAAGTGAGCCACAACTGTAAAATGGCTGTGGCCAACTCGACTCGAACCAATGGGTTGGAAACTGGGCAGTAAAACTCCCATTTAACTAACTAACACCCTCTTGGGATAGTGTCTGGTCAGTTAAGTGTTGCCCTGTAGTGGATGTCGTTTCCTCTGGAAGCTCTGTGCTAGAGAGTTGGGAGGACATAAAAAGTTTCTTCTTCCAGTGTGAGCAGCCATGCAGCATTTACAATAGGGTGGTGATATAGAATTTCAGTGGGTATCTTTTTTTCTGTGTAAAATGCTCTTGTCATAATCATGCATACTAAGCACTATCCTTTGTCTATGTTTTGGGGGGAAATAGTCAATGAATACAAGTTAAGATTGACTGTGAAACAGCCTCAACAGGCAGATTCTCAACTTTGAAAAGTTTTGTGAGATGTGAATGAAGCTTGTTGTAGTTGTGGACGATGTGCAGGTGAGTTTGGGTGTCTTTGAGCCAGGCTATAGGTATCCAGGACAATACCTGAGTTTGGGTGTGTTTGAGCCAGGTTATAGGTATCCAGGACAATACATGAGTTTGGGTGTGTTTGAGCCAGGTTATAGGTATCCAGGACAATACATGAGTTTGGGTGTGTTTGAGCCAGGTTATAGGTATCCAGGACAATACATGAGTTTGGGTGTGTTTGAGCCAGGTTATGTGAGTTAGGTATCCAGGACAATACCTTGATTGCGCCCTTAAAAATTTAATGGACCTCTGTGATGGATCATGCAAATGCATCACAGACAAAGTTTTGAGTCTCCAAACAATGTCAAAAAGAAAAGTTGAACTGTTGTAAAAATGCAGCAATTCAAACATTGTTAAAGGAAGAAATTTCGTACATATAAATGCCCCCCCCCCCTTTAAACCAGCAGTAAAATGCCCCCTCCCCCTTTAAACCAGCACAAAAATGATGTTTTCTTCGAAATTCAGACTTTATTTGGCTGATAAATGTGGGAATTGCTTTAATGCGAACAAGTGGGAACTTATGGATGTGATACCCTTTTTATCAATCTTTAGACTTTGAATGGATAGTTTATTTGTGTAGCCTGGAAAACTTCTTATGGATGTGCAATTGTGCTTTGTATCTGAAGCAGGTCACCAGAGCCAGAGTTAATTTTCATCCCAGTAGCCCAATTAAGTTGCCAACTCTGGTATACATTCAGTGATTCTGAGGGAGTTTTTATTCTAAATCTCACCAGGGTTTAGTGCATTTGACCAAGACTATTTGTCTTTTTCAAAAACGTTCCTTTAAAAAGACATTGCTAATAAAAGCCAGTGTCTTTGTCTGTCCCACCCATCAAACAGGGTTGTGCGATCATCCATGAATATGTAACACTATACACCAAAAGGAAATGCATTGTTAATTATTCCTTTATGAAATGTAAACTTTAGGGGACTGCCAGTGGCATCAGCTTTTCTACAGTCCAAACACCTCCACTCAGGGCTGGTCTTCTAATTTGAGTTACTATCTTCTTTTAATTTACAGAGGAACTTGGTTTGAGGAGATCCGCTACTGTTGGTCCAGGAGACTTGGAGATTCCTCCTGATTATTCAGAGGTATTCATAGAAGATAATAAACCCAGCATTACTGCCAGACCGTCTATTATATCAGCAAATGAACCTATGTCCCCTCCACCATCTTATGACCTTGTTGCAAGAGATGAAGAATTGGGGATAGTTATTGAATGTCCGCCATCTGAGGATAATTCTAATTTGCCTGATGTTGTAGGCCAGAACGAGAGTAACAGTGACGATGTAAGTCCTGTCCCATCAACTGCAGCTAGTGAAAACGTTTCTCGTCAGACTTCACGGTCTACAGATGTATGACCTTAACTTGAGATTTAAGTCTGTGCCTTAACAGCAATTGCCAGTACTTTCGAAGATATTATCCCCTTTGCTGTTCTTTAAGGAAATCTTATTGTGCTGTTTGGTAGCAACAAAGTCAGCACCATCCTTACTGCCATCTGTAATTTTTTTATATCATGATGAACATGCTTAAATTGAGGTCAGATGAAAAGAAATGGAGTTGTCCCTTTGTTGCAGAGGAATCACTCTGTAAGTGAAGGTGGGCATTAATGGTCCACTGGTGGGCATTTCGGAGGGAATCTACAATTGAGACATGGTGTGTAAGGTACAGAATTTTGTAAGGATATCATTCAAATTGAATTCATTCCACTGGTTACAAGTGGCTGTTAAAGTCTGAAATTTCAAAAGTATGCAGTGCAAAGCATGAAAACTGAATGCCAATGGTCCAACTGCCATCCTCACAGGACATTCCTATGACGAGATATAAATGTGGAGTTAATTCACTTTGTTTAAAATTGTAGATTGCAAAATAATTTGTGATGTCATTGTTGTACTACTAAAATTACAGTTTTTGTATTTAGTTGTTCTCCCAAAAGCTACTGCACTTTGTTCCAAAATGTGATCATATCACTTCTGCTTTGGGATGATTCAACTATACAAGTCCTTTCTGTATGGCATGTTATGTAAACCAAAAGCATTTTAGGTCATACAAACATTTTTCATTTCAAGAGAAAACAAAACATGTCATGTGATTGTACAACAAAATGACACAAATTATTGCACAACAGACTGTTTGGATTTGAGTGAATTTCAACATTTTATATTTCAACAATGGAACACAGTATGATAAAGGACATTGTATACTCTTTTTTAAATTCTAGAAGTAAGGTACACTTTAAATCACATGACACAATATTTGTGCAGAATTGTGAAAAGTATGTTCTTCATTATGGGAATTACTGTGACATGCAAACAGCTGTGAACATTTTGTACTCAATAAAATCACTGCAAATTTTGAAATTTACAAAGTGGAGACTGTCACTTTAAGGCATTGCACTGGATTATAGTGCCATAGTAAATTTTGAAGCTACCAATTCTTGATAACCTTATCACTTAAAATAAATAGTTGTGGTGTATACCACCAAAGCAAAGTTTGAAGCTAGAGCCTGTTGATAGCTTGCCTCCTGTTATAAATGTGGTTTTGTACTCTCTATGACCATTGCAAATAATAAAGCTAGCAGTTGTTGATAGCTTTGTCACTTTACAAATATTCTCTTTTGCCACCAGAACAATTTTGAAGCTAGAAACCATTGATAGCTTCTTGCTGTAAATGTGGTTGTTTACTCTGTAGGATCACAGCCAAAGTTGAATCTAGTAACTGAATAGCTTCAATTCTTGAAGTATAAAGTTTCACCCAATGATATTGTAGCATATTTTGATGCTAGACCCTGTCAAATAGCAACCCACTGTAAATTTGGTAATGGACACTCTATCACCACCTGAAATCTTTAAGCTAGCTACGTTGCTTGTGTAGACAACCCACTATAGAGGCTTTGCAATTACGTCACGGATCCGCCATGCTGGAGGCAATCATGCTAAATACCTGTGAGTTTGTGCTGAAGGCACTGCACAGTGTGCCCTGTGGTATGTGCGGTGTATACACATTCATCGAAGAAGCGTGTTGAGTGTGATCTACTACGTAGTTACATGTACTCCAACGTGGCCGCCAGGAAGTATTGTGATGTTATATGATAAGCCTCTATTGGCAAAGTTTCCATAATCTCAAGCAGCTTACCAATATGTACAGTATTTATTCGCAAGTCCTCGCATATATGTACAACATATACCTCTCCTTCCTACAATATCGTTCATCTGTTCATTTGTGATTGCGTTTTGTGGTAGTTCTATTTGCTGTATTCAAATATTTATTCATGTCATTGCCATTGTTATGCTCAAACTATGCTCTCATGAATTTATTTTAAACCTTGCACCTGTGGTCTGATTTGCCTGAAGATTTTTAAGATTTGATGCAAAAATTTGGGGTGCGTCTAAATGGTACTGTTAAACAGCACTTACATTATTTGAATAGACCAGCCAGCAATGGCGTTCTGCGCATTTGACTAGTCACACAGATCTTTTTGTTATCATATTACAAACTCTCCATGGAAACAGTTAGCTGCGATGTTGATGCGCATTTGCTGTGATTGATTTTAGAGGCCCGTTGTTGTGTTTGAATATGTTACAAACTTTTGAATTGTAAATCACAGATAAATGGTATTTTTATTCAGTAGTTATTGTTATAATAAATATTATGTTAAATTAATTGTTTTTAATGTGGCACAATATTCTGTGCTGTGATAAATGTCCCATTTTTAAAATATGATTGGTGGGTACAAATTGTAGGTATGTACCCTATTTAATATGCCAGAAGTCAGTATGGTTACTTTCAGGGAGGTTATTTTCACAGAAAATAACATAAATAATTTCAATGATGTCATTGATTGACAGGGTACCACATATAAGTGCCCAGTTGTCTGCAGTTTCCATGTTTATCAGCCAACTTCAATTATCTTCATATTTTCAAACTTTCAAAAGTCTCAAAAATGTATGGAATATCAAGAAGAGGTTTCTTTTATGTATATTTTATATTTGTAATATATTCAAAATTTTTGTCTTTTAGTAGCAGAACAAAAGCTCAGGTGAATAAAGACTAAGACCCCCCCTGTATAGACAAATCGGAACAGTCAAGTGATTGCCCGATTTAGTCTGGCATAACTGGGGTCCATCAGCTTTAATCTTTTTAAATTCTTAAATTACCTGTGACATGGATGGTTGTACTCTATAACATCCCCTCGCTCTCTCGATTTCACAGAATATGAGGGCATAGTATCGCTTGTAGACAATATAATTTTGATGATTAAAGGCTGTTGGACCCCACTTATGGTCGTCTCCACTAGCTGCTCAGATTTGTCTGGAATGCAGGATGATTTTATGATACATGTTTTTAAAAATTTACCATTCTTGGGGAGTTGGGTTTCTACAGATCAGAGATTTGTTTTTAATTGATGACCTAGATCATTTTGTTTTTGGTTTTATTTAATCTCAGTCCTGGTTTTGGTTTTATTTAATCTCAGTCCTGGTATTGAATCTTTTAGATCTTTAACTGTTACAAAGTTTTAACAGATTGATTTGAAAATATAAACTGAAGTGGCTTAATATGTTTACACAGAAATTGCAAGTTTTACTACCAGTTATGTGGAAGGGTATCTGTTAGGTAAGGTGATAGGTACCTTAAGTGAGAAATTTGAAAAATATATATTTCACAGCTTGAAAACTGAATTTAACTGGTTCAATCTCCACCTTCACATGACATTTGTATGCTAAGATATAAATTGTTAAAGTTTATCCCATCATTTAATAGCAGTAGATTTTGCAATCATTTATGATATCATTGGTGTCATTGTTGTACTACTCAAATAACTTTCTTTGTCTCTCCCAAAGTCACTGCACCCGGTGCAAAACTGTGACTCCGCTCTTACTGTTTTGAGGTTATTGGACTTTACAAGCTCATGTTATGCAAGGAAATGGTAAGGGTTCAAGGTCTTACAAACAATTTAAATTTCAAAAGAAAACAAAGCATGTAAGTGTGAGTTGAACAACAAAAATGTCACAAAATGTTTGTTGCATAAGGGGCTGTTTAGATTTTAGAGACTTTATTTCAACCTTTCATAGTTTAGCAGTAGAATAAGCTATAGCAGTGGGAGTTGGATCAAGAAGATTCATTTTAAAAACTTTGAAACAGTTATTTTTGAAGCTTTTGACCTTAGCTACACTTTACAGAAGCTTGTCCTAGTTCTTGCAGAGTAGTCTTTTGCTCTGAATATGCATGAAGGTGATTAGCAATTTTGCTGTGCCCATTTTGGTTTTAACGAACATTTGTAGATAGTTTTTGAAGTGATACTTTTCTTTAGATGAATTAACCGGAGAAATTTTTACAGCCTGGAGGTGTTTTATGAAAACAGAGACCATTTTATTATTAGTTGAGAGATACTGGCAACTTGTCATGCATGTAACTGTTAGGAAATGAATGTCTTTCAAAGTTGTCAACGTAAATATACTTGCTCTACGGGTGGGGTTTAAAATTTTCATAAAATAGTGAAAAACTAGAAGAGTTGGGCAATTTGCAAAGTGGGGATTTTTCACATTGTTTGTAGTATGAGCATGTTGAAATTTTGAAACTGCCTTTTGTGATAAAGTAACATACATTTAAAGAGTTTACTTGCTTGCCAAAATGGAGTATTCTGATTATGTTTTACTGATTTTCCTGAAAATCAAAGTTTTTTCTTTATCTATTCTTACTGGGATTACTATTTCAAAGTCCATGTGTGGGAGCATATAAGTCCCTCGCAATTTGGGTTCACCAACATTCAATGTCTGAACTATTATTGGTATGTTTTCCTGGGCAAGGTTAAAGGTGGATTGCTATCAAGGTTGGCGATAATATTTAGTCAGAATTGAATAAACTTGTAAGGGGGCTGGGAGGGGGTTAGAATTTTGAGTGTTTTTTTACACACAGCCCATGGCCAATAATGAGACTGATGAGGGTAACGATGTTGTAATTTAAACATTGGTGACATTGCCTTAAAAAAACTGAAACTGCCCACGGGTGTGATTAGTCTATTCATTCTAATTTTTATTATTATTTGTATGTTATCTGTATTTTATATGAGAAAAAAACCTATTTGTAAATATTTTAATATTGCAATACATATTTGTATCAGCACCTACTTTGAGTGTCTTCAAATAAAGATTTTTTTTGTGGGATTTTTCCTTGAGAGGAGAGAATGAGAAGTTGACGGACATGTGATTGGATATCATGATCAGTGGCAATGCTTTGGTGGCTGGAAAGGGGGTAGGAGGCATCTTCCTCCTTAGATTTTGACCTGGCTCAAACTTGCCCTTCTCCAGTAAGGTTCAGCTAGGAGTTAGGGTTTGACCCCAAAAATGAATATTTCCCTCCCAAGACTTAACTTTTTATCAGGAGCAAGAGGGGGAATTGGGAGTTTCCCCCTTAGGGTTTGTCCTCCCCCCCCCCCCCCCCAAGTTAGGTTCATAAGAGTTCAGTTAACCATAAAAAAAAGAGAAATATACATTTCTTTAGATTTAATTTTTCATTCAGAGATAAGATAAATTCTTCACCCCTGAACCCCCACCCCCAGAAGTGGGTGCTTAGGCTACAGTTTCATGCTACAACTTTTGCCCTCCCCCAACACTTTTCTTTTTCCCTTAATTTGCCTACCCTAATTTTGACATTCTGGCACCACCAGCAATCATGACCTTGTGTGACAAACCCTTTGAACACTGCAGTGAAACAGACCATACAACTAGTGGTCAACATCTGAGCACACATGTTACTCCATTGTTTGTTACTCACAGTACATGGTTTGCCCAAAATCCCCAAAAGTTTGGGGATTTATGAGCCCTGATACTTGCCTCCTTCTGCAGCATATCAGGATGACTATATAGAAAACCCAAAGTGCAGTCCTCTCATTCTTACTTGCCACCATTAAGGTTCAGAATGCAGTACCTTTGATGCTGGGTTACCTTATGTAAATAGGAGGTGAGGAGGGGTGATGTAGGTTGCAGTCTAGTAGTAAAGCATCAACTTTAGTTCCCAGGTTGAGTCTACTTCTGATGCTCCACACAACAAAGGGTTCATTGTCATCCCCATTGGAAGAAGCTGTAAGTTGTGCTAGATTTTGAACAAGAAGGTCAGTGATGGTGCTAAGGGGGAGGGGGGAGGAGAAACAGGGGCTTATTCTTCCCCCTCCCCACTCCAGTAAAATTTACTTTGTATTTTTTGATTCCTACATAACCTTCCAGATATTAGCAGTTACTGCATTTCCTCAAAATTGATTTGATGAGATTTGTATTTCCCTTTCTATCAATTGGTTGTTTTTTAGGAAATGGGGCAGGATTAATTGTTGATAAAGTAGGTGGATTGAAGCCATAAAGCTTAGCAACTGGGAGGTTTTTGATTCAATCCCAGATGGGTCAATATGAGAGCAATAACAGTTTCAGTTTGGTCTAACAGTTTGGTCTAAATTTTTGAACTTGTTGCCACAAACTGAAAATGTGAATATGTAATATCTAAGAGGGATAGGCTTTCTTCAGATCTGTAGTCACTTTAACAGCATGATAAAGCAACTGCAAAGTGGACTCAACACCTGCTCATAGCATCATCCAACAATTTCAACTATGAGAAACTTTGTAAGTTACTTTTAGCACTCAATATTTTACCAATTAGACAACTGAACACAGCATGCCAGTATCACATATTTTTAACACAAATAAAGACACAAACAAAATAACTAATATCTGAACATTTTCCATTGTAATTCTTTCAGCAATTAACTGAAATAAACATTAACAACCAAATGAACTAGTAGTCTCAATATCAGACTTTTATTTAACATTAGAATACAATTCTAAGAATGGCAAAAACTGTCCTCTCATTTTGTAAATTCACACAAAATCAATGTAACAAGTTTTCATGGATCATAAGAGAGAAAAATTCCCCATAATGGTACGACCAAAGTACCACAATCTACACCTAAGCAACTTGGGAGGGGAGGGGGAAGGTCTTTAGAGTGCTTTCATGTGACCTTACAACTGGTAAGCCATGCCCCCTGCTCGGCAAAAATAAACAGTGTTTTTAGTGCAACAGCTAGCTTACACTAATTGTATACTAACACTTTATTTTGCTCATCCAACGGGACCAGGCTTGAGAGCACCCTATTAGCCTCTTTTGAAAGTGAAAAGAAAAAAATTTGAGCCAACTCCATAAAACCAGCAGAAGTAAGGACCAATCTTAGGAGTGAAATATGAAGCCTTAAAAATTAATGTCACCGTAATTGGGAAAAATTGCATTTGTGCACAAAAGCAGGTGTTTTAAATATTTTTGAGTATTCCAAAATGTTTATTTTGCAAACTAAATATTCTGAGTATAACATGAAAGTGCAACATCATGCACTTTGTTGTCGCCTATGTTTCCAAATATCAGGACCTTTTCAAAAAGCGATAAAGACTGATTCATGCAGAGCCGTGTTTGGATGATGGTTCCAAATAAGAGCTAATAGACCTTCTGCATATGTCACAGAGCAAAACATATGCTTTGTGTCATTGCAAGCTACACCACAAATGCCCACAGCCAATTGGTCAAGCAAATTCATACATTTGCAAGTCTACTACAGGGGTTATGCAAATCTTACAGCATGAGGGCCTGCAGTCAATATTTTCAGCCAATAGTGTGTCAGCGTGATGCTAATGTACAAGGTCTACCTTTTTCTACAAACGTCTCCAGATCTGCATTCAAATCACAAATAGAAATTAACTACTGTGTAGAATCTTGGTAAAGTATATATATGAGGCTACAATTGAAACTATTTTATATCTATATATATTGCATTAGACAAAAAGATAATAAATTGTACGAGGTATATGGTCATAAGGTGCTGAACGCTTTAACAATGGCAATGAATGAAAGCTAACTTCTTGAAGACTTCTTTTCTCAAAAATTCATTTTTTGTATTCCACAAAGGTCTGACGAAAAGGATTGAGGGAACAGAAGTGAAACATTGCAGCAAGTGACCTTGTTAAGTTAAAACTCTAAAAAGCCATACAATTTATTTCCAGGGCTTTGACATTTTCTGTAATTTCATATTTCATATGTCAAAGCTATTTCAAATAAAGTCTCCCCTCGCCCCCACCCCACTTGTTCTCCTTCCCTCCATCTATCTAACCCCCGACCCGACCCGACCTGTATTTAAAACAGTATCCCATATTTTTATAGGGTTCTCCAGGACACCTGTGCTAAGAAGCCTTACCTACACAACTCAGGGTGGATCAGTTCTCACAATTCCGGCAAAACCAATTTCCCGGGTAACTTTTTACAAAAAAATAAAAAAAAAACAAAAAGAGAACAAGCAACGGTCTCAGGTAATATGCATTTTTCTGCAGCAAAATCATCCAGTCAAACTGGAGATAAAAACGCTGGAAACTTTAGCTCCATGAATCAACGGTTTATGACCTATTCTCCATCATTAAATGTCAAACTATCACAGGGATTACATTACTCTGTGTATAAATTAACAACATGACACTCTCAAAAAATCTCAGATCCAATACTGTACAAAAAGATCTCTACTATACAGTAATATTTCAATATGTATGTCTCTTGAAAAATACTAAATACACACAAAAACCTTAAAAAGATTCCTTTCATCCATAACACCTCTTTTGCGCATCCTAAGAGTAACTTTTCTTTCACAGAACACTGACAGGGTCAAAGGCTAAAAGATTTCACTCTTAAAACCAATCAAAATGTTGTTTTCATTTTGCAAAAAACTGTGAACTTCCTCTAGATGTAATTCAACTTATACTCCTTTCAAATTTGTAAGGAAAACATCACACATGAATTTTCCCATCTGAATAGAATTAAGGGGAAGGATAAATGGGTTTTGCAAAGATTAAATTGAAATTAAGTCACATACAAAGCACAATGAACAAGGTTAGATGCTACTCAATCTGGTGGAAGCAATGCAGACTAGAATAATCTGTTGTAGCATCATTGAAAGAGAAAGGTTTTCAATGGAAAATATGATCCCAATTTAAATAAGTGCAACCTGATATCTTTTCTATGGATGGTTTCGTAAAGTGGCAATCAGAGTTTGACAGAGAATATCAACCTTTCACTCAAGCACCTCAATTTTCTTTTCTGACCTGATTGTTCATCAGATTATATATAAACGTTAAAGGTCTTTCATGTTTGAAATAACGCTAATTTTGTGTTAAATTGTTGAATGAAAATTTCTGAAATATCTGTTGGGGTAACAAAATTCTACACACATGCAAAGACTTCATAGCCTCCATTACACTGTAACGAATGAAGGCATCAGACCATGATCACAGGTCATTTTTTGTTCAAGATTTAAGTCCATGCACAAATGCAATGCAGAATTTTGGTTCTGAATGAATAATATAAGCCAACTCTGATTGCTGTTTTAACCATTTTGCACAGCCATAGCCTGGAGGAGAGCAAGTGCCCCCCCCCCCTGAGATTTCTAAATGGTAAATAAACCACATTCTAAATAAAGGGTAGTGGCACTTAACACAAGCATTTTGAATTGCCCCCTTCCTGGGTTTTTGGCCATGGTACAGCACCTGTTTTTTCCATCACCAAATTGACAAATTGTCAGTTCAAGTACGATTTCTTACTTAACACCTTCATTATTTCATGTTTACTTTTAGAAACATAAGGGATATTTGTCTGCAAAATCCAAACTTTGTAAAATTCAGCTGATGTTTAACTAAATGAACTGGGATTGATTCGGGTCATTCCCTTCAAAGCTTTGAGAAACAGTCCAAATGTGGGCATATATACATAAAAATTTAAAGTATAAGAGAAATATTCTCTGATCCCACTCTCCTATGTCTTGTAGCAACTCACACTTACTTGAATATGTTTAAGAATTACACTCAAACCTTACAGTATTCTGAACATACAACCTCTTCTTCTTAAAGCACTAAACTTTTATCTTAAAAGGGAATATTGAGTCTATATTGATAACTGAGGGCATAAGAGAAAACTACCACACCAAAATGCTTAAATTAGTCACAGTTTTACTTGTCAAAAGTTAAGCAAAAAGTTAAAATTTTAAATTAGTTTGTATCCTGCCTTGAAACAGTGTTGAGTAAAATTTGAAAAAGTCTGTTGTCACAAGTTTTTGAAAAACTGAATTGAATCACCTGCAACACTAATCAAATATTTATTTGTTGGGAGATATGAGGATAATCTAAATTTGACCAATTGTTGCCGGTACGTAAAGAAAACTTGACAACTTTAGAAAAAGTTGGCGAAATTCCCCAACTAACTCAATATACCCCTTTAACATACAAAAGGTTAAAATAAAATCTATAGCAAAGTGTACCATATGCCTCTAAGTCTGAAGAAGAAAAAAATGAAAAATAGAACGATAAAAAAGAAGAAACGAATCAATAAATAATTTCAAGAAGTAGGAAAGATTCAAAGATAAGAGACATATTGCAACAATCAAACTATCTGCAGAACACAGCTGGCAGGTGACAGATTATACGAGGGTTGGGCAACACTTATTCTTCTACTTCAAAACCAACAGCTGACCTTCAAATGTATTTCTTTAACACTGCAAAATTATTGATTCTCTCCTGAAAAACATTCTCCTTCCCCTCCTGCCTCTCCCTTCCCACCCCCTCCCCTTCCCACCTCCCCTTCCCACCCCCCCTCCCCTTCCCCATCCACACTCGCTCACCTGCCCTTTGAGCAAAATAAATATTGTACCTTTGGTAATATTGACTATATGAAATCCACTTACATAATACAGATAAAAAACACGTCCACAGTAGATCCACGAAGTCAGCTAGAACCTTAATTACCATGGCAGACTACTGTTAAATTTTAAGACGGATACATATTTTAGCAGTGATTTCTAAGATGACAATGTTGCCCAACCCCACGGACCCTCACACATGCCCTACCAAAACACGTAATAAACAACAAACACGCCAAATCCCTGAAAGGTTAACTTTTATAGAGTACACAATGTGTACATTCCTTGCAAACTGATGTCACTAGCATTTAGTGTCAGGCACTTTGTGGACGAGTTGTCCGGCTAATGGAATGTTCATGTACAATTTTAAGTCAATACAACACTTTTTTTTCTTTTCAGGAGAAACAAGTTGAAATCAATTTGAAAACTGGAAGTCTAATTAATTAGTTGCAAAAACTTTTTCTGCAAGCTTGTTTGTCTGTGTGAGATAAGGTGGTTGTTGAAACGTCCAAAAGAAACTCAACTCCCGCAGGCGTAACTGAAAGAATTGGTGAAAGCTACTAATCGACCTCTTCCCCAAATAATCGTTTCTGTTCTTGTTTGTAGTGATCTATATTTCTTGACATGATATCTTTGCATGGACCCAAAAGACGCTCAAATGCACCAACATCAAGAACTGTAAAGAGAAAAAAAAATGTTTTTTTAGTCTCAACAATCACTTTTATCAATCACATTTATATTTAGTACACTTAATAGTCATGGGTCACTAAATGTATAAAGGTCTTATAAACCAATGGAACATTTATGTTGATGAATCAGATCAAAACTGATATTTCGTGACTGTAAGCAGCCATTAGTGGGGTCCATCAGCCTTTATAAATAGAATGGGCATCTCTGAACATACCAGTGACACATCAGAGTTCAAGTATTTCATTCCTCGTATTCAAAATGAAGTCTATTTCTTCAGACACTTGTCCTTCCCCTCTCCATGAACATACTTTCAAAATGTGAAAACAGATTTCTATCATAGAGTCGTCATGTTTTGTATGATTAAGACTCCATGTAACTAACTCACTGCCATATTTACACAACAAACCCACGTCATCAGAATATCAGTGAAACAGCTACAATGAATGAGTGGAAAAGGGCCCAACAGAGAGTGCTAATATTTACATCAAAGAGGTACTTTACGTACAGTTTATGACAGGAACCAAGATATAAGAGCCACCGTTACATTTGGGATGGGACCTACTGTATGGTAAAGTGATTACAGCATTTGACTTGCAGTTGGGAGGTTGGGAATTCTGTGTCCTGGCTGGGTCATACCAAAGACTTTAAAAACAGAACCTACTAACACTATGCTTGGTGCTCAGCATAAGCAATGGAGCAAGGAAAACAAGCCAGTGAGTCTCAACTGGAAAAAGGCCATGGACGGCTTGACTCAAAATCAATTGGTTGAAGACGGGGATGTAAAACCCTATCTAACAAATTAACTACATTTGGGATGGGTTTACTGTTAAAATAGAATGATTCACAGTTATCAAATAATTTTATGTTCAGAACACATGTTGTAGTTGCAGGAGTATTTTGCTAATCCCAAAGCTTTGGAGGATATAAATATTTACAGATGAATTATGCAACAAGCTTCTTTAGTTGGGTCTATTAAAGCATGAGAAAAAGTTTCTCCTCCTAAAATTTTTGTCCTGGAGAAACTTTTCAATAAAATACAGTTTATTCTGCTGAAATGTTAACTCTATCATGGTTAGTAATTTAAACTTGGGGTTCATGATACACCTTTTTACGATTATTTAGACAAAAAAAAATTTTCCCTTACGAAAATATTCCTTCCTTTCACTTCTATTTCAGGGCTATTAAGTTTTCTTCCTTAAAATGCATGAGTCTGTGCCCTAAAATTCCCACAGTCCTAATAAATTGTGAAAAAAAAACACTAATGAGAGAACAGAACTATGAATATTTTATGCCCTTTTCCAATTTAACTTGAGCACAACCAATATTTTTTTAAACTTCATTACTCTTTTCTCCGAAATTATTCTTTTTTCTTTTCTGTTTTCTGCTTCTCATCAAACATAAATTTCAAACAACAGTTCAAACTGTGTTCATTCACTGTATTAGTGAATCATTAAATATTTACATAGTATACAGCAAATTTGGATTTTTAGCTAGGAATGATATTAGTGGGTGGTATGCTGTAATCAGATAGTTTGTTAAGAGTTTTACAGCACAGTTTCCAACCAATTGGTCAAGTCAAGCTGGACATGGCCTTTATTCCAGTTGTGGTATGATATAATTACTAAATTTTGATCATAAATTTACAGACAATAATGTAGATAACACTAGGAGAAGAAAAAAGTCTGGAATTAAATAAAACAACATTTACAATGTTTTGACAAAAAAAGCAGAGTTTTATCAGTAGGATATTTTTAGGCTTTAATTGTTTGCTTTAATTGAAAATGATTTTGTTTCATAGGGAAAACCTGCTTGAAAATAATCTCACAGTTCTAAATCCAAAAAATTTAAGTATGTTTTGAGAATGAAATATGTCTTAAAATGGAGCTCAACCTTAAAGTGAAAGCTTGGTTTGACTATAGTTTTGGTAGACTGCATTTGCATGCTTTTTAGCTTGTGGTGGTTTGCACAATTTCCTTGGTTTAAAGCAGTCACTCTAAATTTATTTTGAAACAACTGCTAAAACTCATAATTTGCTTCTCAGGGTGCTTTTACAATAGATTCGGATCTGATCAGTCTTTTTTTTATTACAAGAGAGGACTGCACTGTGACCATATGGAAACACTTTAAACCACCCCTTTATGTAACATTGCTAGAGTGACTATTATCCCTTCACAAACACGAAGGTGGTCTAATGGTAAGAAGCAAGTGGTTAATGGGGTGTAATAATAGAATGAGGATTAGGTTACCCCACAGAGCACAGCATTATTAAAGAGACATATTGTATAATCCATGCATTGCTTCCACTGACAGAAAGACCAGTTTAATGCAGTGTGACCTGTGCTCATTGAAATCTGCAGATTTCAGTTACAACTTTGAATGATCCAAAATCTGTGTACAAATTTCTAAGGTGTTTGCGTGGGTAAGCATGCAAAACCAGGTGAGATAAAAAATCTATTGAACCTATCTTTATCTAGCTTACATTTTCTGAATAACATTTCCAGTGTTTGACCTCCAGTGACCTTGATGACCTTTGACCTTAACCAAACATAGACGTGATTTGAAATCCATCCTTTTTACCTTAAAATACTGTGCTAAAATGTTTTTCAGTGTTTGACCCCCGGTGATCCCAGATGACCCCTTGACCTTCACCAAACATATCAGATTTTATCCTTACACAATAACACACCCACACATCAAGTATGACATCTATCCACGTTTCCTACCTTGAAATATCATGTTGAGAAGGTTTTTAGTTTTTGACCTCTGGTGACCCCAAATGACCTTTGACCTCCACCAAAAACAACAGGGCACACCTTCAAACTATGGCACTTCTATATACCAAGTTTCAATTTAATCCAACTTTCCCTTGTTGAGTTACAGCGTACCCAAGCTAGCGTCACAGACACACACACACACACACACACACGCCAACCTGACTACATAGGTCCCTTTTGCTGATATAAGGAACCAAAAGTGGAACCTCATGCTGTTGTTCGTGATGCTCTTCATAAGCAATGGAGTGGGGAAAACAAGCCAGTGAGTCACAACTGGAAAAAAGGCCGTGGTCGACTCAACTTGAACCAATAGGTTGGAGACTGGGCTGTAAAACTCTGTGCCTGCCTGCTTGCCTATAAACTAACTATAATCCCTTCACTGCACTTCTTGTACAATATGAACAGGACATTTCTGCAGTTTCAGTTTCACACATTGTCACCATGGAATGTTTCATCGATCGATCGACACCACACCAGCCATCCAAAATGACTGTGGTGAGAAGCCACAGTTGGAAACAAAATAAAAAAAAAAACAAAAAAAAATCTTTAAAGTGGATGTTCCTGTTATGGCAAAACCAGAATTAAAATGCAACTGATACTTACAAGCACATTTAACATCACCGACTGCATAGATGGATGCGGCTCTAGGTTTATTTGTGAGGAGGGCAAGTTCTGTAAGAAATGGAAAAAGAAAAAGTTGCACAAAACTCAAAAAGAACAGTTTTTTTTTAATATTGTCAATATTTGTAAAATGTCTAAAGCTTTCTCTCCAAAGACCTCACAAAATTAGATCAGTAAACCTTTTCAATAGTTACAGTATTCATCTAAACCACTTGACAAATTCACATGCAGTTATTTAGTTAGATGAGATTTAAGGACACACCAACACGAATGTGTTATATAGTGTCAGTCCACTTGATAAAAAATTTAAAGCTTGAATTTATTTTCAAGATTGGTTCAAATTCAAATCTGTTTTCCCTTTAGTAGCATCTTACAGCAGGTGGGAAATACCATGGGCACATTCTATATCCCCCAGTCCAAAAGAGGGCAAATTCACTTGCAGTAAGAATTTTAATTTACTCATTCTTTCACAAAGATATAAGATACTCATAAAAAGGAGCTAAATATAGGGTTACAAATACAATACAGTGCATAGTTTATTAACCATTAAAGCTAAACTGCGAATACTGAATTTTTGTTTTAACTTTTTTGCCCTTTTCTGACCTTCCCCAATTTCATCTGCCATGCTTGAATTCTCCTGAAACTGTGATAACCTTTCATGGTGAATGGCAAACCTGCACAACATCAATGATACATTTTCAAATTAAAACTTGATGGCATCCTTACAATTCCTGGAAATTACTTTTTCCTTCCTTACTTAACAACTTCAACAGCACTTACCCCCAAGGTACCTCCCTAAACTTTGTTAGCCCTTCATGAAAAATGCAGGACATTGCACTCCGATTAAAGGTTACCCCCTGATTCAAACTTAATCAATTCTCATGATTAAAAAGAAATTGAATCCCAACTAGAGTGTAATCAAGTCCAAGGGTAAGTCTTTCACATTCAGAAGGGTTCCACCTTTTTTTTTTTCACAAAAGAATCTTGGGCTGAAAATTTGAAGGTATCAAAAGTTTTCTTGATATCATTACAGTAAGTGGCTGCATAAAACACAATTAAGTGATCCTGTTGAATAGTGGACACACCTGAAAATTCTTAATGCAAGCAAACTTTTAACAACAATTTTTGGTCTTAGAAACACACTAAAGACTAGAACTAAAAAGAATGACTGCAGAGGCAGTCTTCAGTTTTTTTTTCCCCCTTTAAATTAAACTTGTGTTCAGGAATCATCCATCCTTGTGTTCTTCATCATTCAACACAAGACTTTTACTCGTGTCCATCAGTTATAAACCCAAAGCTTTAACCCAACACATAAACCAGTATCTTTCAATTTAAATTAGCTTGTTTAGAGTGAA
Organism: Holothuria scabra; assembly: GCA_037179385.1. Classification (NCBI taxonomy): domain Eukaryota; kingdom Metazoa; phylum Echinodermata; class Holothuroidea; order Aspidochirotida; family Holothuriidae; genus Holothuria; species Holothuria scabra. The sequence goes on along the minus strand of CM074181.1, from coordinate 1,349,643 downwards.
AAATAGACCTGAGAAAAAAACAGACCCTGAGAAAAAAAACTAATTTACATTCTACCTTTGTTGAAGAGTTGGTTAGATCTAGCCATTCTGACTCTAATGGAAAACACTTACATTTATTAAGAGAGACAGCTCCCAATTTTGTAATGTGTGTCAATTAATTCCTATCCTCATGTTATTACACATCTTTGCATGGAAATGTATGTATTCCTGTGAAATTGACACAAGTTTTCCAGTGGCCACACCTTTGCCACAGATTTGTTTTGCAAACAATATTGCAATTAAAAGTTACATGAACTAATATGAAGAAAGAATTCTGAGCCAAACCTGTGACTTTAAATTGAAGGCAAAAAAAGATGCCTCAACATGTGTCCAGAAGGTTTCCAGAAGGTTTCAAAAACATAAGTAATTACTTGTGGTACCTAACGCAGGTTGACACACTTTTTTCTTTTTTTGTATGGGGAATGGCTGGACTTATCGAACTCTTCAATGGTCTTGACAGTGACTATATCACAAGTCAACAGAGATCTTTGGAATTCTTACTTAATTCTGACTCTCTAACAGTTTGATAATTTGCTCTCCAATTTTTCCAGACCCTGCTCCTGCCTTGACTCCTTTTAAAAAAGTTTGTTCAATTATCAAACTAGTACCATGTATTGTGCCTTTATTTTAAAGTATATTGAAAATGGTTCCAGACGATGTAAGCATCATCATCAACCACCCAAAATTGATGAAAGTTACAGTTTCTCGATCTAATTATAATGATAACAATTTCATTTATGAATTTCCACGCTTATCCCAATATCCATGAAATTACTAAATGTAGCTGACATTGGGACAATTTCTACCTTACCCAACACTTAAGGTAACACAGTGTTACCCCATGCTCAAGTAACACCAGGACACATGGGGTTGAAATCTTGATTCCCCTTAGATAACAGAGTTTTGTGGTTTTAAACACCATGTTAAAGGGCAATCAATCAAGGTAACAGGTGTTTATGGTGCTAATGACCAGCACTCTTTAAAGGGACAATCCTCTCACCTCAAACTACACTTCTAGTATAGGGTAACAGAAACTCTCAATTGGCTCAGCTTTTTGACTGACTGCTAATTCAAACAATGCAGAATACCAAAGCTTATATTACACAGCATGAACTGTTCTGAGAGGGTTTTGATTATACACATTGGGCTTTTCTATACTCACCCTGAAGCAATAAACTGAGATTGTGTCTGGATGAGGGTGAGATTCAGACAATGGTGGGAGGGGCTTTATTAAGAATGTTAAAAGAATTGGTACTGTTTGGGATGAGAAAACTGAGCCTTTAACATTTAAACAGTAATAAGTATGTGAAAAATTTGACCCCATAATATGGTAGCACACTCAAGTCAACCTAAGGTTTTGCCACATTGTAAACTCAGGCTAACACTAAGCGTCGCAGGGTATATGACACCAAGCCTATAAAGACTGATGTTTCAACACAGTACTCTAAAAAAAACCAAAACATAGTACTGTCATAAACATTTCTGTAAACAATCCATAATTCCCTAAATTTACTGGGTTGTAAGTAGAAGAGTCCCTACACTAACCTCATAGTTACTTATGTATGTCCTCGCTGGCAATAACTGTCAGGCAAATTCTGCATTTTGCCTTGTTCACAGTTTTATCACATTTCAAATCATCTAGTTAAAACTGCCATTGTTCTGTCTGTTGTTAGGTGAAAACCAGAGGTACTGAGGGGCTTAAATATACTGTATGGTTCAGAGAATATTAGATAAAGAGAAAATATATTATTAACTATCTAATGAGAAACTTAATCCTATCACCTCTATTTGTGACAAATCTTTCACCTCAGTTAAAGGGACAATCAGATATTGGATATTAGATATTGGAACAAAAGACAATGGATATTAATCTTTTGTTTGAACACTTTGCTTTTCCTTTTTTAGCTGATTATTTACCAGGATCAATACAGATTGAAGAGGTCTTGCAAGTGAGAAGGAATGTTAATTCCTTGTCAATTGTTAAAAGGGAGCTTTGTAATTTTGTTCGGGGCACAAAATTTGACACAGATGTTAGACTAAAAAGCTTTATCCATACGATTACCAATTGCAATGTCAGACAATGATGACAGATCCCTTTTTTTTTTTTTGTTTCTGTTTTGGTCATTTTTTTGTTTTGACTTTAACTCTACCTATGACTGTGAAGCTGAATTTATGATGAGAAAAACTTGTTAAAATCAAATCTAATTGCCCTTTTTAATAAATCCTTGACAGACTTTGCCCATTTTAGACAGTGTATGATATCCCACGATGACCAAGCAAAAAGAAGTCAAAGGAGTAACAACTGACACTACAGAAAAAAAGACAATTTTTTATCAGCCATTTGAGATATGTGATAATACAGTGGAAGAAAAATGGAGGAGGAAGAGTTAGGTGGGGCGGCGCCCTCAAGCCATAGGACTCCCTCTGTGATATTGTTTTTTACCAGCTGAGTATTACAGATTATTACTGGCAACCATGGGATACATGGGTAAATAGGAGATAATAAGGGGTGAAATGGACTTAATATTTTTCACTGCTAGAGTATAAACAACCATCTCCTCCTCCATCTCCAGGTCAAGTCATTTCCTAAATGCATCCACTCCTTTTTTTTTTTCTTGAGTAAAAAGTTACCTCCAAAATATTGCCCTTTAGTGATTCGTGAAACTTCTTTCTCCGCTTCTGTTCCATCCTACAAAAGAAAAAAGAACACACAAATATTATAAATGTATGAATTCTGATATGCAGTACAATTTGAAAGAAAATGTAGATAACTCAATTTTATCCCAAAATGATTTTCTCAGATCAGATATGCTAACGCCACATATCTCATCAGATCCACTCATGACAACGTTACTGTACTTTGAAGTGTTAGGTGATCTTATTCCCTGCTGGAATATAATATATTTGCATTTTATAAGCAAAGCATTTATTTTCCAAGAAATTTAAAAATTTGGAAACAACATCATTGTCACAATCATGACTATAAAATAGGAACCTAAGCTTAACTATTTGAGGTCATTGTACTTCAAATTGAGGTCACTGTGTTGACCTTTTAACCCTTATTATGCTGCAGACTGCATGTGTTATCATGAAAGTATTTCACTTCATATAAATATTTTATCTGCTATATCTACACCAAAACGTGCCCGCCAATTGCTTTCTTAGCTTACACTGTTAGTTAGTAAGATAGAGTTATTCGGCCCAATTTCCAACCTATTGCTTCAAGTTGAGCCAGCCACAGCTTTTTTTCCAGTTGTGGCTCACGAGCTTGGTTTCCCTACTCCATTGCTTACACTGTAGATTGTGGTGGTGGATGACAAGAATGGAAGTATTCTTTATGGGGAGAGAATTTTATTCTAATAACAGGACTTTGCAAAAATAGAGTTTGAAAGTGCCCTAACTTGATTCAGTATGGTAAAATTGCACTATAATGTCAAGGAGAAAAAATCAACAAAAGTAATACTTCAGATATAATCCCACTGTAAAAACCTCAAAAACTAGAACAGCAATGCTGTTGTAGCTCACACATTCTCTCTTGTCTGTAAAAAGTAGCAGCTCAAAGAACCAACTTTTATTACTTCTTCATCTATTTCCACAAAACCTTAACAATGGTAAATAACAGGTACAAAAAGACCAAAGAACTCAACACCCTACTGCAAAATCACAAGGTATGCTAAAAAGTCCCCCTCCTAGCTCTTTCAAAAAGTGCAAACTTTTACATCAGAAAGAAAACAACCTAATTGACAGATCTACAAATACTACTGCGAAAGTTTGTAAAATTAAGAAAACCTGTTGGGCTATACAAACTTAATTAGGAGCATTTTGGAAAAAATTCTAAACATGTAGAATGCATCAAACATATTTTAAAGTACTGCAAAGAACATTTAGTTTCTCCTATAACTCCATAAGAAACACACTGCATGAATTTGCACTGGTAAAATAAAAACATGCATCGCTCCTCAAATGGCTCTCCTACTGCACTTGAATTCAAAGAGTTATCACAATTACTTGCCTTGACCAACTTAATTGATCTAGAAACAGAACAGATGTCCCCACCACATTAAGCCTATTTCCTTTCTTGTAGGCTACACTTGACCACAGAATTGCTCCCAATTTTGTGTGTCAAGTATCCCTAGCTGCTCAGTCCATGAAGCTCTCTTCACAATACAGTGCTATTATCCCAAGACACTGTGATTGCAGAAATCACTGATCCGTGTCCACAGGTGAGTCAGACATCAAACAACAGTCTACTTGCAAGGCATTTGCAAGACAGCAATTGAACACACAACCAAGTACCCTGCAGTCAGCACAATGAATAAACAGCTAACTGTTAAGCAGGCACAATGAACTCTGCTCTACATAAATAGCTAAAAAATTATGCTTAACACTCCTACATTGGAATGAAAGTAGGTGGGTTATAATGCTGTACTGACAAACAATCATATACCAAAATTTCAGAACCAAATCTCCACAAATGGAAAGGGAGTAGGCTTTTGTTAAAAAGTTGACGCCATCTGGCCCATTTTATAACCTCACACATGTACTCTGTACATGTGTGAGCTAATAAATGGCACCATGCATGTGTATGGCCAAAAGTTGAAATTTGTCCCCCTCCCCCATCCAAAACTTTTGAAATACTAATGCTGTTACTGCTTTTATTTACATACTATAGTGTATGGTTAAATTTGTAAATTTCCCCTAAAGTTTTCCACACAATTCCATCATTCTCAAATCAGAAATTCATGTGTATGTGTTATCATCATAAACAATAACTGTCTCCACTTCTTAAAAAGTCTCCATTTCTTGTGAGAGAACATTGTTTATTACATGGAAACATGAATGCTCTATTCAAAATCTTATCCAGTATGTCATAAAAAGACCATTTTTCTATCATTTTATGTTCTCTTCAGACAGCTTAATTTATCCTTCCAAGTGATATGAAAGGAACCTTTTTTCCAAACATCTCATTTTGAGAGGATATCTTAAAATGATAAATGGTCCGATAAGAAGTGAAAAAGCTCCCTACCCTCGGAATGTTTAGAAATATTTTAAACAAAGCATGTCTCAATCAATTTAACATTGAAGAGTCCACTTAATAAACACAGAACACATCTTCCTGGAAGGACCTCTTCATGAAGGGAATACTGACAGACTATGGGATTTGTTAGAATACAGGATGTTCAATGAATCATTTAGTCAGTTGGGGTTTCACGACACCTCAACATGAATGTGTTGAGCATCAAGCATCAGCAAAGAATTAAAGATCAATATTACTGTGGGTTAGTTAGCTTATAGTTAGATGAGGTTTGTCGCATCAGTTTCTAACCAATTAGTTGAAGTCTAGTTGGCAACGGCCCTTTTTCCTGTTGTGGCTCACTGGCTTGTTTTCCCGACCCCATTTGCTTACACTGAGCACCAAGCACAATGGCAATAGTGCAGGTTCCAATGGTAGCTTAAAAATTTTACTAAAAAGGATAAAAAATGGATAAAATCCCACAAACGTTTCTGGAGAAAAGAAAATGTGGGGATGACGTTATTAATGTTTGTAAAAGTTACTTTCCTAGAGAAAGCACAAAATGAGAGAAGGATTTGCATGCTCAAATGACATTTTCCATGTTTGGTGCATTGAACCAGTAGGGGACTGAATTCATTTCATTTTATTGAACATATCAGATTTGTCCCATTAACCACAGTGGCATAGAGATAATCAACCTACCCTGGGTGAACACTACATAATTTGAAATTTATTTGCATGTAATTTTTATGGAAAAAGGTGTGTTCCTACAGGGCTTTTCATTTTTGAATTTGAGAGAGAAATTTGATCTCTACCTACATTTAAATGTAGCATATAGTCTGTTGAACATGTCTGAACTTTAAACGAATTAACCCTGACTTTATGTAACAATAGTGTTTGGCACAAAATGGAATTAAATCTCAAGACTAGAAAATGCACATTGTATTATAAAGGGATATCATTTTTAAGGGTCACAGGAAAGTGTCTGGTGTGTGAGTGGGAATATGGTTGCTGGTAGGGAAAGGAGTGGGTCTATTATAATTAACACAATTTGAAGAACCTGTATCATTCCTAATGGCTCTTGCAATGATAAAAGATGTCTCTTCATTCCTCTACTTTTGAGATTTCTAGGCAGATCTGTGTCCTTAATAAAATGTAACTTTTGGGCAAGAGGCCCTCCCACCCTCTAACCATGCATCCATGAAAACATGTATGGTCTCAGACACATTCACAATTTACCATGCACATCCAAAACATTTAAGAAATACATCAGGATTATTTCTCCAACTGACATACATTTCCAGCCAATCTTCTCATATGCAAAACTGATTTTCAAATGTCACATTTGCAAGTTTTGGTGCAAATGTACACATTTGTTCAGCTTGTGCATTTGTGAAGTTCCACATGGCGTATCATGCATCAGCCTGCTAACAATCAATAACTCATATCCCCCAGAGAAACCTGCTGAAGATTTTAACAATTCCTGTATAAAATGTTTGCTCTCCCAGAAGGCAAATATGCTAACAAATATGCATTTCTCTCTTGCAGATGTAATGAAGATTTAATGTTTAAATGGCATGCTAACTAATCTTTCTCTCTGCATAAAATTCTGAATTTTATATAAGATACAAGAAACTCACAATATTTTGAGAGAAGCAAATGATTTCTGATGTACTGAAAGTTTTAAGGGGGCAATCAGATTTTGACAAGGAATATTAACCTTTGTTGCAGAAACTCATTTTCCCCTTTGAATTGCTTTACAAAGGAAAAGAAACACTGAAGAGGTCTTTCAGGTTAGAACTGGGATGCTAATTTTCTGTAAGTTACTGTTGGATGAAGGTTTCCATACATTTGTCGGGTAAAAAAATTCCACAAAGATGCAAGACTAAACATCTCATCTAAACTGATCTTTGACAGGCAAATAGGAAAGACGACATCATTGGGTGACCTTGTTAGGAGGTCACCTGGTGCTACTGAGCTAGTAAAAGCTTGCCAAGGACTTACTGCAGGTAAGTAGGGATTACATATGCAAATAGGAGGTAATGAGGGGCCATGTGGATCACAATGTTGGACCGAGACATTGTACTGTTTTATTTTTTTAATTTTAAGTCAATACGCAAATATGGTGCAGAATGAAAGTTGTGAAAAATTTTAAAAACAAACTGTAATTGCTGCTTTGAAGAAATTGTATTTGTCCAAATCTCAGATTCTGAAACTTGTCATGAGAAAGGAAGTCTTTAATGAGAAGGAAGGAGAGAAGAGATAGTGGGGGAGCTCTCACTTCCTCATATTGACAAGGAATGCTTTGATTCCCTTTATTTTCAGATCGTAGAGTTAACCTTGAATTTAAAGGGGATGGGACCTCCTCATTAGGAATTTCAAGGTTGTAATGTTTCCATGCCTCTCATGCAGTTACATTCTCATACCATGAGTTTGTTGAGGAGAAAATTGGTTGTTGTAAAGTTAAGAAGAACAAAAGACCATTTATTAATTTGCAGATATGATGTCATATGTGCTTGCTTCAAGTTCACTTTTCATTACTTTTTATTGAAAATGTGACAACTTTGCTTGCTCATATTTTGAAAGTCACACAAAGGATTTTGATGCCAATTTCACCAGAGTGCTTAGTATAAAGTACCGCTTTAAGATATCCAACCTTGATTTGACCTCAGACCTTTCTTAGAACAAAAAAAGAAAAAAAAAAAAATTCAGTGAACGCCTCCACCCAACTGTGGCAGGCCTCTTTCTAGACAGTGCAACAGCATTCCATCATTTGGGCTATGTGGGGTTTAACTTAAACTGCAAATAGGACTTCCTTTAACGTAATACCAGCAATGTGAGGAGAATGTCATTAATTTTTTCTTGAAGAATACAAGAATAAATGAAAGTCTACACTGTAATCCAACACTTTGTTTCATAACGGTGCACTTTTCATACAGTTTTATATAGACTATTTTGTCAACTCTATCAGAGAAATATTGACATTAAATTGCAAATGGTAAATACCTTAGAGCAACCATAATTTACTGTGGGTGTCAAAACATTGCAGAAGTGCAAAATATAGAAGGAGTGGTTGTTTGAAAAAATAGCAAATTTTACAAAATAAAGTTTCTGTTTTCTAAACTTTTTTTTCAAAACATGATTTCCCTCTTGTAGCTTTACAGAATTGGGTGCATGATTTTTCTTTTCAAAAACTGAGAAATATGCACCCTATGTTGGAAATGTTTGATTTTAAAGGAATTGAAACAGTCTGAATTTGTTTGAAAAACAAAACTCAAATTACTTGAAGAAAACTTTATTCTAATTGAAGGAAACTTTTCTATTATATTGTTACAACAACTAAATGAAGTAAGAGTTTCTAACCAAAGTAAAAAATAACAATGAATAACAAAAAAAAAAAAAAAAACCCTCATAAATGGGGTCAAATTTCATCACAGGTTTCTGAGGCTTTTAGAGTGATAACTTTTTTCATTTGGCTATGTTAAAAGGAGAGTTCAATGTCACATCAAGTTGATACATTAGAGGGGTATTTATTCCAAGCATTTTGGTGAAATTTGCATTGAAATCCAATGTGTGGTTCTCAAGATATGAGCATGTACAGTAGTCACATTTTCAACAGAAGGTGAACTTGAAGCAAGCATGTATGACATCATATCCTCACATTAATGGACAGTATTTTACTTTTTCTTTTAATTTTACAACCAGTTTTCTCTTCAACAACTCCATATTATCAGAATATGATTGCATAAGTAGCATGACAATTTTACAAGCTTTGCATTCCCTCAGGAAGGTGTAAATATCCCTACTAACTTCAAGGTCAACACAACAGACTGAAAAATAAAGGGAAAAAAGTATTCCATGCCAATGTATGTGAGGAAGTGATACAAACCTTTGCTGCCCTTCAATTCACTTTGCAATATAAATCTAGTATAAACTTTATTTACTGATATCTTGAGAAATCTTCGATTTGACTGGAAGTTTCACCAAACTGTGTACATTGTGTAGATTTGGTTCCTCTTTCACATACAAAATAAAATTTTTGATTAAACTTTCCCTGAGTGTTTCACACCATCTAGTCAAACACATTTATGCACCTTTCCAATTCAAGGATGTATGCTTATATATTTTTTTTACATGACAGAGCTTCTTATGATGGTAAGAATAGACTTTTTAAAGAGTTTGCACTAATACTGAAATGTTTATTTGCTTAAATGGAAAGAGCAGCTGCCCAGACTTATTTTAGAGCAATGGCTTAATCTAACAACTTTTTCAGTTTTCTTAAAAGTATCTTTCATAGTTGTCAGCTTCAAATGATAGCAATAGGAATGCTCACAAAGATATATATATATACTTATCTATACATAAAATTAAAAAGTATAGATTACGAAACAATATTTTCTCTTTCAAAAGGGATGCATAAATACAATTTGCAATAAAGAATCTGTACATGATGGTACCACTCTATACAAATCCGGACAGCAAATGATGATCTGATTTAAGTCAGCCATAACTGGGGTCTATCACCTTTTAATCTTTCTATTTCCTCGCTTGCCTGTAACATTGATGTTTGTACACTGAAATGCCTCTTGATTTCCTCGATTTTACTTTATATGAGGACTTTGAATAATTTTTAGACAATAAAAGAAGATGGTTTAAGGCCTATGCACCCCACTAACGGCTGCCTACAGTCACTAAACAAAACCGCTGATCGGGTTTGTGTATATACTTACAGACCGCTGAATTATGGCACAAGACACAGCAGAAGACAGGTAGCAATGATGATGTGATGAGAGAAGTAACGTCGGTGATGTATCAATAGAAATATAGGAAGATGAAAGAAGAAACATCCAAACAATTCAAAAAGAGAAGCAATTATAAGAAAACAGGAAAAACAATAGCAACAATTTGTAACTCACTAAATAAATAAATGCATGATTTGCAGTGAAAAGCAATAGTTTACATTCTGTTTGACAACTAAAATGTTTCTACACTTGGCATTTCATACATTCAGCAGTGAATGTCAGATGCTCTTCTAGTGACCATGACAACCAGTGACCCCTCCCTGTCCCCCTCCTCAAACTTGGTTTTACCCAGGACATCCATCAGACACGAGTCCAACTGTCCAACCCAGACAAAACCCACCAAGGAAAAATTGTAACTTGAATTTCAACCAATGTAATTACCCACAGAGGCAACAGTTGCAGGAGAAATTTATTTTCTAGGCAGATATTTTCCCATCAAAGTTACCTGATGTGAAATGCCGGGTTTGGAACAGTTGTAATCATCTGGTCATGGCTTTACCACTCCACAATTTCAAAAATTAGTTAAAAGTTAGGTTTAACTTTGCAAAAGGTGACTGATCAACTCAACCAATGAGATCAAATTTGGGTTCTTTTCATTTGAAAGTTTGAACAATTTCATTACAGATGGCTCTTGTATGAAAGAGTCAGTCAAAGATTGTGTCCAGCACTTCGCAGTTGGCAAGCTTCATTGCCTAAAACATTACCATCTTGATACTCTCAGCTATGGAACATTATCAATTCTACAGTGGTTTTGTTCTTTTTTCATTGAAATTTTTAACCACACATTGAAAAGTGGGACATAAAGCTAACAACAAGTAAGATTATTTGCAGTCTTTGAGATATTTGCCGAGAGATCACAGAAGTATCTTCTCTTATCCAATGTTGCAACTGTCATGCACATTAAAGATGAACATCTGATATTCTAGTCCAGCAATCAATTTTGAAGCTTGTTAAGAGTACCATTTTGTCAGGGCATCACTCTCTCCATCTCTGCTCCCTTCTTCATCTGAGACACAAATCAATATAGAATATCCTCCCACCCTCAACACATGAATACTAAGGTTTGTTGCAAATCTCTAAAGCATGCTTCCTCAGTCCATGCATTTAATGAACTTACTCCCGACCTTTTGAGGGTAAAGAGAGGCTACTTTTTTATTTTTTTTTCAAGAGTCCTCTGGGAAAGACAGAAGTCATCTGATTTTCAAGTCTGATCTGGAGAAACATGCAAAGACATGTTGGCAACAAATTTTTTACACTCCACTGCAACTCAAGCATTGTGCCATGTTATTTACGCTCACTTCAATGCATAACTCTTCTAACTTGGCACTCAGTGTGCATAACATGTTATACAAAATAATGAACAACATTCGATGATTCATGAAACGCAAAAACAGAGCATTCTGAAAAAGTGGTTATTTATAAACAGCAGCATAAAGACAATGAATTTTATAAAACATTTAAAATGTTTTTCATAAAAAATTGTGTAACAAGTCAAGATAACTGGTAATAAAACAGGGTCTTTGATACTTTTAAATACTTTTGGAAAAAAATGATGGATAGATGGATCCTTGACTCCCTCCCCCCCCCTACCATCTTCATAAACTTTTGCAAATAGTGAGAAATTTAAAGGATATATTGCTCTCTAAAATGCACCTAGTATGGAGCAGCTGTAATCATTATCAAACCATTCAGTCAAAGTAAAAACTCCAGCAATAGAATTATTTTATCTGTTCAAAGAGATGAGTTATGAATTAGTCAAGAGAAGGTCGACAAATTATTCATGGGCAACATATAACTGAATTTCTGTTGGTGAGACAATTTTCTCCTGAACAGAGGGTAAGGTTGTACTTTATTTTCAATCATCTATCTTTCTCAGTCTAAAAAAAATTATACAAATTTTTTTTTTTTTTTTTGGTGAAACTAAAGCAAAATATATCCCTTTAACATTGTAACTGAAGTAATGCCTTGATAGGTTCTACTATAAGTGCAGTTGTACTGGTAGATATCTGTGATAGGACGTGATATGTGTGTAACACAATATTCCCTGAACCACCTTCAACCCCAATTGTGAAGATTTAAAAACATGATAAAGTATTTAAATTTTAGAATGAATGCTGTAAACAACAAGGACCCGTGCTATTAAACCACCAGTAAGATTCAAACCTTTTTTTTACTGTAATTTCTCCTACTGGGACTAGACATTCGAATGGTTGATCGCAAAATTTGATAATCATTGTCAAATGAATGCTCGAAAAGTATCACCATGGAAACACTCATTCCCTCCTGTGAATTTTGCAGAATGAAACACATGGCTACCTTTGAATCACACAAACTCAAAATTTCAAATCATGTTAAACCAAAATACTTCATGTATGGCACAAGATGAAGCGAGTCTTGAGCTGTGTTCCTCACAAAGTGTCAGGCTGTGGAGGCCTTTTCAAAGGATCTTCACTTTAACTACTTTTTACTTTCAGATTAGCATCTCCCTTGAGAAGTGATCAGCTTTTGGTTATTCCATCATGCCCTTTTCTTCATTTTGATTAGAATATCAAGCCCTATGATGGTCTTTATGTGGATAGAGTTTGACCTTTATTCTGAGTGCAACCTTTGATTAAAAAGACCACCACAAACAAAGATCACTGCAGTTTATAAAATCAGTGTTAAGCCAAAGTGACACACCTAGACTCCTGCAGTACAATGTTTGTTAAAACAAACATTCAAATTTTGATAACCAAACATATTTACTACTTTTGAAGATATTCCATTTTTTTACCCTATTGGCAACCTTTCTTCCTCCTCCCCCCCTCAAAGAAAAGAAAAATCAGTAAATCTATTGCATTCCGCTGCATTACAGTCAAAAAGTACTAGCTCAATTTAAAAGTTGTCCTATTATTTGCTATAGGTTACAAGTGCAATCTCGTATTAATCAATCTGGAATACTACCTCTGTGATTGGAGGGAAACCCTGCTTGTGAACTTGTCACGTTACTTAGTGAAAACGGATTATTTTGAATTTAATTTGAGGATCTTTATGGGGGCAACCTGTTTCCAAAGTGTCACCTATGTAAGTCTGCTATCACTCCCACTATTAATTCTAAGGCCTAGGTGACAACTGATGGTAAAACTACTTTAAAATATTCATGTCATGCACTTTGGTACTTCTTCTCAAAAACATTGATCCCACCTTCATATTGAAACATTAATACTCAACATTTAAATCAACCATTGAGGGATTAAATGAAACTGACATAGACAACTAATGACTAAATGTGAATAGCCTTGCTTGACAAGTAACAGTACACCTTCTCAAGCTGACAACGAGGCAAGTTTATGACAGCATAATTTTAATCTCACACATTTTTTTACACTCACCCAATATTATCTTTGACTAACAAGTAGTCACTCTAAACACATTCTAACAATTTGGTGCAATTAGCACAGTACTTTGACCTATAATTTCTCTACATTTATTGGAAATTTTGTCATAAGCTGTCACAAACATGGAATTCAACCAGACAGGTTCCAACGAAAATAACCATGAAAATGACATCCTACTTTAAATGTACCATGAATTTGATCTCTGATGGGAGAAATATTGCTACAAAAGACCAAGTTACTAATTCCACAATGATTGCTGTGAGAAAATAGCAGAATATAGGAGGTCAAATTTATTCAATCTGCTTTTGAGTTGTAATGTCTCAACTCATAGTTTAAAGTCCTAATCCTCTCACCTCAAACAGTACCAATTCTTCTAACCTACTTACTTAAGCCCCTCCCACAACTGTCAAAAATTAATGTTCATCCAGACACAATCTCAGTCATTGCTTCATCAGGGTGCACATACAAGACCCCAATGTGTAATCAAAACAGTACAGTACATGCTTGTGGTATGAGTTTTAGTACTCTGCATTTTTTGAACTAGCTGTCAACCAAAGAGCTGTGCTAATTGAGAATTTCTGTGGACTACTACAAATATTGTAGTTTGGATTGAGAGTATTAGTCCTTTAAGATAACAGCTCCCATGGCTCTGTAATCATTTTGGACAGGTTGCAGAAAATAGGATTTCATATATATCCACAAATCACATCAATTTATCTTTTTTGGTCATTACCATATTAAATACAATAGTAATAGGTCAGTCTTATCTCTGTCAACCACCTTCCCTCCCTCAGCTGATTTCCCTGCCCCCACCGTCACTACAAGGTGGAAGAAACTAGGGACATGGTTTACATGTTAAACCAGAAAGCCAAAAGGCTTAGTGATTCCTTGCTGCTGAAATGTAAGGCCTTTTTTCACATTGACATTGCTTTGCAATGTTTTTCAATTAACAGGGCTCCATAATGTGCCCACAAAGTACACATGCAAGGCATCCAATCTTCCCACATTGAGATCCCCCTTCCCTGTCGTGAACCCAAATGACATTTGACCTCCACAAAAAACTTCTGGGACCATGTATTCACTATGAGCTATCTACATGAAAAGTTACAGGACCCTACAAGTGACCTTTCTTGAAAGACTGTGCAGGAAAGCTTGTCAGGCTTTGAACATGCTGACTTCAAATGAACTTTGACATCAATAGGGATCATCTACTAAATATGACCAATCCACACACTAAATGTGAGCACAGTCACATGTACCGTTCTTGAGATACAGTGTTTACGAAGTTTTGACCTTTTGACCTCTCATGACCCCAAATGACCTTTGACCTCCACCAAAAACAATAGGGAACATCTACTCAATATGTCCAACACACTCGCCAAATATGAGCATAGTCACATGTACAGTTCTTGAGTTATCGTGTTTACGAAGTTTTGACCTTTTGACCTCTGGTGACCCCAAATGACCTTTGATCTCCACGAAAATCGATAGGGATCATCTACTCAATATGACCAATGCACACACTAAATATGAGATTAGTCACAATTACCCTTCTTGAGATACCGTGTTTACAAGCGATTTCTAAGGAATTTACCTATTGACCTCTCGTGACCCCAAATGACCTTTGACCTCCACGAAAATCGATAGGGATCATCTACTCAATATGACCAACCCACACACCAAATATGAGCACAGTCACATGTACCGTTCTTGAGATATCGTGTTTACAAAGTTTTGACCTTTTGACCTCTCGTGACCCCAAATGACCTTTGATCTCCACCAAAAATAATAGGGATCATCTACTCAATATGACCAACCGACACACCAAATATGAGCATAGTCACATGTACCATTCTCAAGATATCGTGTTTACGAAGTTTTGACCTTTTGACCTCTGGTGACCCCAAATGACCTTTGATCTCCACGAAAATCGATAGGGATCATCTACTCAATATGGCCAATGCACACATTAAATATGAGATTAGTCACACTTACCCTTCTTGAGATATCGTGTTTACAAGCAATTTCTAAGGAATTTACCTATTTACCTCTCGTGACCCCAAATGACCTTTGACCTCCACAAAAATCGATAGGGATCATCTACTCAATATGACCAACCGACACACCAAATATGAGCATAGTCACATGTACCGTTCTGGAGTTATCGTGTTTACGAAGTTTTGACCTTTTGACCTCTCGTGACCCCAAATGACCTTTGATCTCCGCCAAAAACAATAGGGATCATCTACTCAATATGGTCAATGCACACACCAAATATGAGATTAGTCACACTTACCCTTCTTGAGATACCGTGTTTACAAGCAATTTCTAAGGAATTTACCTATTGACCTCTCGCGACCCCAAATGACCTTTGACCTCCATGAAAATCGATAGGGATCATCTACTCAATATGACCAATCCACACACCAAATATGAGCATAGTCACATGTACCGTTCTCGAGATATCGTGTTTACAAAGTTTTGACCTTTTGACCTTTCGTGACCCCAAATGACCTTTGATCTCCACCAAAAATAATAGGGATCATCTACTCAATATGACCAACCGACACACCAAATATGAGCATAGTCACGTGTGCCATTCTCGAGATATCGTGTTTACGAAGTTTTGACCTTTTGACCTCTGGTGACCCCAAATGACCTTTGATCTCCACGAAAATCGATAGGGATTATCTACTCAATATGGCCAATGCACACATTAAATATGAGATTAGTCACACTTACCCTTCTTGAGATATCGTGTTTACAAAGTTTTGACCTTTTGACCTCTCGTGACCCCAAATGACCTTTGATCTCCACCAAAAACAATAGGTTCATCTACTCAATATGACCAATCCACACACCCAAATATGAGCATAGTCACATGTACCGTTCCTCGAGATATCGTGTTTACAAAGTTTTGACCTTTTGACCTCTCGTGACCCCAAATGACCTTTGATCTCCACCAAAAATAATAGGGATCATCTACTCAATATGACCAACCGACACACCAAATATGAGCATAGTCACATGTACCATTCTCGAGATATCGTGTTTACGATGTTTTGACCTTTTGACCTCTGGTGACCCCAAATGACCTTTGATCTCCACGAAAATCGATAGGGATTATCTACTCAATATGGCCAATGCACACATTAAATATGAGATTAGTCACACTTACCCTTCTTGAGATATCGTGTTTACAAAGTTTTGACCTTTTGACCTCTTGTGACC
Organism: Holothuria scabra; assembly: GCA_037179385.1. Lineage (NCBI taxonomy): Eukaryota > Metazoa > Echinodermata > Holothuroidea > Aspidochirotida > Holothuriidae > Holothuria > Holothuria scabra. The sequence continues at coordinate 1,333,180 of CM074181.1, read as the reverse complement.
CCAAATGACCTTTGATCTCCACCAAAAACAATAGGGATCATCTACTCAATATGACCAACCTACACACCAAATACGAGGTTAGTCACACTTACCCTTCTTGAGATATCGTGTTTACAAGCTAAAGCGTCACATACACACACACACACACACACACACACATACACACGACATCACCATCGCATAGATTCCTTGCCTGCCTTCGGCAAGGAATCAAAAAAAAAGGAATCATAAAGTTGGAAACAACAGCCCCATTTGCAAGCACATAGGGTCCTATCAGTTGTAGCCTATTCTCCTTTTGAAAAAATGTCACTGCGTAATGTTTTGCTCAACTATGATATCTTAATATCTGAGGACAGAGCTCAATACCCTTAAAGACCGTCCATAATGACAGATTTAAAACACAAGTCATGTTCTGTCATGTTAACCAGCCATCTTTGGAAGTACACATTCACACATATTTAAGATCTAAAGACGGCATGCAAAACAAGATAATCCCTTGATGAAATTTCAGATGCATACAACTGACAAAGTGCGTACAAGTACATGAAGATTTTGAAAGCCATGTTGCTCCCCTCTATCTCTATGGAATTAATTTTGGACAGTGAAAATGACAGGGGTTATTAAAACTACTTGCATCAATATGGCTGTGAGGAGATCCAATCATGTAATTTGCTGGGTGAGGAATAAAGATTGAATGAAATTGACACACAGCTGAAGTACAGTTAATATCTTCTTGAAAGGCATCAAAAAAATATGACTCAAAGCAAAAAAAGATGTTATTGAAAGGGGGTATGTTAAGCTGTTTCATGAAATTCAGTTTTTTCTTACCTGTGGCGTTTCTTTTACATACCAATCACAAATGAGCCAAATTAGACCATATGCATAGCCTACTTACAAATCATTGTTTCAGGAGTGACAAATTAACAATTCAATTTACTTTTCAAAAACTTGTGACCAAAAACTCTTTCCAATGATACATACAGCCCATTACAAGCAAGGGTGTGGTACTCTGTTTTGAATTGTAACTTTTGAACACCAATTGGATCTGATATTTGATTATCATGCTAGTTATAAGCATTGTCATGTGGTAGCAACCTTCCAAGCTCTCATTCCAGGCAGTCAACTCTCACTCCAAATTACAATTTTTGTAGTAGTCCACAGAAATTTTTATTTGGCACAGCTCTTTGACTGACACCAAGTTCAAAAAATGCAGAGTACTTTGGATCATATTACACATCATGTACTATACTGAAACTGTTTTGGTTACACGTTTGAGTCTGGAATACTCACCCTGAAGCAACAAAATGAGATTGTGTCTGGATGAGTTTTAAACAGAAGTGGGAGGGGCTGATGTCAGTAGTTTACGAGAATTGGAACTGTTTAGGCTGAGAGGACTAGGATGAAGATGAGTTTTAGATAGTTGTATGAGGGACTTAAGTAAGTAGGTTAAAGTGTGCCTCAAGTCAAAAAGAGTAATTAATAATAATTTGAATAAATTAACTTCAACATTTTACATCTCAGCTCAAGATTTCCCCATGAAGATGGGAATTGGACTGTTAGAATTCATTTTTCATGCTGCTAAATGTATATTTTTGAATTTTTTGACTTGAGGTACACTTTAAAAATATTGGAAATTTTTGGGGTGAGAACACTAGGCCTTTAAAATATCAATATCAACCCAATATGCCCCTTCAAAGAAAGAAAAAGAAAGATTGAAACACTCACTAGAGAGAGAAATGGAAGCAGAAGAAGCACAAATGAAACAAAGAGAGGAAGGGCTACGGAAAGTCTGTAAAGTTGACATGCATAGGGGGAGGGGAGGATGGAGGTAAAGAAAGCAGGGTTTTGGAGGGGAAGGAGTGATGCGAAGGCGATGATAGCTACTAGGAGAATGTAGCCAAGACAGTCCATGCAAATACGAGTGAAAGATTTTGAAGGGCAGAAGAAAGGCTGAAGAAAGGAAACAGAAAGGTGGAAGCAAAAATGAAGTTATGAGAAAATCATGAAGTAGAGTGATGTAGAACAGGGCTCCCACACCATTGCCATCAAAAATTACATTAAGCTTTTACCATGACCTGTATTCATACCAAGTTATGACAAATTCATCATCAATGCATTTTTCTAGTGGTGAAAATCTGTGATTAAAATATGCATTGAATATTAAAAATAATTTACACAATCACCAGAATATTCTGTAGCCTTATCTATTAATTCTGTCACTTTTTGCAAACTTCAAAAACTTTTTTAGGCAGGAAAAGAGAACAAATAGTTCAATGACTTTTACAGCTGTGGGAACCCTTTTGCAGAACTACATAAAATTTGTAATGAAATGATTTGGCATTTAAACTAGTAGCATGTGAGTTATTTGGATGTAATATTTGAGGTACAAGGGAGATTGGAAAGCTATTGAAATTCATAATAATACATCACCTCCCTGACATTCACAACCCATCTTGGGTGATCAAATGTAGCCCTATCCTCCACCCCAGTTACTTTAAATGTCACATATATTGGATGAAAAATCCATCACCAAGGGTGAACAACAAATACTAGGGACTTTTACTGCGATATCTACCATCAATTATCACAGCTTTCATGACTTCCCTTGCACCCTCAGAATTTGGTGATCAATTTTTTTCCTCCTTTTTGCAGGATAAGCATATCAAGGTAAAATGCCACTCTGAAAGCTTATTGATTAAACTAACACTTAGCCTCAAGGCCTGACTACACTCGACTCTACGATTCTAATGAAACTGTGAAATCAGCTTGAAATAAAAATGTATCTGATGTCTCAGGAACAAATTCAAAATATGTTGAGTTCTTGAAGGCAGTAGAGATATACAGATACAGACCCAAATGTCACTCGATGAATAGTTATGGAACTGTTTTTAAAATGATTTCCTTCTCTTGGATTTTTCTGCCTTTAATAACTGGATGAATAAAATGCTGTAAAAATATCCCACATGCAAGAGTAGAACTGCTCTAAAATTATCCCTTAACTGAGCCTTACAAGAATTCAGTACACCTAAAAAAAATTCTTTGTAGTGTTCAGGGAATTTTAGAAAATCTCAACGCTCCCTAAGCCTCAGCATGGTTGGGGCTGAGGAAAGAAAATTTTCCAATGTTGGCACCTAGACAGCAAGAAATAAATAAACACAAGAAGGATAACACTATGGTAAGGTAATCAGCTACCCCACTATTTGTTTAAACAATAAAATTAAGTTGTAAATTCTATTGTCTCATTTATTCCATCACACTCTCTCATACCATTACACAGTATAGTTTACATTGTCTTCCTAACTTCCCTTTTTCTCACAAAAGGCTTTACAAATAGCTTTCACTCAAGTTAATGGGAACTGATGCATCGTGTAGGCCCTTTGCTTGATAACTATTTATCTGTAGTGCCATCATTCTGCAGAGGCTAATTTGTACTTGTAACTAATACAGTTGCCATCAGTGGTGTAGTACTTGAAGGACTTTCTGATCATGCAACCTAACAATTTTTTCAGAGTAAACTCATCAAAAAATGAAGGAATGAAATTTAAGATGTTTCTTAAAGCCCTTTAAATCTGAATTTTCTAAAATCTTATTTTCAGACAAAAATCTAAAAGAGGGCATCACTTGTGAATCTGCAATATCTTGTTTTCTCCTAGTTTAACCTAGTATACTTTTACTCTTCAAGATAGCATGTACTGTAGTATTTCCATCATAGCTTATGTCACATATATTCATTCTACACTGATATTTTAGTTGATAACATTTTGAAGTGGGGCCCCTCGTAACTTTCCAGTATCCAACATCACTGAGAAAATGTATGTAAAATGTCACCAGCTCTTTGAGCTAAAAATAACAGGAAATTTAGCATTTTAGGATAAAAGCCATTGCAATCTGAAGCAATCCAGATATTAGGGCAAAATCAATTGGAAATAGAAAACTCAACAAAAATAGAAATGACAGCAAACACTAAGGTTGAACTTTGTAAATAAAACGCCACTGCAGAACAATAAATAATCCGTGCATGATTAGTGTGTGGCACAGAAGAAAGTCATAAACAAAGCCGTGCATTATAGTCTGGTTACTTTTGTCTGACCTTACCTTGTTTTTCATACTGACTCGTACAGTACCCTCTTCTACAAAGTAGCAACCGTCAGCATCATCTCCCTACAGGGTACAGCAAGAAACAGGATTAAACTTATATACACCAGTCATTTCACCCAATGACTCTACCACCAGCACATGGTATCATAGATGTACCCTGTCTCTATCAGGTGACTACCCACAGTTTCAAATGACTTTAGGAAAAGAAAAAAATCTCCAAAGAAAAATTTTCTAAACCTTAGTCTGGTGCATAGTAAAGAAAGATACTGTACAATGCAATTGAGCCATGCAAAGATATGTTAATTGTCTGCAGATTTTTAACCCGAATGGGACGACACAGGAAATGCATCAATGACTCAGCAATAACTGCCAGTTAGATAAATGACTCTGCCCTTAGTAAGAGCAAGGAGGTTCAAACCTGTATAACCTCCTCGGTAAGATGCATGTAGAGTGCATACAACAAAGAGTTGTTACTACTCACTACAGATTATCTATCGTAATAGAAATACGTATTTCATTTACTTTAAAATGTGCATTACATACCTCTAATAATTTTGACCAGCTCTGAGAAAAGTCAACAAGTAAATGCAAAAGTGTGTAACAATCAGAGAATTGCAGTGTCCATTTTTCACAACTTACCCCTTCCTATATTAAATCCCTGTCATGTGTATATTTTGGCGTATGCATGTTGACACTTTTCCAGAGGTCAAATGTCATACTTTCAAAGTAAATCTCTCTAAGAGGAGAGTCATTCAACTTACTGGGCTAAGTATGGAAAGTAGGGCACAGAAAGAGTGAAAGTGACTTGAACCTAACTGCCAGTGAGATATGACTCTGCCCTAAGAAATATCTCCATAACACCCTTCAGCATTACAATACCCTGCCTTCACATAATACCTATGAATATTCAAAAATGTTTATTCAAGCTGAAGAGAATATTCTTCATCGATGTTCATATGTGTCTTTTTTTTCAACATTAAATAGAAGGGAAAAACATATCCTACCAGATCCACCTTCAAAAGGTTTGGTAAGCTTTAGTTTGAAGTGAGAAACAGTGTGGCACCGTTCTTACTTTCACTTTTCTCAAAAAACCTTAGCAAATGGACATATTTTCCACTTATCTGAACTTCTGTCACTATACTACTCTCTACTTTCATTACATTTGCCTAGCAATTGGTTTACCTGAGATATGATGCAATCCCCATCAGAGTACTGTTTTGTGACCAATGCGTCAGCTAGATTCATCCTTTCATATGGCTGTGTAAAAAGGAAATGAAATTTAAGTCAAATTACTTTCAAATTCAAAATACTGGTTTGCAGTATCATTCATAGGGTTATAAAGGTCATAACACTGACAATTATCCATATTGGTTCTCAATATAACACCAAATGATTAGAATACAGCACTAAATGATTGACATTACGTACCCACTTTTCAAACTATACCCCTTCAACCAGGGGTGGCCTTATGGAAGGAGGGCGAGAGGGGCAGATTTTGTCCTCCCCCCTCCCCCAACTTAGGCCAGTAAGGGGATGGGTAAACAAAAAAAAAGTAAATAACATACCTATCCAGAGACTTAATTTTTCATTCAGAGATATGCTAAAACCTCAGAGCTTCCAGGAACTTCCCCTCTCGGAACCCTAACCAGGAATGGGCACTTTGGGCATCAAAATAACCAAACAAAACTTCTTGGACCCCTAGCCAGAAATGGGCACTTTGGGCATCAAAATAACCAAACAAAACTTCTTGGACCCCTAGCCAGAAATGGGCACTTTGGGCAACAAAATAACGAAACAAAACTCCTTCAGACAAGCTTCAGAAGCTGTAGTCAAGCTTTGCTTACTGTACAAATGCAAATAGCAGATCAGCTGGACCCTGCTATTGTAACGTGTATAGCAACATTTACATACATAGCTGAAGAAGCAGGAGTCTTTTGTTTGAAATGATGCCTATCTGATAACCACAAGTCAACTGCACCTTAACACCTGTTTGCTCAATGTTCACTCGACGTTCCCATTTCCCAGGGCTGTAGAGTTAAGAAGTGGGTTGTAGAATATGTCAATGTTATTTCCAGCCTGTTGTACGACCACAAAGGGGAGGGAATTGCAGCTTGAACTTGTACTGTATTCAAAACAGCTTTTAACCTTTTACCTTTTATCTAGTTGACATTAACACACTTATGTGTCATTAAACCTCTTCTAAATATTAAATTAACCATCAATGTTTCCATAGCAACAATTCCCCCCCATCTTACAAATTGTTTCAATTCATAAATCATCATGATATTATAAACAATCTCCATTTTTTCAAGATTTAAATGGTTAACGAAGAGCAAGCACCATTAAAGATCGCTGCATATTTGACGAACATAAACACGGTAATTATTGGTTGATTGGCATTATTTAGACTTAGCTTTCAACATTTCAAATATCTATCGCACCACTGGAAATAAAATAGAAGAGACCATGACTTGAGTATCCATACTTTGTCTTTGTTTCTCAACTCAAAGCCTGACAGCTTTATTTTTATGTGAATATTGGATGGTTGATGAAAGGGAAATCACAACCAGTGGCATTAAAGACAAACGCAAATGACGCAAAGTCAGATAGTGGGTGAGGTAACCATAGCAACCTAGAACAGGGATAGATGGTGCCATCGGGTTAGAACACGATAATAGCCTTCTCTTGGCAAAAACACCACCATCTTCTTATTCTCATTTTCCAGAATAATCGTGGAAGCCGAGAGAACATTTAAGCGTCAAATTGGCAAAATAATTCAGCCCAGTCTTTTCAAATGCACACAATTTGATTTTAGCCAGCAGCCTTGTCACTTTCGCTACTCTAAATGGAAAGAATCCTTCAGAGCTGCAAAATCTCTGTCCCCAAATCAAAATGCATCTGGGAAATGCACCTTTAACAGGTGCGTTTATGCTTGAGGTTTGCTTTTGGTGACATTCTATTTCTCTCCACTCAAGAAACTGCTGGAAAGCAGTACTATTAAATCTGGTACACAGAGAAAACACAATGATACCAATGGAATCTGAATAGAAGCCCAAGAAAGTTATAATTCCGTGTCATGCTATGTTGGGAGAAATCAAAATTGAGAAAAAGTAGAAGCAGACTGGTACATAAGAAATGACGGAAATAACTTTATCATTTCTCTTTATCACACTTCCAATGCATTCCATTAATTCTGATTTATAGACTTTATTATTTTCCAAGATGTACTGAAAATGGCTTGAAAGTTTTCTACAGTGGAACATTTGAGTTGGTTTGTGAAATTCATCAAACTTTTCCAAACAGGTATTAATTTCCTTTCACATATTAATGACAAATGATCAACCAATCCTAATGTCCCACACACAAAACAATTATTTCATGAGGGAGAAACTAATGAAAAATTCTGTTTTCAAAAATTAATGACCAGACACTTTTTCAAATTTACAAGCATAGCGATCACAAGCATGGGACAAAAGAAAGTAAAAGAAGAAAAAAAAATAATCGGCAAAAATTCCTTAGGAAATAGTTAGAACTACTTATTTTGCATTACCATTGAATGAAAAACTTAACTATGTTTATTAAAAGGATTGTCACATGAAGGTAACCTTCAACCTCCTAGTTTCAATATAGATATCACCTCAATATGCCCTAATGTACTGCTCAATGGCTTTAGGATTTGGGTATGTCCACAGTGAAGGGGAACATTCAGCATTTGGTTTTTGCTTTAATTATCATTTGAAAGATATCAGTACAGTTTGGTTCTTTTATAATTCACTACAGTTGGACAACTACAGAAAGACAGGAAAGATAACTTAACCGAAGTCCAACCAGGGACCTCTTATAGGCTATACATGGACAGGTCATGTAACACGTATGTCCTATCTGTAGATTGTCGCCACCGACTGGGGCCAAAAAAGGTGCACTACGATGGCAGCTGTGAAGCGGTATTTTTTGTGACTTGACAAGGAATTGGTAATATTTTAAACAAAAGTTTAATTTGAATTAGAAACAATATTGTATTCCTTTAATACAAGAAGCAATTTTGAATTGACCATGAATTACTTAAAAAAATATTTGTCTTTTTTTGCAAAATATGTTGATTTACTTGAGCAAGTGCCAACTCACACACACCCATAGCAGACAGCCATCTTGCTATGCCTATACTCACACTACCATGGCAACAAACTAATGTTAGGTATGCTCTGTCTATGTAAAGGAAGTCTGTGTGTCCAACATATGTAAAGGCTATTTTGGAGAGAATTCTTGGTTATTTATCCTCTTTTTTCACCTATGAATGTGACATTAGGTGTAGTGTAAATTTATGACGCAATTTAGACCCTTGTTAATGTGACTATGTAAATTCTCCATCCATAAATGTAATATACAGAATGAATGATAAATGACAAATTTGGATATTTTTAATTTTAATTAGGTGTACAAATTTTGCAAAATTCCATCAGCAATTTGGGGCAAATTTTGAGTTTTGTAAGCCCTTTGGAAAAAAAATCATACTAGTTGATCCATTTATTATAAAAAAAAAAGATTTTTATATCATAAACTATGATGTAACACTTAAATCAGTCATGTGAACTGGAACAAAACATTTTTCCCTGATCAGTGGAAAAAAAATCTATCCCTTACAATTTTATACCCAAGTGAGAAAACTTACATAGTAAACGGACTCTTAGGTGTAAAACCTTTTGCAATACTTTTTATTTTACTGAGGGACACACTTGCTTTGTATTTGGCAAAATTTTTAAATGGAACCTGAAGCACAGTTTGACATGTATATGTCTAACAGTCAAACTGCATTTTTCATTACCAACTGCTATTATAATCAACCTAATACAAAATACTGAGGATCAAGAGATCCACACTTACTGAGATTGACTTAAGGTCTGTTACGTATATCCCCCCTATGACCTGAATTAAGCCAAGTGTAAGGAACTTTAGTCGGCTTCTCTTTGTCACTTACGCAAGACCCGTAAAAGGTCTCTTGATCTAGGGCAAGACACCTATTTTTTTATTTCTCGAAGTGTAAAAAGAGAAAAAGATGGAGCCGAAACAGGTGATTACAAATTCACACGATAGTGAAAGTGTTCCCGGTTGCTGACTCCTAAACCCAGGCAGTGCAACTGACTGGTTATGTTACCAAGAAACTGAGATAAAGGTGAGAGGATGGGAGAAGATAATGACGGCTGGAGATGTATCTAATGGAGGGAGAGAATGAAGTGGCCTCTTGATGGGAGATAAAAGCATGACTGAATGGGCTATTAAGAAAGTCTGATGAACAAAACACCTTCCAAGGTGATAGGAGAATACAGCTGCCAAGAAATGACCAACCAGAATAACTAACTGATAATGGATATGAAAAGCTAGACAAAGGAGATTGATGGTGTGTCTTGGGTGCATTTAATGATAAGGTTCGCTGGACAACAGACTCTGAGACGACTAGCTCAAAGTGTAAACAGAAATCTTGGTAGGAGAAGGTTGGGTAGAGAGTATGTTAACCTGTGTATGGTAAATCGTCTAAAGTTCTCAGCCTTGAGAGTAATAAGTGACAACATTTCATTCTGACTAAATGATGCATTTAAAATTTTAAAATGCAATTAAATGTACCAGAAACAAGGGAGAAAGGCAGCTGTTGTATAAAGGACGTATCTCAAACCACTGGGGAATAACATGGTCCTGTAACTGTTAACTGCTAACGCTTTTATAAATTTCATGTATAAACAATCCAATAAATGACAGTCACATTATGATGAAAGGTTTCTTTTGATCAACTAAACCCCTAATCTGTCTGAATGAGGGGTGAAGAAATTTTGGTATATGAATACCAAAATCTTTAATGGTGAACATTAGCTTAGATGGAGTTTTATGGCCCAGTTTCTAACAAATTGGTCCAAGTCAAGTCGTCCACAACCTTTTTTCCAAATGTGGCTCATTGGCTTGTTTTCTCTACTCAATTGCTTATTCTGGGCACCAAGCACAATGGCAATAAATTCCATTTTTAAAGTCTTTAGAATGACCCAGCCAGGACTCAACTCCCGACCTCCTGACAGCAGTCTGATGCTCTATAACCACTTGAGAAAGCAGTTAGTTTAATTGTGAAAGACAGACAGACTATACAGTAGCATAGCAATGTTTTTTTCCTTACAAAATAAGACCAAAAACACCCTAATTTAAATCATACCTCTCGAGGACTGATATCAGATTAACACAATGATCTGAATATAATCCACTGATTAAATTGACAGTACAGAGAAAAATTTCTACATCCGAAGGACTACAAAAAAAATGACAGATGACCGGGGACTATATCTGTCTTTCCAATGATTACATTATAAAATAGAAAAGTCATTTACTCGTAGAGCCTTTCCTCTGTTGGGCATGACAGCATTGTAATGATCCAATTAGCGGATAGAAGTTTTAATCAAAATGCAGAGATGTGGATGTCAACTGATGGATCAAATAAATTGATCACACCAACTAATAACATATCAATCAAACTGGTTATAGTTGGGAGACTGGTATTCACGTCAGATCGGTAACAATTTCTTTCGGAGGACCAGTTGGTTTTGTTATTAAAAGCAAGTTTCACAAATTTCATGTCAGGCAGGACATATTGTTACTACATATTGACCACGCAATTCACAATAGGAGGATTGCTCAGAAAAGATGCAGTAATTTATAGACTACGACCAACAGCTGAAAAAGAATTTTACTAGCAGATACCTGTGAAATTCATTAGTATTCAAAATAAAAAAAAAATGGTCAGCAATACATAACACCCAGCCAGTATATTCTACTATATATGGTATATTAAACTTGGGTGGGTTAGGTTTGTTTCATAGCTAGTTAGTTAGTTAGATGGAGTTTTACGGCCCAGTTTCCAACCTATTGGTTCAAGTTGAGCCGGCCACAACCTTTTTTCCAGTTGTGGCTCACTGGCTTGTTTTCCCTACTCCATTGCTTATGCAGAGCATCACGCAAAACGGCAATAGTTTCCATTTTTAGAGTCTTTGGTATGACTCAACCTGGGAATTGAACCCTGGCCTTCCGCGTGAAAGGCGAATGCTCTACCGTTAGACCAAACATGCGGTCTAGGTTTGTTTGAATTTTGAGCTTCTAACATTCAAGTTATATCTAGCAGTACCCAAAGTCTTTGCTCAACTGTGTGACATTGGAGTGTTTTGCCAACTCCAATGCTTATGCAAAGCATCATGCATCTGGGGCTTTGATTCTAGGGGGGTGGTGAGGGGAAAAATTGGACCACCATGAAAATATTGGAGGGCAATCATATCGTTTTGCCTCCCAACAATTCAGGCAGATTAACAATAATGACAAGCAGAATAAACCAGATATAAAGTTGTGGTATACAGATGACTTTAGGGCTTTATAAAACATCAATTTAAGCCTATTAAACTTAACAGAAATTACAAAATCCTTTATTTATAACACTCCAATGTATTGATTTTTTTGTGTATGTGCCCTTCAACGTGAGTGTGTATGCATGTTTACAGTACATGTTTATTCGTGTGGCCTTTCATGGGTTGACTGCTGATAGAAGAGTTTGGTCAGCGACACGATCCAGGTTCCAGCTGTAGGAAAATTTTTGTCCCCCCTTCCCATCCACAAACCAGACCAACGCTCCTGTCATGCATAACGGCTAGAAGCTTCCGGGTTGAAAATCTTTGAAATAACTTAGTCTGGCTGGCATTGAGTTTTAGATTTTCCAGGATCACACTCCTCAGGAAATTAAAGTGTGTGGTAAGTGTGCTGTTTTACTAAACTTTATATATTTCTGAGCTCCCTCCTTCATCTAGCCTAGGTGTGCAAAAATTGCACTCCTTGCAGTGACTTGAGGAGAGTGATGGTGTACAATCACACTCACATGCCTCGAAATTCAAGGCCTGATCTGGAGAATCACACGCAGACCTTCTGGGTAATAGAGGCAGATGCTTTACCATTATATCAAACAGATAGGTCTCTACAACACTGGGCACTGAATCCTGCTTGTATGCCATGCAAGCAGACAAGAATGTCTGACTTTACCTTAAAGGCCCAGTTCTCTCACCCCAAACAGTACCAATTCTCCTAACCTTCTTACTTAAGCCCCTCCCACAATTGTCTGAAATTCATCCTCATCCAGACACAATCTCAGTTTATTGCTTCAGGGTGAGTATAGAAAAACTCAATTTATATAATCAAAACACTCTCAGTACTGTTCATGCTGTGTAATATAAGCTTTGGCACTTTGCATTGTTTGAATTAGCTGTCAATCAAAGAGCTCAGCCAATTAAGAATTTCGATACCCGGGTACCAAAATTGTAGTTTGAGGTGAGAGGTTTGACCTTTGAATGTGTCAATGTCATTAACACTTGTAAGTAGCTTCTTTAGCATTAATTAGATTATCGGTGCTCAACATCTATATGGACTGATTTTTCCAATTTTCTCACTACATTAGGTATAATTTACCTTCAAATTCACCAACTGATATCAATTATCCCACCATTTAAACAATTTTGTAAACATTATTCTGATTAAAAAGTAACTAAAGCAGAGGAGTTGCAACGTATCTGAACTGCATTTAAAGCCACATATAAAATTAACCTTTTATCTAGTTGGCATTATAAAACGCTCTAACTATTCTAACTTACAAATCTCTAAGTTCAAAACTGGTCTGTCATGTTTAAAGTCTTCATCTTAACTTAATTGTACAACATGGTTGCTATCTGTCTTGTCATTACCATACATAATTCAGGCAAAAATTCATCATGCAAAGGCTTCAATTTCATTCAAGAAATTCTGCATACTGCAGCCTCCCTTCATACTCTGTCTTTTCTTTCTATGATGAGTGAAACCAGCATATTATTTTACATGATCAGAGAACCACAGAAATCTGACCTTCACGCTCAAACACAAATAAAATCAAAGGATACTTAGGTCATCCATTCCCTAAAATTGAAGCGATGTACACAAAGACAAGGCTGAAGGACAAAGTTGTCCAATCTGCCAATCTGTGGCATTATTTAAAGGATGCTTTCAGCTGTTTATATCCAATACATTGACTTTACATACAATTTTCACAAAGTCTACCCATTTAATTTAGAAAGAATGCCACAGTTTCATATAATATAGCAAATGGTTGATATGGCAATGAGTTGAGTCATATATCAGAGCAAAACTGATGCAAATGAGTGATGTTGTCTACTTGTAAGTCTTATATTCTAATGGTGAATGAATGAAATATGAATAAGCTCATCATGAGTCAAACCATTCTTTCAAATCCTGTTTAAATTGCAAATACAATATTTACAGCTTACAACTCTTTTTAAAAATGTAACTTCTGTTTTGAAATTAGACATAAAGACATAAAATTGGACTGAGTGGGCGGGCCTTCAAAAGGGTTTCTTTTTCTATTTGTTTTTCTCTAATCCGTGCAAATTCCACTGGGCTTCACTCAATTATTTTTCTATTTCTTTCAGTTAAAACTTCACGGGAATTATTTTAAATGACTAATGTTCATAATTCCAAAATTTCAACTTCACGTTGGGAGGTAACCAACTCAATAATTTAGACCAAATCTGGTACCTTTTTAAAGGCCAGTTTCAGATGGAAAAATCATAGATTACTCATGGGTGAAAAAATTTGTCTTATTTTTTCACTTGTAAGAGTGCATGGGTGCATGGTTTAAATAAGTGATTTAAGCATCCACAATGCAGGCAGGTCTGGAGTTTAAGTCCTAGCCGGGTCATACAAAAAACTTTTAAATGGGACCTACTGTTAATGTGTCCTGCTCAGCTTCATCAATGGAGTTGAGAAAACAAGCCACAACTGGAAACTGAGACATATGCAGCCCAACTTAAACAACTGGTTAGAAACTGAGCTGAAAAACCCCATCTAACTAACTAGAGTAGACTTTAGCAAATCTCAAGAATTAAATTAAAATTCTGCAGTGAAAGGAGAAAAAGTAAGTTCACCCAGCCAGCCAGGAATTGAACCCCTAAAATATCAGTTACTAAGCTTCTTTCTCTAGAATGACAGGGCTTTTATCCACTCAGTTGAAACACCAGCTGAATGTACAATATGTATCTTTACTCATAATCACACTGTCTTTGCCCTGTTGCACAACTTTGACCCTTTCCTTATTTTGTATATGTTCCTTAGGCCTCAATTTTCAGAAAAATTTATGGTTGTCCTTCGGGCGACCATTTCACTAATTTTAGTTGTCCACAAGGAAATTGGGTTGTCCAAAACAGAAGAGTAATTGTGTTCATGTACTGTTGGTACTGAAGAATAAAATGGTTTGATGTTTGAGAGACAGAAACACTTGAAATCTGAAATAAAGTATGATGGAAAAGTTGAAAGAGTTGATCGGTCAGCAGTATACTTCTTTAACCCTTTACCGTTGTTTGGGTCCTTTTGGACCCATGCGGAGAGCTCGGCTGTCACACATCTTCACTGTTTCACGCGGAGCTCGAAACTGCGAGTAGCTACCCGAAAATTCGGCCACAAGAGCGAGAGAGACAATAGTTTAAGGTCACAGGGTCAATGGCCTACGGAAGCCGATGCAGGGCGGGCTACGTCCGCTTCTCCGCCCAATCCCGAGGCGCGCAAATATGCCCCGATCGGAGCACAATGGTAAAGGGTTAATGTGAGAGAAAAATGGTTGTCCAAACTTTTGGATGTCAATATGAAATTTAAGTTGTCCCTGACAATCAGACAACCATGAAAATTGAGCCCTCTTTAGTTTGAATGATAGCTAGGGGTGTGGGAGGTTGTCCTACATAGTCTGCTTGTATTCTGTTTAAATAGAATGGGTCAAGGAAGGTAGCCTGGGGAGCAGACTCTGTAGTAGCCGAAAGATGGCGCTCTCTCAAAATCATAATGCATCCAGGTCTCGAAACAGTATAATATACAGAGTCTGCAAACCTTCTCCCAGTTTCCATGTACAGGAATCCTGCATTTTGAGGGAGGAATTAGTAAAGATGAGATCGTCACGTGGTGCATGAAACAAGTATGAATAGTGTATTTTTGTATGTAAAATTGATACAAAAAACTGGAAATAACCTTATTAGCTTTTGTACGTGGAAAATGTGTACCAGGTCATACGTTCGATGCACGTATATTACCTTTAATGTGAGATATAATTCAGTATTTTAATTTTTGTTGTGACGTCGTTTTTGGTGTTCATAAATGAGATTCGATAGAAAGTTGGCAGGCTATTGTATAGGTATGCCATGTAACTTAGTTGGAAACGTGGACTGCTCAGCACTGAAGTGGTTGAAAGACTCATTTAGTATTATTTATAGAAGCGAAAGTAAGATTTTTGAATGTAGTATTTGAAAAGCAAATAGCCTGCTGTAACATGGAAGGTGAATGGAGAAGAAGGAATAGATAAAAGGAAGGGGTGGATACGGGGGCTAAAGTCTAAGGCCCTGTTTGGATCTTGGATAATTTTACCCCAACATAATGCAAAATGAGATTGCTTGATTTTAAATCAATATTAAACTCCAATAATTTACACTAACTGATGCAAAATGCAGCAAGTTTGAGTACCTCAAAGTTCTATTATTAGTTACACACACCTGGTCATCCTTTACCCTTAAAAGAATAGTCCAGAACCAAATTTATGTTTGATATGTTAAAGAGAACTCTGGTAAAAGTTTCATTCATTTCCCAGGTTCGGTTCTCACGATATTAGCAATTGACACATTTTCTATGAAAAGTGAACTTGAAGCAAGCAGGTGTGATGTCATGGATTCACATTGTTGGCCAAAGTTTTGTTTTTCTTTTTTTTTCCTTTCTATTAGTTTGACCTTAAATTGATTAGGGATATTGTCTTCCCCTAAGGCACATGAAGTTCTTAAAATCCCTTTGCTCAAGATGCAGCAATGGTATTTATACTTTAAAGTTTTTACCCATAAAAGTTAGTGGTAAATTATAAATCAATACAAAACCATTGGCCAACAATGTGAAGCCATGACATCATGCCTGCTTGCTCCAAGTTTACTTTGTGTAGAAAATTTGCCACATTCAATTGCTCATCTCTCGAGAACAAAACATGGGAAATGAATTAAACTTCCAACAGAATGCTCAGAATCTGTTCCTCTTTATCTATCAAAAATAAATTTGGCTTTGGACTATTCTTTTAATAAGAAAATGTTAAGAATGTTGTCGTTTTCATTCCTGATACTTTCTTCAAATCAGTGATTTTCAAGAAAATGCAACTAACTTCATGAAGACACCCATATAACACACAACCCTGGATGATATTTTGAACCAAAAGTTGCTATCAATCTTTCATCACCCAGACTGATGCTTAAAATGAAAACACATAAATTCAAAAACATTCTTTCAAGGTGCTGTCTGGAATTTAGGTCACAACTCAAAAGAAGAATCACTAATTATAATATTAAATTTGATGCCCTATTTCTGCTCTTATAAAAGTAAAAATTACCTGGCACAATGAGTAAAATTACAAAGGAATGGCAACAGTCTCTTACATATTCTGTTAAGTCAAATGCCCCATTTTGATGTCCATATTGCCAATTTTGTATTTTATAATTTGTTTGCCATCAGTATCACTGAAAAGAAACCTAGCAGAAACTAATTTTGCCAATCCAGATATCTAGTTCTAGACTTCCAACTGTTCTTCATTAGATCATGGCTGTTAAACCCTTGAGAATTTCTAAGGTGATTGCCTCTGGCAATTATTTTCCAAAAAATACTTGGCAAAGAGCAGGGATAGGGAAATGCAACCTAAATTTCCCTATTATTACATACGACTGCTAATTCCAAATTCATTTGACAGATAATTTCTCCAGCTGACATCTTTTGATGCAGTGAATCACAGCTTGAGATTGCCATATTTTCCCATGAAGTCATAAAACTTTTTTTTTTAACTGGTAGAGATAGTGTTTGAAAACATGGTACATAAATTTATGGTATGGTGTGGTGAAGGGGCCAGAAAGAAGGCAGATCTAGAGGAACTTGAAATCTGTTCCTGAATGTTTATTTACTAGAATCAGCACACATTTAAAGAGTTAGTTATATGGAGTTTTACGACCCATTTTCCAATCAACTGGTTCAAGTCTAGCCGCCACTCCCCTTTTTCCAGTTGTGGGCTCACTGGCTCACATCTGAAAAGGTCTTTTGAGAGAGAAGAAACATATACTTTGTATTAATGAATGTTGAATTGGAATTTTGTAAAATTTGTCAAGAAAAACTTCCACACGGATGCAAGACTAGACAGCTTTGTCCATGTGGTGACCAATGACAACATCAGACCATGGTGGCAGATCCTTTCTTGTTAATTTAACCCAATGCATGATTGAAGTGCAGAATAAAAGTCATGGAAAACTTGTAAAAACATAATTCAGATTGCTCCTTTAAACAAGGGCTTGTTTCATAGATCCTCCTCCAATCACTTACATTTATATCTCTTGCACTATCTTTGAAAAAAGCATGCAAGGGCTGGCAAAAATGTCTGTTTTCCAGGAAAGGAGTAAAGCTATTTCCCAGGGAGGACATTAAATTTCCCACAATTTCCTGTGTATTTTCAAGTACTGAAAAAGGAAATTTCCATCCAATTACCAAAATTTCCCTCCGCGGGCAAAATTTCCTGGGTAACGAGCCTCCCAGCATCCAATGTTTTTCCACTCTTGGACAAAATCCTCCATCTTCATCTTCAATAGCATCTTCACCAAAAAGTTCCAGGCCTGAATTCTGAAACATGCGAGTGTGATCACACACCCATCACTCACCTCAAATCACTGTGAGGAGTGTGAATTTTAGCACACTTAAATGATGAATTGGAGCTATTTTAAATCTACTGAAGTAATAATAAAACAGCAAACCTACCACACTCCTTCATTTTCCAAGGAGTGTAATTTGTAGCAAGCCTGAAAAATGTAAAACTCAAGGCCTGAAATCCAAACTCCTTTCCAACCACCCCTTTCCCCTCCTACGTGTGATGCTCTGCCATGGGCCGAGATCCTGGGAGAACAGGTGGACACGCTTTCTCAATATCTGAGAAACTGCTTATTGTCTTTTTTTGTTTTCCACGAAGTAATTTTTCTTTGAAGATGAAATATTCCCCCACCCTAATAATGGGAACAAACTACTGTCTTTTTGCTCTACATAATAATTGGAGTAGGGAACCCAATACTCAGTGACCTGTGTCTGGAAATAAACACTGTGGGCACCATAAGCTTAAACCAAGTAAAAAGTTGGGGTAAAACAGGTTCTGCAGGAGGGGTACAAAAATAGGGGGAGTGAGCTCCTCTCCGTCAAGAAATTTTTGAACATCTAAGCAACATTTAGCAATTAGTATCATTAAAATTCGATTGTTTTATTACATACTAAAACTCCAACAAACAAAACAACCCACTCACATACTTTTGACGCTCTCTACTTCTCCATGATTACTGAAGAATATTCATAAGAGTTACCATTTATACTTAACTTCAACAAATTTATTTTAATAATTCATACCGATTTCACACCTTTTATCTTCTACCGTCTCAAATTATACGAGTAGCAATCAAGAGAGAGAGAGCGCCAGGGATGAAGAGGAAAAAATATGTTTTTGAAGCATGTTCACTCCTTTCTCTACACACAATTATTTTTCGGAGGAAGAATAAGAGCATTTGCTACTGCTGTAGTTAGTATCTTATTCTAAGTCATCCGTATGAGCCAGTTAAATATCAAAGTTAGCTGCATCTTAATTTCAAGGCAGGTCGGTAACAACCAGATACAAGCCACTTAAGGTGTAACATTACTGTCATGTTCCATCAAACAGACGAGACGTCTCCTGCAAAAGTCCCTGGATATGTCATATCAGCGACAGCAATTACCAACAACATTTCCATACAGCAGACTGAAGAATTATGCCCTCTCACTTTGCAATGTGGCAAACAAACAAGAAATTAAACAGCGCAGGTGAGCGTAACTAAATGGGCCACTAGCAATCCCAGAAACCTGAGAATTAGAGCCTTCAGTATTTTGTGATCCAATCTCTTATGAGAGAAGAAAACTGAGTCAATGACATTTAAGGGGAACATGATGCAGTCAATTAGCAGAGAGGTACAAAAAGCTAAACAACATTGTACATTAAGAATTAAAGCAGGCAATTTATTTACGTTTCGGGTTTACTTGCCTCCCAACTTGTTGATAACATTTGGTGTTCCAGTTCTTTCAATCAATGTGCAGAAAGAATACCAAGGGGAATATACCTTTGATGGCTTGAAAATGTTAATTCTGTATCAGCTCTTAACAGAGGACTTTTTTAAAGGGGCACATGAGGTCCCCCCCCTCTGGACTTTAGCAAAACTTCAAGAAAATTTGACAGCTAATTACTGACCTCAGAGTTCCTCTTGTATCAACATCTCATCTGTTGTGCCCACAAACTATAGCAATCCCAAAGATTATTTACACAGGCAATTCCTGCGTCACTCATGGAGAGTGCACTCATGCATGTCACTTGACTATATTGTGTTCGAAGTAGTACTGACTTTTCGACTTCGCAAGGCTACAATGCCCTATAGAACCTGGTTCGTTATTAGCAAGCAGATAGGTGTAAAGGCAAAGCCAGAGATCCATGCAGAATATAAAAAATGTGATATTTGGCAGACAAAAATACTCAAGTCTGAAACATCTTATGCTGGAAAAATTTGAGAGAGTTTATAGGCCAACAGTACAATGTCCATTCAGGTAAAAGCAAGCTGATTTTGCCAAGAAGAAAGAGGAAGAACCAGCTTTTAACTTTTGGTAGTCTGTATGGAATTTCAGTTGTTCCATGACACTTGGACAAGCACAAAAACCAAGCCCTGCAATGAAAGTGCTTGTCATCACAACCTAACTGAGGATATTGTGAATTAGCATAAATTCCTTACCTCTAAAGACTTCAGCATGGTTACACTTTCAAGTAGATTTTCATACATTCTTCGTCTCTTTGCAGCATTTTTCAATACCACTCTTCGGAAAGATTGTCTATCCTGAGTGGGCAGAAGCAAATAAGTAAAAGATTTTAAAATGGCAAGATTTTAATGAACATTAAGTTTTTAAAAGGCAAATGCAATCACCCTTTTGTAAGAATTTGAACATCTTATCAAACTTATTTCAGAACACTATCTTCTTAATTACGTCACACCATTTTTAAACTGAATTGTGAAACTCCCACATGCATGAGAGACTACACTAGACTGCAACAGCATTCAGAATAACTGTATTAAGGGAAATATACAGAATTTGGAAAGAAATAGTTGATGTTTTGATTAACATGCCATAAGAAGGCCCCTTAGATTTGCACACACTTTTAAAATCCCAAGTTGTGGGCCTCACGTTTCAGCAGAGCATTGACCCTACATTTTGCACCTCCAGCATATTACAGAGACGATTACCAAGCTTGTGTAAACTTAAAGCTAGACTATTTTATCTAGAAATTTTCTGGCTTAAGATAATCAGCCTAGGAGAAAACTGCAGGCAAGGAATGGCAGTAACTGGACAGAGGAGGCCCAATCACAAAAATGAAACATGCATGGCTGCACAATTCCTGTCAAAATTTTTGAGGAGACCATGCTTGTCATGAAGCCTATGACAACTGTACAGGTATGCCCTTCTCAACGGTGGCTACTTCTCTGTTGTATGTTCAATTTCACAACTGTTGTTAGCAAATATTATAGGTCCTTATTTTATCAAAGTGCCTTCTCCATCCCACAATATGGATTCTACTTATCATGGTGTTAAATCCCAGACTTGGAGATGGTGGGACCATGAGGTAAGGTAGTCAGCAGAACATTGAAACATTACTTTGGGACTAGACAAGGTGACTTTCATTTCACAACCTCCCATTTGTATACTAACATTATAACTGTTCATTTAAGTTTGAATTCCATTATGATCCATTTAACCCTATCTATAAGTGTCATTTAAGCCCCCATCTAACTATTAAAACAATGACTTACCCAGATCTACTTTGAGAGTGAAATTTTGTAAAATGCACAGTGACGTATCATTTACACGAGACACCCAGATCTTGTTTTGAAATATGTAAATCAGTTTAAGAATTCCATCTATCTATGAAGATTTAGAGTTGCTTGTATCATACTTTATCCTGCTGAACAGATGAAACAAGTTCACAGATATTATTGAAGGAGAAAGTAACGTTGTAGCTTAACGTCATCCAAAATTGGATCCAGTCAGGCTGGTACGAGACGTTCCTGCACATATATTAGGTATCCCATGCCTGTAATTAGACCTTTACTGTAACAAGATAGCTTTCTTTTAATTCTTCTTGAATTTCCCACTGATGTTAACCATTCCCTAAAAAATATTAGCTAAGGGTTGTTCTACTTTTGCACACTTAGGTGACTGCTTCATTTGTATGCAACTAAATGTAACTTTATGCTACAAGTCAGTGCCAAATATCATTCATCTTAGCCTCAGTTACTGTGATAATCCTTCCAAGCTTAAAAAAACTTCCATTCTGGTTATGCTCACCTCAACTTGAAGGGCAAGACCTATTGCCCAAACTTATTTCCAAACTGACAATAATTCTTACAAATTTCTTAATTCTCTTTTCAAGTATCTTCCATTCCATCATATTAGAGGATTTAAATATTGCATATCCAGGTAGACCAACGTGTTACACCCATCTATATTTTAGAATTTAATTCAGTGATAAAAAAGTTGTCACTTAATTCCTCCTAGCCATTCATTTAAAGTGGTAGTCTATTTCACCATTTCAAATTGGTATGGCTGCATTTTCCCTTTAACTTTTATGTTACATTCTCTCATCTCTGTTCTTGACTTACATATCACAAGACTTGACATGAACTGCATTCTAATTTGTTCCTGACCTGAACATTTGACCAGGCTTTAATAGCAAGCTGATGACTTACTACAGAACTTAAACACAGAATAATTTGACTTTTCTGTTTTTAAGACCTACTGATTAGCTAGATTCTATGAAAGCCTATGAACAGTTACAACAGCTCAATTCATGTTTACCATTTCAGAGGTAATAAAGGGAAACCCCAGCAGTATTGAAATGCTGGGGGAAGGGGGTAATGTGGGGCAAGGATAGGAGTAGCTCAACAATCCAATTCATTCTACATTTTACACAGCTTTGTGATGTATTCAATCACAGGTACAAAACCTTCAGTGGCTTCTCCTGCAAGTTAAAAAAACTTTTCCACCCACTGGGATTTTTGTAAGGAGGCTGCCATATTTGCATTCGCTACTAGTCCAAGAGGGTGCACATTAGTAAAAATATCTGCTCCTCCACCAGTATACAGTATTCGGTGTCCAGAACATGATTGCACACCACAACTTTATGGAGCTGTTCCAAAAGACAGCAGTGCAACAGTTTCACGGTACAACAATGTGTAGAGCAATGGTTAATAATGGTTTCAAAGCTACACCGGTATAGCAAAGGGATTCATACACACACTGGTAGGCTGTGTGCAATGCACTGTGTTCATCCCTTAGTTATGACAACATACTACATGACTTGCAACACCACTTTAGGGGTTTGGCCATATCAGCAGGATTGGTACAGTATGAAAGCAAGCACTAGGAAACATAGGACATAGAATTTCAAAATCATAAGACAGCATTTGTGGGTTTGTCCACATTTTCACTATGATGGCAATCCATGGGAACCCACTTTTTTGTTCTATTAAAAAAAAAAAAACAGGTGGTAACTGATGGGTGGTATCAACTATTCAGTTGCACAATTTCATAACCAGTTTTTGTCACCTGGGACACATAAGTGGGGTTGACAAGTTGGTCTGCTATTAAACCTTGTAGTGAGCTCTTACCAAAGCCCAAAGTATTCCATCTGATGTTGCTACAATAGTTGCTGCCCTCGGTGTGTTGTACATCAACGCAAGCTCCCCGAAGCTGCCGGTGTTATTGTAAGCACCCACCTTCTTCACCTCTCCATTTATTTCTTTAAGAATGTCAAATGTGCCACTGCAAAGAAATGGAAATGAAACAAAGTGTGATTTGATAGACAGTGGAGAGTTTTCTTCAGTTCAAATTTTACTCTCCGCTAAATGGAGCACACACTATGGGACTTACGTTTTGCTCAAGGACGTGCTTCAACATTTCATCATTTTTAAAAGACAAATGGCAATTATGAACAGCCAATGACAAAATATTAAAATGTAAGTAATCTAGGTATAATTTCAAACTATCTTCCATGGTCATGGTATAGGATAACACAAATCAATGCCTTTCAAAAGATCCATCAAAATTCAAGGGCTTTCAAGATTTTTCAAGGCTGGAAATGAGCAGGTGATACCTTTTTCTGCAGTGTCAACTGATCTTTTTTGATGTAAGGCACAACTGGTAAAATGGAAAAGCTTCAGTTCCTTCAGCCAACCTGCAGCAACTGCAGCTACATGCTTTGGCTTTATATGTACACTTATACTATCAATATTAAGGCAATTTCATGTGGCATCACAGGATTGAATTTGACCAACATTGAAGGGCAAAATGTGCGCTGTATTAAGTGTATTTACAGCAGACGCACACAGTGTTTACATAGAAACTACTGTGACACATACTGTACATGTCGCCAGTACTCTAACTCCGCATGTTGATGAAACAGACACTTGCCCGAGGTCAATGACATGCCTTATAGAAGATAAATCCTACTATATAGTTATGCTTGTGGCAACATAGCATGACTGCATGCCTAACTTTTCAACTTTTAAGGCCCTATGACTTTAGGGTGATAAAGGGAATTGTAGTGATAGCTGCAAAAAAAGACAGACAGGGTTGGAAAGTGGAATTATTTTTAGCCAAAGAAATATTTATACACTTTTCAATTGTAAGATGCACCCTGCAAAACCTAGTTAGTGGTGATTAAAATGTGTTTTGTTTATCTGAATTGTGACACGTACTGCATGGGGGGGGGGGGGGGGAATAGTTAGTTGGATAAGATTTAACGACACACCAACACAAACTTGGTACACAGTGTCATACTGTTCAAGTCCTCCCTTTCAGTCGCCTCTTACGACAGGTGGGGAACACCGTGGGCATATTGTACAACCCCTCGTCCACAGGGGGGAAAACCATTGAGGGACAACCATTGAGGGACTTGCTCGGTTTTGTGGCACCAGCAACCCGCCAGTCATGGGATGATCGAGTAGTAACGGTCTTATGTGCGCATTTAAGAAAGGATAGTCAGGGACAAACTCCTCGCCACACACAACCTCCTCAGCTTACCTAGATGCAGTTTTACGTCATACCCAGGACCAGGGGAATGTTATGTCAAAGCAATCTTCGTAGTTGTGCCGTATAAGTGTCATACATTCTCCATAAACATACATGTACATAGCAGTCCATGTTGGGTCAACTGCGTAGCGTAGGGGTGTGCAAATGAAGAAAATGTTTGAGGCTCTTGCTTGAACCAGGGAGTTGTCACAGTACACTGACCAATGTTGCCCAGGAGCCAGACTGTGTGACTTACAACTGATAATTGCATTATGAAAATGGTGTGATAGACATGAGATACTGCACCATAATTGTGCTCTGGTGAATAAGAGGTACAGCTGAGAGGGTGTAGTGTTTAATCTAAGCTGCTCTGACATGATTTTGACAATTAATGTGGCTTGTCAATTTGATACACTGATGTGTGAGGGAAAAAAAAGGGTTTAAGTTTTGCCCATATTTGATGCATGTAAAGTTCAAAAAAACTGAAATTTTCAAAGAGCCAAATTTTCTCATATTGAGAGTATTGACCCAATGTGTAATTTTTTAGAGGAAACTGTTAAGAGGGAAAATGAAAAAGGCTATCGAACTGACAATGTTATATCATGCTTCAGTATATTTATTAAACTGTACTTCTTTTGTCCTATCTTTCTATCAATGTTACCGACAACAGAGTTTGGATAGGTAATCTAGGTCCAAACAAACAAGTTCCCTCCCACCTGTTGATAAAAAGTAACCCCTATAGTTATCTTCATCTTCATTCTCAATAAAATGCAAACTGCTCAGAGCTTCCAAGGAGAAATTGACATCTTCACAATTGAAACTATGCTTGCTGGTAACTTATTTACACTTACCCACTCTCTCTCTGTCTCTCTCTTCATCTTTCAACAATCAACAAACAATTGACACAAATCAAACAAAGCACAACCTACAGTTTGCTAGCGTTTCTCTTGGAAACAATCCACTATCCTTCAACTACAAATGGAGGTTATTTGCAAACAACTCCACCGTTGACATTTTCAATTATTTTTAGAGTCTTCTGTCACAGCCCACATCCCTGTTATTGTCGTTCAGAGTAATGAACAAACTATTGCAGCATACATAATATTGTTTCAAACCCATGAAGTTCAAAACAAATAACATTCTCAAAGAAGATCATACCCTCAAAGATACAAGAGCATATTGTTAATATGGTGTGCCCAGTAAGTTACTATGTGACTTAGAACAAGGACAAGCATTTTGATATAATCTCATTAAATTAATATACAATTATAATTAAATAAAAAATTGATACGCAGCATGAGAATTATTCAAACTAAAATGTGAAAATTGTTAACAAGGGCCTGCTTTTTGTTTTGTCTTTTGTTTTATCAAAATTTGTCACCTTTAACAAATGAGATTCTTTGGGGCATAAATACTATAATCAAGTAGACCTGCTACTCATTCATAAATAGCAGCAGCCGACTATACAGAATCTGACAGATGGCAAGATGCGCATCACTAAAAGTCTTATAACAATGAGTAACATGTCATAAATTACCTGAAAAAGTACACTGCTACTTCAGGCCAGGAAAATTTTTCATAAAAGCAGTGATGTAGCTACAGTGCTAAAGTGTTAAGTTCTTACTTGGTAGTGCAACATCCAATGGATAAGCTGTACATCTGAAATGGGAAGGTGCTCCCAACTTCCTAGACACTTTTGCATGGCTACAATATGATCATGTGACTTTTCTTGTCCAGATCACCTTAAGTCGCTTGAGTGAGTTTCCACTTGAGTAAGACGCAGGCCATTAGGTCCACATTTGATCCAGTGCAGGGGATCAATTTACAAGTGGGAAGGCTTTAAAGGCTCACTTCTCTCACCCCAAACAGTACCAATTCTCCTAACCTTCCTACTAAAGCCTTTCCCACAGTTGTCTGAACTTCATCCTCATCCAGGTACAATCTCAGTTTATTGCTTCAAGGTGAGTATAGAAAAACCACTGACTTATATACATGGACAGCGCATGTAACTTGTCTGTCCTATTCATAGATGGTCACCACTGACTGGGACGAAAAAGGCGCACCAAGATGGCCGCTGCGAAGAACGGCTCTGTAATATTTCAAGCAAAAGTTGAACTTGAATGGAAAAAAAATATTCCTGCAATACGTGAAGTGATTTTGACCTTACCTTGCCATATTTCAAAAATATTTCAAAAATATTTCAACTTTCTTGCAAAATATGGGATATACTTGAGCAAGTCCAAACTTTCACACAAAACATAGCAGACCGCCATCTTGGTGTGCATTTTCTCACATGTACGGTAACGACAATCTATCGCGTAGTATGCTCGGTCCATGTATAGAAAGTCCGTGAGAAAAACTCAATTAATTTATATAATCAAAACACTCTCTGTACCGTTAATGCTGTGTAATATAAGCTTTGGTACTCTGCATTGTTTGAATTAGCTGCCAATCAAGGAGCTGAGCCAATTGAGAATTTCGGTACCCCCATTCCAAATTGTAGTTTAGGGTGAGAGGTTTGGCCCTTTAAGTCTTGAGAGCTTGATCACCCACGGACGGAGGATGGTACTATATGCAAGTGATCGGGGAACTGAGTGGGGACATTGCAGCAGATCAAGATGACCCAAGATCAATGAAGAGCTGTACCTCTCCAGCAGGTTTGTACCACCAGACCTTCAGTTCTAGATTTTCCAGATGTGCTACAAACACACTCCTTAGGAAATTAAGGAGTGTGGTAGGTATGTTAACTGTTTTATTAAACTTTAATACATTTATAAGAGTTCCCATCCTGAATCTAGGTGTGCAAAAATGCACTCCTCATAGTGATTTTAGGCAAGTGGTGGTATGCAATCACACTCATATGTTCAGAATTCAAGGCCTGTACCACATAAACCCGGTGTGTATGCATGGTTAATATGACCCAATTGGCCCATGGGCATACCATGATCAGGTCCACATTTAATCCTATGCAGGCGATCATGTTACAAGCAAGTGAAAATTCCCCACATAAGATCTTGAAAGATTGATCCACCTCCCCCCCACCCAAGGATTAGACTGCACACAGGTGATCTCCCCCCCCAAGAAGGATTAGACTGCACACAGGTGATCCCCCCCCCCCCCAAGAAGGATTAGACTGCACACAGGTGATCAAGAAAACAGAAGGTAAAAAAGTGGATCAAGGTGACTGAAGGTCAATGTGAAGTACAATACTGTAATTTTCCACCGCTGCGTGTTACCACACATACTCAAGTTCAAACAAAGATTACCCTTTGACCTGCATACATAATTTCAATGACCATATTTCCACACCCCTTGAACTAGAGGAGGTGATCCGAATTTGCAGAGAGGAATAAAGGGGATGGATGCATGCCCTGCTGCTTGCAAGTTGACCAAAACTGTCCAGTAGACTGACTTTAGTTCAGTCAACATCAGGGGATTTTGTGGGAACATTAGATTCCCTGGCTTCACAAAAGGATAGAATGGCACCAGAGGCCCAAAACTGCAGGGCACCAAGGCTGAGAGAGTCATTATGATAAAATTCTGTTGCTTCTATTGAATCATTTGGGAGACCACTCTTAACGCCAGAAACATCATGGAAATTTTTAAAGTGAAGTTGATACACAAGTTCAAATGGAGGCCCAAAAGGGACCTCAGATCCACCAAGGACCTTAGAAGGGCCCTGATGGCCAAAGGGCCATGGCAGCTTTTTAGATTAGTACTCTGCATCTGACTCATTGTCCTAGTGTGAATAATTTCCAACAGTGTCATGGAAATTTTACTCACATAAGGTGGAAACCATGGACTGGTATCCTGGTAAGTGGGGAGATATCCTCCCTTTGTACATGCTGTCACTGGATTTCACTCTATCCTCGCTTTTAACACTTTGCTAATATACTGTAAACACAAGAAGTTTTTGCATCTTTTTTATTATAAACACAGTGAGGAACAACCAAAAACTGTTTTAACACTTACTTATCAATTACATAGAAATTATCCCCATCATCACCTTCGTCTATAATGTGCTCTCCTGGGATAGTCTGAAAATAGAGAGAAAACACAAAATGACAAAAACTACCCCAATGTGAGCTCAAAGATGGTTGTCATTCATCATATTTGCTTATGGTAATTCTACTATTTGGGATTATTAGATCTTTGCATCAAAAAGTGCCAGTGCCCAGGTTACATTACAGGAAATGACCACATTGTTGCTATGGTAATGCAGTTATTTAGTTTAAATGCATGACATATCACATTTAAATAAATTATTCTTTTGCTCGGAAGAAGGACTTTCTTGGAAGACGTGTACCCAAAGACAACAAGATGGGAGAAAAGGTTGAGTTATGGATTTTTCCCAGGTGTGCTACAAATCACACTCCTCAGGAAATTCAAGAGTGCTGTAGGTGTGCTGTTTTATTAAAGTTAAATAAATTCATCTGAGTTCCCACTCTTGATCTTCCACTGTGAAAATAATTGCACTCATTACTATGATTTGAGGCGAGTGATGGTGTGACATTGCACTTGCATACTTCAAAGTTACACTTGGTTGAGATCATTGACCTCATCAATATTCATTAATCACCAGCTCCCCTTGTAAAACCCTGAATACATCCTTCTCCCAGGTTATAACTTCAACACAAGGGCCAAATGTATCAAATCAATAAAAGTCATCACTGGCTGTAAACATATATTATACCTCCTGTTATTATTGCAGCAGGCACATCACCTTGACAATAGTGACATGCATAGAGCATCATTTTAATAGGTGAGGAGAAATGAAATAGACCCAACACTCCAAGCTCTTACTCATATTTTATGAGTTATATTTGCAATAATGTCATGTTTACCTAATACCTTCTGCTGTGTATCTTTACCAAAAACTTGAGCCGTCCACAGAGGGAGCGAAATGAAATAGATCTAGCATAGCAAATCCACTTACAGCAGAAACTACATCAACAAACTACCACTTGAGAATATTGCCTAGACATATATAATATTAGTATTTAGCATGCAAATACAATCTTGTTTGTACATACAGTAATGTCTTTGTTCTGTCGGTTAGTCAGATGTGGTTTAACAACACACCAAGAAGAGTGTGTTATACAGCAAGCCATTTACTAGATATTCAAGTTTAGTTGCAAGGCCGTTCAAGTTCAGGCCAAGTTTGTTTTTAAATAGAGCTCAAATACAGTGCAAATCCTTCTCTTTAGCTGCCTCTTACGACAGCTAGCAGGAAATGTCATAGTCAGATACAGTATGTAATATTTTACAATCAGCTTCAGTAAGTAGTAATTCCAATTAATCTACTTCTAAGAAGACATCAGTGCTTAGTAAATATTCCAAATTTATTCCCACGGTTTCCTCGTGTGGATCTTGATCAAGCTCTGAACCACCTCACATATACTCCTGTTTTGGTAGTACATCCCCAGTACACCTCCTATGTAAGCCTTTTCAAGTTCAATAAAGACAACCACAATTCCAAAAAGGAGAGGACAGCTGCCTCATTAGTTTTGTTCTTGCTTGCCAAGCCAGAAGCCTAGATATTATTATGGGTATTGAACAGGAGTTAGTTAAATGGAGTTTTACAGCGCCGTTTCTAACCAATTGGTTTACGTCAAGCTAGATACTGCACTTTTTTCCCTACTCAATTGCTTATGCTGAGCACCAAGAGCAATGGCAGAAGTACATTCCATTTTGTAGCTCTTCCTAAACCCAGCCAGGTACAAAGCAGGTAGCAAGAAGCTAAGGAGGGAGAGCTGGGGGAATGAATCCCTTGAGAAAAAGGGCAAAATTACTGCACTCAACCCAAACTAATTTCAACAGCTAAATGTCACAGTTTAATATCCTCCTATTTCTATCCCAATATCCTTCATGTCATATTTCAGTACATAAATATTGCATATTCATAGTAGAACAAGCAGTGACTTTCACAATTCCATCCACAATTGAGAATAAAATAATTTTAAAAGTTTGTCAAAAGTCCACGAAATAGGATAGTCTAACTCAGTGGAGTAGCCACGGGGTGGTTTGGGGGTTAGAATCCCACCCCATGACCCAACCTTTTAATGCAAAAAACACCTAAAATAGAAGTTTTTTCTCTCAATCCTTAGACTTTTCCCTCATGTCTTGCCTCCAAACCTCCCCCATGACACCAAATGCCACCCCCATGATACAATCCTGGCTTGGCTGCTGGTCTTACTCTACTAGACTTATCCAAATTGGGATGACTGCATTTTTCTTTTTCCACTACAGGAAAGATCCTGGCAAACCAACGGCACAATCTTAAAAGAAAAAGAAAAAAAAAATTCCTGTGCACAGCTAGTGCTCTGTTGCATTAAACCCTCCAAGTTTTTATAAGGGATCTAAGAAATCTACTATCAGAAATGTTGTCTGTGTATGTCATAAAAATGGAGAAAACTTGAAATTAAAAGATACACACACCTTTAAGCCTTAACTCCCTGCAAGATTGTCAGAAATTAGCTGCAAAAGAGCCTCCACCATATCAAAATTGATCACTGGAAATTTTCAATGTTTTTTATATTATCTGAGGTACTTAACATTAAATATTTCTTGGTGCATAATTCATTGAGTCTGTTACTTGATATTCTGACTGGCGACGAATTACCATCATATTAATGACAGCTTCATATCAATCCTCTTGACGGGAAAAATAAGGAGAGGAAAAAAAATGATTTAAATAAAGTGGGTACTCTTTCGATCTTTAAGGAGGAGATTATGCATTCTCCAGCGCTAAGATGGTTATTACTCTGAACCAAGCAGCCAATGACCCTTGAATCACTTTATTATCTAATATAATTCCACCCCCCCCCCTTCAAAAAAAATAATAATAATGAGAAGAAGAATAAATTGAAACTCAGCATTAATGCTGACTAACTATCAGTGTTCACAAAAAACAAACTCTAGAATTTATACTGTGAAGAAAATATTACTCCTTGACAGGAAGACAGCACTGTCAGTGTATGACAGGGAAAATGGGAAATGGGCAAAGGCTAGAATCTATGGAAAACTGCAAAATATGACTTAATTTGACAATTATAGTTTGGGTAGAAAGATCTATAATTTCAAGATTCACTGGTAGTGGTTAATGAAGAGTGAATGTACAGCATTGTTTCAGTACGTTTGATTCAAAGTGCTTCAAAATCAAGATCTGGGCAGCATTTACTCCTGAATATGGTTATGAGTAAAATTGCAAGTTTTAACTTATGTTTCTTTACAGAACTTTGTGAAACATATTTCATCTACAACTGCCACCTATAGAAAGGACCCGACACTACCAAAACTTACTTTGTTTTGTCAACCAATTGGCCCAACTACCTCACTTATAACAACTGGATGGTGCATCTACCACAGAATGTCTACTGGGCAATGAAATTTCTAA
The DNA here is from genome assembly GCA_037179385.1 of Holothuria scabra. Lineage (NCBI taxonomy): Eukaryota > Metazoa > Echinodermata > Holothuroidea > Aspidochirotida > Holothuriidae > Holothuria > Holothuria scabra. The sequence goes on along the minus strand of CM074181.1, from coordinate 1,301,457 downwards.
CTGTGGTAGTATCACATACTACAACAGCAGAGCTATCCTAACTCACCCTTGTGTCATATCCATGGACCTCACACAGCAGAGGACAGCAAGTTTTAGAAAAGTTTCCAATAGGGATTGGTACAGCTAGTGCCAACAGTTAGGAATTGCATTGCCTATGATCTTTCTCCAGTACATGGAGCTGACTTACCAGTACAAACGTAGGGGTATGGGGAAGGTAAGTAGTGTTGCATTTTCCTTGAACATATCAACAATGTGCTGGGATTTATAACAACATTCCAACTACAATAACCAAGTCCTCCCACTCCTAGTAGTTCCAATTCTCCTAACCTACCTACTTACTTGAGTCTCCCACAACAGTCTAAAACTCATTCTCATCCATACAGATACAAGTTTAGTTCATTGCTTCATGGTGAGACAGGACCCGAATGTTTGATCAAAGCACTCTCAGTGCAGTAAATGTTGTGTAATATGAGTCACAGTACTGTGCAGTTTTTGAATTTGCTGTCAATTAAAAAGCAGCTGTGACAGTTGCGAATGTCTATGTTAACCTACAAAAATTGTAGTTTGGGGTGAGAATTGACTACCTTTGACTAACCACAGTTCTCCCATGACACCATATAACACATTCGTATTGGTGTGTCATCAAATCCCATCTAACTAACAGTTTTCCCTCTTTGCCATATGACTTTCATCACCAAATAAAGACTGGAAAATATGCTTTGGGCACCTACTGCATAAGTCATGCACTATACACACTTTCTCATTCATTTGATTTTACAGCTTTCAAAGCCTCAATGGTACAATTACATATAAATTAACAACATTCAATTGACCCTGTTGGAAAAGCATGTTTGCTTGAGCAGACTGAAAGCTAGCATGCAGGTTAATGGTCAGATAAATAGTGCATAATGATGAATGTTATCTGCACCGATAAGTTATTTCATTCCTGTGTGATCCGTTACGTAATTTCTTGGCCGGGTTTCAGTTTTCCTTTGTTTTAGCGTGGATAGAATGCACGCAGATGTTTTAGTTGAGCGTGGTCTCGCGAGGCTTGTTCTAGGCTGGTCACTTTTGTTCCTGTTTTCGTTTAGCTAGCCTCGCATCCTCTTGTCAACCGTTTCGCTTCAATTTTGTAAGTATTTTTCATGTATTTTATTCTTTAGTCATATTAGACGATGTTATCTGTTTATGCACCTCTGTGGATTCATGCAAGCCAATTCCTTTTGGGTGTGATGTGACAACCGCATTCGGGGTTCTACTAGCTAAGCTATTATCTGTTATTTACACTGTTCCCTTAATTTCCTCCCTGACAGTTCCACCCCTGTATACCGCTGTGACCCCAGTTTAACGCTGTCAACCCAGTTAACGCAGAAATCCGCTGTTAAGCACTGTGTGTGTTCTACCCCGTAAAGATTTGTAAGTGAGGGTTATTTTCAGTGTTCTGTCAAGTCACGTGTTATGTCACCTTTTTCAGGGTTTCGTTTAAGTCCGAGTGTATGTATGTCTGTGAGTTTGACGGTGTGAGTGCGTGTGTGTAGGCATGTGTGTGTGTGTCGTAATGTTTAAATGTCCCTATTCGCCTTAAAATGTCTTTCTTCCGGCCTCAACGCTGTAATGTTTTCTGTAATGTATTGCTTGTTACTGATTATGTTTATTTCTCTTTTTTCAAGCAGTTTTACCGTGTTTTCTGGCACGCGTACAAATAAAGGGGGGTAAAACTTCATCGGCGTGTCATTTCGTCATTTTGTTGCACGCACAGTGATAATGAATTATTAACCGTAAGCAATCATTGTTCAAGTGCTAAAATTCCCCAAAATTCCCATCGAAAAAGAGCGCCTTTAACAAGATGAGGAGTACTACTCATGGTTTCTGGTAGGTGTAAATGCCCACTGTATAACAAGGTGTTTCTTGATTGGCTGTTGCCACTAATTGTATTGTATCAATTGTATTCTTTGTAAGGGAATTAGGGATAAGGTAGGGCAATAATACTACTAGCCACTTGGGAAATTTCTTGTTAAACAGTGTGCATCCCCCATTTTGGTAGTGGACAATGGCTAGAGCAATCGGTGGTACAATTGATAATGATTGGTTGGAATTAATGAAGAAAATGACAGGAAAAGCAAAATTTTACGACAGCTATTTGGACACATTAGTGAATGCTATAAGGCAAAAACAAAAGGAAGTAATAAAGGGAATTGCACTTGCCTTCCTTTGGTAGGGGCACTGGGGCACTTTTGTTTTGCCAAACATGATTAATGCAGGCATCAATGGTATAAAAAGTATTATCATGTAATGAGAGAAACAGATTTAAACATCTCCCTTTTCCTTGGCTGTCTATACTTTCCTGGTCAATTTCTTCTATGACATGTTCTACAAAGCTTACTGCTCAAAAAAACAAAAGAAAAAAAAAAGTTTGAATACAATTCCGGCTGTTGTTATTCAACAGCCAAATCAGTAGAAATTAGCCTTTGCAGCTGTTTTTATCTAAGTTGAGGTCTTTAGTTTTCCACTTATCTCATTCTCTTGCCTCTGATGGCTGGCAATTTAAGTCATAGTTATGAATGTTCATAAACCTCATTAATAAAGATACAGCATTATAATGCTCTGCTGGACTTTTCTAGACTAGCAAAATATATGTAGGAAACATCATCTTCATAAAATTCAGATATTTCGTTTCATTATAGTCCACTTATACATAGGACTAGAAAGTAAGTCAAGATTTAATGAAACACCAACATGAATGTGTTAATAGGCCTACTTAGGGTACAATGGGGACTTAAAGATAAGAAAACTGTCATTTATCTTACAGTTGATATCTTTCTAATGCAGCTAAGTATTCACTTCACTGCAATGCCTATACCTGCCACACTCACATTGCAAAACATGTTTGATTTGTTACAGCCTGAACACACCTGACTTGCACATTACTGTGTCCCTCATGACTGGCACCCACAAATCAAGTTCCTTACTATTTAGCAACTGTTTATACCTGCTGCCAAAAGTTTACCACTGAAGCTGTAAATTCAAATGGTATCAAAGGAAAGGATCAATAGTCCAGCATACTAAACTATTATTTACATTTTATTCACATATTCCAAACTTTTCACGGGTATTCTAGACAGACCTACATTTATTTTTCTTTCCAGTATGTAATCATTGTACACACTCCATTCAATGATGAAGATAATTTTGCAGGTATGTCACCACTGGCCATAAAACACATTCCACTAGATTCGTTACCAGGACAGTACAAGGGGTAATTTAAAGGGGAAATGAATGTAATGAACCCAACGACCTTGCCTTTTCCAATGGTTTAAATGCATACACTAAATGAAGTACAAAGCCTCAGATTTTCTTTTAAAAGTTTACAACAAGTAGGCCACCAGCTATTCCACACATTCTCATTCAAATTTTGAACAAGAATTGACACTTGTTACTGAATACCAATGGTGGCTCCCATTTTTATCCTTCACTTCATCAAAATATTATTTTGAACAATGCAGAGGGTCTTCATCAAAAAACAAAGGTAGGACCTAAAACATTTTACTTAATTAAAAATTATATGTCTATTCAATTGACACATCAATCCATATCATTCCAGTACTAAATGAACATTTTTGCTATTGGATCTCTTCTAACTAGAAACCCAAAAGGCTTAGTGATTCCTTGCCATCAAATACAGTACCTTACCTTCTTTCAAATTGACAGTGTTTGATATATATTTCTTTACATTTTAGGCACAGAATTTTCGCAACTTTACCGCTGGTGACCTCAAATGACCTTTGACCTCTACCAAAAACAATAGGCCTCTTTCTCTCAACATGTCAAATCCATATACCTAACATGGAAAGTATAAGTCACTCCTATCTGAAGATATCGTGTTTACAAGCCATTTTCGAAGTTTAAGCAATTTTACCGCTGGTACGTGACTTCAAATGACCATTGAACTATACCAAAATCAAAAGGCGTCTTTCTCTTAACATGACAAACCTACATACCAAGTACGAGAAGTGGGGTTCACTCCTACCTGAATTAGGTATCCTGTTTACAAGCCATTTTCGGTGTTTTTGCAATTTTACGACTGGTGACCTCAAATGACCTTTGACAATGACCAATTGCAGTACGGTTCTTCCTCTCAACATGACAAATCTACATACCAAATATGAAAAGTGTCGGACATTCCTACCTTAAGATATCATGTTTACAAGCAAGTGTCACAAACACACACACACGACATCACCATCCCATAGATTCCTTGCCTGCCTATGGCAAGGAATCAAAAATGGGCCAACTAAATAAGATTTATACTACTGCTTCTAAACAGAAATGTTTTCCAAACTGGCCTGAGCATGCAGCCTCCTCATGAACTTTGCATGAAAAATAATTGATGATCAACTTACATATGAGGATACTAGGGCAGCCTACACCTTGCCTGCATCTCACATTTGCCAACCTTTTTGCAACACTCCAGATTTCAGGTGTCTAAAAAATACCTGCTGTTCTGATCATAACCTCATCTGGTTTAGACCAATCTGGACAGTCAAATGATCGTCTGAGTTTAGTCAGACATAACTGGGGTCCATTTCCTTTAGTCTTTCAATTTCCTTGCTTACCTGTGTCATGGAGCACATTGAATTGTATCTTGATTTCCTCAATTTCACTGAATATGAGAGTTTGAAATTCATGTAGACAATAAATGAAGGCAATTTAAGGCTGATGAACCCCACTAATGGCTGCCTACAGTCACTAAACACAGGTGCTGATAAGATTCATCTACAAAGCTCTGTAGTCTTCTAGCTACCCTCTTCCTCTGCCCCTCATGAGGCCCATATACTTGTCCCAAGGATCACAGTATATGGACTTATGTAGGACCCTTTTGGAGAAATCACTTGCTTTATGCTTCATATCTTATTTAATCATCAAGAGTTATTAATGGAAGTCCTTCCAGGATAGAACAGTAGTATGATTGCCACAGGACCAACATGCAAAAATTATGAAATAGCATTGTAACAGCTATTCACATATCCTATAACATTTATGTTATAACTGAAGCAAACTTGTTTTCAAGTTTTTTTTACACTGCATTGTTATGTCAGGTACAAAGGTGACTGTTACATTGCTATGTTAGACTGACTGCATGGTCAAGTGGTTACAACATCAACCTTGCAGTCGGGGGGGTTGGGAATTCAAGTCCTGCCCTACAACGTGCTTGGTGCTCAGCATGGAGTAGGGAAAACAAGCCAGTGAGCCACAACTGGAAAATAGGCCATGGTCTGCCTCACTTAAACCAACTTGTTGGAAACTGGGCCATAAAAGTCCATCTGACCTAACCTAACCTACACTGCTATGTGAAGTGTATTACATGTTCTGCATGGGCTTAAATGAAAGGTCAAGGTTCCTTCTTGACATTGATTCCATTTACTAACTATAAACTTTATTCTCTGTGGATATATAAACTGAATAAACACAAATGCTCAAGGGGTCAGAATATACACAACAAAATGATATCTGAAGACCTGTACCTATCAAGCATAGTACTGGTACAGGGACATACAATTACAATATTATGTTGACTGTATAGTACAGTACAATGTTACATTAGTCCTACATGTTATATTTGAGTTCACATACATGAACAAATAAATATCATGCTGTATATATTTCAGGGCGTGCCATCCCATTGCTAAGATATTTATACATAAGATGGTAGGCTACTTGAAGAAAGTTGATGAACTACAAAATAAAAAGTAAGGAAGGGCAAAATGGACTGCTCTTTTAATGACCATGCAGCTATGAAAATGTATGACTTTCAAACCTTAGCAGAGTCTGTATAAAAAAAAAGATTACTATTTGAGTCCATGCCAAAGGCTATAAGGGCTGAAAATAATGTTTTGTTTCACAGTAAGGTAGTAACACTACATGTCAATGTAAGGGAGTGAACTCCTGACAATTCTCCCCACATTTTCATGTACAAAGAGGGTAATTTCCTTCCAATAACCAAAATTTCACCCAAATGCCCAAATTTCTGAGAAAGGATTTGAGCCTCCCAGCTTCCCAACTTTAATTTTTAAACTAACTGGCCAAAGACAAAAGAATGAGATTGAGATCTTGCGTAACATATAAATGAACCCATAGCATTTATCTCAATCTAGAGTTTTCTGACTTAAAAAAGGAACCCCAGAAGGAAAATCAAATCATAAATTTTACTAGAGTTTGTGCAAAATAACCCACAGCCAAACGAACCTTGTCCTTGTGATTGCACTCCCAGCTTACACTGTTTCTCCCTAGAGCTTTATCAATTATCCTAAGAGTTTTAATATGACAAACTGGTTACACAATTCTGCACTAGATCAAACAGTCGGTGACTGACCAGTAGATTACAAGCGTCATCTCTTGATCATACAAGCAATCTAATAAATGAACTGGCCTCTGGATAGTGACCTTCCGTCAAAACTTGAAATACAGCAGCTCTTTAGACATTTAATACAGTGTTCCTGACAAAACTCAAAACGAGGTTTGACAGATCAAAATGAAAATAATGCAGATTCCAGGCTATAGACAAATCCGAGCAGCTAGTGACACCAGCCATTAGAAGGGTCCATCAGTATAAAATCATCTTAACTCATTATCTACGTGTGCAATTCTAAAGTCTCACATTCAGTGAATTTGAGGGAACTAGGAGGTACAGGGTATTTAAGTGCAATTACCCATAATGCAAAAAACAAAGAATTTGGAAGATCATAGATGATGGACCTCTGTCATACAATTGTCTCACAAATATCAGACCACCCCTTTTTGGGTTTGTCTATACTAGCTATGTATGACAAGTTTTAAGGTGAACAAGTCCCTTCTTGCATAATTTAATACTACTTTCACATTTTGCGGATGAAATGGAATATTTGTTTGGATACTTTCATGGTTTGTCATCTTCTCAAGTTTTGTGATTCTAGAACTCTTTTATTTTAATTCAGCCTGCATGAACACTTTTTCATTTAAGTTAATGTAATAAACTAAATTTACATATGCCACAAAAGGTACATCTCAGGGCCTGGCCCACATTTCTGGAAGTCCCATTTTACGAACTGCTACTGAAGGAATATGTCACACGTGCCTTGATCACAGGAAGTAGAGATTACTGAACTATTTATTAGAGAGTTCTGCAACTTGCAAATGGGTATCATGACTTGGTTGATTTTTTCATAGACAGAAAACTGCAAATAACTAATTGAAGTTGGTATTTCTGCCAAGTGATGTTGACAGCCAAACAAAGACTAGGGGTGTACCTTACTGCTGGAAATATCCAGAAAAAACTCGCCTTACTTTGCTATTATAAACACACTGTTCATTAATTTCAGAACATTATCACTTAAACATGTTTTTTGTCCCTAATGTTAATAATATTTTAAATTTTTGATTTGTGCATACCTTTACTACATCTCAAAGCATGAGTCAAGATTTATTTGGTAACTAATTTAGCCACTGACTTCTATTCTAGTCATGTTATAAGTGGAAATGCAAATTGATCTTTTGAATGTACATTTTCTACTGTACATTTCCTACTTCACATTGCAAAGTTTGACAAAAACAGAAAAAAAATTTAAAATAAATTTATGAATAAATTATTACTAAATGCAAACAGCATGACTTTTGTTAACTCCTACTTGTACCCTACAGCATATATCTCAGTGATCCCGAAGGGACTTTTATATAAAGTGTGCAGCCACCATGCTTTACTGTCCCCATACACAAAGCTTGAGAGATTTATGCTTGTGTTTTGGAAAGAAAACAGGAAATAATTGGGAAGCTTTTTAACAACAATATCCATCCACTTTTGAAAGCAAACACTGAGAGAAGAAGCTGCAGCTCAGAGGCCAACTGGGGCACCTTGAAGTCATCCGTGAGAAACTTGTTAAATTTTGAGATAAAAATGAACATAAAGAAACTGACAGGAAGTTAAAATATTTGAAGTATGCATGCATGCATCAGTGGGCAATGAACTGCAGCACAGAGGTACACATGCAAAATATTTTGATGAAATTGTGCGGCTTATAGCTGCTGCAGCTCAGACCAAGAGGGTCATTTTCTTTAAATTTCCCATACAGGTCCATAAGGAGTTATTCTAGCATTGTTTTTTGTTTAAAGTCATGCAAAAAAAGTGCTCAAAAGTCACTTTTTTTTGTAACTTGAAGAAAATAACAAACCAAACTAAGACTGCCAAACCTCATTTTTTACCTTCCATCAGACCAACAGCATGGTCAAGTGTTTACACCATTTGACTTGCTGTTGGGCAGTCAGGAATTGGAGTACTGTCATGTCAAAGAACCCACCGCCGATGTGCTTGATGCTCAGCATATTAAAGCAACTGCATGGACTAAGTGAAAATAAGCAAGTAAGCCACAGCTGGAAAAAAGGCATGGTCAGCTAGACTTAAACCAATCCCTTGGAGACTGGGCTGTAAAACTCCTTCTAACTCCACCAAGTCAAGTGGAAAAAGACAGTAGCTTTTGAATTAGATGAACATAACCAGAAAGCCAAAAGGCTTAGTGATTCCTTGCCGCTGAAATGTAAGGCCTTTTTTCCCATTGACATTGCTTGGCAATGTTTTTCAATTAACAGGGCTCCATAATGTGCCCACAAAGTACCCATGCAAGGCATCCAATCTTCCTACACTGAGATCCCCCTTGCCCGTTGTGAACCCAAATGACATTTGACCTCCACCAAAAACTTCTGGGACCATGTATTCACTATGTGCCATCTACAGGACAAGTTACAGGACCCTACAAGTGACATTTCTTGAAAGACTGTGCAGGAAAGCTTGTCAGGCTTTGAACATGCTGACTCCAAATGAACTTTGACCTTTCAGAAAATCAATAGGGATCATCTACTCAATATGACCAATCCACACACTAAAAATGAGCACAGTCACATGTACCGTTCTTGAGATATCGTGTTTACGAAGTTTTGACCTTTTGACCTCTCATGACCCCAAATGACCTTTGACCTCCACCAAAAACAATAGGGATCATCTACTCAATATGGCCAACACACTCGCCAAATATGAGTATAGTCACACTTACTCTTCTTGAGATACCGTGTTTAAAAGCAATTTTTAAGGAATTTACCTATTGACCTCTCGTGACCCCAAATGACCTTTGACCTCCACAAAAATCAATAGGGATTATCTACTCAATATGACCAACCCACACACTAAATATGAGCATAGTCAAATGTACCGTTCTCCAGATATCATGTTTATGATGTTTTGACCTTTTGACCTCTCGTGACCCCAAATGACCTTTGACCTCCACCAAAAACAAAAGGGATCATCTACTCAATATGAACAATCCACACACCAAATATGAGCATAGTCACATGTACCGTTCTCAAGATATCGTGTTAACGAAGTTTTGACCTTTTGACCTCTCGTGACCCCAAATGACCTCTGATCTCCACCAAAAACAATAGGGATCAACTACTCAATATGGCCAATGCACACACCAAATATGAGATTAGTCACACCTACTCTTCTTGAGATACCGTGTACAATTTTTAAGGAATTTACCTATTGACCTCTCGTGACCCCAAATGACCTTTGACCTCCACGAAAATCAATAGGGATTATCTACTCAATATGACCAACCCACACACCAAATATGAGTATAGTCACATGTACCGTTCTCGAGATATCGTGTTTACGAAGTTTTGACCTTTTGACCTCTCGTGACCCCAAATGACCTTTGACCTCCACGAAAATCAATAGGGATTATCTACTCAATATGACCAACCCACACAACAAATATGAGTATCGTCACATGTACCGTTCTCGAGATATCGTGTTTACGAAGTTTTGACCTTTTGACCTCTCGTGACCCCAAATGACCATTGACCTCCACGAAAATCGACAGGGATCATCTACTCAATATGACCAACCCACACACCAAATATGAGCACAGTCACATGTACCGTTCTCCAGATATCATGTTTACGATGTTTTGACCTTTTGACCTCTGGTGACCCCAAATGACCTTTGACCTCCACCAAAAACAATAGGGATCATCTACTCAATATGACCAACCCACACACCAAATATGAGCATAGTCACATGTACCGTTCTTGAGATATCGTGTTTACGAAGTTTTGACCTTTCCACCTCTCCTGACCCCAAATGACCTTTGATCTCCACCAAAAACAATAGGGATCATCTAATCAATATGGCCAATGCACACACCATATATGAGATTAGTCACACTTACCCTTCTTGAGATACCGTGTTTACAAGCAATTTCTAAGGAATTTACCTATTGACCTCTCGTGACCCCAAATGACCTTTGACCTCCACAAAAATCAATGGGGATCATCTACTCAATATGACTAATCCACACACCAAATATGAGCATAGTCACATGTACCGTTCTCCAGATATCATGTTTACGAAGTTTTGACCTTTTGACCTCTCGTGACCCCAAATGACCTTTGATCTACACCAAAAACAATAGGGATCATCTACTCAATATGACCAATGCACACACCAAATATGAGATTAGTCACACTTACCCTTCTTGAGATACCGTGTTTACAAGCAATTTCTAAGGAATTTACCTATTGACCTCTCGTGACCCCAAATGACCTTTGACCTCCAAGAAAATCGATAGGGATCATCTACTCAATATGACCAATCCACACACCAAATATGAGCATAGTCACATGTACCGTTCTCCAGATATCATGTTTACAAAGTTTTGACCTTTTGACCTCTCGTGACCCCAAATGACCTTTGATCTACACCAAAAACAATAGGGATCATCTACTCAATATGGCCAATGCACACACTAAATATGAGATTAGTCACACTTACCCTTCTTGAGATACCGTGTTTACAAGCAATTTCTAAGGAATTTACCTATTGACCTCTCGTGACCCCAAATGACCTTTGACCTCCAAGAAAATCGATAGGGATCATCTACTCAATATGACCAACCCACACACCAAATATGAGCATAGTCACATGTACCGTTCTCGAGATATCATGTTTACAAGATTTTGACCTTTTGACCTCTCGTGACCCCAAGTGACCTTTGACGTCCACCAAAAACAATAGGGATCATCTACTCAATATGGGCAATCCACATGCCAAGTATGAGATCCCTCGGACTTACCCTTCTTGAGATATCGTGTTTACAAGCCAAAGCGTCACATACGCACACACACACACACACACACACCTACACACACACACACACACATACACACGACATCACCATCGCATAGATTCCTTGCCTGCCTACGGCAAGGAATCAAAAAGCACAGGAAGGTTTGGGATTAATCTGAATCACCTCATCAACAGAGTAAGGTAAGATTTTCTTCCAAGAGCAATTTTACCTATCTTACCGCAAAAGTGGTAAATTCTGTAATCAGATTTGTTTATTTTTTTTCCTTTTGAAGAAAACTTTAACTGCTTTCATTTTGCATGGACTTGCTAATACTTGCAGTACCTATTGCAGTGGGTGCATTTCAGGGGAGGGGAGGGCCACTACTTTCCCCCTTCATATTTCGTCCTTTTCCCCATTTCCCCCTTCCCTAAAGTTAGTTCAGTTAGGGGTAATTGGTTAACCAAGAAATGATACTATACTGTTCCTGAGACTTAATTTTTATTTCAGAGCTTCCAGGGGCTTACCCTCCTGGACCCTCTACCATAGAAACAGCCATGTTGGGCTCAGTTCTGCACAGCACTGAAAATTTTTTGCCACCCAACATTTTCCTTTTCCCTCACTTTGCCACAAAATTTTCTGACATTCTGGCACTGACTCAATTGTACTGTACAGTGCGAATGTCAGCTTTAATGGCCTGGAATGCTCAAAGCAAATTATTGAGCTGTAATTAAAGATTAAATTTCTCATTACAGACTGTTGCTACCAGTACCATTTCAATTTTTAAAGGAAAAAGAAACACCTTCACACACAGGGTATGTTATTTCAGCCATCTTCAACCCATCATATTCATTTCTCATATCTAGGTACACCTTACACTAAAACAAACATTTGCTGGCATTGAATCATCATGGCACAGCTAGGAGCAAAACCGTCACTTATTAAGACAAACAATGTGGGCTGTATTTAACCCTAAATGTGCTACCCTTAAAAATTCAGCGATTAAATGACTTTAACCTCCATACAGCTTTGTATTACTTCATCCTACCCATAGACTGTAATAATGAAAGTAAAAGCAAAAGCTTTTTTTTGTAAAGTTTATTAACATAATGCAAAACAGTTGAATGACCAATGTATTGTTCTTATGAGATCTACACCCGGGGAGAGTAATGTTATTTATTAAACTTGCATACATGTGAAATTTCTGCAGCAGAGGGTATGAAGTTAAATTTACCTGGGACTGCAAATTAAAGTAAAAACCTCTGGCTCCAAAAGATATTCAAGGCTATTAGGGTACACTTAACATATTCCATGCATGTTGCTTACACTATAAAAGCTGAGCGTAAAGCTCATGACTTGCAGTCTTTACTATATCTGAGAATTACTGTACTCCAGTATTATTCTTCCAATCACATTTTAAATCTCAAGCCACATGTCCCACACATGACATTTGGAGACAACGTACGGTAAACATCCAGTAGGTTGTTATCTGCCTCCCATTTTTACGCTTTCATGAGACAGCCCATTTACGGTTGAAGTTTAAAGGCTTTTAAGTGTGACATTAATGAGCATTTGATGTAGTGCTCAGGTGCAATTGCACTGCTGACTGCTGCCAGGAAGAACTGAGAGCTTTTCTCGATCTCGTCATCTGATTCTAAGTGACAGTATGTACAACACATATTCCAGAGAGGCATTTTTCTCTATGAACAAGGCTACAGTGCTGCAGAGCCACAGTCATGCATAATTTACGTTGTCAATTTCCCAGGTACTAGTGTGGGTGTTCGTGAAATTTACATGAATGAGGCCTTTGTCCACATTCTATGTATTCTATTATACTTGGTTTATGATATTGTACTGACTGCACCTTCTCTTCATTTCTATGAGTGAGGGCTCTCTTCAGGCCTCGAGTTTTAGATTTCCCAGGCATGCTTCAAACCACACCCCTTAGAAAATTTAGGAGTATCGTAGGTATGTGTGCTTTTTCATTCCATAGATTTATATTAGCTCTTTATTCTTCAGCTAAATGTGTAAATAATTGCACTGCTTACAGTGATTTGAGTTGAGTGATAGTGTGCAATCGCACTACCATGCCTCAAAATTCTAGGACTGTCTTTTGTTCAATGCCTCATCTCACATACAGTACCTTCTGTGCATGCATGTACATTGGAACCACCATGGAGGGCTTCAGTGACCAGAAAATGAACATTAGTCAGACAGGTTTTTAACAGAGCTCAATTTTCATGGTTGTCTGGATGTCCATGCATGGTAACTAATATTTCATATGGAAAATCAAAAGTAAAAGTTGGTTGCCCATTAGACAACCAAATTTTTCTTGGTAAGAATTAAAAGGGCACATGTCCCCAAGGCAATGCCACTGTTTTTGGAGGGGATGAAAGTATTGCTGGGTTTCACTTTTGAGGTCAAATGGTTTGATTAAAACAACTTACTGTAATCCCCCCCCCCCTCCCCATGTTGGTACATTTTAAAAGTAACATTTCCCTTTAAATATTTAGAAAAAAGGGCAATAAGGGAATTATGTTCAAGACCATGCAGGGCATAGACAGATTTGAAGACTCTCTTGAAGGACCAGTCCTCTTACCCTAAACTACAATTCCTACCTAGGGGTTTTACTAAATTCTCAATTGGCTCAGCTCTTTGATTGACAGCTAATTCAGACAATGCAGAGTACCAAAGCTTATATTACACAGCATGAAGGGTGCTGCGAGTGTTTTGTATATACACATTGAGCTTTCCTATACTCACCCTGAAGCACTAAGTTGAGATTGTGTATGGATGAGGATGAATTTCAGACAATTGGGGGAGGAGCTTAAGTACAGTAAGGAGGTTAGGAGAATTGGCACTCTTTAGGGTGAGAGAATTGGGCCTTTAAAAACCTACTTTAAAGGGCCATTCCTCTCAGCCAAAACTACAATTTTGTAGTAGTCTACAGAAATTCTCAATTGGCTCATTTCTTACATTGGCAGCTAGTTCAAAGAATGTGGAGTACCAAAGCTCAAATTACAAAGCATGTATTGCACCGAGAGTGTTTGTTTTTTCTTTTTCTTTTGCAAATTGGGAATTTGTTCAATCACCCTAAAAAATATAAACTGAGATTGTTTCTTGGTGAAGATGATCTAGTTGGGGGAGAGGCTTAAGGTAGTATAAGTAATAATGGGACCAAAATTATTTAGAGTGAGAGAATGAAGTCTTTCATTATTTCACCACTAAAAAGAGATCAGAGTTATGCAAGTGTCATTTCAATGTACATATATCTCACCATTTTTCCAAAGGCGAGTCCTCATTTTTTGATTGACTAAGTACTGTACTACACTTTAAACCCAAAACTTTTTTCAAAACACATTGCACTTGACCCCATTAACCTATTGTCTGGCCTTGTTGAAATTATTTGATGAATTTGAAAGATGCAAGCTAGGCCACATACCATGCTCAATTCATTGTCATTACAAATAAATCTCTACAGCACAACCAGCTTTGTCCTAGGATCGGAGAATGTCTCCACACAGAAACAGACAAAGGTGCTGATGATCTAGGTATTAAGTCATCCTCATACAGCAATTTAATGGCAGCTGCATGCTTCAGCATACCTTTGAGCTGTCCTGTCATCATTCTGAATTGTACAGTTGAATGCCTGAAGAACTGGCGATCCACATGACACAAAAATTTATCTAAGAATGCTTCACGCTGACATTCCACACAATTAGTCTACGCAGGTGCATCTAAGAATTTTAGCAGGGAACAAACTGATGCTATTAATCTTCTACAGAGCTCTACAAGTATGAGAGACTAATGTGTGTCAGTGGGACAGATCTCTGGTGAAGGGGATGGGGGTCATTGGCACTCAAGTGAATAGAGAAGGGGAGGGGGTCATTTGGCACATCTAGTGAATACTGAGGGGAAGGGGTCATGGTGCAGTCCAGTGGATAGAGAAGGTGAAATTCATGTGGCACTCCAGTGAATAAAGAGTGAAGGTGCCATGTGACACTCCAGTGGATAAATAGAGGAGGGGGGTCATATGTGTCACTCGAGTAGAAGCAGTACTTGTTTGCTTTGGGATAAAAGCAAGGTAAGATCAATACCCCAGCCCATTTTACAAAATTTAAACTGGTGGCAGATGGACCCCTTCAATAGGAGGTAAGAAGACGGCCCTTCAGAAGAAAATGCAGGAACCCCACTATCCCAAAATATGAGAGAAAAGGATGAAGTTTAGACATACAATCAGAAAGCTAAAAGGCTTATTGATTCCTTGCTGCTAAAATGTTTCTTTTTTTCAAACTGAGCATGTTTCATAAATTACCAAAAACACTAGGGTCAACCTTCTGAATATGGGCATTGCATATGCTAAGCATGAAATCCCTCAATGTTACACTTCTTGACATAGCCTGTTTATAAGGCTTTTATGTTCTGACCACTGGTGACCCCAAATGACCTTTAAACTCCACCAAAAATGACAGGATTTATCTGTAAAACACTGGCAATGCACATGCTAACTAACAATGACCATTTTTGTCTGACTTCAACTAGTGAGAATACCCAAGAATCTGATCTCATGAATGGTTCTTGAATATCATGATCTTGATAGTAAAATTCACCTAGAGACGAGGGAACTGCCTGACTAAAGTAACTCCTCCCCTTGTTGAGTGCATCATTTATGTTCATCTTATGTGTATGATAGCCATCTCTCACTGCTAAAGAGAATGCATTTCTAAATTGTGATATGTACCATTCAGGTTAGTACATGAATGTATCATATTAGATAATACTACAAAGAATGCATTTCCTATCATACAAATTGAGCATTATGTTCCACAATTTCATCATTTCTTGATGGGTAATGATAGGATGTACATTACAATTACTTGCTTTGTTGTTTCACTAAGTTTGGGGAGATGGCCTTATCAAAATTCATAATGCACCATTAAATTAAATTAAACAGGCCTTGAATTTTGAGATGCAAGTGCAAATGCAAAGCACCACTCACCTAAAATTACTCCAAGGAGTACAATATTTTGCACACGCAGAAAATTACAAATGTGAACTCTTACAAATCTACCAAAGTTTAGTAGAATAGCACAACAACTAAAATCCAAAATTTCCTCATGAGTGTGATTTGTAGCACACCTGGAAATTTTAAAACTCAAGATGTGACACAGAAGATTCTGAACACTCAACTCAACAAAATGCGGGGCCTCTGACACTTTTGAGATATATGTCTGCCAGCTTAGAAGTGAACAGGGTCAATTGAAATTTGTGTTACAAAAATGGTTATCCGACTTGGGTAAGTGTGTCCTTTGAAAGTTTTAACTTTAAAACTTAATTTTATGATTGTTGGATAAAACACACCATATCTTACCTTTTTTTCAAACATTGCATCCAGAACATCTTGCATTTGTGTCTGAAAGAAAAAGAATAGGGGACAAAAAATAAATCAATTAACAGAACAATTTCTTCATTTTTTGTTTCTTTTGCTTCAATTCAGATTCAACATCCTGCAGTAAAGGCCTAATCCTCTCACTCCAAACAGTTCCAGTTCTCCTATCCTACTGAGTTAAGCCCCTCCCACAATTGTTTAAAATTCATCTTCATCTAGACATAACCTCAGTTTTTGCTTTAGGGTGAGTATACAAGATCCAATATGTTATCAACACAATCTCAGTACAGTTAGAGTGTGTTCCCACTTGAGAATGACCAGGCGATCAGATCCGGTTCAGACCCCGCGCAGGCGATCCATTTTGTAAGTGGGAATGCTCTCGTTCCCCGGATCAGATCCCGAGAGCTTCATCGCCCCTTCTGGGAGGATCAGACCGCGCGCAGGTGATCAAGAAAACAAGTGGGAACACAACGGCGGATCAAGGTGACCCCAGATCAATGACGTACTTCCGCAGTGAAGCTCCTCACGCCACTCAAACGCGTGTAAACAAACCTGACCTGTACACATAATTTCAATGAAACAACTTCCTGTTACTTGAACCAGATGAGGGGATCAGATCTCGCGCAGGCGATCAAATGGGAACACTTATGCGGTTGGTCACAAACTTTTCCAGTTGATTGAGCTTGGGGCGATCAACATGGGGGGATCAAGTGGGAACACAGCCTAAATGCTGTGTAATATGATCCTCAGTACTCTGTATTTTTTGAACAAGCTGTCAATCAAAGTGCTGTGACAATTGAAAAAACTACTGTGGACTACAAAAATAGTAGATTGAGATGGGAGGGTTAGCCCTTTAAATGTATTATACATTTGTCAGCAGCTTAAGCACATCCTAAGCTGTCCAACTAATTCCTGCCTCCCTCCCCCCCCCCCAAAAAAAAAAGATAACTTTGTATCATGGCAGTCATGGCAGTATATTTTCACGAAGTTAACATGATCCTTATTCCTTGTTGCAAATTATAAATGAGAAAACACTTTTTAATTAAACATGTTTGCAAACAAAGAATAAAAAGATTCAACAGTAAGCTATTTCACAGTTCACAGCATTGACATGCATCCACTGAGTAATAAACCTCCGCCATGGGACATTTGATTCACTATCCTAACTAAGCCTGGACTCAAGTTACGATCAAGGCCAAGGCTATTACCACAGCCTTAAACACCGTCCTGGGAGATTTCAAGCTGTGACATGATATCAATCAAACCTGCTGATTCGTCAACTGTTCGGATGTCTGCAGCTGTCTGTGCCCATGAAGCGTGCAATAAATTAAACTTTCTAGTAAAAGACATCCTTTCAGCTTGTGTAACATTCTGCATCTGATTTCTGATTGGTATACACATACCACATCTACAGTTTCGCATTCTCATGCGTTACCTTCCATCAATTGGTAGGATTAAAAGGAACCAGGGTTATGGGTTAAAGTTGTTTAGATAGATTTAATGGGTTCCTAATAGATAACTTTACTGTACAGACTGTAATCTCTTGGTTTGTTTTAAGATCTTTTGGACATTCCATGGTGAAAGAAATTTTCCATCTACTGCACCCCTATCTTGGAGCAATTTACTGTACCACTGAAGATTAAACAATGTAGGCCTTGCAATTTTCAAGAAAAGACACAAAAATGTAACTCTTTTTGCACTCTTATGGCTTAATTTGTGTAATTTGTATGTTGTTTTATAAAGCCTTCTGGGCTATGATTTTGAACAATTGGATTTAGCACTATACAACATCATTAATATTTTCATTTTTACTTTTATTAATGACACACTTAAACGTGTTATTATTAACATGCAGCAATGTTACATGTAAGAGTAAAGTTCAAACAGAAAAATACGAAATTATCAATCAATCAAAGATTAATCCTTGATCAAATACCAGTTAAATGAAAGACCACTTTTGATTAATTGCATGTCACAAATCATACGTGATCAATAGCTGCACTGTTTTAAAATTGCGTTAAATTTTCCTTCATTCAAGTGGGGAAGTTATCTTCAGCTACCAGAACAATTGGTTATCTTAGCTTATTGGGTGAGTTCCAGCTGCATTTGGTAACTGATACTAATCCAGCGTCTTCGTCCAAATGCCTTATTTGCAGGGTATGTAGTCAACAGAGTTCTAAAGCACTGTCTTCCTAATGTACAGTTCAAATACAGATTCAGTAGTTTCCTTTCACTTCTTGCAGCAGGTTGAGAATACTGTGGACATATTCTACAACCCACAGGAGAGTGCCAGGGTCACTGGCCTTGTCAGTTGTAGCATTACAGTGCAGGGAAGGCACTGAAGGTGTGCGAGGGGGGGGGGGAGAGGAGGGGTGCATAATGTAGACCAAATTAAGAACCTCCTCTACTTGGTTACAATATTGCTAATGCATGTATTTGAGACCAAACCATTTGTTATGGGGCATACTTACAAAATAATTGATACAGGCAGCACAGAGGTATAATTGGCCTATCTATAAGGTTGCTATGGGGGATTTTAAGACACCACTGCATCATGACTTGGGTCACATGACACACAGTTGACCCACTACATCCCAAGGGGTCAGTGGGTGCTGTATTTATAGGAGCTAGGTAAGAATGAAAGACAGATTGATGTCCCATTGTTCCAAAAATAAAATCTTTGATGGGCAAGTAAAATGGTGGCTATTAAAATTGCTTTTAAGTAATAGACTTATGGCTACTGCCAAAATACACTGTTACAGCTCAAAAACTCCCATTCAAACCATATTGCTAGCAATGAGCAGCTGTCATTGTATGGGCAGCAGCACAACTGTATTACAGCATACATATATTCACAATTAGCAGTTGTATCAGTTACTAGTAATAAGCAGTTGTATCAGTCACCATTACTTAAAGCAGATCTACAGCCAACGTTTTTAATGTCCGTGATTAATTAGATGTAAATAGGAGGTGATGAGGCGGGGAAGAATAGACTAAAACCTTTAATTAACATCCTAGTATGGCAGACAAAGATAGACCTATCATTTAATTACATCCAGTGTATGCTGACATTATTGGTTTCAACAGCTCATCCATACAGATGCTAAATTCACTTTAAAAACCTGAAGGACAACATTTCAGAATGTTGTGCAACATTTTAGCAAGCAAATTTTCCCATCACTTGAAATGCTTTCTGCACATTCAATATCTAGATCTTAAGAGCCCCCTGTTTTTGGTGGTTTTGGAAAACATTTAATTACCCTTATTTTTTCCATTAATTTCTTCAAACCAAAAGAAGGATCTACAGTATGCAAGGATGATCCTCTACTTATTAAAAATACTTCTCCAAAAAATTATTTCCACAAGTTTTGCACATGTACAATGAACCCAATCACTGAATTGTGACCATATTGATTCCTTTTGGCTGGTGCAGACAGCTTTATAAATTTCATGTGTGAAGGTTAGTTTAGTGCTACACAGAAACAATGAAATAATTGTATATGATGAATCAATAGAGCAGCTGTTTGCACTCTCCAAATCTCAAAAAGAAACAGTGATTAGAAACTAAAACAAATTTACTCAATGAATTAGAGGGGACAAAAGAGCAAGGTATGCAGTTTCAACTATTATATTATGAAATGTTGACATACTATAAATTTTAAATGCAACTTCAGCTTGTCAGTGAAAGCTGAGAGTGGAAATAATGGGAACTTGCCCGTCTCCCTGTGTTAAAATTGTACTACCCTAGTGGTATGCAGTCTTTAAAGGGCAAGAGCAGTCACACTTGAAGTAGTGTTCTAGTACACTGTCCTGTTTTACTGTATGATTGGCTCTTGAAGGTCATGTGACAGTATTTTCCCTTGTCAAATTTGCTATGAACTTCGACTTAATTGCTTTGTTTAAATTGAAAATGCAATAATGAAGTCCTAAAATATTATGAAAGATATACTATGTAGAGAAATAAGAAAATTGTGAGACTTAGCAACTGCTTCATAATAGGGTTGGGGCGACTGCTCTTGAACTGGGATGGAGATAACAGAATGCAAACTCTGGTTAAGAGAGGAATATCATTTATTCCAGCTGTCGTCTCAATTCATCTACTTTTGATGAGTTCAAAGAAATTAATTTAAAAAAAACTCATACATAATGCTGTTTACCATATGGGTATCACAATGCCAGCCTGACTGAATTTCCACCCCTAGGCCAGAGGACTGAAGAAATTTTTTGCATAAATAGACTGTGATCAATTATAGTTGTGTTGTGAACATTTCACAAAACGCATCGAGTATGCCTTACGTAATCTCCTAAGTTATTTATTAAATGCAAACAGACAATTTCTACAACAATGAATAAAATCCAAAAATTCCCCAATATTCCCTGGTTTAACAATGTAGGAGGTGCACATGGTTTTCTTTATAGTCATCCTGTCATGCTGCAGTCTTTCCAGAGGATTATAGAAGGTAAGTAGAGTTACACAATGTAAGTAGGAGTGAGTATTGGGTCTTGTAGATTGGAGAACTTCTGATATAACTATATGCAAATGATACTTCATTCAACCAGTCATTACAACTACACTCTAATAACTAAAGAGTGAATTTAGTCACCCTACAATAGAGTAAAAAGAGTCAATTCATTCCATTAGAGTGTTTATTCACTCCAAGAATAATGAAACTCACTCTTTAAAGATCAGTCATCTGGACCACTCTTTTTTAAGAGTGACCACCCTGCATGAGGAAACTCCATTCAGTCGGAAACTTTGTTCTTTTGGAATGAACTTCTGCTCTTTTATGAGTGAACTTTTCAACTGTCACCCTTCTAAAGAGTAAAATTTGACTCTTTTATTTTTCAGAGTGTGCATTTATATTTGTGAAAATTACATCCTGCAAATGAAGCAGGGAGATATAGGCCCTGCAACCCTACAAATCTTTACACAAATTGTCAGAATATCAGATGCAGAATTGTTTCTTCTTTTTATATTTAAAAATATTATATAAAATTAAGCTGACATTTAAAGTTGTCTGCATTTCATCAAAATTGGCAGCAGAAATCTCCCACACTTCCTGGCTTGGAACCGTGTCGGTTTTTCTGTGTAACTTTATATTGTCCTCTGGCTTCTTCCAAATTCAAAATGACAAAATTCCTGGACTTTTTCATAAATTTGGGGGAAGCTTGACTGATATATTCAGCACCATTGTAAAACAACTCCAAACCCAAATTTCAATCTTTTTACACAAAATATTGCACCTGAACATTGAGAAAATTGGAACAGTAAGTTCACTTTTTAAATTTCCTTGACTTTTCCAGGGCCTTTTGAAAAAAATGCCCATTTTGCCTGACTTTTAAGGCAGGCCTGGATATTCAAATTTCAGTTTTCCTGACTTTCCAAGATTTCCAGGATCTATATGAATTCTGCTACCCCTCCCTACAGCCTCCTCAAGTGCAACACCAGCTTCTTTCTCTAATGCAATCTTCCTTTGACTCATGCATGCTTGTATGCTTTACTGTCTTTGAAGTTTGAACCTCCAGAAACTGACAGAAGGCACCACATTTCAATCACAAGTGGATTCCCTTTGAAAGACCCTCACAGTCCTTTCTCTCTTGGGAAGCTTAGTTCCAATGTCTCATAACATTCACTTGTAAATTCTTCATGACACACTCCTGAAATTTAATCTCCAAACCTGGATCAATACGAATCCAATTAAGTCCTAACAACTTTACCATGCCTTCACAGCATTTAATTTGCAAAAAGTAAATTGAATCCCCTTTATGACCCAAATATTAATTCTGAATGCTGCTGCTTCATTGGGCTCAGTCACAGAGAGAAGACAACAACAACTTAAAAGTGAAATTCGAAAAATGAAAGCTTTTGTCACAACTGTGATGCAAATCTGTATATAATTTTAATGATTTTATTCAGGGATGAGAACCCCAGAATTAATTGCAAAACAGATAAACCACGGTCCATTTACATAAAATTGCATGCAGGTAAGGGATATCTCTCCAATTAAAGTCGTAAAGGGAATATTTGAAAATATAGCTTAATGGAACGAATGAGGCGTCTTCACATGAAAAATAAAATATGGTTTAATAACAGCCCATAATATATAGTAGGTTAACTGAATTGGTTGATTGAATTTCACATGGTGATGAAACTAAAATTGGATGATTCATGTTAGGTAAGATAAATTGCAACAAGTGTCAAATTTATGTAGTTTCAATGTAAAATTTACAGTTAAGTAGGAAAATCGTAAAAAGCACCTCGTGTGTTAATTGGACAAAAAGACACTGCTGTAACTGCTTGACAAAAAGGCAGAAAACTTAACCTGTTAATATAGATGTCCTGACAATATTTCTATCTTCCAATTAAGTTTGAAAATTTTGAGATGACAAGTGAAAATGAGTGGACGGTCAACATAGCCATCTTGTCATGCTGCAGACTTGCCAAAGGATTACTGCAGTTAATTAGGGTTACACAATGCAAATAGGAAGGAAGGAGGGGCCTTATAGATTTAGTATTTACATCACATTACTATACTTGTACTAGCTTACCTATACATTAAAGGTTTTAGGACCAGCAGCATGAATTGCAGGTTTACGAAGTCCGGGAGGACTGTATATGTTTGGGGCCAATCTCACGCAAACCTCAATCTGTTGCATGCAAGGTTTCATCCCACCACATATCCAGTGCAAATCTTCTCATTTATAATCAGAGGCCGGGTCTCTGTGAAGAGGATAGGGGAATTTGTCCCCTTCCTTTTCCAGAAGGAAGATAGGATCACCCACACTTTTCATTTCCATAGACTTAAAAAGCAATTTTCAATATCTTGGTTTCTTAATCAAGAAGAAGAAATTTTGGAAAAAATGTTTGAACTTTGAATTTGAAAACAAGCAGTCTTCAAACAGGTACTCATTGTACCTCATACAGTAGAAGACTTGAAGCAAGCTTATATCCCATGAACATAGTTGTAACTAAAGTGAAAGGTATTATCAATTGGACTGATGATTTGGTAGCAATAAATCCCCGTTTTTATGAGTTCCTTGCAGAATCCCTAAGTGGCGTTCAATGCAAAATGATTTTGATGGTCCTTGCTGCCTCTTGTCAATAGTCCTCAGATATTGCCATGCCTCGACTGCACAGGGTATGTTGGCCTATGAGCTTCCAAATGTCACTCCAACCTTTCAGACAAATAAAAATCTGCTGTATTTATATCATGTTTTTATTCAAGTAAAATGGTTTTCACAACAACCCCATTCTACAGTACACCATCCCCTCCACCACAAAAAGAGATTATATTTGCAGCAGGTAAACAGGTACTTCAAACTACTGTAAGCAGTGCAATTGGGGCATGCGACTTTATATTTCCTTCTATTCTTTGAACTTCCAGTACAATTGGTGCATAATGGCACCTAGAACTATGAAAACAATCTTGATCTAAGTAGTCACATTTCTTCTGCAACTGAAATGTGCAAGGAACTCTGAACTAGCCACTCAGCTCGGCCCAAGATTTTGAAGCTCTAGAATGTCATTTAATTCCTACCGATGGACAAACCTGCTAAAGGGTAGACAGGCTCTCTTTTGGTTTGCATGCTTAAAGAGAACAGTTTAGTTAATGGGTAACTAAAGACAAATTGCATACCATTAAACTTTAGCACAGCAATAAATTTGACAAAAGGAGTGATTTCTGGAAGGTAAATGAAATGTAAATGCTGTTCTAACCTTCAAAGGAAAAGACTACATGAAGTATTGACTGCTGAGCCACTACTTCCCTTTCTTTTAAAATGTTGAACTAGTATAGCTTTTGCCACTTGGAGAGTTTTATTCTAATGTATTGAGCAATAAAGTACTGAAGACATTGCCAGAACTTTAGCTTTATGCATGGTAAATGGATTACTGTAAGTCCAGTTGTGATATAGGTGAGGTACAGTCAGTTGGTTCTACAGTAGATTGAACAGAAACGATGAAAAAAAAACAAGATCATGCAGCTTTCCATAAAGTCTGCATCTTCACATATTCAGTAACTAATAAATCACTTTTATTCCACTTTAAAACAAATATGTGCCCCCAACCCCCAAAATAATGAATAGAATCAACAAATTACCATGCTAATTTGAAGAATACTTTAGGGAACACATCAACTGGTCTGTTTTTTTTTTCAAACAATACTACACATGCCATGATTTTATTTGTATGTCTAACTTAAAATTCTTCACTTTCAATTGCCAAATGCAAAATAGAATGCCAAAAATTATTGTCACTGCCAAACCTACACATTTTTTGCAGTATAAATCCCAGTTTACAACTGTGCACATCCTGCAATGAATAGGTTGATTGCCTGGCCTCCTTATATTACAGTACAGCATGCCATATTTGAGTGAAACAAAATTTATTACTACAACCTGCAAACCAATTAATATGTGCTCCCCTAGAATTGTTATTTGCATGCCCAGTGTGCTGTTACATTTAGAAGATGTCTTTCTTTGACTTTCAATCTCAACTTTCGATCTCAAAATATTGTGGCCTTGAATATTTCCATAGCTGAACCCTGGAGGCATGACAATTTAGTAGCATTTTACCCAGGACTCTGGGAGAAATCATGCTCTGAATTCACAAACAGTATATGTTTCATTTGTCTACAATGATTCTTGTTTTTTTTTTTTTTTATTATCTGAGGATGAGAAGATGTCCATGCCAATTTCAATAATTTTGCATGTGAAATGCACATAAACATCATAACATACTGTGATATTCAACATCTTCCTCAACATCATGAAATGTTATTCCCGACTGGCACAAACCCACTCGTCAACCAAAATAAAGATCAAGTTTTCATTTTTTTTTCTTAAATTTACTTTTTACATCAACAAAAAGAAGGATATAAGGAAAATAAACAATTTCAGTCTGCACTTGTAGGAGAAATGCATGACCACATCCTTAGAGTGGCTCATTGAGTTGGTTAATGAAATTCAACAAATTTTTCCAAACCTGTTCAGTTTTCTTCACATACCAATGACAAATGGTCAAACTTAAACAATTCCCATACCCTATATTCAAATAATTGCCTTATGAGTGAGTAATTAACGGTTCAAGAACGTTTTCAAAAATTTGTGACCAGACACTTTTTCAAATTATGTACAAAACCGTTACAAGTCAGGACCTCAGAAAATTCAAAATTTAACGTTTTCTGTGACTTTTGGACTTGAAACGAGACTTTTTATGCTAACTTGAAGCATTGTTATGTGGTAGTGATCCTTAGAGACTCTCATTACCTTATCGAAATCAACTCAATTAGCCTCTTTAACAGGCAAATTGTTCTTTTGACAGACATTTTCAATTCTTCGAACCAATTTACTGCACTTCTAGTCCCTCCAACAGCTGTCTGAAAGTCCTCCTTGCGTGGACACAATATTATGCTTACATTTCCTAAAGGGCTTTCACTCCTGGGGAGCATAAATAATAATGTGTGATAAAAATACTCCCTGTGCATGCTGAGACATATGAACTTCTATGCATCTTTTGAAGTTGATGTCAACCAAAGAGCAGAACCAACTGAGAATTTTGCTACATATGAAAAATGAAGATTGGATTACAAGTGACTGTCTTCAAGCCTATGACCTTACTATATCCTAAAATTACATGTTTAGAAGACGTTGAGGAGTGACAAAGAAATTAATTTTTCCAACCATAAAATTCAACCTTAAATTACAGGAATTAAGATAAATACTGTAAGATATGAAAATCTCATTGGCAATTACAGGAATTTGGTGCCATTTCATCTCACAAAACAAGAGAACTATAACTTCTAAAAAAAGAAATTTGAATTACAGAAGGGAAAATCCAGGTCCTTTTGGCAAGAGTTATCTATGGCTTGTGGTTAAAAAGAAATATGCAATCCTTCAATGGACAGGAGGAGCGGGCAGAAGCATACAGCTCTGGTTCTATCGATGG
Source organism: Holothuria scabra (assembly GCA_037179385.1). Lineage (NCBI taxonomy): Eukaryota > Metazoa > Echinodermata > Holothuroidea > Aspidochirotida > Holothuriidae > Holothuria > Holothuria scabra. Next base: position 1,274,975 of record CM074181.1, on the reverse strand, counting down.
ATCACCTTTACCATGTAATACAAAAAGACTCAAGAATGGGGTGATGTGGATTCTTAGATCTTCTACAGTATTACATACAACAGTGCAACACAGCAGTGTGAAATTTCATCCCATGAACGTGCACTGAACACCTTTCCTTCTTACAAGCATGACTGAAAACAAGGAGAGAAGCTCAACTTAGATCAAGTGACTTAAATATTTGACTTTATTATACCTGTAAAAAGAACCAAACTATAAAGAAATGTGTTAAGTCCATCAGAACAAGATATCATTTGCATAAAGTATTTAGGCCTAATCCTGACATTTCACTTGAAGAAAGGACTATTATTTGTTTCAATGAAAATGATGAAAATGTACAAATTTCCTTAAATTATGGGTTCTCTCCAGTTTGTAATTTATTTTGTTCCTGCATTTAATATTCACAAGTTTGAGTTTATTTATAAAATACATCACGCATATTACTGGCTGGACGTCACGAGCACTTGTAATTTTGTACATTTTTTTCAGAAATTCATTGAATATTTTACAACAGAACACATCCTTGAAATTGTCTAAAATAAAGCACTGAGATTTAGAATGTTAAGAACCAGTTTATTAGACAATATTAAGTGAAAGCTTTAAATTACATGAAACCTATTCATACTGAACTGGCTTAACAAATTTATGAAGCCAACTTGTTAATTAAAGCACATCAAACAGGTACTGCATATAATGCATACCCCACATTTTGACTTAAAAATATTTCCAAGAGGGCATGGTGGGATGGTGGTGGTGGTAAAATTTTTATGTTATCGTAATTTATTTTTACCTTTGTTTAATATTCATAAGTTTATTCCTTCATCCTTTTTTACAAGTTTGGGTTTACTTATAAAGACATCTCATACATTACTTGCTGGATGTCACAACTTGCAGATTTGTACTTTTCTCCTGCATTCATTGAATGTTTTACAAGAAAATCTACTTTGATGGAAATTTTCCCCACAAAATCATCAAGATTTAAAATGTAAGAAAGCCATTTTTAGACATTTGGTAAGACCCTTACATAACATGGTATCAGGTATCTGTTGAGAATACTTAAATTTATAAAACCAATTTCATCAAAGTATGCCAAAAAGGGTTGTTCTACACATCCAAACACTGATTTTATAGAAAGTATGCCAAGGGGAGAGGAATCACTTCTATATACAGATAACTAACTTTAAAAATGGAACATACTGCCATTTTGCTTGATGCTCAGTGTAAGCAATGGAGTAGGGAAAACAAGCCAGTGAGTCACAACTGGAAAAAAGGCTGTGGCCAGTTTGACTTTTACACAACTTGGTTAGAAATTGGACCATGAAACTCCATCTAACCTAACCAACCTCTCTTCAAAATACTTGCTTTTAGATCAGACTGTGCCATACAGGACATAAATTTCTTAGACTTAAATTTCATTCAGTTTTGTCACATCCCGAGGAATTTCTTTCGTAACCAAAACTTGAAACTCAGACAAACCTACCACAGTGAAGTACTGATAAGTATATATTCTTTCATCTTAGGTTGTTTTTTTTGGGGGGGGGGGGAGAGGGAGGACGGGCCCGGGTGCTCTTTATTTTCCACATTAAACTGTCCTACGGGAAGAACTGATCACGTAAAACTTTTGCTTTCAAAAATAAACAGAAAGGAGCTTTTACGCAGCATGCAAATAATCACCTTGAACGGGAACAGGGCAAATGTGACATGTTTTCAAGGCACAAGCGTTGGATGGTGGGTTTGTTGCCATAATTGAAGACCTTGTTAACCAAAATGGAGAATATATCCTCTAGACGTCATATTTTTTGACAATGTTATTATCAACAAAGAGCACCAATGTCACTTAAAGTGACAGCAATGACGTAAGCCTGGACTAAAAGCTAGCTTCTCAAACTTCAGAGGGGTTGATTTATCATTATGACGGGTTGATAGTAGTGAACAAGCCTGAATGTACGGCACTGCAATCCTTCAGACAGGCAAACAAGACCTGCATTCAAGTTGGAGTGGTAGTGTTGATAAGCCTTGAAAGGAAACATGCTGTGTTATATATTTATGACAAAGAGTCTGCCTGTATGTATGGAGTTTGACTGAAACAAGGGCTTGCATACTACAACATTATTCTTTCACTATATTAGTGGTATTAAGTTGGTTCATCAGCAGTGTTTGTTATGGTTAATATAAAGGGTGTTTGCTAAAAAGTTGGACTTTGTGCTTCTATACAGTAAATACCAGACGAGGTCCTTCCATCAAATATCATGCCACTTCCAGGACTTGAAAAATAGGGTACCTGAGGGTGCCCATGGGAATCTTTTCTAATAGTAGGAGCAAGAATGATTCATAAATTGTACAGCAGAACCTTCTTGACCAGGGACCTGAAGTCACAGGTACTTATTACAGAGCAGACAGATCACTGTGTTGAAAGTTGCCCATTTAACTATATGTGCTCTCACAAAAGCATGCTCTTTCTATAACTCTCAATGTTTGCTACAGTACGTGTAATTGCTATCGCAGTGGGCAACAGATGATGATCATGGCTGGAAAAAAAAGCAATTTGGGAATATTGCAGGGAAATTTTGGTATTTGGAGGGAAATTTGAATACTTTTGTATGTAACCATGGGAAGTCTTTGGGAAATTTTGATTTGCTTGCAGTGAAAGTTACATTTTTTCCAGCCCTAATGATGATGTTTGCCACAGTGTTGCTATTGCAGTGAGCAACAGATAGATACATTAAACCATAATGCAAAACTGCATTGAGGTTTCGATGATACACAAATGTTCCATTTCAAATAATCCCATCATGTACCATTATCTTCCCATTTAAATGTTATTCTAACATGATCAAGAAATAATTAAGATGTGTTAACACAACACAACACAACACAACACAACACAAACTTCTCAGTTTAGGGATCGAGACACTTTGAGTTTTCAATTCTTCCCAAAGTCAAGAATTGTCACTGTAGAATACCATCAATTTATTTACTTTTCCACCCATATACAAATCATATGGTGAACTTTTTTAAGATTTTCCATTGTGGAAATTTGGGGGATCCTCTAGCAAGCAATACACACTAAAACTGAATGTGTCCCGAGGTGTGATTGGCTGAAGGTATGTAATCATTGGTGCATGGAACCAATCACAAGGTTTTAAAAGAGATTTTCTGTCGAAGTTAACCTAGTCTTCTTAGCAGGTATCAAGTGTGTACTATCCTTTGTTATTAGGTAATGCGAAATATACGAGCACAGTGCAAGTACTTGCGCAAAATATGTCCCCAAAGCAGGCTATGTTTCAGCATGCATCTGTTAAAATCTTTTAAACTTTTCAAAATGTTGAGTGTATGACAAAGGTCCTTATCATGTGAAAAGGGGAATTTTTGGAGGATTTTTGTAATTGCCGATTAGAGGGTGGAATGGTAATTACTCTACCTAAATCTGGATACTTGGCATCTTTGTAGGGACCATCTCCAGACTTTAACCCAACCACATACCAAATATGACATCTATTCAAGTTCCCTACATTGAGATGTTGTGTTAACGAGATTTTCAGACTTTGAACCTTGTGACCCCAGATGACCTTTGACCTCTGCCAAAAACAATATTGACCATCTCCTGACTATAACTATAACACATCCACGTGCCAAATATGAAATCTATCCAAGTTTCCTATCAGATATTATGTTAACCAGATTTTCAGACTGTGACCCCTGGTGACCCGAGATGACCTTTGACCTCCTCCAAAAAAACAGGGACCATCTTCTGACTATAACGTGTCCACATAACAAATATGAAATCTGTCCAAGATTCCAATCTTCAGATACCATGCTAACAACATTTTCAGCCTTTGACCCCGGTGACCCCAGATGACCTTTGACCTCTGTCAAAAACAATAGGGACCATTTTCTGACCATAACGCATCCACATGCCAAATATGAAATCCAACCAAGTTTCCTATCTTGAGATATCGTGCTAACAAGATTTTCAGCCTTTGACCAACGGTGACCCCAGATGACCTTTGACCTCTGTCAAAAACAACAGGGACCATTTTCTGACCATAATGCATCCACATGCCAAATATGAAATATATCCAAGTTTCCTATCTTCAGAAACTGCTGCGTTAACCAGATTTTCAGACTTTGACCCCCGGTGACCCCCAGATGACCTTTGACCTCCACCAAAAGCAACATGGACCACCTTCTGACAACCAGAATGCAAAAATGCATTGAGGTTTCGATGATACATAAATGTTTTAAAGAGTACCATCATGCACCATTACCTTCTCATTCAAAGGTAATACTAGCATGTTCAAAAAATAATTTTGTTATTCCAGATTACCTTTTGACCTCAATAAAAGCCATACATAGCTAGACAGGCAAACAACAGACAGACAGATGGACAAACAACTATCTTGAAAGATCGTAGGCTACTTAAAAAGGTTCCTAGACTTTGACCCCTGGAGACCCCAGATGACCTTTCGTTTCTGCCAAAAACAATGGGGATGAATCGAGCGTGGAAAATCGCAATTATTCTGCCTAAATTGAGATACTTGGCATCTCTGCCTTTGACCTCCGCCAAAAACAACATAGACCATTTCCTGACCATAACCCATCCACATACCATTACCAAATACGAATTCTATTCAAGTTAACTACCTTGAGATATCGCATTAAAATGTCAAACTTTGACCCCCGGTGACCTCAGATGACCTTTAACCTCTGCCACAAACAAAAGGAACCACTTCCTGACCATAACGCATCCACATACCAAACAATGAAATTTATCCAAGCTTCCTATCTTGAGATATCATGTTAACGAGATTTTTAGACTTTGACCCCAGGTGACCCCAGATGAACTTTGACCTCCGCCAAAAACAATAGCCTAGGGTCCATCTACTGACTTAAACGCACCCACATACTAAATATGAAATCTATCCAAGCTTTCTACCTTGAGATATCGTGTTGAAAAGATTTTCAGACTTTGACCCCTGGTGACCCCGTATGAGCTTCGACCTCTGCCACAAACAAAAGGAATTACTTCCTGACCATAACGCATCCACATACCAAATATGAAATTAATCCAAGCTTTCTACCTTGAGATATCATGATAGGCCTAGCCTAACGAGATTTTCAGACTTTGACCCCATGTGCCCCCAGGAGACCTTCGACCTCCACCAAAAACATTACAGACCATCTCCTGACCCATCAATCAAGCAATTTTTAGAGAATTGCTTCCATTTAAGGTTGATATATATCGCTACACCACACACCAGTAGCTAGATGAAGTTTCAGTATTTCAAAGCAACGATCGTTCACAAAGTATAGGCTAGGCCATACTACAGTATCCACAGCGAAAGTAGCAGACGAGCCCTATACAGACAGCTGCAGGTCCCACTACGATGTATTTAATTTTGACACTTGCCCAATCTACCCCATTTGTTTCATTTCTAATTTCCTCCCAAAAGTAGTGTGGCTTGAAGCCACAACAAAAACTAGGCCTACGGCCTAGCCACCTACGTTTACAGAACAAAATGTAACGTTAGAGCTAACAATAATAGGCTACGATCAAATCTAGACATCGTAGTTTTCACCGGTCATTTTATGTTTAAGTTACCGCCTGAGCTGTACTGTGTAAATAGTCGTACGTACGTACGTTCGCAGCACATAAACAAGACCTGCTAGCTGCTAGCTACACATGCAGAGTGTAATATACATGCCTTCAGCTGGCTGATGGGCTCGCTCAGCGTGTATCGTTAAAAGCGCTTAGAGAATGGGTGTACTTCAATTGGCAATAACATGACACCCTCCCTCAATAATTACGTTCGAAGCGGGGAATCCCCAAACTTTTAAAGAAGCCGCTTCATTCATTAAATGCAAGAAGCCAATCAGTGAGTACGATTCTTCGCAACCGAAGTTCGTTCGATGTATAGCATGAAGCAGCGGCAAATAAACGATTTTCAGTCGGCTGCTAATGTGTGCAACTGCTGCTATGTACGCTGTTGGTCTTAATAAACAGCGATGGAAACATTTTTGAAACTTTTTTCAGTTCATGACTTACAAACACTCCTACGTGATACAAAGACAGGAATAACATGGTTAGAAAGCTGAACTTGTAATTTTTTGAAATTTGTCCATTTCAAGTTGAAATTTTGGGAGACGTACGCTAGTAGCGAATTGACAAGCGGCTGTTGAAATTTAACTATTACGGTGAAGTGCACAATGGCGCACAGGGCACTTAAAAGACACTGTGGTGTATGCATACGTTTAGTGCTTTCAAATTTCATTGTAAATTTTGTTCATTACAAATGTATTGGTGGTGCTGAAGTAAAGCCTGTCACAACAGGTTCCATGTTTGGGGTTCACGGATTAAAACGTCCCCCATGACACCGCACACAATGAACATGTAAACTACAGGGGGTTGGGTGGATAAAAGATGAATGTCATAGCTCTGCGTAATTTTTGAGCTTGTTGTTCATACTGTAGACATCGATTGCTTTGTCAAGGCAGGTAAACTTGTGAAGAAGGACTATACCTTGTTTACTTAACGCAAGTCAGAGTTCAAGGGCATGAGATGCCATTAATCGCATGTACCATTTTTACTAAACGATTACTTGGCTGGTGATTAATGGCTAATTGCTGACAGCCCTAATACCAAATATGAAATCTATCCAAGTTTCCTACCATGAGATATCGTGTTAACAAGATTTTCAGACTTTGACCCCCGGTGACCCCAGATGACCTTTGACCTCCGCCAAAAACAATAGGGACCATCTACTGACCATAACGCATCCACATACCAAATATGAAATTTATCCAAGCTTCCAACCTTGAGATATCGTGTTAACAAGATTTTCAGACTTTGACCCCCGGTGACCCCAGATGACCTTTGACCTCCGCCAAATACAATAGGGACCATCTACTGACTATAACACACCCACATACCAAATATAAAATCTATCCAAGTTTCCTACCTTGAGATATTGCTTTAACAAGGTTTTTAGACTTTGACCCCTGGTGACCCCATATGACCTTTGACCTCCGCCAAAAACAATAGGGACCATCTCCTGACCATAACGCATCCACATACCCAAACATGAGATCTATCCAAGCTTCCTACCTTGAGATATCGTTAACAAGATTTTCAGACTTTGACCCCCGGTGACCCCAGATGACCTTTGACCTCCGCCAAAACAATAGGGACCATCTACTGACCATAACGCATCCACTTACCAAATATGAAATCTATCCAAGTTTCCTACCTTGAGATATCGTGTTAACAAGGTTTTTAGACTTTGACCCCTGGTGACCCCAGATGACCTTTGACCTCCACCAAAAACAATAGGGTTCTTCCTCTTAATATGGCCCATCTATGTACCAAGTTTGAAAACTGTCAGACATTCCTATCTTGAGATATCGTGTTAACAAGCAAAGTGTCACAGACACACACACATACACACATACACACACACACGCACATACACACATACATACACACGCCATCATGAATGCATAGGTTTCTCTTATCATCGAAACCAAAAATGCATCCACATACCAAATATGAAATCCATCCAAGTTTCCTATCTTGAGATATCGTGGTAACAAGCTTTTCAGACTTTGACCCCTGGTGACCCCAGTTGACCTTTGACCTCCTCCAAAAACAATAGGGACCACCTCCTGACCATAATGCATCAACATACCAAATATGAAATCCATCCAAGTTTCCTATCTTGAGATATCGTGGTAACAAGCTTTTCAGACTTTGACCCCTGGTGACCCCAGTTGACCTTTGACCTCCACCAAAATCGATAGGGACCATCTTCTGACCATAATGCATCCACATACCAAATATGAAATCTATCCAAATTTCATACCTTGAGATATCGTGCTAACAAGGTTTTCAGAAATTGACCCCTGGTGACCTCAGATGACCTTTGACCTCTGCCAAAAACAATAGGGTTCTTCCTCTCAATATGGCGCATCCATGTACCAAGTTTGAAAACTGTCAGACATTCCTATCTGAGATATCGTGGTAACAAGCAAAGTGTCACAAACACACACACACATACACACGCCATCATGATTGCATAGGTTTCTCTTATCATCGAAACCAATAATAATGCAAAACCATGTTTTCCTTGATATTTTATTTCCTGTAATAGCTAGGGTAAAAATTAGGTTGGGCAACCAAACTTTACTAATTTCAGAAGATCCCTCAAACTTCCTGGCTTATGAATCTACTGTTTAAGCCCTAATAACCTCCTGTATACACAGTAATCCCATTTACCTGCAAATAGACCCTGGACAGCTAACAGCACAGTGGAGATAGAGACTGCCCTCACCCAGAGGGCTGCCTCCCACTGTCCTCTTTCTGGAACCTAGGAATGCAGATAAGTTGCAACTTTGACCTTGGGTTATACATTGTGTTGCCTGAAAGGATAACATGGCATCAGAAAAACCTCTTTAAGCCCTGCCTTTAATGAGATTATACCTCTAAATGGTGGACTGTTCTGGAAATCAAGAGACTCAAGTTTTTAAGCACTGATGTGAGTACAGGTACTTTCTGTATTCTAGTTCCAAGGAATTACATCCTCCTCTGTGGACTGGGAGTTGTAAAATTTGCCCAAATTGCAAACCTGTTGTATAAGCAATTAGTAAAGAAGACTTCAACCATAATTGAACTTTGGAAATGTATTTTCAGCCAACCTACTTTGTACTTATTTAACTACTTACTTACCTACCTGCTCATCTCCCTACCTACCTATCTATGGCATTGACACCGTACTGTATAACACATTCATGATGATTGTTATTCTAGAAACCCTCAGGCACTAGATGGAATTACCATACTGTATTTAGTGTCAAAAGAAAAGCACTCTACATGTATAGATAAACTGAATGTACCATCTACTACTGAAGCAACTGCAGATAAAACTACCTTAATCATTAAAACAATTTCATCAAATTCTAATGCAAGGTCAAGAGTAGTCCCTCCAAACTTCTGTTGGAACAATTAAAAGCTAAATATCAGCTAAATATCACAATCTTCCCTCTAACTTCTCTTCAAAGAATTAATCATAATATTTTATTACTTCAATATTTGATACTCAAGGCAAAACAAATAGTAGTAACTTAATAGTAAATTGTTGTCACCTGACTCTCAACAGCCAATCATGAGATAGGACAAGTTGGGGTGACTGCTTTTTTCCTTGAAAATGATTGTATAAAGCAGAATGATTGCAAATGCACCAAACAAGCATTAGACTTTCAAAATTATAGTTTCCAATTCAGATTCAGATTCAGTCTCAGATTCAGTTTCATAGCAAAGGTACCTACGTATACTACCCTACTTAACAATGCATTCCAATCAGTTCTAATTTCCCCCAAAGGCCAGTAGAACAGGAATAAAATATTGTGGCATTAAATTGATGTGGCGAATCAATTGAAAGATCTCCACTCCTAGAGGGCTCTCTTGGAGGGCTCTCTTCTTCTGGGTTTTCTGTGATCTGCCAAATCATACTGTGTGTATTAAAGTGAGGGCCGTATTGTACATTTAACACAGGGAGATTACGAAGGCTGATACAGATGAGTTGTATATACACTATTATCCATTTTGTAAGCAGCTGTAACACTGCACTCACTTTGAACACCGGACAGCTGCTATCCTTGATATCCCTTCTTTTAAACTTCAACATGAAAACCTATTAAACAGACTACCCACATGATTTTGAAGAAAGGCTTGTATCTGATATTATATCAAATGTCTGTGTTTGAGACAAACAAGGCTGGTTAGCACACATCACTCACTATAGTTTCTTCACCAGTTGCGTATACATATGGCAAAGATGATATGGGAAAGTACCAGTAAGCCTATAACAAACTGAAATATATCGGTCGAGACCATACAACATTTGCAGCTGAGCATAGTCAATGCAATTTTTTTTTCTTTTTCACTTTGCAACTTGGCTCTCTTTTTGTCAGAAAGCATTATGTCAAAACTCCTGGAGAAAAGTCCACTGTATCCTTACTACTATTTTCATGTGTACCAGATCTGTAAACTTACATTTTTAGCTTATCTATCACTTGCATAGCTCATGTACAGGATGGAGCATGGGGCGGCATGAGGGGGGGGACACAGTGGAAGTAGAAATAGGTTTTTTTTAATCATATAGTAACAAACTTTCTGTAACTTCACATAGCTTTTAAGGATTTTTCCTCTTTATTGCATTCATTTCTCATTATAATTTGCAGATATAGGAGTAGCTCTCTTCTTTTTTATTTTTATCAGATTTAACAATAACATTCACAGAATTAAAAATGTCGTGTCACTAGTGCTCTGGAGGAGAAGCTCCATATATTAAAAGACATTTCACAAATGACAGTCTGTGAACACAGTAGCTTTGGCATTGCTCAATATATCAAAATGAAATGTCACAACAGAATGTGATGCTTAACTATATGGACAAAAGACAAGGAGAACAGGAGATGAGTGATCAATACAATTCCATTATTTTGAAACATTCTGTTAAATTCCAGATTTCATCATCCTTCGAGCAAAAGCACACTATCATGGTTGGGCGGATTATGTTCTGTATTGTGCGGACAAGTTCAGTCAATAAGATGGATGTGCCGACATGATCAAAAGAGCAAATACATTACACAGATACAGCGGTGAGCATTTGTGGATATCATGTGAAATGTTTTAAAGTGAGACAAAGAGTTCAAGGAGGACTCTAGTTTCCATCAAAAGCTGTCATACATACAGTATTTAATGAAAACCCTTCCAGAGTTGACTTCATACTGACAGAGTTCATGTTTGGACAATTTTTTTGATGAAACAAATTATAATACTACAAAGTGAAAGAATAATGTCCAGTGTACAAAAATCTCAAGATGAAAGTCAAACAACTACATGCTGGTATGTTGGGTAAGATATTTAAAATTCAAGTATATTTGCATCCTTTCCAAATCAACTTTGATATATTTAGTTTGTTGAGGAAAATACTAAATATACATGATATGCCATGTATGGAGTGAAAAACCTTGGAACAGTGAAACATGCCCACACCTGTACAACGATTCCTCCATAGGCAGATTTGTGATAGGAGACAAATGTGGACTGCTCAATTAATGTAAGATGCTTAAACAATTGAAGGTAGTGTGCAGTGTGTGAAAGATTCAATTTAGAAACTTGTACAATATAAGAAGTAAGGATATATCTGTCACATGATTTACAATGTTATACTGATAGAAGTTGAATACTTCCACAAGTTTGACCGGATTGCCAATTAACGCTCTCCCCTTGTGGGTTGAGGCTGGTAGATGCATGTCCATTGTATTTCTCATCTGTTGCAACAAGCGACTGAAGGGAAGGACTTTATTTGAATCATATTTGAAACTGAAATTATCACTGTAGGGCTACTTGAAATTGAACTAGAACTGAAACTGTATTTGAAATAAACAGTACTTTCATCTGGCTGATACTACTGTGCTGGCGTGGCACTATAAATCCCATCTAAGTATCACCAATGCTGTATATTCAATACTAAAGGACATGACAAAAATCTGGGGACTGAAAATTTTAGCAAAAAGTGAACAAACCATCCATCGATAGAAGATGGTTTGACAAATAAACTGTGCATCTGCTACCATTTCCAAAAGATAAATTGCAGAAAATTGTCACTGACGTAAACCATGCCTGCGAATTATGAGGGACTGATTTTGCTAATGCATGTACTACTTTTTCATGTATAATGGTTTTGCTTTGTTTTGAAATCACCTGGCGACCATAAATATTGCCATTACTTAAATGAGTGAGACCCATAGGCACGAAATATGTACATGTTGACACAACTGGGCATGCAAGATTTACACATCGTAAAGATATTAGAAGCATCTTTATCACGTCAAAATCTGACTACAATTCCATCCATCCTCTGGTCCTTTTCTTGTCATTAATAAAAGGTGCTACATCTCTCTATTGTATAGACAGGGGAGTCACAATATACTTTGGTGCACCCATAAATCACATGTAGTGTGTACTTCAGTAAGTTAAAATAGGTGGGAATGAACAATGCCATGGCAAAGGAAGGTAAGTCAAACTTTCTTCGTGGGGAGAAAAAGTTGATCTGGCTGAAACAACAGAAGGCACAGGCAGTTTATTGTTTATAGAGGAGATACAGTCATCCCAAATTATACTGTAGGAGACTGTCCAGCTTCTTGACTGACTCTTAACTGAGAAACAAGTGGCAATAATTTTTCTCCTAAACTGTGAAATTTTCCAAGAGTTACTGCCGGTTTACCTTAAAAAGACATGAATCTTGAAGTTCTAAAATATTATAAAAGATACTAACTTTGAAGAAAAATAAGGAAGTTGTGAGATTTAGCAGTTCCTTCAAATTAAGTTTGGAGTGCCTGCTCTTGAAGTTACTTAACAATGTTGCTACTTCCCATTACAAAGCCAATATTTACCGACTACTTTGTGACAATTATTTGATTGATGAAGAAATCATGAAAATCATTCTGGCATATTGACTACAGTAGTTATCTAGATCTTAAAATTCTAAACTATAATAATTGCTAGAGAGGAGAATCAATACAGTTTTTACTCTGTAGCACGTCATGGAATGCTTCCAAGAATATAGCAATAATTTATACAAAGTGCAGTTCAGTGCACTGAATTCTATTGCATAATTTGTCCTCATAAACTACAGTCCTGGACAAAAATTCATGGGACAGTCCCACTCACTTTTTCAATGTTAACATTCTTGAAATTTGGAGATATTTTTTCAATTAAGGATTGATTGAGGGGGTAGACTTTGAGAGAACAGTAAATTGGTGCATATACATGTTTTGCTAAATTTGGACAAAAGTATCTCATGATTTTTGTTTAGGATTGTAGTTCCATGGTTCAATTGCATACATATGTGGCATCACTGGGATATTTCAAACATTTTGCCTTTTAGAAAATATCAAATTATGTTAAAATGAACGCCTATTCTGTTATTTTACAAAATTGCGAAACATCATCTCCAAATGCATAATTAAATTAGAGGAGGTTTTATATGTGGTTTGGGGTTCTAGGTATAGGCTGCTTTTATACAAAAAGGCTATATATTAACCCTTTACCATTGTTTGGGTCCTTCTGGACCCATGTGGAGAGCTCGGCTGTCACCCATCTTTACTGTTTCACGCGGAGCTCGAAACTGCCAGTAGCTACCCAAAAATTCGGCCACAACAACGAGAGAGACAATAGTTTATGGTCACGGGGTCAATGGCCTACGGAAGCTGATGCGGGGCGTGCTACGTCCGCTTTTCCGCCCACTCCCAGGGCGCGCAAATATGCGCGCCCTGATCGGAGCACAATGGTAAAGGGTTAACTCTGCTACAACAGGCCTTGAATTCTGAGGGTGCAAGTGCGATTGCACACATCACTCTCCTCACTATGAGGAGTGTGATTTTATGCACACCTACATGAAGATGGCAGCTGGTATAAATCTATTCCAGTTTATAACATAAAACAGTTAGCACACCTACATTACTATGCTCTTGAGAAGTGTGATTTGTAGTACATCTGGAAAATTTAAAACTCAAGGCCTAGCTGCCACTAAGCATACATGTTAATTTTCAGTCCTATGGAAGAGCTCCCAGTTTGTTTATCCCCTTGATCTGCATCCCCAATTCCATGCACTATTCAAATTATTATACACTTAAATATCTATCGAAACAGTCATTCTCCTCACAACATTCAGTACACAGACAAGGGGAAGCTCGTACCCAAAGGTAATGCCATATATACATGTACAATACCACCATGAAGCACACCGCTCCAACGTAAATCTCTCAACAAACTAATAATTTATTCTTTTCTTGACTCCTACATACAAACGAGGTGAAAATTTAGAAAATTGAAAAGTGTTTATCATTCATTGAGTTTCAAAATGGTCAATAAAATTTGGGACCTGTGGGAAATACTGTGATTTCAGAATACCTCCAGGGAGGGAAGTCTTGCAAATTGCAGTGACTATTTTAATACTGACTTAGGTCAAAAGTCAGTGATTGGTGAAATTTTACAGTTGACCCTAACAGATTAATCTGGTGAGTTGGCTAAGGGAGTTGAATAATAACTTAATACCTGATGATTTATGAAAAACTTTTTGCCCCGAAACTAATTTAATGAGAAGCTAAAGAACTTACGTCATTTGTATGAGTTTCGCACAGCAACTTGACTTTAATGATACCAAAACACTTGGTATACAGTTACTTTAAAGGTAGTGTGACACCAAAATGACAAAGTTAGGTAATTGATGTAAAAAGCATTAAAAACTAAGAAAATTGCTGCAATTTCCATCAGTATCAGTTAAAAATTGGCCATTTTACAGGTTTATTTCTGATTTGCACTTAATCATGCATAAATATAAGCTCAATATGTAAATCTTGTGATGTCATGGGAGGGACATACTATATATGGATAATGCTATCCTTCGTTTTTGCAATCTTCATTTCAAAGGCAGTTGTAACATTATTGTTTCTTGAAGGGTTTATTTTGAGGTTGAAATTGTGTCCTTGAAAACCATCAGTATCAATCACCAAACTATAAACTATCAAATGAGTAATTAAGAGATAATTAATACAGGGTTAACAAAAGAAATGTCAACACTTTGCAACACTCAACATCACTAATTTTGCATATGCAACAAGTTGATTCAGAAACATTAAAACTTTGAAGAGGTATATCTTGAGAACGGTAAAAGATATTGACATAATTCCAAGAGATTCTTACTTAGGAGACTTTGCTCCGTAACTACCAAGTAAATTCAGTGCTTTTTGCTGACATGTCACACTACCTTTAAGCTGATGAGTGCCCTGATTTGTCATAGGCCTACAATATAAAATGCATTTCTGACCTATAAATGCACTTTGTTTTCTTTAAATTTAAGGGGTACAGCAGGTTTCATAGACATGCAGTTCTTTGTAAAATTTTGCACTTTTCAACATGTATAAAATCGTTATAATCCAAAACATGCTTTTCACCCTGGTGGGTGTATACAATCAGGAGCGACTATACTTACCCCCTTGCTACATCTAAATTGCTAAGAAGGGTGGACGTCCGGGTGCCGGGGCCTTCCCATCTGCTGCCTCGGTCAGTCCGGGGGTCGTGCCATCCAGGGGCACTGCCTTCCGGGATCGCAGATGGCACAAACCCTGGACTGACCGAGGCAGCAGATGGGAAGGCCCCGGCACCCGGACGTCCACCCTTCTTAGCAATTTAGATGTAGCAAGGGGTAAGTATATGTCAGCGATGTGAATAGGATATAATTATCTGTGCTTTCATTTCCTAAGTCCATCCAATGGAGATGACCTATCGCAAAAGACCAGTTAACTTCATTTTAAAACAAAGGGCATGCAGTTTGGTGGCACATGATCTTCCCCAATGCAAACGATTTCTATACTTAACAATGTACCATTGAAGGAAAAAAGTGTTTATTACTCACAAGAAATTTCCAAACATTTCTCACACAGAAAAACACACAAGCCAGGCAAATTGCAGGAGAAGGAATTCGCTAAAGGACAGGGCACCCTCTGTTGTCATTGTGACTACCAGGGGTTTCTGTCAGAAGGGGAGGGGGCAATCCCTTCCTTTCCAGAAGAAGGAGGGCAAACTCCATCCGTCCCTTTCCCCCCTTTTCATTTTCATAAAAATTATAAACTTTCAATATCTTGGTTTCTTCCTTAAAAGGTGGACACTGCTCAAGGTTTGAACTAAATGTAAATATTAAAATGTCTTTTAAAACCCTCCAAAGCACACTATACAGGAGCCTTGATTTAGAACTTTACTAAATTGATATGTAAATGAATTAACTTTTTCCCTTTTGGCAGATTAGAACAACTGTCACGTTGGAATGTCGAGGCATTCAGTACAAAGGTTAAAATCATCTTTACAGAGAACCAAAAAAAAAAAAAAAAAATAACAAAAAAAACGTATAATAGGCACAAGGAAGATTTCCTTCTCTCAAGCTATGGATAAGCCTGATCACTGTATTGTAGACTGTGCTAATACCAATTAACAGTAATGACAGTTGACTTGCCTCGTAGTCATTTTATTATTTATTTGCTGAAGACCCTTCCAGCGAAACAGTCTGTACAACTTAGTTAAGCTTTTCCAACCTAACCTTAATTGCTTAGCCCTTTATACTACTGGTATAGGCTAAAAGATAAACCTCAAGACATTCTACGGATATCATCCGTGTAAGTTGCCTCTACTCTAAGTGGACAAGGAAAGAAGTAAATGAGTCACTGGTAATTGATTAAACTTTTGTTTGCCTCATTTTTTTTTGTTCATTGACTTCTGTACTATGTACCTGAGAGTAAAAAGATCACATAGTGACAAAACGCAGTTTGCTTTCATTACAGTATGACCAGTGCAAGGTAAGAGTAGACATCTGCAAATGAGAATATAAAATAAAAGACCACAAAAGTAGAAAGAGTGAATAAATTGCATGTTTATGTCACATTTTTTCACAAGAAATTATTGCCATATTTCAACTCTTAATATTGAACTATCTCAAGCAAGAATTATCACGATAATAATTAGTCTCAATATATCATCCACCACAAGTCACCACCTCGTTTCTACTGGTGTATGGTGCAACAATATAAACTGCATTATCTTTAAGGTAGCAATGCATGGTAATGATCATTTAATTACTCTTGCATGCCTCATTTCCATTCCGCATACCCTCTCACTGACTCGTGGTTGTTTGACGACAACTGACACATGCAGTACCAAATTGATGAAGATTTAATGGTGTTTTGACACAATCAGGAGCATCTCCACAGGACAGTGCCATGGTAATGAAGAATTCTGTGGGGGAGGTTTTATGCAATAACAAGTGTACACTCTTTGGAGTCTTTAAAGGTAAAGGATCATTTTGCTGCAACTGAAAGAGCATTGGATATTTTAACATATTTAGAGATTCAAGCAACTATTAAGAGTACAGGAAAGGTAAAACATATATCATAGTGCATACTGCCTTGACAATTTGTTCTGAAAATTGGGATCTACCAATTGCTTTAACCTCAACTCTAAACTACAGTAATTGGTTAGAAACTGGGCCATAAAACTCCATCCATCTAGCTAACTCTTGTTTTTTAAGTGATAAACAATTAAAACAATATTCACTCTCCCCAGAAATCCCCCCTTCCAAAGTTCCAGTAAAGAAGCAAAAAGGAAACAGTTAATCTTAAAAAGAAAATTAAAAGACAGCAATGTTATACAAGTTGAAGTAACTTACTGAGTTCTTTCCAGGATTAGCTGAAATCCAACAAGTTGTTCTATAATAACTCAAGCCAAGGCAGTTGTTTTTTATTCAACTCCCCCCACCTCTCCCCTCCCCCCAAGCGCTTTTGCTACTGAAGAGGGCCTATCCCGCCATACTGCACTATGTGTATTTATATCATATAGGCAGTGCAAATGTAGGCGGTCCAGGAATAACTTATTAATTCAGTGCTAGAATTGCAGAGTTCTACAATTAAATTATGATTCAGAATCATATTTTAAAGAATCATTTGGTCTTTCTCATCCATGTCCTTTCCTTGTTAATATCTCCATAACAACTGTCCAGGTTCTGTATTCAGAGATTCACTAGCTTTGCACAGATTACTGCATGCCGTGACGTCGCTCCTTGAGAAAGCAACATAGACACCCCAGTACATCAAAGGCGGTCTGGGGTGTAACTGATATCTGAGTTTGACCCATGATCGGTGCCCTAAAATGAGTTAAGCTTTCATTAAATTCACACTGCATGAAAAGCAATTAACACATGCTCGATTGACCTGTAAGCTAACCTCAAATATATCCTAATTTTTTGTGTTTTTTAGCATATCCATTACTGTCAATCGATTAATCAGACGTGAAATGTGACTACATCAAGGGTGGGTGTAGTGAGCTTCATTTCCTCCCTGAAGCGATAAGAGGTAATCAGGCAGAGAAGGAGAATGTAACAAAAAGTAAGAAGGAACATTTCATCATGGTACATCACCTTTTCTTTTTGTATGGAGGGTGCCATACACTTGCGTTTGCTATGAGCCAAGAGGTTGTACATATGTACAGTAAACATATCTCCTCTTCAAGCCTTTTCTGTGCCCCAAAAACATTTACACACCATAGCTATTCCAGGAAGCTATAGTGCAATTTGTTTCAACTATGTTAATGGGTTTTGTAGTAACACAGGGTTTCATCATGAAACCATGCGTAGCAAAGCGGCTCATTTCAACATGATAACTCTCTAGATGTTGCCAATTGCCTTTGACGGTCCTGAACCTTTTGACTATACTACTCTTTCCAACATAAAGTATACCCCTTCCCAAAAGGAAATATCAAAGAACTGATCCACCCTGACTTAAACATTTAGATGAAGTTTTCACAAATCTATGGCGGCTCTTTCTTCTCCATTTTTCTTTTTTCTTTTCTCCTTTTCTTTTTCATATAAGATCCTGAATTCACACACATTGTTCTCAATTCAATTGAACCAGTTTGTCCTCTATCTATACAAACACTGTCTTATCACATCATGCTAATGTATGTAATTCAATATATTGTCTAGTATGGTCTAGTGTACAGTGCATAGCAGGAATTCCGTTGTGCACACATTTAAAATTCAACTTAGATACAAGTAATAGTCAAGAATAATTTATCAGGAACATGACTTTTACTATCTTTCCAAATTTTTCAAGAACTCAGACAGTGTGTTCCTCTCATATATTCCTTTTAAAATATAAAGAGGACATTCAACAAGTACATTGCAATTGTATGATGTCCATGTAAACCTGAATAAGACAATAATAAAGAAAGGACCTTTCTATTTTGCATCAATTGCATCAAATATCCTTTGTTTGAGCTAATTAGCTACTATTTACATTTCCAAATTTAAGGCATCAGTTAGAGGGAACCTCCCCGCTATATTCATCCAGAAGCGTCGTAAAATTGCAATGGCAAACATTCAAAAATGTCGCCGTACAAGGTGGGGGTCGCTTCAAGGGGTTGAGACCACCATCATGATACAAGCTAAAAAAAAGTAAAACCCCCCAAAAAAGCAAAAAAGGATTGCCCATATTATAACTTTGCACAAACATTGCAACTTTTTGCATCTGTAGATCTAAAAAGATTTTTTTGTCTCCAAAGGAGAGGTAAACCCCTTCACACTACAAAGCGGGGATCAGATTCAGATTTGATTTTTGTGAGCCTGCTCCATCTCTGGTCACAAACAACCTTAAATTTGCCGACCTATGTCAATATGTGATTTGCTCCACAGGGTTACGACAGTTAAATTCATTCTAATTACTTTGAGATGTCACATCAACAGACAGCCTAGCTTTAACGCACTAGGCATCTTAGATAAAAGCTAGCTGCCTGACAGTGTGATGTATCACAAAAATATCTGTTAACATTTCATTTTCACAGACCAAATTGGCAAATTTCTGGCTCTGTCTGAAGAGAAATGGGGATAATTCAAATAGGTAACAAACCGATCCTCACTTACAACACATCCCAAAATTTGAGTTTACATAAAATTTTCTGGAATCATTCTTTCTTAATCCATGCATGATGTTAAGAGAGACCTCAAGTGTGGCTATTTTGTTTATCTTTATGATGTAAAATTTAGTGCATTTTAGCCTGTCATAGAGTAGGACTGAGACCTTATTTTCCTTAGAGTTGGCTAGACACTTTAGTGTTGTATGCACGTACCAATGAAAAATGGGAACACAGTACCGTTATATGTGCTCAGCTTTATTTGTATATTGCATACTGTGCCCCACAATTCCAGGAACATCATTTATTATGTATGCCTGCACACAATTCTACACCATGATTAATCGAAATGAATGAAGAAAATTTAGATTTGTAAAAAATAGAGTGAGCTTTACATTTTAGAGTACTACAACATCTATTGGAACTCTTCAAAGTCAATGTTTCATATTATGACAGCTAGACCCATGTGGCGCAAGCTAAAGTTAGCTACTGGGAAAGCTTAATCCATTCATATCATCATTAAAATGGTATTTTCCTTTACAGCAGTCAGTGTGTGGTTACAATATCAATTAATCATCTCCCATTTACTTCCTGAACTGAAGGAACCATGGAAGTACTAGTTCTTCTCTGTGAAAAAAAACTAGGTCTCAGACCTCACACAGAGAGCAAGTAACCTCACAGTTGAATTCACTCAATGAGATCCTGTTACAGTCGTTTTGTGAGGTGCTATACCATATACTTAATTAATTTTACCGCACTTTAGACGAAGGCCTGTTGAATCAAGTAACTCATTTATTATGGGTACTGTCACAAAAAGAATCCATTACTCAAACATTGGATGGATTTCTTTCAATTTAGAAGAAGAGTTGAATTACGATTCCTTCAGCAAAACCACGGTTCAGTACTACACTTTCAAGGCAAACAAGCTGCCAGCTTTTAATTTGTCAGAAAACGAAGTTGAAGGATTGTGATGACTTTAAAGAAGGCTCACATACCAGCAAGAAGCAATGAATAGGAAGTTAAAACAAATTGTGATAGGAGTAAGGAAATGTTTACGTGCAGTAAATTAAATCAAGAGTGCTGCCATGTGTATTTTCACCTAGCCATTGGAAAAGACTTTGATGTCTATCAGAAGAATTATTTCTTCTCCCTGAGTTCCCTAAAAATTGCAGAGCCAGCATTTGATTTATGACAAAATCCAGATACAGTAATGTTTGGATTTATTAAGTTTGAATTTAGTAGTAACTTTAATAATGCTTACAGGCAAATAGTCAGGGTTGTGTTTTGGGAGTATTTTGGGAGTTTAAGAATGGGGGAAGGGTTCTAAAGTCCCTGCCACACAACAAGGAATTCAAATTGCATTTCTGTCTCAATTTTGTGCATTATCTTTGAATTCATCTCCCATACCAAGGTCAAGTCATACAAGACAACTTAAAATTTAAACCTATGCTGTCCTTGATTGTGATGCTTCCATATTTAAAAACAAATGAGAAGGGAAGACAATCCAGTGACCAAAGCCACTAGATTTAGTCAGAAGGTTAGAAGAATAAGACATAAAACTCAAAAAGTTGACCTCTCCCCACCCCACCAGGCATTTCTAAATATTTTCTTTATGTCCTAGAGTTGTATCTCTCTTCCACTTCTCTTTGAAGGTATATAGTTCTAATTTCTGGTTTGCGTTCATTTCAGAAATTGTGTACTTGCCAACATTGTCATCTCCAAAAACAGAAAATACAGCAGATGATCCAATGTACACACACATGTCAAACAGAGAAATTATCTCCTCAATGGGTTCATGGTCCAAGGGGCGCACTCCTCTCTACATTTTCACACTGTAAATAGCCTGTGTAGCACCTCTGTGGCTGCCGCCCCCTTTAGGCTGATGTCAGACTCTGCCGGCGATGGTCACAAATTCCCTTCAATGAGCCCAAAAGTTGATGTCTTAATATTCATGAGCATTCACCACAATTGGGCCTGAGGTAGGCGATGCTCAACATTTAAATCTTGCAATGCTATGTTGAACACAAAGACATTTAAACCAAACAAAAGCAGGCGCTTATAACGTCAGTTCAAGCTTCTAACTTAGATGGAAGTCTTGATCATGGATATTCTCTTTCAAACAATAAAAACTTTCATCAAAGAGTTGATTTAAAGACAGTAATCTTCTGTTGAAAAGTATCGAAATGTCTTTTCCCCTGGCTGCGTGACCGGTTGTTCTTAATTAACCGCTGTACTGTACGTGTGTATATGCTTGCACGGTACCACACAATACCAATGCCGAATAACATCGACGGCTGTGCATGACTCTGTGTACTGTTGTACAATGGTACAAGTGTTTGCCTGTTAAATAAACATTAATAGCCTTGCTTCAACCAATTAAGGTTGAGTTATGCAAATGAAGTTTGCATCGGATTTCTACACAAACAAGTTGAAATGATTTTGGCTCCAACGCCCGTGAACATTGGTTTTTCGTAGAGCTGACCTGAACGAAAAGACTTTGTCTGCTCTGTGGGCTACAGTACTGTACATGAAAATCACTTTAGGAACTTGTGCAAAGAAGTTCATCTACAAATGGAACAGTCGGCACTTAAGACAAGTCAAAAACTTGAGCATAAATTTCCTGTCACACATTTACATCATCCCTGGGAATGAAGTGAAATGGTCCTTGACTTTTGGCAACTGAAGCATGTTAATTGTTTACACTTGCCTGTGTACATTTAAATGTCCTTAAGTAAGCTGTTGCAATGAATGAATTACAAAACATGGTGAAATGACCTCAGTGACAGGACATTTGATTACAACGCTGGAATTCTGTGTGACAACTGACATGAGACCAATGTACAGTAGGTACACTGATCAGATATAATGACACTCCAACCAATTGTATTACAGATTTTAACAAAAACAGTGGAAGTCTACAACAAATACTTTAATCTGTGTGAAAGGATCATGGGTGGACAAATTAAATCCCCCTAAATTTGTGGGGGTGGGGTGTTGAGAATGGTGGGCTTATGAAAACATGATAAAAGTTAAGAGAAATAGAAGAGCTTTCCTGGCTTGAGCTCCAACGCTATGTTGAGCACAAGCATAATAGTTTCATTTGCAAAGTCTTTGATGTGACTAGGTATGACTGTGTTAGATGAGGATTACTTTACTTTCTTTTCAAGGTGATTTTATTGTTTGAAATATCTCTATAAGGAAATTGTAGAAGTCTTTTTGACAAATTGACCCAGTTAAAGGTTTGTAGTGCTCAAATGCACCATACAGTGGAGGGCTGAATAAAAATGTCCAGAAATGACAGGAATCCACATGGGGATGATGAACAGTGACAAAAAAGTAATTCAAGACAGGTGTGAAGGAAGAGGTTAAAACAATTAATCTTAGGGAAGACTGTAAATGTCTGGGAGGCAAGGTTAAGAGTAGGCAGTTGCATAAAATGTCAGTTTTCATTTTCTTATTTAAAGGACTGCTCCACTCATCCCAAACTACAATCTTTGTGGCAGTCCACAAAAATTCTACATTGGCACAGCTCTAATTTGATTGACAGTAAGTTCAAAAAAAGCAAAGTACCAATGCTCATATTACATCGCATGCACTGTGCTAGGAGTGTTTTGATTACACATTGGGGTCTTGTATATTCACCCCACAGCAATAAACTGAGATTGTGTCTGGTACATGTCTGGATTTTATAATAAGTTGTGGAAGGGACTTACTGTACCTATGTTAGCAGAATTAGAACTTACTGTACTTGGAATGCAGAGGAACGTGTAACTTGACTGTTAGCAGCCTTTAACAGTCACATTACATGCAAAACAAACAAACAAGATGCAAATAATCATGCACCTGTACTTTAACAATTTGTGACATTTTTTTCCACATTTTTTATTCCTAGTGTAGTACATTCCTCAGACTGTCTCCTTGTCTTTTAGCTATACAAGCTCAATGCATGAATTAAACTTGTAAAACTAAACCCTTGACAGAGGGGGTTCCAGGTTCCTCTGCCCTTTGACACATTTATTTAATGAACAAGCAAGATGACAACTTTTTTCCAGGGACTGCTGGAGAAAGGGGATTTACCTAACCTTTTTACTCAAAGAAAGCAGAAGATTTGCCTACAGTCTGAAACACAATGCACTGTATGAGGTAGTGCTAACACTCCTGCTGCAGTCTATCATTGAATGTAAGGTGATCTATCTTAACCACACAGTGTACACAGGATACTAACTGAAAAACATCCTGTCTATTGTCATAGTACTAGTACAGATCCATTTTCAAAGTACCAGTACTTCTAGGGGCCATAAAATACTTCAAACTAACAAAGAATGCTTAGTATATGATATTTTATACCACACAAGATGATATCTACTGTACGTGAGACAGTACATATGTTCTTACTGTAATGCCAGACAACAACTAAAGAACATGTATTGTATTCAAAACAGTATCTATCCTAAATTACCCTTCATATAGTTAACACTATCTAACACATTTATGTTGTTGTGTCATTAAACTTCTACCTATAAACTGACAACAACTCAACATAATTGCTACTTATCACCGAAGGTACTAAACAAGTACCAACACACCATCCTACCAAACTAAGTAGCTTGGTTCACATAGCAATTTGCTACCAAAGAATTGCCAGTTGCTGATCAATTCTAATTTTGATTAGCAAAAGTTCAAAGTACTTCCTAATTAATAAAGATTTATTGAAGAATTGTTAACTGATTTTTTGCTTATCAATATACTCACACTTTTTTGTCCCTTTGAGTAGGGAAGGTATCGTGTGTGTGGAGAGGGAAAGGAGTAATATGGTCACAGCAAATAATGACACTTAACTCAATAGATTAAAAGTTACTCCTCTTTTGAAAAATGTTACAGGTTTGTCTAGTGTATGGTGTCAGCCTTGTGTTGTACACTTATTTTGCAGCCTTAATCAGATTCAATCTGTACATTTTCCTTCCCCTCAGCTTTATAGCTATGCTCTCTCCCTCTATCTTCCTTTCACTCCCTTTCAACCATCAGATTCACTCTTTGAATGCATATCTTTGGGAAACAACTAAGCCAAAAATAAAAATCTTCTAAAGATTTCAAGATCATCTACGAAAGGTTAACCATGATAAATTCTTTTTTACACTCATTTTCATCATATGGTTTTATAACAGGTTTTTTTTCTTTGCTGTGGAAAAATGTTGAGCAACAAGTTGTGTACACTACTCTGTCAGACTAAGAGACTAATTGACCCCTGCTGTACTGTAGCAATGTGCATGACATGGAATAAAATCTTACTTAGGCTAGATGCAGGCCTAGTAACTGCAGCACTATGGAATTCTACACTAAAAGTATACTGACTTAATTAAACTTCAGTACAAGGAATTTAATAAGCAACAGAACATTGCCCAAGTCTTTTGTACTGACATTAATGATCAGTTCAAAAATGAATTTGTTAGGCCTAATATTACATAAATTTTAATTAAGTGCATACAAACTTTCATTTAAACCACTTGTGTTTGATACATAAATTTACAAAATGTGGCTTTAACCATTCATGTGATCTTCTTCCCTTTTGCAAAATTAGAACTTTTTCATTACTATCAGAAAGCCTATCAGTATAGTCTCACATTGCCCCTTATTGTTTTTTTTTTTAAATTCCAGGCCACTTGGGGTTGTTTCATAAATTGGTGAAGTAATGAAGCAATGCATTTAAACTTTACCAGATCTGAAACTGATTGCTTGAGAGAGGTCAAATCAATTGCTTGACATCAATATTGTAATGTTAATAGGTATAGCTGATCCAGATCTCCTGATTTTAATCCTGGAAAGCAAGGAAAATAAGACACCCCACAGGCTAACACTGCATGAGGCTCTTCCACTTTTAGCTTAACTTCAAGAAAATCCAGCTACTAACTGACCACAACCTACCTCTTGGATCAATATCTTATCTTTTGTTTCCACAAACTATGGCCATCCCTAAGTTTATAGGCATTCCCTGCTTCACTCATTAAGAGTGCTCTCAAGCATGCAACTAGATTGTGCCCTATAGAGCATAGTTAGTGACCAAGCAGATGAGTGTGAAGGCAAAACCACAAATAAGAGTTCTTCCAGAATAGCTAAATCCCTTTTCATGGGCTATAGGGTACAATTCAGAGATGAAATCTTATGGGTAGTTTCATAGCATGTGTGCAGCAGTGCAAATTCTCTACAATTAACAATGTCCAGAGACCAACGGCGGTGAGTTTACATAAGTACAAGTATGGTCTGTACTTTTGGTCTGCATGCTTCTAAGTTTTGGTGAGCATGCAAGTTGAATTACTTCCTAAATTCATTTGGAAGCCACTTCTGCTCAAGCAGTCATTATTCATGGAGGAGGATTGATATTCACGTATGCACTCAACAGAAAAATCAGGCCATGGTATCTTCATAGTGTCAAATGCACTTTAGTGATGGTCTTTTCATTTCTAGTACAAACTGTTAAGGCAAGTATCAGTGAAAGCTGACTTTTTGTAGCTATTCAATATTAATGTTGGAACTCACAAAATTCTGATAAAAGGCAATTCTTCGCATTTCCTAGCTAAAACCAGAATGTACATGATTATTTATGAGTTGCACAGTTTGTTCTCCCACAAGAAATAACCCCTTTAAGAGAATTCTTGTTCTATGTTCAAAGGACATGAATAAACTATAAGTGTTCTTGACAATACAATAAGTCTATACCCAGGCATGTTATGTTTCATTTTTGTTTTCAGAGTTTCAGGAAAAGAGTTCATCAGACAGTACACTTCCATTGAACCATACAAGTACTATTTTGCTCTTCCATTTTTAAACTCTGGACAAAACTTTATTATCACCAAAATAATTCCTACTTTATGTGCTGTAATTAGAGAAAGTACTAACTAGCGGTTATTAAATTGCACACGGCAAACTCATGAAAACTTGTACTCTTCTTCTGGATGCAGCACACTGTACAATGTAAAGCAATCTTTGTACCATGCATATAAGTAATACAGGCACATCTACAAATCTTCACTTCCTTGCCAACACATTTTAGTGCAGCCTATATAAACAAGAGACCATGGGGAAAGAAGCAGCTGTTGACTGAAGTTTAAGACCTGACAGAGCTCAATCCTATGATAGGAGGATACAGGTGGTGCCATCTTGAAGCAATAAGGGTTAGAAAAACTATCGGTAAGTTCACAAAGGAAGAAGTAAGGCAAGATTGAAATGTTTGCTCCATCCTTCATCAAGTATCATGATAACGATGATGGAAAAACACTGGAATTTTGCTACACAATTTGATATGTGTGGTAACACGATGAGGCAAAACAAGGAAGCAGTTATGACGATGAATAAATATATGTAAATGGCTATTTGAATACCATGAATCTTGGTAATGAAAACCAGAAGCTCTCAGACATGGCAACTCTGTTAACATTTGTGAAGGTAAATATTTCTTTCAAACAAAAAAAAAGTCCCTTAAAATGGGGGTGACAATACATGTCCTCTGCCTGTGACAATTTTTCCTGTTGGCCAGTCTGTGTAACAAAAAGTTTCATTCATGTAGTGGTGCATGGATTAAAATAAATCCCTGAGGAAGATCTTATCAACAAACCATGATAAATCAGCACCATATCACTGATTTTGTCTGTAAAGTCTGAAGCAGAAGAGAAAGTGAACCATCATCAAGAACCCTTTGGGAAGGAAGCATGGTGGAAAAATGCACCCAAATTCTCACTTATATGTCCCTCCAGTCAAAATCACTGTTATTACCAAAATTTACTGTACAAAGTGGATGAGGCAACATCTCAAAATAAATAAAATATTATGACTCTTGCCAATCCTCAGTGAGTGAGGATGGAGCACAGGTTCAGTCTAAGCATTTCAGTTACTTACCTCATCAAGAGCGCGGAATAAAAGGATGGGTTTTACAGCTTCAGCAAGACTGGCTCGTTGCTCATCTGACTTTGGATATACCACCTGAAAATGACAAAACATCAAACCATTACTTGGACTAATTGGTAAGCATAGATCTTGTGTACCTGAAAAAGTAGTTTACTAGTCCTGTATCAGATCAGAAGGAGGGTGCAATAAAAGTGCAACTAACAACGATGGTTTTTGCAGGCACTTTGCAGAATATATAAATAGTTGGTACTGAAGTAGTGAAATTGATCTTGTACAAGTGAAGGGCAATTTTCTACCCAGAAACGAGAGACCCAGAAACCTGGCATTTTCCACCTGAGTTTTTTTTTTATAGCTTTTTAGCAAAATTTGTGCACTAACCTCGCCTCCAGTACTTGAACTCACAGCATTGAAACTCAACTTCAATAATATTAAGGACATTTAATTCAAACTATAGACTTTCACTTTTAAAAGTATTAGCTCAAATGTACAGTAATTGATGGCATTCCAAGATGCTTCCCTGAGGATGACCTAAAGAAAAGGACTTGTTGTAAATTAGTTACTGTACATCTGATCCCACAAAACAGTAGTTTACATTTTGTTGATTGTAAGACCCATAAAACAACATTATGACCACTGAACTGAAGTCACATTATTTTGATGAGTTGCAGGTGATCATGTGCAACACTACTGTGAAATGCAGAGCTGCAGCTGCAAGTTATCTTCATACACTGATCCATGAATGTCAAAGTTCTTGAAACTTGAAATTGGTTAAAACAGTCTGTGTGAACAATGTACTTTATAGTGCATTTTGTCTTCATCTGAATGTTCTGACAGACATGAACACCACACAGAATTAACAGTCCAATTCAAAAACAACCACCAAGAAGCCACGCATTTTCCTGTTTGCACATTTGTTTAATTCCAGCCACTTAAAGTCTGTCGTAAGTGGGTAAAACATATAAACATAATTGGAATTCACTGAAATTCATTAATTTACTGCACATGACAACATTGAACTTTACTGTACTTTTTATTGCACTTGTCAATATTTTTTCTTTTTTGGTTCATACTGAAGTGTCCTACCCGAACTAACTATCCTCATGTTCAACAACAGCAACAAATTTCATCTCTGTAAAGATGCCAAATTTCGTTCACCTTTGCAAGTGAAGATGTCAGAGCCAGTTGTCATGGAGACGCATATCAATAACAGTGTAGTCACCTTTTGGGCAATTCTTCAGCAAAGCAGCTGTTTCAATAACATTGGTCTACATTTCTCACTATTGTATTTCCTATCGGCTACAGAGAGGATATGATGCACATTGTAATTTGATACCATAAAGCATTGCTGCATGGCCCCTTTTATCCTTTTATCTGACGAGAATTTTTGACAGAAAAGAGGGAGATTATTGAGACAAGATATTAGGAGCTTGCAAAATTGACATGAGGGAAGTTAGCAAAAATTGGGTATTTACTCCTTTCAAAACTAGTTAAAAGGCAAGAGCAGTCCCCCTATCTTGTAGTATAGTAGACTGTCCTGTTTCATGATTGGCTCTTGACAGTCATGTGGCAATATTTTTTTTCTCCTAAAATGTCAAATTTACTGGTAGTAACTGATTGGTTACCTATATGCAAAATATTATGAAAACTACTTTGAAGAGAAATAAGAAAATTATAAATTTTAGCTGCTGTTTAAAATAAGTTTGAGGTGAGTGTTCTTGCCCTTTAAGTTAGTAAGTAAGGCTAGGCAAGGAGGGTGAGGGCATCCCACTATTTCACTAGTAACTAAACACAATGGCCAGGGTCTATTTGCATCAGAGGTTTCACATAGTGCAAGTAAGGTCCCCTCGTTAATTTTCGAGAGAATCAATTTTCATGACGTTCCCAGTACAATTAAAAGATTACTATGGTCTTCCTCTTGACATTTTCCATTCAATATTTACCATAAAAAATCAAAATTTGAGGTAAGGAAAACAATAAATTTCATATTATGAGTGGGTAATTCATTTTGATATCATACATGATCACAAGTGAAAACAGAAAAATGTCACTATGTAGAAATATCCATGACCTTTCCATGACACCACACAATTTTTATTCAATTTCAAATCTTTCCATGCAGGCCTTGAAATGTTTGTTCCAAAATTTTCATTAATTTAGCAGGTTTTCCATTCATGACCATGGAAACCCAGCAAGAAATTATTGTGTGAATTCAGCAAATATGTTCAAAAAGCATTTTCACATGATTGATAAGGGCTTTAATTCCTGAGTTAGGATCATTGGATGCAGGTGCAGGGTGGCTTTTCCCCTTAAAGGTCAAGAGCAGTCCCCCAAAACTTACATTGAAGCAGCACCTTAATCTCACAATTTTCTTCTTATTTTTCTTCAAAGTATCCTTTGTCATATTTTATAACTTCAATTTTGCATATTCAATGTAAAACAAGTAGTTACTTCAAATAATTTTCACTTTGAATTGAAAATTTTTTGTCACATGACTCTCAACAGCCAATCACGAAACAGGATATACTCTACTTCAAACTGGGTGACTGCTCTTGGCCTCTACAGTATATTTAACATAAAATATGACGTATCCTCCAATCCCTCACCTTTGGCTCATTGTCATTATCGTCTGCCTCTGGGTCGTACCTTTCTGCACACACTGGAGGGAGAGAAAGAAAAATACCAACATAAACAACAAATATGGACTGTTAAAACCAGCCTGCATTTTTACAGACTTTAAGGCCCAATTCTCTCACCCCAAACAGTACCAATTCTCCTAACCTTCTTACTTCAGTCCCTCCCACATTTGCCTGAAATTCATCCTTATCCAGACATAATCTCCATGTATGAGTGAGTAGAGAAAAGCTCAGTGTGTGCAGCATAATCAAAACACACTCAGTACAGTTCATCCTGTGTAATAATCTTTGGTATCTACATTTTTTGAAGTAGCAGTCAATCAAAAAGCTGAGCCAACCGACAGTATAATTTTTGCTACCTTTTGGGGTATAGGGATTGGCTCTTTAATACCGAGCTGAGATATTACACCTTAAGCTTTTCTTTTCCTCAATTCACCTTTACTACACTTTGTATTACTGCAATAACACTTTAGGGATTTAACTGAGCCATGCAATAAAAAACTTCAACCCTGATTTTGGTTACACATGAAATGAACTCAAGGAAGCATATCCACTGCCTCATAATTGCAGCTCTTATAAGTAATACTAAATAAATTGCTGATGGCACAAATATAACATATGATAACAGGAAGCTGGGCAAACATTACTTCCTTAATCCATTATAATCAAAACATACATACTTACAGTACCAAAACAAAAGCCATTTCAAAGCATCACAGCAGATTAAAAATATAAAGGCATTCATGTAATCTATCCTGCGTGGTTAAAAACCACATTTCTACTGTGAAACATTCCTCTATGCACTGCATGTCTTGCATGCTACTTGACATGTTGCATCATACAGTAGTAATTTAAGTCACCCCATGCAATTTAATTGTACCCAGGGCTGAGTATAACTTACAAAACTTACAATTAGTAAAGTTGCACTCTGACTGACATTAATTCAACATCTAGAAAATTAATCCCCCAAACTTTAATTTAATGCACTTTGATTGGCCATGGATTATGCAAATGAGGTGTAGCAAAGGACTATGCCATGTAAATATAAAATACATGCTGACTGGTACATCATGAGCAGATCGATAGTTTTCTTATAAATGAGGAAGGCAAGTGAGAAAAGGACCATGATGGCAGCCCTTGACCAATGAGTCCTTTCATCCCTTGTGCAATTCATTTGTTACGGTCCTACTGTTTGAAAGTGATAACAGGAGGTAAGGATGGAAAGCCAATTAAGATTTGATAAACTGCAGTAGGAATAGCAAAGTATACTGCATCTTTCTATAGATACATCCAGACAGCAAGTGATGGTCTGATTTCAGTCGGCCCTAACTGGGGTCCAGCCTTTTCATCTTTCGTTTTCCTTGCTTACATGTATCATGGAAGGTTTTACACTAAATTGTATCTTGATTTCTTCAATTTTACTGAATATGGAAGTGATAGCTTCTGCTGCCTTTATAAGCCCCCTTTTGAAAAAAAACATATAGTAACTTCATTTACTGATTTCTCTACAAATAATTAACATACAATTTGAATCCTGGGGATTTTATAACACTGTTTAGATTCTGTTCCACTTTCAAATTTTTGCCTAAACTACCCCTATAAACCCAAAACTGAGGTGAATACTGAATAAGCTTAGAACAACATGTAGGAGTGGGGGAGGGGGAAGAGGAGAGGATTGGGGGGAGGGTAAAAGGGTATTCCTTTGTACAAGAAAGGTTATAGCTGGAGGGGTCAAAATAAAACATGAAACATATCTACAGAAATACTGAACTGTACCAGTGGGCTGTACAGACATTTCCATTACAGTAGAGAGGTATACTACGTACATACTGCTACTGCGATTGCTGTATATTTATACCACAGTCCTATGTATGCTTTACATGATATAGCCCTAGAATAATATCTTTCAAGAACCATTTCCCAGCAATTCCAAAAATGCTGAGAATTATCAAAGCCCTATCTCTTGTTCATACGTTCGTCACGACTGCCTTTCATAAGAGAATGCTCAACAATATCAAGTTGTTTTAGCAAATGGCTGATGCTTTCATTCAAGGTAATACAATATTTTTATTCAGTTACACCATTCATTGATGCTACACAATCTCTCATCATCATTGATTGTTGTATAACAAAAACTAATAAACGATTCTGATTCCGTCTTTCCAATAGACCAAGGACATTCCTGCAGTGTAATTGCTGTGCATTGTATCACAAGTTGAAGTTGAAGGGCATTTCTGAATTACTAAGCTCTGTTTTTTGCAACTTGCCTCTGAACTGCTTGACTGGATAAAGTTCAGTGCCTCGTGGCATGTGTACAATATACCTGAAGTTTAAATATTCCTGCTCTTGTTTCCAGATATGGACAATCTGACACAGATCAGATTTTAAACATTTTTTTCCAGTCTACCATTACAGGATATTCATTTCCTGTGGGCTGTTTTACCCCTTGTAGCCCCTTTAATCCTTGTGGGCAACAGCACTAATAAATTACTCTAACAGGAAAAACTTGTGTAATTTCACACAGATAGTGATAAGGAACTAAGAAAACAAAATCATCAGCTCTGAACTTTGTAAATTTAACTGTTTGAATGTAGGTCGGTTCACATGCTTTGGCACTCACTTGAATTCCAAAATAAAAAGTAAGCGTAAAGGTATCGGACTTAAAAAATGTGCATCTAATATAAGAGGCACGTAGCCAAGACGACAACAAGAACTCTTAAACTAATAACAACTGACCAAATAACAGAGCTTCATTGCACAACCAAAGTAGGTCAGATGATTCCAAAAAACTGACAAGTAATGAGACATTATTTTAAAAGTAAGCATGATTGCAGAATGGTCAAGTGAATCCAAGTTGAGGTGGTGGCAAAATATCATATATACTTCACTTCATGAAGTGACCAAGCAAGTCAACATTACTGCAGCAATTTGTTATTTTAGTATAGGGCCACCAGAAGTATATGCAGAAGTTTTGCACATGACATCAGAGCAGTTTAATATATTCAAAGTAGGGCTGTGCATTTTCGGTTAATTCACTATCCGTTTAACCGATTTTATTAACCGGCGGTTAACCGTTTAACCGAAAATGACGTAATGTTCACACAACAACAAAAAGTCAACATTTCCAAAGAGCGCCATCACTTTTGTACAGGAAAGTGCAAGTCTAAAATGGCGCCGTAAGTCATGTTCGCACATGTAAGTATGTGGCAAAAATGTTGGTATTTTGCGCTGAGTTTATATCATCTTTTCACAGTAAAAACCCATCCCGCATTTACTGAAGCTTTCTTCAGACCACGTGCACTTTTTACCATTCCACCAACTGTTGTATTCCCGCCTGACCTATGTTATAGTGTCAGTTATTTCATGAAACACTCCCACACCGCTGTTTTGATGCAGCTTGCTTGCGATGAAGTGTTCAATACATGTACAGCGCTCACGTGTGTGTCATAGTAGCGATCTGTACAATTGCACTGTAAACGGCCCACCAGCCGCAAACAGCACAACCAAGCCCTATTTTCCTGCATGAATTAAGGAACTCCCAGCATTCTTTCTAAAGTTATTTAAAGTAGGACTTATGGAATGTTATCATATGACGTCGTTACGAACGTAAACAATTACGCACGTGGTCCCATGCATGCAGTAGACTTGCGTGCGTATCCGTTTTTACCATTAAACAAGGGACCATGTTTTGCTCGGTGACATCATATGCACACGATCTATTGCAAAATTTGAATTGCCTCTGCATTGTGATTGGTTCAAATACGTTGATTCTGAGCCAGCCAATCACAACTCGCGCCATCGCCTATGGGATTTAGTGTGTAAAAATACCAGACCTCCGAACCAATTTCCCCATTGAGTTTGCATTACGACGATCGCACTTCCCAGGCTTACATAGCCCGCCTGTGCAGCCGGCCAAGCCCCGTGCTAAATTCACCAAGAAATGGCAGCACAAATCTCTGCGTACTTGGATTTTTTCGGGGGTCTGACTTAAGTGCATTTCATTTGCAGATTATTTTGAAACAAGGCGGTAAGGTTTGGACAAGAAGTGGCAAAATTACGGTGATATTTATATCAGAAAGAAACCATAAGATAACGTTAATCGAGTCCATTTTTTGCTGTCCAAGACCGCTAAAAATTAGATCGTTATTTTTACGTGCATCGTAGGATTGACTTCTACAGTACAGTACATTATCGCAACTACAACCCAGTCGGTTCAAAGAACTGCGTATGCTTATTCATAAAAGTCAACATGGAATGTTCCATTTTATATGATATTGGGCAAACAACAAAATGGCGGGAATTATCTGGTGCTAACGATCGTATTTTTACGGGTTAAATTTTTCCTAAATACTGCTACTAACAAGGAAAAATAATGAAATTTACGGAGGTGTAGCATGATAAAATATTTCGATTAGCTACAGTGGGAAGACTTATTGAAATATACTTTTGTGCCCTAATCATGGTCTCGCGGAGGTTTTATTGCCATAGAAATACAGGGCTTGGTAACTTTTGTTACAGCTCCCTACTTGTCTTGTGGCTTTCTTTTCGCTTGGTAACCTCTGAAACATGCCGCTAATTTCTAAAGTTGTGCTTGGGTGTTGCTATTGAAGGGATTAGGAGAGCACACGAAGTTCTGCCAACGAAAGTAACAATGGGTGCGCCACTTGTCACTCATCATAATGTACTTAATTCGGGGAGCTGCCGCGGAATTAATCCGTTCAATCGAACGGCCGATTTTAAAACCCTTTTTACAGTTATTGTTCGAGCGATAATTTGTGAGAAACTGACACTGTTTGTTGCGCGATGTTTGTGTAACAGTTTACCAACAAAGCCACACCGCGGCGACTGAGTTATTGGCAATACAAAAACGGTTAATCTATGAAGAGGAATGACACACGAGTAACCGACGAGTCGGTCGGTTAACCGGTTAACCGATTAACCGTCACAGCCTTAATTCAAAGCCACACCCCCTCCCCCACTTTATTCAAGTAAGATACATTATAGGGAAAGGGGCCATAGGACTGACTATCAAAGGAAGTGATTCTGCTTCAATCTGCAGTGTCAAATTGAATCTAAATTTGTGCTAAACAAGCAGAAAACTATCACACTTACTATGTGCAATACTTAAGTTTATATTAATATATAGCTCCCCCTTTTTCCCCACATATAGTACTATTACTACATTACACAGACAATTACATTTCATTAAACAATACTGACCTACAGGTACTAGACAAGAAACTGGGGCACCCAATCATTATGATGAGCATGTAACTAGTACTAATCCAGAGAGCAATAGTATATTGTAGGTCAGTATAAATATTTCATATTAAAGTGAATACATGGTTTCAGAACAATACCATATAATCGCAAACAATCATATGGAATGGTACTTCAGGGCTTGAAGGAGAGTGTAGCAATATGGCTATTGGTCTATACTATTCCAACATTAGGATATTTTAGGGGCACCACAGTCTCACCAGTACAGGCAAGGTAGCAATGGCTAGTGCCATTGGTTATTTTAAAGTGATTCTTTCTTTTTCGCAAAAGAGAAATATATAACTAGTATTTTGTTACGCACGGCTGGAATCTTCCATAATTTGATTAACCATGACAATTTAAGTGCTAAAACTTAGAGTAAAGGCTGCAAAATACTGAAAAGTTTGCAAGCTTTTTAGTAAAATGCTTTCTAAAATTTTATAAGCTGCTTAAACCATGCCTATCTGAGTACAAATGAGCATTCAATATGTCACACAAACTATATTCCAAAAAAGTGCCATGATGGAATTCGAAATACGACCTAGCTCATATGTTAGAAAGCAAATTTATGGTATTGAGGGTCTTCCTGCATTCAAATGGAAAATATGAGACTATGTTGGTTGAGAACGAACTGAGTAGGCCTATTCCAAGCGTATAGTTACTAAGCAAAAATGAAAGTTACTCATGTGTCAGTTCCTTGTGGAAACAATATTGTTTCAGGTATTTAAACTTGCATTTCCTCAACAGAGAGTTGTCACTTTGCTCTTCCTAACACTTACATCACAAGATTTATACAAGAAATTTTATTTTTTAAATTTAGTATAACGATACTGTACTTCAAATGTTAAAACAATAGTCCAATTTAAGTCTCATGTTTCATGAACCAAACTGGTTCCTGCATGAAGAATTTGAATCACTCACACTGACACTGGCTTTTGTGTTAGTATAACCTAGAGAGTACCCAAACTCAGACAGTACTATAAAGACTTTAACTTAAGGATGGACAGTCCTATGAATTAGTTTTGAAAAATACTGTTTTCCTCCTCAAGTCTCTTTAATTCATTAATTGTTTTCACATATTTGAGCCAATGAAGGTCCAGTTTAGAATCTAGCATAGACGTTTAAGTAACAAGGTATGATGGTATCAGCATTACCACCTCTGGGACAGTGCTTGTTCTGTGTTTGTGTTGTTTTGTAGTACTGAATATTCATACAATAAGTGCACTTTAATGGTTGGAATACTGAGGGGTGAGATGAAATGGAATCAAGTTTGAATCCTATCATTACAGATGTTTACACATTTTTTGTTGTTATATTTTTATGAAAATTGAACAAAATTTGGCAGAATTTTGGGGTAGAGAATTGTTAATTCATCCTTATTGTTCGAATGAACTGTTGAAACCTGTGAAGAGTTTGATCAAATTAATTTAACGTATTTCCCTTTTGTCAAACACAAAATATCACTTTAAGCCCTGGACATTGAGCTTTGTTGAACAAAGGAATTGCAAATGCAGCACATTCTGCATTGACCCAAACAGCAGCAGTGACTGCATTGTTTACTACTTACTATTAAATACTTCCTTTGAAAAGAATTAACAGTTGCCCAAAATTTTGGAAACCAGCTGAATCTCATCAGGCTACTTCATTCCTCTCCTGAACTCCTATTTCCCTAATTGCCAGCAGTAGGCAAATGTTTCTTAAAACAGAGGGCACCACTGTCCTATCCTGGAAAACACTACTTTCCTACCCCAGAAAACTCCCATCTCAGTCTCACCATTCTCTCATTGCCTCCTTTAAAGGCCCAGTTCTCTCACCCCAAACAGTACCAATTCTCCTAACCTTCATACTTAAGCCCCTCCCACAATTGTCTGAAATTCATCCTCATCCAGACACAATCTCAGTTTATTGCTTCAGGGTGAGCGTAGAAAAACTCAATTTATATAATCAAAACACTCTCAGTACTGTTCATGCTGTGTAATATATATAAGCTTTGGCACTGTGCATTGTTTGAATTAGCTGTCAGTCAAAGAGCTGAGCCAATCGAGAATTTCAGTACCTGGGTGCCAAAATCCCCAAAACTCCCTGGTTTGTGAATCTACAAGCCCCGATACTTACCTCCTATCTACAGTTGTAACCCTCACTTACCTGTAATAAGGTCCTGGCAAGTCTTGATCACACAGTAGGGGAGGCCGGCCTCCTATAGAGGGCGGCCTACAGCTTCCTCTCCGCTTGCAAGTCAGACAGACCCAAAACTTTGACCCCCTATGACGGACATCTACCAAGTGTCACAGTGAGAAGTTAGCATTAATACTACAATACATATAACACAAAAACATAGGAAGACACTCAGTAATAAGGAGATGGTCAGAGACCTTTCTCACCTGATAAATCTGTCAATTAAGGCCAGAACGCCGGATCGGTAAACCTCTCTGTCTTCAATATGGGCTAGCTGACCCCCTGCAATAGTGTTTGTGTTAACTGGTGAGGAGCACACAACACTGACATGGTCAGAGAGGCCAGCGTTCGGATCTGTCCAACATCCGCGGGGCCGGGAGGCGGGTATGTAGATAGGAGGTAAGTATCGGGGCTCATAGATTCACAAACCAGGGAGTTTTGGGGAATCTACATCGCCCCTCTCTTACCTCCTATCTACAGTTGTAACGAGATTAGCACCGTGACTGAGGAGGGAGGCCTGGTCTCCGAGCGCTGGAACCCTGGAGAACTGCCCTGGCAAAGTCTCCCTCTGTTGACATCACGTCTGTTAGGTATGAGGACACGAAGGACGACAGTGTCTTCCACGAGGTCGCATCCATAATTTGCTGGAGAGGAATGCCCTGGAACCACGCCGAGGACGAGGCATGTGCCCTGAGATCGTGAGCCCTGACGTCTTCACCCGAAAGAGCATGAGGCAGGATCAGGGAGACGATCCATCTGGAGATAGTGTCCCTGGAGGCAGGCGAGTAAGGAGCCTTTGGCAAGAGGAAGAGTGCTTCCGACAGCCGTAGGGATGAGGTTGTCCGTAGATACCACTTCAGCGCTCCTACAGGACAAACAAAGCGATCTTCGCGGATGGAAGATGTGGTAGAGATTGATGGCAGGAAAATCGGTTTCGGTGTGAAGGACATTGTCTGATTTTTCGGCAGGAAGTCCGGATCTGGGAGGAGGAGTATCCCTTGCGGGGAGAATCTGATGAAACCACGTTTTGTAGACAGGGTATGAATCTCGCTCCTACGTCTGGCGGAGGCGGCTGCTACCAGGAACAGCGTCTTCTTCGTGAGTGCGTCGAGCAGTGCATCCTGGATAGGCTTGTAAGGTCGAACCTCCAATGTCTGTAGCACGTCATTGATACTCCATGAAGGGGCGAGCTTCCTGGTTGGTGGCCTCTGGTAAAACCTTCCCTTTAGCAGGCTGGTAATCACCGGGTTGGAGCCGATGAAGGAGCCGTCCTCAAACCCAGCATGCATCGCCGCAATTGCTGAATGGTAGTTTTTGATTGCGAAGATCTGCTTCCTCTCATCGAAGAGGGGCACAAGGAAAGAACACACCTGGTCTAGTGTCGCTTCCACAGGACGGCAAGAGTTAGCAGCTGCCCACTGTGAGAACTTCTCCAAACTGGAGTTGTAAGTTTTAGAGGTGGATCCTCTTCTAGCCCCTGCTGCAAGGTCAGCAGCTCTATCAGAAATGCCCTTCTCCTGTAAGCGTCTGGTGACAATTTCCACACTGTCAATTTTATGTCCCGCAGATGACGATGGTGAATCTGGCCGTCTTCTGAGTCAGAAGTCCGCTGTCCTGAGGGAAGGGAAGCGGAAGGTCGACGAGCAGCCTCAGGATGAGCGGGAACCACGGCTGGTTCGGGTAGTATGGGGCTACCAGCAGCATCTCCCCTGATGACCTCTCTAGCTTCAGGAGGACTGCTTGAACTAGGCTCCAAGGTGGAATGCGTACATCATGAGACTGCACCATTCGAAAAACAGGGCGTCCACTTTCCACGCCCGGGGGTGGAAGAACCGGGAACAAAACGTAGGTAGCTTCCCGTTCTGGTAGGTCCAGTTCCCATTCGTTCTCTGTCCACGATCCCCTCGAAAAGAGCGTCTGCCTGTAAGTTGTTTTTCCCCGCAAGATGACGGGCCCTGAGGCAGCTGTCAGCTTCGTGGCAAAGCAGGAGTAGGTTCCATGTTTCCTGACACAGGCGTAGTGGCTTGGTGCCTCCCTGGTGGTTTATGTAAGCTACTACTGTGGAGTTGTCCGAGAGAACGGTGAGGTCGACCCCTTTCAGGTCCTTGGCCCATGAATGAATGGCCTTTGCGAC
The DNA here is from genome assembly GCA_037179385.1 of Holothuria scabra. Classification (NCBI taxonomy): domain Eukaryota; kingdom Metazoa; phylum Echinodermata; class Holothuroidea; order Aspidochirotida; family Holothuriidae; genus Holothuria; species Holothuria scabra. The sequence continues at coordinate 1,235,341 of CM074181.1, read as the reverse complement.
AGCCATCAGCTCCAGCAGATTGATATGGAGGGACTTCTCTGTCTCAGACCACTTTCCTGCTATTGAACTTGAGTCCCACATGGCTCCCCATCCGAAGAGGGAGGCGTCTGTTGTAATTGACGTCTGCGGTCTTACTTGTCGAAACAGTCTCCCTTGGAGCAAGTTGTCGCCGATGGACCACCAGGCTATGGACGGCTGAATGCTTTCTGCAGCTGGGATTAGCCTGGTCATTAGATCGGAGTCTGGACGGAAGTGGTTTAGTGTGTGAAAACTGGACAGGTCTCAACCTCATCCTGCAAAAGGGGAGTACTTCCACTAGGCTGGCCATCAGACCCAACAAACGCAGCCACACCCTGGCCTGAACTGATGTTCTCGACAGGATTTGATTCGCCACCGACACCAACGACTGGACCCGTTCCTCTGTCGGGTATGCCAGACCGGTTGTGAAATCCAGGAGAGCCCCCAAGTAGGTGATCGTCTAACAGGGGGAGAGAGACGATTTTTCCCAGTTGATCACCCAACCTAGTTCCTGTAGTGTCCGGACCACGAATGACGTGACTGCAGCCACCTGGCTATCGGATTCGGCTAGCACCAGCCAATCGTCTAGGTAGGCAAAAACCATGGCGCCGTTTCGTCGCAAGAAAGGCAAGGACGCACCTGGTGACTCTTGTAAATACTCTTGGAGCCGTGGCCAAGCCGAACGGCATCGCGTTGAAGGCGTAGTCTACCCCCTTGTACCTGAAGGCTAGGTAACGTTGATGGTCTCGGAGGATGGGCACGTGAAGGTACGCGTCCTTCAAGTCGATTGATGTAGCCCACATCCCTTGACTGAGTGTGTAAAATGATGGTGGCTAAGGTCTCCATCCGGAACTTCTCTGGCCTGATGAATGCCTTGTTTAAGGGCTTTAGATTTAGGATGGGCCTCCACGTGTTCGGCTTCTTCGGCGTCAGGAAGAAACTTGATCGGTACAACCCGAGGGCTTCCTCGGCTGGAACCACATGAACGGCCCCTTTTACCAAGAGGTCCTGAATCTCCTTCTCTAAGGCTAACCTCTTCTCTCTCTGGTTCGGCACAGGGGTTGTACGTAGCAGACCTCTCCTTGGAGGGGGGCTGGTAAATTCTATGCGGTACCCCTCCTGTACTACCTTGCTCACCCACAGATCCGGGTGGATCTTGTTCCAATTGTTGCGGAACATAAGAAGTCTCCCCCCACCGCCGGTGGCTGTACGGTGGGGTGGGCATCCCTAGGGCCTCGCCAGGCCCCGACCTCTGCCGGTTGTGGAGCCTCGCCAGGGAGTGCCCCATACTTTTGAGAGAAATCCTGACCAGAACCAAATTACACGTCAAAGTTTCTCTGACTGGCAAGTGGGAGAGGAAGCTGTAGGCCGCCCTCTATAGGAGGCCGGCCTCCCCTACTGTGTGATCAAGACTTGCCAGGACCTTATTACAGGTAAGTGAGGGTTACAACTGTAGATAGGAGGTAAGAGAGGGGCGATGTAGATTTGTAATTTGGGGTGAGGGGTTTGGCCTTTTACATCACTTCTGCACTTCCTTACAGATTTTTTGCAGGATCTATTCTAGCTTTAAAATTGCAAGGATCTTCCATTTCCAAGTTCTTTGCTTATCGCTCATTTCCTTTATACACAGTTCCAATAGGGATATCAATTTTATCTAAATTTCCATACATAATCATTCAATAGGCCACACTTGGAAGTTGTCTTTATTTTAGCAAATTTATCCATTGTTCATAAAAACATCATCACTTTAAACAACACCATAGCTTTTGCAGTGGAGGTATACCCCTGCTAAAAATGTTTCTCTTTTTCCTTTTTCTGCTTTTCTGTTTTGTAATTGTCCTGCTTATACTGTAATTGGGACAGACACTAAAAGGGAAGCTAGGGAATTCCTCTAGATCCTACCTTACCTGATTCCACACCTATCTTGTTTTTAGGTCTCAAGACAGGTCCAATTGCACTTTGCACAAAAGTAGGGATGGATAGGACAAGAATGCATCTAGTACACTATTTGTAAAATACTCTGATTTGAAAACTTCCAAATGTAGGGGTATGATTTTAAAGTGAGTTTTTCTTTGTAAGCATGCAGCCCACAAATTTGAGAAACATAGTCCCTTTAAATTACGGTCTTCCAACAAGTTCCAATTACATCCTTTTACTTCAGGAACAGCCTATCTGTGCAAACAGTTACCTGACCTCACACTAAGGTGAATATCACCTTTAATTGTAAGCCACACCACGGGTGTACAGAGGGAAGTCTGTAATTTAAGATGGGTAGTATACGTACTGTCATCCTGAATGTGTGGTTTTCTGCATGGAAGGTATTATGAATTATAATTGTACAACAAAGCAGGAGGTAGAATATCTTAATAGAAAATTACCTGCATAGGTTTGAATTGCAGGTTTCCCAAACTTTTAAAATACTGACATTCAAGACATTTACCACACTGTTTATATACAGAGCTGGAAAATGAAGAATTTCATACAAAATGGCCTGTATACCCATTTATTCAGCCTGGATGCATACTTAATGATCACAGCATACCTCCTAAGTGACCTGCATTTGAACACCAAAACCGGCTGACCTGCCCAGCCCTCTAAAGACCCGCATTTCAAATCTCTGAAGAATTCTTAGTTAGAGAACCATGCATATTAACAAATAATTCGGCTTACCAATAACTAACCAGAATGCAAAAATGCATTGAGGTTTTGATGATACATACATGCTCTTTTCAATAAAATACTACATTTGTTGTAACAACTGGTGACCCAAAGTGACCACCTGTAAGTAACTGGTTTTTCTTTTAACCAAAACACTTCTATATTCAAAAAGCCAAATTTCATACTGTGCCTTAAGATATTCTGCAAACAAGGTTTTTAGAGTTTGATGCCAGGTGATACCAGATGACTATTGACCTCCACCAAAAACAACAAGTACAGTACTTTCAACTCACCATAACAAATCCACATACTAATTAGGAAATCCATCCAAGTTTCCTAACTTGAGATATCCCATTTTGACAAGGTTTTCAAAGTTTGACCAATCATGACCCCAGATGTCCTTTCACCTGCACAAAAAACCTTATACAGAACATCTTCTCACCATAACTCATCCACATACTAATTATGAAATCCATCCAGGTTACGTACCTTGAGCCCTAAACAAGGTTTTCTGAGTTTGACCCCCTGTGACCCCAAATGACCTTTGACCTCTACCAAAATCAATAGGGTTCTTCCTTACATAATAATGCATCAACATATCAAGTTTGAAATTAATCCATGCTTTCTACCTTGAGATATTGTGTTAAAAAGGTTTCCAGGATTTGTCCCCTTCTGACCCCAAATGACCTTTGACCTCCACCAAAATAAATAGCTTTCTACTTTACATCTTAATGCATCAACATATCAGGTTTAAAAGGAATCCAAGTTTCCTACCATGATGTATTATGTAAACAAGGATTTCAGGGTTTGACCCCATGTGACCCCAAATGACCTTTGACCTCCACGAAAATAAATTGGATTCTTTCCTAGATCATAACGCATCAACATATCAAGTTTGAAATTAATCCAAATTTCCTACCATGAGATATCATGTAAACAAGGATTTCAGGGTTTGACCCCACGTGACCCCAAATGACCTTTGACCTCCACCAAAATCAAAAGGGTTCTTTCTTTCGTCAAAACGCATCAGCATATCAAGTTTGAAATTGATCCAAGTTTCCTACCATGATATATCATGTAAACAAGGATTTTGGGGTTTGACCCCACGTGACCCCAAATGACCTTTGACCTCCACCAAAATCAATAGGGTTCATCCTCACATCATAACCCATCAACATATCACGTTTGAAATGAATCCAAGTTTCCTACCTTGAGATATAGTGTAAACAAGGATTTCAGGGTTTGACCCCATGTGACCCCAAATGACCTTTGACCTCCACGAAAATAAATCGGGTTCTTTCTAAATCATAAGAATCAACATATCACGTTTGAAACTAATCCAAGTTCCCTAACCATGAGATATCATGTAAACAAGGATTTCAGGGTTTGACCCCACGTGACCCCAAATGACCTTTGACCTCCACCAAAATCAATAGGGTTCTTTCTTACATCATAACCCATCAACATATCACGTTTGAAATGAATCCAAGTTTCCTACCTTGAGATATAGTGTTAACAAGGATTTCCGGGTTTGACCCCATGTGACCCCAAATGACCTTTGACCTCCACGAAAATAAATCGGGTTCTTTCCTAAATCATAACGCATCAACATATCACGTTTGATATTAATCCAAGTTCCCTACCATGAGATATCGTGTAAACAAGGATTTCAGGGTTTGACCCCATATGACCCCAAATGACCTTTGACCTCCACCAAAAACAATAGGGTTCTTTCTTACATCATAACGCAATAATATATCGAGTTTGAAATTGATCCAAGTTTCCTACCATTAGATATCGTGTAAACAAGGATTTCGGGGTTTGACCCCACGTGACCCCAAATGACCTTTGACCTCCACCAAAATCAATAGGGTTCTTCCTCTTAGTATGGGGTATCTGTGTACCAAGTTTGAGAACTGTCAGATCTTCCCTTCTCAAGATATCCTACCATGATGTATTATGTAAACAAGGATTTCAGGGTTTGACCCCATGTGACCCCAAATGACCTTTGACCTCCACGAAAATAAATTGGATTCTTTCCTAGATCATAACGCATCAACATATCAAGTTTGAAATTAATCCAAATTTCCTACCATGAGATATCATGTAAACAAGGATTTCAGGGTTTGACCCCACGTGACCCCAAATGACCTTTGACCTCCACCAAAATCAAAAGGGTTCTTTCTTTCGTCAAAACGCATCAGCATATCAAGTTTGAAATTGATCCAAGTTTCCTACCATGATATATCATGTAAACAAGGATTTTGGGGTTTGACCCCACGTGACCCCAAATGACCTTTGACCTCCACCAAAATCAATAGGGTTCATCCTCACATCATAACCCATCAACATATCACGTTTGAAATGAATCCAAGTTTCCTACCTTGAGATATAGTGTAAACAAGGATTTCAGGGTTTGACCCCATGTGACCCCAAATGACCTTTGACCTCCACGAAAATAAATCGGGTTCTTTCTAAATCATAAGAATCAACATATCACGTTTGAAACTAATCCAAGTTCCCTAACCATGAGATATCATGTAAACAAGGATTTCAGGGTTTGACCCCACGTGACCCCAAATGACCTTTGACCTCCACCAAAATCAATAGGGTTCTTTCTTACATCATAACCCATCAACATATCACGTTTGAAATGAATCCAAGTTTCCTACCTTGAGATATAGTGTAAACAAGGATTTCCGGGTTTGACCCCATGTGACCCCAAATGACCTTTGACCTCCACGAAAATAAATCGGGTTCTTTCCTAAATCATAACGCATCAACATATCACGTTTGATATTAATCCAAGTTCCCTACCATGAGATATCGTGTAAACAAGGATTTCAGGGTTTGACCCCATATGACCCCAAATGACCTTTGACCTCCACCAAAAACAATAGGGTTCTTTCTTACATCATAACGCAATAATATATCGAGTTTGAAATTGATCCAAGTTTCCTACCATTAGATATCGTGTAAACAAGGATTTCGGGGTTTGACCCCACGTGACCCCAAATGACCTTTGACCTCCACCAAAATCAATAGGGTTCTTCCTCTTAGTATGGGGTATCTGTGTACCAAGTTTGAGAACTGTCAGATCTTCCCTTCTCAAGATATCGTGTAAACAAGCGAAGTGTCACAAACACACACACAAACACACCAATATACACACATACACGCACACATACACACGCACATACACACATACATACACACACACGCCATCATGAATGCATAGGTTTCTCTTTTCATCGAAACCAAAAATTCAGTAAATAGTATGTCACAGCACATTTGACTACTGGCGCTGTTATCCAATGTATATAGGGCTAGGTCAGCAGGTACATTTGGACTTATGTTTCATGTTGCAACATTGTTTTTGGCTAATCTTTACAAAAGGTATGGAATATATTCCTGTCACTGTGTGAATAGTGTAATAGCGCCATACAACACCGCGTTTCGATAGCAAAAATGAATGCCCTCCTTGCGGGCGGGCTTGTCTCAGAGTTCTTCATAAAACGAACTTTCTGGACTGTCTTGACAGTTCTTGACTGTGTGTTTTCATGGCTAGAATGCCAAGCGAGATATACAAAGATTATATTGGAAATTCACTAGCAGCATGGAACAACCATTGGTGACATACTGAGTTAAGTTTGCAAACTTTACTTGTACCGCACCAAAATTTATGGCACCAATAACGGTTGAATACTGTGATAAGGAGAGGTTTTAGTAATTGCGTGTTTGTGAGTATCTGAATAATTTTATTTTGGCAAATCTCTCAATGTAATATTTTAAAGCCGAAAATTCAGCACCGTAAAAAAAAATACTTCCTCCAATCAGCATCAAAATTGTAAATATTGAATGAACTGTTTTGTTTCCTTTCATTTCGTTTATTGTTTTATTGCTTTAACATACATACATACAAATACAGCCCGGTATAAATATAACAAAAAAAATCAAACTACATATAAAAGTGAAACAAAGTACACAAAAACCCCAGGGGGCTTGAGAACGTGCACTCCCTCAAAAAAGAAAAAAAAAAACACAACAACAACAAGCAGACTGCAGACAAACACAAAAAGTTTCTACAGTAACAAAAAAGGAGGTTTACAAAAACACAGCAAAGGTTAAAAAAGAGAGAGAACTTTCCCAACTGTCAAACTAATCTGCAGCGGTGACATCACTGATTTTCTAATGCACTATACCTCAAAAAAAAATTGCATTAGTTACAAAATTAGCACAGGTCTTCTGAACACGTGCTTTTCAGATGCAGACTCCATGTAATGTTGTACAATGGTACAAATGTTTGACTTTTAATTAAACATTGAATAGTCTTGTTTCCACTAATCCATGAAGAGCTATATAAATGAAGTTTGCGTTGGATTTCTACCCACGTTTAAATGATTTTGGCTTCAACACCACCGGACGTTGGTTCTTCCTAAGCTCCTAGCGATGATCTGAACGAAAAGACTTCGTCCGCTCCAGGCTTGGGGCAATTACATCTCAATGTAATTGATTACAATTGCGATTACTTCATATTTTACGATTGCGATTATGATTACGGTTACAGCTAAAATTGAAATTGACTACGATTGCGATTACATTGCAACGTAATCATGATTGCAATCGTGATTACATTTTCTTCCCACATAAACAATGTAGTAGGCCAAACAATCCAGTGCCCATGCACAACTGAAAAAAGGGCCATGGACATTGCTCTAGATAAGCCCGGACAAAACCAAGTTCTCCCAAATTAGAGATTATTGAACCCATGCACTAATTCTCACTCATTTTAAGCCGGAACATCCAAGAAAGAGGGACAATTAAATTTTGTCATTCCAACAGCAGAACCAAGCACTGAAAAAATTGTTTAGTAACTTCACTTTTTTGTTCAAATCAACTTCAATGTAATCAGAAATGAAACCACTATTGCGATTACTTTGCCATTGTAATCGATTAGGATTGCAATTACTTTGTGATTTTAACAAAAGTAATCAATTGCCATTACGATTACTTCAAAATGTGTAATCGATTGCAATCGATTATGATTACTGATTACGATTACCCCAAGCCTGGTCTGCTCTGCTGGCTACACCCTGATCTGCTTGATACATGCTATATGATGGCTTGATACATGCTATATGATGGCTTAACCAATCCTGAAGGCTACAATATGCTTTCTTTACAAAACATGGCATGTAGAAGGGATACCCTTCTCCATTCTCACCTTCAAACAGAGCTGTTTTTCCATTGAAAAAGGACATTTAAGTTGCAGTTTCTAAAAATACCCCCCCCAAAAGAATGTGTGTGCACCCGCAAAAATAGAGAGAGAAACCTCCCAAAAATACCTCAACCTCCTCAGGGCTTGACCTTGAAGAAGTATAAAGTTGGAACTGACAAGATAGACAAAACAGCAAGGACAGCCCTTTTCAGTTTTGTGCCAAATTCAAGTTTCAGTTTAATTAAACTCTTAAAGAATATAGTCTTTCATCATACTATTAATAGGTCTATTTTAGCCAAACACAGGTGTTTGATAATGATACCCCTCAACACCTGCCGATATTGACTGTTAATTGATTCTCTTGAAAGGAAGGTTCTTTCATTTAATAGCATTCCATCTGCTACACCTAAGGTTAAAATTTTTGAAGGTATGAGGATCACATCATCAAGAAAGTACCACTACTGTATGTACTGTATGTTTAGTGTACACTTTCATGGTTCAGTCCAGTGGCGTCCACAGGATTTCAAAAGTGGGGGAGGGGAGGGGCACAACCTGTGATTCCCCGACTACAACGGATTTTGATTACCTTTTTTTATTTTTTGCTTTTACAACCATTTTCCTGCTCCCACGTGGGGGCTGGTGTGTGGTTTAAGGTTTGAGTGGTGCTCAGTACATCTCTTTCGAACTTTTCCTCTTCCTCAAACCCGTAAATCTCCCGATTGATTTAACCCTGACTTTGGAGGTGGGGGGCCTGTGCTCCCCTTTAAGCACGCTACTGGTTCAGGCACTTATGTTGTCTAGTTGGTACAGAATACAGCTCACTCAAAAAGTGCAGGGTTCAATTCCAAGGCCGAGTCATGCCAAAGACTTGAATCTGACTATTACAGGTAGACTTGTAACTCAGTTTTCAATGCAGAACAAGAATGTACATGCAATTCCCACTGTAATACCCTCCCTAAAATGTCAGAGACCTCTGATTTGAGTCTTAAATCATGAATGATCTCAACATTGGGGGAACTTTGTCAATGAAAACAAACACTGGACTTTGCTGACAAACTGTTAAAATGCTAAAGTTTAGTACATTGATGTGGCATGTGGGTTGTAAATTTCAGCTTTTGGCCAAGAGTTAATCACATTTTATGACGGCATTACACACCCAGTGTGCAAGAAAATGAGACTTCCAAGAATATTGGTAAAATATTAGAAACTCTGAACATAAGTGAAGAAATTTAGAAATAAAATATCATTCACCTAGAGTTTACCTGCACTGTGCTACCTAAACTTTGGAAAGCCAAAGGAAAAAATCGCATCAGAAACTTTCTGTGGAGAGTTAAGTATGAAGGGTTCCCTTTGGGGGTTCTCCCTATGCCCATTCCACCATCATGCTGATAACTTGCCAAAGGATTACAGCAGGTAAGAAGGGTCACATAATGTGATTAGGAGGTAAGGAGGGGTGATGTAGATTTTCAGTTTTGACCAAGCATGGTATCTGCCTTTGTGTATAGGCAGGGGCAAAGACTACTTGCTTGACATGGGAATGTTCTAGCATCTGGCATATGGAATACCATGAGTAGAGGTTCCCAGTACTACCATTCTATATATGGAATCCTTAAGGGCAATATACAGATCAGTATAAATGTTGCTACATATACTTTACACCCAATAAATGCCCAAATGCAAGCAGTGCCCAGGTTTTTCATAGGTGGTCTAGCTGTATGGTACGGCCCAAATAATACCCACATGGGCCAAAGTAGATCCCATATAGATGTATGGTTCTTTTAGGTGAGCAAACACATGCTCAAATGACAAGGTTAAAGTCATCATGTGTGGTGGGCTGAATTATGCAAAATCATGTATCCACTCTATGAAATTTTACAATGATTTAAAGAAACAGATTTTCCATACATGAGCCAACCATATACCCCAAAATGTTAAAAAAATGCAACTTCTTCTGTTTTAGGTTTCAAAAACCCTACAATTCAAAAGGGCAGCCTCTGGATGCTAGTGTATAATTTTCAGAACTCGGTCCACAGCCCTTCATGGTTAAATGGGATTTAATGCTGTCATCCACCTTAGAACATTTCGTTAAATTAGAAATGAGAATACTGTAGTCGTGTCATAAAACCTGCTGCCTTGGGACAACCAATGGAGATACAGTAGCTGGTATGGACAGTTTCTTTGGCGACATCAAAATTGCAGCCCAATGAGTGGTGTCTCTGGGATAGGGGTTATTTGCTGGGCAGTGAAGGTCCCTGATATTCCCATACTATCATCATTAAAACCCTTAACCTACATTAGGTCCTGGAAACTGGCAGTACAAACTTATGTGATCTGTTGCTAAAGGTTATTATCTAGGGTAATCAATTGCAGCTATTTTGTTCAACCCACCAATGCTCTTCTATTAAACGGAACGGGCAAATTTTTTTTTTCAAACCAGGGTATTGTATTTGACAAATTTGTAGCAACTTCCCTGTTTAAACCAACCAAAGATTTCTTCCGTTCGTATCATGATACTCTAAAAATTAATGAGCCTGAGTACAGAGAAACAATGTGAAACATGTTTGTACTTGAGAGTCTTCTAATTTCGCATACTTAGAAAAACTGTTACAGCAACTCAACAGTACTGGTTGTGAGATGTGTCTTCACCAAAAACCTTTCCCAGCAACAACTGTGATCACAGCTGAAGACTCAAAATACTCAAGGCAGGGCTCAATTTTCATGGTTGTCCAAGGACGGGACAACTAAAATTCCATAAGGACAACCAAAAGTTGAAAGTTGGTTGTCCGATGGACAAGCATTTTCTCTCACAATGAATTATATTCAAGCAGCTTGCTTTTATCTGATTGAAGAAGTAAATAATGCTGACTGATCAACTCTTTCAACTTTTTCCATCATACAATTTCAGACTTCAAGTGTTTTTGTCTTGCTGAAATCACATCTTTTTATTCTTCGAGACGGATTATAAATAAACACATGCTGTTTTGTACTATAATTGAGTGCAAAATGTTTTGGACAACCATACTTTCTTTAGGAAACCTAAAAATACTGAATTGGTTGTCCTGAAGGACAACCATAAATTCTTCTGAAAATCAAGGTCTGTCAAGGGGTAGAAAGATGTTCCTAATTTATAACCCAGAATGCAAACTTCTACAGGGTATGACACCAATTTCATTTAACCTCTGAAAAATTTTTGATGGGTCTCTACAAATTCCAAAAATTCAAGATCACACAAATTTATTTCCTTTTGAAGAACTTACAGTATGCTCTACTGAACCTCAATGAATGTAAAGGCATTACTGAATTTTTAAATAATGCCTGTCCACTTTTGACCATCATATTATTCACAACCACCTCATATAATGAAGAACACCTGATACCTGTTGGGAACAGCTCCTCTTCCTCCAAGGAAACTATCAGGCAAGTCACTGAATAAAATCAATACCTAATTTTGCAGATGTCAATACAGGCCTTCCCGATTCTGCTGGCCGTGAGTAGCGGCAATCTGTATCAAAAGTTGCCTCAAGATAATCCCAGAGGCTACATCCTGACACATCACCTAAGATAACCTTTCTCAATCACAAGGACTTAGTAGTTTTCTTGTGCCATTGAACAGTGTGAAAGATAAGGTTCAATGTTTTGGGGACTTGGAATTTGAAATGTATATTAAATGTCTGTGATAGATACCACTGTAATAGTCTAGGGCTCTTGAAAACCCACCGAGGTTTGGCACAAGAATCTTAAATTTATACAAAAGAGGTACAGCTGGACAAAAAATGAGGAATAATTGAAATTCTTGTTTTGACTCTAAAATCTTTTCTTCAGAGATTCTTTGCCATGATTACAAATGCAGTAAATCATATGGTGCTGCTTTGCAAGAAATAAATATGGTTGGTTAATTCAATTCAGTCTTCCTGTCTTTTCTGCTTGCCTTTATTTTCCCTCCTCTGTCAATTGACAAACCTGCCGTTGAGCCACGTGACATTTGCGAGGGAATCACCCACAGGGAAGTTTTTGGATGGCAGCAAACTTTCTTGTCTAGTCTTTCAAAATTATCTGTTCCTAAATTGTCACTTGTTTCCTGTGCACATGAACAATATCTTGTGCACTGTGCAGTTGAAGTACTGAAAAAACAGTGAATGCAAAATTCCAAGACAGCATGCTAGCATCTGTCTATCACAGTGACTCAGATTGTTACAAAGTAGGAGGTTAATGGAATCTTCCTTTAAACAGTTACCTTGGGTTGAACAGACTGATGTTTTCTACCATTGTCACAAGACAACTTCCAGTTGAAACATAAAACAGTTTGTCTATTAACCAATTACCAGCCACCAAACCTCACTAAACACAAACACATACAAAAAGAAAAAAGGAGATAAAAAAAAACAATACAGAGAATCATATGAACAGCCTCTAAAGAGTTTGACAAAATCTTTCCAAACAGACAAGATACTGTAGGTGCAACCTATGGGTACAGCAGCATTGAATTGACCTTCTATTCTAACATTTTTGGAAGCGAAGACCTCAGATTGAAACATAAAAGGGGTTATCTTTTCTGCTTTCACACTCTTCCCACACACAACCCCCTCCTACCCCACAAAAAAAAAAAAAAAAAAAAAAATAGGGCAAACCACAAATAACTTGACAACTTCATATCAAACATTTCATAATAAAAACCTTCCAGTTTTAATTTTTTTTTAGAAAAGGAATTAGAAAAATCATAAAACTTAATTTTACATGTACTACTGAAAATTTTCCCAGTATCTACATGGCTAGACAATATGCAATTTTGCACGTGTACCAAGAAAATTTTATGTGCACTTTACCAAATTAATGTTCCACCTATACCTCTGATCATCATCAAAACTATACTATATCATAACTGTATCAGTCAAAATAAAGAAGTAATAAAGAAGGAAAAAGAAATTAAAGAAGTTATTTAATACTTACCGGATTTTCTTCGACCATATTTGCTTGCTGGAAGTACTGTAAAAGAGTTAAAAAGACAAGATAGTTATAAGTAACTCGGAAATTTTCTATACATGGAGCATGTCAAAAAAGAATGTGGTTCGACTAGCTAGGTTGTATAATGGAGTGTCTATGGTTAGAAAGATGGCCACCTAGTGAAGGAAGGATTTCATAGCATTGTAAGGAGGAGTGGAATAGATTTTGGTCTTTTCTTTGGTGGAGGCGGGGGTCTAGGCAAGAACTTTTGTGTGCCAAGGAGTAAAATTATGTCCACAATCTGCAGAGAATTTCAAAGCAACTCAATACATCCAACTGGTAGTGAACTAAGCTTGCAATCTTGTAAATCGTGGAAGTGTTGCATATCGTTTTCCCACTTCACACATTAGGCATCATTTAGCAAACTGTGCACTATGTTCATACAGTATCTCTGATGTGATTGCCAGAACTCTGGGAAGGGTATGTGCTCTCTCCCACCCCTATCTGGATCTGTCCATGCTTTCTGTGAAGAAAACTAAAGATCTGAAAAGAATTTAATGCCTTCCAATGTTTCTGTTTAGGGGAGTAAAGGGGATGTGCATCCCCCTCCAATTTCCAGAAGAGGGAAACATCCCCTCCCTCTCATTTTCATAAAAATAAAACATGTCAGTACCTTGCTTTCTTATTTATGCAGAGGATACCGTTGCAGCAATGTCTGAACTTAAGCAATCTATAAAACCCATCAGATTGCACCTTATAGGAGCCTTGAAGCAAGCATTTGTCCTTCAAACCCACTTGTAGCTTTGCCCAAGGGTATCATAAATTTTAATTTGGACCTGGGGTTTGACAGTAATAAATCCTTCTCCCCCTTTTGACATTAATAATCCTTCCCCCCCCTCCCCTTTAAGTTTCTGGCTGAATCCCTGCCTCCTGAAAACAAGGCTCCCCACAATGAAATTAAAACTGCCATTCTTTTGAGGTCTTTCAACTTTGCATTCCTTTCATAACTTACAGTCATACACAGCCACCATTCTTCCATTAAATCACTACAATGACCTAATTTTGTCAGTTTCATACTTTGTTTGATGCTGTGATATCACAGTTTTAGTTCCTTCAACTCCAAACAAGGAGCATAACCATGTTTTTACTCCTTCAATAAATCACCAGAAAAGTACATCCCACAATTAAAACAGTCAATGTACTTTTGGCGAGTTCATGTCCCTCATCCCATGACTTTCACTGTCATTGCAAATCGACCAATCAGCAAGAATGACAAATTTATTGTTGACCCCAGAGAAACATGGCACCTTTCATTTTCCCCATGGATGTCATTGCATGATGTGTAAATGTCTCTCAGCATGCCTCCATTAAGAGCAACCCTGGAACTTAAATTCAACCTGACTCCACAAGATGCCTGCAGGCTCCATTACCCATCTTCCTTGTAGTCATTCAAAAGACAATTTCTTGCAAAGTGTGTAGCTAAGTCAGAGTGGCTGCAACCTTTCTGTAGTTCTGGGAGTCCATTTTTAGGGACAATTAAGCCTACTCATAACCCCATTTGGGACTAAAAAGGGTAAAAATGAAGACATTTTTATTCAATTGGTCAAACACATCATTAAAGGTAGTGTGACATGTCAGCAAAAAGCACTGAATTTACTTGGTAGTTACAGAGCAAAGTCTCCTAAGTAAGAATCCGTTGGAATTACGTCAATACCTTTTACCGTTCTCAAGATATACCTCTTAAAAGTTTGAATGTTTCTGAAGCAACTTGTTGTTTATGCAAAAATAGTGATGTTGAGTGTTGCACAGTGTTGACATTTCTTTTGTTAACCCTATGTTAATTATCTCTTAATTACTCATCAGATAGTTTATAGTTTGGTGATTGATACTGATGATTTTCAAGGACACAATTTCAACTTTCAAAATAAACCCTTCAGGAAATACTAATGTTACAACTGCCCATGAAATGAAGATTGCAAAAACAAAGGATAACATTAGCCATATATGGTATGTCCCTCCAATGACATCACAAGATTTACATATTGAGCTCATATTTATGCATGATTAAGCCCAAATCAGAAATGAACCTGTAAAATGGCCAATTTTTAACGGATTTTGATGGGAATTTCAGCAATTTTCTTGGTTTTGAATGCTTTTTACATCAAATACCCAACTTTGTCATTTTGGTGTCACACTACCTTTAAAACAAAACTATTCTTCTATGGCAGTAGGAAGCCTGAAGTGTTTATTTCAGTACAAATCCAGAGGAAATTGACTATTTTATAGGTCAGTTTCTGATTTGCACTTAATGATTAGGAAATATGAGCTAAATTTTGCAAATCTTGTTGAGGGACATGCCATATATGGCTAATTGTTATCCTTTGTTTTAACATTATTTATTTCAAGAACAGTGAGAGTCTGTAGGAGTAAATATCTGCACAGGACCAAAATTATACAAAGTGTCGAACAGAGAAGGCAAGCACTGATGAGGGAAATGTTAGAGAGCACTCTCTATCAGAGACCAGTCTCTCCACTTGCCAGTCCTGAGTAATGAAGTGGATACTGTAAGAGGTACCTAGCAAGACAGATCCAGTCATTCAATCCACTATTTATTTTATATCACAGATGCTGCCATCACCATTAAACAAACCCAGCAATGAAATGTTTTTAAACACCACACAAGGAAAGCGAAACAAACAGAGGGCATAACACATTACAAAAACATATGGCTGTCAGGAAATCAATCAGGCAACTAAATGCTTATCTCTGAGGAATGGAAGGAGGCCTCAAAACATTTGCAAACACCTGCAGCAAAGAAAGAAAACAAGGCCAGGTCATTGGGTTAGTGGGTCGACTATACCAGGCACAGTGAGAGTGAAATACTCAAAACCTTCTTAAGGGCCTCACTAAGCCAAAGAAAGTATACAGAATTCAATGTTGAAAGGAGCCAAGTATGTTGGCAGAATCGATCAGAGACTTGAAAGATACGCTGTTGCCTAAAATAAGGTCAGGTTACTTGTTACCCTCTTTAGCTTTTTGCATAGTAGAACGTGAATGACGTTTGTCATTTTCCAGATTTGAGTTCATTAAACCAGAAAAGAACGTAAGTCTACTCTTTACTGTCAGTAATATCAGATGGCTTTCAAAAGATGTCACATGCTGTAAAGTTAGCAAAATATGCTAACTTGTGCATAAAATCTGGAGGTTAATTGTGTTTAATTGGATAATGTTTTACACCTCAACTTATAACCTTCTTGTAAAATGGGCTTTTTTCAGTTGTACAGAGGACTGGACTGACCCCATTGCTTCTAATCTGTGGAGATACACCGACAATATCCTCTACCCCCTCCCCCTTCCCCATGGCCTACCTTCCCATTCTCCTCCAGAGAAACTGTTCTAATGGAACAACCTGCTATGGACTGAAAATTGCTACATTCAGTCTGTTTCCATACTGTATATTTTTGTATTAAATTATTTTGAGGGTGCATGTTTGTAAGAGTGTGTCAATAACACATGCTCAATTTTTCAGATTACAGTATGCTTCTATTTTACATTTCATACAAAAGTTCTGTCATTTGAACATTACATTAAAGGCTGTCAACTCTCACCAAAACTACAATTTATGTAGTAGTACCAGTAGCCGACAGAAACATTCAATTGGCACCATTAATTTGAAGACAGCAAATCCACAAAACTTTCCTGGTTTCCCAGTCTATGAGCTCCGATACTGACCTCAAATTTTATGTAATTCCCGAACTTTAAGGAGAGAGGGCCCTATCCCGGTGCTAAAAGGTCTCATGCCAGATGGACCAGCTTGCACGGAAGTTGGGGAATTACATCCATCTAGGTAAATTATAGGCATTGAGGAGGAGTGAGATAGACTGCAGGGTACTGTAGCTCAATTATACAGCAAGAACTGTATGAAGAGTGTTTTTGATTAATTACACAATATACACTCACCCCGAAGCAATAAAAACTAAAATTGTGTCAGGATGAAGATGAGTTTGAGACAGTCGGAGGGGCTTAAGCAGGTTAGGAGAACTGAAATTGTTTGTAATGAGAGAATTAGGCTTTTAAATTTATGGCCACTTACCAGGCTAGTAAATTAAGAAAAAGGACCAGTAAGTGACATCATAATTACTCTGTGCAGCTAAGTACTGAAATTTATAATACCAAAAGACTTGCCATTCCACCATGAAGTAGTGTACTGTACTGTTACAACAAACTTAGCTGCAAATCAATTTCTCCCCATTAAAGATCTGTACTGAACTGTACTAGAAACTGCCAATAATTCAATGGCAGAAGGCATAATGTTTGAATTTGTTGAATTAGGTCACCTCTCATCTGTCTGATTACGACCCATTCACTTGCCTCACTCGTCACACAAATGTAAATCAATATCAAAGAGCATGCTATTGCTCCAAGCATATTTAAGATGCACTGTAGAAACCACATCATGACATCCACATTTGACAAGTCCACAAATACTATTCAATATTGACAAAAAGAAGGACACTTAATTTTAAGGTTAGCACTAAATAGTTTCAATGACGCTCCCATGAATTAAATAAAAACATCTTGATAAATACCGGGGCTTTTGAACTTTCATGTATAATGATTGAAATTTCAGGTAAAAGCTTATTGGAGATACAGTATGTACTGATGACTTGCAAGCATTCTGATAACACTTTATTTAATTGCCTTCACCAGATGAGCAGGTAGAGGGGAGGGGGCTAATGGGTATAGGGTTTCATCCAAATGTACTCTGCAGACCTGCAGCCAGGGGTCCATCTAAAACCATGCACAGATCAACTACAGAGAAGCCCCACACATTGCATCCATGGGTAACAACACACTCAAATTGTACAAAGTCAAATAGGGAATGCAAGTCCCAGCCTCCCCCATCCAAATCGAGAGCAAAATACTTGCACAACAGGAACTGTCCTTGATGAAAAGAACATGGCAGTATTCCAAGCTTGGGGAACAGCAATATCAAGGCACAGATTATGTTTGCCATGTGAATCCATAGCTGTTTGCTACATAGTTGTACATGGCTTGATTCAGATCTGTGGGTAATTGAAAATTGCCTTGTGCTGCAACTACCCTCCTTGCATGAATGTAGGTATGCTTCAGTTAAAGTGAATCGTATTTAATTACCACTGACCATCTTTAAAGCCCCTTTAGAGTTTTTATATTACAAATATTGATTGCCTGTGCAGGGCCTGCCTGCCTGACCCTCCTCTCTTTCCACCAGGATCAAGATCAGGTGATCAAATCTGGATCAATTGTAAAGAAACTCTAAAAAACATAAGGGCCTGGTGACTGTTTTAGTGTTAAAACATATATATAAACCACAACTATTCCATAAAATGAACTTTGAGGCAAAACTTTGTCAAAAACTGCAATATCCATTTCTACCAGCTGGTGTAGAGTTCTGAAAAATCACCATTAATATACAGTGAATGGAGAAGTTTTGTAACAGGTAAGTGAAACACAGGTTTGTTACTTGGAAAATCCTCTTACCCCAAACAGTTCCAATTCTCCTAACCTACTTACTGTACTGTACATAAGTCACTTTCCCTGTCTTAAACTCATCCACACACAATCTTAGTCTTTTATTGCTTCAATCAGCAGTACATGTATTCAAGACCCAGTGTGGAATCAGAACAGTCTCAGTGCAGTACATGCTGCATAATATGAGAGCTTCAGTACTCTGCACTTTTGGAATTTGCTGCCAATTAAAGAGCAGTGTCAATTGAAAATTCCGATAGACTAGTACAAAAAATTGTACTTTATGGTAAGAGTTGACTGCCCTTAAGAGGGCGAGGCAATCTAAAGGTATCTGAGATAACTAATTCGAAATCCTCACCATTTTCATTTTTCAAGAATGTATTTTGTCACAATTTGCACCATCTCATCATTCCTGATCGGCTCCAACTCTAAACTTCACAAATGACCAAAAAAAGAGTCATCTCCTGTCCTGAAATGGGTACTAGCTTTCACTGCTTTTTTCTCACATGACATGTGAAACTATTGTACATCCAAAATATCTTATTTATTTTCCCCACAACTAAAGTAGTAAGCCTGGAAGCACATGCCACAGACTTCATGTGGCATATATTATGATCCACCATTGGTTTGAAAAGTGCAATTGCTTTTACGCGCTTCAATTAATCGACTATCATCACACATCTCACCACCCAGCAGTTCATGTCCCGAGGTGTTTCACTGATCCAAACTTTTATCATTTCTACTGTTCACAGATTCACGATAATAATCAAAAAAACACTTGTCAGTTCTACACAACGTAATTTGGTCAATCCTCCTCCCGTCTATGGCTGAGAGCAAACCCAGTCACCTGTAATAATAAATGCGTTTTAAGGCCTGAAACAAGAACGAGACAAACAAATTTACTTTGAAAGCACTTTTGAGCAAAATCTTCAACTCAAACGTGGGAAGAAATGTGCATGTACAACTTCATGTCTTTCTCTTGTCTCACAGCAAGCAGCAAGCAATGGAGGAGGGATAATTATCCAGTACCCCACAATTAGTGGGAAAAAAGGCTGTGGGTGCGGCAATGTGTAGATCAAACCAGAAGGGTTATAAGCTTAGACATAAAACCCTTAACCTATCCTAACCTCATAGAACTCTTCTTATTTATATTTTAACATTTAGATTCATTGGTGGAATATTTGCCACAGTTGTTTTTTAATAAGAAAGTGAATCAGGAATTAAAGTAAATATTTCAATGACTTAACCTGCCATTACAGGAGCACCATTGGTGCTGAAGCTCAAACCCCTTAAATTGCTCACTACAACACATTTTCCATTCTAGGAGGGTAATAAACCTAACACAAATATGAAACCCAGTTACTGAGAAAACAGCAGAGAGCATGTACAATTTTTGAGACCTTTCTCAAATAAGGAGATTCTAAAAGTTTACATAGGAGGTGAAAGACTTTTGAATAACCAGAAAGCCAAAAGGTTCTGTGATTTCTTGCAAACCAAGATTTTCTTTAAATTACAAAAAATTAGCAAGGCAGAAGGCAAGTTTAATGGGTTATGATAACACAATAGTCAGTAAAAGCTTCCTCCCTGATAACAAAAATTTGACCCTCTTCATTTCTTCCACAAGAAAGGCTACAGTACTTCAGTGTAATCTGACTCCATGCTAGTATTTTAATTTGTCCTCTAGACTTGTAATTTGTACACAGTTTTAAAGGGACTGAAGTTCAATGGGAAATATGTAGTAAACTGAATTTGTGACACTGGTAAAAACAGAGGTGTGGCACAAAATTGTTCAATTATTCATCCAAAATCAGAAGAAGCATTTGTAATCAGCACATACCAGCCAGCCATATGAATAATTTTGAGGACAATTTTGCAATGCATCTAGGAGACAATGGCATTTCAACATATTAACATCTATGACCCCAAATGACCCTTGGATGACCACTGACCTAGTGTTTTACAACCAGTTAGGAACCTTCAAAAGTCAATCAAATACACTACATTTGGTAACTTTTGGTAACTGACAGGTGCACAACAAAACCACACCAAAGTCCCACCTTCACTGAATTTTTCAAATTTGACCATGATGCCCAACTGATGCCCAGTCAATAAAGTTTGGCTTCATATTATTTGAGTCAACTACAGAATTTTGCTGTGCTGTTCAAGGATTTTTCTCCTAAATATTTATGCTACATCATATTCACAGTCAAAAGTGACCCAAAAATGTTTTAGAAAGGTCAAATATTGACAAAGGGAGAATAGCATGTACAAATTTATAGTCATAGAAACACAAAAAGAAAAAAGAATGTTATTGTTTTCTGCATTCATATACTTCATTATTTACTCTTGATGGGGGCAAGCTAGGACAGGCCTTATGTTTATACAATTGGGAGTAAAAACAGGGTCAGTATTTATATGTATTCTGTTTACATCTGGTGAGCGCAGTATTTCATACCATACATCTACAGTAGCCAACAGAATTATCCTACCATACACAAAATTCTGAATACCTTTACAAATTTTGGAAAAATAAGCCACACTAAGCTTCCAGTTGGTTATTCATTTATTGTCCACAAAATTAGTTCTGCAACACAACAAACTGCATAGGGGTAAATCATTTTGTTTGTGTAATGAGCATTTTATTTGACTCCATACTTGTAGTATTGAAGCATCTGTATGTTTTTGTCTTTTAATTAGCACCATTAAGATTATACTCTAAGTCCAACTATTATTTTGTTATCAGTATCATTGTCTTTATCATATTGTTACTGTAACTACTGTTTACAATAGGTCTGCTGGTACAGTGCATACATCAACATTCAATTCAGCAAGGGTATAGATCTATTTTTCCAGTATTGTGCAAAGACTTCTGCCATATATCTATTTAAGCTATTATTTTGGAAAATCAGTTTAATGACAATTCATTGATACACTGACTTTTCATAAAATCATTTTATACACAGTGAACTCATTGGAAAAACAGAACTTGTCAAGATGTGTGTGTATTAACTGACTTTGTAGGTTCTGTATGACATTATTTATTTTTAATAATAATAAGAGCAAAATTTGCACAGTAGCTCAATTAAATTTGCATGATATGAGCTGTTTGATACAGCCAACACATGGTTGTATAGGTATCAGCAGGAACTAGCATGCATGACTAGAACTTTGTAGTACAGACTTGTACAGATCTGCCAAAGAGAGAAAGTATCTAATCCTTCATTTAGGCCTAAAATTGGAAAGGAAAGAATCTGAAATTTCTGAAAAAACTCCTTTAAAGCTGGTGAAATATGAGGAAGAGGGCGCAGTCTTTACAGCTCAGAGACATTGAAGACCAAATCGGCTCAACTTACTCCAAGCAGTTCCGACAGACCAATCCAAAGTTTAAATCTGCACATAGTAACCCTTCTGTTCAGGTCAACTAGTACCAAAATGTATGAACACTGTGCCAGCCCTGCATAGCATACTGTGTTACCTGTGTTTATATAGCTGTAAACACATCTAAAAGTGTTACCCTTTAACCTCATCTACTGTGCAATATATTGCTCCCTGAAGAAACTTTCTACCAGTCCACTCTCCTAAACTACTTACCCAAGCCCCTCCTACAACTGCAAGACAAACGTATAGGTATAAATTGTATGGGTGATCATACAGTAGCATGTGAAGACCCAAATAAACAGGTCTATCCCAGTTCAAGTAATGAAAGAAGAATTTGTCACAACATAGCAAACATTATATTTATACCCCCTCCTCTTTCTAAATTTGTTGAATAAATCTGAAGATTACTCCATACTACCATTAATTGTTTTGTTGAAAGCTGATCCAATACTTTAGCATTCTATTCTCTGATCTACAGTGGATGAACGTAATCCTGATGGAGGTTTTTGTTCTTGTTAAAAATTAACACATTTCATGTTCATATACTGCATGTGTGTAATACTGCAATGTGGTATAAAAAAAAGTCCTGCAATAACTTCCATCTACAGTAGGTATTAAAAATAAACTCAAACTTTTTAGGTATTCCCCTATCTTATAGTCTTTGACCCCTCTTCCTGCACGAAACCGACTGCAAGTGGTTAGAGCATCAGACTGGCAGTCAGGAGGTCAGGAGTTTAAATCCAGGCTGGGTCATATCGAAGATTTTATAAACAAAACCTACTGCCACTGTGTTTGGTGCTTAGCAAAATTGAGTAAGTAAAACAAGCAGTGAGCCACAAATGGTAAAAAGGTCATGGCAGGCTTGACTTGAACCAATTGGTAAAAAACTGGGCCATAAAACTATCTAACCTAACCGAAAACTAAGGGAATTCTAAAGAAATACTGAATATACTTGACATTACAATACCAGCTACGTCACAAGGTTACCAGAGACAACACTAGTGCTATACCATATATGTATAAATATTATGCACAGCGTACTTTTGACCTGCAGCATAGGCCCCACTACTGTACTCAGATACAATTCAAAATGTCAAGTGGTACTGTACAGCCTCAATGCACACACCTACAGGCTCAAAATGTCTGGAGGTTTATTACCAGCACACCAGTGACAATTTAATCACCTTAAATTCTACTATATCCTTGAGGCTGTATTCATGCACAACACACTTTTCCTCCTGCAAGGAAAAAACCAGTTTCTCCCATCATTATCTTTCACTAACGATGGCAGAGACTCAGAGCACACTTGGGACAAATTATCTGTTAATTTTCAACAGATTTCTATAGCTACTCTCAACCTAAGACAACACTCATAATGACAGCAACTAGGTTAACAAAGCTTGGTTGCTATAGCAACTGTATGAAACAATTCTAGAAATGAAGTGAGCTGGCTAATTTAACAGGTCTTTGAGCAGATTGGCTGCAGTTTGTTTACAGCTGGCTTAAATGCAAATTATGCGTATTGGCAACATACTGCATATGAAGGACTCATTTGATCTGACAATGTTGCATGGATGAAAATGTCTTGGAGTGTTAGATTATAGATGTGTTACCACCAGATTGCCATTTGGGCTGCAACAACAGCAGAGTTGTAATTTATGGTTGGCACACATGATTTAGGAACTAAGCTTTGTGGTAAAAGCTTTTGCACAAAGGCAAAAGAATGCTGCAAGGAACAGACAAGCATCTTCTAAAGGGGGTTTCTGTTTCAAGGAAACCACCCTGCTTAAGTTTGCACACTTTCAGCTATTAAAGGTACTTCTCACTATAGGCAGGCCTATTGCAATGTGAATTTTAGTCAGATGATGAACAAACTCCATCTCACTCTAGATACCTTTCAACTTTTTACTGTAATACTAAACAAAATTTGCAAAAGAGAAATGGCAACTTCCCTCTACCTCAACCTCTCACCTATTGAAGTCAATCACTCAGAATAGATATCAAATGATAAATGAACCAGTCCCACCAAAAACTCCCAAGACCAATGACTGCACAAGTATTCATTTCAGATTTCAAAACAAAACACCTTGATTTATTCAAAATAGTTACAGATTGCTCTTCTTATTTGCAGTGTAAATTGGGGTTAAACACTTCAAATTTGCTTTACAAAGTCCTCTCAAATTGAAAAAAAAAAAAACGAAAGGGATGGAAGACCAATTTTACACCATGTGTCATCCATTAAAAATATTGCATATATATTCAAAACTGACCTACAGTAGCAGTACAGTAGAAATCCTATGATGGCAATTTTTGCTCTAGGCAGGTACTTTATAATACTTTATTTTTATCTAGATCTATTTTTGGCATTTTTGGCATCCGTAGAACATACTAAACTTTCTTTTCTTAACCTTTCAATAGTTTTCATGACTTTTAGAGAAAAAAGGGTATTCACGACTTTTCCAGCATTTTCGTGCGCATTTTACAACCTCTTACTTTGGGAGCATTATATGCCTATTTTTTGAGGGGAATGAATTTTGATATTCCATGATCGAAAGATAAGAAAACCAAGGTAAATTTTCCTTGACTTTGCAAGGGAAGGAAATTGAACTTACGCAATCCGTTGCTTTCACGCTTCTTGTGACCTTCAAGAACTAAGACACAGTGAAGAGAAGTAGTTATATTACTTCTGTAAATAGCAGTTAAATATGGATGATGCACTAAGCTTTTACCGTTCATGTTATTTTCTTTGGAGGAATTAGACTTGAAAAGCTAGGCTTATTCTCATACCTCTACCTACAGCATCACACTTTTATTGTTACACATCAAAAATACTGCATCACTTTTCTAAAGATCCATTTCCACATACTGTATATGTACTGCACTTTTGATGTTCAAGGGAAATAGTGCATTTATAATGCTCCGACATAGTAGAAAAGTAAAAAGCTCTTGTCATTTATATCAAATCATTCAGTCTCAACAATAAACCCCAGCAATAGATTATCTTCTCACAATGTTATGCACAAGAAGAGTTATAAGTTGTATCTTTTGAAATGTTGAAAGTTTGGGTGAACGAAGTATTCTTGAGCATCAAACAACTGAATTTCTATCTTAGGGAAACTTATTTCTTGGAAAGGGCTGCCATACTGTCTTATTTTGAATTATTTGCCACTCTTTGCTGATAAATATTGGTTGTCAAATTGCACCTTACAGGGGCCTTGAAGCAAGCTTTTGTCCCCCTGCCCTGAACCCACTCACAACTTCAACCTGAGTGAGCACCAATTCGGATTTGGGGTTTAGTAGTAATAAATCCCCCCCCCCCTTGTGTTTCTGGTGGAATCTCTTAACACATGGTATAGTAAGAATTTAAATTCAAACTTTAACAGCTTCTTTAAATTGATAAATTTACTATTAAAGAGCATTGCTATCATTTGTGATTTTTCACTGCTGTGCAATTGGCAGTACAAGCAGCAACTTAAACATTCAAATTGAATACAACAAAATACCAACATCAGCATTGCTCATCAAAACAATAAAATTAATGATGCATGAGCACTACACACCAGTATCTGTAACTTGTTTGCACATTAAACCTAACCAAACATTCTGAATAATGACAATAGGAGTACAGTATGTGCATTCAGAGGTACAAACAGTTGCTGTAGTCTAGCTTCTGTTCATGTGAAGACAGGGTTTTCCCTGGGCCTTTTGAACATCGCGCCCCGCGATGTTCAAGCTTCAAAATCAAGGAGGCCGCGACGTTCAAAAACGGCCGCAATGTTCAAAATTGCTGCCAGCTAGCCTTCATAATTTTTCTTCCTTCTGTCAACGATTGCTTTTGTTGTTAATACAATAAACGACAAAATCATTGACGTATTTGTAAAACTGCAACTTACTTTTTTAACTCCCATGCGTATACAACTGCATGCAAGTCGGAGCTCTGTATGTATCCCATAGGGCCTACTACTGAACAAGTAACAGTTATTATTAACTAGCCTGCACTTGCCCTCGTAGGCTCGTATCAGGAAACTATTGTGCTCACTCTGGAGCGCAGTAGCTACATGGCACAACACGACTTGCACGACCAAAACACAAACGCCCGTTTTGCAGGTTGGAGGCGGGGCTAAGGCCTCAGATTTGTCAAATAATCAATCAAACAAACGAACCATGTCATTGTATCTTTACGATGAAATCCCACATACTTCCCGTTACTTCTTTCTTAAAACTTACGCCACAATTCAGAAAATCGGAAAATGAAGTTGTGCGAACGTACACTGCAGTCTAAACCCCCCAGTACATACTCCATCTCTGAACTGTTTTGCCCGGCTACAACCAAAGTTTGGGAAATTTGATCATAGCACAAATGCAATGGGAGTATTAGAATTCTATGCGAAGACTGTTGGTTTCTACACATTATTCCTACACAGTAAAACTGCACTGCCGATGTCTCGAGTATGATTGGCTGATTAAAAGCAATAATGAGCCAATCACGATGTTTCTTACGCAGATGTCATAGAACTCTTGTTTCCCAGCATGTTTTCATAAAAAGATCGGTACACATACAATCTGCGATTGCTTGCAGCCACGTGCTCCATTGCTTTTATAAATTCTGGCATTCACTCGATCATTACCACCGATAATTTGCAAACTGAAAAAGGGGCTAAAATATACTTGAAAACTTGCCCTTAGTTTCGTAAAATTCTCGTAAACTCAATCCTTTAACTTCCCGCCAAAACAGGATGCACTGATAATCACCAACGTAAAATTTTACCCCTGCCATGGAAGTGATCGTGTGATATTCTCCGCTATAACCCTGTAGTATATTACATGGAATTAGATGTAAAATTGCATTCAATGTGTTTTCCTTGCTTTCTCGCTGAAAGTGCCGCTTAAGTTGCTGTACAAACTGTTCTGCACAAAACACATTGTACAGACTATCGAGCTGCAGTGTTTCGCCTTTTTTCAAATCCCCAAGCTTAGCATACATGTCTGTGCATGTTTTGTACACGTAGCTCCTAGAATCTTGTGAAGTTCGGTAATTATTATCTTGTATAAATTAAGTCATTTCTAGCATTCCTTCCGCAATGTTATTTACAGTAGGACTTATGCAATGTTGTCATGTGACGTCATTGAAAACAAGAACAGTGATGCACATGGTCTCATGCAGCAAAATTCTTGGCCCACGCATGCAGTAGACTTTTGTGCGTGTCCGTTTTTTCCGGCAAACAAGGCATCATGTTTTGCTTGGTGACATCATATGTATACGATCCATTTCAAAATTTAAATTGGTCCCTGCATCGTGATTGGTTCAATTGCGTTGATTCTAGCCAGCCAATCACAACTCGCGCCTTCGCCTATGTGATTAAGTGTGTGAAAATACTCTCCGAGGCAAGTTTTCCCGTTGAGTTTGTGTTACGACGATCGCACTTCAATGCTTATATAGCCGGCTAGCGAAGCAGGGCGAGCCCCGTGCCAAATTCACCATGAAACGGCATCACAAATCTCTGCGTACGTGGATTTTTCGGGGATCTGACTTAGTGCATTTCAGGTGCAGATTCTTTTTAAACAAGACGTAGGTTTTAGACAGGAACTGCTTAAAATATACGGGGATATTTAGATCCAAAAGGAACCAAAAGATACGTTAATCGCGTGCAATTGTTGGCTGCCGAGAACTGCTAAGATTATCATGAATGATTGCTCTACATGGTGTTCGTTAAAGCAGGAGAGTAGCTACAGTACATTAACGCAACTACTGTACAACCCAGTGCAGTAAAAGAATGCACGTGTTCCGACATGATTGGGGGGGTGAAAAATAGAATGAGCATGATGTTGGCCTAAGAATTAAATTATTAAAGGGCATACGACATAGACTGCAGACAAATCTACTGTATTAACGATTGATTTCTATCTCCACTTTTGAAGTGAAAATATTACGCCTACAAAAATGATATCCCGTTCATGAAACGAATGGAGATATTCCCAATATTTTCTATCCTGAACTGGTAATATTGCAAGCCGACCCTAATCATGTCAATTTTGGTGAGCAACGGGCGCGAAATAACAGCCAACTGGGGGTAAAAATCGTCCAGTGCCAGCGCTTGATAAAAGCCATGCCGATGAACCAAAAGTTTTGAAGCAGAAATTACAGTGATATAAATCCAATGTGACCGCTATCAGTAGATAGAAATTTGTACGAATGTGAGTTTCAGTGCTAATATTTTTGCGTCAACGTACAGAAATTGTGTTGACTAATTTGCCTCAAAAGTGTCACCATTTTGCGTCTAGGGAGTTGCATAAGTCACAAAATTTCCAAAAGGGGAGGGGGACACCCCCTCCCCCAGGCCGGCGATCCACCTATGGCCGCATCAGATGCGCGACGTTCAATCCTAAACCCAGGGAAAACCCTGTGAAGGCTTTGCAAATTATTCTCCTTAGTCCAAAAGGCCATACAGTGAAATATGCTGTTGATTCACCGAGTGTCTAAATTAGCCTCATTATGCCACCTTGAATCAATACAATACCATCTCATGGAATCGATCTCCTAAGTTTTCCTGCAGTTACCGTTAAACAATCAGCCAGACATTTGGGCTGCTCTTTCGGAGTCAATTTACAAAAAACAAACTAAATTACTTTAAAAAGAAGTATGTAGGTCATTCGCTTCAAGAATAATGTACAGAGCATTGCAAAATTACATGAAGTCTGCAGAAGGCCTACAATTTTTCTGCGAGAGTAGACTTAAAAAAAGGGCACATTATGAAATACTAGTTTTCAGGTCATAGGCTCTAAGTAAACACTTGAATGTCAAAGGCTGCTTGAGCAACAAGAAAAGTACAATTTTCAATCAAAGCTCTTATAATCAGTTGGGTACAAGTACTGACTGTTTAAATTGTCATTTAATAGCATGACTTGAAAGAAGGGTTTAATGTCATATCAATTTTTTTTAAGAGGGCTGATACTTTGAGCATTTTGGTGAAATTTGCTTTGAAATACGATGTGTGGTTTTCAAGATATGAGCAAGTACAGTTGTTACTCTTTCAACAAAAGTAAACATGAAGAAAGCATATGACATCATATTCTCACATTAATGGGCAGCCTTTTGTTTTTTTGTCTTTGTGAATCTCAAAGGACATTTACCAAGGGGCATCACAGCCATCAAAAAGGGCTTGATGGCCGTTGCCATGGTTACACCGTTGGTTACTTTGAGCCCTGACTGTATTCCGGATAAATTTCACAACTGAAGAGGAAAAAATAATGCCAGTCAATCCATAGAACCACTTTTGAAATAGGACAGTCTGCTTCATTTCATTAAAGGTTGGGGTGACTGCAAATTAATATTAAACTTTTGTTCCAGAATATTAACCTTTTGTTTTCCCTTTCTACACTGACTGTTTACCAGAAGATAAAACATTGAAGAGGTCTTTCAGGTTAGAAGAAACATAAATTTTGTGTTAATTTTTGTTGAATGAAGACTTCTGAATTTTTGAGGAAAAAATTCATCCACACAGATGGAAGACTAGGCACCCTCTACTACACTGCAACCAATCGCAAGGTTAGACCAAGATCATGAATTATTTTTTGTTAGTTTTAAGTCCATGCACAAATGTGGTGAAGAATTAAAGTTCCTCTCTCTCATGTGAAAAGTTTTCGTGAAAAGAAACTTGGTTTGCCTTTTCGGAAAACATTGTTTCAAACGACATGAAGTGACAATGAGTGGATGTTCTTGAAGACAGTTTTGAATCAAAAGCTGTAACTTAATTATGTCATTCATGTGTCACAAGTAACTTGCCATAAATTTAAACCATGAATACCATTTCTGACAATCTTTTTGGGTTTTTTGATGAGCTACTTCTTGAATAAATTTTAATGAAACAGCAGTGGTAACAGGACCTATCAATAAAAAAAAGTTATCCCAAGACAGAGTGAGTGAAGTTCAGAGGTCACTTTACCTGTACATAGTTGCCCCTAATCCAACAAATGGGAGAAATTTACCTATACCTGGACAAGCCCTCTGGAATTCTTTGAAGGATAAGATCCTGGAAAGTATTCCTAGACCAAGAAATGGGAAAATGTCAGGACTTTATCCAAACAGAGAAAAGTAAGGCACAGGTTGAACCTTTGAAGCCTCTAATTTGACGAGCAAGAAAAGGGACTGGGTGGTCGACCACTAGGGCCTCTTCAGGCCTTAAATTTTGAGGCATGATCACACACCATCACTCTCCTCAAATCACTGTGACGAGTGTGATTTTTTTGCACACCTAGATGAAGACTGGGAGCTCATAAAAATGTTTTTAAGTTAAATAAAACAGCTAGCACACCTACCACACTCCTTAATTTCTTGAGGAGTGTGATTCCTAGCATACCTGGAAAATCTAAAACTCAAGGCTTGGCTTTTTCAGCTCAGTAACTACACGTGCAAGGACTTAATTACAGATAGATTTATACATGTATGTTACAATTGGAGAAGGAGGACCAAAGATTATAGAGATAGGCAGAGGCAGAAGGGCCTGTATTTCAAGATGGAAAAATAAGGGTGTGTGTCAGAACTTCTCTGAGCAGTGCATAAACATGAGAATAGTGCAAATTAGATAGTGCACTAAAATTAAATGTACAGTAGCAAGGGGTATGTATGTCTGCTAAGAGAATGTTGCAAGCGTGATCCTTTAACGAATGGGCGGGTGCCACCCTAGTACTACAAGGACCTAGATGGGCTTGCACTTATTAATTACTGGCCAAGTTAGGGAATTACATCTTAAATCCTCACTAAACAGGTAACCTGACCTGTTCCATAAATTGAAAGTGACAGACCAACATTCCAATGAGAACAGCTATGTACTGTACCTATAGGCCTAAGTCCTGGACAAAATCAGCTGTCAGGCAGTCTGCTCATTTAGTCATCTCACACAAGCCTGTTACATTCCTCTCAGATGCACCAATGTTTGTTCACACAATAATGCTGCTGTAGCACTCACATGAACATAATGAGACCTGTGGTACAAACCTGGTTTATATTTGTTCAACTTTAATCAACCATGCAGCTCACACATGTACATGCACCTGCCTAACTTCATTCAATGAAATACCTAGTTCAATCAGTCAGGCCCACATAGTCAGACCAAAGGACAGTACCATACTGTACTAGATGGGGCAAGACATGGCTTCCAGTGAAAGATACAACAGTGTGCAATCTAGAAACAAAATAAACACATTTATTTTCCTGGAAAGATATGAAAGGGCAAAACATTTTCCTATGGTTATAAGCCGATGGTAAACCACTGACTGCCCTCCCCCCCCCCCCCCCCCAAAAAAAAATGCAACTGAAAATTGAAAGTCAAAAACAAAAAAACATCCAAAGACTAATAGGGGTAAACTCACTCCTGAAAGAAACCTACCTTCTATCAACAATCATATTCTTCAAGTTAACCCCTTAACTAAGGAAAGGGAACCATCCTGCCATACTGAGCTATAGTATGCATTCACCACAAAGTATACATGTATGAAGGGGTTCTGGGAAATAACCAAGTTTTTGTGTGGTGATGCTGCCATATTCATGCTAGCTATGTAGCTATACACCAAAATGATGCAAATGTGTAAAACATCTCCATTTCAAGCCTATTCCATGTCCAAAACATGATTACACACCATAGGTTTATAATCAGCTATTCCAGGACACCGCTGAGTGCTATGGATATGCAGCAAAACCATTTATGTATTTATGGTAAATTAGGGGTTTGCAGTGAAACCATGCATAGCGAAGGGGTTAACAGTCATGCCAGCTGTGATCAAACATGATATAATTAATAATTTGCATCTTACATTCGGCAGAGACAATGGAGCCAATTTAAAGTGCTGGGCTAACAATCAAAGCAGTCCAATGAATTCAATAAAATAAACAAAGTTTAAGGCAGACCAAAATACAAAACTTTAAATGCGGCCCCAAATCCCAAATGTACTGAGAAAACTTAGGAGGGCTAAAGCCCACATAGCCCTCTGTGTCTGAGTAAGTGGTCCTTGGCATTCAGACCCCATTGAAAGAAATTTGGATATGGTCTATTGAACAGTCTATTCAGCTTATTCTATTTTGGGTGTTCCAAAGGAACATTTGAAAGTCTTATCTTTCCCAGCATTTTCTTCCCTGGCGAGTGGTTGGCCATGATAGCAGAACCACATGTGAATACTATCACAAAAATTGGTCTTACTATCTGCAACAGACAGTTAAAAATCAAGCTTTAGTATTGTGCAATGTTCATCTTATCACTAAGTAGTTCTTTTTTCTCCCACCTGACAAAAATTTCATTATAAAGAGCACTATGGTTGCTCAATGATCTCTAAAATGCAAGTTAATGATTCAATATAGCTAGATTGGTTTGGACATGATGCCTATTTAGCCCAACTTTTCCAAATTGAAAGTTTATTCCATCAATATTTAATGAATAAACTGATACGATCAGGATTCAGGAGCCATTCTTCTTTTTTACAGCAGTGCAATTGTATACCGTTGAAAAAATAACTTAAACAAGCAGTTGTTTGACAGTGTACAATCCATTTTCAATATCCAGCTGGCCATGATAAAGGTAACCATAGCAACCCGGCCACAGGATGAAAGCACCTAATGATAATCAAAACATACTCATCCACATGTAATATTTGAATCATGCATTGTAAAATGCAGCTAGTCAACCATTAATTGCCATATTGCCATTGTTTACATTGTAACAGAGGACTGTATGTGTAGCTAATATTTTTTAGTAAGAGTGAAAGTTCTTTCAAGAGTTCATGGTCCAAATCACAGCTTAGATAGATCTCCAGAGCCATGTTTTTAATGCACAGGTTTGCTGCCTGAAAGCATACTTTAAACTGACAGCTCCATAATGAAAACATATCAAACACAGCCCTCACAAATGACAATTAGCTTGCTCCATTTCTTTTTCACCTTTGAGATGAATTAATCACAATATTAATATTTCTTCAATGATTTTCTTGTTTTCAGCACACCTTCTTCTGTTGCCTCTGTGCTTTAGGGGATATTGCAAAACTCGCCGCTGGCTACTGCAATGGCGAGCCGACTTACTGCCGAAGTCATGAATATTCTGAATGACATCACAGGGCACTCTACGAAGTGTTCCGAAAATTAATTGGTGGCCAACGGACGGCCCTTTGTCCACGAGCACAATAGGTAGCCTGCGCTGAATAGAACGGCTTATCGGGCACTGAATGGGTATTCCTAGCCTATGTATATTGTTCAGTCAAGGAGGTTCTACAAGGAGTAAACGTTGGGAGCTGAATGTGGTCATGAGAAGCAAGTTTCGCTTTTGTGCAGAGAATGGTATGAACACACCTCAAGTAGACTCACTGGTTTCAGCTTCTCTTTTACAGTTGCCAAATTATTTATTCCACTCCTCTTCAGATATTTTTCGCCCCCAAAATACAACAGATGTTACATGAAATATCCACGGGCAATTTCGAAAAGATCAAATTGCTCGTGGATAGCGTGGGATTGCGGCCTATACCTACACGATACATACAACGCTCGTGTATAGTGCTTGGTATGTGCGGGGGATGTACACACAACACATAAACAACTTTGACTGAGCCTATCATATACCGTTCAGTATGACAGGCCGGCTGGCCTGATGTTGTTTGCGCTTTTCGACGAAGCAAAGAGAAACAGACGTAGGGGAAGAAATTAACCACTGCGGTTTCAGCTTTGACTTTAAGTTTTACACAAATTTCTCAACATCAAATCAATTCTAACTGTACACTACCGAACAGCATGCCATGCTTTTGATTGGAAATGGAAGAACATACA
Source organism: Holothuria scabra (assembly GCA_037179385.1). Classification (NCBI taxonomy): domain Eukaryota; kingdom Metazoa; phylum Echinodermata; class Holothuroidea; order Aspidochirotida; family Holothuriidae; genus Holothuria; species Holothuria scabra. The sequence continues at coordinate 1,201,814 of CM074181.1, read as the reverse complement.
ATTGGGGTTAACTTCCGAAAATCACCGTCATTAAAAAAGGAAAACATCCCACATTTGCTAAAAGAAATCTCGAGCATGCGAAAATGTTTCGGAAATTTTTTCATGCGTTCAAAAATGCATGAATCTTGTGATAAACAACGAAAGAACATCCACAACTGCTGCGTACTTCCGAAACTCTCCGCCTTTAAAAGAAAATATCTGACATCTGAAAATCATCTCGGATGTCTCAACACATTTTATGTTTTCCTACCTTCCCAATTTATTTCTGAGGGTTTCAAAAATTCATGAATCTTTTGAAAAATAACGGAAGAACATATAGAACTGCTATTTACTTCTGAAACTCTCCGTCATTAAGAGGAAATATCAGACATTTGCTAAACGCCACCTCGGCCGTCTCGAATTTTAAAATATTTTCCTACCTTCGATTTATTTTTACATGCTCCGACATATTTTGGCGCGTTCCAAGACTTCATGAATCTTGATAAATAACGGAAGAACATATAGAACTGATTTTTACTCCTGAAAAATGGCCGTCACTAAGAGAAAACATCGGACATTTATTAAAGACATCTCGAGAATTGGAAAATGTTTCACAATTTTTTTCCATGCTCCGAAATATTTTTGCACGTTTTAATTCCTGTACCTTTTGATAAATAACGGAAGAACATGTACAACTGCTGTGTATTTCCAAAACTCTCAATCAATAAAAGAAAATATCTGACATTTGTTAAAAATTATCTCTGATATCTCTTCACATTTTAAAATGTTTTCCTACTTTCGGATTTTTTTTTCTTTTCATGTCCCAACATATTTTTGTGCGTTTCAAAAGTTCATGAATCTTTTGATAAAAAACGGAAGAACATATATAGAACTGCTTTACTTCTGAAAATCTCCCTCATTAGATGAAAACCTCGGACATTTGTTAAAAATCATCTTGGACACTCCACTAATGTTTCGGATTCCTTTGCTAGTTCCGACATATTTTGGCGCGTTCCAAGACTTCATGAATCTTTTGATAAAAAAGGGAAGAACATAGAACTGATTTTTACTCCTGAAAAATTGCCGTCACTAAACATCGGACATTTGTTAAGGACATCTCGAGCATTCAAAAATGTTTCGCAATTTTTTTCCATGCTCCGAAATATTTTTGGGCGTTTTAAAAATTCCTGAACCTTTTGATAAATAACGGAAGAACATGTGCAACTGCTGTGTATTTCCGAAACTCTCCGTCAATAAAAGAAATAGTTGACATTTGTTAAAAATTATCTCTGACATCTCTTCACATTTAAAAATGTTTTCGTACTTTCGGAAGTTTTTTTTTTCATGTCCCGACATATTTTTGTCCGTTTCAAAAATTCAGGAATCTTTTGAAAAACAACGGAAGAACATGTGCAACTGCTGTGTATTTCCGAAACTCTCCGTCAATAAAAAAAATAGTTGACATTTGTTAAAAATTATCTCTGCTATCTCTTCACATTTTAAAATGTTTTCATACTTGCGGAAGTTTTTTTTTCCATGCTCCGAAATATTTTTGCGAATTTCAAAAACTCATGAAATTTTTGATAAATAACGGAAGAATATGTACAAATGCTGAGTACTTTTGAAACTCTCCGTCAATGAAAGAAAATATCTGACATTTGTTAAAAATGATCTCGGACATCTCGACACATTTTAAAATGTTTTCCTACTTTCGGAACTTTTTTTTTTGGCATGTACCGACATATCTTTGTGCGTTTCAAAAATTCATGAACCTTTTGATAAATAACAGATGAACATATTAGAACTGCTTTTTACTTCTGGAAATCTCCGTCATTAAGAGAAAACATGGGACATTTGTTAAAGATATGTCGAGCATTGGAAAATGTTTCGCAATTTTTTCCACGCTCCAAAATATTTTTGCGAATTTCAAAAACTCATGAAATTTTTGATAAATAACGGAAGAATATGTACAACTGCTGTGTACTTCCGAAACTCTCCGTCAATAAAAGAAAATATCTGACATTTGTTAAAAATTATCTCGGATATCTCTTCACATTTTAAAATGTTTTCCTGCTTTCAGATTTTTTTCTTTTCATGTCCCGACATATTTTTGTGCATTTCAAAAGGAATCTTTTAATAAGTAACGGAAGAACATATAGCCTGAACTGCTTTTTACTTCTGAAAATCTTCGTCATTAAAGGAATGTATCAGACATTTCATTTAAATCATCTCGGACGTCTCAAAAACATTTTAATATGTTTTCCTACCTTCAGATTTTTTTTTTTTCATTTGCGACACATTTTTTTTGCGCGTTGCTAAAATGCATGAACCTTTTGATAAATAATGGAAGGACATATAGAACTGCCTTTTGCTTCTGCAAATCTCCGTCATTTAAAAAAAAAAAAAGATAGATAGCCCAAAATATGCAATACACATTCCCGAAATAGCTTTTATTCTCCCTAGTCCATGCACCATATTCCCAAGAGCTCGAGACAAAATCCCCGAGCAAAGCTGTAATTACTGACATTGTGATGATTGCACCGTTTCCTTCCGGGTATAGGTCTATTTAGAATTTACATCAAGAGTACATAAACTGTGCTTTCGAAATCCATTACGAAGCATGCTGTCCTGACAGAAATATCGGAGACATGAATTTGCAACGAAAATACGCATGTTACGAAGAGTGCAAACTTTTACCATATCTCAAATGTTTAAAACTAACACTACAAGGAAACAGATTTTGAAGAGATGACCAAAGTTCTATTTTATGAGCAATTTATGTTTTTAAACATGGCGACCAAGAGCTTCGATAGTTGTTAATGTTGGAAGTAGCGTGTGAACTGAATTGCACGACACATTAGAACTTGTTTACAATGACACACCAGTAAGTACAGTATATCACATACCATTAAGGCCGAAGCCACAAATTACCTCAACCTTTACCGGCGAACACCATCTTGAAAACGTTCAGGCACACTCACTGTGTCTAATATATGTGTGTGATATTGTTCTATAATGTTGCCATAGTGCATGCTTAACTAGCTAGTTATGCCAATAGGCCTACGAGACTAGGATGAGAGATGTGCATTCCGAAGAAAGTCCAACTTAGCCAGTTTGCACCCGAGGTTGCATTTTATTTATTTTTATTTGACAATAATCATTTACTTTAGGATTAATTCAACATGGAATTTTAAAGAAAGTAGAAACGTAAAGTTGGAGTACTTGCTTGTTTCTGTTGTTGAAATTCCATTGTATACAAGCCCTGGTCGAGGGTGTAATTGCCGTAGCTTTCAATGGGGGTTAGGCCGTGGTCATCTTTGCGTTCATACAGTCGATACCACTGTCCCACTTTTTAAAAGATTTACACAGATGCTGAATACTTCCTTGCTTCAATGACTTGTGACTGCTTTTTATTGATCGTTTCTGCTATCGTAGTACCAGCAAAACTGCGCTCATTGTTAACTCAAAATCGGATTAAGTACAGGTCGAGCCATGTGGTTGAAATTGTATTCGGAAGTGCTTGTGAACGTGCACTTGTGCCTGCTCTAATAATGAGACACGCCTGAGTGCACACCTGCGGAGGTCTACCGTTGCGGTATCCAACGGCCAGTTTTGCAATATCCCCTTACCCAATGCTAAGACTTAGGAGACATGAAGGCTGATCAGGGGTACAAGAAATTTGGGGGCAACCACTCTAGTGTCATTAATTTGCATTAAAAAATAAAGAGATGACTTGTTTTATAATCACTGGGAAGTTCTAAAGTTTTGCCAGGTACCCAACATTGTAAACTAATCACAAATTTTCATTCCGATAAAATGCTTGGAGGATAAAAAAAGTACATGCTTACAATTGCAATTACTGTTTACGCAAGCTGCTATGAGACAATTTTTTGATGCAATGGCTTGTCAATCTGACACACCAATGCTTGTGATAAAAAATGAAAAGAAAAAAAAAAAAAAAAACGGCTTAGTTTTTTACCATATTTGATGTGTGTACAGTTCCACAAAACTGAAATTTCGAATGAGTCAAACTTTATCATACTGAGTATATTGACCCAATGTATAATTTCTAAAAGGAAACATTGACCACATTCATCTCTTTCTATGCAAAAATTTGTAACTGACAAATTTTTTTTCTTCAGACTTGTTCTATGCTTTGAAAAGCTATGTACATGTAAACTTGCCAATGTTGAGCTACAAAACATAACTTTACCAAATCGGTCAGCAATTATTCACCAAACAGAAATCTTATTCTTTGAGGGGTATGATCCAACACTTTTATGGGTATCAATGCTGAAGGTACAGGACCACATTTGGATAAGGAAAGGAAGGCAAGAAATTAGGTCTAGACTCCCCAAAACTCCCTGGTTTGCTGATCTACTAGCCCAATATACTAGACACTGGCACACCTTGAATTTTGAGGCATGTGAGTGCAATTATTGCACACCATCACTTACCAAAATCCCTATGAGGAGCGTGATTTTTTACACAGCTATAGATGAATTAAGATTTGGAGCTCATTAGGGTCAAATAAAACAGCACACCTACCACACCCCTTGATTTTCTGAGGAGTTTGATTTGTAGCACACCTGGAAAATCTAAAACTCAAGGCCTGCAATGGTAGGCTAATAGCACAGAGGAGATGGAGACCACTGTCACCCCCAAAAAAAGAAGACAGCCTCCAGATGTCCTCGCTTTGCTGAGACGGTCATGTTAGGACTAGGCCACAAGCTATATCATAGGCTCGTGACCATGTCATTGCTTTAAACATGTACTGTACCTGGTGCCCAACAGTTAATGGCATTTGGGTTCCTGGGTGGGAATTCTGGACCTGTTGAAAACACTCGGATATTCCAATGTAATTGCTCTACTGTACTTGGGCCATAGACTGCACACATTCAGGAGTATTGAAATCATACTTACTCTGAACAAGGAAGTAACAGATTAGTTACAGACAACACAGGTTGTTCAATTCAATATATATGCATATTTACCATTACACTATTAAAATTATACTGGTTTTTAAGTTGTACTTGAATTTGCAGTTTTAAGTGGGTGTGCACTAACTATTCCCACAATATATAGGGGTCACTCTATCCTACAGTCTATATCACTATTTAAACTGTGAACACTTGAAAGCTGTTGACACTATGCAAAGAATGTATTGAACTTACCCGGACAATCTTTAGGTACACACTTACACATACAGTAATAACATAAAAAAAAAAACAGGTCAATCAACTATCACCCACAAAAAAAAAAACTTGTATCAATCATACAAAATCTAGTCTCTTCATGGACTTGGTCAAGTCTCTTGCAAGTGTTCCCCGTGGCTGAAAACACAGGAGGTCCTGAAGTACAGTACTTACAGTATAGTACAGCATACCATATTGGCATTTTTAATACACCCTCCATCAGCCTGTCATTTGTATCACTTCTCAATGAGAGACTTTGGACACTTGGTTTCTATGACATCATAATTTCTATGTTATATCTTTATTTTATTCATCCTCTACTTAGGGTGACTCATGTAGTAGTTTCATATGTCAGAGTCCAATCAAAGTCAGTAGGATCATGATATGAATAAACATATCTCTATGTCATATGATCTATGTTGTTCATCATCATCACAGATGATTTTTTGTTAGTTTTAAGTCCATATGTACAAATGTGGAGCAGAGTTAAAGTTTTGCCCAACCATCACCATGTGAAAAATTGTGAAAAAAAAAGCTTTGATTGCCACTTTAAAAAGCATTGTTTTAAAATGACATTAAGTGACAATGAGAGGGTGTGCTTAAAGACAATTTTGTATCCCTTGCTGTTACATAACACATAACTTTATGTGTCACACCTGAATTGCTATTTTATATTCGGGCCTTGACTTTTGAGGCCTGCTGGTGCAATCACAAACCATCATACGCCTCACATCACTGTGAGTGGTGTGATTCTTTGCACACATAGATGAATATAGGAGCTAAAATAAATGCAATTAAATAAAACAGCACATCCTTGTCTGTGAAGTGCCATTTGAAGCACACCTATAAAATCTAAAACTCAAGGCCTAGAAAATATGCGCCAAATTATTATGCAATATTGAAACTTATAGCATACTGTACTGTAGCAGCACAAATGGATGACATGTGTGCACAGCCTACCTGCATACTAGAGGCCCCCTTGCCTGCTATTATGATCCTGTCCTTTACACCACACCCACTTGACCTCAAGTACTGTAATAAGGACATAGAGTATACCAGAACTGGCTTTTTATACCCAAGGACCTGCAAAACATGATCTATTTTAAATAAATTTTAGTTCTTTTAGAGATTCAAAATACTTTGAAAACTTGATAACTATCCAGGTTTTGGAAGGGAAGCAGCTCAATGCTTTTAATTCCATGGGATTGTTGGTCACATCATAAAAAACTGCATTCAGAGCTTTCATATTTTAATCCTCCTCACTAACTGTTACAACTGATGGCAGATTTGACTATTATTATCCAGCTACCCAGGCTAAGGTCAATACTGACATACCATACTAAGACTGTAACAATACCCTCTTTCAGCTGTAGTGTACATTGTCCCTAACTGTGTCAGATCTGTGGTCTTCCTGCAGGACAATAGAGCAATTTCTAAAAGGATTAAAGTAATCAATTGTAAACAATAAAGCAAGGAATAATGTGTTTACAACCTGGTTATTGACAGGAAAAAGTACTGCATAATCTTGTCATGGTATCCAAGCAATTCTAGTACTTAAAGCTCACAATGTAAGCTGTTTGTACAAACCAGGTGAGTGACAGAATTGCAGGGAACTGACAGTTTACAAGAATTCAAGAAGCATCTAGGATATATATGGTAATACAGTAGTATCTGGTGCCCCATGAATGCAGGAGTGTCCATGATTAATGTCACTAGGGGCAGGCCTCTGTAGTCTCAGTGGATACCTGTCTCTGGGCCATGGGGTGTCAACATTGCCCAACCCAGTCCATGTAAATGGTGCATTGTAATGTGTGTTGTAAAGTGTGTATTGTATGTTTAATGTCAGTTTATTCATTTGTCTCAAACCCAGGTGATATGTTTAGTAGCCAGCTATCCCTATCCAAGAGCCTAACAAGCTTAAAAATCAACATTCTTGCTCTTTCAAAGGCACAAATTATTGTGAACAGTAAAATCACAGATGTGGATCATGGGTGCGAAAGAAATGTTAAGCAATTTGGGAGTTTTGCAGTGAAATCAAGGTACTAGTCCTGAGGTAAATTTGGGCATTTGTAACACAGCAAAATCCATCTGGTACACATACATACAGAACATCATGTAAAAATTGAAGGAAGTTTGAATTGCTTTGGTGCCAGGAAAATGATAGGCCTAATTTTTCCCAATCCTGGATGAAGTAAATTTTCTCTCTTTTCTTGGAAAGGCAAGTCAACCAGCCATTGTAATGACCAAGGCAAGTCATCCAATCATGTCTTTCACACACCACCACAGTGTTTTTTCAATAAGGGAACATTCCCTATATTTCCAAGTCCAGCAGGGTTTGGCCATAAAGGGTTATGATTTGATAATAATGAATTCAAATCTAGTTTAAAAGTGACTCTCTAAGTATAAAGGCATACTCTTCACATTCAACCAAGAGATAGAATTTTGTCATTAACTGTAAGCATAAAAAAAAAATAAATTTGGTGGTTCCTCCTGAAGGAGGAGGAAAATCTCCCCTTCCCAGAAGGTTACAGATGGATTCAGGGAGCAATTAGCTTGCTTCAAGGTTCCTGTTACATGCAACCTGAAGGGTTTGTTTTACAGGGATATCCAACTTCAAACATTGCTGCAAAATCATCTTTTTAAATGTGAAATCCAGATACTGACATTTTTTTATGGAAATGAAAGAGAGGGTAGTATAATCTCCTTCTAGACAAGGGGCAGGGGCAAGTCCCCCTTACCATCTCCCACCCCTTTCCCCACTTGATGGCAAATTTACTGCGACTAAAGTGTACTGACATTGCAACTGTACTATACTGCTTTAATATTACCAGCATTTCTTTTTCAGGGCACCGTTATTATTACAAATTGTAAATTATGGTTCACAATATTAGCAACTGACATGGTATAAAATACAATATGGCAGCCTATTTGCTGGCCTACAATATTTACACTGAAATCCTAGTCAAGCCTAGTGGGTACTGTACAATGTACAGAATATTCTCTGTCTGCCCAGCTGAGGTCAAGGAATAAACTTCCAGTTTCATTGGAAACACAACCATGTGTAAATTTTCAGCAGTATACAGAAATGCACAAACTTTGCTTCACATTATTCCCATTTCTATTGGTACTGTACTGTAGTACTTCAAGGCAAACATGTAGTAGTACCTGTTAGATGCAGTTCTTTGGGCTTATTTGTGTGGTTAATATGCAGTTACTTTCAGACTTCAGATGACCACTACTTTCCCCATTGATGATTGGCAGGGGCTGTGATACAGGAAGAGGGTGGTGAGTGGCTCCCACAGATTTAGTCCTTCTGCCCAAATTGCCAACCCCCCCCCCCCACCTCAGTTGGGCAGTAACTGAACGCAGTTAGTCTAAACAAAAGTTGTTTCTTAAGTTTTCACCCAATTTAGACTTCATTTTTCATCTAGATATGCTAGGCTTTGCACACTGGACACCCACCCCAGGTACTTTGGACTAGATTTCATGTTACGTCTGAAAATATTTACCCCCCATTTTGCTTTACTATTGGTTGCCCCTTCCCACAGTTTTCGCATTCTAGTGCCACCACTAGGCTAATGGTTGGTAGTTTTGTATGGTCAGCCACTGGAAAGCATGATGTGTAGTGTACTAGATAGGCCAATAAGTTCAAATTATGAAGTAACTAAGAGCTTAGCTGATGTATTATTCAGTGTAGTTGAATTCATTGTAAATTTGTTTTTAAGTCAGTCTCCATTTCAACAGAACCACAACTAGGAACACGGACCCTGATTTACCATGTACAGCACTTTATATTGCTCTTAGTAAACCTAGTGCATAGCATTTATGGTTTGGCAATCTGCAGTCATGATCAATGGATACACTGTATGAAAAACTTAAAAACAACTTTCAAGTCTGGTAGGTACCCACAGTGCCACTGTCTACAGTAGGTAGCAGTTTACTTCTCAGTAAACTGGTGTCATTGAAAAGCTTTTATGACTTTCAATATTTTCTTGGTCATATAAAATTCATAAAGTTGGGAGATTAGAGGGGACTTGAAATTTAAAGAATGCGCCAGGGAGGGATTCCATGAAGAGGGATGCACAACATACTGTATACATACTGTACTTGTTAACCAGCCAAAGTTTGGTCCAGTGAAAAGTTTTCCAAATATGTAGTCAATTGGACCAGAAGAAGCACTTAAGGGTTGTTTGCTATGGGCTATGCACAGTGCCATGGTTAGATCCCTGCAGCACTTGTCACAATATTTTTCAATAGGCCTGTATACTGGTTTTCCCTTCCCATTTTTGTCAAATTTGGTTTCAGATTCGTATCAAAGAATATAAATACACATGTAGGTCCTAGACGTCACAGAACTTGAAGAAATGTGATACAAGATTCCTTACAGTTTGTCTGAAATAAAACACAAAGAACTGTCCCTTTCTCAAGAATCCTTTTTTTTTGTGATCGCATCCTTCAAAATTTGCAAAAGCATGATCAACTAAATACAGAGAAAGTTACATTTTCATTTTTGGTCTAGTGGTATAGCACCTTTCTCTCGCACGGAAGGCCAGGGTTCAATTCCCAGATCAAGTCATACCAAAGACTCTAAAAACGGAACCTACTTCCATTGTGCGTGACCATCGGCATAAGCGATATACTGTAGTAGGTAAAACAAGCCAGTGAGCCACAACTTGAAAAAAGGCTGGGGCTGGCTCGACTAGACCCAATAGGTTGGAAACTGGGCCATAAAACTCCAACTAACTACCTCCACCAAATAGTAAGAGGTATGTCTCAAGCATAAAATTTGTATGCTCAAAAACCCCAAAAGCCCAAAAACTTCCAGAATTTTGGAAACTTTGATACAGTAATGCTTGATTTGAGTTTCACCTCTAAAAAGTTGAAGCCTGCTTTTCAGTTTTACCTGTCAGTACAAAATTTCATACAAACATGTAAATTATGTTCTGTCAAAACAGCCCCTTGGTTTCCATGGTAACTAACCTTCAGTGGCCAGAGGCAACAACAGAATTTTGCCATTGGCACACTTAACCATGCAACCTCACTCACTTCAATGACTTGAAAAAACAGCTGTAAAATGAACGTTCTCTCATACTTTCGTTGGAAAATTGAAGCATAACCTGTCACAAACCCCTAAGCAGCCTCTTCCCTTCTGGTAGATTGCATTTTCCCATTTTTCGGATTGGCCATTTTTTAAATCTGAGCTGCCATACTTCTGTCACATTCAGAGAGTGTTCAGGGAAATCAAATTAAGTGTGTTCCATATTTAAAACATCCCCAAATGAGTTCATGGATCTGACCTGTTGAATTCAGAGATCCCATTTTTCAAATGACTTTGTGAAAAAACTACTTATATCATTTCACAAGTTTGAGGCCACCACTCTACTTTGACAAACTCAGAAGTGAAGTTTACAAAAAAGACTCCCTTTTTCCCATGCTCTGCACAAACCTCACCCTGTAGACAATTTAGAAGTCACATTAGACCTAACGACAGTATCAGAAGTGCTGAACTCTGATTGAAGTAGATTCCGAGAGGACTACTTAGAGCCTATGTGGATCTTGAAGTGTTGAACTTTGTTGTACTTTTATGCAATCCATAAAATGTTGATTTTGCAGACTTTTGAGTGAATTGCTATTGGTCAGGAAGTTATAGGCCTTACCCATGTTTGATGTCAGAGTTACAGTAGTTACTGTAAGTAATAGATGGAGTTTTACAGCCCAGTGTCCATCCAATTGGTTCAAGTCAAGCCAGCCGCAGTCCTTTTTCCAGTTGTGGCTCACTGGCTTGTTTTCCGTATTTCATTGCTTATTGCAAAGCATTATGCACAATGGCAGTGGGTTCCATTTTTAGAGGTTTGATGTCAGAGTTATGACAGAACCATGCCACAACAATACCAATTGATGCAACATTTGAGACAGGGTTATCACACATTTACCACAAGGCATGGTAGGAAAACATGGATTGCTGTTGGGGGGGGGGGCAGGGGTGTCCCCCCTGCAATGCCTGCAACTTAAAAATTGTTCCTTTTTCAATGGTGTTTAGATGCAAAATAGTGAAAATTTTGTAGCTGTAACCAGCTTCTTTCACTGGAATGAGGCATGGTTTTGAAAATCAAATCTGATCATGTATGCCCTCAAAAAGTCAGAATACACAGTGTAAATGTAACATGGATGAGTGCAGTTGTTGGACCTCCAGGTGTTCTGGTCATTAGTTGTTGAACTTTGATTGTCCAAAGGTGTGGGCCTCTGACTGGTTGTATTAGTATCCTACCAACCAGAAGAGAAAACAAAGTTTCAAATTCTGAGCGATCACTGAGATGCAGCAGCCTGAAGGGGCTGTAGTCACAGGGAGCACTACCCAGGCTAGCCTCAAAGTACTTGCATGGCATCAAAGGGTAGCAGATGCCATGCTTATTAAAGAATGACCTATGACATTCTATGTAGGCCTGCACAAATCACAATGCATTTTCTTAACTTAAAGGGCCAATCCCCTCACCAAACTACACTTCTTGTTTTAGGTAACAGAAACTATCAATTGGCTCAGCTTTTTGATTGACTGCTAATTCAAACAATGTAGAGTAGCAAAGCTTATTACATAGCATGAACACATGGTCCTCCATAGGGTCGAATTCCAGCAAGCATATTCGTGAAGTGAGCAGTGCCTTGGAGAAGAAGCTGCCAAGAAGCTAGCCTGCAACAGCATGGTCGTTCGCAAGCCCCAAAATTGCCGCTAGCCACCCTCAGCAACAAAACTCTCAGGGGCTGCCCCATGAACACATTTCCAGTGCATTTCAGTACAAGCAATAGAAATTCCGTAGATTCTTTCTTTCCAGTCTGCTGTGAGAATTTTTTTTCCCATTAAGAATATAATCTGTTTAACTTTTGTTTTCAAATTGTAATAATCCAAAACTTTGACAAATAACATTCACCATCTTCACTAGGAATGTTATGATTATAGAGCTTTTCCATACTCACCTTGAAGCAGTCAATATAAACTGAGATTGTGTCTTGATGAGGGTGAATTTAAGACAATTGTGGAAGGGGCTTAAGTAAGAAGGGTAGGAGAATGGTACTCTTTGGGCTGGGAGAATTGGGCCTTAAAGCACAACCGACACTGTTGGAGGTGATGTCAGACATGAATAGGAAGATATACTGTTATTCCATGGCTTCGGTTAATACTTGGTTCATCTCACTGTTAGTAGACGGAGCAACCAAAATTCATCCCATGGGTCTAACTACTGTTGCAGGAATAGAAGGAAAACCAGAAAATTCATGATATATTAACTTCAAAACACAGAAAATCCAAAATTCAGGTATATGATCTTTCTTGTACAGAACTTTCAAATTTAATCAAAAAAGGCCAAGACTACACTACCTAGCTCCAAAATAAGATGATTTACCGACTCATTTTAGCATTTGTCGCAGCCTCAAAAATGCTCAGTAGAAATGAACGATTGCAAAATGTCAGTCTGTAGCCTGCTGTAAGCAGGCTATTGTGTTTGCTTTTCTCTTACTACATTCAAATATCAAAAGTCTTACTTTCGCTACTATAAATAATAAAGTACTACAAGTCTTTCAAAGGCTTCACTGTTGCGCAGTCGACGTTTCCAACTAAGTTACATGGCATACCTACGGTATACAATAGCCTGCCAACTTTCTAGCGAATCTCATTTACGTCTACCAAATATCACAACAAAAATTAAAATACTAAATTATATCTCGCGTAATACGTAATATTTACGCATCGAACATATGGCCTGGGAGACATTTTTCACCTACAAAAGCTAATTAGTTTGTTCCCCGTTCGTTGTATCAGTTGTATGTACCAAAATTCACTATTCATACTTGTTTCGTGCACCACGTGACCATCTCATGTTTACTAATTCGTCCCTAAAAATGTGGGATTCCTGTAAATGGAAACTGGTCGAAGGTTTGCAGACTCTGTATATTATACTGTTTAGAGAGGTGTATTATAATTTTGAGAGAGCGCCATCTTTCGGCTACTTCAGAGTCTGCTCCGCAGGCTAGTCAGTCTGGTGCAGGTCATATTTTTTTATATATATTTACGCACAACTGATTGTGCATGGACTGAAAAGGGGCAATTATCACTCCAGCGGTGTCTCATGCTGCTAAAATAGTCAGAAATGAGGGGTTTAGGAGACTGAAGGGCTTTGGCCTGACTAATGAAGCAGCATGTGACACCGCTGGGATTTAACCCATTTCCAGTAAATATTCCAGTATTGCTTTCAAAATATTAAGCCTATTAAGCCACTTTCCTCAGCAAGGTGGTGTGGAGGTTATCTAACATAACATAACATAAATGTAACAAGTTAAAGGGCAAAGGAGGATAAAACCCCATAAGATGCCATAGAACAGACCCAAACCAACACCACCTAATCCAAACAAAAACTAAACAAACCCAATACAATCAGATCCTGCCACTGTCACAGTAATACTTGTCAGTGTTAATCTTGAAGCAATTGACTGAAGTGGAACAAGCTGTACTCCTGGAGCGCTGGTTAATTCCTGTTAATGTCATGATAAACGCACTGTATGCTATATAGTACTTGTATTGCCAATGAATGGTGTATGCATTACAGACATGTAGTATGTACAATCACACACCCATTGCTAATTACTGTGTACCATATAGGCATGCTGTATGCATTGCCAAAGCTTGAAGACCGTGTAACTGTCACGTACATACTGTAGGCCTATGTATCTATTCATGCCCACAGATTGTTCGCTCAGAAAATCCTGGCATATGATCATGAAGATCTTGGTGTACCTTCAGTGTGGGCTTTACATGGAATGCACCCTGGCCTCAGTTAGTGAGTTACTGAGTTAGATAGAGCTTAGCTAACAGCCCAGTTTCCAACCTAGGCCTAGACTACTGGTTCAAGTCGAGCCCGCCCTTGCCTTTTTTTCACTTGTGGCTCACTAGGCTAGCTTGTTTTACCTACTCTATTGCTTATGCAGAGCATCACGCACAACAGCAGTTACGTTAGGAGGTTCCATTTTTAGAGTCTTTGGTATGAGGGGACCTGGGAACTAAACCCAGGCCTTCCTCTTGTAAGGCAGTCTCTTACATTAGACCAAACAGGTGGCCACCCTGGCCTCAGCATCACTATGAAGAGCATTGCTGAACAAGATAGTTTTTAGACCATGGAAAATTTCCAAGTGGTGCCACAAAGATTTGTTCTAGGGACCTCCAGCATGCAAGGCAGTGAGCTCAACCACCAAGCCAACTCCACTCCAAGTCCAATGTAATGTAACTTTGTAAATTGTAAGGCTGCCTCGTCCTATTGTGAGGTCGCATATATCAGTGAATGATCGGCGATATGAATGCAGTCTACTCTGCCACTGTAGCTAGATAATGTAGCAGGGTTAACCTTATGCTAGATTCAAAATCATAATAACATTAACAATATAGCACATCAGTGGCCTAACCCTGGCACCAACATCCGAATTTCCAAACTCGGTCCTGCAGCATGATGTGTGGCTTGGCTAACGTTAACTTAGGGCTCAATCAATGCTTTGACAACACATACCTGGTGGTTCCTCAATATCAGATTCCTCGTCTTCATTTGCAGGTTCAGAAAATGTTACACCCCTTTTGTTTTCTGTTTTTCTATTAGTTTCCTGGAGCTTTGCAAAGTAGTTCGCTGCAAAGTCTATCAGTTCGCTGGGTTGCGGCCTTTCGCGCAACACAGCCACAGTAAAATCTTGCAGCAAGTCGGTCAAACCCTCTGGTATTTCAAAGTTCATGGTTCCTCGAGGAAAGTATCCGCGTCTATCCAGAAAAAGCAGTTGACAAGCTCGTGGCTTGATTTAGAAGTGTATTATCCAAAATTCAACAGAACGTAGGAGAGAAACTCATCATGAAAGAGGATTTGGAGGCAACTTCCGACGGTCACAGAACACTGCTTTTACCTTCACCCGTACCCGGCGCTCGGTACCGTATCAACGGCAACATGTACGACGTACGTACTTAACGTAAGTACACAAACTTCGCGAGCCCGGTAACCAACATGTGCCAAGATGCTTAACTTGTACGCGCACGTAAACTCTAAAAGGTACGTGAGAAAATGCTCCTCAGTCCCGTACGTTATTACTTCCAGTATGTACACATGTATTGCGCGGAATGTCCTTCAGAACTGTGTGTACGGTTGTCACCTTGATTGGTAACAATCGATTCCATGCTTCGGATGGTAACATGCGCGCCGGGAGAATAGTAAGGAACAGCCTAACCGCCATAACTCAGTTTGTGAAAGTTTTGTTATTAGTTGAAAATTTTGACTATATGTTTCCATCAATTGTCATCAAATTACAGACATGATCGATACCTCGATTACTTATTTTTTCGTATGAAGAAGCTGGTTACTTTTTGCCAAACAGTTTGCAACTGGTCTGTGTACTTCTGTTTTCCCTTCTACGAGTAGTTTGAAGTCTGCTCTTAAAGTTGTGACGTCACAATTACTTCACTCTCGTCGAATTCATTGACGCTTCCAATTTTATTTCGCTTGCCTTGCGGATCAGCCTAATGAGGTCAGCGTATTTACTAGATAATGATAAAAGCACTAGTCAGCAGATACAACAATTTAAGTCCCAGCATAATTGCATTAACGACGACCATATTTAATTGAGGAAAAGTATTAGGCGTTCAAAAGACCGAGTATCATAATATTAAAGCAATATTTCCGGGAACGTTATACGGTCCATAATATTTTTGTATACTCGCAGAGACAGATATTTTACCAGTACGCCCCGCAGATAATGCAGAAGGTAGGGAAAATACTTCAAAACGTGAAAAGTTAAAAAAAAAACGAAGAAAAAAGAGGGAAGGAAAATTAAGGCATTAAAAAGAGACTTTTTTCTCTACTAAATCATTTCAGGCAATTTGAATATAAACCCGACTCCGAGGTGAAAGATTCATACGTGCAAGGATATGATACTGGGACACAAACATAGTAGTCCCAACATTGGTTGGACTTAAATGTGACTGTGACTCGTAATTTCATGACTTATTTTTCATGCTGTGATTTGGGTATATGCTGGTCTCTACTTCTACATTATACATGTTTGCCTTGCCTTTTGCATTCTGTGTTGGTTGGGTACAAAATGTTTACGTTAGTTACGAAGACACCAAAACAGGTACCACGTTGCATTAATGCGCCAAAACTTCAGTCAATAATGTAATTTGATGTGAATCATTTATAAATGTGTTGGAAAGGAAATTTAACATGATTGTAAACTACTATTTCCTAACATTTTGCAATAAGCGGCTGACGAGGAAAGTTTAAATGCAAATTTAACGTTGGTTACGAGGACACCCAAAACGGGACAAAATGGTGTCTTATGTAACTAAGAAAAGATTTGGCACTTAAATGGTCAGGCATGCAGAATGTAAGGATCTTT
Organism: Holothuria scabra; assembly: GCA_037179385.1. Taxonomy (NCBI): domain Eukaryota; kingdom Metazoa; phylum Echinodermata; class Holothuroidea; order Aspidochirotida; family Holothuriidae; genus Holothuria; species Holothuria scabra. The sequence goes on along the minus strand of CM074181.1, from coordinate 1,185,225 downwards.
AGTCAAGAGAAATTAATATATCATTCCACATTGTAATATGAACAAATCTGCAAATAAATTAAAGCGAATTTCAGTTTTTAACTTTATTTTTGGGACCAAATTCTGCTTTGGTGTCTTATGTAACTAACAAAAGATTAGAACCAGTTTTTTCAACATAGAACATTTTGTCATCTACCAGAAATGTTGTTTTATTGATGACATTTCCCATGCAGCACATGAGTTATCAAAAAATTTCAGCAATTAAATCATCATTTGTGTTTCTTTTTTACTTTAGACACAAATGTCCCAATTTTGGGTTCCAATATCATATCCTTACACATATAGGAGGATAGCAGGGAACCTGTTTGGACCAGGCCGGGAAGGTATTACTATTGCCAATAGCCCCAAAAAGTTTTCCTGCGAATTATCTATCATTTTGCTTTATAATCACTCTCGTTATGGTTCAGTGAGGGGCCAAGTGTCACAGGCAAGCACGGTAACAACGGGAGGGAATTAAAGAGGACCCACCCCAAATTTTCCAAAGAAAAATATTTGCAATTGGGACTCGGAAATATGTTTATTTCTTTCTTTTTTTTTTGTAGATATGAAAACTTTTGTTCTTGTTAACTTGTACTGTTTCATTTGAGAATGCATTTCATTTACCCAGCAGCTCAGGCTTTTCTTGGAGCCGATATTCTTCCTGTCATTTTGTTAACATCACTCTTTTTTGAAAATGTGCTATCATGAAAAGTATGATCGAAAACTATTCGTCACACCTGACCGACTTCATGGTCAAGTTGTTCAAGAGCATCAGACTTGCAGGGGCCCGGGGAAATACAGAGTTCGAGTCCTGACTGGGTCATACCGAAGATTTTGAAAACGGAACATGCTACTGCCACGGTGCTCAGCATAAGCAATGTAGTAGGAAAACAAGCCAGTTAGCCATAACTGGAATAAAGCCGGACCGTGGCTGGCTCGACTTGAACCAATTGCATGGTTGAAAACTGCGCGAGCCGTAAAACTCCATCTGAGCAGGTACTGTATCCATATATCATAGATTCTCCAGAGGGCTCGATACAGATGGTTATAGGGGTTACACTCAGCCTATTTTAGAAGGAATTTAGATCATTCAAGGTATTTCATTCAAACCTCCCCAGTCACCGCTGTGCAGGCCACGCTCTGTGGGTCCTTTTCTTTCTGTGACCGGTAAAGCTCACCTCCTCCTAAATGGTCGAACCAACTTACACGAATTTTAAAAGTTGATGGCAAGACTGCTTACAATAAGGCTTTTAATCCTATTTAAAGGCATGTTCTGGTGGCTTTTCGCCTCTGTCTTGAAAGAAAAACAAAAATATTCCACACCATGTCCTTCAAACCCTATCACAATACCATTTTCCTAACTCAAAATATCTCACTTTAAAGATGGGTTATTTTTGTTAAAAAATACCTCTGCTTTTCAACAAAGCCACAGAAAGTTATGTAATGTGGGCACATTGCTCCAAATTCCTTTTGTTTTTCTTTATAATTGAACATCCTGTTTGTCCTTGAAGTTTGATACTTTTGGAATGTTTGAATATCTTTTCCTGTAGATCTAGCATTACCCTTTACCATATGTAGGGCACAACTAACAATGTTGCTTAATATTGCCTGCAGGGGCATCATAATTATAAATAAATTGAATGCAATGTCAAATTAATGTGCCACAATGACATCACAGATTTCCCATGATGCATCAAATCCCAAGAAAAATTTGCAATACTTTAAAAATTTGTATCTTCCGAACGCTATAAGCTATTGAAATGCAGTTTTCACCTTCTGAAAGAGACAATTTTTCTGCTTATTTTAAAGTAAACGAATTTTGTCTCCAGAATATGCCTTTAAGGGAGAGAGAGGGAAGAGGAAAAGTTGTTGTTGCTTTCCTTTTCTATGTGGCTTGTCAAAATGACGAGCATTTCTGTATGTCACTGAGTGTGCGCAACGAGAATAGCCCCACCTCTGGAAGTACTCGGGAAAATCAACCGGTCTTGGGAAATTATTCGGAAGTTGTCTGACTGAGGAACAGTGTCACGTGCATGTTTAAGAACACTATTTCCTGATATCTCCAGTAACCCATCCGCCTTCACTTTGGTGATTCCGACGCGTTGCCACTTCCTGGTGCCCCCGTAGAACTCTGGCCCAGGAGGCGGGCTCGTGGTCTCGGGAGGGTACCTCGCCCAGGGGTGTCACTTTCGCCTGATCCTGGCCCGTGTTAATAATGTAGTGTGTATTGTATCTTGTACTCTGTCAATAAATGTTGTTTTTTGTTAATCGTCAGTTCCTGTTGTTGTGAAGTCTTTTTTATGTCTGTTTCCTTACACGTTAAAGTCTCCCTCCCTGGAGATCCCTAACCATATCAGTCGAGGGATTTCGCCGTTTGTATCCCCACCTCACAATTCTTCAAGTTACGCATGCAAATGCTGTAGGCAGCACATACATATTTCTATCAAGTTTAAAATATAAAGTAAAAAAAGCTAAATGCGATCACAAGGGGCATTTGATGTAAAAGATGTTTTCGATCAGGACAAGTTTGGCGAATGGATTGCTTTCGCCCTACCTTTACAAGTTGGCCGTGTTCCCACTTGATCCCCCCATGTTGATCGCCCCAAGCTCAATCAACTGAAAAAGTTTGTGACCAACCGCATGAGTGTTCCCATTTGATCGCCTGCGCGAGATCTGATCCCCTCCTCCGGTTCAAGTAACAGGAAGTTGTTTCATCGAAATTATGGGTGCAGGTCAGGTTTGTTTACACGCGTTTGTGTGGCGTGAGGAGCTTCACTGCGGAAGTTCGTCATTGATCTTGGGTCACCTTGATCCCCCGTTGTGTTCCCACTTGTTTTCTTGATCGCCTGAGCGCGGTCTGATCCTTCCCGAAGGGGCGATCAAGCTCTCGGGATCTGATCCGGGGAACGAGAGCGTTCCCACTTGCAAATTGATCGCCTGCGCGGGGTCTGAACCGGATCTGATCGCCTGGTCGTTCTCAAGTGGGAACACAGGCGTTGAGTCAAAAGGGTTATTCTACCCTTCTAAACTACTTCGATTTGATAACTTCCGAAAGTCGACTCTCGTGTATACGCAATGAATATTCGTAACCCCTGATGTAACCTTGAACACTTACTGTTTTGTTGCCACCTTTTGCACAGAGAGCGCTTAAATAACATCATCCCATGAGAGTGTTTCGAGGTACGAGGTGCAGTACTTTCAGAAAAGCAAAGAAATAAAAAATTGTACTTTTGTAGTGCATCAATTACATCAGTCACAAATTATTGCGTAATGACCCATTTTAATTTGGGTGAATATATTTCAGTATTTTATTTCTGTCTGTCTGTGTGTTAACTGGTCATCCACACCCAGGAGGGAAGCATGGTGGGGAGTCACGTGAGTCATACAGCTAGGAAAATTCGTATTTTGCTCTAGTGTTAGAAAAAAATTGCCGGAAACTGATGTTGGTGTGGATTTTAAGTCTAAATTCTCCTTCTGAAAGAAACATTACTGTAGCAATTTCGTTGCTTTACCGCAGTCTCCAAGCACACTTTTATATAGTTCGAAATGAAATTGACGAAAAACACTTCGTCAGCCGTAGTTGTAACTGAAAGGATGAATCTTCTTGAATTTATGTTTGAGAAAAATGTCTTTCTAATGTTTGGTGGTTTCAATTTGGAACGTCTCCATTTTCCATTAGTTCCCCATTTGTCATTTCAGTAGCCTATTCTTGTGCCTTACTTTCAATGTCACTAGTTAGCAATAGACATTATGGACAAATCGATGTTTTTTTTTTTTTGCTAGAGTCATGTTTATAACTGCACATTGGACGGACCATTGCATCTTGTGTATAATATTCGTATATTCAGATACGAATATACGAATATTATACATCAAGATGCGTATATTCAGATACGAAGTAACTTAACCTAAATTCACTCGAGAGTTGTTGCAAAAACATAAGGGCTCCTAACTAGAAACCAACCACTTTACATTTCTGACCATGTCATTGCTGAAGAAGAATAGAGGGCACTATGCCAATTCTTAGTTAATACATCTTTTGCGAAAGGTAAAGGGTGCGCTTTGATTTCTATCTATGGTCCGAATATGAATTTTCAGTAGGAATGGAACCCCCCTTAAAAAGGGGGATTCCGCAGAAATTTTGTCTACTAAATTTTGTCTTATTTTGTCTAAGGTTGTCCTATTCCTATTAATTTCAAGGTCATCACATCAGTGTGAAAAACAACCAAAGGGAACAAAAAATTTCTTGTAATTGTGGGGAAATGATAAACACCCCGCTGCCCTCAAAATCTCAGTTTTCAACACAAATCTAGTAACTTCATTTACTGATAACTCGAGAAATACATGTCTGACTTTAATGGAAATTTCCCCACACTGTGTACATTTGGTTCCAATAGTGTTTTGCTGGAACTTCCACTTAAGGTTTGTATGAACTTTTATTTTAGATGGCGCACTACCAATACACAAAATTTGCGACACTTCTATCAAGAGGTAATTTTGTCCATAGGGTATGTCAAACTTGGCTTTGCATTTTGATCCAGTCGGTTTCCATTTTGTTCTGAACCAGCAGTGAATTCTTTGTAAAATGTATGTTGAAGGAGAATTGACGAACTGCACATGCAAAGATGGTAAGATTCGCTTTGGCAGTTTTAAGTTTGAGGCTTTCGAAGAGGGTAGAGTAACATATTTCCTTTCTTGGTAAATTGTAGACGGCGTGCTTAAACAGCCTGGCATGAAATGAGATTTTGGACAAGTTTTAGGTATGACGGTGGCCGCAAGCGAGTATCGTTTCGTAGGACGGGCAGTAGAAGATCCATGCTAATGGACCAGTCAGCTTTTTGAAATAGGTCACACTCGGCGTTATTCCAAGAAAACAGCTTATCGACCCATTTTGTAATTTTGACACCGTATTATGGAAGAACCGAGGCCAAGTATCCCTCGTCCGTGTAACCCGATAACCATTTTTTTTTTCACCGGACCATAACTTTGAAAAAATACAAAAATTTGAAAAATCGATTTTTTAATTGCCATCCTAGGAAGAGAAACCTCGCTGGTTAATATTGACGTTCTCCTCCATAGATATATAAAGGTTTTTTCACATATTGGCAAAACGCTAATCTACTTGATATAAGCCTCTCTCACAATTGTCTAAAATTCATCCCTATCCAGATACAATCTCAGTTTATTGATTCAGGAATTGAGAGTGAGTTTTAGAAGACCCCAATGTGTTATCAGAACATCCTTAGTGCAGTAAATGCTGTGTAATATGAGCTTCGGCACTGCATTTGTTGAACTTGCAGCCCCCAAAAAGCTGTGCCAATTGAGAATTTGTGTGGACTAATACAGTAAATTGTAGTTTGGGGGAGAGGATTGGGCCTTTAAAAAGTCGGTTAAGGTGTATGCATCCGTTTGAATTTTGTCTACAGAGACTTTTTGATTTCAGGACGGTAGAAAAAGAGAGCGGATCCAGAGTGCGCAGTAGCGGAAGCGAGCATCACTCCGTCCTGTTGTTTCTCAGAAAAATCTTTGATCGATTTAACGTTCGGTCTAGAAGCAAGACGGTACATTGGCTGTCATGTTAATTCCCCTCGTACAGTCGTCTTCAAAACTGTGTGTTAAACTCACTGTCCTGTTGCCTTGCCGTCCTGAATCAAAAGGTCGCTGTAATCTTTTACGGTTCTCAGTATATGCTTTCGCAAAGTTAAAATGTTTGGAGTAACGTTTTAACCTTGCAAAATAACAATCTTTTTTAACCACATATTAATTATTTCTTTATTACTCATCAGGTAATTTACGGTTTAGCGGTCTGGCTCCAGTTTATATTGAAAACTTATTGGTCTCAGTCACGCAACAATTAGGTAGTGGTAAAATGTGACCAAATACTAGGGTGCAAATCTTTAAAATATGAGGACTACGCCGTTTAAGAATTTTAAGAAATTTGGGGGTCTGTGTGCACTCCAGTCCCACTCATTACACTACAACCAGTCAACAATAACACCATTGCAGCTTTTGTCCCTGGCGTCCATAATTTTCAGCACGCCACAATATTGACCCTTAAAGATAAAAGCGCAGTCCACGAAATTATAAAAGTCTAGTAGTCTATCCCATTTTATGAATTGCTCTTGAGAAATAAATTGGCGATATTTTTCACTTAATGGTGACATTTTATAGGGGGGAAAGCTAATTGCTTTGCCATGAATATGCAATGTTAACCCCCTGAACAATGCAAGGAACAGGAATAATGGGAAGTTGGTAAGGGTAATCGTTGTTTCAAAATTAAGTTGATGAGACTGCCTTTGTCCTTTAAAGTAACCATTCACATAGACGGAGACATTCCTACGTTCCGACATATCTATGTTCCGAGGTCCCAGTGTTCCGATGTATCTATTTTTTGACAAATCTGTGTTTTGGACGTCTCTACATTCCGAAAAAATTACTTTGGTGTCGGGAATAATGTACTTTAAGTATTTTTTAGAAAAGTGTACTTTTGCACCAAGACAAATGTTATTTGGTGTCGAAAATAATGTACTTTGGCGCCAAAAGCAGTGTACGACGTCAAAGTACATTTTTTGGGCCGCACCAAAGAACATTTTACAGCAACAACGTAAACTATCGGCGCCGAACTGCCGAAGTAGGACTTCACTCTTCATCGGCGCCCAAGTAGTTTTTGTAGGAACAGAGATATGTCGATACATAGAGAAATCGGTGTATAGAGTTGTCGGTATATAGAGGTGTAGATATAGATATGTAAATCAAGTCTCTGCATTTCGACGTCTCCATATTTTCCAACAAAAAGTACTTTGGTGCACTTTTGTCGGAACATAGAGATCTTGTAACAAACAGATGTAAGCGTCTACGGTTTAAAACTGTACTTTGGTACTTTGGTGCACTTTTACCAGATGTCACACAATAAAAAACAAACACCTTTAAGTAAAACACACAGCTAGAGGGGAATGCGGGCACGCCAATCAGGACGAAAATGTCTTTCGTAAAGGTCCTTTGAGAATCACGTGACAATATTTTTCTCACCCATTATTGTTTCACGTAGACTGCAATGAGTATACGTAATATGTCCCTAAAATATCATGAACTTGCCCTTTAAGCTTAAGAATAGCAATCGACTTTTACACAGGTCATAAGCGAAGGAATTCCCAAAAATTTCAGTGTCAATATTAAAAAAAGCAATTAATTGTTGTTTTTACATATTTTATTCATCCTGAAAATCCCACTAAAAGTTGTTCGGCAGTCACTCACACTTTCTGCTTACGGACCCGACTTGTAATATTCAACGTTTCAGTTCATTGACCGGCATGCATGGTACCACTGGATCTGGCAAACAGAAATAACACCCTCTCTTTAGCCCCAAAACTAAATCACTGAAATTCAGCTTAAACGGAGGCTTTTAAAATGTTATTTGATGATATGTTGATTTTTATGTTGAATATGGGAATTGTCTAAGTCCAATTTATTATTAGTATGTGAAGAAAAAATAAATTTGTTTAATTTCGTGGACCAACTCAATGAGCCCCTTTAATCGAAACATACAAAACGTAATGTTCACGGTTAAAACTACAAGGGACGACCTAAATAAAAAGTCACTGGCAATAAAACGTGACGTTATAAAGAATAAACACCGGTAAAAAAGAACATAGATAGGCTACCTACAAGTGCTGTCAAGTTATAAAAGAGAGTTGGACTTATAATGTTTATAGGGAATGGCTTGTCCCCACACATCCAGAGCTTCTCAATCGCGTTGTTACGTAGCCTTCGTGGCGCCTCTGCGTTTGCAGCTCCCTTAGGCTGCCGTCCCTTGGTTTTTCGCAGAGATGAGCCGAACGAAGAGACTTCGTCCGCTCCGCGGGCTAGCTGTTACGTAGATCGTTTTGAACAATACACTAAAACTCAAAATTCTCCGTAAGGGCTCGCTCACACGTGGGTTTATGTACTCTCACATTTCTATATCAAATATTATGACAACTTATCCCGGATGATCATTTTGTCAGCGAGGCCTATTATAAAATTCCTCACATTTCTACATTGTTATCTCAAAACGAAAAAAGCTCAAGTTGATAAGCTTTGATTTCTGTATGTGTAGGTGAAGAAAATTTAATGTCAAATTTACGTACAGGTTCTTCGCCTTGAAATTTACCCCATCTTTTTTAACGCTTGAGATCGGTTTCTTTTTAATTAGGCCTCCAGCAAAGGCGCCATCTTAAGCTGTCTTTTTCAACAATTTGTTCATTACTCTGTAAAAATATACACCCACGAGGTACAATTATGCTGGCATCTCTTTAAATTTGGTGAAACAATCTATCATACCGGTAAATAAGATGGTATTTCGTTCAATTTTTGAGGTCTTGGCTATAATTTATCGCTTGCTATTACAGGACTAACGCTGAATTAATGCCAAATTTCCTTTGGCTGTTTCATTGAACTCGAAAAGGGAACTTATTACTAAATTAGCGTGCCCGTAATTCGTTGTCGCATGGACTTGTAAGACATACGGTGGTAATACACGAACTGAGCTCTGTACATATCGTGTTTTGCGTTTCACGGGAATAGCTTTAAATTTGCTAGGCCTTTCATGAATTTGGATTGCAGTTAACCACTAAAGAGAAAATCTTGGTCCTAAAGTAAGTCTAAACGTCATCGATAAGTTATACAAGCCATCATATTTCTAAATTCTGTATAAATTGAAGACCAATTCTAATTGCCCCTATATCCTACTGCCTCTATCACAGCTGTCTTTACTCTCTGACACAATCTCAGTTTACTGCTCCAGATTTAGTATACAAGACCCCAAATGTGTAATCAAACATTGTCAGTACAGTCCATGCTTTGTAATATGAGCTTCTGTATACTCTGCATTTTTTGAACTTGCTGCCAAGCAAAAGAGTAATTGTGTCACAGGGGCGTAGCCAGGATTTTCTTGTGGGGGGCAAAGTCGACTCATCGTCCCCAATCTTGACCGACAGGACTATCTAAGCGGAGCGCCACCATCAGTTGGCGCGGAGCGTAGAAGAAAATTTTTGGTTTTAGAAACCCCTCAGATTGCAGGAAACGGCACTTCCGGAATGTTTCATGCTGCATGTTTCCAGCCTGGAAATATGGATCTCATTTCTGAAATTTCTCAATTAATGCAAAAAAAAAAAAAAAATCCGTCTATGAAAAATGTTAATACATGTTTTTAAGCGGAGCTCTACCATCGATTGGCGCGGAGTGCACCAGGAAATTTTTGGCTTTACAACCCCTCAGATGGCCGGAAACGGCACTTCCCTAGTGTTCTAAGCAAGATTGTGTTCAGCCCGACTTCGAATTTTCTCCACTTCTTAATTGGAGCACTTGTCAAATATTGAGGGGCTGAACATACCTTTAGCCCCCACTTTTCCATTTTTCATCGCCGCCACTGGGGTGCGGCATTTTCTTGAGGGAGCAAGGCGCCCAAGTGAGGAGCCGAGCGACCGAACGGGGAGAGGACGTGGTTTTCCCCCTCCTACCCCAAGGAGATTTTGCAATTTTACATAAAAATTGAGCGATCTGGTGAACACCTAAGCTGGAAATTTTGGACATTTTCAATCTTGTATCAATGTTTTCCTTATTCCCTCGAGAGTTAGCATGTGGCTGTAAGAGGGTTACTCTACGAGTCAATGGGGCCCTAGGGAATTGTGTTGCACTGAAACAAAACAGCTATTCATAAGGCTTACATTGGCTAAACCGGCGGAATTGACATTTTGCCCTGAAAAACGCCAAAACTCCATTTAAATAAAAAAAAAAAAATAAAAAAAATTATGTCTGGGCGGGAGTAATTGCTAACCTCCTGGCTACGGGCCTGTTCCCTGGTCCCCCCCCCTTGGAATTTTTTGCTGTCTCGAAGAGCTTACATACAATATGGTGCTATATTTTGTCATTTTTATACTAGATTCCAGTGTTCTCCACAGGGGGTTTTAGAGGGGCGACACGCCCTCCTAGTGAAATTGGCCGCCCCTCCAAAATAGTTGCCGCTCGCCGAAAAGTGCAGCTTCCATTTTTAGTTCATTGCTTCATTACACATATACAAATCGTACTGGAAAAATGTGTCTCACCTCCAGGCTTGGCGCCAGGATTTTCCGGACGAAGGGCCACTCTCCGAACGGGGGAGGGGTAGGGTGGGTAGCGACCCCAAGTCCAGACAGCCAGGATGCCATCGATGTGTTGGTGAGGGAGATTTGAAGAAAAGCTGTGCACTATACCTGCCATTTCGAGCCATATACGACATAAAATTTGTATATGCTGGAGAAAGATATTTCCGCATTGATTTAACCGTAGAAAAGCGAGCGAAATTTTTTTGGTTAGCCTACTCTAAAAAGAATCTGTATTTATTTAAAGCTTATATAGGTCAATTGTCCCGGCATTTGGGCCCTATCGTGTACAACTTATATTGTACTTCCTTCTTCAAGTCTGTACCGCACGAATGACACAAGAGATTATTAACTAAGTTTAGCGAAATGAGATGAAATTCCAGACATGAACATTAATCCATTTTTTCTACTTATTAATTTACTTGAAAAGATGGGAAGGGTTTGTACTTTATTGGCTCTAGGTGACGGAACTGAGGAGGAGTGTGCAAAGCGTACCGAACATTTTGGGTTTTATCGCAGAAATAACTCTTTTGAAAGCCAGAATAACTAAACCGACCATGGGAAGGCGACAGATTATTCCCGACAGTGGGCGGGCCATGCCAGCGACCACAAGTTCCGATAGCCCCTATGTCGAGGGGGTGGTAAGAAGGGAATATGAAGGAGCCTAACTATCCCATGTCATTGCAGCCTGGGGCACATTTTGCACAATATCACTTAATATTCTAAAAGCCGAGTTGCGCTCTGATAGTGTTCTTTTGAGTCTGAATCGTGAAATTGCAAAGCGCGCGAAAATTTTTGGTAGGCTTACACAAATAACATAGCCTATGTAATCATTAAGAACAAAAAGAAAAAAATAGAAACTATAGGGGTTGTAGACCGTATCGGGGATAACATACATTGTGTCGAAATCACCTGGAATACCCGATAAAATAGCCAAACTATGCTCCGAGAGTCACTCACAAAACTGACCTATCGCATGACACACACAAGAGTACAACAACTAGGCTTTGTGATATGGAATAAAATTTACGACCTCTACATAACCTGTGTACTGTGCCTATCCGTTACTTGGTAAGGTTGACAGACACTCCCTAGATATGTGGAATGGAAGTATTGAAAAAACTGAAATGAGTCAACCAGCGCGCGTAGCGCGCCGTAAATTTGGGGTTCTTATTAGGGAAATTGTCCCTTGAGAGCAAAAAACAGGTAAACCATCGGGGAGACTAGTCGTCGTCGGGGACTGGATACTTTATCGTAACGGCTAAGAGCCCCCCTCCCCCCGAAAAATTGTAAAAAATACCCCCGATTCCCTCCCTCCTCTTGCCGTTTATCTTTTTTTTTGGCGCCCCTTCATTTTTTCAACATCGCCCATCGCGTCCCCCAAATTTCTGTGTGTGTGTGGGGGGGGGGGGCACTCTGTCCCCCTTGCCCCCCGCTGGCTACGCTACTGTTGTGCCATGCAATAGCGAATTTATGTGGACCACCACAAAAATGAAGTTTGGGACGAGAGGATTAGCCTTTTAATATACCGCATGTGGGAATAGAGTTGGTGACGTCAGCGCTATTGTTTGTGCTCCCAGTTTCCTTGATTTCTTTAAAGATGATTTAAGCAACTATGCTGTTGTGAATCAAGATAAGGGGAACGCCTGGTGGATGTAAAGATAGTACAATGGAAAGCCAACAGACTTGAGGTAATGTTTACAAGGTAACCAGCAGTGACGGCTCCAGAATGTCAAGACTGTGGGGAGGGCATACTAAGGGGCAAAGGCAAAAATTTTACCGATCAGAACTTGGGGATCCAGGGCAGAGCACCTGGAAGCTGTTCGGTTTTAACATATCTCTGAACTTACCCAGGAGAGAGGCAATGGGAGGGAGTAGGGAATATCTATGGGGACAAATTTTTCTTTTTCTAAAAGTCCCCACGACTCTCTGGCGAAGAGCCAAGGGGCGAAAACCAAACGATTACTCCCGGAGGAGTTCTGCTCCCTTAAGGAGCTTGACGTCCCAAATGGACAAGTACGCCCTCCAAAGGGCAAACACTGAGTGGTCCTGCTCTAGACTGGCTGAATAGAACAGAAGGGGACAAATGCGATACCAAACCTCCCTTTAGCACCCGACTGGTAACAGCCAGCAGTCCACAGAAGGACCTATATGAAGACATTTCCCAATTCAATCCACAAGGACATCTGCTTTGAAACAACCATTACCATACTTAGGCCTATATAAGTTTGCATATATGTGCTGTTGCATCTCTTCAAGACAATTTACATTATTTTCTGCCTTTTAGAGAAGCCGATGCGTATTTCATGGTCACAAAGTATAGTGTATTAGTGTAACATGCATAGAGTAGGATACAGTAACCTCGTGCTCCATGAGTGTAAAGCGCAAATGCTGTGGAGTAACTAGTGTGCTCTAGTCGAGTCCGGAATCACGAGTCCAGCAATTTTCAACTTTCAAAGACTCGAATCCCTGTTCTTTCTCAACGCGGGAAAATCAACCTCCCAGTGTGGACAAGTCCTTCAAATTTTGAAATCTCCTGTTCGTCTAGATGATTTGTTGGGAGAGAATTCCACGTGACGTCACACATTTTGGAACCCCTTAATTTTCTCTATGGCAGATGGAAACATTCAACGGTTACTTGGCAAGTTCTCATATCTGAAAATCTCACATCGGAAGGGCAAACAGTACTTTGACCAAATGTAAGTTGAAGACATGTTACTTCAGGCACTTTTCTATGTTTAATACACTCATGAATATTCATTACGTGTACACGAGAGTCAACTTTTCGGAAGTTATGAAATCAAAAATAGTGTTTAAAGAGTAGAATAACCTTTTTGATTCAACTTGTGAAGGTATGACTAAACTCCCCATTCCCAAAATTATCCCTGGGCCGAAAATATCTTTTAGATCAATTGCCCCTGGTGATTGATTTAGTTTTACTCAATCAGTCAATGGATTCAGGAGATTTCAGGTGAGTATATCAATCTCACGACTATGCAAAACATCTCCTTTGGCCGATTTGTGGAAAGATTAAGACGGTGGCGCTATACTATTTTGCTGTATCAAACTTTTGTTGTGAAACTTTTTGTATGCCGAGTTTGTTTCAAGTGCAGTGATGCATAAAAACATCTTGCGAAGAAGTTAAGAAACTAAACGAAGCCTTAAAAAATTGAAAAAGAAAGAAAAAGAGAAAAGGGAACTGACTAACATCACATCCTCATCACATTTTACATGACCTACAAAATGTAGGAAATATTAACAATAATATCGAACTTCCCGCGCCCGAAAGAAATTGCCTTATCATTATCGTTTTTATCCTACGATAGGCTAGTTAATCCCGCGGCAGAAAGAACGCAACAGGTTACACAATGTGCCTAGCCCAGTCTTGTAACTCTCCGTGTGTCTCACAGTTCCATTTTCTAACAAATTACCGAATTCATTTGTAAATACCCGTTGGAAAAGGTAAAAAGGAAGTAACAAGAAAGAAATACAAAAATTCGTTTTTAAATGACACAGTTTTTTAGCTCCGTGGTCAGTTTTGCTTAGTTTTGCTCACACTCTTCATTATCGAATGGCGCCATCTGTTTTTCTTAAACTTCTCCCTATGAACCTACAGGGAGCGCTTCTCTGATGGTTGAAGTTGTTAGAACCTTGCAGAAATTCTCAACAGTTACAATCTACCCTACGCATATGCAATCATAAAGACTTTCTCACAGTTTCCTATTTGCACTACGATCTTCAAAATTTTGAGCTACACGTGATGCAGAATGCTGGTTTCCTTTTTGGCACTTCACATCTCGATTATCTAGGAAATATATCTCAGTCCCATCAACTCGCTTCATTTTTGCAAAACAGCTGTTTTTCTAAACAAATGCGCTTATTTTAATGTATATTTAAGACAGTGCTAGGAGGCTTACATATTGCAACACCCTGATTAGCCTAAATACGAAACTATGACAATGTTCTGACTTCAAAATGTGTAGGCAGAAAGATGTTCTCTTTCAGTGGAATAAACCTTCATCTCAATAGCGTAGAGCAACGGACTTCCTTTATTAAATTTTGGCCACCGTCTGGGTCAAAAAAGGCGCATCAAGATGGCCGTCGAGAGGCTAGCTATATTTGTATGATTTGACGACGACTCTGTAGTGTTCTAAACAAGGGTAACTTAAATGTGACACAATATCACATCCCTGCAATACGTGTATTGATTTCGACCTTACCTTGCATTATTTCGAAAAATTTTGATCTTTCTTGCAAAATCTGTTGATTTACTAATTGGGCAAGTCCAAACTTTCACTTATTACATACAAAAAACCATAGCAGACGGCCATCTTCTTAGGCCTATACTCACATGTACGGTGGCGACAATGATGTACCGTGCAGTGTGTTCTGTCCATTTGTAGGATCTCCGTGCATATTGCGTTCAGAAGATCTAAATCTTCAAAGAACTGCATTTTTCTCTGCATTGTGGGAAATCTGTGATGTCATGGTTGCACATAAATTCGGGACATTGCATTCGATTTCTTAATGATATTGATGCTGCTTCTAAAAATATGTAGCAACATTGTTCTTTATATGATTTTAGGTTATGCTGGATCTACAGGAAAGACAACTCAACATTCCTACAGTATCAAATTTCAAGGACAAAGATGAAATTAAATTTTAAAGAAAAACAAAAGCAATCTGAAACAAGTGATCAGTCTAATTGAAACCGTGCAATCTAGGAAAAATGTTCAGTCCACGTCGCGGAGATTTTTCATTAAACGGCAAGAGCAGTCGTCCTAATACTATTTTGAAGAAACAGCTAAATATCACGATTCTCTTCTCGTTTTTCTTCAAAGTATTCCTCATAATATTTTAGGATTTCAATATTGCATATTCAAGGTAAACCAAGCAGTTACTCCCAGTAAATTTCACATTTGAGACGGACAATACTACCACATGACTCTGAAGAGCCAATCCTAACGCAGGTCATTGAACTACAATACTTCAGTTTGGGGAGACTGTACTTGCCCTTTAACTCTTACCGTTTTTAGTTTAAAGTTCAAAGTAATTAATGAAAAGAGTTTGGTTTATGTTTATATTTGCCTTTTAATTTTTTAAACGCTCATCTACATGTAAAGACTACCCGTTTTATTTTGCATATTGCTTTCATTAAGAGGCCATTGATCGAAATGAACGTATTGAGCTGAACTGGGCCTTTGAATTATTTACGCAGTGAGTTCAGTGACTTGCCCGCACAGCCGTGCGGGCAGACTTCTTTTGTAAAGAATCTCTTCAGTAATGACCCGGACTTCAAGGTCGTGTGTCATGAAAATAATGAAGTTGGGTTTTGATGTAAAAATGATGCAATTCCCATCAAAATCCGTCAACATTGACCAATTTACAGGATGATTTCTGATTTTTCCTTAATAATGCATTAAGATAAGCTCAATATGCAAATCTTGTGATGTCTGGGGGAGACATGTCATCATTAGATGTTATCCTTTGGTATTTCAGTCACCGTTCAGGACAAACATTGTAACATTAGCACGTCCTGAAGTTCTATTGTGTCCTTGAAATTCATCAGTATCAATATTTAAACATAAACTTGGGGTAAAAAAACTTGGCATAAATATGGGGTAAAAAGGAATGACAACATTTTGCAACACTCCACATCACTAATTTAGCACAAGTAAGTTGCTTCAGAAACATTCAAACTTTGAAGAGGCATATCTACAGAACCGTAAAAGATACTGACATAATTCCAAGTGATTTTTCCTCGGAAAAGCTTACTCCTTATTTGCCAAGTAAATCTGGGGCTTTTTGCTGACATATGACACTACACATAAAGCAATTGTCGCAGTCTGAAAAGAAAGTTAAGGACCAAATATGAAGAACTCAACACTATATACCGTTTATCATATATCAATTAGATGACGATTTGAGAAACTTTTACCCTACAGACGAGTGTCATGAAAGCTTGATCCTTTATTAATATTTCTTTGAAATGACATTTAGTTTCTCTCAGTGAAAAATGTAATTGAAACACCCTTGTTTATAATTGAGCGTTTACGAACTCAATTTGTTTATAAATTGTTTTAAACTCTTTTTAAAGAAGAGTTTTTGTCA
Organism: Holothuria scabra; assembly: GCA_037179385.1. Taxonomy (NCBI): domain Eukaryota; kingdom Metazoa; phylum Echinodermata; class Holothuroidea; order Aspidochirotida; family Holothuriidae; genus Holothuria; species Holothuria scabra. The sequence goes on along the minus strand of CM074181.1, from coordinate 1,168,978 downwards.
AGTACTTTTGACTATATAAGTATTATACACTTTTGCTCATGATCACGAAATGCCACTTCAGTCGTTTGGATGATGAAATTCGTTGACAAACTCTAACTAGGTCTTTGAACTGCAGAACCTATTTTGCGCAAAAGTAATTCTTATTTGCAATTACTGGAACGTTTAATTGCCTTCTTCACGGAAGACCAGTTCCACTTCTCTAGCCATCATGCGTTCAACATCAGGTGAAATCTAAAGAATGGTGAAGGCGTAGTTAAAAGGCTGTCTGCTTCAGACAGCTAATCTTAACGAAATTTCCACATGAAGAGTAATTCTAGTTTTATCTACATTCATGGCTGTATTTGACAATAAGAATATATATCGTGCCGTATTGAAGCGTAAGGCAGAAATTTAGCTGGCTCATAATACTTGCTATAGAGACGCATCAATATAATTCCGCTGCAGTTTATGAAGTATCTGTTTGAGGACTGTAATGAAGCGTAGCACAAATTGATAGACAACAGAACAACACGTCACATGAAACGGATAGGCACACTCGTAACAAACTGAATTTCAAATCGACAAAACGCATTTTCTGGATAGCTGACGCGTGAGAGTCTCTTTTTCCGCCTGACTATGTATTTTTGAAAAGTGATTTCACGGACATTAATTCTGAACCGGCAAAGATAGCTTCGTTAGCTGGCTATTACTTTCTAAAACAAGCTAACTGAACAATTAAAGATAGTGAGAGAGGCGATGATGACGTCACAAGCGAACGCAATCGATCCCAACAGAGCGGCGGTTTTAATTAATCGAACCTGAATAGAAGGGTCGTGGACATGAATGTGACGGTAGTTGACGAAACTTCATCCTCTCGCTGAAACAGGCATTTCGTTCGAGTGAAATAGAAGGCGAACTTTATACTATAAGTGATGATTTACCAGCTTGCAATCTTATAACTGACAAATCCCATAAAACAGCGTATACAGGCGCCAAATTGTAGAAAACACTTGTCTGTCGACATAAACATGTTTCATTTTTGGGGCAAGTGTTTCCTTTAACTCCTACTGACAGGATCATCTGCCCGACTGTACTTTCTGAAGCGTTCGCATGTACTGATTAATTGAAGGAGGCGCTAGCAAGAATTGTGATGTATACGACCGAGGATATGCAACGAGGGAACCATAAAGAATGGCTGTTGGTTTATACGGTCTTGCAGTTCTGGTTTAAAGTGTACCTCAAATAAACCAAAAATCAAAAATATATATTAAACAGCATGAAAAATGAATCCTAACTCCCATCTCCATGTTGACGCTTATTCACAAAAATTTGTGATGTCATTGTTGTACTACTCATATTACAACCCTATCTATTTCTTTGTTGTTCTGAAAGTGGCTGAACCTAGCTTTGGAAGGGGTGGGGGTGTAATTAAAGTTAATCCCTCTCTGTGCAACATATATGCAAGTAAACAGTCAGTCTTCAAAGTCTCAAAACAGTTTTTTATTGCAAAGGGAAATACAGCATGTAATGAGAGTTGTTTACAAGAAAGTCACAAATGATTGCGCAATCTACTAATATCTTTTAAGTGAATAAATTTTTACATTTTATACATCTATTCCGCAATGTCCTATGAAGATGGGAGTTAGACTATTAGCCTTCATTTTTCATGCTGTTTAATATTTATTTTTGAGTTTTTAAAACTTGAGGTACACTTTGAACCTTGAATGTGGAAATGAGGACATCAGGACTGAAAAAGACGTAGACACATTTCCAGACGCCCAACTCCAATCTCAAACAACGCCCTCTATTATTCTTTGAGCAGAACTACAGAGGTACATGGCTAAGAATAATTTAGGCGTACCTCTCTCCCAGGGTGTAAGATACCAAATTATCCCAATTGACGAAATTGGCCACACATCCAAAAGTGACAGCTTTTCCACCTATTATATGAATTCTGACAACGGATCATAAAATGTTAGATCAAATATCCCCCAAATTTTGGGTTTTCCGAATAAAATTGTTGCGAGTCATGATGATTCCACCTGAAAAAGACATTCCGTGAGGCATTTTCCAAACCTCTAGCGCGTAATAATTTGACATAAGGGGCAAGAGGGGGTATTTCCTTCTGAGATTTTGTCCTTTCCCCCACCCCAAGTTAGGTCAGTTAGGAGTTAGGTAAACAGAAGAAATAAATAGTTAGAGATATGTTTGAAGCCCAGATCTTCAGGGGCTTTGTCCCCTGGACCCCATAGGAGCGGTCCCCAACATTTTCTTTGCCCTTAGTTGCCCTCACCAGTTTGACAATTTGGCGCTTAGGTATCATTTGATTACTTTGACTTTGGACCTTCAGCCTATACGGGTCATCCACATGGAAAGGGACAAAAGGTTTGGTGATCTGATCATATCAGGATTGGTCTAAGATTAAATGATCTGTGAAATTGCTGCCCGGGACCACCTTGTAGGACTAATAAAAAATAGAGACCCTGAAAGGCCAAAATTCACATGAAGAGATACAAGGATGAAAAATACTAAGCATAAAAAATGAAGGATGCTAAGTTAAGCATTGAAAAACCTAAGACATACACTTTCCCCTGTACAGAGCCCTAAACAGCAGTTCTACTAGACCTAGTCTGTGAAATAAGGTACGGTACACTAACTTATGCAGACAGCTAATTTGTCAACCAATCCAATAAGCACGTGAGGTCTAGAAAGACAGGTTGATGTGTACTGCGTGTGTCCACGTCCTTCATTGTTGTCTTTAAAATGACGTCAGCGTGACGTCAATGCATAAGACTTATATAGCTAGCAATGAACAGTAATGTCGCAAGGCAGATTCCCTTTGTAATATTTGTAGTATGACGATTAAGATAAGAGCATGTTTTGCAATGATGCAAGGTGACGAAGCTTGAGAATCAACGAAAATCCTTTAATTAACTTTTGAAACGTTTATATTCTCACTTGTTGATTACAAAATTTCAGGGAAAATTTGCCATTACTATAAACATTGAATGTACAGAAAGGACCTACCCAATAGCCTAAGTTTCTGAGCAATGAACTTCTTTCCTTTTATATATTAAGAGAAGATTGACAACTCTGGTGACCGCGAAGGAACACGAAATGCGACTCGATTTTAATCAATTTTTATGGTCTTAGCAGACGGAAGATGCCAGCAGATTGAGCCTTTTCAATCACATCCGAGATTATCTTACCACTGAAATTTGACAATGACCGTAAATTGAATATGTAATTACGACCAGCGGTAACCCATCCCCCAATTGTCATGTCGTGTGACTGTTTCTGACATTTGACACGCGCACGTGCATGTGTACGTCCAATTAAGCAAAGAAGCAGATAAGGTTACGTTCCGCCGGGTTCCTGAAAGGATGCCTACGAATTAACAGGTTCGCATGGAACGTTACTTCATTTATTTATTTTCCCGGACTGTTATTCTTACATTAGCAATTGATACCCTGCTGGACACATTTTCAAATTTAATAAGAGCATCGTAAATCGGGGAGAGATGCAGTGGCCGGCACTCGAAAGCGTGAGATGATTCGAAAATTAGACAAATTTATTTACACGCACCTTATCGAACAGATGCTTTATTCTTGTCACGTTTTTAGGCAGAGAACCTCGCGAAAAGTGTTTTTATCACTGTGAAGAAACGACGAGAAGCTAACAGAGGTCCTGGCCTCTCCATTACGATGCAATCAACGCCAGTAGCTGTTGTGAGTGAGCTGAATTCAAGTCCAATCTTCTTACACCTGAAGTTGACATAAATCGAGCGCAGCAAGGAGTTTGCTTTTACTTCTCAAGATTGAGAAAAAGAGAAAAGGGATGAGAGATTATGAATACTTTAAGATTATTCAACTAAGCAAGATGCTGGAGGGGGCGAAGGGGTGCATTTAGCTTTTATTAGAGGAGCTAGGGGCAGATGTAGTTGAATCTAAATAGGCAATAGCAATTTGCGATCGAAATTCTGCAGAAAGAAACAACATTCTTGAGGAGAGTTTCCCCCATCGACCACAGACCTGCTGCGAATTCTAAGATATATGAAGTTTTTAATACAGCAAATTCTAAAATTAAAGCTTAAAGGGCACGATCAGTCTCCTAAAACATATGTTGAAAAGAACAACTAAATGCCAACGATTTCTTCTTATTTCACTTCTGATTATCTTTTGATAATATTTTAGGATTTAAACAATGTATATTCAAGGTAGACCAATTAGATAATATACTAAATTTCATAATTTACTGACCAAAATATTGTCATCTGACTCTCTAGAACCAATCATGAACAAGGAAGGCTACTACTCTAATTCAGATTTGGAGTGACTACGTTTCCCCTTTAAAATCACAGGATCGTCTCTTGAGGGATCTACTCGCAACAAGTTTTCCACAACCCGAAAAAATAAATAAAAAACATCCCACAACTGTCTAAAACTCATCCTCTCACAGACACAATCTCAGTTTATTTTTGCTGCCAATCAAAGAGCTGTGCCCTTGAGAATTAATTCTGAGGACAAAAAGTTGCAGTTTGGGCTGGGAGGGTTAGCCCTTTAAGAAACAATGATGTATAATACTACTAATTAACCTTACTTTGATTCATGTAGCTGTTGCGAAATTGATCAATGTTTTAATTAATTTGTCTTGATGCTGTCGCCCTTTTATCAAACATGTTGTATCAACTACACTTAAATTTTTTGTACACATCATCTACACCTCTTCCTAGTGGGGTATGTTAAGTTGAAAGTGGGGGGCAAATTTCAGGCTGACTACCAGACGGCGCCGAAGGCGCCGCGAGAGCGCGAAGCTCTCCCCATAACGGCGTGGGGTCCAGAGGCCCGCCTTAGGGCCCCTGGTGGGGTCCAGGGGCAAAGCCCTGGTGGGGTCCAGGGGGAGAAGCCCCCGGAAGCTCCTGGGTATTTAAGAAATTGTAGGCATTTAAATGATGCATTTTATCTTCAACTTTAAATTACAGAAGATGGGCACTTAACAGAACACAAATATCACAATTTGACTTTCTTCAATTATATCCTTACTCCGTATGATTAAAGTCGGCCGGAATCGATAATGCAGAGGGTGCGGGGAGGGAGAACGGATTACTTAAAATTGAGGTTCTTCAGGGGCTCCCTCCTTGGTGCCCCAGGGAGCCGTTCCACAAAGAGTTACGCACAATCTTAAGTTTGATTCACCATGCATAAGCCAACAGTAAATCATACTTAAGATCGTGCGTAACTCTTTGTGGAACGGGCCCCAGATCTTTTTTTTCAGAAAGCTAGGGGGCTTTTCATGTGATGTGAATTCAGCCCTTGTCTATGATGGGGCGCGCGAAAATTTAACGTTTAAGACATCTCAACAATGAAACTGAATGAAAATTAGAGAGGGGATGGGCCACTTTTAACCTTAGCTGAATAACGGTTCCCCCTAAAGACATTCTTACTGAAGCAAAAACATACTCTGTTTTCCTATATAGTCTTTTCAGGTGACTTTCACAGAGCCGTTACCTGTAAAGGGGCGCGTGGAGCACGCCGAAAAATTGAATTTTTACTTCATCGCAATGGTGAAATTGAAATAACATTAGACAAAAAGTGGTCCCTTTTCATTACAGCTGAATAAGGGTGACCCCTGAGGATATTTGTACTAAAAGAACGTACCGTTGGTTTCCTATAGAGTCCTTTTCGTGATATTTTTTGTAGAGTCCTTATTTGTGATGGGATGCGCAGAACACGCCAAAAAAGGATTACTTTTGAGACATCTCAAAAGAGAAATTAATGGAAATAAGAGAAAGGGTGGGCCCCTTTTCACTTCAGCCGAAAAAGGGTGGAGCTCTAGATAAGGGTCAAATAAGATCCCTAATCCCTAATCCTTTCAAAAAGCTTGGGGCACTTGGTCAGAGAAGGGGACCAGAAGATGACCGCCTCCCTGCCTCCCCCTTTCACTAGTTACGGCAGAGCTTCAGCTACGGCCCGGGCACTGGTGACAAGTTTCTGAGACAATGGATACTGGTGATAAGTTTCAGAGACAATGGAAGAGGTGTTCTACAAGAAGTAACCCCGAATCCTGAAATATTTAAAACGGGTGCACGCGAAGCGTGCCGAAGAAAAGCGCGTTGAGACATTTGTTGAAAGGATATTGTTTTTACTTAGTTTTCAATGCAGTATATGACCTGTTTAAACATTATACAACTTAATTAAGTATCACTCGCGTAGCTTGTCAGTTCCAGTTTGTATTTTTGTAGCAAAAGCAACCAGACTAAGACGTAAAAAAACTAAGTTCTGGAAAAAGTGTGTGTGTGGGGGGGGGGGGGGGGCAAGTGCCCCCTGTGCCCCCCCCCCCCCCCCCCGTAATCCCGCCTATGCTCTCAACATCTCAAGATTTGCATACTGACCTCATGTTTATTAATGGTAAAGTCCAAATCAGAAAATTGCCCCGTAAAATAGTCAATTTTTTAAAGGTTTTGACCGAAACTGAGGTGGGTTATTGAGGCTTTTTTTATGGGTTTCCAATGCTTTTTGTATCAAATACACAATTTTATCATTTTCCTACCATCAGACTTAGGCAGATTTCATCATCTGGGACATCTCTTATTCTTCCTCTCGCAGCTGTCTAAAACCAATACCGGCAACAAAATTCGGCAGTTTATTGATTCAGGACAAACCCTTGTGGTTAAACAAGGTTTTAATGTCAGGTTCTAATCATTGCATTTTTCAAATCATTTATCATTTCATTTTTTATTTCATTTCATTCATCTCATCCATACATATTACAAATACAAACAAGGTTTGTTAAAGGGTGCACAGAATATTAGAAACAGACCAATAAGCGTCAAAAAGCCAGCACACTTACAGAGAAAAAATAAAAGTAAAAATAATCAGGTCCCGCTCATTGCATGGAGTTGCAACAAACCCCTACAAATCCATGCTCAGTGCATGCTGTGTAATTTGAGCTACTTTGCATATTTTGAATTCGATTTCAATTAACAGATCAAAGAGCTGAACCAATTGAGAATTTTGGCCACCAAGAGTAAAACTGTATTTTGAAGTAACGAATGACCGCATCTAAAATGAAACGCTTGATCAAGCTTGTATGATGCATTGTTTAGTAAACCTGTGCATTAAGCTTACTTCAATTCACTTCTTATCTAATTAATTAGAGGCAAGTGCGATGCTCAGTAAACACAAACTTAGAGTCTTTGGTGACCTTTCATTCATTACAGTATATGACTCCATCCAAGACTATTGGCCAATTTAGCTTATTTAGCATAGATTAAGATTCCATTAACGTGTTTTCAAATCGTGTTATCAATACAGGACGATTCAGAAAATCTTGATAGATCTTGGAGTAGTAGACTCAATGATATACCAGAAAGGGCCAAAACATACACGATGCCCGATCAAGACAGGAAAATTTACTCCACGGAGACATTTATGTACACAATCGACTTTACCTAACACGAAGCCCCAATCTTTAATCTTTTTGCTTCATTGTATCATGGTTAATTTCAAACTAAAATAGGGTCCTTGATATCCTCAATTTTCACCGATTATAAGAGTTTGGAATTGTGTATTTATATACAATAAATTAAGACGATTTAAGGCTGGAGGACATCACTCATGGCCGATTTCACTACCTTTTCTGTCTAAAAGGAACTGCGTTTCTTCACCAAATTACCCTTATAGGACGGGGAATAGCCCCACCTTAGTGGCCAAAACACAAGAAAAGGAAACACTCGAACATCAAAAGAATGAACTGAATCACTCTCTAATAGAGTGAAAAGTGTTAATTCACTACATAAGAAATTCCCTCCAAGAACAGTGACATTCACTCTAAAAGAAGTGAAATTCACTCTAAGAAGAGTGAAGTTCTCTCCAAAGGAGCCAATTTTCACTTTTGATGCAGTGCCAACAAGCACTTGTAGAGGAGTGAATTTTCACTCTTTCTAGAGTGACTTTCACCCTTCCTAGTGGAATTATCACTCTAATGGAGTGGATTCACACTTTTCACTCTATTAGTATTAGAGAGTGACTAAGTTCACTCTTTTGATTTTAAAGTGAGTATTTTTGGAGCACGGGGAAAGGTTGGGTTCTTTATTGAGCAACCGGCTCTCATCAGAGGTTGATCCCACAGAAGACCCAGTCGCACAGCACAAGTATCTAGCTATTGATTTAATCTAACAGGTGCACAATTATTGTGCCTACTTTCTCCTTCCATTTAAAATGTTCAATAAACTTGAACTTGACAAAATTTACGACGAGAAAGGTGAAAATATTCCATAGAATCTGAATTTATTGATATGGCCAATTGTTCTGCCTTTGTTTTTAAAGAACGTCCTTTATCAAATTAAACCATTGCACAGACAAATTTGAGAAGCAAAAGAAGTGAAGATAAAAAGTATATTGTTATTGTATTATATTATTTTGTTTCATACGGATTTCTTATACTTCCCAGACATGTACAGCCTTTCCGGTGACCAAGCGCCACGCCCATAGGCGTACGGGAGCATTTCAGTTTTTTTTGGGGGGGGGGGGGGAGCAGAGGATTCTCTTCCTGAAAAATGTAATTCTGCCCGAAAGACTATCTAAACGGAGCGCCACCATCGTTGGCGCGGAGCGTACAGAAAATTTTGAAAAATCGCAACCCCTCAGACAGCCGGAAATGGCATTTCCCAGGCTTATAAGCAGAATCAAAGCCGTCGATATTTTGAACTTGATGTTTGCAATAAAATTTTCACCAAAAATAAGCAAATCTACAAAAAGGTAAAAAAAAAAAACTCCCAGATGAAATATACCACTACCATTGGATGACTTTGGGCATTCTACAAAGTATTTTATGTCATGCAGCATGAGATTATCATCAATATAATTTTGAAAATTGAAAAACTTCAGAAACCCTCGAAAATCCAAAGGCATTGTTATGGAGGGCGATAGACAGACTCTCAGCGCTCCGCGCCACCATGGCTTGGCCCAGAACGCCTCAAAATTTTGGCCCAAAACGCCTCCAAGATCGCTGGAAATGGCACTTCCAAGGCTATTTAAGAGTTCCCACAACTCAGTAAGTTGAATCAATACGGCGAGATGTATTACCCTAGAGTTTTGTAATCAGAAAGAAAGGAAGGGGAAAGGGCGTTGACAAGGCACTATTCATATATTCTTCCGCGATCCAGCAATCGGTAACTGAGGTTCGTCCTTAAAAACATTAGAGATGTGAAAAAAACATAATATAATGATATAACGTACCTGGGAATGCAGTGGCGCAGCCAGGATGGGATGTTTTGGGGGGCCTAGGAAACAGGGGGGGGGGGCTGGTGCCTCCGAAGGTCAGGCATGGCAAGACTATCTAAGCGGAGCGCCACCATCGGTTGGCGCGGAGCGTACAAGAAAATTTTGGGCTTTAAAACCACTCCAGATGGCCGGAAACGGCACTTCCCACGTGTTTTAAGCTGGATGTGCCCAGCCTAGAAATACGAATCTCATGTCTGCGACTTCTCAAATAATGAGAATAAAAAATCAATCAATGAAAAATGGTAATACATACACTTTTTAGGGACCCCAAAACTGGGCACATCTGATCTGTGGCCTGGGGATGAGACTGAAGGGGAGCGGTATCTCCCTTTCCCTTGGGAAAAAATGTAAACTTCAGAAGGACGTAGATCGCAAATGGGGCAATATTTGAATCTAAGCGGAGCGCCACCATCAGTTGGCGCGGAGCGAAGAAGAAAATTTTGGGCTTTAAAATCTCTCCAGATGGCCGGAAACAGCACTTCCCACGTGTTTTAAACTGAATGTACTCAGCCGCAAATGCGGCAGTATTTGAATGGATTTCAGCTAACCTAAGGCAGTACCTTACCCTTTAACAGGAAAACCAAAAGTAGTTGTGTCCCCCTCTGAGAAACTTTCTTTGCGTTAGATTTCCTAGATGCAAAATGGTGCTATGTTTGGAAAAACTTTAAACTGATTATAGGCCTAAGTTTTAGAATTTTCCCTTTTTGGGGAGCATGAAAAATATCAAAATGTTTTTAGTTTTTGTAGAGATTTTACAAGAGGCATACATACTCGCAAAGGAACAAATGCAAAATGGTGCAGTATTTGTCCATCGGTACATTACATAGTCAAAATTAAAATACTACGAATAAATCTCTCAAAATAATTGAACTGCAAAGCAGAAGTATGCATCATGTAGGAAACACATGAAATCAAGACTTTGTGGACATTTTACAAATCCCCCAGACGTCAGTGCCAACTAGTAAAAAAAGGACTTGTCGAAAAAAATGGTCCCACAGTGGCACTTCGCATGGGCAGGAGTGGGGCACGACATAGGCCTAGGCCTACTTGTTAAGGATGGAAGGGAAGAATTATCTGAAGGCAGTACCTACCCTTACCTGCTGTTAAAGTGGTCTCCAGTGTACGATTGCCTTATTTTCAATCAGCCATCCGAAAGGCAGAAAGGGTTTTGACCTAACAAAGTGACATTTAGGTTTGACTTTCGTTTCATAAATGCAATAAACGACAGTGCATATCACAAACGGTATCTAATTTAGTGAAAGTAGGAATTTTGAAGTTATTACTTGATTTCATACGTGTACACAAAATGTGTTTTACACACATTCGTCCATGTTTTTTTTTTAATTTTTACACATTTTATTTATTTACTGTTTTGAAGGAAATACTTCAAATTTTATCTCCGTTAAATTTTTTTATTTTTTTCAATTACTTTATCAGGACGCAAAAAATCTGGGGGGGGGGGGGTGAAGAAAATCTGGGGGGTAGGCCCCCAGGTCCCCGTGGCTACGCCACTGTGGGAATGTATAAAACGTTACCTGGTCTTGTATCTTTCCGGGGAAATCTGTAGGACGGAATTAAAAATATGAGTACCGTATGTTTGTGACTCTGTTGCGACTCTTGCCCGAATTCCAGTTCCACTGAATTGATGCAACTGTCTATATGACTCGGCCCGAACTCCCGACTATATATAAATGATTTTTCTACTCACGCCGTTTGAGAAAAACCCGGCTTGTCACGTTGCGAAGTGTTTTTACATGAATTTGTGGGCAGACTTTCTTGCAGATTTGTTCACACTAAATTCGTATGAGTGAGCAAACAAGCTACGCTGATTTGTTTACCATTGCCCGAATTTCGGTTCCACGGCACTGCAGGTTAAAAAGTTCAAGACCGAGTACTTTTCAGCCTTATGGTGACTATTGGTGATTCTCATTTAGTAATATGGTGCGTCACAAGATAGCGTTTGATTGATTTGTTCGGGCAAAATTTTGGGGACTGTATAAATCCTCTCTCCCCTTGTAATCTGGCAATTAAAAATATCCCAGAACTTTTTTGCAACTTTTGCCCGAATATTGTGTCATTTCGGGCAAAGGTTTGCGCAAGAATATGAAGTGAGGCTGACGAAAAATTGTTTTTTCATAAGTTGCCCGAATGTGTCGCGAATTTTGGTATCTTTTAGAGTTTTCATGAAAATTGTACCGTGATTATGATGCTTTTTTATTATTTTTGCGGCCAAGTGTTTGAAGGAATTCGGGCGCGCCTAGGAGTTTTCTGTGTAAGTAGTAACAAACCAGGTTTTAGGACTCAAACGGCTGCCCGAATTTTTCCAGATCCCCCCCCGAATTTTAGGTCTTGAGAAAATTTGGGGGGGGGGGGCACTCTGCCCCCCTGCCCCCCCCCCCGCCTCGTACGCCTATGGCCACGCCTATACTGCTGATGGCATCCCTGACTGCCAGTTAATGGAAATGGGGAAGAAATCCTAAGAAGGATTCTGTGAGTGGTGATATCCTAAACCGTGGTCACACAGGGCGATTTTGACGGCCGACTGCCTTGTAGGCTGATAGAATTGTGTCTTGCAATTGTCGGTATGTGTGAACACTTTGGACCAATTCACAGACAGAATCGTGGGGCCGTGGGACATCGCAGTAACGGAATCTTATGTGTACATGCTTTTTAACATCGCACATTATGCATAGCCTATTTGTGAACAGTGGCGGAGCTAGGGATTTCGGCCAGAGGGGGCGAAAATGATCTGCAGGGGCGCTTCGAAGGAGTAAATACCCTGAGCATCAGCACGATCGAAGCCGCGGCTTTTCAGACTTTCCATTTGATTTTCCGCACCTGGTAGAACCACTACTTTGACATTTCTCCTCAGCAAGTTTTTCTATTAAAACATGTTTAAATTTTCTATCCATGGGCCTCCGCGGAAGAAAATTCGGTGGGACTAAATTCTTTCAGTCGGAAAAGCTCAGCACCACCATGAGTTGCGGAGCGCAAGAAAATTTTGGCCCAAAATGCCTCTCAGATCGCTGGAAATGACATTTCTAAAGCCTATTTACCGCATATAAATAGGGAAAACACTGAGTGAACTGTTAAGAAATATTGATGTTAATTTTTCTTCGTCCTTTCCTTTATGTTTTCTTCGTTTTTTCAAGTTTTTTATTTTCAAGGGGGGGGGGGCAGGTTCCCCCTTGCCCCTACCTGCGGACGCGCATGTTTCTATCCCTCTCTTTCACATTCTTGTATGAAGGCAGTCATATTATTTTCTGTGTTATTGTCAGGTCTCGATTTAAGATTTCAATGTAATAATGGGCTACTTTGTGAAGATAAAGATTAAACCTGGTAGAGCTAAATAGCAAGCAATCTTACAGAGGGCAAAAGTTATGGAAATTAATCACCGTTAGGTATACATTTTTGGCATCTGGAAATCAAAATAAATACACGAAGAAACATTGATTGACGTAATTTACATCATGTGACTACTCTGAAATAGCCATTAATTAAGTACATTTAAAGAAATAGCCAAGATAAGAGGTCTGCTTGGCTCTCTAGATACCGAATTCATAATAAATAACAGTAGCCTAAACTTAAGCTTATTTGATGCAATTTTCTGGCTTTTGAGACCACGGAAGTACAGAAATAGGCTTTTTCATGGGATTATCGTGCAGTGTCAGAAATAGCCATTTATCATGAGAATGGTCACTTAAAGAAAAGCAAAATACAAACTGCTCATTAAAAATCATCAACCATTACAACTATGATAACAGTTTTATTTTATTTTAACCTGAATTTTCTCTTCAAATGATTTTGAAAAATGTTGTGGAAGCTATTTTGGTATCTTTATAGACTCTTTTTTATTGTCTATGTTGACGATTATCCCCGACAACAAGAGGGCTATTTGCGCTACAATTAAACCTTGGGCCTTAAACAACGCTATTAAATTATGTCTTTTGCCAAAAATGGTGCAAGAGTAAAGTATGTTAAAAACCTAAAAAGAGCGCCGACAGACGATTTTGGTCAGTCGGGGGGGGGGGGGACGACCGCACCCTGACCATATGGCAGCTCCGCCACTGTCTGTGAAGATGGTAAGAGTGCGGCCTGATGGCAAAACCACGAAACTGATAGACATGATACAGGCTAGGCCAATTTGTACAACATGCAACATCCAAAACATCATGACCGCAATATGAAAAGGGCAACTTTCAAAGAAATAGCAGACGAAGCTGGTACAGAGAGTAGGTGAAGGATAAAGGGGCCTAGAACTAATTTTGAAATGGGAGGCGGGGGGGGGGGGGGCTAATCACCAAAACGGCCCATTATGGTCCACAATTAATAGCAATGTAAGGTGCCGCCCAAATTCCCACGGAAGAAAAAAACCCCGTCCCCCCGTCTCCGTGGTCCCTGGTGTATCATTATCAGTATCAGGGTGGTTTAAACCACACACGTCCTATCGTTATACACTTAGGCCTATCCCACCTTCCATTTGCATTAAAATTCTCATCAAGGTCATCGTCACTTTCTTCATCGAACGTAGACATCACTCACCATGGCAGACAGTAAACACGACTCCAAATCGGGTAGTGTACCCACTACCGTCCTCTATACGGCGGGATCGGCAGACAAAATCGACCGACTCAAAACAAAATCGGTCTGTGTGACCACGGCTATAGATGATCGCTTTGGATAGGATACCGATCCGATTTTCTCGGAATTTTGTTAAAATCGTTTCAATCTGTGGTCGGACAGAGCCAACCATTTTTCAACTGGTGTAAATACATGAGATTTGCATCTGATGTCTATAAAAATGAAAGGCCAATTGGCTTTTTCGTGACGTCACACATATACACATTCTTTATTGGACAGCGCAGTCCAATAAGCAAGAATTTAATTTTCATATATCTGCTATACAACTTATATATTTACGCAAGTTAGCAAAAGTTTGGCTGTATTCAACCAGAGATTGATAAAATTTCAACAAAACTCCTAAAAATTCGGATCCGATCCGAAATCGTTGTAGCGTAACAGCGACTTTATGGGTTTACCCAATAATTTATTACCTGGTTTATGAAAAGACTGATAAAAATTAGCGGGTAGTAGTAAAAACAATAGGCCCTGCTGTCTTACATTAAGACCATATATTCACTGTATAAGAGTCAGAATGGCTCTTTTTCGGTTGAAAAAGTTTTCACTTCAAACTCAGCGGATTGGTCTCAAATTTCACTTTTTAAAGTGGGATTTTCAATCAAAATATTTGAGAGAGCGAGTAAATATTGTCTGAAAGATGTAGTCGATGTTTTCCCATTCCTCACTGCTCTCTAGGTTTGATTTCAACCGTTTGAGCATCGAATGTGGGTCTCGAATCGCACAAGACTGTTTTACCAAACTTTAACGGTTAAAAATCATCATGATTTAAATTTCATTTTCATGAAATATTTCCTAGTGATGTTTGCGGATAATTTCAACATAGTTTTCGACAGAAAATATTAAATGCCGAAGAAATGATGTATTTTATAGGTACATGTTTAGAGCCGAAATCGTTTGATAAGCTGCGGTCCTCTACTACGAATTCGCCTCGGATTCCGATCCGATTGTTGTGAGTTTGTTTTTATTAAAATCTTCTCCACGCCTGGTCGGAAAGGATTCAACATTTGGCAACCTGTGTAAACTTTCTCCTTTTCCGAAAAAATATGGAGAAGATTTTCATAAAAATTAAAATCTCACAGAAATCGGATCGGAATCCGATCCGACTGAATTCGTTGTCAGGTTGCAGTGTGACCTCGACTTAAGCCACTATGTTTTCTCCCGCACTTGTTTAATTCGCCGAACCAACCCAAACAGGAAATGATTGAAACCTGAATATTCAATCTTCCAGAACTATCGTGTGGTTTGGGCTGAAAAATTCAACTAAAGTTTCATCTAACTCTCTTGTGAAGTTTTTGCGTAGGAGTCCCAAGAATTTTGCAGCCAGACAAATTAATGGTTTTAAAAATGTACCCTATCCTCCTACACACTAGATATTTCCTTTAAATTAAAACCTTTGAACTCCTTGAAAGGGAAAAAAATATTTGATACATGATAGATGCCATATCTAAAGTTGTTATTAGGAGATGCATCAGAGATAATTTTTTCATTTTTCTTTTAATGCACAGTTGATTGCTTGGTCGTTTTCACAGAATGTCATTTTATAAAAACAGACAACAAGCACCTCACATAAAACGTTATCTTTGTACATTACAATCTAAACCTTTAAACATTTTTTTTCTTAAATTTTCTTTAAAAAAAGGCAAATTCTTCGCCGGCGTGGGAGCGACACTGGAAAAATTTTGGAGACCGCAATGATCCGAGACCGTGACGGAAACCGATATCACAGAATGTCGAGACCGAGACTGAGACTTTGGAAAACCGGTCTTGAGTACTACAGCACTGTCCAAAGCCCATATAAGTGAAATAAAAAACAAAATAAAGGCCTTGGAAGCCACTAAATTAAACCAGAAAATTATAAGTCGAGGCTTAAATTCAAACTGACTAACTACCTGTCCAGATCGAATTGGAAATCCAAGATTGTCCTCAGTAAAGAAAAAACTACTCGGCTGCGGCCAAAATCAGAACAATCCCATTGGTAAGATACGGTTGCCGTTACGAGTTTGACAATGTTGTATCCACATGCCCTCCCAACACTGTCACAATACCCCTTTCCGAACTAAAGATATTAAAGTTGGAGACTTGGGTATTTTTGTTAAAAATTCCCCAACTTTTCAACAAAGCCACAGAAAGATATGTAATATGGGCACATCGTGTTCAGTTTCCTTTTGTTTTTTTCTTTATAATTAAATTTCCTCTTTGTCCTTGAAATTTGATATTGTTGGAATGTTTGAATATTTTTTCCTATAGATCTAGCATTACCCTAGGACTTGTGGGGAATAACAAGCAATGTTGCTTAATGTATTCCCTGCAGCTGCATCAAAATTGTAAATAAATTGAATGCAACGTTGAATAAATGTGCCGCGATGACATCACAG
Source organism: Holothuria scabra (assembly GCA_037179385.1). Lineage (NCBI taxonomy): Eukaryota > Metazoa > Echinodermata > Holothuroidea > Aspidochirotida > Holothuriidae > Holothuria > Holothuria scabra. The sequence continues at coordinate 1,152,699 of CM074181.1, read as the reverse complement.
ATTTTCCCATAATCAGATAATGGACTGCATCTCTTTTTTTAAATCAGTGTGTTACGAACGCTACATGCAATTGAAATGCGTGTTTCACTTCCTGAGAGAAAAAATTGTTTGCAAGTTTTGAAATCAATGGATTTTGTCCCCGGAAAATGCCTTTAGCATATGATAATTATATAGTTAGAGTTTTACGGCCCAGTTTCTAACCTATTGGTTCAAGTCGAGCCCGCCACGGCCTTTTTTTCAGTTGTGGCTCACTGGCTTGCTTTCCCTTCCCCATTGCTTGTGCGGAGCATCACGCACAACAGCAGTAGGTTCCATTTTTAGTCTTTGGCATGGCTCGACCCGGGGAAATAAAATTACACTGAAGTTTATAGTGGATTCATCAGGTAGAAGATTCGCCTTGTGATTTGTAGCCTAGATGGGCTTTGATGGGTAATTAAAATCTCGATGCAGACTTTCAATGCATTTTCTGTACAGAAATGACATGAAATTGAATATTTCTGCGCGCTTAGAGCGCATTCATCATGATTCCTAACTGGAGTAATACAGTTCAAATTATTTTATTTCCGAGGATGGTAATTTAGCATAAAGGACACCTGATTAAAAATCTTCATTAAGGCACAGAAGTTTTGACGAATACCACACCTCTTCGTCCCATTCTTCCTTCGCAACACTAAGCGTTTTATAGAAGAATCTGGTCAGCGCTTGTGCTAAGTGACTGTAGGCAGCTATTAGCGGGGTCCATCAGCCTTAAATCGTATTCATTTATTGTCTATGTGAATTTCAAACTCCCATATTCAGTGAAATTGAGGGAATCAAGATACAACTTAGTGTGCAACCATCGATGATACAGGTAAGCACGGAAATTGATAGACTAAAGGAAATGGACCCCAGTTATTTCCGATTAAAATCAGACCATCACTTGACTGTCCGGATTCGTCTATTAGCATGTCGCATTTCCCGAAAAAGTATCCAATATGGAACAAATGAATCTTTAAAATGTATGAGTTGAAATAGCCCTTTAATCTGTCCCTAGACAGGCGACCAGGCAGCCAGCTCATAAAGTTCGCAATCCCCAATGAAAAATCCTGGCTACGACAGTGTTTCAGACTTCCATTAACCTATTGATGGCAATTTTTTCTATTTTGTGAATTCATCGAATAATTATCTAACATTAACTCAATTTTGTTTTCATCTATGACAAGCTGTTTGCCTCGTAAATCGTCAGACACGGTTGGTGCTTTAATAATCGCAACTTATCGATCGATAATCCAAATTTTTCAGTGGATTACTTTGTCGATAATTACCCTTGATATAATGAGAGTAAAGTATTCAAACAATATTTACCGGTCATTAGAAAGCTGCTGTTTCGGGTCATTGTCCTCGATTCACGCTGTTTTTTCTTGTCCTCGGGTTCTGTAGTCTTTAGTTCAATGGGCCCCTTTAATGTTGACAGCGATAAAGCGGCAGCGCCAGCTGAAATGATTTCTTGTGCGTGAGGAGATTTATACTTTTCATGCACTACTTACCGGTATCATAAGACTATTGACGATCGAAAAACCCTCCCAAAGAGTGACAATATGTTTTCAGTTTTGTTAGACAGCCTAGAAGCTCTCTGGATTCTTTCTCACAGACTACAATTGGTATATACTGATGGGTAGAACAAAACACTTGGTCGGCTCCGCAGACTACTTTTTAACTGCAATTTAAATTGATTAATATTAGCCTGCGTTTAAACTTGACCAAAGTTGCAAAGATAATTCATTTCCAAAATAAAAGGATATGTTAAACATCTTTCTAAAAAAGTAAAACTTACATTATTACAAGACACGCATCATTTGAAATTGAAAGTTTGGTGAAAGAAACTATTCACGAACTATACAATGTAGTTCATATTTGTGTACAAGCCTTGCCTTTTACACTATTGCATGTAATGGAAATTGACTGAAAATGGAATACAAATATGAAAAACGAATGATACGGTGAGTGTTAATATTTGGGATAGAGGAATGGGGAAATTTTCTACCACCTTGGGCAATATATCAATGGAAAAGTTGTTTTTCAGCTTGTACTTCTGCTTCTACTAGACGTTTGAATTGAATCTAAAAATCGGTTGCCCAGCCGACGAAGTCGGTTTGCACGTCAGACTAAGGCGTCCTCGGACACAAGCAGCCTACTGACTGACTTTACTTGTTACTTCACATCGGTTTAACAAGATCAAAGACAGTACGAACCTACAACATCTGAGATATTAAATCTTTTAGGCCTACGTAATAAGAATTATAAATCTTTTATGCGTATTATAAAAAACACCCTTCAATCTAAGCCTTTAAAGAACCGACGGCACTCCTAACGCCTAAGTAAGATGATGCGTGTTGCTCCGTATGAGCTAATGAATATCTAGGGGAAATGTCCCCCAACTAAAAAGAGATCTTAGGCATCGCTGGATTAAAACTGAAGGTTATTAGTTAGGGCATAAAACCACATCTAACCTATAACTTGAGCAAGAAAACCCCTAAATGTTCCTACTGACCACTGGCAAAAACCCTTTTTGCATATGATTGCTTTTAATATACAAGTGAATTTATGTTGACCCTTTGATACTCTAACTTAAAAAAATTATTACCCATGGGAATAAACCGTTCTCATAAGAGCATAATCGAGTTTTTAAGAGCTTTATTGGGTTTGCTTCTTCATATTCTCCCCATCGGGCTTTTTGCTTAACATTTGATTAAAATATTGAGAGTACTCTTTCATTTTCCTCAATAAGCTGATCGCGTTCGCCCGAAGAGGGTTTAGTTAATTAGAAGTTTGCCTGTTACGCAGAGCACCACCATATTTATAGCCTAATATTGTACTAACGAGCGTTGCATGTACGCAAACGGCCTTCACTTGGTCCTGGAAAGTTGAGACTGGAAATTTGAAGTGAGCAATCAGAGTTTGACACAGAATATAAAATTTTTGTTCCTCGTTTTCCCCTTGCGTATTGATTGTTTAAAAAAATACAGAAACATTGGAAAGATCTTTCAACAGATAAGTAACGTTAACATTTTTTATTTTCCGATCTGTCTTATGAAACTTTCTGAAATATTGTCGGGTAAAACAATTGCATGCAAATTACGGTCCCCACTACACTCTAACCATGCAATCACGACGTTAGACCGTCATCATAGATCGTTTTTGTTAGTTTTAAGTCAATGTAAAAAGGTGATGCAGAAAGGTGTGAAGAAATGTAAAAACAATTTCTGAGCTTATTGCTGCTTTAAGCACGTCAATACATTCTTCTTGTATAAAAGAAAATAGTCCACCCACACAGAAACCTGAACTTTAAGTCCCAATTTCTTTACACCCGCTATATACGAAGATATTTATTGCTACAATTTACTTCCGCATGCAATGTATGTCAAATTTTGAGGAGGATTTTGATTCTTGGAAATTAAATCATATGATGGAAAGAAATTTGCAGATTGATCGAGTTCTGTCAATTTGATAGAATATTCCAACCAGAGACTGTAATATTTGGTGAACAGGTTAACGACAAGGTCTGCTTTCAGCGAAAAGCTATCAAGGAATTCAGAAAACCAGCTGACGTACTCTGAAGCGGCCACATAAAAATCATAACTCATGCATAGTCATCATGGTTGATGACTCGAAAACCCACAAAAGATTTCATTACATTTTATTTGGATTTCAGAGCAAACGTAACATAAAGGAAGACGTACGATATACAAATTGCTTCCGAGGATTTGAATATTGAAGACAACATTTCCCCTCCCAGGAAAAAAATGATAGCATACTGATGGAAATAATGTACTATCGGACCACTTCGATCTCTAAACTCTTTATTACGAGTGACCCATTGTTCCAACAATTCGGATAGCTATGTGCCGGTACCACTCCAACCTGACCCGTGCTACCCCACCCCTCCAACCATTCCACCACGGTTCCTCTCTTTGTCATGCGTTTTCTTTCTAAGCTATGATCCTCTTTGGGAATTATGATAAGAAAAACAGCGGTGGAACTCGGGATTATGTCATATCATTCAGAGGGGGTGATTTTAGCCAACTTTTGGCCGTCTTTGAGACGTAAACGTAATGTATACACATGTCAGTACGGGACTCTTTCTCTCGGGAAGGGGGGGGGGGTGACTTTTTGCCCGGCTTCAGATCCCACCCTGCACGATTTAACCACTGAATTCTGTCAAATTTAGCAAGGTTTTGGCCAATAGGAGTGAGCTGCAGCCTCCTAGCCGTTCCACACCCGGAGGGGAATATGTATATTGCCAAAATTACCAGGGACGATTTCAGGGGCCGGCAATAAAAAAAGACTGCAAAAAAGACCAGTAGCAGGTAAATGGACACATATGCTGGTAGGTTACACAGTTTATTACAAAATATATTAGCCGAAGGCATGATTTTTTCATAAGTATTATCTCCTGTCTCATCTATATTGACATCAGGGGTTCTGAGGCGGACCATGGACCTCACGCCTTTACGGTCACTCGTTTTAAAATAGACGGCATGACTGTCATCAGTGCCAACTGAGACTCATGAAAACGATTTCTGGCTTAAACGTTGTGTGACATGTAAGCAAAACGGACAAACTTTACTTGGCAATCGAGGAGTGCTTTCCTCAGTAAAACTTCGTTGGAATTATGCTGTTATGTCAGTATCTTTTACGGCTCTCAAGATATATCTCTTGAAAGTTTGAATTTAACTAAAGCAACCTGGTGCTTATGCTAAAATAGTAATGTGGAGTGTTGCACATCGTTGGCATTTCTTTTGTTAACCTTACATTAAATATCTTTATTTATTCATCAGAAAGTATACAGAAATTGAAACTGATGATTTTCAAGGATAAAATTTAAATTTTCAAAAAAAAAAAATCTTCGGACATGCTAATGTAACAATTGTCCTTAAAATGAAGATTGCAAAAACAAAGGATAAGATTAGCCATATATGGAACGTCACTTCCTAGATATCACAAGATTTGAATATTGAAATCATGTTTACGCATTCAGTGCAATCGGGAATTAGCCTGTGTTATATGGTCAATTTTTGACGGATTTTGATAGGAATTGCGGTAATTTTCTTGGTTTCTATCTCATCGCTCCGTGAGGAGGATGAGATATTGTAGTCACTTTGCCTATGGGGCTATATATGGCAATGCCAGCTTAAATCGCAATGGTTACCATGGTAACGGTAAATTTTCCCAGGTTACTAGTCTCGAGGTCTAACCCATGGTGAGGTACCCCGGGGTGACTGAAGGTCCATGGCTGAGAGAGGGGTCAAAACCTGTCCGTGTGTGTGTGTGTGTGTTGGTGGGTGAGTGTAGGTGTGGGTTTGTCTTTGTGTAAAACAGAGGACCTAAACAATAGACTTCCAGGTCCTCGGTAGTAAATTCAAAAGATTTCTCAAGTCCTCGGTTGTCTAACAATAGACAGACTATTGTGAAGGTTAGGGTTAAGTAAGCACACACAATGGAGATAACAATGAAGTCCTCAGTTGTGTGTAAAAACACGACTGTGTGTGTGTGTGTGTATGTGCGTGTGTATGTGTCCAATTTTGTTTTCCTAATATCTTGTAAACGGCTGGGCCGGTTTTCTTCAAACTTGGTAAGATGGTACCTCAGGTGGAACAATTGCATTTTTAATACACAACCGGAAGTGAAGGTCAAAGGTTACAGGTCAAAGGTCAAATTTAGTGAAATCACATTTTCTGCTATATTTCCAAAACGAAACGTTCTCCTGACACGAAACTTTACACATATGATGATTGCATCTAGACCTACCAAAATATGTGGTTGCCATAGCAACAGAGGTCAAAGGTCAAGTGGTAGAGTGGAACAAAAAATTCCAAGCGATAATTTGTTCGTAAAACAACGTTTTTGTCCCTCAAACTCCCTCTAGTGGGCTGGACCGATTCTTTTCAAAATTGGTAGGTGGGTACCACAGGGTGGGAACTTGTGTCTCCCAGACCCTCGGAAGAAAAGGTCAAAGGTCAGAGGTCAAAGGTCACATTTTGCAGAAAAACACCCTTTTTTTCCTATTTTGTACTAAAACTTCAAAAGAAAACCTTCATTTTACATGAAACTTCACAAGTATAATAGGGTAGACTAGTTCTACCAAAATATGTAGTTTCCATGGCAACCAAGGTCAAAGGTCACGTGAAAGGGGGTCAAATACTTTTTTCTGTATTCACTCTAACTCTTAACGGACGCATCCCACAAATCTGAAAGTTTAAGTGTAATAGCCTAGGCATGATACTGTAAGTTGTACCGATATGTGTGGTTGTCATGGCAACCAAGGACATAGTTCACGTTACAGATTGTCAAAGGTTAAAGTGGGCATGACACGGCCACAAAAACTTTTGTGTATTGCAAGATTAGATACAGTATTTTACAAATATCATCTCACACCCCATTAAAAACCCGTACAATTCGGCATAAATGATATTCGAAGGAAAACTGCGTTCAAAATCCAATTTCGAAAAATGCCGCAACAGCTCACCTGACTTTTATGACGCAATGACAAACCCCACCCTACGGCGCGCATCTAGTTGTGGAACTAATATAACGTTCGGTTAAGTTATCTTATCTTAGCAACCTCATGAAAACGATTACATCACAATACAGAGTCCAACATACAGAGCGAAAGGCGCGGACCATGGTGGGGATTCGGAGCAAATCATTGGCCAATGTGTTCGCGTGTGCATGCGCGCGGGTAAAAATAGTTGTGTTTTTGTGCAAGAAAGACGCGGTTCGGTCGTTATAAAGAACAGCAATGAATATGTGTGGGCAGACCAAAACAAGCGCGTCCCCACTACGAGCGCGTCTTTACTGTATGAGCTGTTTGATGAAGATGCTATTGCGAATACTAAGCAGTCCCCGCGCAATGCACAATTCACAATGTACGCTCACTGCTATCGGAGCACCGGTGTTTGCAATTATGTTAACGCTAACACGCGTTACCATGCACATGATTCGATGATTGTGAGCTCTCTGGTACAGTGTTGCTAACCGTGCCTCCAATGACGTCCCCATTTTGAGACGGTTCACATACGTTTTTTCGCTTTCGGACTTCAAATGGTCTGAGCCTGGCCTGTAATTGGGAATTCAAAACGTCGTATTTCGGTATTTATGGACATAATTTAGTAGGGAAATCATTCACTTTATGTCAAGGTGTACCCAAAGAACAGTTACCGAGGAACTTACTTTGGCCGTGTCATCCCCACTTGAATGTTTTGTAACTAGCCTATTTTTCATCAATTAATATAAATAAGCTAGACTCCTAGGTTAGTACTTCGTAGTAACAGTCTCAAATTCTTTTTTTACTAGCTTGTATGCTGCAGTGAGATTTTTAAGTTCCTGATCGCACTTCACTTTGATGGCCCTTATATCTAGAGTCGGTGTTCTCATATTGTGTATGCAGACAGTTGTTTTCACTCCAAAGTTGCTGTAACTGTTAGGCCTAGTAGTATGAAAGTTGAAGTCAAACCTAGGGCTAGACTTGAAATCTCAAGCTGGTTAACGGTATGTAGGCTAGGTCTGGGGCTAAACCTATGCCATTCATAGGCTTGAGTTATAACCCAAGATATGAAACTATGGGTGACTAACATTAGGTTAGGCATAGGGCCTCTATCTTACATATTGGTGCCCTTAAAACCTGGCGGTTCTGGAGCATCGCCAAAAAAAAAACGTACGTGACAATTTCCTTGCCACGGGCTAGGATTGGCCACAGGCCAGTACGCAGAAAAGGTTTGTGCGTCGCCCGGAGATCTTCTAACGTCATACGTTCAACATCGCGCACACGCCCAGTTTTTTTAATTGAGACGCACTTGATGTGCATTTCAGCTCGACACACATGAAGTTTGCCGTCGCGTCAAAATGGAGAATACGCCCAGCTAGCGCCTGAATAATAACAATTACGCACTTGTCTAAAGCGTCCCCCAAAGCATCTTACTTTTATTATCGTTGCGTCCATATCTAATCGTATCAGTTTAGTGTAACAGCCAAGCTCGTTGTTTTTTTTTTCATAGTGTTGCAAGGGGATAACAGCATCTTAAAAAATAAATTTGTTCCAAAATCTTAGATAGGCCTACTGGATTAAAAGGGCAAGCATTACAAAGGTTGGGTAGCCTATTTCTCCCGTTCTTATGTAATCCGGTGTCAGAATTTAAATATCCAAATGATGTTTTTTGGAATTAGGTGCGCCTGTTCAAGAACTTGATTTGTCTGTGCCATATTCTTTCCCCTCGCTATCTTACGAAAAAAACTTCCGTCCCCTGGAACGAAAAAAAATCGCTTCCCTTGGACTTCAAGATTGTGGCATGGAGTTTTAGTAGGTAATTTTTGTCAATGATATTCTATTGTAGCATAAAATTCTGCACAGATAAAACTTCTAGCTCATACATAGTTCAAGTTCTGTAATCAACTTGCGCACATGTTAGCGATGAGATATGCAACTCCGTGGATTGCCCCCTTGTTAATGCTTTTAACATCAAATACCCAACTTTGTCACTTTTCATGTCACACGACCTTCTCCACACAGGAGGGTAGCTGAGTACGTTTTAACTGTTACTTTGGAGTAATACGAGAAAAGAAACGTGAAAAAGGGAACATTTAGGCTGATTTAAGCTTAATCCACACCGGAAAGTAATTGTTTTTGTGGAATAAGTTAATAGACTGCTATTAGATGTTTTGCTGTAGTTAGATAAGTAATTCAGGATGGTGAAGCACTGTGATAATTCAAGAGGTAATGATACGCCAACCGAAGTTACAACACTGTAAACACAAATTGATCAGACGGTACCTGAATCGACTAACCCCGTAAGTCTACAACATTGTCTAGCATTTGACTAATATTTGACCTAGTTGAATTAGTTTCTTAGCCTCCTTGGCTAAGTTGTGACTGATATTCTTTAGTCAATTACTACGAAATTAGTCAGATATCATAATAACTAGCCAAGTATGAGTGACCCACGTGGTTAGTCAATTCAGACAAGACTTGACTAACGTGTGATTACAGTGAAGTTCCGCAAAGAAACAGTCATTTGCGGGAAGCTCGCACATTGCTTGTTTCTTGTCTAGTTAGATAAGGTCCTAAAGGGACATTCCTCTCACCCCAAACTGCAGTTCTTGTAGGGGGTACCAAAACTCTCAATTGGCTCAGCTCTTTGATTGACAGCTAATTCAAACAATGCAGAGTACCAAAGCTTACATTACACAGCATGAACTGTACTGAGAGTGTTTTGATTATACACATTGAGCTTTTGTATACTCATCCTGAAGAAATAAACTAAGGTTGTGTCTGGATGAGGATGAATTTCAGACAATTGTGGGACGGACTAAAAGGCCCTGTTTTCTCACCCCAAACAGCACCAATTCTCCTTACCTTCTTACTTAAGCCCCTCCCACAATTGTCTGAAATTCATCCTCATCCAGACACAATCTCAGTTTATTGCTTCAGGGTGAGTAAAGAAATACACAATTTATATAATCAAAACACTCTTAGAACTGTTCATGCTGTGTAATATAAGCTTTGGCACTCTGCATTGTTTGAATCAGCTGTCAATCAAAGAGCTGAGCCAATTGAGAATTTAGGTACCCGGGTACCAAAATTGTAGTTTGGGGTGAGAGGTTTGGTCCTTTAAGTAAGAAGGTTAGGAGAATTGGTTCTGTTTGGGGTGAGAGAATCAAGCCTTTAATTTTACTGCTCAGTTTCTAATGAATTGTCTACGTCAGACACACTACTGTTTTTTACTCCAGTTGAGGGTCAGTGGTTTGTTTTTCCTACTCCATTGCTTATGTATCGCACGCACCAAAAACAATGGCAGTAGGTTCCGTTTTTCTTCGGTATATGTCTTCTTCTTCTTCGGTATATGACTCCGTCAAAATGGATCTTTAGACCTTCCGACTGCAAGCAAATCAGATGCTTAACCACTTGACCACGCAGTCGATGCGTAACTCTGTTTCTCGTCATGGTTCGCACCTCTGTTCTCAACGAATAATCCTCGCATGTTATACGGGCAAAGTCTGTACTTGTGGATGTATCTATGAACCTCATCTGTAATATGTTACTCCTTTTAATGAAGAAAATAAGTATTTTGGTTTAATTTTAACCCAATTTGGGTCGATTGCAGTCATCCTGACCAAAGTTTTGGTCAAAGTGACCCAACCGTTTCACACCAACCATAATCAATAGTTGTTAAGATTAATGTACAAGCTAGTTGTAAAGGCGTTTCGTTTGTCTTGCAGGTTAGATTTTCTCAATGTGAAAATATTGTAATGATGTTCACACGGTGAAATAGGATTTCATGTTGGTCTTTCTTCGTTAAAATCTTGCGGAGACAGGAAGGTAATTTGAGGTACATCTTGTTTGGTCAACCGTCTGACTTGACAAAATGCACCAACAATTTGTTAAGACAATAACCGGTTTATACTACAACCCAATATTCAATTAATTTGCATCCACCGATAGCCTTTCGATGTATAGATGTTCGTAGAGATGAACATTCTGTACACAAAGCAATATGCTAGTGTGACCTACACGAACCGAATCTCTTAAGAGTCCAATGGGTAAAAGATTGACACCAGTCCGACCAGAGAGTTGTCAGGGACAACTGGATCCGTGGTCAGACTAAGTTGGATAGTTATAGAATAGGGAGTTATTCCTTCCAACTCCCAGAGTGATGATATTTTACGGCTCAGCTTCCTTACCAACTTTAAAGGGGGCCAACTCTCACCCTAAACTACAATTTTTGTAGTAGTCCACAGAAATTCTCAACTGGCACAGAAGTTTGATTGACAGCAAGTTGAAAAATTCAGGTTAAGAGAATCGGAACTTTTTGGGGTGAGAGGATCATTTGGCCTTTAAGTCGGGCCTGTCATGGCCTTTTTTCAGATGTGTTACTGGCTTGCTTGAGGAATTTTGTATGAAGTGAGGTAACAAGGAGAACTAAATCAGTATACTGTCATTCTTCATTTCTGCGGGTCAATTTTACATATGCCTATGGGTAGCTGGAGGTTTACGCAATAATTATGGCGTAGGAATGAGGCTGAGCGAGAGTTTCTAGGCCATGCTGGACGGTATACTACCAAAACAGATGAATGACATGATTTTGTGTTTGATTCCCGATCATCCATTTTATCAGCGATATCCCGTCAAAATGTTTTCTCAGTAGGAAAATTTATACCGATAGACTGTAATAGCAGCCATTAGATCAATCTAATCGAGTACAGATATATGAATTTAATCTGTATGGTGTATGTAATGAGAAACTTGCCGTTCATTAATGATGCAGCTACAGGGTGGAGTATCTCGAAGGGTGAAGTCACGTGCATGAACTCTATAGACCTTGTACATTAACGACACGCTGACGTCATCCTTTGGACAGAACGATGGAACACGTGGCCACACGCATGAGAACGGCCACAGCAGACTATGCGCGAATTCGACTAGTTGACAAATTAGTTGTCTGCATTTGTCTGTATTGGTTTGTTTTGCCCCCAAAGGAGGGCGTAGTTTCTGCTCTGTGACATCATATGCATAAGGTCTAAAGGATATCAATATAAGAAAAGGGCAAGAAACGTGCAACGGGTAATAGCACCGTGTGTCTTTTGGTTTCACTATGAGGGACTGTGTTAATGATACTGTTAAAAAAATTGGGTCATGAATATGGATTAGTTATAGGTAGCTAATTAGTTAGTTAGAGTTAAACGGTCCGAGTTTCCAACCAATTGATAAATTTGGGAGAGGATAATGTTATGGTTATTTCGACATTCATAGTCCATGCTTCTAGCTCATCACCATGGGCTTAAGTGTGGCGCTCTTTGGGAATGGCCTTTCACGTGACCTATTGGCAACAAAATTACTTTGGCAGCTAAGTGTCGCCGTATCGTCCCACTTAAAGATATAGCCTACAGCAGGTTGCCCACCAGTACAGAAAGTAACAAAATTCATTAAAAAAGAACCCCCCCCCCAAAAAAAAAAAAAAAAAAAAAACATGAGCCAGGTCTGTGTGATAAAATTCTCCAATTAATTTACAGATCAATATGAGAGTTTAAAGTCTCGTAGCCAAGGAGGGGATAAAGGGAGCAGTCTTCCCTTCTTGAGCAAATTTTTGTTACATTTGACATTTTCTTTTAATAAAACCACTATCATTTCCTCTATTATATGTCTAGATATTACTTATAAGGCCCAGCCAGGAGGTGTGACGTGTCTAGCGATCTGGAAGGGATTTTTGGCCATGTTTTTCTTTCGCGCCAACTATAAGGACCCTACACGGTTAGATACCTTGTGTACAGGTTTTGGCCCCTTCTTGAAAAGTTCCTGGCTACGCTGCTAAATGTTTATAGTGTTCTCATAGATCATATTATATTACATGCCGTCTTGTCAACATTTGCAAAACAGACTGTGCTATGAACGCATATCCTTACCAAGTCACTGAGGCACCGATATTAAAAGGTGACAAGGGAAAAAGTGTCGACATCATATCAGCCGTACGGAAACCAATGGAGAAAGAAATGTTGCGCTTTTATTGAAAACAAAAGGATAACATCCTAAGCATTAAGAAGTTTATGGCTGGAATACAAAAAATAGAAGTTCGATTACAATGTGACAATGGTTTAACTGGAAAGCTTTAACTGGGAGACGTGATATTTTACCCAAATTCATTAAAGGTCTGTTCCTCTCACTCCAAACAGTTATTATTTTCCTAGCCTACTCACTTAAGTCCCTCCAACGACTTCTCAGCGGATTTTGGCTTACGTGCCTTTATGCAATGTCAGCGCTAGCAATACGAAATTGTAACGTAAGTTAAAATATATATACATTAACGAGATGAGTATTCGACACCTGCAGTGAAGGTTAAAATTTCTTTCACTTCAAAGATATAAGATTAGATTAGACTACTCGTAAAAAAAGTAAAAGAAAACATCCCAGTTAACGCCGAGTAACGACCTGTAAAAAGGAATTTCACGGCAGGATTTGAATGTATATAGATAACATCTGCTTCTGTTAAGACACTACTTACTCTTTATACCAAACTTGAAAAACGTTGCATACGCTCAGAAGGCAGTGGATTGGAATGATTATTCTTGTTGATGATACATTTCAAATAACAAGAAACCACTTCAAATCATCCGTTGCTTTACTTTTACTCAAGCAGGCTTCTTACATGCATTTTATCCTTCTCAAATGTGGAATAGATTTATTAAGTATCATATTCCACGAAAGAGAAATTTGTTTCGAAATTAAATGTGGAAAATAATAGGCTTACTCGATTTCTGTTGTATTGTTATAACAGCTATCATATGTATTTACAAAAATCTATAAGTACTCTATTTCCACGAAAATACATGAATGGCAATCGCTTAAGCTGATGATATCATAAGTTATAAATGGTTGTCGTCTCTATTAACAATTATTTGAATATTGCATGTATTACGCAGAATAAATCCACTTTATCAAGCTGTCGAAGCTATAGTCACGAAAGCCATACGTTTTCCGTTTAGATTGACGAACAATTCAAGCAACTTTACATTCGAAAAGTGAAATTTAATAACCGCGAAAAGGTAGCGCATCCTTTTGCGTTTAATCTAGCAGTTGGTACGTGTCATTTCAGTACAGGATGTAATTTAATGTTCATCTGGCGTAAAAACGCTTATTTCAGGTTTAGAGTGTTTGTCTAGCCGTCAACAATTGTAATTCATCTTGGGATTAATAGACATGTTGCACCGGAACCACGTGTTTGCTATGTAATAACAATTTGTGAGCATTTGGCAAGAAATATGATAAAGTGATGATGAGGTAGTGCACCACTAATTCGAGAGAGTTCCTCCGCTAAAAATGTTTTACCACAAATATAGTGCATATTATACAGTATGTAACGACAAAAAGGTATAGACCAAATAAGTGAATGGACATGTGTGTTTGGTTTATTTCAGAAAATGCTACTTTACATAAATTAGATTATGATAATAATTCTGCAAATAAAAAGCAAACTCCAGAGTGCTTCTTACTTGAGGTGCATCTTACCTGTGGGGTCCCATTTTGCGTAAATCATTTAGGGGGACACCGCCACTCATGGACGTATGGGCCACGGGGCTGGTGGGGGAAACTTACCCCTTCAAGGGTCCTGAGTTTGGCAAAATCACCACACCCAAAGGCTCCACCCTATACTCACTAGAGAAACTCGCAACGACCATTCTGAACTACGGATTTGATACACAAATAAAAATATATTTAAAAGGCTTACTTTGTTTTTTTTATGCGGGTTACGCATACTTGCACCAAACTCTCTTTAACCGTGCTTTATTCCCTTTAATCTAGCTTCCAAAGCCTCTTAATATTTTCTTATACTCAGCACAGCATGCTTTCACTTCACTAGTCTACCATTTTCATTTGGTAAGAAATAATCATATTCAAAGGTTATCACAATATTTTTTATTTAAAAAAAAAACGAACATTTGGTGTGAGTGAAGGATGAACGGCATAACAAAAGTTGGTACATCGTCGTTTCATTTAAAACAAGGTTAAAGTGAAACAGTTTCCTCATTTTGTAAAACGTCAGTAGAATAAGAGATGTATGGTGACAGGAATTTGACCTCCGATAATCATATTTAATAGACATCAGAGATATACACTTTGCAATGAGCTTTAAGAGAGTTCCTACAGACAGAGTGTCATTTTGTCCAATTTATAAACAAAAAACTTGCACATTTGCAGCATCAATTTCTAGAATATGGCACGTGTCTAGCCAAGTCTACACTATCATACAAGTTTTTTTTTTATGTAACCTTAGTTGAAGATCCAGAAATTTCAAAAGTGAGGGCTTAAGTTTCAAACCACTTTTTTTAAGAGGAGAGCCACCAATAGTTGGCGTGGAGCGTACAGGAAATTTTGAAACATCAAAATCCCCCGGAAAGCAAGAAATTGACATTTGCCAGGCTTTCAAGTGCAATCTTGGAGGTTAAGCACCTACGTCACTACGCTGCGAGTCTCGCTATTTTTCCATCCAGGCCGTACATTGTACAACAATTGCTACTAGGGTGACGTGGTGCGCGCGTTTTGGTAACACACGTACTGCGAATGATTAGTTCCATCCAGTATGCCAAAGTGAAACCGGCACTGACGTCTGCACATTCATAATTATCTCATCGCTCCGTGAGGAGGATGAGATATTGTAGTCACTTTGCCTATGGGGCTATATATGGCAATGCCAGCTTAAATCGCAATGGTTACCATGGTAACGGTAAATTTTCCCAGGTTACTAGTCTCGAGGTCTAACCCATGGTGAGGTACCCCGGGGTGACTGAAGGTCCATGGCTGAGAGAGGGGTCAAAACCTGTCCGTGTGTGTGTGTGTGTGTTGGTGGGTGAGTGTGTGTGTGTGTGTCCAATTTTGTTTTCCTAATATCTTGTAAACAGCTGGGCCGATTTTCTTCAAACCTGGTAAGATGGTACCTCAGGTGGAACAATTGCATTTTTAATACACAACCGGAAGTGAAGGTCAAAGGTTACAGGTCAAAGGTCAAATTTAGTGAAATCACATTTTCTGCTATATTTCCAAAACGAAACGTTCTCCTGACACGAAACTTTACACATATGATGATTGCATCTAGACCTACCAAAATATGTGGTTGCCATAGCAATAGAGGTCAAAGGTCAAGTGGTAGAGTGGAACAAAAATATTCCAAGTGATAATTTGTTCGTAAAACAACGTTTTTGTCCCTCAAACTCCTCCTAGTGGGCTGGACCGATTCTTTTCAAAATTGGTAGGTGGGTACCCCAGGGTAGGAACTTGTGTCTCCCAGACCCTCGGAAGAAAAGGTCAAAGGTCAGAGGCCAAAGGTCACATTTTGCAGAAAAACACTTTTTTTTCCTATTTTGTACTAAAACTTCAAAAGAAAACCTTCATTTTACATGAAACTTCACAAGTATAATAGGGTAGACTAGTTCTACCAAAATATGTAGTTTCCATGGCAACCAAGGTCAAAGGTCAAGTGAAAGGGGGTCAAATACTTTTTTCTGTTTTCACTTTAACTCTTAACGGACGCATCCCACAAATCTGAAAGTTTAAGTGTCATAGCCTAGGCATGATACTGTAAGTTGTACCGATATGTGTGGTTGTCATGGCAACCAAGGACATAGTTCACGTTACAGATTGTCAAAGGTTAAAGTGGGCATGACACGGCCACAAAAACTTTTGTGTATTGCAAGATTAGATACAGTATTCTAGAAATATCATCTCACACCCCATTAAAAACCCGTACAATTCGGCATAAATGATATTCGAAGGAAAACTGCGTTCGAAATCCAATTTCGAAAAATGCCGCAACAGCTCGCCTGACTTTTATGACGCAAGTGGCGGCACAAACCCTGCCCTACGGCGCGCATCTAGATGTGGAACTAATGTAACGCTCGGTAAAGTTATCTTAGCAACCTCATGAAAACGATTACATCACAATACAGAGTCCAACATACAGAGCGAAATGCGCGGACCATGGTGGGGATTCGGAACAAATCATTGGCCAATGTGTTCGCGTGTGCATGCGCGCGGGTAAAAATAGTTCTGTTTTTGTGCAAGGAAGACGCGGTTCGGTTGCTATAAAGAACAGCTATGAATATGTATGGAAAGACCACACTTAAGCGCGTCCCCACTACGAGCGCGTCTTTACTGTATAAGCTGTTTGATGAAGATGCTATTGCGAATACTAAGCAGTCACCGCGCAATGCACAATTCACAATGTACGCTCACTGCTATCGGAGCACCGGTGTTTGCAATTGTGTTTGCGCTAACACGCGTTACCATGCACATGATTCGATGATTGTGAGCTCTCTGGTACAGTGTTGCTAACCGTGCCTCCAATGACGTCACCATTTTGAGACGCGTTCACATACGTTTTTTCGCTTTCGAATTTCAAATGATCTGAGTCTGGCCTGTAATTGGGAATTCAAAACGTCGTATTTCGGTATTTATGGACATAATTTATTAGGGAAATCATTCACTTTATGTCAAGGTGTACCCAAAGAACAGTTACCGAGGAACTTACTTTGGCCGTGTCATCCCCACTTTAATGTTTTGTAACTAGCCTATTTTTCATCAATTAATATAAATAAGCTAGACTCCTAGGTTAGTACTTCGTAGTAACAGTCTCAAATTCTTTTTTTACTAGCTTGTATGCTGCAGTGAGATTTTTAAGTTCCTGATCGCACTTCACTTTGATGGCCCTTATATCTAGAGTGTTCTCATATGGTGTAGGCCTATGCAGACAGTTGTTTTCACTCCAAAGTTGCTGTAACTGTTAGGCCTAGTAGTATGAAAGTTGAAGTCAAACCTAGGGCTATACTTGAAATCTCAAGCTGGCTAACAGTATGTAGGCTAGGTCTGGGGCTAAACCTACGCCATTCATAGGCTTGAGTTATAACCCAAGATATGAAACTGTGGGTGACTAACATTAGGTTAGGCATAGGGCCTCTATCTTACATATTGGTGCCCTTAAAACCTGGCGGTTCTGGAGCATCGCCAAAAAAAAAAAAAACGTACGTGACAATTTCCTTGCCACGGGCTAGGATTGGCCACAGGCCAGTACGCAGAAAAGGTTTGTGCGTCGCCCGGAGATCTTCTAACGCCACACGTTCAACATCGCGCACACGCCCAGTTTTTTAATTGAGACGCACTTGATGTGCATATCAGCTCGACACACATGAAGTTTGCCGTCGCGTCAAAATGGAGAATACGCCCAGCTAGCGCCTGAATAATAACAATTACACACTTGTCTTAAGCGTCCCCGAAGCGTCTTACTTTTATTATCGTTGCGTCAATATCGTATCAGTTTAGTGTAACAGCCAAGCTCGTTGTTTTTTTTTTTAATAGTGTTGCAAGGGGATAACAGCATCTTAAAAAATAAATTTGTTCCAAAATCTTAGATAGGCCTACTGGATTAAAATGGCAAGCATCACAAAGATTGGGTAGCCTATCTCTCCAGTTCTTATATAATCCAGTGTCAGAATTTAAATATCCAAATGATGTTTTTTTGAATAAGGTGCGCCTGTTCAAGAACTTGATTTGTCTGTGCCATATTCTTTCCCCTCGCTATCTTACGAAAATAAACTTCCGTCCCCTGGAACGAAAAAAAATCGCTTCCCTTGGACTTCAAGATTGTGGCATGGAGTTTTAGTAGGTAATTTTTGTCAATGACATTCTACTGTAGCATAAAATTCAGCACAGATAAAACTTCTAGCTCATACATAGTTCAAGTTCTGTAACCAACTTGCGCACATGTTAGCGATGAGATGTGCAACTCCGTGGATTGCCCTCTTGTCTCTATTTGCAATAAAATGTTTGTACTTTGTTTAAAATAAAAAATGCACACTGCTCAGAAAATAAATAAAGAATGCACCACTACCATTACGTGGGATATCAATGTGGAGAAGAAGGCTAATCCTTGGAAAATAAGCTTTGCCATCCACAAATTAGTTTTAGTTAATTGTAAAAGGAGATTAAAACTACGGTCAAACTAAAACGAATTCTGATTGGACTCCGACACGATTTGTGTAACTCTTTGTTTAAATCTTCCCCATCTGTGGTCGGAAAGAGCCAAAAATTTGCCAACCTGTGAAAATATATACATGAGATTTACCTCAGGATTATGAAAATTAAATTTCTGCTGACTATTTCGTGACGTCACCTCGACACAAATTTTTTTTCAGACTATGCTATCCGATAAAAAATTATAAGTTGATGTGACCTGGAGAAAAAAATCAGTTGGCATTTAATTTTCATACATCAGATGCAAATTATATATTTACACTGGTTGACAAAGTTTTATTCTTTTCCAGTACAGATGACGAAAGTGTTAACAAAAACCCAGAAAAACGAGTTCGAAATCCGATCCAAATTCGCTGTATTGTGACCGCGGGTTGAGATAAGTTTATAACTTTTAAACTTCGAACAACTTAAGCAAAAGGGCGAAAAAATCATTTCTTTTTTCAAGGGAAGGTTTCAATCAAGCAATTGATCATAAACCATCCTTTTCATACAAAGTCTTGAATCATTTCACTGTTTTTGGCTTCGACTGTTAATGCACTATTTCAAATCCCTTGAAAACGTTATCCGAACCAGTTTTAATACCCCGGCGCTGTTTCTTCAACAACAAAAAGCCATTTCTCTCTTTTTTTAATATCCATGTTGCTACCTGCTAGGTCTTCCTTCCTATGTCCTACGTCAGTCCTCAATGTCGAATCGAAAGACTATCTTAGCTCTCTAAACTATGAAGCGAAAATGTCGGTGTCTCACAAATTTGTTAGAAGTCTTAATGTAGTAAGGGTAATAGTTACGTAAAGGCATCTACAGTTTTAACGAAATATTTGAAGTACTTATAATGCCAATTCAGTTGAATCATGTGTGGAAACCTAAAATCGGTCAAGGTTCTCTTCAAATGTTTTTAAAAGAGGAAACGCGCCTCATAAATTAACTTAGAACCTTCACGCAAGACAGCGTTACGCCTTTCGTGTGTCTCATTAAAGGGACAATCAAATTTTTTTCATAGGCCTTATAATTCTGAACAACACTCGTGTATTGGAAAGTAGCTAAAAAATCTGCCATTACAGCCCAACGTGTTTGGTCAACGTGTATGTAAGGCTGTCTTCTCTTGCATATAAACGCGGATTTGTATTTTCCGAAAAAAGAAATGAAATCCGACATTCTACGGTTTTTAAGGCAGTTATTGATACAGTTAATAACCACTTTATACATGGAGACGTCCTTATTGGCTTTACATTCTAGTACACGATCACTTTATAAAATCACAATCGAGATACTGGAACAAAACGTTCAGTATGAGCTACGTTATTAGCATTTTCTTTGGAAGGGGAGTACTTTCCCGACCTTGTGAAAAGGCTATATGTCCACCTGGCGTACAATGGAGACATAAGTAGTTCCTGCACAGAAAGAATATCATATAAGTGTCTAACTCGGCCGATTTTTCAACCTCAGGTGGCGTTATTTTAGATCAATACTCTGCGGCTGGCGTCCCTGGAAATGCTCTTGCAAAAACCATGATATTCATAAATTGCAGATTGGCTACAAATATTGCCACCAGGGAACTTCAGTGTTCTGTCATGTCTCAAAGTCGGAAATGAGAAGACTGATTAGTCTGAACCACCTTCCAGTTGGAATGTAACACTTTTGCCACAACTGTTTATCATGTACCGATGAAGCATATACGTAGGCTTGATGGAGTTGCCTAGGCTATTGTGACCTTGTTAGGCTATATAATTGTCACCATAACATGTGTTTAGGATCTGATGGTTGTATATTCACACATTTTGCGAGCAGTAAAGGCGTCTGGAAAAGCAGGTTTAGGTTTCTCGCTTAATTAAATTATCAGACTTAATTTGAGGTGACCTTGTAATCGTACGCTGCCGGTAGATATAGCACGAAAAGTACAGGAACAAAATACTATGTATTGGCTTCACTGATTATTATAATAAACATGTATCGAGTTTTTAGGATTTACACAAAGTGAAGTAAGAGTTCATTTCAGAAGGATGCTTGCACGTATCATGAGGTATAAAATTAATTTGTGCGTTCAGGATACGACAATGTATCAATATCACGAACTTTTATATGTATTAACATATAATACATTCTGTGCGTACATTATCTCTACCGCCGTGTGAGTGTAAGCATAGCAAAATGGCTGTCTGCCATGGTTTCGTGTGTGAAAGTCTGGACTTGCTCAAGTAGTAAAAATCGGCAAATTTTGCAAGAAACTTGATTTTTTCCTAAATAATGCACGGTTAGGTCAAAATCACTAAACGGATTGAAGCAGTATGATATATTTTCCGATTCACGTCTAAATTCTGTTTAAAATGTCACAGGGTCTTGGTTAAATCAAACAAATTAAAATTTCTGGGCAGCCTTTTTCGGTTCATTGGGTGGCGAAATTTTAGATCACATGATCCTCTGTCCAGAGGTCCCTATGTGTTACATCCGTGATCAATATATCAACGAACGCACGGAGGGTAGTATTTGGAACAGGGCAAAATAGAATAATCCTTTCAATTGAACTTAGTGGGTCAACTGATCTAATGTAGATGAACATTAACGTAACTACTGGTAATCCTGAACTTTGTAATATGCTACATTAAACGTGCTGTCATAGACTTTATGTATATGACGCCAAAGAGCAAAAAGGGCGTCCTCTCTTGGAAGAACACGTGTGTTACTTTTCCAGGCGTTTCATCATCAAATGCAGGCATGTGATTTGTCAATCAATAGGATGTTCACTTAAAGATACTACAAGTGCAGGACAAATTCTACTGTGCGTGGATTTGCCTGTCGTGTAGCGCCTCGGGTGGTTCCCGCTACCCCAGGCTACCACCCCAGTAGGCTGTCATCCCTAGTAGGATTTTGTGTAGCAATGAGATGAACGAAAAAAACTTTCGTCGGCTCCGCGGGGTACATGAAGTCACCAACGTTTTCATTGCTTATCCTAACAGAATGTCGTTGTGTCGTCGGTCCTCAGAATTCTATCATCTTTAAACATAAGAAATGTGTTTACATTTTAATAACACTTACACTAGGCTATTGCCATAACCAAGCAGTTACCTGGTATTACATGGTATTGTTTTGTGACGGTGCATTTGTTTTCAGCTCAGACTGAGGACCTTAGCAATGGATTTTAGGAGGCTGTGATGAAAATTTCATACTGTAGATTTCTCGAGTTGTTTGATTGAACAATAGAGAGGCTATTGCTAAGGTTAGGGAAGAAAATACAAAAGTGAACACAATAAGGCCCACAGATTGTAGTGTGTGTAGGTGTGTGTGTGGTGTTTGTGTGTGTGTGTGTGTGTTCGCAAATATCACCGCGGCTCGTAATCTAAAAGGGATGAACTTTTAAAGTATTAACCATGCACATTGAGTTAGATGGAGGTGTAATAAAACGCCTACATGGATGTGCCATAACCTGTCACCTACCTAGGTAGGCAGTGACTGTATATATCTTTCAAGTTCAAATATTGTTCATGGGCTTCCCTGCAGTATCCTCCTACGACGGGTGGGAAATACCACGGACATGTTCTACAACCCCCACCCCCAACCCACAGGGGGACTAACCACGTGCATACAAAGGATTAAATTAACCAGCACCTACCATCAAGAACGATGTAATTTTATTTTTCGATAACCAATTTACAGCAATATTGATTCTGACTGTAAAAAAGGGGCAATCAAAGTTTGACAGTGAACATTTCAGTTTTTGTTCCAGCATTTCGTCTTTCATTTTCTGCCTGATTATTTACGAGAATCAACAGATATTGAAGAGGTCTTTCAAGTGAGAAGAAACGTTAATTCCTGTTAAGTACTGTTAATGGGAATTTTGTAATTATGTTCGGGTAACAAAATTCCACACAGATGCAAGACTAGACAGCATCATGCATACGGAGACCAATCGCAACGTCAGGCCACGATGACAATTTTTTTTTGTTAGGTTTATGGCTAAATGTATGATTGTGGTGCAGAAGTAAAGTCATGGAAAACATGTAAAAAAAAACGCCTGTTTGCCTCTTTAATGGAAAACGTCCTTGTGAGACAAAACTACAGAGAATGAACAGTTTGAGATTGGTCATCAATAAACCACCTTAAAGAGGATGTATTACTCGAAATACATTATACGTATCATGAACCATCATGCTTAACTTCGTCCTAACCACGATCTATACCGTCAGATGCATGCTGATCTTCGTAGCGAGTTAAAGACAACTAGAAGTATACATGGTATTAGCCAGTAGGAGGATTTCAATTAGTCTTGAATGTACATTGCTGAAAGAAAACAACGTTTGTATTTGTATGATGTCTGTTTAACATTGGTGAGGTTTATTGTCCTGTTTAGAGCTTTATGACATGCTCAATCGATTATTTGTAATAAAGTAAGCTGTTTAGTCCTTTGAACAAGATTCAGAGAACATCGATCCCGTAAAAAGGCTGTAATTGTTGAAATGATGGCATATTGCCAGCTCAGTACACTGAAAACGGTATTGTAGAGAGGTGATCATAGCCGGTTTTGAGTCTAAACCGAATTATTGCACAATTAAAGGACTATGAGTGTAACCAGGGAGCTGTTATTTGGATAAACAATAACAACTCCCTGGTGTAACGTTTGCAGTCAATTTAAATAATATGAAGGGGTGGGACATCAACGGTATGATACAGGGTTTTTTTTTTTATAGGGAAATGTCCCCGTTTGAAAATTACGGACAAATATCAGGGTCAATAAGATGCCAGTATAATGGTATATTTTCCACTTTTCCCCCACTTTCGTCCTCGGTATGACGTTAGATTGCATTCAGGTGGGGTGAAAAGGTCGTGTGTGACGAGAAGTTGGTCTCTCACTATTGCCTAAAATGAAAATGCAACATGAGACAGTTATTTCTCATCCCACGAATGGTGCGCCACAAGGTGGGCTGAGGTTGTAAAATATGCCCAGAGTATTTCCTGCCTGTCGTAAGAAATGACTTAAGGGAAGGATTCACACCATATTTGAACTGTATTTGAAACCGAACGTGAACTCTTTAACCGTTCTTGAAACTTATTTCAACTTTACCTTTTTATCTAGTTGACACTAGGGTCTATGTAACACATTATGTTGGTGTGTCATTAAATGTCATCGAACTGACCGACTGACTGACTGACTAACTGACTGACTGACTGACTGAGTGACTGACTGACTGATTGACTAAGTGACTGACTGACTGAGTGACTGACTGACTGACGAACTGACTGACTGACTAACCTTTCCCCCACTTTGTTCATTATTTATCCAACTTCTGCGCTTTCCAATGTATGTCATTTTTTCAAGAACCTCATAATCATTTGCAGCAGTGTTTCTAATTAATCTTTATGATCCGCTTTCCCGCTTGAGAAAAACTACCTTAGACCTACCCCGCCTCTCCAGCCTAACATTATAAAACAGAACCACTGTAGGAAATCACGGTTACCTCAGACGAGCATTGCCGGAGGTAACTGCCCATTCAAAAAAGAAAAAAAGAAAAAACAAGAAAAAACACCAACTGCACACAGGTATACGTACTATATTCTTACCGATGGCTCCCGGTCGGATGAACGAAGTTATGGATTTTGAGCTGTGGGTCTGGAAACTCAATCCATGCAAATTCCCCAGGATTTAAAAAATCCCCGTTAGTAAATACGTAATTCACCCTAACTTTCTCGCTCAAATTTCCTTCTATCAAGCCATTAGTTTTCTGTGTGATATCCATTGTTTCCCTTTTTATCCTTGTAAAAAGCAACATGCACCGAGGTCACTGCGTTGCGCGTCTTCTCTAGTAAGGTGCTGTCGTGCGCGCCTATCGGTAACACATATACTGCACACCATCGGTGACATCCATATGCCACATTGAAACACGCTGACCTCACGTGCATGAGCTCTATAGCAGGTCCACATAGTCGCCATACAAGGAGTTAGGGAAACAAAACATCTTGTTGAGTGGCCAAATTTGAACATGAAAGAAAGGTCATTCTTTATTTTCCAGGGGTACGACAGTGGCTAAGACAGCGCGACGTAGGCTAGGTGTAGATGTACGTGTACCGAGAGCACATGTCTTTCATAGGCAGAAGTGGTGTGGTACTTTGGTTAGCCATTGAACATGGACTGAAAAATGCCTCTGGTCGATTTAAAGTAAGGGATCTTGATCATAATGACCTTGCCACATGGAACAGCCAATTGGCTGCATAAAAATTTGTTACGCCGCCAGGGGGCATGGAGACATTTCCCTAAGTTAGAGCCATTGTTCCCCAGATGCTCCAATCATGAACCAAATGTACCTGTCCTGAGTCATAATTTTTTAATCAGAGATATACTAAGCCGTCAGAACTTCCTGGAACGTTGCTCCTGGACCACCATCGGGCCTGTTCCCATACGAAATCCATCATGGGATCTAACATAATACCTTAACATAAATAAATACATACTGGGGCAGAAATGAATACATTCTGAGACTCAATTTGTTACCCAGAGAAAAGCAAAACCTTAGAGTTTCCGGCGACTTCGCCTCTTGGATCCTTACCGAAGCTTTGCCTCTGGACCCCTAGACTTTGCAAAGTCTCTCCTGGCGATATCATTCTCCCACCAATGTTTAAAATGTTTTATCCAAGCCGATTAGCCATTATAACTCTTCAAAATCTTGCGCCCTCTATTTGTGGCCGCCCTGTATCCACGTCCGTGAAAATGAACGCAGAAAGAGGGAGTAAACGAGAAGAGCAATGATTACGGGTCTTATTAAAGAGGGAGTGAAATTTGATTTTGTAAAGATGATTTGAGCAGACTCTGCAGAGTCTACTGGACCCCACGAGAGGACCTTAAGTGGGGTTCTCAACCCTATCGGCAAAACTCGTGTTTCGGGCTTTTTCTCGCGCTACTCGAGAAAATTGTTTCTCCCAACGTTTTTCTTTCCTTCCTCTGACCACATTTGAAGTCCTGATGTCGTCAACGAAACAATGCGCCTAATTTAAAGACATGATTATTGCATTGCCAATCAAAATTAAGATGTATTGTTATATAAAAAGCCGGGAAAAACAGTTTTAAAAATACAATAGCGACTCGCCGCCACTTGCGAATCTTATTTATTTTTTGTAAGGATAGTGGGTGTTTTAAAGCAAAAGGAGAACGTGAGATATAATTTACGGCAGACAGAGACGCTGTCATGTTGTATATTTGCATTAGTCGGTTTATAACAAAATTATATGCTCGAGTGTCATCTGTATTAACGTACTACAGCCCTGACCTGAACACAGAGATAGCATAAAAACTTTATATGGTCAGTATAAGAACGCATCGAATCACACCATAAATTATAAAAATATAGCTAAATAAATGATTATCTCTTCTCCTGCTTTTCTTCGCAGAGTTAAAAACGATTTACTCACATATTTGGTTTGTTATCAACTTTTACAGCGGTCATTCTTAATATACTGGAGTCAATGTTGCTAAAATAAATATATTGGTCAAATAACAAATTCACCACTTCTTTCTGCAGGACAATACACTTAGTAGTAAAGAAAGAAACAAAGGGAACTCTTCTTTCTCCCTTTTCCATCCAAGGTTGATATTTGCATTTAATTTGGAAAGTGAAACCTTTGGGAGCCCAGACAGATAAAGTTTGAAGGGCAGTAAACGCATACGACAAAAGTTCTGTTTGGCTGAGGAATAACTTAATTAGAGGCTGACCATGTACTTAAACGAGGGGAAAACACGGAAACTTAAGTTGATTTTTTTCATTGGGATAGTGAGAAAGGTTTAGGTCAGCGGTACTCTTTATTAGTTAAGA
This sequence comes from Holothuria scabra, assembly GCA_037179385.1. Lineage (NCBI taxonomy): Eukaryota > Metazoa > Echinodermata > Holothuroidea > Aspidochirotida > Holothuriidae > Holothuria > Holothuria scabra. Next base: position 1,126,356 of record CM074181.1, on the reverse strand, counting down.
TATTCGATCAGTTTTTGAGCAATACCGCAAAAATGGTGTAGCAGGCAGACAAATCGGTAACCAAACATTACACTAAATGTGAGAACTATTTCCTGGGGGAGGGGAAAAACTGAATTGGTTGGAGGGAGACATACGAAAATGTTTTTAGGCAATAATGAATTTTAAAAAAGATGAAAGATTTTGGGTAACGGCCAACTCTGATAAGAACCTGTAATCAGTATACCAAAGCGTTATTAGTAATTTTTAATAATAGTTACACAAACTGTGGTTCTTTCAAATTTTCTTCTCAATGGTGATGCTTAAAGTGGTTCAAACATGTTTAGAATAAAATTAAACTTTACTTGTAACCGTAATATTTATTTTTTGTTTAGACATTTTACTTTTCAAGAGATGTTATACAACCCAATTCTCCTGACCTCCTGAATGCAAGTTAGAGCAACTTACTTGCAGTCGGGAGGTCGGGACTAAAAGTCTATTCGATTCCTGCATTGTCAAAACGAATGCTTTCTTTACAAACAGAACCTAAGTTGCCATTGTGCTTGGTGCTCATCATAAGCAATGGAGTCGAGGAAACAAGCCAGTCAGGCAGTCACCCACAACTGGAAGAAGCCCTTTGCTGGCCATTTACGTACCCCTGATAGCCCCCTCAAAGAATTAACTTCCGTCGAGATGAATTCGCGTCAAATATATATCTGTCTTTAGCAATACCGAATTCCACAAGATTGATCCTTTTTGGAGAACAACATGACATTTTTAAAAAATATTTTGGATCAAGTTAAGTTCAACTACGATAAATGCTTCTCAATCCCATGTTTCGCAAACCATTTTAAGCCAGTTTAACAACCTAATTCGCAAGCAAATTTGACTAGTTTGACGCAAAATTCATTTCCAGATGTTTTACCCATGACAAAAAGGATGTAATGAGATATCAAATTCCTTAATCAACCTTTTTGGAACATCATGAATGTAAAAATATCTTCAACTTTTTAAATTGTACAAACCTAACGCAGATGTAACGTGTATTTCGTACCAAACATGCGAATAACTTTTTAAAAGCTTGCAAGATAAACTAACCCATGATCAGGAACGCTCATTGGCTTCGAAAATACAATTTAAATTTGAATGCAGATATGTTTTTATGTAATACAAAGGAGGTGGTACTTACCTAAGAAAGGGGACTCGTCTGGAGTAATGTCATTGGTCATTAAAGTAGTCATGTTGAGTAGATATTCCTTTTCAAATAATACATTTTATGGAAAAAGATAATCCAATTTTAAAAATCCACGGGTGGCTTCAGATTTGTTTCCAATTCTTCAGTGTGAAAAATATTACGATAATTTCCTGTTAGCATTCACTCGTACATACGCATACACACACATATCAGTGTAACGTTCAGTTTGTCACGGACTACCAGGTATATAATGATAGCTTGTCCTTTATGAACACGGTTAATTAAAACACTGTCCAAACTTTCTTGTATTTGATACTTTTAATTGTGTATTGAGAGACCTGATCATAAACGCTCTGGACCTTTGATCGACCAAAGCTTGCCTCACTCGATGAGGTCTGTCAATTCCTTCACCAATGTTTGTGCATGGATCTGCGTATACACAGTAAACTGTCTCGACGTTTTGCATGAAGCAAAGATGTAGGAGGAACTCTATCTTCCAACTTTCATCTTAAGACCACTTCCAAGTAATGGCTCGAAGAGCAAAACTGAGGAGAGGAAAGCGAGGTTTATTGAAGAGGCGGCGCATTTTTGTTTTCAGGGGATTTTATAGAGAAGATGTAGGAGGGCTCCTTATTCAATTATAAGTTCATTCTCGCCGAATTAATTAATCAAAGATTCAGAAGTGCCGCAGGTTTTGTGCATGTTTTATTAACTGTGTAATTATTGGGTATATATTGCCTATGTTTCGAGATACGCGGTCGCAATGGTGAGTGTTGTCGGAGGTCGTTGCATTCATTCATTGACTTAATAGAGGAGTATACGATATGGATTTTACACTTGGTTTGAATTGAACAGTATAAACGTCGATCATGAAAATTAGAGAGCGATAATGGAAAGTACATGAACGTCAATCAAGTGGTCTAAAAACTAAAAAGAAATGTATTTTGTGAAAAGATATAAATGTATTGGGTTACTGTAAATTGGCACCAGGGAATGATATTTTGCATAAAAATGGAATGTGTTTTAATCAAAAGACACAAAAATATACCCAACAGTGGCCAAAGTTGAAATGCGTGCGCGCTTTTGTGTGTTTGTACTTGTTTTGAATTCAAACTGAGTATCTGAATCAATTTTATGTACTCTGATGATAAAATCAATAGATTTCTTGAGCCCTCTAAAGATTGACCAATGGTCAGGTTATATGTTAAGTCGACGTGCGCGAGCGCGCGCGCGTGTTTGTACATATGTGTTTGTACATATGCGCTCACGTTCATGTAGATGGTTTGCTTATAGACGAATCCGAACAACAAGTGATGGTCTTATTGTAGTTGGCCATATCTGTGGTACCGGTATATACTAGTTAGATAAGATTTAACGACACACCAACACAAATATGTTATATATTGTCATAAATAATGTTCAAATACTGTTCTAGTCCTCCTGTTTAGTGTCCTCTTACGACAGGCGGGGAATACCGTGGACATATTCTACAGCCCCCAGTCCACGGGGGCTGATATTCATGTACACTATAAAAAAAGTTGTAAATTTTACAGCGAACCGCTGTCAGCAATATTGCCAACAAAAACGCGTTATTTTTACAGTCAATTGTAAACGACATAACGCAAATCCTGTAGAATTTACAGTGCAGCAGTTGTAAACCTAACAGTAAAAATTTTGTCGGCTGTACCTATGTAGAAGTACAGAAAGACCATAAACTGTTTTGCATTATGATTGTTATGCCGCACCCAGCAGAATAAATACAGTACAGTATTTTGCTAATGTCCCTCGTGTCTCGGGCATGAGATCCAGAGTTCTTTTTCTGAAAGTCCCCTCGGCTCTTTGGCGAAGGGCTAAGGGGCGAAAACCAAACATTTACACCCGGAGGAGTTCTGCTCCCTTAAGGAGCTAAACGTCCCAAATGGACGAATACGCCCTCTAAAGGGCAAACATGTGTGGTCCTGCTCTAGACTGGCTGAATAGAACAGAAGCCACACCCTGGATGCAGTTTAACGGTCATGCACAGGACGAGTCAGCATAATGTTAAGGGCTATCTGAACATCTAAGATCCAGAGTCCATGGCTTTTTTCTAAAAGTCCCCTCGACTCTCTGGCGAAGAGCCAAGGGGCGAAAACCAAACCTTTACTCCCGGAGGAGTTCTACTCCCTTAAGGAGCTAAACGTCCCAAATGGACAAATACGCCCTCTAAAGGGCAAACATGTGTGTTTCTGCTCTAGACTGGCTGCATAAAACAGAAGCCACACTCTGGATGCAGTTTAACGTCATGCCCAGATCCAGAGTCCATGGGCGGCGTTTATACGGGGGCTAGAAGACATTGAATTAACTAAGTAACGTAACACTATGCTGTATGTACCACGTCTATCACAAGTTGGTTATTATGAATAACTTTACTACACGATTTTTAAAGAAATACAGTTCATACATCTCTATTTTCTTTTCCTGTATTGATTGACAACTTATTCTTTTTATTCTTTTTCCCAAAACTGTTTTTTCTACAGATCCTATTAGTAAAGGCCTGACCAAGCATAAATTTACAATTTTTATGTCAAAATTTTGGCCATGCCCACTTAAGTAGGTAACAGGAGTTAAGGTCAGTTTGAACTTATCTGAAGGTTACACATTGCTTTATTGTGATATCACTACTAACATATACCCTGCAGATTGTTTACAGTGCAAACTTCTAACAAGTTAGATATCCTGTTAATTTGCATAATTGAAAAACAATTTTTTATGGTAAACACAAAATACAGAAAGTATGCTGTAATTTTATAGGAATTTGTTGTAAATTTTACAGTTTTTTTTTACAGTGTAGACAATAAATGAAGACAATTTAAGGCTGATTGACCCCACTAATGACTAAAAAGCTCTGATCGGATTCGTCTAAAGACGTTTTCGCTCCGAGAAACGGTCTAAGGTTCCCGCTGTCGGAAAATTTCTTTGCCCCTCAATCCACAAACGAGGTCGACGACGTTCTCCTGTACGTGACCCCGCAACGTCCATTAGTTTGATAACGTTACATTACACATTATGGCGATAGCTTGAGTTAGTGCAAACCTTTATCATGCACAAGACTATAGCAGGCTGCCAACTTCCGGCGCCTACACCCACGCCAACGGTGGCGACAATCCACGCATAGGACTTTACTCCATCATGCCACTGCCATAAGTTTGTGGTTATCACCTAGTTATACTAGAATCATTCAGTTTTTACACTTAAAAAACTGACCTAGTTAGACCTAGTTATACTAGAATCATTCAGTTTTTACACATTAATTTACTGCATTCAGTTGGTAATGCAATCCGTTCATCCTTTTTGCTAACATGCTATGACGTAACCACAAATTTACTTGACCACGACTTTGAGGTTTTTAATCAATTTTTGTCGGCAGCCGCCACTCGATCGGTTGTCGAATGAGGTAAAGACGTATATGCATTTCTTCTCAGCGTTTGATCGAACGTAGCTTAATGGATGTTGCTGCTGGACAAATTATCATGATGCTGCAAGAAACGCACGAGGTTTATTTACCCTCGTGTTAAGTCTCACTATAACGATGGGAAGAGTAAACCCATCTGAGAGTTTTTGCCGATCAATTCGTGGAAACGACAAAATACCTATTGCAAAGCTTGACTCGGTAATGCAGTCTTCATATAAATCAAAGTCAACTGCGCAACGGTAAATGGATGGGAAAAAAGCTTATTCAAATGGATATCGACCATATTTGGGCCATGGTTAATTGGTTGCATGCAAATGTGAATGTTTATGTTCTTGAACAGTTGAAAAACAAAACATCTGAGAAAAAATACATGTAAGACAACAGTGTTCCACAATAAGACATCATACAGTATTGCTTTCCCAACATTGATAATATTTCGGGACACGAGGGAGTTAGGTGTAGACTTCTCGACACATGTTAAGAAGTTACAATCTGAGCGTATAATAGTTTTTTGTTATTCCGCAAAGAGTGAAATTGAGAAGTTTTTCCTAATATGGAAAATACGAGCTATAAGGTCATACCAGATAGATATGGGAAGATGTTCATGACGTGTTAGGGAATATGAATAAAATTTGAATCTTGTGGTATGCTTAAAATAATCATAAATCTGCCTTAATAATTGAGATTCCGTAAGGCAGTGTCACAGTCATTCCAATAAATTATTCAAAATGGGAAATTTTCCTGTTTGAATGAAAAATGGGGTTGAGCTTACGTAACCAATTTTATAGGCTTCATCGTCCAACAAGTACAATTTAAAAGAGCCACAAAAACACTTAAGATCTATTGTGCTTTCTCAACAAAACGGGGTGGTGACAGAACTGGCGTATAGTCAGAGGGACACGTGGTGCCTTCAGTCGAATTCTGACACAGAATGTTGCGTTTGCCTTTTGAGATATATAAACACATTTTTCAATGGCCCTTCATACATTTTTTTTTTAAACGGATACATGAAAGTAAATTGGTATAGACAAATCCGATTAGCGCTTGTGTTTAGTGACTAGAGGCAGCCATTAGTGGGGTCCATCTGCCTTAAATCGTCTTCATTTATTGTCTACACATGAATTTCAAATCCTCATATTCAGTGAAACTGAAGGACGTAATATACATTTTAGTGTATATACACCCATGATACAGGTAAGCATAGAAATTGAAAGATTAAAAGGTGGTAGACTCCAGTTATGGCCGACTGAAATAAGACCACCACTTGCTGTCCGGATTCGTCTATACATTGAAGTCATTACATGTAATACGTATGGTGTACAGGAATTAATCATAGAGATACGTATTGCTATTGGAAATTTGTTTCAAAACGTTAAGGGGAAACGGGTTTTTCGCCCGATGGGTAAATTCGCCCTCTGGCTGTATGGGGCGCTTCTTCAGGCGATTTTCGCCTTAATCCGTGACATATATATATATATATATATATATATATATATATATATATATATATATATATATATATATATATATATATATATATACAGCTTCATACTATTCGAAATCGTGGACTTCTATCCCTCAATTTCAGAAGAACTCCTCCTAAAAGCCCTAGATTACGCCCAAACATTCCACAAAATAACTAAGAAAGAAATCGACATAATTCTACACGCCAGACGCACCATCGTCTTTAGCGACAACACACACTGGCAAAAGAAAAATAGCAACAACCTCTTTGACGTCACCATGGGAAGCTTAGATGGGGCAGAGTGCTGCGAGCTAGTGGTCTGCTACATACTATCCACCCTCCAAACCAAATACGGGAATAACATCGGCCTCTACAGAGACGATGGGCTCGGCATATTCAATGGCACTCCAAAAGAAATCGAAAACATAAAGAAAGACATCTGTAAAACTTTCAAGGATAACAACCTCAGAATAACGGCAGAAGCTAACAAGAAAATAGTTAATTACCTCGATGTTACCCTAGACCTGACCACATCAAGTCACAGACCATACCTCAAGCCAAACAACACCCCAATCTACGTAAACATTAAGTCAAACCACCCCCCTCATGTACTGAAAAATATACCAAAAGGCATTAACAGACGCCTATCGGAAATATCCTCATCAGAAACAGAATTCGACGAAGCTAAACACATCTACCAGAAGGCACTAAACGAAAGCGGATATGACCACAACCTTAAATACGAACAAAAAACGAAAGAGCCAAAAAGAAACAGACAGAGAAATATAACATGGTACAACCCACCGTACGACAAAAACATGAAAACAAATATCGGCCAAAAATTCCTACAGATTGTCAACAAATGTTTCCCCAAGGACCACCCACTTCATAAAATATGCAACAGAAACACTATCAAAATATCATACAGCTGCATGCCGAACATCAAAACCATCATCCAGGGAGAAAACAAAAGGAAAATCAACAAAGAGAAGGAAGAAGAAGAAGTAAAAAAATGCAACTGCAGAATCAAACAAAATTGCCCCCTCAACGGAGAATGCCTACAGTCAGGCATTATATACCAGGCTGAAGTTACAAGTGAAGAAACATACATCGGGCTCACGGCAACCGAATTCAAAAAAAGATATAGCAACCACAAATTTAACAAATTTAACAACGAAAAAAAGAAATCAGCAACAGAATTAAGCAAACACATCTGGGATTTGAAGAATGCCAAAAAAGACTTCAGCATCAAATGGAGGATTATCACAAAAGCAAACCCATACAACCCCGCAACAAAAAGATGTAACCTGTGCATAGCCGAGAAATACTTTATCCTATTGAAGCCGGACCTATGCACCCTGAACAAAAGAAACGAAATAATGACAAAATGTAGACACCAAAACAATCATCTATTAAGCGCAGTGACCTAAAACATGAAGTCGGTATACGCAGTTTTATTTTAGGCACCGAGGAGTGCACTAACCGTGTACGAAACAGTCTGTCTGCCTTACCTGTAAACTCCATCCTTTATTATCATACATAGCTCTTCTTAAGAATCGAGCACTGTTTTGGAGGTGTCAACCGAACTTCTATGCTAGTATATAAATATATATATATATATATATATATATATATATATATATATATATATATATATATATATATATATATATATATATATATATATATATATATAAATATATATATTTATATATATATTTAAATATGCCTACATTTATAAATATACATGAGCGTGAGTGTACATAGTGGAAAAGTATTAAAGTGCATTGCCATCTCATCCAGACTTGTGGCCAATGATTGCAAGCGTTCGACTTTTGATTTCCTAGGTGGTAGGTAGATGGTCTACCGGCAGGTCAACGTAAATAGATAGTCTCACATATACCTCATCTACACTGATGAAATGTACAGGAATGACAAATTTCACAACAATTCTGTGTTAATGGCGTTTAATAGTATACATAAGCTTAATTACCCCACGCAGAAACGGAATATTTGAAACTAGGACGAAGTAACGGCACTTCATTTTATCAGTTCTCCGCTAGAACTTTGGTCATTGTTCAATAAATATTTTGACATAGATTTGATACTAACTGGCCTCGCGAGTGATAAATTGCAACAGTGATTTTTTAATGGACATGTTTTTACGCAAATGGAGAGACTCATTGACAAGCCAATTGTACCTGAAAGGGCAAAGGGGAAATAACGTAAATCTAGCTACCCAAAAGTTCACAAAGTAGTAAACGTGAAAGCCACTGAACGTCCATAACAAAAACAAGAAATTTACACGTCAGCTTTCTTTCTGGGGGAGGGGGAGCACACATGTGAACATATGTTAAGTCCATAAAATCTTCAAACGGTTCATTGGATGAACAAATTTCGTGGGCCTTGCCCCTCCCTGGCCACAGATCTAGTTCACTGACACTCCTTCTTTGCTCCAGGCTTCGGTTCGTGGATTTTTAATGCTGCATTTTTAAACAATGTCGCAGCAAATGTCATGATTAATCATCTGAAACATTAATGTTAAATCCAACTTCTTTAACCTTGACTTTTCCAGAGACTGTTAACTTAGTCCGATCATTAAAGACCAAACGAAAAAAAATTGTGTATGTATTTTGAGACATTATTATTATTATTTTTTTTTTGCAGAAAGCAATCAACATCCTATTTCTTCAGTGCATGTTTGTAAGCCTATATGAAACACACTTGAAATTCTAATCGAAACTTTAAAATATTCATCTCCTATCTAAATAATTCATGACATTTTTTCCCCTCTGAGTATTTTTTGAGGTTTATGTAAAAGTAAATTTTTAGAGAAAACAACATTTCCCCCAGGAAAATGTTACTTCAAGTACTTTAAATTGCTTTACAAATTTCAGAGGGCATTTTCTTATTTTTAATTTATCACCCAGAAGAAAGTTGTAAATGTTTAATTATCGGTTGTAGAATTGCTTGCAAATTTACATTCAATCCCTAGCATTTTGTGCCGCAAAACGTTTTATATATCGGTCTTGATTTTTTTGTCGGGAAGCCAAAAATGACATAAAACCAAGTACCTTGAGTCACTGTGAGACGACCCACTTTCCTATTTATAGTTCTGACTCTACTCACGTAAAGTGCCACAAGTATCTTCTCTATCATATTCTTCACATGTTTCTTTGGGCATGATCGCTAGATTGACAAGTCAATGTTTGTAGGTATGGGCCTAGAAGAAGCAAAATAACACTTATTTTTAGCAGTGTTGCATATAATTACCTTAGAACTTGCCCTAAGTTCTGTGCCTATTTAGTTGTCGGGCATTTTTACGGTTCAAAACACATGCCGTGTTTTAATTCACGCAAACATCCACCTTTATTTACATAGAACGGTATATTATTTAAAATAAGGCAACCTTACTTTAAAAAAAAATCTCAAGTTCTTTACAAGATATAAGTTTATCACAGATAGATCGTTCAGTTATTTGGAGCTCAAAATTTGTTTTTCGACCAAACTTAAACAATTCAAATGATTCAACTCCCATTACTTCTGCAGTGCATATTATTTTAGGTGATAGAGCTAGCACTTGGTTTCTTCCTTAAATTAAGACTGAGGAACTGATAATGAATAGGGATTTTATTTGTGTGATATCTTTGTACATTTTACACTCAATATTGCCGTTTACAGGGCAACAGCTGTCGCCATAACTTGAATTAGCACAGTGTTATAGGCTTTCCCATTTCATATTTTTTCCCGAGGATAATGTGACTTTATTTTTCAAACAGTTATGCAATTTACCACGAGTAACTAAGTTTTTTAACTTTCAATAGGCAATATTGAACTTCTAAAATATTATGAAAGATACGTTAAAGCTAAATGAGGTTTAGCTGTTGCTTCAGCTAAACCTCACAGAAGTTTACATTGTTGCCCCTTTATCGTTTATATGGGCTAAACGACGGTTTTTTAGTACACAACATAATCCAATAAGGTATAACCAGGGAGTTGCAACAGATTGCAACTCCCCGGTATAACGATATGATGTTTTCAAATACCAAAAGCGTTTCTTTATGATTACAAGATATTTTTATTTTAAACATCATAAAGTCATTCTCAGTGACCCAGTAATCGGCTTTCAGTATAAATATAGTAATTTCCGGCGTCATCGTCGCAGTAGGGTCATCAAAAGTAGGTCCACTTGCAGACTTTTTTGGAAAGTATCTTAGGCGTAACTAGCTGTTTTTAGTTTGCGAGGGATTACATAGGCGTACGAGGCGGGGGACAGGGGCGGGGGGCAGACTCCCCCCCCCCAATTTTCTCAAGACCTAAAATTCGAGCAGGGATCTGGAAAAATTCGGGCAGCCGTTTGAGTCTTAAAACCTGGTTTGTTTCTACTTACACAGAAAACTCCTAGGCGCGCCCGAATTCCTTCAAACACTTGGCCGAAAAAATAATAACAAAGCATCATAGTCACGGAACAATTTTCATGAAACCTCTAAAAGATACCAAAATTCGCGACACATTCGGGCAGCTTATGAAAAAACAATTTTTCGTCAGCCCCACTTCATATTCTTCAAACCTTTGCCCGAAATGACACAATATTTGGGCAAAAGTTGCAAAATGGTTCCGGGATATTTTTAGTTGCCAGATTACAAGGGGAGAGAGGATGTATACAGTCCCCCAAATTTTGCCCGAAAAAATCAATCAAAGGCTATCTTGTGACGCACCATATCACTAAACGACAATCACCAACAGTCACCATAAGGCTAAAACGTACTTGGTCGAGAGGTATTTGGGCAGCATATGAATGAGATGAAGATTTTGCACTTTTCAAAATGATCCTCTTAAAATTGTGCGAAACTTTTTAACCTGCAGTGCTGTGAAACAGAAATTCGGGCAATGGTAAACAATTCAGCGTAGCTTGTTTGCTCACTCATACGAATTTAGTGCACAAATCTGCAAGTAAGTCTGCCCACAAATTCATCTGTTCATGTAAAAACATCTAGCAACGTGACAAGCCGGGTTTTTCTCAAACAGCGTTAGTAGAAAAATCATTTATATATAGTCGGGAGTTCGGCCCGAGTCATATAGACAGTTATATCAATTCAGTGGAACTGGAATTCAGGCAAAAGTCGCAACCATGGGCGTCCGGAAGGGGGGGGGGCATGGGGGTACCCCCTGGAAAATCAAACTTGTGAAAAAATTAATTAAAAATTGAAATAAAAAAAATTAAAAATAAATCATCAAAATATCTTCACTCACAGCGTCAGTTTCTACTCGTGAAATATGCGGACATTTGACCAGGAAGAGCAAAAGAGAAGATGGTATGCTGAATAGTGAAATCGCAATTTGGGGACCATCATTCATGATATCTATTGGAAATTTGTAATTGTAAAAACTATGCCACAATTGTACTAGTTGTCAGGTGTGTAGTGTGCATATGGCATCCGACTATTGATGAATGCGTTGGTCTTGGGATATACCAGGATAGGCTGTTTGACAGTTGTAAGTATTATCGTGCATAGGCGTGCCAGGACATGACCGAGAGGCACATTTCCCTTCAACAATATTTTACATTAAAAATTCTAAAAATCTAAAAATTACAGACATGAAATTCCTGTGTCAGGGCTGGGTACATGCAGCATATAACACTCGCCAAGTGTCGTTTCCGGCCATCTGGAGGGTTTGTAGGGCCCAAAATTTTCTTGTTCGCTCCGCGCCAACCGATGGTAGCGCTCCGCTTAGATAGTGTACACATTGAATCATCCATGAATGACCTTGCCCCCCTTGTAAAAATTTCTGCGGACGCCCATGGTCGCAACAGAGTCACAGACGGTACTCATGTTTTCAATTCCGTTCTACAGTTTTCCCCGGAAAAAGATACAAGACCAGGGGCCCATCCCACAAAGAGTTACGCAAAATCTTAAGTTTGATTCCCCATACTTAAGTCAACAGTAAATCATACTAAAGATTGTGCGTAACTCTTTGTGGAACGGGCCCCAGGTAATGTTTTATACATTCCCAGGTGTGGTATATCATTATATTATATTTTTACACATCTCAAATGTTTTTAAGGACGAACCTCATTTACCGATTGCTGGATCGGGGAAGAATATATGAATAGTGCCCTGTCAACGTCCCTTTTTTATTTAATGGGTACGGTTTGCGGGGATCAAGAGTGCCAAAACCGTTGATATGGACTTAGGTCGTTTGCTCACTGGGAAATAATTTGCGCCCTTATTTGTTTAAATGCATATAAACAATCTGCTATCTTGCTTGGGAATCGCGCGAAAATTGAGTTAATCGGATTTTAAGGGCCAATTCGTTGCATGGCATCCCCACTCAGGTAACTCGGGCCTCTGAATCTGAGCTAAACAGGCTGCTAAAACACACGGGATCCTTGTAAAGTTCGACGAAACTTACATTTAATAGGCAGCCGGAGTGCGATGCAATGCCATCCTCCCTTGAAGTTGAGAAGCCTTGGGATTTTCGAGGGTTTCTGAGGTTTTCAATTTTCAAAATTATATTGATGATAATCTCATGCTGCATGACGTAAAATAGTTTGTAGAACGCGCAAACAAACTCATTTTCCAATGACTGTAGCTTAATGTCGTCATCCAATGGTAGTTCCAAGTGGTACATTTCATCTGGGAGTTTTCTGACCTTTTTGTAGATTTGCTCATTTTTGGTGAAAAAATTATTGCAAACGAAAGTTCAAAATATCGACGGCTTTGATTCTGCTTATAAGCCTGAGAAATGCCATTTCCTGCTTTCTGAGGGTTGCGATTTTTCAAAATTTTCTGTACGCTCCGCGCCAACTGATGATGGCGATCGGCTTAGATAGTCTTTCGGGCAGAATTACATTTTTCGGGCAGACCCCCAAACTGAAATGCTCCCGTAAGCCTATGCGAGGAAAAGCTTAGGATTATAATAAGGGGAAAGGTTTACTGGAATATACCCCCTTCCCCTCTGTAAACATTTTGAATTGGGGAACATAGTTAGAGGAAACTTGATGCTATACATTTTAGAAGTTTGGGACCGTAAAAGGTCAAATATTGTAATATTCAACTGGTTTTATCCTGCAACATGTTTTAAGTTGATTTTACCAACCTAATTACCATATATATGGCGGTAGTAGCCAAAAGCAACAAGTAAGATATAATTTTAATGGAAAGATTTGATGGGAAAACCGTTGCTATTGGATAAAAATCTCATTTTTAAAGGTAGCTATTCACCACCCCAGACAATACCAATTTTAAAATTACCTTGGGCAGTGATAACAGGTGAGTTTGAGGCAGAATATCCCTTGTAGGCAAAGTGAAAATCAAAAGGAAACACGCCCTCGCATCAGGGTAACCATGACTAGGAAGCAATAGGAGGTATGAAGCATTATAATTTATATTTCAGGGTGAATGATTATCGCCCCAATCTTGTTTCTGTTAATTACATAGCAATATGCACACTCGTCATACTGTATCCACCTAACAAATAAAAGCTAGGACATTGAGGCTAAAACTACGTCCACAAGTCGTTTAATTATCTTACTGGAGGGTGTTTTCAACCCAACCATCTCCTCAGACTTGTCCAACCGTTGAAGGATTGACAAGAATTTAGAAATGGAATACGCTGGAAGCTTCACCATGCATGACTGTCACGGGAAGGCATCACACAGCGTTACTTTGATCACGAATGTGTGTTTCTTTTGCCGGGGTTTTGAACAGAAAGTAAGCTTTCGAGCCTATACATATATTTTAGATTGTACCACAATTCTGTTAGATGGTCGCAGTGTCCTGACTAACTGACATCTTTTGTACCGTATACTCTTTTACTCGCTGCCGAACTTCCGTGAAAGCAATTTTGTAATATCTTTGCGTAAGGGTGTTTGTGTTGCTGCCGTGTTTGGTATATTTATTCATCCAGGGAGGAACAAAGTCAAAAACTCCATGATTAATCGTATCAAAAGAAATGTTCATACTGTTTTGGCAAATGTCAAAATAAAGGTCACATAGGTCACAAACGAAAACCTTGAAAACACCATATTTCAAGGAGGAAACCAAAGACCATCTGAAGTATACTGGGGGAATAACTCGTTCGTTACTGACTGTTTCAGTGGACGGTACCTCCAAATAGTATCGTTTCTGGCCGAAATCTTGTACCATTTGAAATATAAACAAATAAAATAAAGAGAACAATCTATTCACAAGTTTTAATTCTAGTTTATATGTCTGATAACTTCGACGTGTTCCATAATAATGATGGAACACGTACAAACATGGGCATCAATCTGTTCTCAAAAGCGTAATAGTGGGAGCGGAGGGGGGACATGGCCATTTCCATCGAAAATATTACTCTGTTAAAACTTTAAAGTCAAGGGTGTATTTCCAAAGAGTATGGACACGACACCTTCATGATCCACCCAAATCGAAGCCCATTCGTGTGAAGGATGTTATGACTGTGCTATCAGGAATACAATTTAGGCAATGCGTATACTGATATGTTATACAGTACAGGCCTTCAAAACCAGTATTTTATGTTAAGGGGTCCCGTGCGTTACTGATTGCAAACTTAGGCCTATGATCTACCTGACAATGTTAGTCCGAATCTCTAAAGCACTGCTTACAGTATGATACTCTATCCAACGTTAATCCTTGCGACTACCGAGAAGTTTTTTCACGTATTACAAGGTGTGGAAGTCTTTGCATCTCTTTGCAAATAGTTGCAAGCTGTCTCTCAACCAAGTCTCATGACACTGAAACCAGAGACGCCGATCCTGGCGGAGAAGGGGAAGGGGATAGGTGGGCAAATTGCCACCGAAATGGGAAGATTGGAAGAACCAGTCTTTTTGTCCTCCCCGAAAAAAATATTAAGATAGATTAAGAATGCAACGGGAAGAATAAACAAAATATCACATTATGACATTGTGGCATACAGACTAGGGCTTGTAGAGAAAGTCAATTTGAGTGTATGTATGTGTCAATATGAGGAGAATATAAGCATGACTGCGTGCGTTTACATGTGCACTTGAACTCGTATGGGTGGATTGCGTATTGAAGATTCCGGTCCGGGACACTATCCAGAATGCTGGGAAATGTTTGTCCCCCATCTACAAACCCGATCTTGCAATCTTCAACATTTAAGGACTTCTGCAATGAAGATCCTTTAATTGAAATGTGGAGAAGATATCCTTGACTCTTTGACATGACGTAAAAGAAGTGTATTTGTCGTTCATTTCCACAGGAACCCTTCTTTGAAGTACTACTAGTGGCATGGTGTGGACACCTTGTCAAAACTATATAGTGGCGTAGAAAGCAATATATTGGGTTTGGACCATGCACCTCACCCTACCCCATTGACCAAAAGGTATATACATTTTAAATGATAAATTTTTCCCCTTTATTCGAGGGAGAACGATTAATTTTTAATAAAAACATTAAATGCCATAACTCATTTTCAAATGAAGTTTAACACTGAAAAAGGTGGAAATGTTCGTTTATTGCCTGTCATGCTGCACTAGATAACAATTCCAGTATGGGCCTATCAATGCCCTGTACAAACATTGAACATTGATAACATTTTGACACTTCAAGAACAAAAGAATCGGTCTACACAGATTACTCAACTAACAGGTGGAAAGGTACCTGATGATAGGTGTATATGAGAACATTTGAGTACGGGAAGCCAATGATGTCCTGCGCTAAATACGAAGTCTTGCTCGAAAGACTATGTAAGCGGAGCGCAACCTTCAGATGGCGCGGAGCGTACAGAAAATTTTAAAAACTCGCGACCCCTCATACAGCTAGCATGACATTTCTCGGGCTTGTAAGTAGTAGCTAAGCAGCAGGGGGTAAACAGACTTTTTCAGGGGAAAAGGCCAAATTTTCCGATTTTTTTAAGTGTGAACACCGCTGTATTAATAATAATAATAACAATTATATAACAGTTCTTATTCAGCGCCTTACACAAGGAATCTCAAAGCGCTAAAACTATAGGACAAAGTAAACAAATGAGTTTTCAAGTTAGTTTTAAATTGTCCAGCAGTGGAAGAGTTCTTGACAAAAGATGGAAGGTCATTCCACAGTTTCGCAGATACTGTTGAAAAAGCACGATCACCATAACAATGGGTAACAGATGACGGTACATTTAAAAGAGATTGAGAGCTGGGACGTAGTTCACGTAAAGGCTTGTAATTAGATATAAGATCCTTTACATATAATGGAGCAAAACCATTTGTATGTAAGAAGAAGGATTTTGTAGTTGATACGATGCTGCACAGGAAGCCAGTGAAGATTACGAAGAACAGGGTTAGGCGGGAGTGTGTGCCGAAGTTTGTGCCCCTTCCAAACCAATATTTCTAGATATCGAGCTTGTATTGCAGAAAGTTTTGGATTCTAGGTTTACTGGAAGAAAGTTATATAAGCTGGGGGATTACTGAAGAATCTGAACTTCCTATATTTGTTGCTAATCTGAGAATAATTGCACGAAGACTGAACATCGTTGTTGCTACATAATGCTATATAAGGCCTACAAACCGACACCCTCCGATGGATCTTTAAAAGATTCCCAAACTTTGTTGTCCTTTTAGCCCTTTACCGTTGTTTGGGTCCTTTTGGACCTATTGGGAGAGCTCGGCTGTCACCCATCTTTACTGTTTCACGCGGAGCTCGAAACTGCGAGTAGCTACCCGAAAATTCGGCCACAACAACGAGAGAGACAATAGTTTAAGGTCACGGGGTCAATGGCCTACGGAAGCCGATGCGGGACGGGCTACGTCCGCCTTTCCGCCCACTCCCGAGGCGCGCAAATATGCCCCGAGCGGAGCACAACGGTAAAGGGTTAAGACAAAGTATTTATATATAAGCACACGTTAGTCGTTCAGTCGCTCATCGCGATATCACAGCAAGTCGAGTCGCACAGTGTAAGACAAATCCTATTCCAAATGCGAACATCATGACTCCAACTACTGTAATTTGCAGCACTCGTGTACTTGTATAACGTCATATACTTTTACGGTAAGTCTCTAAAGGGGTTTCTTGTAATTTTGGCTATCGTTTTGGGAGTCTCAAAGACAGAGAGACTTAAAGAGGCTCATTGAGTTGATATTGATAACTTAATAATGAGAGTCTCAAAGGGTCACTATCACATAACAATGCTTCTAGTTACCATTACAAGTCAAGTTTCAAGTCCAAAAGTCACATAAAACGATAAAATTTTGAATTTCCTTGTGTCCTGACTTGTAACGGTTTGTTCATAAATTGAAAAAGTTTCTGGTCACGATCGTTTCGAAAACCGACTTCAACCGTTAAGCACTCACTCATAAAACAGTTACTTATGTGTAGAGTATGGGGATTGTCTAAGATTGACCATTTGTCATTGGTATTTGGAGAAAACTCAATAGGTTTGGAAAAATTTGGTGAATTTCATGAACCAACTGAATGAGCCACTTTAAGCCTAATTGTACGTAGCAGAAAGAGGTCCGCGCTTGCTGTCGAAAAAAAAAGGTAATAAAAAATGTCTATTTCCTTTTTTATAACGTAAAGGCAAATTTCAAGTAAAACATGAGTCTTTTTAGAACGATTTAGAACTCTTTAAAACCCCATTTCTCTCACCCCAACTTTTAACTTATTCCTACTAGGGAGCTGCCATTAACAATGGCAACGACAACTCCCTGGTCCTACTTAAGCCCCTCCCACAGCTGTCTATAACTCATCCACATCCACGTCCCGACTCAATCTCAATTTATTGTTTCAGGGTGAGTATACAAAATCTCATTGTGTATTCAAAACACAGTACAGTACATATTATGTAAAACGTGTTGCAGTTTTCCGTATTTTTTAATTTGCTGTCAATCAAAACGCTGTGCCAATTGGGAATTTCTGTGGGCTACTACAAAAATTGCAGTTTGGGGTGAGAGCTTTTGATTGAAATGTGGAGATCACATCCTTGACCTTTGACTTGACAAATGAAAGAGTATATCAACCTTTGCAATTAATGTTAACATACAAGATTACTTTTACAACTTTAAAGAGGAAATATCACTATAACTTGAGGTAGTGTAGGTTCTTGTGGGTTTCGAGTTGTAGAAAATGCCCACGGTATTCTCCGCCTGTCGCAAGAGGCGACTAAACGAGAGGACTTGCACCGTATTTGAACTTTATGACACTATATAACACATTCTTATTGGTGTGTCATTAAATCTTATGTAATTGAGGAATTGCAGTACACTCTCCTGTTTCATGATTGGTTCTTGAAAGTTATGTGGAAATATTTTTTCTCCTCAAATGTGAAAATAACTAGAGGTTACTGCTTAGTTTACCGTGTTATTATGCAACAAAGATTTTCTAAAATATTATGCAGATACTTTGAAGCGAAATTAGAGGACAGTTGTGTGATTTATCTTTTGCTTTAAAATAAGCATACATGGAGATAAGACCAATAAAGAAAAAAATACACTTTTGTATTATTTGTACAAATCCACAAAGAAAGAGTCTCAATTCTGGGAGTCAGTTGCCGACAGCAGTTCTTTGATATTGAGTTGGATAATGTGTTTCATTTCTTATTTATGTAAACTCTGTTTTGATTCACTCAGCTCGTCGCATGAGATGTACTATTGTCATAATTTTGCCAAGTACAATATGCATTTTGCATTGGGTTCAATTTACTTGAATCGTAAGTTTTGTGATAACTTGCACGTTTGAAGTTATGTTTATTTATTGCATTTATTCCAGGAAAGAAACCTTCAGTACATAACCGTTGTTACAGTGTGGTTTCGTGAAATTTCTAGGCGCATTACATGAACCCATACCAAGACGATAACACAGAATTGACGGTCTTGGAAAATTTACACTTTTTAAAGTACATTTTGCCCAGTTCAAGTTTAATGAACATTTTAAGTGGAATGGGGAAAGTACGCAAAAGATCACAATTAACGTTCACGTGTTGAATTATAGCTGTAAGACTAGATACTTGGACTGTATGTTCTGTGGGATCAACTTCTCACGCCGTCAGTTGCTTTCTTATCCAAAATTATGTTTTTATCTCATCGGTTTTTGTTAATTTCTTTTTATTTTACTTTTCTGAATTCTTTTATTACTCATTTAACTTTTATTCGAAGTTTCCTTTCTTCTTTGTTATGTACTACCGTCATTGTTTTATCTCTTCTCTAAATTTTGCCGTTAAACTTTTTGCCCTCTGGGTACCTTCTGTAGATTTGAGTATGTGTTACCATTCCACTTTCTGTCTTGCATTTCAACCTGTATGATTTTCGATGGGGTCACAACAAACATACCCCTGTGTCGACTTCGTTTACGAACCCGAACTGGATACACGATTGATAATGTCAAATCGCGGGTAGCGTATCGAAAACGTTTTCGTTATCGATAGTGCACCGAATAAAATCGCAAGTGATGTTTAAAGAAGGGTTTAGGATCAAATCAAGTTTCGATATGTTTGAGGAGTACTTATTCTAAGCATTTTGGTAAAATTTGCATTGGAATCCGATGTATGGTTCTCAAGATATGAGCAAGTAAACTTGTCAAATTTTCAACTAAGCACATATATATGACATCATATCCTTACATTAATGGACAGTTTTTTGTTTTCTTTAAATTTCGCACCCTATTTTCTCCTCAACAGTCCCATTTTATCACAATGTGATAGCATAAGTGGCATGAGATTTTTCAAACATTGCAATCTCCATGGGTCGGCCCTGTTCCCATAACGTCTGAAAAAACAAATGGAAACAAATCATTCCTTGTCAATGTAATGAAGTGATATAATCTTTGCTGCCTTCAATCCCACTTTGAAACACAAACCTAATAATCTCATTCGCTGATATCGCGATAAATACATATCCTATTTGAATGGAAATTTCACCACACTGTGTAGATTTGGTTCATCTTCCACATAGGAAAATAACATTTTAGCTTCAACTTCCCCTTTACGACAATGGTATACTTTGATGTCATTCAAAATCCGTCATAGTTTTACTGATTTTTCATGAAACGACATATTAATTTATATTCATTGCTTTTGCCCTAAAATGAATTCTGTCTGAAAGACTATTTGGGCGGAACGCCACCTTCATTGGAGCGGGGCGTACAGAAAATGTTGAAATTTTTGACCTCCCGAATCGCCGGAAATGGCATTTCCCAGTCACGGAAGTGGAATATTAAACTGTTATCGTTTTGACGTTTCATTTAAAGCATGTTTATATGCATAAAAAAATTGAAACAATGGAGAATGATAAAAAACTTACCAGATAAAATATACCTCTAACGTCTGTCCTGACAAGATTTTGGTTTAATAGAAAAGACTAGATGACAAACTATTGTGAAGTGCATCTGAGCATTCTCCCGTACGACTGTATTATTTTTATGAAACTGTTACCCTGACTATGGTACCTTTCTATTTTGCGGGTAAATGTTCGAAAGAATTTTGAACACTGGACCATTTCGGGCATTGTGTTGTGGGAGACTGTGAAGTAAAGCTTACAAATAGCTTTTTTAGGCTGCTCGAATTTTTAGACAATTTTTGAATACTTTTGAATTTCCAATGAAAATTTTTCTGTGATGTTGTTTCTTTTTTTCTTGCATGTATGTATATATATTGTTTTTAATTTTGGGCAAGCGAAGGAGTTTCCTGAGTATAAAAAACAAAACCAGGTTTATAATTCAAATGGCTGACAGAATTTTTGTAAAGATTCCTGTGGAATTTTATATCGCGCTAATTTTCCTTCTTTATTGGGCGGGGATAAGATCCTCCATAAACTGCCACAGCTTCGTGCGAGTGTCTCATTACACTCTAAAACCACTGTGGACAACTATACACCGACTCAAGCTATGGTCAAATTGACTTACACTATGGTTTAAAGTTACCAATTAATGGGCAAATGTGACCCTAACTTGGTAACTTTTAACCATAGTTTAAGTCAACAGTTTGACTATAGTTTGGGTCGGTGCATTATTTTGTGCCTGATTTGATGTTTGGATCGTCAACTGAAAATGGCTTTCCGAGTTTTAAGTAGCCGATAAATATATATATATAGTAATATAATAATAGTAATAGTAATGAAATAAATGTTGGCAGATTTGTTAGTAGGTGCAGGGATGTTGGCTCTGCATGTGGTCAATTTATGCTTTTAGTAGAGCACAAATCATCTTTGCTACCAGCATATAATGCACCAACCTGCCTCTGATATTTTTGTGATTGTCAAATAATGAAGACACGTCATTAATATGCCTGACCCCTTGAAAAGTCTTTTTTATGAAAAAAAAAATGGATTGAAGATTTTGTGAAAGGAAGTCTCTTATACATCTAAGCAGTTTCCTTGTCGGCTATGGAGCTCTAAATTGGATCATTCTTTGACGCAGTTTAAACCTACACAAGAGACAACCACCTTACCGAAACATGATTTCGAAAGCAGTAGATGCGAAATTAGAAAGCGTTGACGTGAAGGCTTTCTCTTGTGGAGCTAACTAGTCTGCTGAAGAAGAGAAATTCTCTATATTGTAGTGCCACCTCCGAGTTAGCTAAAGGGTGTCACTAATCCAGAAATGTTATTAACTTTATGACGAAGTGATAAATCCAAGCGTGGCACGATGTACTGATATACTGTACTTGAACTTTTTATTAGGCTATCCAAAGTTTCCCACCTGGCACTTCATTTCTTCAACACTATGAGGAATAAGATAAAAAGCCTACACATGGAGCCTACCATGTTATCGTAACCGGAGACCTTGAGACGTTGGCAGTTTTTACATTTCTACTTAGTTAGAAGGACTACTGCTTTATCGATCAAATAAGCTAACGGATGGTCGTGAAAGTCAAGGTAGTTGAGTCTTTATTTTGATGAAATTTTCTCCAAGTAGGAATAGATTTATAAAAAGCAAATTACTTTCCTTAGGAGTTAATCAGGCGGGAGAAAGTTTCTGTGAAATTTACCCCTAAAGCGGGAAAATAAAAGCTGTTTTGTGCAGAGATCTTTAATTAGGCCTAAGCAACCTACGGGCGTACTATTGCTAGTATATGACTTGGGTCAAGCAGCGGACAGGAAACTGGAATAGACCCTATATGCCATCTACGTGTGGGCGGTCGGGCGATCCCGGTATATCCAGTCCAGTAACCAGGCAGGTGTCTGGAGGGGTATAAAATTTTTCCAGGGAGAATTTTTTTCCGGGGAGCCGGAAAATATTCCAAATTGTTTTAAATAAATGTCCAGCTTCCGAATCAGTAAGGGGTACTTTGTCAAAATGGGGTTCACCTCCTTTCATTATTTCCCCTTCACTACAGGTCTGGGTATATCTAGATGGAGTGAAATATTCTTTAGACGACAACAATGACGCAGAGACAGTTTAAAGCAATCAGAGCCCATTACAACGGTGGCGTTGCAAATGAAATAATATAGTCCTCATGTATACTATGTGGGCGTAACCGCGAAAGCATTAAACTATCATGCTGATAAGTGATAACACTAGTAGGCGGTAGCCGTGGATCTAGCCGACATTATGCATGCTTGCCTACTAAAGTATTTGAAGAACTTAAACATCTCAAAAACATAGTAACATTGTACTGAGCTTTCACAAAATCCTGCAGTGATAATCGATGGAAAATCTGTTGTATATTCGGGACTGGCTAAAAACATTACATATTGTCTTCCTTCAAAACTTCTTCCCTCTCCATCTTTAAACTTCCCCACCACTTTGCCCTGAACTTGGAAATAATTCACTCTAAAAGGTGTTCGACGCGAAAGGACATATTTTCTGTGTCGGGTGGAATGAGCATTCTACAGAAAAACACTTGGACAAATGGTTTTACGGCAAGTGGATTTGCCTCAACAAACTCGGCAAAAGTTAGGATCAGACTGAAAAGTTGGTATGACGGGTTGAAATAATTCAAGTAGTGCTTCCACTTCTGTCATCCTTTGTGAAAAGAAACGTGAGACGACGATCAAGGAATACAGTTCCTTTTACAATAACACAGTAGTATATGAGTTGAGACAGATTCTTATGAACTATAGATTGAAAATATTCAAGTTTGCCTTATTGGCTTCTCTGGGCATAACGCATAAGTTTAACATACCACTAAACATTTAACGTTTTAAGCTGTTTCCAAGGTCCACCTTGTCCAAGACACGTTAAGCAAACAGTACGGTACTAGCGTTTTAAAAACTGTTAAATTATGGCAAATTTTGTTAAAATCGCAACAATTGCAAGGGTCAAAATTTGCTAGCCAACGTTTATTTATAATTTGCATCAAAGGTCTATAAAAATGAAATGTTAAAGAACTTTTTGAGCTACACAGAAAACATGAGGCACGCGTTTTCCTATAAGAACGGTCTGTCGGCAAAAATTAATATACATAATACATTTCATTTCGCAGTCCAAATCATACATTTAAACGTGTTGGTAAATTTTTGGTTCTTTCCTACGAAAGATGAAGAAGACCTCAACAACTTGAACTCAGGACGGCCTAATCCGAATTTGTTGCAGTATGACCGCAGCTTTAGCGTTTAGAGAGGCAAATAATGCTACCAATGTTATCGATGCTCACTAAAGAAGGATACTTTCCCACTCCATTTGAAAAAGAACCACGCAAAGTAAGACAATATTTTCAACAGTGCTAACACCTTTCAAATAAGATATATCGTCTTTTACAATTTACAATGGTATGTGGAAAGAGAGTATATTTGATAACGAGTACTGCTTGGACTAGTTTTGTGTCCATCAATTCACTCAAATGTCCTATGATGCACGTTTAGTGCATTCTTAGTCACTATTTGGGTCACAACTCTGCAAATAAAAGAACTGTTTTAGGTAGAATGATACATCAGTATATATGTATAGACGAATCCGATCAGTGCTTTTGTTTAGTGACTGCAGGCAGCCATTAGTGGGGTTCGTCAGCCTTAAATCGTCTTCATTTATTGTCTATATGAATTTCAAACCATCATATTCAGTGAAATTGAAGGAATCAAGATACAATTTAGTGTACATCAATCCATGATACAATTAAGCAAGGAAATTGAAAGGCTAAAAGGTGATAGACCCCAGTTATGGCAGACTGAAATCAGACCATCACTTGCTGTCCGGATTCGTTTACAATGATGCAGGAACGTGTCAAATTAGGGACGTCACGTCCCAAGTATTTCCACTCTTGCAAATACCGGCTGTACTAATATAATGAACACGATCTAAATTGTCGTCCAAGTAAAGATTTAAAGATTTATGATAGGTTGACGATTTCCCCGATACATTTATTTAGAATACAGGTGCAGTTCTTATTGGTTTTACATAATTTATACAAGTTGAGCTTTTATTTAATCCTAACTAACAGTTCCATGTTAATATACTGCCACGACAAACAAATATTCTTGGAACATCTATAGAAAGACGGACATCAATAACAGTGTATTTGTAAAAGTAAAATTGCCTTCAATGCAGCCAGGGGTCCTCTTCGAGGGAGCGGGGAAAGATGGGGAATTTCCCCTAGATTTTTTCCTTGCCCCATCTCCCCCCCCCCCCAAGTTAGGTCAGTTAGGAATTTGGTAAACCGAAAAGTAAATTCAATAAACCTCCCCAGAGATATGCTACCACCTCAGACCTTCCGGGGCTTCACCCTGGACCCCGTCTCCCAGGAACGGGAGCTTTGGACTCGGCTTCGCGCTACATCCGAATGTTTTTGCCCCCAACACTATCATTTGCCCTTACTTTTTCCCCCAATTTTGACATTCTCGCACGACCACCGATATGCAGTTGACTTGTTGCTAAAGCTCAAAATCTATCAAAAGAACAAAATGCGAGATTTTTTTTAAACATTTCAGACGGGATAACACGACGTGGTTTGTGTTGGGTAACTGATACTACATTTAGTTTTAGTTTATGGAATAATTCTCACACAGAAATGTTATCGACCGGTTTTCAAGTACGAACGTGCTTTTTTGTGTGGAAATGAACGTTTTATTGATTTGCCAATTGAATGGATGCAAAATTTGAAGAGTGCCTATTTGAAGAGTGCCTATTTGAAAATTTCTTGGGTTGTTTTGATGGAGTTTTGTCTCAACTTCTGACCTTTCTGACGATTTGAACTAAAGCAGTTCCCACGGTCTCCTCCTCCAGTGTGGGTAGTTGGATTTTTTTCTTCTACTCTATTGCTTACGCCGAGTATAACGCACAACTGAAATAAGTCCAATTTTTAGATTCGTTTCTCTCTTAAGAGTAGGTTTGGGAAGCAAACCAGGACTCTCAGGGTGAGGGAAAGATGCTCTACCACGTGACCAATTCTTGGAAAATACTTTTTGAAAATTCAACTTATTCTGACTGTAAAGAAAAATTAACACTAAAGCGTTATCGGATTACAATACGATTGCTTTCAGGTTTAATTTAAAATTTCACCACTTCTGGTCTAAAAGAACTAAGTGTCCGATAGAAGCAGTTTGTTGATGTGACTTTACGAAATAATGACTATTCTAGCGATTTCAATTAGTCCTGTGATGTAAGTCGCATACTTACACAAATTGGTAAATTTTCGGTCCCTTCTGACAAGACCACGAGGAAATTTTAATTAAAACACGCAAAACTGGTGATGAAAGATGAAAATTGCGTTATTTAGCTTTGTCTTCAAAATAAGTTTGGGGGACTGCTCTTTACCTTTAAGGTTCATTGCGATGTCTGTGTTGAAGACCATTAAATGATTCGTAAAATGTTTAATCCTTTGTTTTTAATTCGTTGTAAGTGTTAAGCCAGTGGCAGGCAAGCGGACGGCCGAGCAAGTAGGGAAATAAGTCGCCCCATTTGAAATAATTTAGTTCAGGGTGTAGGAAAAAATTGTTTCCGGTGGTTTGGTATGAGCTTTATATAGTAAAATAAGAGTATGGAAGACCTCGTCTGAATGCGGTCCTGCAAGTTTTCACCACTTCTGGTCTAAAAGAACTAAGTGTCCGATAGAAGCAGTTTGTTGATGTGACTTTACGAAATAATGACTATTCTAGCGATTTCAATTAGTCCTGTGATGTAAGTCGCATACTTACACAAATTGGTAAATTTTCGGTCCCTTCTGACAAGACCACGAGGAAATTTTAATTAAAACACGCAAAACTGGTGATGAAAGATGAAAATTGCGTTATTTAGCTTTGTCTTCAAAATAAGTTTGGGGGACTGCTCTTTACCTTTAAGGTTCATTGCGATGTCTGTGTTGAAGACCATTAAATGATTCGTAAAATGTTTAATCCTTTGTTTTTAATTCGTTGTAAGTGTTAAGCCAGTGGCAGGCAAGCGGACGGCCGAGCAAGTAGGGAAATAAGTCGCCCCATTTGAAATAATTTAGTTCAGGGTGTAGGAAAAAATTGTTTCCGGTGGTTTGGTATGAGCTTTATATAGTAAAATAAGAGTATGGAAGACCTCGTCTGAATGCGGTCCTGCAAGTTTTCAGAATCATTATAAGTCAGGCTTGGCAATATGCATTTATGTTAAAGAGCTAAATTTAAGTTTGATATGTTAAAGAAAAACTTACCATAGATATTCTGGTAAAAGTTTTATTCATTACCCATGTACAATTCTCGAGATTTTAACAATTGAAGTTGACACATTTACTATAAAAACTGAACTTGAAGCAAGCAGGTGTGATGTCATGGATTCACATTGTTGGCCAATGTTTTGGTTTTCTTTATTTTACATCGTATTAGTCAAAGTTTGACCTTGAGCTAATAAGGTATGCTATCTTGCCCTTAAGGCATATGGAGTTTTTAAAATTCCATTGCTCGAGGTGCACGTATGATATCAATATATTAGAGATTATTTGCAAAAAATTGGTGGAAAATTTTAATTTAAAACAAAACATTGGCCAACAATGTGAATCCTTGACATCACGTCTGCATTCTTCAAGTTCATTCTATGTGCAAAATTTGCCACATTCAATTGCTCATGTCTGGAAAACCAAACATGGGAAATGAATAAAAATTTCACCAGAATGGTTAGAATATGTTTCGTCCAAACTTTCAAAAGTAAATTTGGACTCCGGACTTCTCTTTTTTGTAAGTTTGGTAAAACCACAGTATGACCGTTGTAAACAGCATCAAACAGTAAAAGGTTTATTAGCGTTCTCTACATTTCTTAAAATTTTTCACCAACACTGGTCACGTATGTTAAATTACTGATATTGGTCAAACTTTTCCCAATAACTGTTTGTTATTAGGTAACCAGCCTATACGGTTACTAAATACGAGAAATATTGGGGAAAACTTTACCCAATTTCGCTAAACCAAATCAGTGCTATGTAAGTATTATACATGGTGGAAAAGGAAAATGTTGTTAGGGTGCACCCCCGGCCCAAATAATAGGATACTCCCTGCCAAAAATTACGGTGCATTAGAGAATGTCACTTGCAGAACGCGAAATGCGCCTAAATTTAAATAAAGTTTTTTAAACAAAAATAATGAAGTATCGAACTTCCATTACGGAAAATGTTGGAAATTTTTCTGAAGGGATTTAGGATTCTCAGAAAAATCTGCCCGTCTTTCTACAGCGAACATTCTAGACTGACTGAAAATCTTAGTTGTTACATTGATGCCTAATCTTAGACAAGTGGGTTGATTGATTCTCCGAAAAGGTTAAAATATTCCACAAACCTCGTTTGCCCTTTTTACAGAAAAAGTTGAAAATCTAGGGCTTATATTGGATCAAAGTTGGAATTTCATGAAAGAAAAAATTAAGAAACAGCCGATGTGGTGTCACCTAATTATGGCAAATTTCCATTTTCCAGGGTCAGTGGGCAGCTTCCATCTGATTCCTGTAGACGAATCCTAGCAGCTGATCATGAAACCGGACATTGGTTAGTTCCAGTAGCCTCAAATCGTCTTAATTTAAATTGAGTTTATTATTTTATTGTGCAACCATCGATGTAACAGAAAAGCGCTGATGGACCCCAGTTATGGAATACTGAATCAGACCATCACTTGACTATTCTGAATTTGTCTATAGCTAGGCCACTGGTATAGGGAATCACTGATCTATATTCATTTGGATCAAAATTTCTTAAAAAAATCAAAGTTTAAACGTTCACTTTTATTATCATAAGAACACACGTCAAGCTACATTTAGGGCCGATGCGAATTGTTGAACAAGAAATTTAGCGCTTATCTCTAACCTAGTACCTTACAAAAAATACAATCGACAATAAATGAAAACAGACAATCAAGAAATTTAGCTCTTACCTATCCTAATCCCTACCTCCGCCTCTCACGCGGAAGGCCCGGGTTCGATTTCCAGGCTGACAGGTCGCGTCATACCAAAGACTCTAAAATGGAATCTACTGCCGTCGTACGTGATGCTACGCATAAGCAATAGAGTAGGGAAAACAAGCCAGGGAGCAACACCTGGAAAAAAGGTCGTGGCCGGCTCGACTTGAACCAATAGGTTGGAAACTGTGCCGTAAAAGTCTAACTAATTAACTAACCTAATCCCTAACCCTAACAAAACAATACAATCGCCAGAATAAATGAAAACAGACAATCAAGAAATTTCTTGAATCAGCTGTTTATTAATCTGTCATGATAACATTTATTGGAATATTAAAATGGCAACAGTCGCTCGACAGACAGATTTACAATTAAGAACGACAATTAATGCATATAAATAATAAAGACTATTTAAGTTATTCGATCTTGAAGGAGCTAACCACTGATTGGTCGGTTACGAAACAGCTTTTTCAACTTCTTGGTTGCTTAATTTAATAACTAAATTGAATTTTGTCATTATGCAGTAGTCTTTTATATTGTATCACCTGATCTCCTATACAATATCACTAATTTAAAGGGCAAGAGCAGCTGGCAAAAACTCTATCTCCTTGTTTTCTTTTTATTTCTTTTCAAGGAATCTTTTATAATGTTTAACCCTTTACCGTTGTTTGGGTCCTTTTGGACCCAGGCGGAGAGCGCGGCTGTCACCCATTGTTACTATTTCACACGGGGCTCGAAACTGCGAGTAGTTACCCGAAAATCCGGCCACAGCAACGAGAGAGACAGTAGTTTAAGGTCACGGGGTCAAAAGCCTACGGAAGCTGAAGCTGATGCGGGGCGTGCTACGTCCGCTTTCCCGCCCACTCCCCAGGCTCGCAAATATGCCCCGGTTGGAGCACAACGGTAAAGGGTTAAAGATTTCGATGTTTTAGATTCCATGTAAACAGGAGGAAAAATATTATCACATGATTCTCAAGAGCCAATCATTTAACAGGACAGTCTAGTATACTAATTTAATTTCGGGTGACTGCATTTCCCCTTTAAAATAAGTGAAAGGAAGGTCTTGACTTTCCCCCAAATATAGTTTTACACTCGTACAGAAGTAAAAGATGTAAATGTACAGACGCAATCGCCAGAACTGATTGATGGCCCGGAAGACTTAGACAGATGACTCGGAAATTGACATGATTAACTCGGAATATAATTAGGCTCGTGTTTACCTTCTTTTTTTTTTTTTTTAGCAAAAACCATCAATAACAGTCGATTGCTTTGTCTTCAGTTTTTTTCTTGAAATAAATTACTACCACTGTGGGCAAAATGACGTCTCGATCTTTTTTCAGTTATTACAAGCATTTGAACTAGAAACCGGTTTACTCGATCCCCACCACACTTCATCATTTAAAGGTCTTCGTGACACACTTTCTTCAAAAAATGTTTCAAAAGTATTTTGGTCTGAAGGCGACTTGCGGGTGGGAAGAGGATTATCGTGTGTGCACGCACTCTTGCGGCGAGCCGGAATCTACGCAAAATGTCTGATCTGCAAGTAGTGCCAGGAGGGGACGAAGATTTCTCATTCTGCTCATCTCTACACGAACACTTTGCACCCACGGGGTGACATCCACACAGGCGCTACGCAGGCTCATCTGCAAGTACCGGCGCATAGCCCGCTGAATACAAACGAAACAAATGGACTTCGATTGTTGACGTCCAAAATTGTAAGGTTTGTTTAAGATGTTGCGAAAAGTGGTATCCAGTGGCAGGTAAGGTGTGGCGGAGTGTAGAACGGATTGTCGGATTCTTTAATACCAGCAGATGCAGCGGCCGGTTGCACTGATACACGAACGTTGAATATCTTTTCAATCAAACTGTTTGATTTGGTTTACCGTTTTAACAGATAAAGAGAGTAGCCTAGACTGAATATCTGTTTCACTTTGATTTAATAGGGTTCCTATACTTTTAAAGGGAACATATAGCTACCACTGACAACTAAAAATAACGTAGTCTACACTATTTCATACGAACAGTTTTTGAGAATAATTGTAAAACATTCTTTTGACTCAATTAATGAAATTTCATAAATTATGAAAAGCTCCATGATTTTCTTTGGATATGAAAAAGTAAAATATTGATAAATCGCGGAACATGTTCGTTGAAAGAAATTTGTGAGACTCAGCCTCATGTTGTTTTACACTCTAAAAACAAAAGAGTGAACTTAATCACTCTTTGATCGAGTGAAAAGTGTAAATTCGCTCCATTAGAGGGATAATTCACTCCAAGAGGAGTGAAGTTCCCTCCAAAAAGAGTGAAGTTCACTCTAAAAAGAGTGAAACTCACTAGAGGAAGAGGGAAAATTCACTCTTCCACGAGTGCCTGCAATGATCGCTTTTTTTTTTTAAGAGCGATCATCGTGGGCACTCCATCAAGAGTGAAACTTCGCTCGTTTTAAGGGAATTTCACTCTTTTTGGAGTGAACTTCACTCTTTTCGGAAGGAACTTCACTCCTCTTGGAGTGAATTATCACTCTTATGGAGTGAATTTACATTTTTCACTCGATCAAAGAGTGAATAAGTTCACTCTTTTGATTTTAGAGTGTATGGTATGTTTAGGGTTTTGCCCTTATGCTCTTTAACCCCTGTGATACTGTATAAGCGGTCTTCTCAGACGAAACCGATTGATGAGTTCTGTTTTTGGACTTCTAATTCTTGAGCTGTCTTTTTTAAACTCATTGAAGAATTATTTTATAGCCCAGGTACATTATTGCTTGTCTACTGCAGGAACGTGGCTCGGGTCTCATTATACCGTCAGTCAAAGGGAATAGGCCTATAAAGTTTGACATTGTAATTAAGCTGGGTTGCTTTATGTACGTCTTTCAATCGAATCTGAAGGACAACACCATTGTTTTCATGGGTGTGCGGCTTAACGGTCCTTCATTAATTAAGGCTCCTCTTTTAACGGCAAACCGTTCAAAAAGTTAATCACTTTAATTAGACCGAGGTTTTATTTGCACGTTCTTGCGATTTTATTTGCGTGTTCCTGTTGAATCACTTCTTCAGATGCGAAGGAAGACCAGCTGATGGGCACACTGTCTCAGGATATTTCTTGATTGGCTGTTGTAAACTGCTTTTGGTGATGAAAAAGTTTTGCAAGCAGACAATAACATGGCAAATATAAAATGCATAGACCATGCGTTTTATCAGTGATTCAGGTTTTTTAAAAAAGTTTTATTTCACAACTTTAGAAAATAGAAAAGGTCGCGCTTTTGAAAACATTTTCACAAATGACAATTTTGATGAAATCCATCTCGCTGTTTATACTCTTCCTCGAAGTTAGAAGAAGAAGGAGAACAAAAAGTGAAGTGGATCATTAAAACTCTGAAGAATAGCCTAAACAAAAATGGGAAAGTCCATCACAATACGAAAGAAGACATTGCCATAAATTTGTGACAACATTTAACCGTTCTTTTCGCCCACATGTTTTGAATTTAGTTTTATTCTGTACCCCGATAATATTTTAAAGGTAGTTTTTAATGTCTGCCCAAGATTCAAATTAAGTTTTTTTTTCTGCGGTCTATTTGTTCTTAAGATTGACCCCAAATTCGGTTTTTAAATTTGCCAAGTTTGAATTCAAACACTTCAGCTAAACATTTACTTAATAACAGGAATATGGTGAAAATGCCACAACGATGAAAGTCCGAGAACTACGAACCACGCAAATGTGTATTTATGGGAGACATTGAAAATGATAAAAGGTAAACAAACTTCAAGTGAAACCAGCCAAAATAAAAAAGAGAAAAAATGATCTATTTTTTGTGAGTCAGACGAGATTGACAGGGCAGAGGAAATATCCATTAGTCAATTTCAGGTGTTGTGGTAAGGACAAGAAAAGCGGTAATTACTTCTGGTGAGTGAAATTTTGAAAAGTGAAAAATGAAAATAGAGTTAAGATAAAATTTACCAGGTAAATTAATATATAAATAAAACAATGGATAAGAAATGTCTGGTGACTTTGATAAATATATTTTTGGACAAACAACAATGTATTTTTTTTATTTCAGCTGAGTCTTGTTAGAAAAATTGTGGACACAAAAGAATTGATAAATTTTTTTTTTTGTTAGGTAGAGCAGTAAGCTTCTCAGGTCGTTTCATGCAGGGGCCATCCCATGAAATTTTGACGAGAGGTAACTCTGTTGAAAGGATTATTTCCGCGGCATTCTCATCAGAACAGAGTCACCCAACTTCAGGTCTGACTACGCCTAAATGAGTTTTGTGAACAAATGCGTACAACAATTACGTGAGCAGTGTCCATAGCTACACGACAACCGACTTAAAAAAAGAAAATAGAAAAAGTTAATACTCACACAAGCAAAGTTCAAATTATGTTAACAATCTCATTTAATTCCTTTTTCAAAGCTACAACAAAAAAGGCTGTATATAATTTAGAAAACTGTATATTTTAAAATAATTAGAGCAACCGTGATAACACGTTATCAAAATTATGAGGGCATGCACATTTCTTGGAGACAACGCCCCTCATTTGTGTAACAATAATTCAAATAATCGGATCACAAATCTCGCTCATCAAAATGCATAAAATTGAAGCAATATGAAAGATGCGTAATGTACACTACGAGGTCAAAGGCATACAGTCGTCATTCTCAAACAGCTCACACAGGTTAATTGAAAGCCCCGCGTGCTTTCCTTTTAAGTTGTTACACGTTATCCCACCTTACGCCGATACGGCTAAGTTTATTGAGGAGTTATGCCCCTCCCCCGAATAGAGCCCCCACTTGGAAATTCAAAGTAAAACCTACCCGGTTTATAAATTACACCGTTTGAAACTAATGAAAAACCACATACTTAGTGATTTTAGTTACGGTTTGAGCTTATTAGCAGGCCACATCGTCAGCCTTATTATAAAGTTCAGTGTATTTCGTTTAAAAACACAATTACATAGATGCATATAAAAAACAAGATGCAATGATAGCGTTATAAACAGGACGCTAGAGAAACAGAATTTTTTTTATCGTAGCCAGCGACCTTTAAAGTAAAGAAAGAGAAAGATGAAAGAATAAGAAAACAGGTAACTTAAGACCTATTAATTTAAAACCAAAAAGAACTAAGAAAATAAGGACTTGAGTCCAATTTGGCATGAAGCTTCAGCAGCGTAATTGTCTATCAAATGAGATTTGACTTGATTTATACGAACGAGTCGTTCTGTGCCTCCTCGCACCAGAGATTCTAATCAAGCTGTTGGCTCAAACCATGAAATAATTTAAACTAGGAAACTGTCTGTCTGAATTAATGGAGTGAAGTAAATTCGAAAACGACTTAGACCAGGCTTCCTCAATTAAATTTTCTGAATCACCGCATTGCTAAATGTTATTGATATAATGTGCCACTGATCGCCGTCCTGGGGGAGGGGTATAAGAGGAAGGGGTGTCCCTCTCCCCTTTTTAAATTTTTTTTGCGTTTCAGAGGGGTTTTCATGCAAAATGGTGCAAAATTTGTTCAATTTTCCCGGCCAAAATTTTTCACAAAATTTACAGTTTTTGTCGATTCACAGGTAACGGTGAATCGACAAAGCACTGACTCTAATGAATGTAAACAGTGACGGTGATTTTAATTTCTTGTGAGAACAAATAGGACGTTATTATATCCTTGTCGGTATGTGACATCAGTCTGTGGGAAATATTAGATTCACTTACATTACCTATTTTAGAGATGGAACAATTCTTGTCAAGTAAGTTATGAAAAGTTATATTTTTTAACATTCTCCCACTTGTGGCGGGCGCGCCGCTATTTGAGGAAGCCTGACTTAGACCATTCGGTACATGTCAAGATTTACATCTAAACAAACTACTGTACGGGTAAGATAGCCTCCTGGAGACGGCTATTTTAGGGAGAGTGATGTACTAAAATGGCTTAAGGCAATGGTAATTTTAGTTGGAGGAGGAAACTTCCCTTGGGGCTTTGTTCCTGTCCCACTTAATTCGGGCTGCGCATAACTTGTAACTGTACTGTGTTCTTGCGCAAACTTTCCATACAACTAAAAGGAATAACATGATAAATAATCTAAAGCAAGAAGAAATACGTAGGTGTATACTTGCAGCTATTTTGACGAAGAAATAGTTAATAGTTCTCGGAACCAATCGAAAACATTTTGTTTAAATAAGAGAACACTGTTATTAATATAACAATCCAAACAGTTTTTGCACTTACACTTTAAAAAATTATCATTAAAAAATTCTTACAAATCATGATATTACGAAACTTTTTATTGAAAAAGAAACATTTGTATTGTTGAACTGATTTTTCACATTTAAGTGAGTTTTTCTCACCTAGTCGTTTCAACTGGTATAAATTTCTGTTTCATACATCATTTGCATATATCTATGTACAGCATGTAATATATAAGCAACGCGTTAGTCATGTACACCCACGAGCCTCTTAAAGGCAGTTATTCATCAACCAAGATAGTTCCAATGCTCCTCACCTACTCTTCCCCCTCCCCCCTCACAGCTGTCTCCAACGCATCCTTACCAAAACACAATCTATTGCCTACTGGGACTGTCCTTGCGAGTATGCAAGGTCTCAATGTGTAATCAAAAACCAGGCGCGTAGCCAGGATTGTTTCATGCCGGGGGGGGGGGGGTGTTTGGGGAGTAGGGGCTCCACATGAGGGAAAAGTCTAAGGATAGAGAAAAAAACCCGCTATTTTAGGTGTTTCTTGCATTGCAAGGTTGGGTCATGGGGGGGGGGGGGGATTCTGACCCCCTCCCGTGGCTACGCCACTGTCAAATGCTCTCAGTATACGAAGTGTAAATGAGCTACGCTCCATTTTTGTAATTCAATGTCAATCAAAGGGCTTTGCCAATGAAGAATTTCTGTAGACTACCAGTAAAATATATAGTATTTTGGGTTGATGAATGACTCCGTAAAATTAATCGACTTTGCAGTGCTGTAATGAGGGATGACTCTCCAAATGTTTGACAACGTACTGCACGCATTTCAACAACGGCATAAATTTAAGACAATACCAAATTTCATCAACAACTTATGTTTTCCAATAATGTCGTATTATGCTATTGACCAACACGATTCATCAAAACCTTGACATGATATCGTCACTCAAATGAAGCCCGAATTGGTCATGTGACTATACCTAAACCAGTCTTATCGTCCTTTTCTATAAAGCTGAGTATTGGGCCATGTTTAGCTGCAACATAGCCTACTGAAATAATGGAACTTGCCTTAAGGCAAATCACATCCCAACCAAGCCAAAATTTTTGTAGTAGTCTACATAAATCTTCAATTGGCACAGCCCTTTGATTGACATCTAGGTCGAAAAATGCAAAGTATTATAGCTCATAGCTCATGTTGCACAGTATGTACTTTGCTGAGGATGCTTTGGCAACACATCCGGGTCTTTTATACTTACTTTGAAGCAGTTAACTAAAATTTTGTCTGGACTAGGATGAGTTTTACACAGTTTTGGGAGGGGCTTAAGTAAATAAGTTGAGAGAATTGGAACTGTTTGGGGTGAAATAATTAGGCCATGAAAAGGACATGACCACCTAGATCTTTACTTACACACAAAACTCTGAGCTTACGTCACAAGTGTGTGCACAGGTGGATTCATCAGTTTTCCAATAGAAATCGACTTTCCACGAGAGTTAATCCAAATTTCATCCAAATTGTTGAATTAGATATCCACCTAACGTCGAGACGTAATTTAAAAATTAGGGGTTATGCTCAAGTAGTTTCGATGGACATCACGAGGTCAACTGAAGCTAAACTTGACCATTAGATAAAGTATTTTATGCAGGAAGTAAAATTCTCTATAAATTCTCGTATTAATAAAACTTTTTTGTTTTCCCTCTCTCAGTTGCCGTTTGAAATGTTGAAAATGACGTAAGGTAAAACAGCTGATCTTTGACGGACGTCAACCATACCACAGAAGTCATTTGGCAGCGATTGGTTACTCATTATGTTACAGAGTAGCAACTTTTTCTTTCGCGTAAAAGCGGACACAACGATATAGTCCACTCGCTTACCATTGTTCTTGCGTTGCAGTAAGTGCGAAACCACGCCGACTAGCTGTATTCTGTTTCGAGGCGACACCTTGAAGATACCCGCTCCGGAGTAACCCGGCGAGGCCGTGCAACGCTTTAAGTGAAGAACGTTTCCCTCGTGGATGTATCGAGCACCGCGAAAACTGCAGACGGTCCGCCACATCGAACCTGGGGACCCTGTAGGGAAGCCCGCAAATTGTATGAGTTGGTTACGGGTGTTGTCCGGGTCCGTTTGGGTGATGGCCACACGAGGACGGACCAGATAGGACGGTATTCGGTGGCGAAGAGTTATGACGGAAAAATCGTACATTGCACGAAACTTGGAGTAAGTATCGGAATTTGTCCATTTACGTGGCAGTCGAATTTCTACCGCACTTGTTTGGGTAGTTCGACGATTATGGGACGGGAATTCGACGTAAAACGTTCTCGAGTTGATCGTCAGATGAGTGCCGTTATGGACACAATGGGCCGCCGTCAGAACATGGCGTGTGGTTAAGAGGGTCCCTGTACAGCCCACTGATAGGCGAATAACGGTGCTAAATGGCGACTTTCGTTTCTCGTCTTTCTTTAATTGTCGGTCATGTCCTCGATCGTAATTGTTGTATGACGTATGACGTTTGTGTCGTAATTTAAGATCAACCACCTCCAAATTAGTTTTTTCATGCAATTTATTACTTGAATGATTTGACGATGTCATGTCCGTGTCCATATTAAATGATCGTGACTCCATTACAGCATTTTTACTGTCACTGATCGCCTCGTTGGTTTCTTCTGCGTCTTTGAATTGCATGAAAGGAGGACTTTGATTGGCAGCTGCATTTTCCGAAGTGTAGCTCGTAAAGCGTCTAGACAAATCTGGTTTCGAGACCGCTAGCACAGAAACGTAAGACCCAATATTCAGCAATATGAAAATAACGATCATCGAAGGATCCATTGCAAATTGTGAACAGACAACAGTGGTTTGGTTGAAAGCAATATATGGTTATGTCCAAAACTATAGTAACAATGATTTTCTTTCTTGAGAAGCTTGCCTTTCCCCAAAACGAATGAAAACCTTTTCAGGATTTAATGAAATATTGAAAAAAATCAACCTCGGAGTCGACGAAATTCCTCAACAAAACAGGTAGACGTATAATAACTGACAAAGATACAAGGCTTCTGGGTAAGTAAAATTCATGGGAATAGACTGGTTGGAGGCAAGGTCGAATGAGGTGTTTCAAAGTGCGATCACCTGGCTTTGAAATTGGATAGATTATATCATTAGCGAACAGATTCTTCATTTAATGTACTTATTGCGTGCTATCATCTCCAGGAATTTTTTTCTGATATCGAAATCGCTTAACCTTGTCACTACTCATTACAAACTAAAATTGTAACTTTGAAAAGCTACCGAACGTCAGATTTGTGGAAAGCACCGACTCAAGTATCCGTTCTCCGTTCCCAACAGTAATTCCAAATAAAATATTCGATGACATTTAACTTCAACAATTTATTTTGAGAGATATTTTTCTTTGCTAAGCCCCGCAAACAATTTTTAACTCCGTCAGTGAACGATCTTTAATGGTATATGCTCTTCGTTCGTTGTGTCGAATGTTGTTGGGACCTGGATGTAAACAATTTGCGGGTTATTCTTCTCTTACCAAGTCTCCGAGAAAAAAAGTTGGCAGAGAATTTTTTTTCTCTCAATTTCTAAATGACATGTAATCGTGAAAAAGCTTTCAACGGCTGATGAGAGAAGAATAACCCAAATTTCAAATTTCAACCGCTTCTTATAGCAACGCTCCCAGTGAACTGTCTTAACAAAAGGAACCATGCTTGTTTTGCATGGGACCAGCTAACTATTCAAAGAATGACTGGAAGATAACATTCATCGGCAATCCGCAACCTGTGATTTGTCAAGAAACTGGTTGCCGTAGAGCAAGTCTATTTTCGTCTCACTTGGTGTCCCACAGAGCGCCTAAGCTGGTCTTGGTTTGCAACTTCCGAGGTATCGCGGTCCCCCGGGTTGCATCGTTCGAAGTACTCTTCACAAAATGACCATTGAACTTGGAGTGTGATTCATTAGGGAACAATTCTAACCCAGTGTGGATCCTTAACTCGCGCAGTTATCTTTTCTAAAACAAGGCCCCAACATGATAACTTTATTTTGCGGTTCTCAATTTAGAACCGGTTTGATTAAATGCTTTTGACTCTGGGCGCATTCTTTCTTAACCCTGTGCCAATCTTTTCGTATGTTTTAATAGTCATGAACGTTTGGTCAATAAAAATAGCAAGTAACTTGAA
Organism: Holothuria scabra; assembly: GCA_037179385.1. Classification (NCBI taxonomy): domain Eukaryota; kingdom Metazoa; phylum Echinodermata; class Holothuroidea; order Aspidochirotida; family Holothuriidae; genus Holothuria; species Holothuria scabra. Next base: position 1,087,696 of record CM074181.1, on the reverse strand, counting down.
ATAACTTAAATGATATATTTGTGTAATGTTTGTTTCTCGTGTTACAATGGCTTGTCATCATCATTTGAAATCGGACGAGGAAGAAGTACTCTTCAACTCTATACCCTCTGTAGGCCTAAAAGAAAATGAATGGAATAAGGGACTAATCCAAAATTAAAACTGTATATTACATTTAATCTGTTTTAATCCAAATGTAAAGTATTTCTCAATTTTACTCCTTCAGAGTGATTTTTCAGGTAACAGGAAAAGTCGAAACAATGAAGGACCGTGCAGTGACAGAGGATAATACACGGATTAAAGCAAGCCATTCACGGGGATGAAGCCAGGTGCAAAGAGAAGTATCATTACATCCCTAAATTCATTATGTTCTAATGCACAGGTCCAGAGTAGTAAACTTGGTTCATGTAATCATGTAATAAAAATAACATCTTGATTAAGGAAAGTATAATATATTAGACTGGGTTAAAAAATTACTGTATTTACACAGCATAAACCGTGGTAAAATGCAGTAGGCTAGTCAAGGATAATAACTGTATTTTTTAATTACCCATGAGTTTACTTCGGGATAACGTACGATCACCTGACCTAAGTTCACCAATAGAAGTTGAGGATATTACATTGAATGAATTAACGTCCCTTGGCCTATTGACGGTTGATCTTGAGATTGACATATTTCCAGACCATGATGACCTTTGCAGTTGCAACCGCCAAGGCTTTATTCCACTATCTTTAAACCTTCCGAGTAAATATTCACTCTTTAAGGGTTAGATAATGGACCACTCTAAATTTGGTGTGTTAAAATAACAATCGAAAAAGTGTCGTGAAAGAGTCATTGATTCTTTCAGAGTGAATATTTCCGTATTTGTTTTAAATAAGCCCATTATTTCACTACTTTGAAATAAGTTTTAAAAATGGACTATGATCGTCGAAAACGTCAGTTTTCAAGCCTGTTATGTCTTCAAATTAAGAAAAGCACACTTATCTCCATTGGTATCTGCGCTTAAAATGATAGTTTTAAAATTTGATTTACAATGAGTGGGGGTGCTAAAATTCTCTTGAGTGTTTTACTGTTTGGCTTTTCCCTTAACCCTTTACCGTTTGTCTCCAATCGGGGCATATTTGCGGGCCTCGGGTGTGGGCGGAAAAGCGGACGTAGCGCGCCCCGCATCAGCTTCCGTAGGCTATTGACCCCGTGACCTTAAACTGTTTTCTCTCTCGTTGTTGTGGCCGAATTTTCGGGTAGCTACTCGCAGTTTCGAGCTCCGTGTGAAACAGTAAAGATGGGTGACAGCCGCGCTCTCCGTATGGGTCCAAAAGGACCCAAACAACGGTAAAGGGTTAAGATTTAAGAATAAGATTTACTTGCAGTGATAAGTTACATTCAGTGTGTTTGAAGGTCCACGCGATGGCGGCCATTTTGATTTAGGTATTATTTGCACAAATGACTTGAGTTACTGCAGGTGTCGAGCATGTTCTTCCGTTTTGTTATTACTAGTACAGCTTAGAAGCGAGTTCGGTATTTCGATTTTGGGAATATGCACTTGCACAAATCCTCCAAATCGTCTGGAAACAAAACTCCCGCCCCTGCTCCTTATATCACGTGATTTTACATTTTAGTTTACTGGTCTTTTAAATTCAGTGGAATCATTTTTTCTTAATCAATCCAATGATATATGGTGGGATCCTTAAGTTTCCTGTTGTGCAGTAGACTGTATCTTAAATCTGGCGTTAAAGGGTCAAGCTTCCCAAACTTATTTTGAAGAAACAGCTAAATCTCAAAAATTTCTTCTCTCTTCTCTTATGAGAAGCTTTTATAATATTTAAAACTTAAATATTAAAAATTAAAAATTAAACCAAGCAGTGATTCTCCGTAAACTCACTTTTTTGAGTAGAAAAACAAATGTACTGTCACGTGACCCTGAAGAGCCAATCATGAAACAGGACAGTGTACTACTGCACTACTTCAAGTTGGAGGGGACTGGTTTTGCCCATAAAATAAGGCACAGTCTGACCCCTATTTTCGTTCGATTACACTTGTAGCTTGAATATATACTTTGTGTTCTGTGCAAGCACTGAGCGAAACAGAGGGAACCCAAGGCGTTATGAACTGAGCTCGGTTTGTGTTTCTCTCGGTATGCCCACAATTCCACGCGGCAACGAATTACCAAACTCACTTATTAAAAGGAGTACAGTATACAATCAAGGAGCGGGCAAAGGGTCGAGCCGCCTTCGGTCATGTAGATGGGACAGATTCATTATTTTATTACATTTGTTCGGTATCCTTCATGTGTGGTCAAAGGTTACACATGGCAACAACCACACTTTAATTACTTAATGATCTAAGGAGTCGGAAGTCTTAAGACAGATGAATATCTCTATATTGTATCTATTTTCATACACTTAGATAAACCACTAATTGTATGTGTGTTCTAAAATAACTCAAATGATGGGCCCCGTGGCAATGCGACCTACCCAAGTCTATACATAGGCCTGGGCGCCAAGGACAGGCTATATTTGGTAAGAATAATGACGCATGATGTATACCACCTGCCTATTAGAAAATGCGCTGTGCATAGGGACGGTCCAGATTTATAGGTGATACGAGAATGACAACTTGCAGTCACAAATTAAAAAAATTAAAGGAAAATTGCTTCATGAAATATCAGAAAGAGGTCAATATTATGTTCTTCAGATTACAAAAATATGGTACAACGGGACTCGTTAAAATGAATTGGGAATCAGTTTTAAAGAAGAATGCAAATAGCATTACGTTTCATGTTGACAAAATGCGAGAATGCATTACATACGTTCAGTTGTTAAAAAAGAAACTATTTGTTGGACGATCAGAGTTTGAAAGAGAATATTAAATGTTCTAGCACCTCGTTTTTCCTTTTGAAATAATTGTTAACCAAAATACAGAAACATTGAATACGTCTTTAGTTTTCAGAAGAAAGGTTAATTTTGTGTTAATAAGTGTTGAATGAACATTTCCGAATATTTGTCGGTTAAAAAAATCCCAACAGATGCATTACTGTAGACAGCCTCCATTGGAGTGTAACACTATCACGACGTTAGACCATTGAACACGTATCATTGTTTTGTTAGTTTCAAGCAGCCCCCTGTTTTAAGTCAATGTACAAATGTGGTGCAAATATAAAGTTTTGATAATTTTTTTTTTAAAAAACTCTGATTGACGATTTACGAAGATTGAAAAATGAAAATAAAAAAATCCATGGATCGACATTAGGATGATTGGAAGATGTATAGATAGAGAGATAGCGTAGGAAAACGTGTATACCCAAAAACTGCAAAACAGTTATTTCACGGTTGAATGGGTAAAATGAAATCGACTGTACATAAACAAAGAAAGCATTTAGTTCCAGTCTCAAAGCAAATGAAAAATTGTGATGTCAAAATATGATTGGCTGGATATTGATGGGTAATCGTCGGAACCGAAAAGAGAATAGTTGACACTGCTTGACATAGACAAATGATGAATTTATGGTCACCGAAAAAAGGGTTAATTTACTGAGGATTAGAATGAGATTAAAATGAAAGGTTGTGTTACAAAGGATTCACCTTTTAACCGAAATATTAAATTTCCGTTGCCCACCATTTAAAATAACCGCAACAATTTTTGTTTCGGAAAATTTTTTAGGAAACTGTTACGGTTTGTTATATTTTTAGCTCCGCATGTAAAATTAAAATATTTTTCTATGATGTAAAGAAAACAGACAAGAAAGAAGAAGTTTTCCTTAAAGGCATGTTCTGGTGGCTTTTCGCCTCCGTCTTGTAAGAAAACAAAAATATTCCACACCATGTCCTTCAAACCCTATCACAATACCATTTTCCTAACTCAAGATATCTCACTTTAAAGATGGGTTATTTTTGTTAAAAAATACCTCTGCTTTTCAACAAAGCCACAGAAAGTTATGTAATGTGGGCACATTGCTTCAAATTCCTTTTGTTTTTCTTTATAATTGAACATCCTGTTTGTCCTTGAAATTTGATACTTTTGGAATGTTTGAATATCTTTTCCTGTAGATCTAGCATTACCCTTCACCATATGTAGGGCACAACTAACAATGTTGCTTAATATTGCCTGCAGGGGCATCATAATTATAAATAAATTGAATGCAATGTCAAATTAATGTGCCACAATGACATCACAGATTTCCCATGATGCATCAAATCCCAAGAAAAATTTGCAATACTTTAAAAATTTGTATCTTCCGAACGCTATAAGCTATTGGAATGCAGTTTTCACCTTCTGAAAGAGAAAATTTTTCTGCTTATTTTAAAGTAAACGAATTTTGTCTCCAGAATATGCCTTTAAACACATGAAGAATGTTGAGAAAACTTCTGATCATGCGGTAGCCACAAGGAAACTGCTGCAGGCACGAACGAACGGGATTCTTTCTCTAAACGGGCGATGACTTTTTGCCCTACTCCAGATCCTACTCCCGGGCATAACCTAACGGCAATATATGTCCGACTGGTGCACCGAAATCTGCCCGGTTCACCAAGGTTTTGGCCGACTGTGAGGGCCGGAACCCCAGCCCCCCTCCTGTCCCGTACGATCATAACATCTACCAATTGGAACATGCAAATCTGTAGCACATGAAAAACAGCACGCAGGTCTCTTCAAGAAGGAAGTTGCAACTCCCTGCTTCAAGTAATAATACAAAATAAGCGTTCTAGAAAAAATGGGTTGGAGGATGGATTGGAGTGGGTGGGGGTGGAGTGGTATTACAGGAGTTGCACATTTCATTCGTACTAACGAGTGATCCTTTTTCAAAGCCATGCTCCACCAATTGAGGGACCCATTAATGTCAGTTGTCCTTAAGAAAGCCCATAGGAGCAATTCAAACTCGACACTGCCTACAAAAAGAACACCAACAATACTTACAACGTGGTTCATGACCTGGAAATCTCCGGGGGAGGGTAAAATTCCACCCCCTCTCCATGCAGGCTAAGGTGGTTTCCATTGGAAAGGAGATTGTACGGAAGCATGATCATAATATTTAGGGTACGGGGTTGAATAAACAAGAGCGTTTAAAATCCGCTATTCTTTGTAGCAATTCTTTTTGGGTGAAATGTTATTACAAACAGCGACTATCTGTGGCTGCTGCATAATCAAAACTTTTCTTCAAAAACTGCATCGCTGGCTTCAAAATAACAGAATAATCAGACGAGATTGGTGATTTTTTGCAAACTTCAGAAAATATGACCTGTCTGTAATAAAAGAAAGCAGGAGAGACGTTCCATTTGCACCCAGATGTATACTTGAGATTTTTAAGAATTGCATTTGCATGCATCCTCATGTTCGTCTCTCACAAGATTTCCCTTTCTTTTTCTAATGCATGGAGTGCACGATAGGTGCCGTGGTCGTGTAAAAGCAAACAAATCTCTGCGGTTGTTTTTTCACATGCATCCTAGTTTTTCCTTCTTCGATGTAATATCGAGTCAAGGACTAGCTCCATCGATAGAGAATTTTTAAAGCTATGTTTTCATCCATTCTTCGCACGTATTAGTACCGTATTTCTTCCACCCACGTGCCTCGTGTGAACTTTGAGGCTCAAAAGCAAAGAGGATTGCAACTGGAAATCCAAAACAATTACAGACAAGAACTGCCAAAAGTTCTGGACAATTTAAGATATTGCGGCATTGCAAAAGCAAATTTAGAAAACAGTAAAGAGAAGAGAAATGATTAAGGCATACGTGGGCAGTTTGGCACTAAATATGGACTATTTTTTTATGATAATAATGGTTCTCTTTCCATCAAATTGAGACAAATTACCTGAACTGATTAAACCCTTGCAGAGTTCTTTATTTTGGTACAGTTAAATACCTGCTTAAGTCATAGGGTGGGAACCCCGTGGTGGCTTTTTGGAACAGCTTGGTGGCTCAGTCGGACCTTGTTAAAGAGGATATCTCTTTGAGCTAGAAATTTTCAATCGGTTTCACAGTTTTTGTAATTCATCTGTACAGAGTTTTCGACTCTCACAATGATAGCCCTTTAACCATCCTGAAAGTCAACAGAATGACATAAATATCATACCAAAACAACAATTGTCTTTCTAAATATCGAAAAACAATTTTAGAAAGGTCAGAAAGTGCTGTTTATTTTCCGTAAAAAATAAAATCAACTATGCAGTCCCATACAAGCAGGTTTCAATTATAAAACAATTAGTGGTAAGGATACAGATTGGGGGATATATTAAAAGCTATAAACCGATGTTTTTCATTTATTATAAGGAGTTATGATCTTCATATTTTGAGGGTGTTTTTTTACCGTCTTTGAGCAAATTTTTTTGACGTTACATGTTTATCTGTATGAAGAAGAAATCGGTTATTCTGAGTTTCTCTAGACAGTTTCCAATCCGATAGTGGTAGATTACTAACAGACTCACACCTCTGATAAAAGAGATCGACAGTAGGTGGTTGTCCTGGCCAAACAAAGAGATACAAAGCAAATAGGATAATTGGTTTTGAGGCAACACCCGGTGGGGGTTTGGATTTGGACCTCTGGTAAGGTGACCTCACTGATTAGGCCGAACCGCATAATTACTAAACCCACAAAACCAAAAATGATGTTTTCACAATTAGATACAAGAACACAAATTGTCTTTGTTGCCAGAAGCAGGAGCGGATATGATAGCCCTATATAAGTGGTACTGCGGGTTTCCTGTTCCTTCGACTGATATCAATCTGCGATGGGGAGATGGGGGGGGGGGGGGGTTCAAAGTTAGAGGTTTTCACAGTCAGATTGAAAGATTGATAGCCAGACAAGGTAATGAAGTGGGAGGGATACAAACGTGGTGGATGTATATGGCCATAATGTGTAAAAATTATTAAGCCGATGGAAAATTTAAGGAAACTCTTAAGCGGGGAAAATACACTCTAAAAACGTGTTTAGCAATTAAACACCTATTTGCACCCAGTTTGTCAACACGCTTAAATTCTAAACATGTTTAGAAATTAGACACCGTTAAATGTTTAGCAATTTTACGTGTTTAAAAATGCTTAGGAATCAGACACGTGTGTTCAGCATCTAAACATGTTTACAAAGTTGTGCCAAAATAATGTTTAGAAAAGCGTTTTATTCCTAAAAACGTTTTTTCAGGGGTGTATCTGTGGGTTGGCTCTCCACCCCTTGGCTGCAGGTCTGTGGAAAGTAAGAAATGCATTTTGAATAAGGGGGAGGGTGTCTGTCTTCCCTTCGAGATAGTGATGCATATCTTTATGATCACTGAATGGCAAAATATGACTAAGGGCTAATATAAATAGGGAATGCAGTCACCCAAACTGAAATAAGTGTAGAAGTTTCATGATTGGCTCTTGAAAGTCATGTGACAATATTTTTTCCCCAAATGTGAAATTTACCAGGGATAACTGCTTGGTTTACCTTGAAAACGAATATTTAACCCCTAATATATTATGGAGATACTTTAAAGAGAAAATAAAAACATTGTGTGGTTTAGCCGTTGCTTCAATTTGCATTGTCCGCTAAGTCGACACACAATACAGTTCAGATTGGGGTACATTTAAATACATGGTCGGTCAAGCGGTCAGAGCATTCGACTGTTAGTGGCGTGTGCAAGATTTCGAAGGTATGGATTTTGATGCCCCCTTTTTTCTTGCTTTTCTGCACTTCAGTTCTTGCGACCGACTCACGTCGACATACTTGTGCTATCCGAATTTTCGGGGACCTTTCTTTTTTTTTTTGCTTTGACAACCATTTTCCTGCCCCCACGTGGCTGGTGTGTGGTTAAGGTTTAAATGCTCAGTGTGTCCCTTCAAACTTTTTCTCTTCCTTTTCCGTAAATCCCCTGAATGAGTGATTTCCCCCACGACTGACTTCGGAGGTGAGAAGGGGAGCTGTGTTCTTTAAACACGCTTCTGCGACTGGTAGTCGGGAGGTATGGAGTTCAGAAGGGAACCTACTTCCATTGTGCCTGGTGCTCGGCATAGGCAATTGAGTTAGGAAAACAAACCAGTGAGTCACAACCGGAAAAGGCATGATGCGGCCTGAATTAAACCATATTTAGAAAGTGAGCCGTTAACCTCCTTCTAATTGATTGATTGACGGACTGACTGACTGATTGACCGATTGACTGAATGACCGACTGACTGACTAACTAACTGCATATTTTACACATCTCAGAGTTTGAGGAAAATGTTCAATGTTTGACCACAACGTCAGATATTTTTTACAATGTGAAATGAAATAAACATGTGCCAACATAGCTTAAAATTGTGACAGCAAGCGAAAAATGCACACATAACCAAAATGTCCCGGGTGACATATCAAGAAGTATGTCGTGGGTGAGTATCACGTGGAGAGGAGAGAGGGTTTCCACTCCCCCTTCCAGGAAAAAAAATCCCCAGATGCGAAACGGTGCAAACATAATAGTTTATGCCTTTATGTTGTGCCATTTAGCTATTATGTTGATCTTCAATCTTACATCGGGGTCAATTTAATTTTGTGTTTTTTCTTTCAAGGCACGATCCTCTCATCCCAAAAGATTACAATTCTCCTAACCTACTTACTTAAAGGCCCAATTCTTTCATCCCAAACAGTACCAATTCTTCTAACCTTCTTACTTAAGCCCCTCCCACAATTGTCTGAAATTCATCTTTATCCAGACACAATCTCAGTTTATTGCTTCGGAGCGAGTATAGAAAAGCTCAATGGGCAGATGGGTATAATCGAAACACTCTCAGTACAGTTCATGCTGTATAATATAAGCTCTGGTACTCTGCATTGTTTGAATTAACTGCCAATCAAAGAGCTGAGCCAATAGAGAATGTTGGTAAACCCTTACAGAAACTGAAGTTTAGGGTGAGAGGATTGGCCCTTTAAAGGCCCAATTTTCTCATCCCAAACAGTACCAATTCTCCTAACCTTCTTACTGAAGCCCCTCCCACAATTGTCTGAAATTCACCCTCATCCAGACACAATCTCAGTTTATTGCTTCAGGGTGAGTATAGAAAAGCTCAATGTGTATAATCAAAACCCTCTCAGAACAGTTGATGCTGTGTAATATTAACTTTGGTATTCTTCATTGTTTGAATTAGCAGTCAATCAAAAAGCTGAGCCAATCGAGAGTTTCTGTTACCCTATACAAGAAGTGTAGTTTGGGGTGAGAGGATTGTCCCTTTAAGCCCCATCCCACTGTCCAAAATTCATCCTCATCCAGACTCAGTCTCAGTTCAGTGCTTCAGGGTGAGCCATAGAAGACCCCAATGTGTAATCAAAACACTCTCGTAGCCTATAACATGGAAGTACTACCTTGGGGTTAATACTTCCATGGTGTGAGTACATGCTGTAAGCTTCAGTACTCTGCATTTTTCTGAACTAGGAGTCAATTAAAGAGCTGCACCGATCGAGAATATTGGTGAAATAATACAAAATTTGTCGTTTGGGTAACAGGATTAGCCCTAAAATCATTTCTCCTGAGTAAATCCTCAAGGTGTACAGGTCTTAAACGGTTGTACATGTAAAAACGAATAGAAATCAAACTGACTGCTTGGGTACTATAGTTTGGGAACGATTCGTGAGAAAAACGAAAATTAAAGCGGGTCCAACAGAGAAGACATTCACCTCGCCCTTCAAAAGCTTAAACCTTTTAGGATCATCTAATGGTCGAAAATCGATTAACTAGTAATCGTACAAAGTCCAGATTCCAGTTGGAGGGCGAACGCAGTCGTAATAAATGAATTTTGCGACTCAATTTCTCTCGTAAACCACATCTTGTTATTGATTTTACAGTTTCTCTTTACAGGAGTAAGAAATGACAAGAAAAAAAATTCTTTAGTTTTGACTTTGTGGACTTTTAAAAAACAAGTCTTATTCAAAGGTATTTCTAAAATATTAACCTTTTGGCAAATCATTTAAGAATTATCCCCTCGTTGACAAGTCCTCAATTTAAAGCAATAAATCCTTGCAATTAACGTTAGATCACTTTTGCATCGTTGGGGATGGTCGGTTATAGGACTTTATCTACCGGCTGTCATGTCCTTTTTGTCCAACGAACATGCAGTTGTGTGGTTGGATTGTTACCCCTACTCCGTTGTTCATGCGGAGCATCACACACAACGGCAGCGGGTCCCATTTCGAAGTCTTTGTTTGGTATGACTCGGACTGGGGATAGAGCCCTGGGCCGAGTAATAACAAAGACTGTCAGTATGTCAGTATCTTTTACGGTTCTCAAGAGTACCTCTTCAAAATGTCAATGTGGAGTGTTTCTTTTGTTAACATGAATTAAATCTCTTAATTACTCATCAGATACTTTATGACGTGGTATTTGATACTGAATGATTATAACGGAATAAATGCAATTCAGAAATTATCCGGTAAAGTGGTCATTTTTTACGGAGTTGGATGGAAATTGCAATAATTTTCTTGGTTTTTAATGCCCTCCACATCAAATACCTAACTTAATCATTTTCATGTAACACGACCTTTAACAATAACCCTCTCTACAACATGTTATGCAAGCAAGCATGAAGTGTTCAAGGTTGTAACATTTATTCTCTCAAAGGGACACAAAGCAGGTACTCTCTAAATCCAAAAGACGGAAATTAGGGACGGATCTAAATTTAGACGGAATATTCACTCTAAAAAGAGTGAAAATGGCTCTACTCCGACTGAATCTTCACTCGAAACTTAGATCCGTCCCTAATTTCATCTAAAAAGAGTGATTTTTCACTCTAAAGGTTTAAGAGAGTAGTATGAGCTGTACATCTAGTCGCAATTGATTGCGCAATGGATTATTTTGTTTTATTTGAATTGATTTCAACACTTAATATCTCAACAATGGGCCAAGCTATGACAATGCATGTATTAAATTCATGTTACAACTTCTAAAATATATACTTTTAAAATTTTAATCTTTTGGTACAATTTAATAGTACGCATAAAGTGTACACTATTTGACCTAAACGACAGTTTGATTGAAGTATAGCGTCTCCCTTCTGGTACTATTCAGTTCATTTCAACACACAAAAATTGACCATTTAGACTACCTTATGACGAAAATGTAAACAAACAATACGACGAAGTCCTATATATATATATATATATATATATATATATATATATATATATATATATATATATATATATATATATATATATATATATATATATATATATATATATATATATATATATATATATATATATATATATATATATATATATATATATATATATATATATATATATATATATATATATATATATATATATATATATATATATATATATATATATGAATTAAAACTTTGTTTCGCTGTATAAAATGACAAATTATCTATCTGTAAAAACGTGTATCCTACCTCTCGCGCAATAAGTAATGAAATTTTGGTACAATAACGTGACCTTTCAATTCGTATACAAAAAGACCGGAGTGATTTTCCATTTGGAAATTTTCCAAGCAAATTTAGTCGTTAAACTCAATGAAAAATAAATCACTTGCACAAAGTTAGCCATCAAAAGGACAATGAATCGACCTAAGCAACTCTCGCTTGTTTGTTATTAAAGGCTGACGGGAAAAACCGGAGTGTTATGTTTTTCGTTTATTTTGACTGTTTTTTTTTCTATCACGCAGCATAATCTTAACTAGTATGTTGATGCAGTATGTACCTCGTATCGTATTGCTGAACACTAGGGGCAATAAAGGAATGAAAAATGTTTCGTTTCGTTTCGTTTATTGTTTTTCTACATCATCAAAATGTATGGATACACAAACGTAATGAATACAGTACATACATAACACTGAAGTAGATGGAAGTAAAACTAAAAAGTTCTGAGGGGCTTGTCGAGAGTTCTACTCCCCAAAACAACAAAAGCAAGTTACCTAAAGTAGTTGTGTAGCAAACACAAATAAGCAAAAAGAAAAAGAAAAAAGGACAGAAAATTAAAAAAACTAAAGGGAAAGGTAATGAATAAGAATACAAGACCAGAACTAACCCTTACAAAAACCCCTCTTAACAACACGGCTCCCTCCCCGGCCCCCCTCCCACCCATGAAAGCCCTAGGCTTCCCACAAACAAAATACGCATAGTGACAAAAACATGTATGATGCATGCACTTGAACAGTATGAAAAGTCAACCATGAAGTTTTAACCTTATAAAAAACGATGATGAAGACAACTGAAGAATTAGTACAAAGCTATGTAGTACTGGGTGAAACCTCTTCGAAAAGAATTTATACTTGGCCTGTTAATTAATGAATTAGGTAATGAGTTCCACAGTTTTATAGCTTTGTAGCTTAGGGCCAACTGTGAGGATGAGGTACGGGTAACAATAGTATGCAGGAGAAGAGATTGACGAGTAAATTAGTTGTGGACTGAAGACTTTTTGGTGAAGAATTCTGAAAATGATTTCGGTAAAAGGCTGTGCATGAAACGATAGGTGAAAGAAGCAATGTTGAGGTTGATCATATCGAACAGTTTCAACAGATTAAGAGACTTATACAACTCGCTGGTGTGGTCACGGGAAAAATGGTGGACAATTCGGAAAGAATTAAAATCTAACAGTCATATATAGTACATTATTAGGTGAATTTAGTAAATAAATCTCTACGAAAGGGTCAAAGCAAACTGATTTAAGTGTTTTGTATCGTACATCTAAAAACGCGCTTCTAAGCAGTTAAACACCTATTAAGCCCACTTTGTAAACACGTTTAAATTCTTAACATGTTTAGCAATTAAACACGATGTGTTTAGTAATTAAACATGTGCTTAAAGTAAATGTATAGGAATAAGACGCAAGTGTTTAGCATCTAAACATGTTTACCGAGTGCTGGGACAAAAAGTGGTAAATGAAACCCTCTATAATTCCTAAACACCGATATCTTGTTACAGTTTAAAAGACTACTGGGTAATAAGTCACTAAGAGAAAGACTTTCTATTTTTAAAATATTGGAAAGGTAGTAATCTCGATGGATAATTTAATTCAGAGTTAGAAACCGTAGTGTCGGTTAATGTCTCCTTTCTTCCCTATGCACACACACACATATTTCCATACAGGTTGAGTAGGCTACTTAAGTATGTATTCGAAAGGACGGCACTTAAACATGACCACTTGGATTTTACTTAAGGGGTTCCGAAACTTGAAAGCGAAGTCATGTATAGTAATAACACAAACACATTTAGATGCGCCGGTCGCACTTGACCAAATGTGAGGGGTGAATTTACAGCAATGTTCTCATGATTCCTTAATCATCCTCCTATTGTCATATCTTCGGGCAATGAAAAAGTCCATCTTAACATCATTGGCTACCCTACGTACACTCTTACTTCTAAGGAGGACAAAAGTGTCTGTTTTGGGTCAGAAAGACTAGTTTGTACAGCACAAAGGGTGGAAAATGTTTCCGGGACAAACTTTGTACTTTTAGAGTACTTACCTCAGGTTCAGACTCGGAATTAAAACCCTGCTCGGGCCTCTGCTTCACTGAACTCGGAATTGGGCCCGAATGGGAGGTTAGGTTAGATGGAGTTTTACGGCTCTGTTTCCAACCAATTGGTTCAAGTCGAGCCGGTCACGGCATTTGCTAGTTGTGGCTCGCTGCCTTGTGTTCCCTATTTCATTGCTTATGATGATCATCAAGTACAATGGCAGTAGGTTCCGTATCTAAAATTTTAAGTTGGACCCGACCAGGACTCGAACTCCCGACTCACACTGCAAGTATGATGCTCTGACCACTGGACGATGAAGTCTGTGGGAGGGTATCACCGTATAAAACTGAATTTGACTTAGGGATAATTAACTGTGAATGCAGGATTTGTTTGGGTCTGGTTTTGGTTTGTTAGAGTTTTATGTCCCAACTTCCAGTGCCTCTCTGGCTTTCTTTGGGAGGGAACAAACTGGTAGTACAGTTATATGGAGGAGGGGTCCCGAATCCATTCCCTGTTTTACAGATGCGTTCATATGGCCTGTCGGCCTTTTGGCTAAGATCATGTGTAGTAGCTGTTTTTCATCTAGTCTGGGATGGAGCCATACGTGAGAGACCAATGATGAAAATGGTCTAAAGGCCGTGAGGTTGGTCAATTGTTTGTCCTTCAGTGTAAGAAAAGCTTCTTCGGGAAGCAATTTAAAGTTTGGTTTCGACGTATGGCCCTTCGCCAAAGGGTTGGGAGGACTTTAGAAAAAGTACAGTTATGTGGGAGAGGGCTCTTAGTAGGGCCGGTGAGTGGAAAATTGTTCTATAGTTGAATGCTTTCAGCTGCGATATGTTGCAACCAAAGTTTAAGTGCGGTTGTGAAATTAGTTTCCTTTTAAACAATTTTGATTTACTGGTTAAAATTCTTCTCAAGAGTGCTGCCAAAAAGAAAGAGGATCAGAAACGGATGAATTAACATTTCACTGGAGAGCCTAGGGAAAACCATTTTATAGTCTTGTGCTTCTCTTGACAATCATTCCAGTAGACTAGACAACTCTTCAGATCTATTTATCAGTCCTCTTTGCAGCACTCTTGTGCACCCATAAATGACTAGAGTTCACAGTGTACTTTAACTAGCTTTTTATTGTCAGTTACATTCTGAGGATGGTCGAGGTCAGACCGAAAATTTAAGAATACATACTGGAGTAATATGGAAAAGAAAAATGAATGTCTTCATTCTTTCTGTATTCCTTATGGTAAACTTAAGAGTCGGCATAGATACAACTTACAAGAAATCAAAACCTATATCAGAAAGGACTCTATCTGAGGTCAACCAGATTCTTTGGAATTCAAACTTATGAACCTTTCATAAAATTTTCGTCTTTAAGAGAGATTAAATGATAATTTGGTAAATTGTGCTGCATTGCATAACTTCACAGATTCCTTGCGGTACACTTAAAAACACCCTTTAAGCTCGTGACGGATATCTGATAGAATTTGGTTTTGTACTTGTATTAGGGTAAAATTCTCAATGTTACCAGCAATCTCAGGCTGTAATTAATCTACAATTTCCCCATAGTGATGCACTAAATTGCCTAAAACTAAAGAATAAACCGATTACTAAAATTCATAATCATTTGCAATGTCAATATCCTTTAGTGAATATTGGTGATTTTACCTTAACCCTTAACTGTTAAGCCGTTGTTGCATAAATCAAAATATTGCCACGGGCTAGAATTCCATTAATAAATATGATTGCTTTTTACGGAATGAGACGGTACGTTGGAGATGTATTTCTGCTTAGTCGGCGTCCTAAGGTGCAGGCAAATGCTATACCAGTATACTACCGGTATGTTAAGAAAATCTGCTCCCACGAGAACGGATGATTTATCAAGGTTGGGAGATACTGCTTTAGCCTCGGCATATACGATACCCATCCTAAAAGGATCTGATAATTTGGAGGGTTACTGAACTTGAGTCGAGCTATTGCAGAAAGATGCAACAATCACTTCCTACCTCTGTGGTCCCATGAGATGTATGAATGTATGAAATAAATGTATTTCTCAAAAAGAGCACTTAAAGATAGATATTCATCATTTAATTCCCAAAATCTACCTAGTTCCAAACCCTCCCACATCTGTAAAAAACATCATCCTTATCCATGCACAATCCTAATTTAATCATTCAGGGCATGCCGTGGTGAGTATAGAAAGTATGTGTAATCTCAACACTCTCGGTGCATGCTGTGTAATAGGAAGTAATCTGTATTCTTTACGATCTTTAACAATGAAGCTTTTTGGTACCCCGGGAAAATTAAAGGTTGGTGTGACAAGTGAACGCCACAAGTATTGCCTTTTTTAACGAGATGAAGTTAAGAGTTATGGCGGATCATGTTAGACTTTCATCATCAAGATTTTTTAGTTTGTGGATTGAGGGAAGTTCCTTTGTAAAAATCGAAAATCACAAACTACTTTTTCAGATTTAACGTCCGTGTTATTACTTTCGTTCTTTTTTGTATAACGTTTTATTTTTATTTGTCTTCCTATGGGCAAATACTAATTATTAATCCTTAAGAAAGGGGTGAAGGAAGTTATGCGGAACTTATTGTTTGTATTGAGGTGGGTATTACTTATTAGACAATGGTTTTATTGTATCATTATTGTTAACTTGTTAGTCTATCTCTGTGTCTGAATGTCTGCAAATCTGTGTTATTGTCATTATGTACAAAATTATGTAAACTGTAATAGTGTTGTAATTAGTTGATCCAATATGTAAATAATTGTAAATATCTTTTCACCTTGTATATATTCTGCTTTGAGTTTTAATAAAGTTTTTCCTTCAGGAAAAAAAAAAAAAAAAACAAGTATTGCCTTTTCTAGGTCGTCGGACAAGACGAAATAAGAAACTGAGAATGTTAAAAACTTTTGCGGAATTTTATTCCAACATAAAGAACCCTGAAAGAAAAAAAATAAAACAAAATAAAATAAAAAAGCAAAAATAAATACGTCTTTCATTATACAATATGGAAACATAGAAAAAGGGGAAAAGTATTGCATCTTTGATTAAACTGAATCGAATAATAACACAAACTGTGTAACATCAATAAATAACGTATTTTCTCTAGCTCTTAACTGGCCAAACAACAAAAATTAAGTAGTTCCTTTTTTCTTTTT
Source organism: Holothuria scabra (assembly GCA_037179385.1). Classification (NCBI taxonomy): domain Eukaryota; kingdom Metazoa; phylum Echinodermata; class Holothuroidea; order Aspidochirotida; family Holothuriidae; genus Holothuria; species Holothuria scabra. The sequence goes on along the minus strand of CM074181.1, from coordinate 1,071,129 downwards.
TAAGACAATTTTAAGAAGTATATTCTACTTCTGAAAATAATACAATTTAGTCCTCATTTTGTAGAGAATAAAACGAAACCAAAAGTAGTTAATTTCTGTTTCTAGTACAAATAAGTAATTAGAAATATAACGTAACTTACCGTTCTTAACCGGTACAACTGCTGTAGACCCTTTCTGGGTACTAATTGTTTATTGTAGACTCTTTAATTTTTTGGAAAACATAACATTCTTTTTAATGGTCAATATAGCTTTCGACCTGGTCTCTCCACTGATATGGCCCTTGCTGATGCCGTCGATAATTTAACACAGGCCATAAACAACAACCAAACTGCTGTAGGTGTATTTCTTGAGTTATCTAAAGCGTTCGACACCATTGATCATACCTCAAAAATTATTTCACTACGGTATTAGGGGAACTTTTCTGTCTTGGTTTACTAGCTATCTTAACAACAGAAAACATTTTATCTCTTTTCAAAGAATAAACTCTGATGTAAATAACATTCACTGTGGTGTCCCTCAAGGGTCAATTCTAGGACCGCTTCTTTTTATCATTTATGTGAATGATGTAAGTAAAATTCCTTCTTATTCATCCATTGCGTTATTTGCTGATGATACAAATATTTTCTTTTATGATAGTAGTGTTGAACGTCTGCAACAAACCATTAGAAATGATCTAGCTGCATACAGTGATTGGTTTGCCACAAACAAACTTTCCCTAAACTTAGATAAGACGAATTTTATTGTTTTCAATGAAAATGATGATATGGTAAACTTTAATATTGATATTAATGGTAAATTGCTACAAAAGGTAGATTGTGTTAAATTTTTAGGTGTTTTCATAGACTCTAAACTTACTTGGCATGATTACATTAAGTGTATTTCTGCTCTTGTTGCAAAAAGTGTAGGAATCCTTTCAAAACTGAAACATACACTCCTTAGAAGCATTCTCAGGTCCCTTTATCAAATACTTGTACTCCCACATCTCACTTACTGTTGCATTATTTGGTCAGGATCAAACAAGTATTTATTAAATAAGTTAGGTGTTCTACAGAAAAGAGCAATCAGACATATCACCTGTTCCAATTCGAGAGATCATACAAACAATTTATTCAAATCCATGAATTTACTTAAACTTACTGACCTATTCAAACTACATGTTGCCAGTTTTGTCTACCGTTCTCTACATGAAATGCTTCCAAGCTCACTAAACTCTCTCTTTACACACAACTCATCGATACATTCACATAACACAAGACAAGCTGATCATCTACATACAAGGAAGCATCACAACAGTTTGTACAAGAACAGTTTGCATTACCGTGCCACCACTCTTTGGAATCACCTACCGTCTACTGTTAAGACAAAGCCTTCCTTAGCTTCTTTTAGGAAAAATCTTCAAAGGTTCTATATAAGCTTGTATTAAGCCCATGAATTTGTTTACTATACTGTATTCCTGCCTATTCAGCTTCTTTGTTAAGCCCGAGGGGTGGGTGGTGGTTGGGTTCTAGGACGGGTGAGGTGGGATGGTGGGTTGCGTGTCTATTATGGCTTTTCTTTTGTTTTTCCTAGTCTTATCTTCTATCTTCGTGTTTTCTTTATTATTTCTTTTTTTAGGGAGTGTCACTTCTCGACAAGCCCTAAAGGGTTTCTAAGTGCACTTCCTTTCACACTCTTTGTTACTTATTTACTTTGTGATACTTGTTTTCAATCTTGTGTTGTGATAAACCAAATATAAATAAATGAAGTGAAATGAAATGAAATTGGGTTCAAGTTTACGTGACCAAAAGTGACATACCTATGCGTAGTTACGCACATGCATGTGTGTATACTTATCTCTAAGCGTAACTCTAACCCTATTACTATGCGTGTGTAACCCTAAACCTAGTACTGTGGTCACGTAAATCTAATAAGAGCCCCTTTTTTGTCTAACTATCCTTCGGCGAGACCCTACATTTTAACTTTATCCAAACGCGAAAACAATTGTCACGTGGGCATAAGCCCTGCAACGAAATTCAAAGACTAAAATAAATTTATGTTGCCATTTGCTTCTGTCAAAATATAAGGGTATAGGGAGCTGTCATCCGGATAAAAACTCCATGTGCAACATAAATAACTTAAACGGCAGTCGTCGGTTTGGAGTCCTTCCTCGGTCCATGACTGTACCCTGGTCTTAAATCCCGAACTTCTCCGCCGAGCGGACTCAGTTTTTAGCTTCTCAGCCTCCCGTTAGTGATATGACTTAACAAGAAATATGCCGTACAACCGACTACGCAGGCAATTCCCGAACTACAAGCTTCTCAACAGTACAAAGGTATGTGAATGATTGCCGTTACGTAACCACAGCTGTGCTGTACCCTGGATCGCGAACAGAGGGCAATTCTACTTCCTGCTACACCCACGAGATGAGCACGTTACTGTGATAGGTAAGTAGATTTTTGTAATCACATCTCAACTTAAAGGTAAAAAGCAGCCCCAACTTATTTGGAAGAAAAAGCTTAATAACACAATATTCGACTTGTTTCTCTTAAAAGTATCTTCCATTGCATTTTATAACTTTATTATTGCATATTCAAGGAAAACCAAACAGTTATTCCTAGTAAATTTCACATTTGAAGAGAAAAACATTGTCACATGACTCCCAACAGCCAATCATGGAACCGGACAGTCTACTGCACTGCTTCAATTTGGGATGACTGCTCTTGCCCTTTAAGGTCGCGTTTAACTTTTCGGTTATGACTAAGCTTTAGCTTTCCATGATAATAGTAAAATTTTGAGAGTATTTTTGACAATGACAAGGTCAAGAGTCACCAAAACTTGACTTGTGACATATGCGATATTCCTGTTGTGACTGAAAGGAGCAACCAGAGTTTATTTTTTTTTCAAGACTTTAATTACGCACCACAATCATACACTGGCTTAAAACTAACACAAATGAGCTGCCATCGTGATTTGACGTTGTCATTGGGTCACCGTATGGATTAGACTTATCTAGTCGTTTATCTATATGGAATATTATTACCTCCAAAATATTGCAAAATTACGATTCCACAGTAATCAAAACAGAAATCACAGAATCAACGTCTCTTCTCATTTGAAAGGCCTGTCCAGTGTCTGTCGTCAATGTCTCTTGATTCAGAGAAATAATGTTAAATATTGCCAAAAATAATCAGCTAAAAGGGGACAAGGGAACTCGGGATTTAAAGTACTGGCCGGGTCATACCGAAGACTTATAGCAATGGAACCTACTGCCATTGTGCTTAGTGCTCAGCATAAACAATGGTGTAGGGAAACAAGCCAGTTGGCCACAAGTGGAAAAAGGCCGTGGCCGGATCGGTTTAAACATATATTGGTTAGGGGCTGGGCATCAAACCCCTCTGTTCTCTCCTTTGTTCGCACATTTCCCCCTCAATTTCATATTTTATCACCCATTTTCACATGATCACATTGAACGTCCGGGTTTTAAGCTTTAATGCGGAAGTTGTTTTCGAGCGTCAGGATTGTTTTGCCAGAAAAAATGTTATATTCTATCAAGAAGTTAAAAAGCTTGTACTGGAGAGGGAATTATTTGAGTCATCAAAAATTATAATAAGGAAGGAAAACATAATGAGATACATATGTCATACTGCTTCTAATTTTGTATTGTCGTAATATAATTTCGGGATCCTGTATCATGTATCGGATTTTGGTGACATCCGGCAAAAACAAAACAACAAGAATATCTAGATCACGGAAGAATATCATTTCATTTATCTCAGGTAGATACCATCCGTCGTTTTCAACCCAGCTATCCTTTTAACAATCCAGGTTTGGTTTTACACGTAACCACTCCTTTGTATCTGATAAATACATACGCTGTATCGGGAATCATCAACGTTACCTACTGACCTCTTTGTAGACTTCCTGACAGATTTCTTTTGAAGCACTTGCAATGCAATCATTTCCCCGCTTGGGAATACGTAAAGTGGAAGTCACTTTAAGGGAATCTTTACTTCAGATAGAGGCGGGAGTGGTACTTTCTCTCTCCGAAGAGCACCATAGCGTTAATGGTTTTCTTCTACCCTTTTATTAGGTTAGGAATGCTCAAGGGTTTAATATCCGAGCCATAAAGACCGAGTAAGTTTCATAATTCTCCAACTGGTATTCTTCTTTTAAGTGTATTAGTTTTCTCTTCGATATCACATCTCAGGTGAGAGTACCCGAAGTCATTTACAAGTTACGCTTGGCTCAGGGCTTTTTGAAGAGCAACTGTCCAAACACACAATCTTTTAATTTGTTCCGGAGGTAAACTATAGGAGAAGTCTAATTGCAACCACGCATTGATTCTGTTACATACATGTTCCTTGGGGTCAAAGGGTCGTGAGCTTTGTCACACGGTGTCCTAGTTTCCAAGCCATAAAGCATGGTTGAGGTAATCGGATTTTTTTTATGCCGTTCAGAGGTCTCTTGATAAGTCTCTGTTCGTATCCTATCTTGTTAGATCAGTTGCATGGAAAATGCTTACAATGTATGATACAATTTATTGCGTACGTTATGTTGTACACTGCATGGTAACTTCTTTCCTACTTCGTAACTGTTGTCAAAGTGGAGCAGCTTGCAAGATAAAACGACATTGCCAGAGGATAGAAAGCCGATTTAGAGAGAGAGAGAAAGAGAGATAGACAAATAGGTCAGAGTGTAAAGTAAAACATTTGCCCTTTATCCAGTTATCAGGTGAGGCGGGAGGACCGGTACTGAGTTTTTACTAATTTGATTATAAAGTAAATACCATGTACTTTTGTAAATAGACTGGAATTATAATGGACCCCACTGAAATACACACAGGCACACCCATAAAGAGGCAAATAAAGAAAAAAAAAGAAATTGTTGCTTCCAGTATAGACGAAAGTTATTTTTGATCTTTATAGTTAGTAAGTTAGATGGAGTTTTACGGCCCAGTTTCCAACCTATTGGTTCAAGTCGAGCCGGCCACGGCCTTTTTTCCAGTTGTGGCTCACTGGCTTGTTTTCTCTACTGCATTGCTTATGCGGAGCATCACGCGCAACGGCAGTAGGTTCCACTTTTAGAGTCTTTGATATGACTCGACCTGGGAATAGAACCCGGGCCTTCCGAGTGAGAGGCGGGTGCTCTTACCGTTACACCAAACAAGCGTTGTAGAGTGCAACTTTATGTACAGGGCCGTAAGATCAAACTGCAGGCTCAAACTCGAAATCAGTTTCAAATTCCCGGCATGACCAATTCGCTGAACTTAGAATCAATCAGTCATTTGGGGTATCAGAGTCAAAACTTGGACCAAATGGGTTACACCTGGACTTGGAGTGTTGGATGCGAACCTGATCTCTACGGAGAAGACAAAAATAAAGTTTATCCGTATATTGCTACAGGTTGTCATTGATAACCAGTATATAAAGTTGGCCAGACAGTGAAACTGAGACCTAACTGGACGAGTTGTGAATGCCAAACACAATAATCAAACTACACAGGAGTACCATATCATGAAAACAGCAGGACTACAAATTCATTGAAGAGAAGGGAAGGGACTTAGAATCGAAGGTATCGGTCTCTGGACCCCGAAGATTTCCTTAGAATTTCGATGCAGGCTTACTGTTACATGTCTATTATATATTTCAATCTTTTTCAGATGTATTTCCTTCGGAGAAAGACTTGTCGGGGCTCATGACCCCAATCTGTCCGCTTATGTACTGATTAGAGTGTATATTCGTCCCGTAAATCTTAACTGTTCTGGTCACTGAAACAGAAATTCATTCCAATGGCTTGTGCAGAAATGGTTAGATGAAGAGTGGGGGGGGGAGGGAGGGAGGGCAAAAGTCATGGGGAATGAGGAAGGAAGGCACAGGAAAGTTTTGACCGTCGAATTTGCCCTTACTCAAAATGGCCCCTCCTAACGACAAATATGACGGTAGATGGTGTATCGCTGTCGTAAGTCTGTTTTTTGTTTGGTGATTACAATTTGAAGAAGGCTGAAAGGGAAATTTTAAAAACTTTCAATGGAGGGTTCGTCATGCTTTATTGTTTGTTGTCCTTTTGAAAAGAGGTCAAAGGGAAATATGTTGCCTTTTAGGAGAGATGAGATGATGCAAAACTATCTATTCCGAAACAGTGTTTATCCATTTTGAAACATTTGGAAGGATATTTATTAGGGATGACCGCCAGTGAATGGCACGTTCCAGTGTTTCAGTCACATTCGAACAGACTATTTCAAAAAGTTTTCAACGACTATCTAATCTTCCCTCGGCCAGGTCCAGCTGTGGGACCGGATCCTCTACATTAAGCACGCTATACTTTTTCGAATCGGGTTTTGTGGATTAGGTAGGCTGTAGGAAATCTTACAGAATTCAAGTGTTCCTACACTTTAGAGTCGAAATATTGCCAGGTCGACAGCAATGAGCAAGTCGGGGGCTAAGTGACAATTGCGGAATCGAAGAACCAAATCTTGTGTTACACAGCAGGCATGCAAAGGAACCACACGAGTCATGTTACGGGTGGTAAATATGAGAACTCAAATACATAGTAACCATATATCATAGACCAGCTCCACTACGTCTTCCAACACCAAGGTCAAGTTCACAGCGGTGTACACACCGCAAGCTTGCTACTAGGAGGTCATCCACGTAGTTTCTTAATTAACCTGTCAGCTTTACTGCTTCAATTTAGTCCACTTAAAGAACTTTAAGACACATTCGTCATCAGTCGACGTGTAGAATAGCTGCCTAGAGTAAAACATATCTTGTGGATCTAGGGCACTGGATTAGTGGGTGGAGTGAACGATGCATTAAAGGCAGTTATTCATTACCCCAGACAGTCCCGATTCTCCCTTCTTTCTTTTGGCCCCTCCCACAGCTCCCACAGAGGCGAATGCTCTAACCATTAGACAAAACACGCAGTCACCCCATAGTTGTCTAAAACTCATCCTTGTGGAGACGCAACCTTGTTGTTCATTGCCTCAGAACATGTCCTTTATGGTGAGCATACAGGGCCCTAATGTGTAATCAACACACTCTCAGTGCATTGTGTTTTATATGGGCTACTCTGCATTGTTTAATGTGTTGTCAATCAAAAGATGTGGCATTTGAAAATTTCTATAGACTTCCGGAAAAACTTTAGTTAATTAGGGTGAGAACTGCTTTTAAGATACCAAGTTGTTACTATTAAAACTACACATACAATTTTTACAACATGGCATGCCATACCAAGTTATGTCATGTCATATCGTAATCGATATTGCTTCACCTTTACCCTTTATTAAATTTTTGGCTCAGGAACTTACTGGGATTGATATTAGGGAAATACGGAAAGCTTGACAGATTTCTTAATTGATGTTTTAAAATAAGGTTGCTGTGAATGTTTATTCCCACAGACTCCTATTTGGAACCATTAATTGTGTTGTGATAATTAGCTTACTTAGGTCACATGTCTACTGATGGTTGCCGGGATTACACAAGATTACTCTGGTATAAGGGTCCCTGGCGAAATTGAAAGGAAAATCATTGTTCAACAACCGTCCCCATTGGGGGGGGGGGGGGGTCGATGCGCGCTCAAAACAGCACCTCGGTAATATTGTACAATGTTCACATGGATTGGAAAATGGAAAGACGCGCAACGCAGTGACGTCGGTTCTTGAGCGCTTTTCGTGCAGAAATCACGGCACATACCTGTACAAAAGGTTAAAAGAGTACTATGTTCTATTAAAACGTTGGATATGCATTTGCTACCTCGAAGACGTGTCCCTGACACAAACTATCATGGATGAAATTCCCCTTTACATTTTTGTCTCCACTTTGTAAACATGTTTAGATGCTAAACACAAGTGTATAATTCATGTACATATCGCTTTTCAACATTATTTCGTTGTCGCTGTCAACAAAAAAGTTACTGACATACGCTAGAAATGAGTTCACATCGTTAACCTTCGTGACTACCTTGGGCGGCAGCTCTCTGTCATATAAATCCTTGATATAATGTTATTGAGGTTGGAGATGCCACTTTCGTCGGTTTCGCGGTGTTGGGTATATCGGGCCCCTTCGAGTTTGAAAATATTAATCCGCTAGATAAAAAGTCATTCTCTTCAAGAGGGTTTTTTCATAGATGAAGCGAATCTTTCACTAGCTATGGCTTTTTGATTTTATGGTCGTCATTTATATCATTTTTGCATTCTTATGTTAGCTGGCCATAATAATGTTTTGAGGGAAAGTAAAGTAGTTTCATATTGAGTTTATGTGGAGCGACCGGTTATCGCGAGCATAAAACAGTATAATCTTATTTGCTCATCTTACACACCGTTTGGGGTTCGAAGGCAGCTAAGAAACTCAGTCAAGTAATGAGTACACTGACCTATACACTACACTACATAGCTGTTCAAATAGTTTAAAATGCATCACAAAGTGACTCAATAGTTACTAAAATTCCTCGTAAATGAGCCCTGATAAGCCGATAAAAAATCGTGCGTCATGAACGACCGTCTCTATTTAGATTAGGAGCGTAATCAGTTTATTTTGTACAATATATAGAAAAAGGGATCATCATCCTTCGTCAGACAGCTTGCTCTTGATAGCAGACAGTAGAAACGATTCCTTTACACTCTAGGTCTATTTTAAACCACGATCGTCCCTTGAGTGGAGATGAATTAACACACATTCGTCGAGTATTAGCATAATTATACCATACCCTCTCCTCGTCTCTGTCGTCATGAGGGCTGTATGTGCCACTCCAAGCGAACACGCGAAGTCATAAATTAAAGGGAACTTTCTCCCACGCGGAGGAGCAATTTTATTGATTTTGGGGAAAATTATACACATAGGACGACTGAAGGATCTAGTCTCTCAAGTAGAAAATATTCGATACACTGAATAGAGATCGCAATTAATTAAGAATTATTTTATACTTTTATGGAGAAAAGCCCAATTAACGATTTTTGGTTTCTGACATCAGATTCATCGTCCTTGTGACTTTCCAAGTGCCGTTCGGGAAAAAAGTAATGTTGTGGAGGCGAGTTTTACAGTCTGAAAGACTGATATGCATGATTTACAAGGGTGAATCAACTTACGTAGGGGCAGGGCTTATCCAGAAAGTTTTAATGGAGTGAAATAGAGGGAGTGCAAGGCTATTGATTGATTGATTGATTGATTTCCGTCATTGGCAGAGGTCTAGAATCTTTTTGTTTGAGGGAAAACAATAAGATGCAAAATGGTGCCGTGATACATTCAACAAATCTTGATGCTTATGTTAACACCCATAACGGTAAAAAGGGGGATCGTGTTGCACCACCTGCACCTCACATGGATCCGCCCATGTGTAAGGAAAGTTTCATTTCAAATAAAGGAAAATGGAACAGACCTTGGGCAATTTTAATTATTACAAACATGTTTTTCAACTTTAGGAATTATTTGTAATTAGGAGGCATGTTTGAACATTGTAAAATTACATGATATGAGTTCTGTGAATCAAAAACAATAACTATGTGATTACATGGGTTTAAATCGATACAAACAAAATTTTAAGGGTCTCATATTCGAACCAGTGTAGGACCATGTACTGGTACCCCGATCTACCCATCACAGAATACCAATTATTATTACACTAAGTAGCTAATTGTTTTCGCATCTAAAAATACGCTAGCTCATGTAAATTCCACGTGGTAATAAGTACATATTTAGAGAATGCATTTAAAGATCTAAGAAATAAAAGTAAAAATTATGTCTTATTGCATCTTATAGCCAGAAAACAGGGCTCCGCCACACCTATCTGTTTCCCCGCTTCGTAACTGTCATAAGGCCTCAGATTTCACCACCATGCAATTACATGACCCGGGATTTGCTATATACCTGCATCTTCCAAACATGACTATGGTTCCTAGGGCGGCTGGGTTCCCTTGTGGATTGGGGCACTAGGGTACTAGGATAGGTCCAGTGTGATCCATCTAAATATAGCTATCGCTGTTGGGAAAGACATTGGCCCTATGCAACTGTAAACAAAACAAATATCTCTTCCTATGAAATATGGATGAGATACTTTGGGATTGAGACCACAATTTTGAGCCACTTTTTATTTACTTACAAAGTGTTTCTAGTTTTTGATAATTAAAGAGACAATCCTCTCACCCCAAACTACACTTCTAGTATAGGGTAACAGAAACTCTCAACTGGCTCAGCCTTTTGATTGACTGCTAATTCAAACAATGCAGAGTACCAAAACTTATATTACACTGCTCGAACTGTTCTGATAGTGATTCTGATTTGATTATACACATTGAGCTTTCTATATTCACCCCGAAGCAATAAAATGAGATTGTGTCTGGGTGAGGGTGAATTTAAGACAATTGTGGGAGGGGCTTAATTAAGAAGGTTAGGAGAATTACCACTTTTTGGGATGAGAAAATTGGGCCTTTAAATAATTTATATATAGAGCACATTATTAAAAATTTAGATATTGCTTGCCTGGTCTGTCCTCTAGATCCATATTCAACAGTAAAAAAGTATCTCATCCCTTCATATACTACGTTTGTGGAGTTGAGACCATATTTTTTGATAATTAACTCATTTGGAGTCCATGTTTGGAGATTCAGCTGAATATTCTTGGTTAGGTTTTTAAAGTTTCTGAGTCTTCTCCTGAAGATCAATCTTTTCAATTAATGACTCTGGATTTCGTTGCGAAACAAACTAAAACAATTCTACAATAATGCATTAATGCTCTACACTCTAAAAAGGTGTTTAGGAATCACACGCTTTTCTACACATTTTTCCCTACTTCATGAACATGTTTAGATGCTACACACGTGCGTCTCATTCCTACACATTTGGTTTTAGAGCATGTTAAATTGCTGAACACTTAGTGCCTAATTACTAAACATGTTTAGAATTTAAACGTGTTTACAAAGTGGTGAAAAAGGTGTTGATTAACACGTTTTTAGAGAGTGTAACAATCGATATCAACACCTCTTAGGGTAAGGGGTACGGTGACATAAAGCCAAAACCTGAAGACTGTCGCACGGCCTATTCTCTTCCGCTTTATACAAAGAAAACTCCGAATGAAGCCTAAAGACATGTACCAATTCAAATGCCTTTCCGTTGCAAACACAATTTTTCGTTCCGTTCAGATGACAAAACAATTGACTGAGACCAGTTCAAGGAATTTTCAGTTTTGGGGTTATCTGTTTTCTCCGATAGGAAGAAAAACTGTTTAAAGTGGCTCATTGAGTTGATATCGATGACTTAAAGGGAAGGTTTAAGCAAAAATTTAATTTTCATATGTGAAAGAGGAACCAAAACTACAAAGTGTGGTGAAAGTTCCATTCAAATCTGATATGTAGTTCTCGAGATATCAGTAAATGAAGTCAGTAGATTTGTGTTCCAAAGTGAGATTTAGTGCAGCAGAGCTTATATCACTTCCTCACATTGACAAGGAATGCTTTGTTTCCCTTTGTTTTGTTAGACTGTTGTGTTGACCTTGGAGTTAACTGGAATAGGACCTCCCTGTGGGGGATGCAAAGTTTGTAAAGTTCTCATGCCACTTAGGCAATCGCATTTTAATAATGTGGGTTTTTGAGGAGAAAATCAACTCTAAAGTTTAAAGAAAAACAAAAGACTATTCACTAATGTGGGGACATGATTTCATATGTGCTTGCTTCAAGTTCACTTTTTGTTGAAAATGTGAAACTTAACGTGCTCATATCTTGAGAACAACACATTGGATTTCAATGCAAATTTCACCAAAATGCTTAGAATAAGTACCCCTCTGAGATACCAAGTCCTGTAATGAACTTAAACCCTTCTTTTAATGAGAGTGTTAAAGGGTCGATAGCATGCACATGACAATGCTTATTATTAGCATAATAAGCCAAGTTCCATATCCGATAGTTAAAGTAAAAGCTAAAATTTTGAATTTTGTGGTGTCCTGACCTGTAATGGTTTTGTGCCTATTTTGAAAAAGTGGCTAGTTACGAATTTTTGGAACCGAATTGAACCTCAAAGTACTCGTTCATTAAACAGTTATTTGTACGTAGGATATGGGGATTGTCTTAGTTTGATCATTTGTCATTGCTTTGTGAAGAATGTTTGGAAAAATTTGTTGAATTTCATGAACCAACTCAATGAGCCTCTTTAAAGCACTCACAGAGAACATTTTCAAAAGGAATGGGTTTTGAAATACTTTTCCAAAGTTTACTCGTCTAATGGTCTAGCAAAACTGAATTCAATGGATATAATTTTGAACGATGAATTGGAATGACTACTGAAAACCTAAACAGCTATTAGCTGCGTTCTCCTATGCAGTGGCTTAGCTATAAAAGAGTAATGCGGTTTTCGTATTTGCATATGTTAGGCTAGCGAGGTAGCAAACCTTTAAAACATGCTGCATAAGTAAAATACATAAAAGTCTAACCAAAATATACATATGAAGCTTTCAGTTTTCTGATTTGAAGCAAATTTCAATGATTTCTTGATTGAAACTTTGGAAGAAAAGTAATGTCTTCAGAAAAAGGCAGTATTCAATTCGAATAAGGTCGCACCAAATAAAGTTATTAGCGGCCCAGCCCCTTAAAACTACCATAGCTATGCAAGTTTACCATAAATTGCCTCTTAAGCACGAATTATTTTCAAAGAGCTTGAGCAGTTTGATACCTCTGCACTGAGTTTTCCATCTTATTTTCCTATAATCTGAAATGATTCTCGATATCTTCAACAGATTTATACAATGCAAATTTGGTAATTTCGCTTAAAGTGTTCAATCTAACGGATTGAAAACAGGCCTAGATCTTATCAGTTTCGAAATTTTCAATTAAAATTTGGGATTTGTTACAATGTTGTTTATTTTCAAGCTAAGAAATCTAAAGAATCTAAGGAATTATTTTAGATCTAAGGCAGATTTAAAGGTTATTCAGAATTTCTCAGCAAATATTTACCTCTTGCTCCATCGTTTTCCCTGTTTAACTCATTATCTACCATGATAAACAGACATTGAAGATTGGTCTTTAAAAAGAGAAAATTAATGTTGAATGAAAACTTTGTTATACTTTTCGGGTAAAAAAATCCACAACGATGCAAGACTAGAGAGTCTGAACCATACAGTGACCAATCACAACGTCAGACCATGATGGTAGATCAGTTTTTGTTAGTTTTAACTGAACGACAGTGGCCACTAGTGGCCAATAGTTCCGCTTAATGCCGGAAGACTTGCAGTAGCAAACCCCGATTGTCGGTTTATGAGAAGTGAGTATATACTTAAACTGCACTGCACTTAAGTGACCTCAAGGCAGGCACGTAGCCAGGATTGAGTCATGGGGAGGAATCTGGTGTCATGGGGGATTTTGGGTCACGATATGAGAGAAAAGTCTAAGGACAGAGAGAAAAAACTGCTATTTCAGATGTTTTTTGCATTGCAAGGTTGGGTCATGGGGAGGGGTTCCAACCCCCCAAACCCCCAGGGGCTACGCCACTGCCCCAAGGAGGTAGCTACATGGGGAGGGGTTCTAACCCCCCAAACCCCCAGTGGCTACGCCACTGCCCCAAGGAGGTAGCTAGAACAAAGCCCTAAAAATTGAGAAAATTAGGTGACTGTTGTGAATCAACTCAATATATCGCTTTAATGCATTTAAATTTATCACGCCCTCTGAAAGTGAGTACTGGTCTTTGACATTTCTTAAATTATCTTTCTTTTGAAACGAGGCTCGTTTTTATCCACTTGAAAGACAGAGCGACATTATTCTTATTTTTCGATTTTGTGACATAAAACATAAAACAGACATAGGTCAATTCAAATAAAACGTGTACACCCCATACCATCGTCGCCATTTGAACAGGAATTTATACTTCGTCATTATGAGGCGTCATGTTTTTCGTTAATGTTTGCAGACGTAATCGCCATAGAAGGCGCTGACATTATCCTTGCTTCAGGATTTGTCGAAGGGGAATGACACTTTCTTAGTCGCCTTTAACTTTTGAAGGAATTATCGTGATATTCACAACTTTTCAAGGGTAATTAAATTTTCCACCTGATGAGTATCGGTTACACTATGGGGCCATGCAAATGCAACAGAGAATAATACATTGAGTTTATGAATAAATTATGTGTGTATCTGTTCTTGGAGGATAATTCTTGGTAAGTTTTCTGCGGAGAATGAAGTTCTATCTTGTGTTATTTGTTATTGGATGCAAACGAATGTTTTTTCCTCTTTCGGCGATCGTCTCCGAGGTGCACATTGTACAGATCAGGTGTTGTTATGTTCACTTCTTGGTTTTCCGCCTACCCTGGTAACTTTATTCACAGACTTTTATGATGAATAGGGTGACTGTGGGGGTGCGTGGTGGATTTAAATATTCTCCTCTTGAAGAAATAAAAAGTAACATTAAAAACTAAAAGAAAAAAAAACCTCTGTACGATATTACAAAAACAAAAAAGGCGGAGACAGATACGGAAGTATCTTTGGACGACGAGTTTTCATTAACACTACGACTATGTATCATCATGATCGCCAGGGGTGAAGGTTTTAAAAAGCTCAGAGTGTGGACTCAGTGAAGTATATCTTCGGGGAGGGGCACATGATCTATACGACAGAGGCCAAATCCCAAATTTTTGAAGGAACAGTTACCATGTGAAGAGGGAAAATTAGTCAAAAATTGCACCCCAAAAAGTTTGTATCCCCAGTACCCCCCTCACCGCTAAAAGAGAGCTTTGTCACTCACTGTTTTGATTTAAACTACAAAATTGGAGAAAAGTGATAACAAAGGGGGGGGGGGGGGGAGGGAGCTATTGTACCCTTGTTTTGATAAGTGAAAAATTCGGAAATTTGCCATATGGGACACCAAACCACTACGGTGCAGTTTCCCCAACTTTTCCTTCATATAATTCCGAATTGATTTTGAAATGTTTTCTGTAAAAAGGCAAGAAAGTTTCTGAAACTTTTTGAATGTACTAATGTAGTCAGGAAGCATCAATCCACATTCCTTGGATGACGTTATGTAACAACAACGAACTTCAGTCGCCATGCAATCTCAGCTATATGGTAATAAGAAGGACAGATTCTTCATTATTCTTCACTTTTTCAAATTTCCTCATTGAAAACCCAGAGTCTAAAATTTTGTGCAATGGTCATATTTACAAATATGACCCAAATTTACTGCGTGCGCCCCGCAAATTACTCCCCTATTACAGCCCCCGGGAGAAAGTGTAGCCTATAAGCTAGCTACGCCACTGGTTCTACTTGAAAAGTGGTGTTGAATTTGATGAATTTCAAGTTTAATATAACTAAGCCTATTATCGCTGTAGTCAAATGTTCACTGCTATCCAAGTTAACTTCATACCAGATTTTTACACCCAACTAATTGGCAGTAAAAGACCGACCGCTAAAAGTGTAAATAAAAGTACATGCGTGTGTAAGTGTAGGAAAAACGTCTCTTGGAGGTAACCACGAAATATGAGTGTAAGGGGGTAGGGGAGGGGTATGCTCTCGAACAGGACCTTTTTATAGGTTTAGGACTGCAGCCAAATATGGTACTGCAATTCGCAACTTATGTATTTGCACTCTATATAAACACCGTCAAACCGTGCTTAAAGTAAATCACGATAGTGGCCACATATTATCCCTATATTCCCTCGTTAAAATATTCAGGAGATTTCTTTTAACCAGGGTTTGTATGGAAAATCAGCGATCGAATACTGAACTCCTACTCTGTTAAAATTTACTTGATTTGTTGAGTTGAGGTTAAAAACACCACATGATTCCTCACCATGATGAATGGTCTTGACCGAGTATCAATAAAATTCCCTCTTAATTATCTAAAGTATTCGGAAATTCAAGCATCTTTTTGTTATTGTGAAAAACTACTCCCTCCATCAGCCATCGCATCGGAACGTTCGACACCTCCTTCAAGGTTGCGAGTGGATCGATACGGCCGATAATATGCACTGATATTCAACACAATTTGAGATGCATTCTCAGAGGACTCAATCAGAATTGGTGCACTGCGCAAAACTCATATCATTAAAATTTGAAGACGGTCCCTTGTGTACTAAGCAGCCTTATAAACCCACGGCGCAGGCCAATGAACGCAATGCGGAGTTGGGGAATATAATCTCACTAGCAAGGATTTGGCTAGAATTTATGTTGATTACTAATATTGCTTGATTCAATAGACTGTGAAATGACATTTGGTGACGAGCTTCATAATAATAATAATATTGATTTTGTAATGTACTCTCGGTATATGAACCCATGTAACATTTTTGAAAATATGTGTGTATATGTTGAAGGCTATAGACGAATTCAGCAGTCAGGCAATATAGTGTGAAACTGCTGGGGTCCATCAGCCTTAATATTATGTATCACGTTAATTACCGATACCACAGATACAACCCCAAACCAGACAATACCCTGCTTCGTCTAGGTTTTGAATTAGACTTTTTGTCTTCTGGAGTAGACGAAAGGGATGAGAAGACGAAAGCAATGGGAAGATGGACCCTACAAATGGCCGACGAATCTAATGATCACTTGGTAACCTGATTTGCGTAGTAGAGGTCGTGCAATGAAGTGACAATCTCCTCCAGAAGACAAAAGTCAAGTTGTTTTTATTTACCTGAATGCGTATCTAGGTTAGCATTTAAAAGCTCAAATGTGTAATGTCTCGAAGTCGTGTGAAATACGATCGACTCTACATCTTCAAAGTTTTGAAGCTGACGCGACTCGAAGCGCAGCCACCAACTAGAAAATTTGATACCTTAAATGAAATATATACGTGTTTTTAATGTCCAGCTTTTTGCCTCGAAAGAAAGGCAAACTCTCAACAACTTAAAAGAAGAGAAAATGCATATATATGTGAAATAGTCAGGTAAACTTCATTGTATTTCATTGAAGCCATAGGCACATAACATTACCCTTTCTTTCGGTAATATGAATTTGGAAAAATATAGAATTAAAAAATGACGAAAATCGGTAAACTTTACAAGACACATCTACATGTTTTTTATGCGGACGTTAATGCACTAGAATATATGCAACCTTTGCAGGGTTGAGGGAAGAGGGAATGAATGACCAGGGAACACCTCCCTGAATGACATGTATAAAAAACCGACCAACGATATACTGCAGGTATAGTTCTGTGATACTGAGGCCATCACATGTTACTTTCGTTTCGTTGTTTGTCGAAATACAAGAAATGAATAGCAGCTGTTTCCTGACAAGCATTGCGGGGCTTTTGAAGCTTTACTGTCAACAACTTGGTTCTATCACAATTAAATATCGCTTCCAAAAAAAAAAAAAAAAAAAAAAAATGTGTCCTTACAATATTACTGTGAGAAGTCGTACAGTAGCAAATTCTGAATCGCTCTAGTCAGCTTTTCGATAAATAAATTGGAGACAAGGAGGGCGATTTTCCTAACAACTGACACTTTCCGAAAATGCCCCTTTTTGCTCATATATTGCACCCTGAGTTGGAAACACAAGATCACAAGACGAAATACACCTTCGGCTCTCAAAAACTCTAGACCGTATACCTTTTTATGTTTTGCTAAAATTCCCCAAATATCATGGATCATTGCAAGTATACTACGCATCTCATGCATGATGTAAATCTGTTCGGCTTTAGGCCTCCATCATGCTTCAATAAACTGGAAAGTGATTTTACAAACATTGGTTTGATCTTAGAAAATAAGAAAAAAATCCATTGGGTGGATTGACCCAATCACGGTCTCAAGTATTATTATTGCCGGTAGGATGGTGAGCAATGAATTCCAGCATGAAAGAACAGGTGGACGTGTTATTGAATGCTTGCGGGATCTCGGGAAGGGGAACCTATCAATATTTTATACAAACGTTGCTTATGGATTGAAAATAATCAGTAAAACATTATTGCCAAATATACATGTAAGTACATGGAAAATTTCAGTTGCTTCTAAATTGATACAATAATAGTAAAATGACCCTGAAGAAAGTTAAAAAGATGGTAATCGGTATACATAATGAAAGGTAATTCTTAATATTAAAGGTAAACAAAAGTGATTTCACCAGTGAGCTATCAGCCGTGCTATGATCTCCACACAAAGCTAGACGTTCATTTTGGTCAGAAATGTGACATGATGTTGTGTATAAACTAAGAGTACATTTAATTCCCATGTTTCAAACTACCAAGTTAACAAATATCTTAAGAGTTCTTAAGATATGGAGGAATCCGATCAGCACTCGTTTTTGGTGACTGTAGGCAGCCATTGGTGGTGTCCATCAGCCTTAAATCGTCTTCATTTATTGTCTACATAAATTTTAAACCCCCATATTCACTGAAATGGAAAGGGTCAAGACACAATTTAGTGTGCAACCATCCATGATACAGGTAAGCAAGGAAATTGGAAGGTTAAAAGGTAAAAGACCTCAGTTATGGTCGACTGAAATCATCACTTACTGTCCGGATTCGTCTATATTTTCTTGACACGGACGCCCAATCACATTTATTTTTCAATAAGATATCTGGTGCTACATGTAAAAAGGACAAGGAAAAACCACAGACACGTAAATTGCCCTCTTAAAATAGACCTAAAAATGACTAATCTTCGTAAGCGCGGGGAACAAGATGTCCATTTCAAATTATCTTTATGTGTCCCATTAATATTGTTTCTCAAACTTAGCCATTTTGGTAATGATTTAATTAGTTTGGTTTCTTATTGTTAACGGAATTTGAGAAGTCCTTTAAAGGGAGATGTATTTTTTGTTCCATAAACTCGGACCTCTCTCTATCAAAGGAAATAAAAATGATCACAGTTGGGTGATACACGAAAGGAGTTTCGGAAAAAAAGTTGATATTTCATATTGAGGTATAGTTATGCTTCTGGCAGATGCAGTTTGTGTCAATGAAATTTATATACTAGCGTCACGTGACTTCATCTTACAACATAACAACAATAAAGCACACTGCGCACACGACGGAGACTTCGCAGAAGCGCCAAGTTAACTTCCTGTTCATATACAACCAGTATAACAACATCAGCTATACCAGGCTACTCTGTCCATAGAACTACGTCTTTATATTTGCTGCAGCACGTTGAAACGATATGCATGTTCATGCATCCAGAGGAAAGTATAATTTCTTTGAGACGTCATATGCAGAAAGTCTACATGGAAACCTCGTCATCATGTTTCTCATTTTCCCCACATTTTACGCAAATACTGACAATAATATTGAAGGAATATTTGCAGTACCGATCCGCTGCAGCATTTTTCACACTATACATAAACTCGCTACAGTTGTAGGCCAACAA
This sequence comes from Holothuria scabra, assembly GCA_037179385.1. Classification (NCBI taxonomy): domain Eukaryota; kingdom Metazoa; phylum Echinodermata; class Holothuroidea; order Aspidochirotida; family Holothuriidae; genus Holothuria; species Holothuria scabra. The sequence goes on along the minus strand of CM074181.1, from coordinate 1,051,875 downwards.
ACCCGCCTATTTATGTCAGCAAAACCAGTTAATATGATTACAGCAACACACCGACACGAAACGAAATGATGGGTTTCAAGCCTTTCTCATCTCTTAACTATATGCACACTAAAATTCTCCTGGAATGTATCAAAAGAATGTGATGATTTAGTGTTGCAAGCTTAAAGATATTACTTTTTCATTCATGTTGCCTCCATTTCTATTTCGCTGCCTGACAAATAAGAAAAGCGTATCTCCTGCCTCGATAGACTTCTTGTTAAAGTGCAACAGCAGTCATCTCAATTAAAACTGGTGTGCAAGACTGTCCTGTTTCATGATTGGCTGTTGAGAGTCATGTGACAACATTTTTCTCTTCAAATGGAAAATTTACTGCTTGGTTTACCCTGAATAATATTGAAGTCCAATATTATGCGCAAGACACTGAAGAGGGCTAAGACGAAAAATATGATATTTTGCTGTTGCTTCATTAGTTTGGGCGACTGCTTTTGCAATTTCATGTGCAAGAGCTGTCGCCACAAACTTATTTTGAAGCAATAGCTAAATATCACATTTTTCATCTTGTTTCCCCCCAAAGTCTCTTTTATCAGTTTATAATACTTTAGGACTTCTATAGCATATTCAAGTTAAACCAAGCAGTTACGCTGAGTTTCACATCTGAGGAGAAAACATTGTCACATGATTCTCAAGGGCCAATCATGAAAAAGGTCAGTCTTTGTCACTGATTCAAGTTTTAGTGACCGCATCGTTGTCTACCAATAGTTACGGGGCAATATCATTGAAAAAAGTATCAAATGAGATGCCTGGCACATTGCAATCTTTTAAAGCAAATTACATATGGAATACTCTTTATTTGTATGAATTTTCATAGAAATTCAAATCATTTTAGAGTGCGACACTTTTGAAATCAAATTGTTTTACCTTAGAATGTGATACTACATCATGTAACGTAGTTGAAGAAAGACAGACAGAGACCGATGCTGCAGGTTTTTGGTAAACCGATCGGATTTTCTACTCTATTTTAGCTGCAATTTTGTCACCCACCTCAAGCAACAGACGTCGAATAATAAACACCAGAAGAACGGCTTACAATGGGCTTAGATGCGAAATTATATCAAGGGTAAAAGAAGTCATACGACTTACACGAAAGCAAAAAGTCACGATTTATCTTCAGATGTAAGGGGCATCTTCTCCCGCAAAAGGTTACAGTAGGTTAAAGGGAAATGTTTTGCGAACTTCTGCAATTTTAGTAACTTTGACTCATAGAATTACGACAATTGATTATGAGGCATGGTTTCTGCCACATTCAGTGACACAGTAAAAAAGAGGGGAAGGGTCAGGGACATTGTGAGGGAGGAGGGAGGGGGTTAAGGCCCCATAAAAACCCGCGTGTATCCCTCCAACTTTCTCTCGACCTGTTGAAACTGAGTAGTGTGGCTAATATATAAAACTTAATGGGTAAAAAGTATATAATAATATGAAAGCGGAGATTCATTTGTCTCAATTGGCCAAAAGAGACCCACCGAATATATAACACTTTTGAACTTTCACAATGGGCAGCACTTCACAAACTTAAGTGAATTTTATCTATGTAACAATACAAGCCATAGACAAACTCTTGACAATCATACTGCTACTACCCTCGTTCATTCCACATTAAAATATATTAAAAATAAACTAAGTACGAAGTCTTGATATAAACAGAGTGCTTCCACTGACTTTACAAGTTTCGCGCCTTTTGAAAGCCGAAAGTTGTATAGAACGCTAAGCTTAAGACGCTCGCAGAGATGTAGTGGACAACCACGTGTGACTGTTTCGCTGAAACACTGCTCATTCTTGCCCGGCAGTGGGCATGGCTTACCAATTTTGACGACACGTGGAACTATGGATGTAAAACTGCTGCACTATAACTGAAACCCAACTAGGAGGGAATGTTAACCTAAACTGGACTTGGTAATGTTGGACAATTAGTTGGGTGATCTGGCCTGTAATGGGACAGACAAATTTTGGTTTGGGGTAATCTGTCTGTCTTTGGCAGAACCTGAGAAAAAAACCGAACATTCAATTTGCTTTTCCAGGACAATTTATTGCCTTGGAAAAACATTGTTTTTTCAGCTGTATTGCACTGTTTAACAATGACTTTCTTGATTGGCTGTTGTCATTGCATTGTATCGATTGCCTTCTTTGTTAGGGTTAGGGATTAGCGTTGCCGTCAGCCAGTTTGGAATTTTTTTTGTTAAACAGTGCGCATCGGCTCAAATTATTCATTCTAGTTCTTCATACCCTTCAGAAATCTTAACAAACCCTGCACTTCATTTTGCGTACTACAGTCAACATTATTTTCTAACAAGTCGTTACCCTAAATAACCCTGAATTTTGACTAAAACAAGAAACACACAACTCAACTTTTACTGAAAAAGAAAAATGAAAAAGTGGAAACAATATTCATTAGCTGCTATATGTGTCCCCTAATCTTGCAATGAACAAGCATCCTACATTTCCACAAATTCAGTTTTGAGCAGATTGTCAAACGAAAGATCCAACACTGCCACTTATAAATTTAAATACATACAAGGTTGTAAAATAATATTATGCTCTGTAAAACTACCATATCCAAATTTAACACCTGCCCACCAAACTTTACAAACAAGGATCTTAAATTCTCATACATGAAAGTGGAAGATGTTTTTTCTTCCTGATTTTAGGGAGACAGCAATACTACAGAGGAGAAAGAAATAATGTAAAGAAGGAAACCCCCTCCAAGGAAAATAAAATCCAGAATACAACAACCGCCCGCCAAAATACATTTTGTGACACAAGCTGATAGAATTCAATTATAGATCTAAGATAAATTCACATGACAGAATATCATTTAACGGGGATCAAACCGGGTCCTAGCCCTTAAGCGACGTCATTTTATTGTCAATGAAATTTATCGTTACTTTATAACAGATCTTACTGCAATACAGCAACAATCCTTTTAACTTTATTGATCTCATGTTAGCTGAACAGGAAGCTCAACCATAACTTTTGCCTTACATAATATTGAGTCGTGCAGGTGACTTTACATTTATATCATACACATTTACATCATACTCACAAATCTTCCTCCAGTCGGCTGGAGTTGTAGAACGTGTTCACGGTATTTCCCACCTGTTGTAAATGTCATAGGGTGACTAAAGGGAAGGTAGGACTTGCACCCTGTTTACATCCTGTTTGAAACCGAACATGAACTTGCACGGCCTTTGTCAATCCTTTTCGGCCAACTATTATCTCGCTCATATAGTCCGATACATATAGGTTCGGCTCTTTTAAGCTTCATATCGAATTTGCGCGGCCTTGCATAAGCGCCCTTATTAGATCTACTGGCGTAACCATTTCCTGGGTGTGTACCACACTGGAGGTAATAGCCAAGGTGTTTCCAGAGGGAGGGATGGAAATAGCACGAAATCCGCCAGGAAGACTTGATAGAGGCTATATTTAAAGTTGAAACTATATAACACACTCCTATTGGTGTGTCGTTAAGCCTTATTTAACTAAATCTGAATATTCACCTTGCTTTACTGTGGGAATTTATCATACACAGTCATTCTAAAAGACAATAAACAGTACTTTTCTTATTATTAAATGCATCGTTTGACACCATCTTTGCCTTTATTTGTCTTTAAACTGTGTCAATTAATTCAGGCTAAATTATTGCTCCATTGAAATATGCGATATTTGTATTCTAAAATTTCATGAGAGACATTTGTATTACGGAAACTAAGATAAAATTTCAAAAGATTATTCAACTCGTGCATAAAAATCAAGTTGGGGTGGCTGATTATACCCTTTAAGTAAGAGGACTTCATCCTTTCTTACATGGAAAGATCAATGTTAACACCTCAAGGGTCTGATATATTAGCAGCTGTCAGTACTTTATCATCACTTCTGGCCTCTTCGTTTCTGCTGACGCTTTGCAAACTCTTTTCGCAAATAATTGTCACCTCTGTTTTACTCTTTCAATGGAAACAGTATCATCTTAAACAGCACCAAAGAAGTAATATTATCACACTGCAATCATAATAACAGTATTAATCTTTAGAGTTCCACTTGACCAAATTTTATCGGATCGCAGATTAAGGATGCAACCCTAATCCCTATGAGAGAACAAAACTGAACAACTTGTATAAAATAACATAATGCTTAATATGAATGATGCAAAAATTTAAGTAATTTGATGTCAGTAAAGGGTCCTTCCATTACCTATTTAAAAAACTTAATTAAAAAAAAAACATTTTCAAATGATGCACAAGGAAAGTCTGCTGCCATTTAAAACTTATCCAAAACTTTTAAAAGCACAGCTAGTACAATCCACATTGCCTTTGATAAGTATGCTGTACCCCTTTATAGCCTATAACAATTTTAGGTGGGTGCATAATATATATTTATTCTGTCAGCTCATATCCATAAACCGCAGGCGATAACAGAATGCAACACAATAACGAAACGGAAAATAAAACCTGATGACATCAAATTTTACCAACTGAAAACATCTCTCTCAAGACTTTACTGCAAGACTTTCTTTTCATTAAACTGTTAAATGCTGCATTAGAATTTCCAATAACCAACAAATCTATTCATGAAGACAGTTAAATGTTACCATGCAAAGACCACACTTTGTATGAGAAAGTCAGTGAACCCTGGCAATCCAATAATTTTGCAGATAACATCAGACACATGTCAACTCATGACTTGTCATGATTCAAATTTTAACAAAGGGAGTCCCAACATCTTAGGTTTAAGAGAAAAACTCGGTTTTGCAAAATTTGTAGGAATTCCTGTATATACAACAGTTTCATATTAAACAACTTATATATAGGTTTAAACTTTTGCAAGAAGGTCTGCAAGGAAATTTACTGTTAAGGCAATTGGCAGGATCCCAAAACTGTTTTGAAATCAAGGATCTCTTGCCAATCGTGTCATATTTGCAGGCGTTCATCGCTCTACAAGTACCCATAATGATGTTTTGGAATACGAATATTTAAAGCAAAATGTAAAGTAAGGATTTTTTCCTGGAAGTAACAAACAAGTAATAAAAATTATGTCACATGATTCAAAAGAGCATTTCCTGAAGTAATATGGTAGGGTACACTAGTTCAAATTGGGGGGTGGGGTGGGGGAGGGGGGTGGAGGTGGGGTACACTGGTTCAAATTGGGAGTGGGGTACACTAGTTCAAATGGGAGGGGGGCTGGGTGCATTGTTCTTTTAAATTCATGAAACCAAATTATTTGAAACTTTACATCAATCAGATTAATTCCCCTTCTCATGCTTTAAACTAGACTTTTCAAAAAATATTCTATGCCAATGTTTTTGAATGATAATGGGCCCAGGATCATTTCAACTTGAGTTTATACTTAGCACAATGATTGATGTAGATAGCATGTATAATCACTGACATTATTTGTGTGAAAACTGTAACATGTTCATTTTAAAAATAGCTGTGGGCTGTTAATGGTCTACGTGGCGTGAAACCTACCATTCAAAGAAAAAATTCCCATAGACCTCCATTGATTTGCAAAGAATTTTTATGGGAATGAATAGGACCAATGTAATGTATAAAAAGGATTCTGTTGACTTCTATGGGCTCATTAAAGGTTCCCTTCTGGATTAAAAATCCCATTATAATTTGTTGCAATGGGATTTTTCTTCTGAAATCCAGGTTCTATATTATAGTCAAAGCAGTGACATAATGATTTATGATTGAAGTGCAACCCAAAGCTTTCTCACATTAGATATATATCTTATAACTATATATGAGCTTATTCTTTAATAAAGGGGATAAATTTTACCAGCAAAGAGCACACTTCCTTAACAAACTTTACTTAAACAAATCATATATACTTTATTCTTAACAACTAATAAATATTCAAATATTTGACAAACTAGTGAGTCTGTTACTGACAGACTGTCTTTATTGCATGGAAGATCTTGCAGATACTAAACATTTGCTGATTAGTCATGTAACCAATCAGTTGAAAAAATGCAATTTAGCTTTCAGCAAATTACAATCCAACAAAATTCAAGACCATAATGTTTATAGATAAATGTGTAATTTATTCCCCTTCCACCAGAACATAGAGTATAACAAAATGTTATAAAAATTAACACCAGCATTCTTTTTGTTTTGCTTTGAAAGAGCCCTTACAATCACTTAAAAGACTAAAATATATCTTCTATTTTGACTTTATACAATTTTCATTCATTAATTACACAAGAATACTGTATGGCACCAATTTTTGAGTTGAATAAAATTTTGCTTACAAAAAGAAGATTGCAGTTTGACTGCTAAATTTAGAAATATGGCAACTATGACAGATATTTTATAACAACTCATTTCACAAAATATTTATGTACGACATGACACATGATTACCAAGTTATTTTTAAAGCCAACAATATTGTTGTATTTAAACCCATTAATAATATGTTTTTAGGGCCAAGATGGCCATTGTAATTATTCATTCAAGTGTGAAGCATTATGTGTGAATAAAATAACTTTTTCACTTTTGTAGAACGTATCTTTCCTATGATATTTCACCATGTGTAAAAAGTTAAAAACCATTAAAAATTGCCTGATGTACTGCAGTTCTGATGGTTTTTACTTATTCCAAACATAACACAAACTATACTACAGATTAAATTACACTGCTACAAGGATACTTATTTAATTTTTATCATATGGGTACAGTAGACTGGAGGGAAGGGAGTTCAGGGGCATTGGGAATGGATTAAGCAAAGGGGAAAGATATTATCTTTGTTGTTAATAAGATTTATTTTTTACAGGAGTGATAGGGGTTTCAAGTTCACTTTCATTGGCAATTATTCTCTGTGTTTCTTCTGTCTGTGATTTATTTTAACAAAGTAGAAAATGAATGAAACAATGACTGTTCTTTTTCAAAGACCATAGCAGAATCACCCAAAATCTTCAATTCCCAACAAAAAAGGCCCAAGCAACTCATGTTGAGCGAGCAAAATTTTGCTTGCAAAAGTTTTGAAAAATTTGTGAACATAACTTCTTCCCATGTAAAGTTTTTTCATGATAAACCAGCAGAGGTGCCTGAAACACCCATGACCAATTTCTGACCCTATTAGGTGTTTCACCCGAGTCCTCCATCAAATGGTGAGGTTCGGTGAGGTAATCAAATTTTACCTGACTTCCCGTTAACTCTCTTAAGCACGCTCCAAGAAACCACAAGCTCAATGAGAGTAAACAGAGACTGAACAATAAGGGTCACATGTGCCACTGTTTGTGAGGTGTGAAAGGCAAGCAATAGGGCAACTTCTTATCTGGATTTTGTTGACTTTTGTTCACTCAAGCAAAAAGATGTGGACAGAGTTTTTATAGGCAGGGAAATTGCTCATGCCTTTTCTGAAGGAAATTATGTCTCCACAAAGACATGGTATTTTTATGCATGTGACTTGAATGAAGATCAAGTCACTGAAAAACAAAAGGATAGAGCTGACAATATGGAGGCCAGAAAAACAATACCTCATGCTGTTTAGTTCCCCAATAGTGTTATATTGCATTTTCTTAAACCTCACAGTTCTGTCCCATGCATGTTTAGCAAAGGTTTTCAAGTCTGGTTTATCACATTTTTTAACAATTTTTTTTAAGTTTTGGAGTGACAATGGACCTTTTCCCCCAAAACAATTACATGGAAGTACTATGGCCGAAAAAAAAAAACCCCACACACCCTGGACATTCTATTCCACCACCCTTTTTAATTTAGAGTTGGAAAAGAGTCTTTTACACTTTAAGGGATGGTATAAAGTAAAATCCTGGCTCTCCACCCAAAAGTGTGGTTTCAGATTATTTAGTGGTAGGCAATGTGAATAAGGGCTATTTCTTTCACAAAATGCCATAAATATTTTTTAAAATTCTTAAAAATGCAGCACAGATTGCATGAGCCAAAATTACTGAATGTATAGGTTTGAGATCACAAATTAATTGACTTTTTTTTAATTCATTACAAAATCGCAGAAAAATTTGTCATGTTTATAATACACTTAAGAAATAAGAATCTTTTCAATCCTTTATTTGGGCAGAGTCATTTATTTAACCATGCACTTTGGGCAGTTGGGCACAGGAAATACATGAGTGACTTGACAATAACTGTCACTTAGACTAACTTATGACTCTGCCTTTAAGTTAAGTTGTATAAAAAGTGACATTGTCCATTAAAGTCCTAGTTCTCTCATCCCAAACAGTTCCAATTCTCCGAAACTCCTTACTTAAGGCCCTCCCAAATCTGTCTAAAATTAATCCTCATTCAAACACAATAATAGTATATTACTACCAAATGAGAATACAAGACCCAAGTGAGTAATCAAAACACTCTTTAAGTACAGTATACGTGGTGTAATTTAAGCTATACAGTACTAGGCATATTTTGGTGGTACTGCTTATCAAAGAGCTAGATGCAAATTGAGAATTTCTGCAGACTACTACAAAAACTAAAGTTTGGGGTGAGAGTTGACTGCCTTTAAAAATACAACTTGGCAAAAATCCACATCTCTTTCTAAAAAAGAAGAAAAGCAAAAACTGACTTTTAAAATTTTTGCATCAGTGTGAATAAGGAGAAAGGAAATATGTACTAAAAAATAAAATCTGTGTAATCTATTTAATAATCACTGATTAAAATTATCTTAAGAATTAAGATAAGTTGAACAGATGCAACAAATTTTATGCATCGAATAGTATACTTATAATCACGTGTAACAGAAGACTATTTTCACATACCGTAGTGCTCAGCACTATAGCTTTCAATTGCACCTATTACCCTCACTAATTCACATACCGTAGTGCTCAGCACCATAGCTTTCCATTGCACCTATTACCCTCATTAATAACATTTTTAAAGATTTTTATTACATATTTTATCTTTTTTTGTGACAAAGCCAAACAGTTTGTCTTAGTTTATAATGACTGCTCCTTTATTTTCATTCATAAAATATATCTTTTTGCCTTCATTTGCAGAACATGCAATATTTAAATATGTTATATTACAATACCTTGTTACTTCACTGGTGCCAAATAGTGTCTCATCCTTATCTGAATTCTACTATGACAACACGATTAGCCAAAAACAGCTCAAAAGGACCTGCAGCTCTTCATTTTGGCAAGAAAATGTAGAAGGACACTTTATGCAAAAACATCTCACACTTACAGACCAAGGATCAGGGGACAAAAAGTATTGCCACCAAATGTATCCCCTGCTACAAGTGCATGGATCATATGCACTTGTGCACTAGGGACATAGCCAGGATACTGGAAAGGGGGGGGGGGGTTTCATTTGTAACTGATATGAAGGAGAGATCTAACGGGAGCCGGTGAAATTTTTTGATAATTGAATGCCCTAAGATGCAATCTGGTGTACGGTTTGCCAGTTTAATCATAATAACATATATCATATTATTAGTTGATCTTTCCTTTTTGATTTGAGAAAATGATAAAGAAAATCAAACAGGAACTTTACAGTAATAAAAAAAAAAGTTGACATTGAAAGGCGGGTGGGGGAAGTTGCTCCCTCTGCTTCCACTGGCTATGTCCTGCAAAATGAAGCATATATAAGTACCATAGTCAGGAGCTACATGCTAATATTATGCTGTCCTATGAACATAAGGATAAAGATTGGATCCTACATGATTTCAGAAAATATTAATTAAAAGAAAAAGTATATATATATCATTCATGATTGCCTTTTAAAAAGGACACTAATGTTTAGAGGATATGTTTTAAAACACACCCTCCATAAATCAAGTATAATCATTTCTGTCTTAGTTGCATATGGACCACTTGAGTAAGTCTTAAGGCTCCTTCACCATGAAAGAGTTACCACAAGAAATATACATATTTGATATGTATCATTGTACATACATTGTGGATGACAACATTTCTTATTACTTTTTCTATATTCATCTGACCTTTGGTCTGCAATATACGTCGGGTCTTCATAGATGTTCTTTTACTGCTGGTTAATATTATACTTTTGGATTCTCCACTTTTTTCAGAGTGGTTCCTTTCCTGATTTGAGAGAGCAGCGCATTTCTTCTACTGTCCACTACGAGTAAAGGTGAAGACTGACCATTACCAGAATTTGACTGCAGTGCTGGGGGAGGGGGAGGTGGAGGTGGGGGAGGGGTTGCTGATGGGGTAGGTGTCACCTGTACATGAGATGAACCATGGCTGGTTGGTGCACTCTTTGACACTGGTGTCCTTGTATCCACTGATCCATATGAAGTAACTCTCTTTGATCTTGTAGATGGGTTTCTTCCCTTAGATCTACAGACAAATGGAAATACAAAAAAATTTAAACTCTTAACAAAATCTTTTGCTGACATGAGGTATGTTAAATCATCATATATAGTAAGGTGTTGTATCTATTCTTGTCAATTTCAGTACCATTCCAAGTTTAAGCTCTTACAAAAGTTATCATTGTAGCTTAAAGGGGAAGTGCAATCAACCCAACTAGAATGAGTGCAGTAGACTACCCTGGTTTTTTCTTTAAAGGCTCCTGAGAGTCATGCAGCAATATTTTTCCTCCTCAAATGTGAAATTAATGAGGAGTAAATGCTTAGTTTACCTCTAATATGCAATATTTAAAGGCAAAATGCTCTAACCCCAGATAGTTACAAAGTTCAAACTCTCCTCATTTGAGCTCCTCCCATAACTGTCTAAAACATCCTCATTCATACATAATCTCAGTTTATTGCTTCAGGGTGAGTATACAAGACCTGAATGTGTCATCAAAACACACTCAGCACAGTAAATGCTGTGTAATAGGATCTACACTACTCTGAATTTTTATAACTAGCTGTCAGTCAGAGAGCTGTGCCACTTGAGAATTTCTGTGGACTTACAACAAAAATTATAATTTGGGGTAAGAGTTGACTGCCATCAATCCTGAAATATTATTACTGATACAGTACATGGAAGATAATATACAAAAAGAGTTTAGCTGTTGTTTCAAACAATGTTAGGGGACTGGTTTTTCCCTTCCAGAAATTCTTAATCTTAAAATGTCTGAGACAGGCATTCATAAGCGTAGGTGTCTAAAACGATTTACGCAAAAGAGGTACAAAGGGCAAGAGATGTGAAAAGGTTACATCTTCAGTATCATGCAGTATCAACCTTCATGTGGAGAAGATCTAAGCCTCAAAGATTTACATAATCATTGAGGGAATGGATAAGAATGAAAAACCTTTGAGGTTACAAGTGTACTGAGAGGAGAAATTGACACCATCGGTTACCTTGAGTGGAAATTGTTTGTATTTGATGCCAAAAGGCTCTCTGTCTCTGCCTATTTTTCCATATATTTGTGATGGATTGCATCTCAAATAGACTACTTATATTATCTACAGATACATCACAGGATAGCTGCTTTTTTACATGCTTTCAGTTAGTTGGATGGAGTTTTATGGAGCAGTTTCTAACCAATTGGTTTAAGTTGAGCAGACCAGTTTTTTCCAGTTATGGCTTATACTGGCTTGTTTTTTCTACTCCATTGCTTCTGCTGAGCACTTAGCACACCGGCAGTTCCATTTTTAAAGTCGTATGTGTGACTTGGCCAGGACTCGAACTCCAAACCTCCTCACTGCAAGTCTGCTGCTCTAACCACTTGACCATTCACTTACCATATGCTTGGAAACTGACACAAACCAAACAGTCCCCAACAAAAACAGAATTTGATAATAAAACACAAGGACAAAACTTTTTACAGGGACAATGCACAGTACACAATTCAATTAACTGTTTACATTGGTGGTCAGGGGATCTCACCCTTTATTGTCAGGTATCCTCCATGACCACAAAGGACCTGCCTCTCATTGATACTCATGTGCCAGGTTAGTACAGTAGGACAAACATATGCTATTAACTGCAGTATTAGATGAGATGAAATAAAAATATAATGAACTAAGACAATAATTGGTTCTAAAGCTTTTAGGGAGCATCATGATTGGAAGCAAGCTTTATACAACACATATCTCAGTCTAATTCTGGTCTTTTAGATAATCAAGCATTTTTATTGCATTAGAAGAGCTGAATATACATCAAAGAGTGAATTCTGGCTCAGAAATGGCAGTCAGGCTTATAGTCATGATCATGAATGAACACTGGCATGCAAAATTGGCAGGCCTTTTTGTTTGGAGTGTACAAGGGTTCAGCTGCTCATATTAGGAACTGGGATGTAGTCTGGGGAGGGGGACTGCCCCCTGATACTTTCAAGTCATAACTACTGAACATGTACTTACGGTGAGTGATGGTAATCCTCTACATATACAGTGTTTGAAATCCCCATGGGGGTTTCATCCAGTAACGGCCCTATTCCATTTACATCAAGTTTCATTCAAGACTTGAAGCAAGATTTAAAAGGGAAATGTTATGCATGGGGAGCATGAAACCATATCTTCCTGTACATCATACATGACATGGATTACTTAAGTTACTTTATGGTTGTACACCTCAACTTACAGACAATTCCGATAACTGGTTCTGTTTAATGACCGTAGGCTGCCATTAGTGAGGTCCATCAGCCTTAAACTGTCTTCATTTATTCTCTACATGAATTTCAAACCATCATATTCAGTGAAATTGAAGGAATCAAGATACAATTTAGTGTACATCCATCCATGATACAAGTAAGCAAGAAAATTGAAAGATTAAAGGTGATGGACCCCAGTAATGGCTGACTGAAATCAGACCATCACTTGCTGATTGGATTCGTCTATATAACCTTCTGGTTTAATCTAGCCAGATGACACCTTAATGGTTGGGCAATGATTTCTTTCCCAAACTCCATTTCTCATGCATATTGCTTATACATTAGCTTAATTCTTTATTTGAAATACTTGGTGTGACTTGACCTAGCAGTGGAATCTCTGCCTCTCACATGAGAAGCCCATGCTCTACTAGTAGACCACAAATGTGGCAAATGACATGTATGTCATACTGTACATACTGTTTGAAAGAAGGAATGACAGCTTCAATTTTTCAATTTCAACGAGGGAGTGCTTTTCATTATTCTGATATCCTTAATCCTTATGACAAACACTTAAAGGGGAAGTTTAAGCAAAAAAATTCAATTTTCATATGTAAAACAGGAAACAAATTCTGCACACTGTGGTAAACTTTCCATTCAAATGGGACATACATTTCTCGAGATATCTAAATGAAGTTACTACATTTGTGTTCCAAAGTGACTTGAGGGCAGCAGAGGTTGTGTCACTTCCTCACATTAGCAAGGAATGCTTTGTTCCCTTTGTTTTCTAGACTGTTGTGTTGACCTTGAAGTTAATAGTAATACGACCTCCCTGTGAGGAATGCAAAGTTTGTGAAGTTTTCATGCCACTTATGCAATCACATTTTGAAAATATGGGATAGTAGAGGAGAAAATGGGCTGTCAAAGATTAAAAAAAGAACAAAGGACTGTTCATTAATGAGGGTATGATGTCATCTGTGCTTACTTCAAGCTCACTTCTTGTTGAAAATATGACAACTTTACTTCTCCCACACATCAGATTTAAATGCAAATTCCACCAAAATGCTATTAAAAAACTGCTCTAACATATTGAAACTTGAAATGACTTCAACTCTTCTATTAACACTTTTAGAAAACTAATATGGTGGAAGCAAAATAATACCCCATATAAATTAAGGGAAAAACACAGTTTTAACTGCAAACCTTTCTTTTATGTACTTAAATCAAGAAAAGAAATAACAATTTGTATTTTTCCCCAAAATATATGTACAAGCATGTTATTGGTAATATCCAGGGTAGTTTTCCCAGGGGTGTACCTTCCTGACTGAATGCTGGGTATAAATGATCAAACACTTTCATGGCTTGATTAAGTTCTTGCTTTAAAGCAATGTAATTGAATTTATAGTCTGTGAAATTCACTAAATTTTCCAACACCTGTAAAGTTTTCTTCACATGCTTATAAATGACATATGGCCACACTAGGCATCCTATATAAACGTAAAGGTTTTATAAGGGAGTTATAAATAATTTCAAAAGACTTTAAAAATTTGTGACAAGCCAGCCCACTTTTCCAAATCATGCACACCACTGAATACAAGTCAGGTTGCAAAAAATTAAAAAATTTGCACTTTTGTGTAACTGTTGGCTGTGAAATTTGACAATTAACTAATTATGCTAATGATGATAGCATCATGTAGAAGTAACCAATGAGATAATATCGACTGTACGCAATATGTCCCTTTAAAGGCTTGAACACTATACAGTTGTTCCATCCACATCAACAACTGTGAGAATGAAATGTATGTACTGTATGGGGGAAACTTCAGAGCAAATATTGGAAATATGGTATTACCCAATGATAAAAATGACACAAAAAGGCACAAAATATTGATAGGTTAATTTGAAAATATTGGATGGCAAACAAAATGTGCTAGAAGGGAACGTATGATATTTAAGTTTTGTACTGAAGAAACCCCCAAAGGAGCAAGAAAATTGAAATTCACCTCAATGTTTTTATGACTTCAATTTACATAATGAGATTTAGTTAGCTTTAAATCCAGAGGGAATTTCATCAGACATTTTTTTGCAGGGGAAACATTTTTGTTATTGGGAAATTTCAAGATTACAACGAAAGATAAGAGGTTATCATGAAGAGAACCGAACAGAGTCTAATGGGTTCCAAGCTATTTCCCACAAAATAATTTGGGCCACAAGGTAATATATTTTAATATTTAAAGCAAGAGATACCTTTTTTCATCAAAACATATCTTCAAAGACTTTTCTCATTGGAATGTGATATTGTGAGTGTTTAGTAGAAGCAACTGTGAGAAGTTGTGAAACAAGCAATATGTAGAATTTCTTGTTTGTTTGTCTTTCAAAGAATATTCTAAGACTCAAATTTATGCTTGCATGATATGCTGTAAAGCAACATTCTATGCATTCCTGGTGAAAGTTTTATTAATCTCCAATCTTTTGTCATTGAGATAATAGCAAATTGACTTATTTCCCACTAATACAGTAGTGACCTTGAAGCAAGCAGGTGCGTAATTTTGATTCACACTGTAGATTGCCAATCTTTTTGTTTTCCTGTACTTTTCTTTGTTTGGTTTTGACCTTTGATTGGTTAGAGGTGCTAGTTTACCCCACTAAGATTTGCCCACTATAAAGACATGTAAATATTTTACAATTCACTAGCTCAGAATATATGTATCAATGCATCAGATTTTTATTTAATAAAATTGGTGGTAGTGTAAATCTTCATTTAAAGGACCAAACCTCTCACCCCAAACTACAACTTTGGTACCTAGGTGGCGAAATTCTCAATTGGCTCAGCTCTTTGACTGACAGCTAATTGAAACAATGCTGAGGGCCAAAGCTTAATTATATTACACAGCATGAACGGTACTGAGAGTGTTTTGATTATATAAATTGAGTTTTTCTATACTCACCCTGAAGCAATAAAACTGAGATTGTGTCTGGATGAGGATGAATTTCAGACAATTGTGGGAGGGGCTTCAGTAAGAAGGTTTGGAGAGTTTTTGAATTATTTTCATCAATTTTAGAATTTTAATAACCTATCGCATATATTCAAGGTACACCAAGCAGCTACTTCAGGTAAAATCACATTAATAGGACAAAATGCTGTCACATGACTTTCAATAGCCAATCATGACAAAGGACAGGTTACTACACTACTCCAAGTTGGGGTAACATTTCCCCTTTAAGGACGTTCTAACCTGACACATGACAAGAGCTAACTTTACAGCTAATTCCTTCCCATAATGCCATGGAAATCATTTATCATATACTTTCCAATGTCCCAGCATTATGTAAAATTGAATTCATGCCTTTTCCCTCATTTCTATATCATGCATCTCTTCACTTTTAGAAAAATTTTGGAAAGCATGAGCCTGTAGGTAGGCTACCCATCAACTCCTGTGACCACCGAAATGAAATGCCTCCCTCATAAAATGTGACACAACATCACTCATGCCTCCACATTTTTCAAACCTTGCCATCTAACTTCTAATATCTGAAGGTGAGAAGAAAAAGTCACATGTCGAGAATGATACAATACAGGGATAGAAGATACTGTTGTGTTTTTCAACAGTTCTATCAGATAACGGGATAGTAAATTATGAATGGAGCTTTTCAAGAAACATGTCAAATTTCATCAAAAGCGGATCCTTTCTGGCCAGATAAGTTTCACATGAATTACAAGGTTCAACAAAATACAAGTGGAGGATGTTGATAGTATCTAATTTCTTGTTCCATGGTCCAGTTGTATTGCCTCTTCAGTGTGCGTCTCTTACTGTAATTGTAGATGAGCATAAAATTAAGAGTGTCAGATTTAATGGAAACACTTAAAGCTGATCATACACCAGATTAATGTTGGCTTTCTCATGACTCTCTCCTCCCGACGAAAAAGGTGAAAAAAACTTTTTGTGACTGTCTTTGCTTGACACATTTCAAACTCAACTATTCACAACATTGTAATGAGTTTAATTTGCTATCAATCTGAGTATATGCTGTTCCCCAAAATAAACCCTTAAATTTATACTCTTGTGTCTTTTTTTTCCAAAGCAGGCCTTGAAAATCCAGGCATGTGAGTGCAGTGGATGGTACACCATCACTCACCTCAAATCACAGTTAGGATTTGTGATTCTTTGCACACCTTCAGTAGAAAATGAATGACACTTCACAAATTTCAGTTCAATAAAACAGTGCACCTATGGTAACTTGCCTCACTCCAATATCTTAAGGAGTGTGATTAATGTGATTCATAGGACAACTTGAAAATCTAAAACTCAAGGTCTGCAAACGATCTGCAAACTGTATGAAAATGCGATCAATCTAATACTCTAGCATGGTGATTTGTCTATTTAACAAGCTCTGCTAAAGATGAGTGCTTGATTCAAAGTCACAATCTGATGCAGAAGACCACATCATTGTTGGTTAGATGGACAGTTTTTTTCCAATTGCTGCTCAGTGGCTTATTTTCCCATACTGAACTGAATATCTGAATTTCAAAAGGAAATGGAAGCAGGCACTTTAAATTGTTAAGAAAGGACATAACAAACTAGAGGCATAAATTTCAACATTTCAAAACTCGATCAGCATTGCAACGGAGAAAAAAAGGAAGAAATGGAGTCAAGCTGGGTAAAAGAGACCGTCCCGTTTGGCCAGATACTGAGACCCAAGCAGGGCTGTCCCTGCCCTACAATAAATGACCTGTTTAAAATCCAAAAGAGGGCCTATTATGGCATATATACAGTACAGTACCTTACATGTTTAGGCTGACACCATTGTACTCATTTTTACTTACAACACCATGCTTTATGTGACCTGTGTCTGTCCTGTCGATGCTTCCAAGCATTATTATGTGTGCTTTCTCAAGCTACTTAACACCTTACAGTATAACACTACGTACCTAATTGAAGTTTTTTTAAGTTTAACTGGCTGATGTGTGGTACATCATTTTCAACACAAACTATAAACAAATTAGCAAGTCAGTTGGGAAGCAAACTTCGCATTTGTGACCGTTATTGCACAATCTTTACACCCTTAGCCAGCACTCGTAGTGAAATGCAATATTCTGGGAGAGCGTACTCAAGCTAGCCTATAGATGAATCCGATTAGCGCTGGTTTTTAGTGACTGTAGGCAGCCATTAGTGGGGTCCATCAGCCTTTAATCGTCTTCATTTATTGTCAACATGAATTTCAAATCCTCATATTCAGTGAAGTTGAGAAAATCAAGATACACTTCAGTGTACAACCATCCATGGAACAGGTAAGGAAGGAAATTTAAAGATTAAAGGTGATGGACCCCAGTAATGGGAGATAAAATCAGACCACCACAATCTGTCCAGATTCATCTATACACAGACCTAAAATGCAGTTCTAGTTACAATTTACCTTTCAATACCCTTGGTAAAGGTCTGGTGACATGGAAGTGGGTAATTTGATGTAAGGGCTTTGTAAACAATTAATAGCTACAATTTCCATCGATATCTGTCAAAAATGACCATTTCACAGGATTATTTCTGATTTCAGTAATATACAAGATTGTAAGTGTGATTCCAAAGAGGGACATGCCATATATGGTTAATGTTATCCTTTGTTTTTACAACCTATGTGTCTAGGACAGTAAACATTTGGATATGTTAAAGGTGTTATTTTGGAAGTTGTCCTTAAAAACCATCAGTAGCCTATTTCTTTTAAAGCTGTAAACTATCTAATAAGTTATAAAGTGATAATTAATATGGGTTAACTAAAGAACATTTCAACACTGTGCAATGTTACGTCAAGTTTTTTTGCTAAGCCAACAAGTTGCTCCAGAAACATTCAAACTTTGAGGAGGTATACTTCAAGAACTGTAAAAAATATTAACAAAATTTCAACAGAGTTGATCTTGGTAATCTTGCTCTGTAACTGCCAAGTTTAATAGGGCACTTTGGTAATATGTTACCATACCTTTAAAGTAGCTCATTTGAGTTGGTTCATGAAATTCAATTTTTCCAAAGCTGTCAAGCAAGTTCACATACCAATGGCAAATGGTAAAACTAAGATAATCCCCATATATCCTGCATAAAAATTACTGTTTTATCAGTGTGTACTTACCTGCTCAACTGGGTTTTCAAAAATTTGTGACCAGACACTTTTGAAAATATACACTAAAACCATTATAAGTCAGGACACCACAAAATTAAAAATTGTATCTTTTTGAGAACAATTGGATATAAAACTTGACTATTCATGCTAATTACAAGAACTTTCATGTGACAGTAACAAACGTCTATATGTAGACTCTTTCATTAAGTTATCAATATCAACTTAATGAGCCCCTTTAACGTAATGATATCAATTCAGCATGCCCCTTTAAGATCTTTCACAAATTCATTGAATACTGACTTGTAACAGTCTTCATTCTAGTGAAAAGAATGTGTAATACAGGGCATGTGAGGCTATATCAAAATAAAAATTATATGTAGGGAAATCTATTCTAGCATTAAATGCATCAATGTCATATCAGAGCATCTAATCTAATCTTGACTTCCGATCATGCTTCAGGACCGTCTGGAATAAGCACAGAAACATGAATCTTGAAGGAATTAAAATGTACTTTCACCCTGAACTCCACAAAATTTCTTTTTACAGTATGTTTTGTTTTCAATGAAAATCACATGATTCTTTCCCTTTTGAGAAATTCAAAAGTTTTATCATATGAAATATTATATAAAATTGCCTGATGTAAAGTATGTAGCAACTGTTCTTACAGCATCATAATTGTAGACTATCACATGAAAGTTGAAAATGATCACGTAAGGCAGTATTAAAAATTTCCGTACAAGTTGGCAGTTTTGCTGCACATGTTTAAGTCTTCTGGGATGAAATAGTTGACAATAATGGAGACAACTGTTTGTGACTTCACTTAAAATGAGGGAAGGGTATGAGGGGTGAGAGGGAGGCAGAGAGAAGGAATGTGGGTCAAGGCAAGGAGGAATATGACCTTTTTATTTTAGCTGTCATTCTCACTCGAAAGTTAAATAGTAACTTATCAAATACCCCTCAAAGTAAAACATGCTATTCGCCTATTACCTTTTGAACATTTTAGAGGTGAATTATTCTTTATATGGTGTATAAACTTTAAAGTTGTTTTTAAAATGATATGCTTCATTACTCTTCCTCTAATTTTTGAATTTTTTGAATTTGTTCTTTATACAGTGTATAAAATATAAAGTGGCTTTCTAAAATGATGTGCTTCATTGCTCTTCCTCTTTATAAAATGACCTCTAAATGCTATACACAGTGGGCTACAAGTTTTTCACAATATTGGAAGGGACATTACTCCATTTCCAAACAAATTAATGTGTGAAAAATCAAAACCAATGACAGATTTCTCCTACAATGGGGAGGGCAAGGGGAGCATGTTTCCCATTATTCTGGTATTTCAGCCCAAGTCCCAAATGGTGACTCATTTGAGAGACACAACAAAAATTCTGTAAAGCAACATATTCAACTCTTAACTTGGAACACAAAAAGTAGAAACAACCCCAATTTTTTTGGTAGTCCACAAATCCTCAGTTGACACATCTCAATAATTGACAGCAAGTTAAAAAAAAGGCAAAGTACTCTCGTTCATTTTACACAACATGTTCTGTACTGAGAGTGTTCTGATTACACATTAGGTCTGGTATCACCTCAAAACAATAAACTGATGTCTGGATGAGGGTAAGTTTTAGATGCTGCAGTTGTGGGAGGGCGTAATTAGTAAGTAGGTTAGGAGATTTGGAACTGGCTGGGGTGTGAAAGATTGGCCTTAAAAAGTATATTCCAGTGGCTCAATTTTCACAAAGGTCTCGGGTGAAAGAAACACAAATCCTAATTCACATCTTCTAAACCTTCTAGCAACATTCCTAAACTTAAGGCATCTCATTTTAACGATAATTATGATATTGTAACGTTTTTGGGGAATGCGGGTTGGAGATTGGGTAGCGTGAGGCCAGCAAGTTGGGAATCTTGGCCGATGATGTTGTGTTTTGATTGGCCACTTGCGACTTTCGAATGAGCAATACAAAAGACGAGTTAAAAAAACTGTAAAAGCTTCGATTGGTGTATTCTAACTAATAAAAATGACTTCGAGTGATTAAAAACACGGTGCACGGTAAAATAAGCTGACATTATAAGAAACAGTAATTGGCAAGAAATGACAGCAGTTATTGGCAAGCGTAACTTCAGAGGCACCTTTAAACACTGGCTGATAGTTGAAGGGCCGTTGTAGCTTCTATATGAACCCGCAAAGCTCCTTGACTGATGCATGCAAAAAAGTATCAGCGTTACACTCTCTCCTACTTAGATTCTTCATATGCCCTCATATGAAACTAAACCACGTAAATCAATACTTAAACCTGCAATAACTGTAGCCTCTGGAAACACTGAAAACATTAAAATCTATACACCAACTGAAAAGTAACTCTTTAAAACATTTAATTCACCATAAATTGAAAACTTAACAAAATTGAAAATTCTTTCACATATGCAAACAGTTTTAAAACAAATTGAAAACTAACAAGTCACAACAAATTGCACTTATAAACTGTAACGTCACACACACAATACTACACTTAAAAATAACAAAAAATGGGTAAATTACACAAATTTTCCAAAACAAAAATGCAGTAAAATACTTCAGGATACATACACAGCTTACTATTCCTTCCTAGCTTTTACATGACACCATCCGTTTTCAAACTGCGAATACTCTGTACTTAACTAATGTGTAAGGAATTTTTCACCTTTAGTCCAATGGAAACTCGTCCCTACTAAAGGAATTTTCACCTTAAGCCTTACTCAAGGAATTTTCACCCCACGACCAGTCAAGTGACAGAACTACCCCTTTCAAGTAACATACCAGTGTAAACTATAACATTCCTATTGAACAGTTGCAACCTCAAATCTAAACATTTGTAAGGAATTTCCACCCTCAGCCTAAGGGATACACATATCTACCTTCACTGCCAAAGGAATTTTCACCTTACTCCCCATTAAATCTTCAGAAGCAACAATTCGCAGAAGAACAAACTCTCTCTGTTTACTTAGAAACGGAATAGTGCAGCTACCCTGACTATACAGAAACATAAGGAATCAAACAGTATTCATTACGTCAATTAATAAACGTACAGCCTACACGCAACCTAGAATTATCGCACATTTACACGTATGCCATAACCTTAAATGTATCAAAAGCACATACCCAATCTTTTTCCAAAACTTGCGAGTAATTATTACAGTCCATACGAAGCCTCTCAATTGATTCGACTAAACATGCAATTTGTGCTTTTTAATCCATACAACGATAGCATTCATTTCAGCAAAATTACAGTGTTTCCAGAGTGTTACAGCATTCAATTGAAACAGAGTTTAAGTAGACTTTCCGAAGATTATTTCCTGCCTCTTCTGCAAGCAAAGACTGCTTTCTGTGTTTCCTTGGGACCTGCTTCTGCAAAATTCTTCTTTTCCGTCAAATTTTTAGTTTGCGTTTCTGTCAGATCCTTCACTCTGCCAAATGTCAGTGATCCAAGTTATTTCCGTCACAAGAACTCCACCAGACCCACCAGAGCCAGATTCCGGATGGTGCTGCATGGTTAGAGAGGGTAGCATTCGATTCGTGCTACCCACGTGAGTACGTCCGGGCGGTCGTACTCATCCTCCAAAGGCTCTGCGATACTTCACCTCAGTTACTAGACGTGTTCATTGCAGGTAACGAATAGACAGTTGAAATAAGCTGAAGGAAAATAACGGCTAGCAATATCTGAGTTTCCAGTTTACCATCCAATTCGGAATTGTGCCTCTCTGTATTTCTGAAACCTGAAGATTCATTCCAACCGATAGAGCTGTTCACAAGTTCACCACCATGGTAGTACGCCAAGTCAAAAAGGAAACCAACTTTTACAGTGGCGTAGCTAGGATTTTTTCCAGGGGGGGCAAAGGTATGAAATTTCCCCAAAACTTTTCCCGGTCAATGTGTATGTATTTCATATAAAACATGCAAACTTACAAGTATAACAACATTACCATGCCATTTTGTAATATTACCTGCATTTTAATCTTAAAAAGTAAAGTAAAAACATAAAAAAGTAAAACATAGAGCAATCGGAAATAACAAAGTATATTATTTTGGTAAACAATATCTGGTTTATTTGTATGTACTAACGCAGTGGCGTACGCAGGATTTCTCTGAAGGGGGGGGGCATGCAGTATGGTCTAAGGGGAGGGGTGTCCGGAAATTTTTTGACGTTTTCAAGGAGCCTAGATGCAAAATGGTGCAAGATTTTCGACGTTGACAGGGACAGTGTTAAAAGTTGAATCGTGGTGGTTCATGAGGATAAAACTGAAACTTTTGTGTCTTGACATGCATTTCCTTATGCCATTTTATGCTACCTTGCGAAGAAAAACTTGTCATTAAATTTGCACACTTTTAGGAGTCAAAATAAGAGAGCATTGATCGGTATTTGTGATTTTTCTTGGCCACAAAATGTTATTTTGTCATAAAGACTATCTAAGCGGAGCGCCACCATTGGTTGGCACGGAGCGTAGAGAAAATTTGGAAAAATCAGACCCCTTAGATGTCCGGAAATAGCATTTTCCAGGCTAATACGAAGAATCTAGCCAGTCGCTTTCTTCTTTTGTCGTTTGAAATAAAACGCTCACTTCAATATATGTTCGCAAACTGCAAAGTGATCAGAGCGTTAAGAGCTAATTTTACCCCAAAAATGTAATTTTGCCCAAAAGACCGAGCGAAGCGCCACCATTAGTTGGCGCGGAGCGTAAAGAAAATTTCGAAAAATCAGACCCCTCAGATGGTCAAAATAGCGTAGTCATGCTTGTAAAGAGAATCTAAACATGTAGTCTTTTTTATCGCTGCCACCAGTGGGAAACAGAGTCTACCTTTTTAAGTAAAAATTGGAATTTGACAGAAGTTGCCTAGGTCTATTTGTAGGAATTAAAAAAAAGTTGGCATCACTGAAAGACCTTGCAGCCCGTACAATCCTTCCCCTTTGAAAATTTCTGAAAATTGGGTGTCCTTATAGGCAATCTGGTGCCACATATGCTATCTTTTGAAGTAAAATCTGTGTTAATAAAGTTAGACTGTGTATTTTTAAGAACAAAGAAAAAATGGCATCTGTGAGGGGGGAATGGCCCAATGGTCTCCCCTTCGCACGCCACTAAGGAGGCCTAATAGTGGCTCGATCACACAGGATATCCTGTTAGAAAAGCAGTCTGTTAAGTGTAGTAGGCTACAAGGTACTCATTGTCCATTTATTGTTACACTCAAAGTGAGCAGAAAGTTATTTTCCCGAACTAGCTTGTAAGCCTCCAAGGATTAGGCTAAGTAACAAAATCTAAGTGTGCCAACGGATCCCGCTAATTCTAATTTCTAGTGTATCGTTGGCCATGGAATGTTTCAGCCCCATCCATCGTTATGTATACAGAGTAAAATCGTACAGCTACTGCTAGCTTGTAGAAGAACATTACAACCTCGGGGTCTACGGTAGTGACTTGTCAGTTTTCACATCCTTTTACTGAATTCCCAAAGTATCACCTGAATAACAGCTTCCTGTGCACTGAAATGCACTGATCATAACCCCCGTGCGTATACAAGCACAAGAGAACATTCAATCTGCTACGCGGAGAGGACTTTTCTGTGGAACGCAAATTGGGCCGGTTCATGCGACACTGACGAAATCTGAGTTAATTTGTTGCATGAAAATACGAATTATGTATGAAAAAAGTCTCACAATTTCTTATTCTACCAAAAATTTTGAGAAATTTTTGTAATAATAAGAAGATTCATCAAATTTCCCCATTTTCATCAAATTTCCCCAAAAAATTTTCCAGGGGGGGCAACTTGCCCCCCCTGCCCCCCCAGTAGCTACGCCACTGAACTTTTAGCATCCGATTGGAGCAGAACATGAACAATTTCCGTGTGGAATGCTCATCTACAGGTACAGTATCTAACTGGGCTTCCGAATGGAGCCATTCTCTCCTACTTGGTTGTTACTTGGCCTCTCGTGGGGAGGCGATCTTACCAGATAAAACTGCAGCCTGTGAACTATTTCTGAAAGAGGCTGATTAACTTTCTGTTGCTTCTGCTTGAACTCAAAGTCGATGGGAACACTTTCGTTACAGAAAATGTTTTTCACGTCCATCAGTTTACCACCTGTAAAACACTCATATATTGTAACACTCACTCGTTGTTGTAGCTCTCTCCAGTGCGTTGATCCCATCGCTGCCACCAATGTAACGTTTTTGGGGGGTGCGGGTTGGAGATTGGGTAGCGTGAGGCCAGCAAGTTGGGAATCTTGGCCAATGATGTTGTGTTTTAATTGGCCACTTGCGACTTTCGAATGAGCAATACAAAAGACGAGTTAAAAAAACTGTAAAAGCTTCGATTGGTGTATTCTAACTAATAACCAGGATGCAAAACTGCATTGAGGTTTCGATGATACACAAAAGTTCCATTTCAAATAATCCCATCATCAGATGACCTTTGACCACCTCTAAAAAAAATAGGGACCATCTTCTGACAATAACGGGTCCACATACCAAATATGAAATCTATCCAAGTTTCCTATCTTGAGATATCGTGCTAACAAGATTTTCAGCCTTTGACCCCCGGTGACCCCAGATGACCTTTGAGCTCCATCAAAAACAGTAGGGACCATCTTCTGACCATCACGCATCCACATACCAAATATGAAATCTATCCAAGTTTCCTAACTTGAGATATCATGCTAACAAGATTTTCAGACTTTGACCCCTGGTGACCCCAGATGACCTTTGACCTCTACCAAAAACAATAGGGAACATCTTCTGACCATAAAGGATCCACATACCAAATATGAAATCTATGCAACTTTCTTACCTTGAGATATCGTGCTAACAACATTTTCAGACTTTGACCCCCAGTGACCCCAGATGACCTTTGACCTCCACCAAAAACAATAGGGACCATCTTCTGACCATCATGCATCCACATACCAAATATGATATCTGTCCAAGTTTCCTATCTTGAGATATCATGCTAACAAGCTTTTCAGACTTTGACCCCTGGTAACCCCAGATGACCTTTGACCTCCACCAAAAACAATAGGGACCACCTCCTGACCATAATGCATCCACATACCAAATATGAAATCTATCCAAGTTTCCTATCTTGAGATATCGTGGTAACAAGCTTTTCAGACTTTGACCCCTGGTGACCCCAGTTGACCTTTGACCTCCACCAAAATCAATAGGGACCATCTTCTGACCGTAACGCATCCACATACCAAATATGAAATCTATCCAAGTTTCATACCTTGAGATATCGTGCTAACAAGGTTTTCAGAAATTGACCCCTGGTGACCTCAGATGACCTTTGACCTCCGCCAAAAAGAATAAGGTTCTTCCTCTCAATATGGCGCATCCATGTACCAAGTTTGAAAACTGTCAGACATTCCTATCTTGAGATATCGTGGTAACAAGCAAAGTGTCACAAACACACACACACACATACACACATACATACACACGCCATCATGATTGCATAGGTTTCTCTTATCATCGAAACCAAAAACGACTTCGAGTGATTAAAAACACGGCGCACGGTAAAATAAGCTGACATTATAAGAAACAGTAATTGGCAAGAAATGACAGCAGTTATTGGCAAGCGTAACTTCAGAGGCGCCTTTAAACACTGGCTGATAGTTGAAGGGCGTTAACCTACTACCAACCTGAAGTGTAGACTGCCTTGTTAGCTTGTCCTTCCCTGCTGTATCTCCATAAGTGTGCCAGGCATGTGAATGCGCTCTCGGTGTCTAACTGTCTCTGACTAACTTGTATACGTATACCGTACTTCTTTTAAATAAACCCCTTGAATGGCATTAGAGTAATCACCTCTTTCAACATAAATGATAAGACCAAGGCTTACAATAACAGTTAAAGTTGTCTAAGATAATTCGCATTTGTAAAGTTATTCACTACTTTACCAAAGAATACCCCAAAACATGACATCTTTTTTACAACACATACCTTCTTACGTAATGTTACATGAAGTTACATCACGTATGCAAAGCAGCAAATACAAATAATAGGCATGAACAATAAAGGGATTATCCTGTAGATAATCTCTCTCAACACACAATAATTAAAAAGAGTCACAACTCGTACACAATGAAATAACCTAAATAGAAGAGAAGCGTCAATACAGGGATCAAGGAGCTCCCCTTAATCCCAACTGATTCTCACGGCTCCGCATAATCCCTTGAAGCTATATACCGCTCCGCATAATCCCATGGAGCTCTATACCGCTCCGCACAATCCGTTGTAGCTTCTATATGAACCCGCAAAGCTCATTGACTGATGCATGCAAAAAAGTATCAGCGTTACAGTAGTACCCCCAGTTGACTTCAAGGTCACAACAAAATGTGAAACGTAGAAGAGTTTCTATTATAACAAAAACAGGATTGAAAAAACAGCAGATGAAGGACACAAAACCCTACTGAGCTAAACTATTTGAATCTAAGTGTTCCTTTTCAAACTATCCACATTACAAATATATAACATTGACACTGATCTCTACTCCACTCATGGGCTACATGATGCAGAATTGTCTATAAAATACTTCAAACATATTTGTTTGTGATCTTTTCAAATAACAAACAGGCTATACATGGCTTTTACATACGACAGCAAATAAAACACTTAGGGTAGTTCCAGTCGCCTTCTGCTACTTAATATTTGGCATTCTGTTGACGAGGTAGAAACTGCAAGACACTTAAAATTGACTTGAGTGGCTTTTGTGTTGAATACCACTTTTGAAGTGATACTGAAGGCTAGTTTCGATGAGGGCTTTAGACTCTTTCTCTTTCAGACCTGGCCTCTACAATTCCACCGTTTCTGACACGGAACAATGCGAAGTGTCCACTCCACATTTTCTTAAATACGCTTTACCGTTTCTCTACGATGCAGGGACACGCTGCTGCATCAATGAATCCAAAAAACATGTCATCTTAGCAACGTTCTTCAGATTAAGTCAGACTGGCTTCTTGCTTCAGGATGTGAATGGAGACAGACAAGTGGAGATGACAAGATGAAATATCCTGACCAACAACTTAGCTGGACTTGTAGATGAAACTCATCTGTAGGCAGGCTTTCATTTCACTTTAATGGTAAGGAAGTTGCAATTTGGCAGCCAAGAGGATTGCAATGCAAGGAGGGGGGGGTGGGGGGAGTTCTTGAAAACTTATATAATGATGTCCATGCAGGTGCATAGCCAGGATTGTGTCATGGGGGGGGGGCTTGCTGTCAAGGGGGGTTTTGGAGCATGACATGAGGGAGTCTAAGGATAGAGAGAAAAAAAAGCCGTTGCTTTAGGTGTTTTTTGAATTGCAAGGTTGGGTCATGGGGCAGTTCAAACCCCCCAAACCCAACCCCCCTCCTGTTCCAGTAGATGTGCTGCCCTTTAAAATATTTTAAAATTTGCTTTTTTTGGTACTTGGTAGTGAAAGTGGGGTGGCCATACATACAATGGTAGTGATACAGTTCTCCAGCTTTTACAGATTCCTAGCTCCTATGCCATTTTATCCCATTTGAAAATTCACCTCTACTCATCAAGCCAATTGAATTGTGAACACTAGTCTAGCAGAGTATACAGCTTTCTTGCTAAAACTCATTTTTAAGTCTAGTACACTCCTTTTCTATATTAAACTTGGTTCAACAGCAACAGTTATTTCAGTCTCAGTTCTAATACACTAATTGAAAGAAGTGTGGACAGTTCCTTCAAGAGCAACAATATGTTAGATTTAGTACGATTTATGATAAAAATCAATTTCCATACCTAAATATCTGCTACCATTCGAAAAAATAGACCTTTACAGAGGTTCCTCCTGACATGTGACATTTCCCAGAGCTATGAAATAATTACGTTCTGTGAATCAGAGAGGAGGGACGTTCAAGGGGGGAGAGGAGGAGGCAAAAACTTTTGTTTGATTAAATCAGGGGTTGGCAACCTTTCATGGGTGGTGGGGGGGGGGGACCAACTTGCTACTTGGCAGATTAGCAGAGGGCCAAAGGGGTAGATGAAATAACATTGTTAAAAATTCAGTAAGCGATGCTGGCCATAGAAAACTATGAAAGCCATCATTTTCCAGTGCAGAAGCTGTGCCCCCTTAAGATGTCTGTATATAATGTGTATTTACTGGCACTGTCTTTCACACCCAGTTTTAAATATTTATAGCTTTAGGGAAAATTTAAGCTATAGGTTCTGTAGAGGCAAGGCCTGTACAGGAATTTGATAGATGAAATAAGTATTACAGACTGGGTGGCTATCTGTTCTCATCAGTACTGCACATTGTGCTTTTTGTATGCAATTTTTACTGCTTTCCACAGGCCAGGTGCTTGACACCGGTGGGCCGGACTTGGCCTGCGGGCTATAGGTGGCTGACCCCTGGATTAAATCAAGGAGAATTCTTGACTCCGAGAAAGGAGTATACTTACCAAAGGCTCCAGCACTCTTGCAGGAGTGTGGCCAGTAGTTTCCCATCAGGATGAAGGCTACTGGCATGCTATCTTAGTGTGCGTAGCACCATCATAGTTTGACTCCATGGAAATTTTGGCCATAATATTCTTGTCAGATCAATGGAAATGGCACTTCACAGGCATCGTCTGCTGCATGTAAACAGTTTCTAGTTGTCAAGCAATATCTTAAAAATGTTGATGTAATGTTTTTCTTCAAGTGTTGTTGCTTCCATAATTTGATTTTCCACCGGGGCAAATGTCTCCCCCCCTTCCCCCTCCTTTGGATGCCCATGTAACCTTTATGTATTTGTTTTGTTAACCTAGGTCATGTTTTATTCACTGATGTGCTTGTATGTAGTAAGCAATAAATTGTACTAGAGAAATTGACAACTCCTGGAACTGTTTTTATATTGTATCTACTATACATACTACTGCATAATGGTTAAAAACAACCACTATTACTGCCAAACGAAACTTCAAATTGATGGTGCCCTTGACCAAAGTTACAGGTGGGTTTTGAAAAACAAAAACATTTGCTTTAAGGCCCTTCTAAGGTACAATCTAAAGGGTTTCAATGGTTTTGAGTTACTGTAGGGAAATTTAAACATTGCTGCAAAGGTATCCTCTCTTAAATAAGAAACCAAGATACACTTCTTTTTTTTATGGAAATGAAAAGGGAGGATTTTACCCTCCTTCTACATCCCCTTATACCCCCCTTGATGGAAACACTATAAACACGTCTCAAGACAAGAATGAGAAGCCATTATACAAAACAAAACATGAGAATTTTATGTTTCAGTGTGTACACATAACAGAATAGTTAGTTAGATGGGGTTTTACTGCCCAGTTTCCAACCTACTGGTTCAAGTTGAACCGGGCACGGCCCTTTTTTCAGTTGTGGCTCACTGGCTTGTTTTCCCTACTCTATTGCTACATAATAGCTTTTTTAAATACTAGGTTGTCCTACAATAAGGGCATAGCCATCAATACTTAAACAAAAAGAAAGGTGTGAGACACAATGACATTGGTGAGAACAGACAAAAGAATAAAAAGAGGAGAAAGAGGGCAAAGTAAAATGATTCACAAAGAGTTCCATCCATGGACTTCCTTTATGCACGGACAGAGCATGTAACGCGTACGTCCTATCGTAGACTGTCGTCACCGCCCGGCGCACCAAGATTGCCGCAGTGAAGCTATCATTTGTATAATCTGACTACCACTCTGTAATATTTAAACAAAAGTTTAACTTGAATGACAAACAATTTCATATCCCTGCAATACGTATAGTGATTTTGACCTTACCTTGCATTATTTCGAAAATATTACAAGATTCTTTCGAATTCTGTTGTTTTGAACTACTTGAGCGAGTCCAAATTTTCACACACAAAACCATAGCAGACAGTCATCTTGCTATGCCAATACTCACACTTACAGTAGCAAAAATCTAATGTGCAGTACGCTTTGTCCGTGTATAGGAAGTCCGAAGTTCCATCTCATTTTGGGGTTAAACTTTTGTGCTTGTTGCAATTTTAAAGGATGAAACAGTTGCTAAATATTAATTACCTATTTACAGGCTGTCAGAGCCCATTCTGCATTAATTTTTTGCCTTTATACACAAATTTTGCGAACTGAATTTTAATGAAACTTTGTGGTGGCCTTGTAGGATGCTTATATTTTCCCATTACTGATTTCCTGCTTTTTAAGTAGACCCATACTTCACATACGGCACACACTGCACCATTGAACACCATAAAAGGGTTGTAAGAGTCCACTCCAACCATTTTGGGAGTTGATAAATTTCTGTGATTTCCTTTTAGAGGAAGAACCAGGCAGGCTGTCAAAATAACTACAAATAGTGCCCTTAGAGGGTGCAACTGTACCTAGAAAAGTAGGTCTCTTTTATACTGGGAGCACAATGGCACATGAATCATAAATAGTTGTAGGGTGTCTAAAAGTACCACCAACCTTTCACTAAATGACCCCACCTTACTTTCTCAAATATCTAAGTGATGTTACTTTACATGCCATCCTGTTATGCAAAAATGAATTTATGATGGTCATGCAGAGAGGCTAGAGGCTGTTTGAGGTCATGACCCATTTACTTTTCAGTATATCTTGTCCTGTGACCGAGTCTAATTTGTGCATACGCCCTTGAACCACAGTCACATCACCTCAAAATAATAGCACGTACTCAAAAGATTATAAACTGTTTTTTTAAAGAAATTAAATAAAGTGAAAAATGACCCTGCCTATTTTCAATCCATTTCTCTACTTTTCAGGGTGAACAGCCAAATAAACTAATCAGGGTCAATATAACTCAGTGGTTATGTAAGACCTGCCTGACAATCAAATAGCTGTTTGAACCCTTGTAATAGTCTTTCTAACCCTTCTCAGTCCTAACAGTCTCACTTTTCTGTTGAACCAAGGAGATCAAATTGTTATTCTTCCCTGAGAAAAACACATTCATTGAAAACATTTGACTTTCTGAGAATTATCAAGAGGGCTCAATATCAAAGCCTGCCATTGAAGAACCAACAAAGTCTTTTCTACAAAAGCAATTGGCAAAATTCAAGCTGGCTAACAAGATATCCATGTCAGCAAATAGAGAACAGCTAACTTGTTGAACAAGCAATGAAAAAAGACTTTTGCATAGCCTGCCATTCAATCACCACACCCTACTTTTGACAACTTATTACTTTGAAGGGCTGCACCTTTGTAAATAAAGATTACACCACTAAATCAATGCATACTGCCAACATTATTCAGAGATCACCCTATCGGTCACTTTGATCAGTTTATAATGTTATTGTTATCCATATATCAGTCCATCATAGACCGATGTCCTCTTTGACCAAAATGACAAATGGGAGTCATGCAGAGAGCCCAAAGGCTTTCACACCTAGTAATAACCCACTTCCTATTATGAAAGTCCCTATGGTCCTTTGAACTATGTATCTGTCTTTTTCTGACATGTGGACCCATGGGTTATTAATTCAAACAATTTGTAAATGTCTGAACAGTTCTTTCAGCCTGTTTTCTCTCGAAAAGAAGAAGAAGGAAAAAAAAAAAGAAAAGAATGAAATGACCTCATCCTACTTTCACAGTACAAACACTTCATTAGAAGTGTGTGTGGTCAAATCATTCTTAGTAAGCAGCTGAAGTACCAGATACTTTTAATTTAATCTGAGGGGTCCTACTGTGGTCACTTACTTCTGGACCCTTGTTATTTTACTAAATAAAAAGAAAACGAAGATTCTCTATGCTGGTCACGCAGAGAGGCCGCAGGCTGTTTACTACCATGATAATTCTAATATTTGCTTCATTCAATATCTTAAAAAGTTATAATGATATTTTGTTTCTTAGGCCTATGCCCTATCTAGTTCTGCAAAACTTTATGAGCATGGTGAAAAAACATGAGAAGGTCAACTTGATGGAGTTTTATGTTGAACTTTTGTTCAAACAAATTTGTACGAAGTGTTAAACGCTTGCCAAAGGTCCCTGCCAGGATTTATGTGGGGGCCAATAATTGTGGGACAATCTTTTATAAACCAAAGTAACATGTGCTACATTTTTGAGAAAGATTACACCCCTTGGTACTCACATTGGGTGGCAAGATCGTTTTTTGTTTTTCAAAAATTTGAGACCAGACACTATTACAAATTATGCACAAAACTACTACAAGTCAGGACAGTACAAAATTCAAAATTTTAACTTCTCCATAACTACTGGATATGAAACTTGAATAATAGGTAAATTACAAGCATTTTCATGTGGTCGTACCTAGTAAACACTTTCAGTGGGTCACTGCATGATGTTACCTCAATGACCCCCTTCAAAGGAATCTGCCAGAAACGAAATTCATTGACTTCAAAGTATGCTCAAAAATTTTCTCTCTTAGGAGGTAAAAACTACAAAAAAGCACTGCAAGTTTTTCTTGAAATAAAAGTGCATCATGCATTATGGAAAATATGTGACGTCAGACAGGACATTCAATTACTAAGAAAATCTGAGGGTCTGTTTCGACTTTACACAACACTACATGACCTTCATGAGAAGTGGAGGACAAAAACAACCAATCCAATATCTTGAATTGAAAGAGGAAGATTGCCACAGAATTTCAAAGAAATGGTCTGGAATCTTTTTCTTTTCATACAGAATCTTATGAAAAGCCAGTAGAATATCAATATCAATAATTTCAATCTCTTTTAATAGTCATTGTAGTTACTTGCTGTGTGGCACATCTTCAAGGTAGGTATCACTTTATGCTGTTTTGTAACAACACAAAGGGGATGAGAAATTCCTCATAACGAGGCAGCTTTGCCCAAACATAGTTAAGAATAGCCCTAGAGTGGAATAAGATGAAAACTGCACTGCAAACTTGTCTGAACTATAATAGAGGGCAAGAGCAGTCGCCCAAAACTTATTTTGAAGCAATAAATATAAAAATCTCACAATTTTATTCTTTATTCTCTTCAGAGAATCTAATTTTTGCATCGAGGAGTAAAAATATTGTCACATGATTGTCAAGAGCCAGTCATGAAACAGGACAGTCTACTATACTAATTCAAGTTGGGGTGACTGCATTTCTGGTTTCAATAGCTCCAAAATGACAAATTTATATCAAAGAAAATATGGAAAAAAAAAGACACTCACTTGACTTTTTTCCCTTTTTTAACACTCTTAAATATTGTTTTCATTGCAGGTGTAACTGATATCTGTAAGAAAGAATGCATTGTTATTGAAATATGCTCTGTGGGTCTCTTCAAAAACATAATAAACCATTTTACCGTTGTATATATAAAGAAAAATAAAGTACAACAATACTTTCAGGACACTTGTTATCCCAAACATAATACATATACTGGTAAGGGGAGGGAGGGGGAGAGGGGGTATCAATTAGCCATGCTCTTTGACTGATATCAAATTTAAAAGATGCAGAGTATCTCATATTACATGGTATGCACAAAGTAGTTTTGACTACACATCAGGCCCTTGTATGCACACTAGGATATGCTAAGATTTTGTCTGCACAAGCAGGAGGTTAAGACTGGCTGCACAAGGGGCTGGGTGGGGGGGTTCTAAAGTAAATAGGTTGTGAGAGTAGAAATTGATGGTGAGAAGATTTGGTCTATTAAGTTTAAGCAAGAAGTGTCCCTACTGGCATTGGCAATCTAGCACACTCAAACTTATTCTTACATTGGCAAACTTAAAGAATAGTCTAGAACCAAATATTTTGTTTGATATGTTAAAGGGGAGCATATTTTAAGCATTCTGTAAAAATTTTCCTTCATTTCCCATATCCTTGAGGTATAAGCAATTGAAATTGACACATTTCCTACAAACTTGAGGCAAGCATGTGTGATGTCATTGATCCACACTGGTAGCCGATGATTTGTTTTTCCTTAAAATTTAGAACCAAGTTTACGCAACTTAAGTCTGATATATATTGAAAAAAAGGAGAACAAGAATGTGACAACTATTATCCTTATTCAAATTAAAAAAAAAAACACTTGTGAAATAAACACACACAAATAAAAAAAAAAAAAAAAAACAAGAATACTTGTGACTAATTAAGGGCTGACAAAAGACCAGGAACTAAATAAACATCATTAATTTCTGATGTATGAATTTGCTAACATTAAGCAAAGTTAAGCGAAAGCGTGTACGGCATTTCAAATCATTTCGTTTGCATATGGCCAGTTCAGACATACCAAGGATTTAAATTACAAATGAACCACAGCTTACAAAGTTACATTCATGCCATATGTATGGGTTATGAATGCTTTTTCATTTGCAGCATAGCTCTGGGTATTGACTGGCCTTCAAAAAGGGAAGTTAACCTAAATGTTATTTGCAATGAGGCTTGTACCAGCAAAGGCTCACATGTACTGATTTAATGATTTTGAAATCAAAAGTGTCTGCACATATACTGCTTCTTTACTGAAAAGAAACAGTCTTTAAAGGCAGTCAACTTTCACCCCAAACTACAAATTTGTAGTACTCTACAGAAATTCAAAATTGTAACATCTCCTTGATTGACTTGATAGAAAATTAAAAATAGGGAGCACTCTAGCTCATATTACAGGGCACGTAATGCACCGAGAGTGTTTTCATTATACAGTAAGTCTTGTATACCTAACCTAAAGCAATAAACTGAGATTGTGTCTGGATGAGTTTTAGACAGTTGTGGGAGGGGCTTAAGTAAGTAGGTTAGGAGAATAAGAGCTGTCTGGGGTGAGAAGATTTGGCCTTTAACACTCCTCATGCTTCATTGGAGGCTTGAAGAAATTTACTTGATTAGCTTTCCATAAATGGTGCTACCATTCCTATGTGATGGATATTGCAGGACTAACACATCCATCTTGCTGATTGACACCTCAGGTCATGACACTACACATTTGGCAAAGTAGGGCTCAACAAAGGTCTGTCCAGTTCTTATATTGAAAAGTTCAAAGCTGAATGCTTTAGAGACAAATATGGCATTTTTTGTGGTTATTTATGCCCTTTCTAAGAATCAGTGATTTTTTTGTGTTAATTTGTGCCCCTTCTAAGAAGAATCAATTCTTACAAATTTCAGAAAATAACTTGGGGTAAAGTCCCCTACTCTCTTTTAAAGGCCAGGCTATTCCTGATGGATGGCATCATCAAATCTGTACTCATTGCAAAACCAGCTTTCATTATTTACTCCAAAGTGTTTGTTTTAAATTTTGCTATAATCTGCTTTCATTAAACAATGAGTGAAAAGTGAAAGATGAGACTTCTACAAAATGATGGCTTTGTAAAGTTGGAAAGGAAGGTTTGAGGAGAAAGGAGCAAGAATTTGGCTACATATCTGGGGAAGGATAGGGGGGATGGGTATGGTTACAGGGTGCTGACAGTTTCTTACCTTAATACTTTCTATATTCATAAAACCTGTCAGAAGTATAGTTTGGGTATTGTTGCAATCAAACCTGTCAAAAATTATTTTACTGATGTCATTTCTGAGGATCAAATTGACTTTTTATGCTTTGCATAGCAAGGCTAACATGGGAGCAAGATTGGGTGATTGTCATACTGGCGTACCATATTTTATTTGCCCTCCTCATAAGGCTGATCCTCTTGCCCCAAACTCTGATTTTTGTAGTAGTTCACAGAAATTCTCAACTGGCACAGTTCTTTGATTGACAGTGAGCTCAAAAAATGCAGAGTACTGAAGCTCATATTAC
The DNA here is from genome assembly GCA_037179385.1 of Holothuria scabra. Taxonomy (NCBI): domain Eukaryota; kingdom Metazoa; phylum Echinodermata; class Holothuroidea; order Aspidochirotida; family Holothuriidae; genus Holothuria; species Holothuria scabra. Next base: position 1,015,592 of record CM074181.1, on the reverse strand, counting down.
AGTATGTACTGTATGGAGAATGTTTTGATTATACATTAAGGTCTTACATATGCTCACTCTGAAGCAGTAAACTGACAGTGTGTCTGTATGAGGATGAATTTTAGACAGTTGTGGTGGGGGCTTAAGTAAGTAGGTTAATAGGAGAATTGGAACTATTTGGGGTGACCACATTAGGCCTTTAAAAGCTGAATGATTTTGTCTGCAGTGGGGTGAACTGTCAGGCACACCTGTGCGTATTTTTCTTTTTTTTTTGCGGTGAGCCCCATTTTAAAAAGATATGATTCACTTACCTCCTGAGGTGGATTTTTCTCAAGATGTTTTAATCGTACTCCAACAAAAAATTCATGCTCGGAAATCTGAAGGAGAAAGAGAAATGCCATAAAATTAATTGGGGCAAAACCATTGTGTAATACATGTGCTATCTTTGTTCAAGGTCAAATGACAGAACTCCACACAAGGAAAAAATGAAAAATTGGTAGGAATTTTTTTCCACAACTATGCTGTTGGGTTTCTATGCATAGTAATGATGATAAAAACTACTGCTCATTGAAGCTGCTATTTGGAACTAGAACAGCAATTGCTGCAGTTTCTCAACCCTTCTGATGTAATGACCTGTTCAGTTTTAATTAATTATTTGAACATAATCATGGTCTACACTTGAAACCTTTAACTCATGTTAGCTATTAAACCAGCATGTAACATTTTGTACCTAGCCCTTGGACAGTGTTGCAGTTAAGATGTAGTTAGTTTAGCTGTATAGAGTTTTACGGCCTAATTCTAACCAATTGGTTTAATTTGAGCCGGCCACAGCCTTCTTTCCAGTTCAGATACAGGTAAGGCTGCTTTGTATACAAGGCACCACAGAGACTGATTTTGAAGCAAAAGTTTATTCCTACAGTTTTCTTCTTACTTCTCTTCAAAGTATCTGTCAAAAAGTTTAAGGTCTTAAATGATCCATTTCAAGGTAAACTGCATAGTCACTTCTAGTTAATTTGATGTCACAATTGAGACGAAATATATTGCTTCAATTGTCCTAAAGAATCAACAAAATTTGGAAAGTAGGATATGATGATTGTCTAAGTTTCATGTGAGGAAACTTAAAAAATTTGGTGAATTTCATGAAAGCTTTGATACCAGAAGTTTTGTAACTTGTAGGAATTTAGAAATAGAGCCAACGTCCCAGTTTTTTACGGTTATCCTAAAACAATGCCTGATCACCTTTTTAATCATCACTAAATGATGCCTATCTCATGTCCTAGTTTGCTTTTGTATTTCTGTTAAATAGTTACTGTTGCATGCATTGAACTAAAAAGGTTATGCAAGTAGGAATAAATTTACAATTCTAATGAAAGCAAATTATTTGTGATGATAGTTTTCCCTTCTAGCAGAACCAGATCATCACGACAACAGACAACTTAACTCAGATAACAAAGTATGTCATCAATGCAAATGCATACTTCTTATCAAAAATAGCTACAGGGGTACTTTGCCATTGTGAAGTTTAAAGAGGCTCATTGAGTTGATATCGATAACTTAATGAGAGTGTTAAATGGTCACTACGGCATTACAAAGCTTATAATTAGCATAATGAGTCAAGTTTCATATCCAATAGTTACAGAAAATTTTAAAATTTTGAATTTTGTGGTGTCTTAACTTGTAACGGTTTTGTCTATATTCTGAAAAGTGTCTGGTCACGAATTTTTGTGAAAAACAAATTAAATCCTTACCTGCTCACTCATAAAACAGTTCTTTGTATTAAGGGTATGGGGATTGCCTAAATTTGACCATTTGTTATTAATATGTGAAGAAAACTAAAACAGGTTTGGAAAAATTTGTTGAATTTCATGAACCAACTCAATGAGCTGCTTTAAGGTACAAACTGCACCTCAAAATATGGGTTGCCAACCCAAAATGGGTCAAGGCATGGGCTTCTGTCTATTACCGCTGTGATCACTAAGTGAAATCATTTCAAATGCTTAATTTTAAAAAGCTTACAATAATACTGTGATTAGTCACAATCACCATATACATGAAAACTGCTGCAAAAAGTATTAGAAAAAATCATATATACTGTATGAACTGGCAATAATGAATAGCTATTACCTGGGCTCAAAAAAATGAAAAAAAAAACCCAGCTGTCCAATAGACAAGTGGTTTAAAAAATCCAACTGTCCCCCAACCTTTAGGTTTTCCCTCTATTAAATAATTATTTAATGACCTTCTAAATTCACGGCCAAGTTGCATCATACAGTATTAGGCAGGGAGTCGCATACGCATTTCATAGAACCATGCTAAGGGGAACTTTAGCTCCAAATAAAAAGATTTAGTTCCATGGAGCTGTGTGATATGTAGTATGTAGACAAGTACAGCTGTAAGTTGTTGTCCCATGGAGAACCAGGAGAAAAATTTTAGTTGTTCCAGGCTAAAATCGCTTGTATGGAGAAAGTGGACAACAACTGATCTCCAGCCCTGTATTACAGTATTGAAATACCTCCAATCATTTTAAAATACTCACTGCTGTTACAGATGGATGATTTTAAAATACTCCCTACTGTTACAGATGATTATTTTAAAATACTCACTACTCTTATAGATGGATCATTTTTAAACACTACTCTGACAGATGGATCATTTTGCAACACTCACTACTCTTACAGATAGATAATTTAAAAATACTCACTACTCCTACAGATGATTATTTTAAAATACCCACTACTCTGACAGATGGATCATTTAAAACACTCAATCACTACTCCAACAGATGGATCATTTTGCAATACTCACTACTCTCAAAGATGGAAAGTCTCCGTTGACATCAAAGATAAATTCTAAAAGCTGTCAAAGGAGAAGAAGAATACAATATATTTTTTTATAAATCAGTTGTAGATGATATTCATGAGAACTAGGTAATCCACCTGATCCTCTCAGCTTGTCCAGTAAATATTCTCCATAATATACTTCCTTTCAGACTGGTAACTGATGCTTCAGTTTTGACTCAGCCGCCCTCCCAGAACTCAGTTACCAGACTTACTCATCTGATGAAAGGAGATCTGGTACATGGTGCGTCAAGTCTGTAACTGAGTTCTCAGAGGGCTGCCAAGTCAAAACCGAAGGGGTCCTGGGGATACCCAATACTAGTAGGCATGGTAAGTAGGAGTGTAACAGGTTCTTAACATGTGCTATGGTTTGTGTAATAATTACTACTGGTCTGTGCTGCTATAATGGTAAGATAACATTGAGTGATACAAATAAATAGTTTATTTAGGATGCCAGCTTCTGAGTTCTCCATGTGGTACATGATTATTATCATTATGATAATAAAAAAATGGAAGTGTGAAGAAAAAGAAGAGTGTGGACTTCTTATAATTTCTGGGGTTTTAGGTTCGAGTCCCTCAATAAACTGCACTTCTTTTTTAGGGTTGTTCTTAGAAATAGGGTTAGGAGAAAGACTTGTAGTTTTCTCTCCATTTTTCTGGCTACAAAGTACTGCATAGCATATCACAGTAATTATTGGAAACAGTCTTCTACCATGTACAGTATCTACAGTAAATACTATGAGAATTTCCTGGGTAACCACAGGGGATCTGGAACTATTTTTTGAAAAAAAGGCCACGTTCTGCATTTTTATGAAAAAAAAATTAAGATTTTTTTTTCTAAAAAATATGCAATATTTATGCTTTGTATATTTTCCACTTGTTGATATGAATACCAGTAATGACATAAAAACCTTTTCAAGGTAATAGAAAAGTTGTATGCAGTTTGTTCTTACTCAAGGCAAGAAAAAATGCTGTCCAGCATATTTCCCACATGCATATGTTTGCACATGAGTGGATATGGGGTGGGGGTGGGGGTGGGGGGGCTGGGGTGGGGGTGGGAAATAGGGGGAGGTGGAAGGGAGGACACTCCCCCCTGCTAGGTGCCATGTGTTCCATCAGTGATGCCTCTTTGCACATTTCAGAAAAGCATACCAGTGCAACAATAATGTTGTTGTCAATACATTATATCTTGCAAAAAATCAAATGGAATTAATAAATTTTGAGCACTCAAGAATGATATGATTGGTTGATTTAACAGACCTCTTTAACTCCTGGGGATTTACACTTTTGAAGTTGTATTCTGTCAGGCGATGCTTGTGATAATGTTTCCCCTGAGCTCATCTCAAACATCATATGACCTGTAGGGAGCAATAAAAAATTTAGAGACCATTTATATAAATAAGTGCCTTTCCAGAGTTAGTAATATGCTGAAGTATTTTCATGTAATGTGCAATGTGATGGGTTAATATAAATATTTAACACATAAAAAGTTTTACAAATGAAGAAAATGATCCTAACTTGGCAGTGATGTATTTTATAGACAACTTTTATGAATAGCTCTTTATGTCACCTGCCCACAGCTATCCATTTATAGACAGAACCACACAGGTTTATACATCAGTTGCACACAAACAAATTTCGAATAATGTTCACAATGAGGGCAGCATTGCATTTTTCTTTAGACAATGCTTTGGTGAAACGTCACATAATCTACATAAGTTTCTTTAATAGGAACTTCTGCAGAATTCACAGATACATTTCGGCTCTGAACACAAAATGGGGTTGGTTTTAACCTGTTCACTGCCTATCATTCTTGTTTAATATATATGTACCAGAATTACATAACAAAAATCCTGACCCATCAACCAAACACCATCCAAAGGTCATTCCATCTACATAAGAACATTCTGGCCCTAAGCAGTCCACATTATTCTTCATTCATTTTTATGGGACAGCTAAAGGGAGAGGTCTTGAATCTATTTTGCACTGTATTTGAAACCATGATTTCTTGATTTTTAAGTGAATTTGAAACCTTTCTTGAACTTTACCTGATCTTATTGACAATGCATAACACATTGATGCTGGTGTGTCATTACATTCCATCTAAAAACCTAACCTATTGTCTGCTTGCTGGTGCCCAAGACAGGCATACAAATTTTCATATTGAGGTGCTGATTTAGTACATGGAGCTCTAAAGTGTTCATGTAATGCTGAACTATACACAATCTCTCACCACTGACTACCACTACTCAGTCACCAAAAGGGATCTATAGACAGAAAAAGTTGGAAAGCCAAGGCCAACATTATAAATGATAGATTGGCAAACCAGTGTTGAGGTTGTGTGGATGAAGGTAGCAGCAATTGAAGTGATGAAGCTTTGCAACTGGAAGGGTCAGGGGTTCAATTCCTAAGGAAATCAAAGTTAGAAGGGTTTCTCATACAAGAGAACCAACAGTTTTCTCATGTGAACTGGCTTTTCAAAAAGTACAAAACTTGACCTCAATTGTACAGTAAGTTGTCAATACCTGATGTGAAGCTGTTTTTCCTAGGTCAAATGTCTTTCTCACATCAAACTGCTAGATGAAACCAAATGAAAGGTTTAGGCCAAAGACTTCACCACAACAAATCAAACCCACATTGGTGGTCACTGAGTGACGAAAAACAAAGGCCCTTGAAAGCATAATTACTATTATAACCGTTCTTATCTCTTACCAAATGAAAGACAGTCAAGAGATTGCATATCCTCTTTTACATATTTCTCTAAGACTGGATAGAGTTGTGATGAATAGCCCAGGAAGGCATTTTCATAAGCTGCTAACCTGTGGATCAAAGGGAGAAATATTAATTATGCAACTGGTGAAAAAGTAGTCGTTCTACTTAACAGAAATTTCCTCTGATTCTCCAAAAGGTAAATCTCAACATCATCACTTAAATGACCTTGGCACTTAAATGACCTTGGCACTTAAATGACCTTGGCACTTAAATGACCTTGGCACTTAAATGACCTTGGCACTTAAATGACCTTGGCAATACTACAGACGAGTCCAGAGAGTCAAGTGATGGCCTGATTTTAGTCTGACATTAGTGGGGTCCATTACCTTTAGTCTTTCAATTTCCTTGCTCACCTGTACCAAAGATGGTTGCACACTAAACTGTATCTTGATCCCCTCAATTTCACTGGGAACAAGTGTTTGAAATTCATGTAGACAATAAATGGAGACCATTTAAGGCTGATGGACCCCACTAATGGCTGCCTATGGTCACTAAATACAAGCGCTGATTGGTAGGGCTGGGGCGGTATCAGGAAAATATTGGTACCGGTACTGTAAAGCTCACAGAACCAGTATTGAGGCAGTACCGGTTCTCAAATATGGGGTAGGAAAGTCAGGTGGGAAGGAACCTAACTGTGCGCAGCAACCCTGTTATCCTGTACTTTGATTCAGCTGGGCATATTATTACATTATTACCATGCAGAAACCTCTGCTTTGACTTTGTTTACCACATTTCTTTACAGTCATACACAATCGTAATTAATACTTCTGTCTCCTACCTCCACCTTTCCAGGGTGATTTTTTCAAGTACCGCTATTTTTTCAAGAACCGGTTTTAGAAACACACCAAATGTGTTCGGTATTTTTATTACCTGTACCTCTAGTACCAGTATTCACGTCAATACCAGTATACCGCCCAACCCTACTGATTTTTTCAGCCTGTATACTATTTTTTTCAATGGAAGTGACAAATAACTATAAACTTTAACTATACTGCATCAATCATGGCTACCATTAGTAGTGATCATCCTTTCACAGACCTGTCTTTGATAAAAAACAGACTTTTTTCCACAAAGCAATTCCAAAGAATTGTTGGAAAGGTCTTTGGCGTGCATCTTTTTTTGTCAATGACAATTAACTGTGGCACGAAATAATCACAAAATAATGCACACCAACATTCTATCCCATAATCTTTTGTAATATCTAATGAAAAGGTCTATTGATGACACAATAAGTACCCTTTACACTTCATACACTTACAAGAAATAAAGGCAACACATCATTACCCTTTCTCTGTAAGTCTGCGGTTTGTAGAATTGTATGAATATTCATAATTATGAATCACCCTTAAACTTAATCTTGTCTATAAACAACCATATTTAAGTACATCTTACCTGCATGTCCTGTTCTCAAGGATAATATTGCCGGAGTGAATGTTGCCATGGAATGGAACTCCTATTTCCTCTAAGTACAATAATGCCTGCAAAAGGAGATAGTAACTTCATTCATACTAAATAGTAAAACTCAACTTCAATTTGATCATAACAGTTACATAACTGTGCAATATATCTCTTGATAACCTCATGGTAATCACTGCATAAATGCACTCACCTCAGGCCGCTCCAATAAACATGTGATGGTGTCATTTTAATGTGCTTATTACACAAAATAACTTGCATTTTGTTTTGACCTTTAAATCTAAATATTATTTTGTATGAATAAACAAGGTTAAGCAACCCTGGTCCAGTGCATTAAAACTGCATAATGCACTCCTGAGGGTTAATGCTTTTACTGGATACACTTTGGTTGTGTCCTTCCCCCCTTCACATGTATTAACACTTATTGTTCATTATCATGTGTTGATGCACAGTCAACTTTGTCTAAACTACTCTTTATAATATTTGTCTATCCCACAGACTTCCTATGCATGGATAGAGCATACTGCATGTTAGATTGTCACTATACGTGTGAGTACAGGTGCAACAAGATGGCTGTCTGCTATGTCTTGTGTGTGAAAGTTTGGACTTGCTCAAATAAATCAAGAGATTCGCAAGAAAGATGAGATATTTTTGAAATAATTCAAGGTAAGGTCAAAGTCACTACAAGCATTGCAGGAATATATTGTTTCTCATTCAAATTAAACTTTTGTTTAAAATATTACAAAGTTGTTGTCAAATCATACAATTTATAGCTTCACGGTGGCCATCTTGGTACGCCTTTTTTGTCCTAGTCGCTGGCAACAATCTATGGATAGGACTTATGTGTTACATGGGCTGTCCATGTATATAAGAAGTCCTTGGTCTATTTATAAGCTTGAAATTTTCACTTCATGTGATATAGAAGGGTCTCTTAAATCTCCCCTTGAGTAGAAAGCACCAAAAGGTATCTCTAATCACAATTTGTAATTAAAAAATTCAAAAGGCATTCCAAAGGCATTCAAACAATATACCTCCATCATCATAAACAGCTCAGTACAGATAATAGGAATGTTGTGTAGCATAGTCCAATGTATAGCATAGCACAGCATAGCAAATTGTATTGGCAGGGCCGGAAAAAAATTTTTTCCTGCAAATTTCCCAAAATTTCAACAACACATCGTACACAGATTAAGCAGAGTTCCCTCCAAATCCCAAATTTCCCCTCCAAATACCATGCCTTCCCTGTGAGTTACTTCCCAAATTGCTTTTTCCAACCCAAGAATGCTTTTATTATGTTTTTTCCCCACTCCTTCAAATTTCCCATGATTTCTGTATCACATCCTGTACAGAACAAGCCAAGTTTCCCTTCCCAATGTCCAAATATCCCTCCAGGTACAATTCCTTCCCTGCAAAGAGCTTTTCAAATTTCATTTTTCCACCCATGTGCATAACCCTTTTTCCAAATGGCAAATAACAAAGGATTATGTGGTAGGTATTTGGTAGGCATCATTTTTGCCAACACCATTCTGCTGTGGTAAAAAATGGCACGCACCAAAATGCTATCCCACAAGTTTTTGTAATTGCTTTAATTTAGAAAATGATCAAAAGCCAAGTCAGATCACTATGAATAATGGTCCTCCCCCATCCCTAAATGATACCAGAGAAAAACACTCCCATAAATACTTGAAGTAGCTAGTTTCCAAAGAGGAAAGACAGGATGATCCCTGATAATATTCTAACTACAGGTTGAACAGTCAGCCAGTAATCTACACTTATTTAAAAATTAAGTACCTGTAAGACTTGTAACCCATATAGTTTCAGCTGATTCGTTGGTAAAGACCTTCCACTGAGTCCATATTTATCTTCAACATAACAATTTGGACTGACCTGGGAGGGAAAACAGGAGACATAAAGCATTTAGTTTCAGATGTGACAAAACTACTGTACTACACAAAATTTTCACAGAGGTTCAAAACCTGAGGGTCCTGGGACCCCTTACATTTCTTTTCAAGTGACTGAGGTGAATTTGAAAGGTTTCACAATTCTTTGAGAGTGTCATAAAAGCATAAGGCCCTTTATTCATGTTACCCTTGGCCAGCAGCGCATCTGTAAACTTTCATTTCAAGAGGTTTCACAAAATTTAGAGACCCAGGAACCCAGGTTAGCAAAAATGGTGTAAAACAAATAAGAGTGTTGAAAGAGGGATAAAAATCAGGTGCTCTAGGGACATGTGGTTAAAGAAATCTGGTTATCCCTCCAAATTTTAGGTTGCCCTACCACGACCTACCTTTACAGTTTTGTTAAAAACTGTGCAAACTCTCAGTATAGTGGAGTGGTACAGTCAGTCAGATAGTTTCATGTACTGTACATTTCAAGGGCACCCTGCTTGGAGGTCGAATGTTTCTTCCAAATGAAGTGAGTTAAAAATGAAGCAGACTTACATGGAGTGCTTAGACTTGCACAGGTGTGGGTGATTGTCCACAGACAACCATGAGATCAATATTAAATGCCGCTGGCAAAAATCACTTGTCTGCCCCTCTACAAATTTGTTTGCATGCATGAAAATTCAGTTGAGTGCAAAACTTGCAAACTAATCATGTACAATTTGAAACAAGCTGAAGTAGCATACAACAATGTAAGTTTAAACATGATGCAGATTGCATGTACAGGTGTAACTGATTGGTCTTAGCAAGCAGGAGTACTATTGTTTAACTTGAAGAATTTAAATGCATTTCACATAGAAAAACTAAGTACTTTTTTCAAGAAAATTTCTTGCATTTTAAAATGAACTTGGATCTTTTGAAGAGATATGAAAAAAAATTACTATTCAATGAAACCCCAAAACTTTTAATACATGACAAAACTTTCAATTGAAAAAATTAACATTATTTACAGTAAACTTCCTAAAGTCTCTTGATTTTAATTTCTTTGGAAGAAGACAAATGTTCCCAAAATTAACACAAATATAAGGAAAAAACACTGTTACTAGACTTTAAACTATATCAAATTAGAAAGCTAAGATATTGTGAAAAAATTACCCCATAAATATGATCCTTCAGTGATCCACTTCTTTTATAAGTTTGCACAGATATGACAAGACTCTGTTCCTCCCAAAGATCCAGATCCAGTACTGGCCAGATGTATGGATGCTGATTGGATAGAATGCAAAGAATCAATCAGGGGGGTTTTCCGTCAGGGGGAAAGGGGCATGCAATTTGTGACCCACCCCCTTCTAGAAGAAGGTGGGTAAAATCCCCCCCTAGTCAATTTCATAAACTTAAAAAAATTGTTAATATCTTGGTTTCTTACTAAGAAGGAGGACACTTTTGCAGCAATGCTTGAAGTTACATTAATTAAAGGCCTTTAAAACCCTTCCAATTGCACCTTAGAGGGGTTTTGAAGCAAGCTTTTGTGCCCCTGAATCCACTCATACTTTAAGCCTAGGACAACATCAATTTGGACTTGGGGTTTAGCAGTAGCAAATCTCCCCCCCCTTTTTTTGTGTTTCTGGCAGAATCCCAGAGGGGCATCAAGAAAATTACTCTATGTCACAGGGCTTAAACTTACAGTAACTCTTATCGCAACTTGTTTTGCCATGTCTTGAGGGCAGTACAAATGCCAGACATGGCAATCTACTGCTCATAAAAAGAAATTGGTGTCCATTAAGGGAGTTGGATTAAAATAAACCATCTACAATGAATCTGGTCAAGGGCTAGGAGTTGGTTCTTATTACTGATGGGGCACAGCCAAATCACCTAGGAAATAGCTTCCAGCTAGGTATGGTCTGAGGATTGTCCATCACCAGTAACATTTGCATTGAAACAGTTTTCTTTGATTCTTTGAGTTTGTCTGACAGAAACAGATATTTTATTTAAATATGAAAAGTCCATAACATCAAGCAATGCAGTGTATTAGAACAATCAGAAAGGACACACATTGTTATATCCTTCTGATTTATGATAGAAAAATGAAAATTAGAGTTCAAGAACTATGCTGCATATGGAAGGATTTATGTTTTGATAGGAATTTGTTTTATTAATTCAAATTAACAAATTTAGGCAAACATTTTATTTGTTAATTCAACTTACTGATTTTGGACAGACAGTTTGTTTTATTCAACTTATTAATTTTGGACAGATAATTTTTATTATTCAGGTTGCCTGATGGAAATTGGCAATTTTTTTTTCAAATTGTGCCTGTTTCATCTACTTCACAAAAAAGGATGTCTTCTACTTAAGCATGGTTTATTTATTTATGAGACATTTATGGAGAGGGAAACACAATCAATTGGTAACTGATCCTGACTTTATTATCACATGGACAAGTTTAAGTCCATTTAATTGATGTAATTGGTGTGGCACATCTTTACAAATAATAGTTAATACCAATTTGACAAGCCAAATTGCAACTGATGCCCTTCAGCACAATTTCATGGAGACTTAAAAGAATGTAAGATTAGAATTCCAGAAAATTCTATTGACCTGTGAAAGAAGTCATCATCAAGATAGTAGGGGGATGGGTTAAAGTACTGTAGCCATTCTAACTCTAACAAACAAATTAAAAACAAAACATGCTCTCAATTTCATCATAGCCTGTTTGTAAAGGGTATTGTAAGTAATTCTCTCAACCAACCCCTGAAAATAATCTATACAATGTTCAGTTGACTGGAGCTAGATTCTGAACAGTTTGCATTAATCCTTGCACATAAAATTATTTCTGCTCGCTTTGCAAAGTACAGGTTTTTTTGTAATTCTTATTCTGAACGTCAACATTTGTTCAAATAAACCCCAAATACTGCTATAAATGGGGTTTGTGAGTGTACTTGTCCCTGATTCTATCCTTCTACAATACACTGTATCGGTAACATTGAGAGTTATTTTTCAGACAACATTAGACTTCTACCATACTTATACGTAACAGGTTAAAAATCTGCAAATTTGTTGTAGTCTGTTGATATGGCTCAGCTTGGAAAAAAAAATTTAAAAAGTGAAAACTACAAAAACTTCCTTCCCTTTTCCTTTCGTACATTCCTATGTTCTACTACAGTATGTTTTGAAACCAACTAATGCCATGTAAGCAACATTCTGTATGTGTGTAAGCATTGTTTGTAATTTTATGAATTTGTCTCTAGACCTCTAATGCTTGCAAATCTTATGTGAGTGAGAGTATAGCATTCATTACTTCACCAGATTACCATACCACTGAGGAGGCTTTTTCAAAAACAAGATTACTTACTGCAAATTAGAGAGACCAATTCATTGCAGAGCATAGTAATCTCATGACCATGTGCATTAATTCACATACTCTTAATGAGTTTAGATTGAAAATAAACAGAGTTATCAAAGACCTTTCTTAAAGAATATTTTTTAAGAGGTTTTAGAAGTATTTGTCAAAATCATTAGGCATAAGGTTGCCTCTATACAATTTATACCCGACACCCCACTTTTTGTTCAAAAAGTGATGTTACAGCAAGGTCAACCCGACTTCCTATTATCAGCTTTATGTCAATAGTAGCTGCCATGTCCAGCACTATGTAAACAAAGAGTCCCATTGAAAACCTCATTCATAAAGGCAGAGACTGTTTAATCAGTGCAAGCCAAGTTTGCAACCAGAGCTGCCTCAGCAGACCAGGACAATAGGCTTATCTTTTTGGACACATGTAGGCTGGTTGTGCTGGCAGTGAAGCGTGATGAATTGTGTAAACAAACATTGCCCAGACTGCATAGAGGTAGCTTATGCCTAATGTAGAATCAAATACAAAACTTTCACGTCACACCATCGTAAAATCATAACAGCTGCAGTGTTCTTTAGTTCTTCAAATAACCTGAGACAGAGATTGAACTAAAATGCACACATACATTAATTGGAGATTTTTTTGTCATGCTTTACTGAAGAATTCCAACTTTCTTGGCTCCAAAATCCTCCATTTTGGCGCATTGTATTTCACCAGTTGTGTAATTTCTTACTGGAACTTCCTGAAAATTTCTTGCAGTAAATTTCATGAAAAATTCAAATGATGTGAACACAAGTTTCTCAATCTTCCATTTTGACAAATTGTGTTTCAGGAATTGTGCTATTTTTTGCCATAATTTCAAGAATAATTATTGTCAGAAATTCATGAAAGTTACAATGATGCATAGTCAAGTGGTTAGAGCATCCGACTTGCTCCTGGGAGGTGTTGAGTTTTGATTCCTGGCCAGGTCATACTGAAGACCTAAAATATGGAACCTACTGCCATTGTACTTTGTGCTCAACATGAACAATAAAAGGAGGGAAAACATGAGAAAAGGTCATGGCTGACCCAACTGAAACCAACTGTTTAGTGACTTAGCTGTAAATTAAATCTAACTGCTGTAACTAACAAATCAGTGATGTGAATAACAACTTTTTTAGATTCTAAAATCTAAAATCCAAATTTTTACAACAAAGAGTTGGTTTTAGCTTTAATAGCTTGTTGTCTTTGAAGTTCACTTTGCACTAAAACTTTGGTTTTTGCTGATTTTGTTGCATTTTTTGCTCTTTCATGAATTTTATTAGACTATTCACAATATGATCACTGCAATCTTATAAAATTGTCTTTCTGGTTAAGTTTTTAAGAGATGCTATTCTTTTAATGTACTAGATTTCAGCCATGCACTCAAGACTGCAGAAATAGCAAGGTCCAGAGTAACAATGAAAAGTAGAGTAATATCAGAAGATGGAATTTAAGAGATCCGAATATCAAAGATAGAAAAAAAAAAGAATACTTTAGTCGGCCATAAAAGATACCCCCCCCTCCCAAGACACCCATTTTTGGCCAAAGCAGGAGATTTAATGTATGCCTGCATTTGCAATATTAGCCTTATTGAACACTGCACTGCACAAATTGATTCTGGTATAACCAGCTATGAAAACACTAAAAATAACCAATCTATAAAGAGAGAAACTGTATCTTGAGTTAGGAAAAGGGTAGCAACAGGGTTTGGTGGAAATGGTCTGGAATATTTTGTTTTCCTTTCTAGACCCTAGTGAAAAGCCATGGGAATATTCCTTAAATGGACTGTATTGGCCCTAACAACTGATGTTGTCACTTCCTTGTTGAAAATCAGATCAAAACTGAAATACTGCTGAACTTTTGTGCATGAATACAGTATCAAGATGCTTGCCACCACCTCCTTAAACCACTGCCTTTTTCATCTTTTAACCAGACACTGGGTTAAACTTACTGATATTGCACGGAACAACTCCTTCAACGTTTTCTGAGTAGCAACATCAAAGGGTACTGGGCAGTTAGGACTCTTCTTCCACACATTCATTATCAAATCTTTCGAAGATTTTACTTTGCGGACAAGGAACCAATGTTTTTCTTGTCTTGTACCTGTAGTGAGGAGAAACACAGTAAACAGAGTATGTTCTGGATAGATTGTCATGATTTCCACAAAAATTCTCTGTACCCTTACCTAGCCAGTTGCTCTGTTGGGGCACAAAAAATTGCTTACTTCTCAGTTAGAAAGCCTTTTTTTCCCACATTTACAAAGGTTTTCACATTATAAAAGTGTCAGATTTCCTTTTACAGACTTCTTCTTCCAAAATCATAGAATTTTGGTAATGAGGCAATTACTAGGCTCCTTTTTTCACCACATCTGTCTGCTTTATGCATTCAATACTTTTTTTGGACTCTTTAAGATTGACAAAAAACATGAAACATACACAGTAGTGTTTGTTTCATAAGCCCACTTTTCTATTTTGCTTGATTATGGCTGATTCCTTGCAAAATTTCACAAAACAATGTACTTGATGTATATACACTTCAACATATCTGTTACTGAGATCACTTCTACAGAAAGTCATCATACACTCTACATGTACAGTGAAGTACTTAGAAAAACTAATGGGACTTTAAATTTTAGTAATGACAAATTTCTTAAAATTTTGAATGGCTTCCATTATTAAAGTGCCACTCTTAAACACCCAAGTTACATGGCTAAAATCTCGAAACTTTGATATAGATTTGGACCATATGTAATATTACTTATGTCTGAAAAAGGTTTGGAAAGAATGTAATACATAATTCCTTAATGACTTTTTTATGGATACTAAATTTCTTTGTAGATATGTTATTCCTTCTAAGAAATTCCAGCATCAGGAGAAGAGAGTTAACGACACTTACCCATGTTAGGAAAGTAACCAGAGTATGAGTAACGACCGCTGTGAGATCTGAGATAAAACTGGCAATTTATCAAAGCCTCCTCTGGAAAGATAAATGAAATGAAAAGTTTTAATTTTCCAACTGTAACACTATTTGGATTGAAAAGGGAAACTTCATTTTTTGATATTCCTTTACAGTATTTGAAATGCCTTTTGGTCTATTTGCTAATGTGCTTATTGAAGAGAGTGGTGTACACACTTTAAGTACAGGAGTTCTGAAATGCTTCATGGATAGAATATGATCATGTTATCAGCAGCTGGTGACATTTAATTTCTAGACCTGTGTTTTCACATAGCTAAAATGCAAGATATGGAATCTGACTCTATCCAAGAAAACAAAATGAAGAAAAACAAAAACAAAAACACTTGAATGTTCAATATATACATATATATATATATATATGCAGCTTTAAAAGTTTAAGTTCATTGTAAACTGTTAGACTTTAATAAAACCTAATATGAGAAGCAAATTTATGTAATTGATCCAGTCTATGAACAGTACATTATAAAACCAAAGAAAAAGGATCAAGAGATCAAGATTAGGATGTTGATTACGACGCCATGCAGCTCTGGAGTACTATATATTATACCAGCTTATGGCTGTGAGTGTGAAGTCCGTTGTTGGGATTTCATAGGAATTGGAAAGAGAAACTTTCTTCGACGAGGAATACTTTATCAGGGCTTGAAATACTGTAAGCTTGCAAAAGGGCACAGCCAAAATGAGCAAAACGGCCATTGGTCTATGTTATTTCAATGGACATTTATTGAGGGGCATCACAGCCATCAGAAAGGGCATGACAGCCATGGCCATCGGTGCCAATGGTTATCTCAAGCCCTGCTGCATGTTTCACACAATTTGACAGTGATGGAATTAGTACCATACCTACATATTTGTTGAGGAGACCCTAGACAGTGCAGAACCCTCTCCCATCTCCAAAATCAGCTATTAGTACTGACTATGAAACGATAGTGTGAGCACAGATGAAAATTCAACAGCCTCATTGGACATTGAGAAACAAGAATACCGTAAAGTTTAAACATCAATTTGGACCATTTCCTAGTGTAAAAGTGCATCTTCAACTGGGACAGGAAAACAGGAAGCAAAGACCATCAAATTGCAACTAAGCGAAAATATATTACATTGTGTGAACTAGTAGCACTTTCCTATTATTTCTGAACAGAAAGCATAATCAGGGAGACACTTCCTCAATTTCCACTATTAATGCAAAATGTAATTTTTTGTCGTTGTTGGATTGTTAAGTTTTCTTTTTTTCGTTTTTTTAGGGAGTGAACTATCAAAAAGCCTTTGGCTTTAATTTGCACTTCCTTCCACTCTCATTTTATCTTTTGTAATTTTGTTGCCATTGTATATATTTGATTGGTGAAACAAATAAATGAAAGGAAATGTAAAATGCTGACATCAAAACTCATCAAGTAAGACAAAGAAACCCACTAAAACCTACTGTCTAGACAGGGGTGGCACCAAGGTATTTTGGTAGGAGTGCAAAGCATGAATTAAATGTTCCTTTTTTCCTTTGTCCCTTCTTTTCTATCCCTTTCACATTTTCTTGCAAAGAGAAGGAGGAGGTTGCCTCTTGCCTCTCCCTCCCTGATGCCACCTGTGTCTATAAACTATGACATTGTCTGCAGGGTTTCCACTAGAGGGGGGAAAGGGGGGATTTGTCCCCCCTTTTCTAGAAGAAGGTGGGTTAAATCTCCCCCTTTTTATTTCTGTAAAAATTAGAAAATTTACAATAATTTAGTTTCTTACTTAAAAAGAGGATACTTTTGCAGCAATATTTGGACTTGCATTGATAAATGGCTTTAACCAGAAAGCCAAAAGGCTTAGTGATTCCTTGCTGCTGAAATGTAAGGCCTTTTTTCACTATTGACATTGCTTTGCAATGTTTTTCAATTAACAGGGCTCCATAATGTGCCCACAGAGTACACATGCAAGGCATCCAGTCTTCCTACATTGAGATCCCCCTTGCCCATCGTGAACCCAAATGACATTTGACCTCCACCAAAAACTTCTGGGACCATGTATTCACTATGTGCCATCTACATGACAAGTTACAGGACCCTACAAGTGACCTTTCTTAAAAGACTGTGCAGGAAAGCTTGTCAGGCTTTGAACATGCTGACTCCAAATGAACTTTGACCTTTGGGAAAATCAATAGGGATCATCTACTAAATATAACCAATCCACACACTAAATATGAGCACAGTCACATGTACCGTTCTTGAGATATTGGGTTTACGAAGTTTTGACCTATTGACTTCTCGTGACCCCAAATGACCTTTGACCTCCACCAAAACAGTAGGGATCATCTACTCAATATGGCCAATGCACACACCAAATATGAGATTAGTCACACTTACTCTTCTTGAGATACCGTGTTTACAAGCAATTTCTAAGGAATTTACCTATTGACCTCTCGTGACCCCAAATGACCTTTGACCTCCACGAAAATCGATAGGGATCATCTACTCAATATGACCAACCCACACACCATATATGAGCATATTCACATGTACCGTTCTCGAGTTATTGTGTTTACCAAGTTTTGACCTTTTGACCTCTCGTGACCCCAAATGACCTTTGATCTCCACCAAAAACAACAGGGATCATCTACTCAATATGACCAACCCACACACCACATATGAGCATAGTAACATGTACCGTTCTCGAGATATCGTGTTTACGAAGTTTTGACCTTTTGACCTCTCGTGACCCCAAATGACCTTTGATCTCCACGAAAATCGATAGGGATCATCTACTCAATATGGCCAATGCACACACCAAATATGAGATTAGTCACACTTACTCTTCTTGAGATACCGTGTTTACAAGCAATTTCTGAGGAATTTACATATTGACCTCTCGTGACCCCAAATGACCTTTGACCTCCACGAAAATCGATAGGGATCATCTACTCAATATGACCAACCCACACACCCAATATGAGCATATTCACATGCACCGTTCTCGAGTTATTGTGTTTACCAAGTTTTGACCTTTTGACCTCTCGTGACCCCAAATGACCTTTGATCTCCACCAAAAACGATAGGGATCATCTACTAAATATGACCAACCCACACACCAAATATGAGCATAGTCACATGTACCGTTCTCGAGATATCGTGTTTACGAAGTTTTGACCTTTTGACCTCTCGTGACCCCAAATGACCTTTGATCTCCACGAAAATCGATAGGGATCATCTACTTAATATGGCCAATGCACACACCAAATATGAGAATAGTCACACTTTCTCTTCTTGAGATACCGTGTTTACAAGCAATTTCTAAGGAATTTACCAATTGACCTCTCGTGACCCCAAATGACCTTTGACCTCCACGAAAATCGATAGGGATCGTCTACTTAATATGACCAACCCACACATTAAATATGAGCATATTCACATGTACCGTTCTCGAGTTATCGTGCTTACGAAGTTTTGACCTTTTGACCTCTCGTGACCCCAAATGTTCTTTGATCTCCACCAAAAACGATAGGGATCATCTACTCCATATGGCCAATGCACACACCATATATGAGATTAGTCACACTTACCCTTCTTGAGATACCGTGTTTACAAGCAATTTCTAAGGAAATTACCTATTGACCTCTCGTGACCCCAAATGACCTTTGACCTCCATGAAAATCGATAGGGATCATCTACTCAATATGACCAATCCACCCACCAAATATGAGCATAGTCGCAGGTATGGTTCTTGAGATATCGTGTTTACAAGGTTTTGACCTTTTGACCTCTCCTGACCCCAAATGACCTTTGATCTCCACCAAAAACAACAGGGATCATCTACTCAATATGACCAACCTACACACCAAATATGAGGTTAGTCACACTTACCCTTCTTGAGATATCGTATTTACAAGCCAAAGCGTCACATACACACACACACACACACACATACACACACACACACATACACACGACATCACCATCGCAGAGATTCCTTGCCTGCCTTCGGCAAGGAATCAAAAACCCTTGAAATTGCACCTTACAGGGGCCTCGAAGCAAGCCTTTGTCCCCTGGAACCCACTTGTAACTTTAGCCTAGGACAGCATGGGTTTAGCAGATATAAACCCCCCCCCCTTTTTTGTATTTCTGTTGGAGTCCCTGGTCTGCTGTCTCTTTTGAAAAAATTCAAAGCTTTAGAGAAGGGCAGGCATAGAGGTGATTTTAGGCAAGAGTTGGAGCTGCCATGGTACTAAAAAGCCTTCAGTTAATAGTCCAGATAGTTACAGTAGATAGGAGTTAACAACACACTAACACTAACGTGATATTAGCTAGATGAAAAAAAAACAAAAACCAAACAAAATTAAATTCAAATATGGTCTCAAAAAATGATTTACATCCTCCTTTTCTAATAGTTAGTTGCCTGTTACCACTGACAGGGAATGCAGTGGGCATATTCTACAACATCATCATCAATAAATGCTCACAAAGAATACCACCCAAGACCCCTTTTCGGCCAAAAACTGGGGAGATTAAATATTTACCAATGTTGGTAACATTAGCTTCATTACACATAGTACTGCACATATCGATACTTAAATAATTGCAAATTGATTTTCAAGAGTAATTAGTGACCAATGAGTTACAACAACAATGAAATTACACTTAAGATAGCAACAACTCATTAATCAGTATTAGAGCAAGTGAGTAAAATTATACATTGGCTGAATCAATTAATTTTGTGCACTGAAGCGTAAATCATATTATTGGCAGAACAGCTTGTACTTAGTTTGCTATTAATTCTCAAATTATTACACCTACAGTAATTTTTGGAACCAATCTCCAATGGGTTAGACTGTTCATCATGAATTCCCAGCTCACACAGAGTTAAATGGGTTAGACTGGTCATCATGAATTCCCAGCTCACAGAGTTAAATGGGTTAGACTGGTCATCATGAATTCCCAGCTCACAGAGTTAAATGGGTTAGACTGGTCATCATGAAATCCCAGCTCACAGAGTTAAATGGGTTAGATTGGTCATCATGAATTCCCAGCTCACAGAGAGTTAAAAAGTCTTCAGATTACTGTGCTTAGAGGTGTTTCTTCAAAAAATTTTCCTTCAAAATTTATTATAGGTCAATGAAAAATTCAAATTTATGCAAATTAATAGACTACCGTACCTCTGACAGAGTTTCTCTGAGTTTCCCTCTCTCGTTTTAACTTAACTGGAAGTGAAAGGTCCTCATTGAGGGGTGTGTAGTCATATCTTGTGCACCTCCTGCAGGAATAAAAATGGTAACAATTTTTAAAATTTGAAACTAAAATATCACACACTTTGAAAATCTTTATAATTTTAATTACTTCCTTCTGAAAGTCATTTTCTTCTTCTTCTTTTTTTTTTTATAAATACTGCAGTGTCATTGTCTAGATCATCAACATGACCAGTAAGAAAAGCCTCCACTATATATGTATGTACTGTATGTATATTTAATATATATATATATATATATATAGGTCGAAAGTGTTGTAGTAATACATTCGATCATGAATTTTATACCAATCATAATATATATATATATATATATATACATACATATATTTCACTAATTCGGCACTTAGGGGGAAAGTTATTGTTGAAAAGTCGACCTAAAGGAGAAAAATTTTTTGGGGGCGAAATATAAGTTTCGCCGTAACGTTTCTACACACTTTTTCTATAGGAATACGTAAACGGACAAGGACGCCCTCCTAGATTTACAAAGTAGATACAATTACTTCAAAGTTGTCAAATTTACGGACACTTAGCTGTTAACACGAACGGATGGCGGGCCATTGAAATAACGTTGTTTATATTTTTAGACGTTAGGGCGAATACTTTTTCTTATGTATTTCATTGTTATTTTTTCGCCCTATGTACGCGCAGATATAACAATCTCCCCCTAAGGTGGGAATTAGCGATATATATATATATATGAACTGTACTTACAGTAAGTTATCATGTTCACACACATTTTTCTTGCTTTTCAATGATTATGTCTATTGACCCCAAATGACCTTTGAAGGTTGAATCCACAACAGAAAGAATAAACACACAGTATTCAGACATTTAAATGCTATGCTATAGTATGACTGAACCTTTGTTGAGAAAGTGTGTATACAAAGTTTTGACCTTGGGACCTTTGGTGATCACAAATCACATGTACAATAACCAACCCCAAACATGGTACAGGTCATCTACTCAACATGGCACATCCACATGCCATGTATGAGATCCATCATGGTAACATTTTTGAGATGTCACCATGACATTTTAAAAGTACATGCTCTTTAGTGTCACAACTTGCAGTCTTGTGATTCCAAAATCACTTTGAACATTAAAACAATATCAACTGATATATATCATATATATATATATAGCACGCTCTTTGAGCTTGTGCACTTTGGTATTCGCAAGCAATGTACTGTGAATGGCTCGACTGACGCAGGTTATGTTTGTGTCAGTCTTGTCATTCCGTCTTGAAATCTACACTGAGGAGACCTAACAAGGTCGAAACAGTACTGTCTGCAGATTGGGTATATATATATATAGGTCAAAAAGAGGTAGTAAAAAGTGCTTAAAAGTTTGCGGAAAACTCCACGACGTTTCGGGTATAAACCCTTCATCAGGTGGCAAAAACCAAACTGAACAACCAACAGTAACAATTGGACACGACAAACATCAAATCCGAAGCGATCGCTGTAAAAACAGAACCGGACGAAAGTGACTGTCAGAAAACATGAGTGCGAAGGATGAAACACAAATCAAAAAAAGAAAAAGAGCGTCCTGGATGAAAAAGTGCACGTAAAAATCGAACATGGTCGGTAAAAAAGGAAGGAAAACAGTAGACAAAAACTAGCTCCGGAAAAAAAAAATAAGGCCTACACAGTAAAAAACGAGCACGAAAGGGTAAGTGTAAAAGGAGTAAAAACTGGTACAAAAACAGGGGTGAATATTACAAAAGGTCAATTCTAACCTTAAGGCGAAGTGGAGCGAGAGTACCTAGCCTCATGATCAGTCGGTTTTCAGCACTAAGGCGGTCACGATCGGAGCCTCGGCACATTACAGCTGCCGTAACGGTTAAATGCTGTATTGAACAAGGTGAAGGGGGATTGAAACGCAAACTTTTAAGCACTTTTACTACCTCTTTTTGACCTATACATATATGTATAGATACATATATGTATATATACATATATATACAGGTAGCATGGTGCACTAATATGCCACATGTATAGATTTCTACAAGGCTTGAAGTGATACCAACTGTACAAGGTCTGACCATTTGAACTCTGCAGACCCAATTAACCTTTGACTTTCACCAAGTCAATTATCATAGTCCTCAAAATATGAGTCATCCACATGCCAAATGTATGATCCCTCCCAGTGACGCTTCATGAGGTGTGTGAATGCTAATAAACAAAGCATCACACATCCACAACGGTACCATACAGTTATACAAATTCCATCTGCCTGCAGCAAGGAATCAAAAATGTCCTCCTAAAACTTTATGAGTGCCATTTTGAGTTTTACAGGGGTACATTTTTCATGTTTGTTTGCATTTATCTCAAAGGGGATTGGGGTTTGGGATTACTTTATAACATATTTGCTGGTCTTCTATTTAAGTCTCTCTGTGACACTTTTTGCTCTCAAAGGAAAATCAGTATCCTCTCTAGCATTTTGTCTGCTGCAGTTCACTTCTTAGGTTTGGTGTCATGTACCCCACATCACTCAGTGAAAGGACAATCAGTATCCTCTCTAGCATTTTGTCTGCAGCAGTTCACTTCTTAGGTTTGGTGTCATGTACCCGACATCACTCAGTGTTACTATGTGTTTACAATAAGGCAAAACAGCAGAATGACACTGTGTACTGTAACTTCTAAAGATATCTAGCAAAAAAGAAAACCAATTACTTGTAGCAAAAGCAGGAAAGAAGTATAATGGCCACTATGGCAATCAAAGCTACTGCACAAATGGTCCCAATCTGCAAAGAAAGAAAAAAGAAAACAGCGAACTAAAACAAAATGAGTATTGCTTACTTAATATCTAGTTAGATGAGATTTAAAAATATACCAGGAAGACTGTGTTATCATCAAGTTAGTTATATGGAGTTTTGCAGGCCAGTTTCCAACTAATTGGTTCAAGTTGAGCCAGCCACAGGCTTTGTACCAGTTGTGGATCACTGGCTTGTTTTTCCTACTCCGTTGCTTATGCAGAGCATTACGCACAATGGCAGTACTGTAGGTTCCATTTTTAGAGTCATTTGTACGACTCAACCTGAGAATCCAACCCAGGCACATGGGAGGCAGTTGCTCTATCACTACAGACCAAACACGTGGTCATTGTCAAAGCAAAGCAGCCAATCAGTGACAGACTCCATTGCTGGTACTTCTCTTCCACCCTGGATCTTATATTTAGGTTTTAGATTATCTGTACATTGAATCTTTTTGAAAGAATGCAATTTCAGTTTCTTTTATTCCAATTAAAGGGGCTCATTGAGTTGATATCGATAACTTAATTAGAGTGTTGAAGGGTCACTACCACATGATAGTGCTTATAGTTAGCATAATAAGTCAAGTTTCATATCCAATAGTTACGGAAAAAGTTAAAAATTTGAATTTTGTGGTGTCCTGACCTGTAATGGTTTTGGGCATAATTTGAGGATATGTCTGGTCACAAATTTTTGAAAATCGAATGGAAGCGATAAGTACTCACACATAAAACAGTTGTATATAGGATGTGGGGATTGTCTAAAGTTTAATGTATTTCATTGCTATGTGAAGAAAAATTAACAGGTTTGGAAAAATTTGTTGAATTTCATGAACCAACTCAATGAGCTGCTTCTATATAAAAGGAAGTTAAGTAAAGACTAATACATGTTTCCACAAACTATCTTAAGATATAGGGGAGAAAGTCTTCATCTTGTTAAGACAATCTCCCAGGAAAACTTAACCTTCACAAGTTACAATGTAATATTTCATATTGAATGGAGCAAATTAAAATGATATAACGACAGCAAGAATGAATGCTTTCAAAGCTACTCTACTTTCTACACAAAATGGCACATAGTAATCTGATATTTACTGCTGGTGACTGTCCTATATTCTGATAATAACTTATATAAATTCCTATGTTCCCCCATTAAGTGGTCATCCTGTTTTGACTGCAATCATTAATTGTGGTCTTTTCACAATGAGCCCACTGTATCAGTATTTGGCTCATCAATGACTGAGAGGCATGTTGGAACATAGTCCAGTAGAGGCATATGCACCAACATCACTGCCTTGCGCATCTTCCTATTTTTCCGTCCTGATGTCCACTGTACAACAAATGTTACTACAGTGCTGTGGTGCCCGCATATTGCTATTCCACATACTGTACAGTACTGCACACGATCAGTTCCATCCAGTACGCCAAATTGAAACACGCTGATGTCACATCCATAATCTCTGCATTATAAGGGTGTCTGAACAGGACTATAACCTCTGATGTTCTGAAACAGTAGGTCTATGATAGGGAACACATAAACTGGACTATATTCATCACATTTTGCAAAATAGTGATCTCCAATGTCAGTGAATGATTGCTAACCACTGTCTACATACCAACCATTCATGGAACCTAGAGGTGTGGAACTGGACTTGTTTAATGACCATTGCATGACGTTTAAAATAACATTTTGTTGGGGCAATTTGCAGCTGTTTAACAAGAAATTTCCTAACTGGCTAATGATAACCCCAATCCTTAAACTAATCCCTAACCCGAACAAAGAATACAATTGATACAATACAATGGCAACAGCCAATCAAGAAACATCTTGTTAAACAGTGCGCATCTACCCATTTTGTTCACACAAAACCAAATGATCATAAATGGAGGGATACTTCATGCATTGGGCTTGCTCAAACTGAGGTTGAGTAAATAGACAACTGACAACCGTAGGCTGAATAGTCTAAAAAGGATACAGATTAATATTGCAGGTGTTGTGTCTATTCATTTGAATATACGGTAGAAGCTGGCATACATGAAGCAAATATTTCTATCATGGCCACATAAATTATATTGTTTTCATATCTGACTGCACCATGTAATATCATGGTATTCTCAATTAACTTACCACAGCATAGGGAAGACCCATGTCTGCTGATTTTCAATTTTTCTTTGGCACAACTTGCTAGCATCAGCTGCTTACATCAGATCTTTCTGTGAAATGGCACACAGTTTTATGACCAAACTGTAGCAGTGGCTGAAAACTTGCAATCTGACTGTCTTCACTTTCTTGGCTCTATTTCAGAGGCAGCAAAAGTACACAATTCACAGATGAATGTTACTACAAAGGGAATGAAAAAAAAAAAATTGACTTGAAGCAGAGGCCTGGACCATGAGGTGGATGAGGAAAGGGAGTGGATGCATCCCCTCAGTTTTAAGGAATGGAAAAGGTAGAAGATTTTATTAAGCTTTTCACTTTTTCAAAATGTTGAAAACTGGACATACTGTTAATTATGAATTTTCACTAAATTTACAGAAAAAAGCTTCCTGTGAACTGTGCCTGCTGTGACACCATTTGTCATTTAGAAAACTTGCTTCCAGATACCACAAAGGGGTGGTAAGATACACTTTCACCTTTAACCCCCCCCCCACCCCAGGAAAGTAACTAACAATGGTGGAAATTGATGCCCTTGACTTGAAGCAAATCACACCGTACGGGTCATTCAATGAGGCAGGGACACAACGTGCATTCAGGGGGAGGGGGACTGGGGAAAAGCCCTCTGTAACATTTTTCATCCCCCTTGAGACTTTGAAGTTTGCCATTAACTTAATTCTGTACATTTGTACACACTTGGCCCCCTCTGAAAAAATTTTGGCTCCCCCTGAGAAAAATTTTGGCCCCCCTTCAGAGCCTTGTTTGGTTAGTGGCCAGTTGACAATATGTGATTTAAAGGCCCTATTCTCTCACCCCAAACAGTACCAATTCTCCCAACGTTCTTACTTAATCCCCTCCCACAATTGTCTTAAATTCTTCCTCTTCCAGACACAAACTCAGATTATTGCTTCAGCATCAGTTTAAAAACAAGTTCAATGTGTATAATCAAAACACTGTCAGTACAGTTCATGCTGTGTAATATAAGCTTTGGTATTCTGCATTGTTTGGATTAGCTGTCAATCAAGAGCTGAGCCAACTGAGAATTTTCGGTAAACCTCTACAAGAACTGTACTTTGGGGTGAGAGGATTGGTCCTTTAAATTTATGTTATTTTTACAAAATGAGTTACTTGCTATGTACACTTGGTATTCCTGTGGTTTCTGCATGTCATGGGATGAAATAAAAATAATATTTATTTGTTCATACCTCCATCAGAAAATAAATTTGAAAGCATTTCAGTTTATTCTGGATTAGAAAATTCTGATTTATGACTTCAAAATTCAATGTGCTGTAGGGTCTTGACGTCAAAACCTTTTATACAGTATATACAGCGCTTCAAAAGCAACAGTATTTTTGACAGTGTACTGTATATTATATTACTCTACAGTGTCCAGATAGTGGAAGATGCACTGTATGTAAACTTCTGATGGGAGATTGACATGAAAAGAAAATGTTCGGCTTGAGACTTGGTATGTACAAAAACAGCACTTGAAATTAATTGCCCTTAACCCGTACATACAGTACCAATGCAATATGGACACAATGTCTTGGAACCATACAGTATAAATGTTGTTCCTTGAGAAACCTCATTTTGAATATTACACTTTCAATTCAATCAATGAAAATATTATTGGAAATTACAAGTAGGAAGGTTTGTAATTCCCAAAAAGGCCAAAATTTTATAGTGCTTCAACCTCATGGAATGACATGTTAGGAACATCTTTAAATTAAAGGGCCAAACCTCTCACCCCAAACTGCAATTTTGGTAGGGGGTACCTAAATTCTCAATTGGCTCAGCTCTTTGATTGACAACTAATTCAAACAATGCAGAGTTCAAAAGCTTATATTACACCACATGAGTGGTACTGAGAGTATTTTGATTATATAAATTGAGTTTTTCTTCACTCACCTTGAGGCAATAAACTGAGCTTGTATCTGGATGAGCATGAATTTCAGACAATTGTGGGAGGGGCTTAAGTAAGAAGGTTAGGAGAATTGGTACTGTGTGGGGTGAGAGAACTGCCTTTAAGGAATTGATATTACTGGTTATTTCAATTCTTTCATTCCAATACAGGAATTCCCCAAAAAACAATTCTTACTTAATCTGCAAATGACAACTCAGGGAAGAAGGATCAGACCACCTTAACATTGATTTGTTTGGGATGGCCCTCCTATTGGCCCAGCATAACTTTTCATTTTCATGCATGGGTGACTTTCAACAATACATTTATTTAAACTAACTACAATTAAGTACAGTAGGCCCAGAGCCTAGGCCCTATAGACACAAGAAATTGTGTGCCTACCACTTAGAAGTCGGGCTGAAGGGAGTCCGTCCCATTCCGCCATCTTTACTTTCCCCCATAGAAAAAGTGCCATTCCGCCATGGCAAAAAGGCACTTTTTCTATGGTGGAACAAGCACATGCATTATTCTGTGGAAGGTAGGATGGGCCCTAGCCTAGGCTAGGCCAGAACTTACCAGACTGCAGGAACAGGGCTGAATGATGGAGTTTAGAAGTTTGTTGCCAACAGTGTAGCTCCTGGGGGAGCAAGTGCCATCAATATTTACTGCAGCACTTCACTCTGGGCACGGCTACACTACAAGTTTTCAGGACAAGAAAAATATGAGATTCTAAGCATGCAGTAATAAGGCCTAGGGAGTGTCATTTTCTGCAATCTAGGGGTGTTTTTAGCGAAATTTCCCCTGGCGGGACGCTCTGCGTGAACTGATGGTTGCGCTCCACCTATCACTCTCACCCATCACTTAAGTTGACAACATCCTGGGTTAGGTTAGGTTAGGCCAGGTTTAACAGGCCAGTTTCCAACATATTGGTTGACAGCGCCCTGGGGTTAAGTTTTAAGCATTAATGGCCTCTCATCCTACAACCGGTACCCGTACTGTACAGAACCACCACCTACACGTGAAGGTACCAAAGTATTGTGGAGACTGGTAGTCAATCGTTCTTGCCATGCTACTCCTCTCCTTCAAGAAATACACTGGTTACCAGTCAATGAACACATTATTTTTAAGATTCTTGTTTTTGTTTTTAACTGCTTGAACAATAGAGCCCCCACTTATCTGTCTCTACTGATCTCATCCTATAAACCAAATCGTTCTCTTCGTTCAGCTTCCACAAACTTGCTAATCACTCGTAGATCATCAAATAGATATGGTGACAGAAGTTTTTACTTTGCTGCACCTCGCCTCTGGAACAATTTGCCAAACCACATAGGTACTGCTGCCTCTTTAAGTTCTTTTAAACATTTCCTTAAGACCCACCTTTTTACAGAGAGTTATAATCTTAATTAGTCTCTTGCTTTTACCTGTGCTGCAGACACTGTATTTTGTTTAGGTTTTTAAGCTTTTGTCACTTTCATCCTTTCTATCTACCTCTAGTTTTACCTCATTTTGCACTTTATCTTATTGTATTATGTACTCTTTAATTTGTTATGCGCTTTGAGCTTTTTAGGATAGAGTGCACTTACAAGTGCCTTTAAATAATAATAATAACAACTGTAAGGTGAACATCTTTTCTCAAAATGATAGCATTTAAATAAGAATGATACTGAAATGTAACAAAAACCATTTGATGAATGCCTCGTGTCCCTAAACATTACAATACAAACGGGGAATAGTCACTTGGTAATCATTTTGCACCATTTCATTCACAAATTCCCCCTTAGAATTTCGGAAATTGCCGTTTAACGTTACTTTCGCAGAAGTAGTACACTTCACACTAAAAAGGAACTTGCTTTCTTTCGACATTCTGAACGATCTCAGAATGATCCCTGCTGCAACAAATGCTTTCACATTGTGTATTTAGACGGACATAGTTACCCAACTGCGAGGTGAAAATCTTTTCTCAAAAATTTAGCATTTGAATGAGAATGATACTTGAATGAAACAAAATCCCATTTGATAAATGTGCCTTGTCTCAAAACTATAGAATACTGTAGAAACAGGGAACCTTCCCCTGATAATCATTTTGCACCATTTCAGTTACAAATTCCCCCTGAGAGTTTCGGAAATTGCGGTTTAACGTTACTTTCCGGAACTAGTATCTTCCACACTAACAGGGACCTTGCTTTCTTTCAACATTCTGTGCAACCTCCGAACAATCGCTGCTCATAGGCAAATGCTTTCACATGGTGTATTAAGAACAGTTACCATGCATTGCTTGATTGAGTTCACTTTGATTACGATAGCACACAACATTATATGAGTGAGATATTCATTGCAAGCAGACAAAGAATCACAGCATTGCAAGCTCTCACATGAACATGGCATCGACGATTTCTGATTCTGACACAGTGATGTAATGTGACTGCTCCATTATGCTCACTGCCCGCAGAAGGAAAATTTTCGTACGAACGCAGCGAACATTCTTTCAGAAATTTACACAGTGAAGCAATTGGACTTGACACACAGTAAATCCCGCTGAAAACATCGGCACTTGTTCATCTGAAATCAACTCACTTGCTTTGTTGAATGATACTGCAGCTACTGAAGAAGGAACAGTAGTGCTATTGTACAACGGATTGCTGCACCATGCATTCCGTTTATTCAATCATGAAACACTTTGATTTAGTTTCGATAGTGATAACTCAGCAGGAAGAAAGCTTGATGAATCAGTATTTTATGGAAATACTTTTGTATTAAAGTTTTACTTAATAACTTTTAGGCCTAGTTATACTTTGGGAGGGCAATTGTCATTATTTTTAGAAATTATTTTTGCAATCTTTATTACAATTCTGAGTGCTCGTTATCTTGTGTGGGGTCTAGCTCTGGTGCGGGATCACAGTGCAATACCAGTTTTCAGTGGTACCGTGAAACCCTAGCTAGACTGATCTTACTCTGTGTTAAAAGTTAAAGAGCAGTTCCCCCAAACTTATTTTGAGGAAATAGCTAAATAACGCAAGTTTCGTCTTTTTTCTCTTCAAAGTATCTTTCTTTACATTTTATGAATTTACTATTGCCTATTCAAGGTAAACCAAACAGTTATTTCTGGTAAATTTCAAATTCGAAGAGAAAAAATGATGTCACATGACTCCAAACAGCCAATCATGAAACTGGACAGTCTACTACACCAATTCAATTTGGGATGACTGCCCTTTCCCTTTAACCATGGATGGAGCTAAAAACAATAGTTTACGTTGTCTAGACATAATAACCATGCAAACCTCGATGTTTACCTTAATTTTAAAAGACTGGTTCAGAAAATTAATCCATTTAATCTGTTTGGAACATTAATCAAGTTAATCACTGGGGAGGGGTGACAACGGGCCCATGATGTCATTGTCTTAATCCTATGTAGGCCTAGGCTTATATAGCACCTAGGCAGCTGCAGGATCTTGTAGGCCATGTTTTAACTTAGTTTACATTACATGACGTCATAAATTTATGTATTTTGTGTGTAATGCACCTTGACCTTGAAAATACACTGAAACTGAAAATATACTGAAACTGAAATGAAAATTTTCGAGCTTTGTCCCCCCTGGAAAATATCCTTGCTACGCCACTGTTTGTTGGGAGCATTATTGATTGGTGCTTCACAGTTGAATGAAACAAAAAACAGAATTGGGTTGACACTGCATTCTCCTACTGTAACGTTAGACTACAGTAGGCCTAGGCCTAACGTTAAACTTAGCCTAGGCATATGATACGGTAAGCTAGGCTATTTGTAAAGGGACTGAATTAAGAGGCTCACCACAACCCGTGCAAACAGCACAGTTAAGGCCTAACGTTTGATCCCCGTCAATGCAATGGAGAATATCAGCTCTAACGTTACAGCAATGGAGGAAAAGCTACGTACACCTTCACTTCAAATCTTCAGCTTTCGCCTGGATCTGTGTAGGCTAGCCTATTACTAACTTAGTCAGTAGTCACTCTTAGCTCAGATTAGGTAGTCAAACCAGGACCTCGATCCGTCGATACGACGATACGGCATTCTTCGTTGTAATGCAACTGCTGGATGTTATTCACCACAATGACAAAGTACCATGTGACTGTTCAGGTGATAGAAAGAAACCGGATCCCATCTATTATTCCGTTCGGAAGTGGATGGGAGACTTGCCTGATAGTGAAAACTGCGCTGTGCGCACCTGGCAGTTTCATATTGTGGGCATGGAATAATCAATGATCCATATTACGCGAATACTATTATGCCGTGAACTGAGCCAAACAATTTAATGTGCAAGCCGCGCAGGTTATACGGCATACCCAGTTGAAGTTAGCAGAATGTTCTTTAAGCAGGATATTTTGTTGAAGTTAGCAAGACAATATGCTCATAGAATATTTTTCCAGCAGCGCAAACCCTAACAAACCCTACCCTTTTTGTTATGCAGGGTAGAAGATGAAAAAAGAAATAAGATGTACTCCACAAATAGACCTATTTCCAAATAGCAATTACAATGCATTGTGGGATACGTTTTGGGTATACGTAAATTTTAACCACAGTAAAATGCCATTGACAAAAATGACGCACACCAAAACTCTATCCCACAATCCTTTGCAATTGCTATTTGGAAATAGGTCTATGGAAGACATATCTCAAAATCACTTAGTAACAGTCTCATGTATGTTCCTGAAGCAGGCAGAGACATCTAGTGACCGGTCCTACTAGGGATTGTGCTGTCACTTGACAAATGGCCTTGGATGATAAGTGTTAATTATTTCGTATTACATATCTCTACTGGTGTCATTCTCGGGAACAAATTGAATTTCAATAAGCATAATGCAGAGATTCCCTTACATAGAAACCCCATGGAATTTCCCATAAAACCCATGGGAAATTTCCCACCGGATTTAGGCACACGGCTTCCCGTGGGGAAAAATTCCCACCGGAAATACTTCTCAGTGGAAATGCTTTCACATTTCTTTCTTTCTTTCTTTCTTTCTTTCTTTCTTTCTTTCTTTCTTTCTTTCTTTCTTTCTTTCTTTCTTTCTTTCTTTCTTTCTTTCTTTCTTTCTTTCTTTCTTTCTTTCTTTCTTTCTTTCTTTCTTTCTTTCTTTCTTTCTTTCTTTCTTTCTTTCTTTCTTTCTTTCTTTCTTTCTTTCTTTCTTTCTTTCTTTCTTTCTTTCTTTCTTTCTTTCTTTCTTTCTTTCTTTCTTTCTTTCTTTCTTTCTTTCTTTCTTTCTTTCTTTCTTTCTTTCTTTCTTTCTTTCTTTCTTTCTTTCTTTCTTTCTTTCTTTCTTTCTTTCTTTCTTTCTTTCTTTCTTTCTTTCTTTCTTTCTTTCTTTCTTTCTTTCTTTCTTTCTTGCCTCCATCTCTGTCATGGGCGTCCGGAAGGGGAGGGGGCAAGGGGGGGCACTTGCCCCCCGTGGAAAATCAAACTTGTGAAAAAATTAAAATAAAAAAAAATTAAAAATAAATCATCAAAATATCTTCACTCACAGCGTCATTTTCTTCTCGTGAAATAAGCCTACATTTGACCAGGAATAGCAAAAGAGAAGATGGTATGCTGAATAGTGAAATCGTAATTTGGGGATCATCATTCGTGACATCTATTGGAAATTTGTAATTGTAAAAACTATGCCAAAACTGTACTGGTTTTCAGGTATGTAGTGTGCATATGGCATCTGACTATTGATGAATGCTTTGGTCTTGGTTTGGTTCCATGCTGATCTCAAGTGGCGACGTGCGGATGTAAATGGGATATACAAGGTGAATATGGGGGGGGGGGGGGGTGTGATTCACAATTGGGTAACGGATATAGGCCTATACAGGCTGTTTGACAGCGTAGGTTTTATCGTGCATAGGGGTTCGAGGCCGTGACAGAGAGGCAAATTTCCCTTCAACAATTTTTTACATTGAAAATTCTAAAAATCTAAAAATTACAGACATGAAATTCCTGTTTCAGGGCTGGGTACATGCAGCTAATAACACTCGCCAAGGGTCGTTTCCGGCCATCTGGAGGGTTTGTAAGACCCAAAATTTTCTTGTACGCTCCATGCCAACTCATGGTGGCGCTCCGCTTAGATAGTGTACACAATTCAATCACCCATGAATGACCTTGCCCCCCCCCCCCCTGTAAAAATTTCTGCGGACGCCCATGATCTCTGTGGTAATCTGGCGGAAAGCGCGGAAAGTCGACTCAAACATCACTCTGCGTTATTGGACACTAGACGGACTTACTGTAATTGTTTTAACGTTAAAAGCAAATAAGGTTTGATATGGCCATATCAAGCCAGATATAAATTGATTCAATCCCTGTCCAGATATGCAAATTAATGCTTTATATGGCCATATCAAACCAGATATAAATGATGAAATACCTTCCCAGATATACAAATAAAGTTTCATAACATATCAAGCCAGATATAACTTGATGAAATGCTTTCTCAGATATGCAAATAAAGTTTGATATGACCATATCAAGCCAACTGATTAAAATACCATGACAGAATTACATATAAACTTTTATATAGCCATTTTAATACTTTCTGGTTAAATTTGCGTACCTTTCCTACATAAAGACCTTCTCTGGAAGCTGCACAAGTATCAGCAAACCAAAATCAGAACATTCAAAACATATATATATATATATATATATATACCCAGTAGATCTTGTGTTACAAATTTGCTAAGCTTTCTTGAGGATGTTTCTTTGTCTCTCGATTCAGGTTCCAGTGTGGATGTCATTTACCTTGACTTCCAAAAAGCTTTTGACAAAGTACCTCTAGGTACACTCATGGTAAAATTGCATAGGTTGGGCATCATAGGCAAGTGCGCTCAGTGGATCAATTCGTGGCTCAATCGTAGGTCTCAGAGAGTTGTTGTCAATGGAAATTTTTCTTCCTGGAAAGAAGTCTCAAGTGGTGTACCGCAAGGTTCTGTTCTTGGCCCACTTCTTTTCTTAATTTTCATAAATGATTTTGATAGCTCTATCACTTCTAGTATAAGTAAGTTTGCTCTATAGGAAAGGACGATTCCTTATTGCTTCAGAATGATCTGGATAGGTTATTTTCATGGTCTCAGACTTGGCAAATGTCTTTTAATGCTGATAAGTGCAAAGTCCTCCACTTTGGTTCTAAGAATCCCCCACCATGATTATATTATGAACGGTACTAATTTGAATAAAGTGACTTCTGAGAAAGACCTTGGTGTAGTTATTACGGGAGATTTAAAGTCATCTAGGCAGTGTGCAGCTACTGTTGCGAGGGCAAATAGGGTGCTTGGGTTGATCAGGAGGAATTTTAAGAGTTTTAGTAAAGAAATTGTGCTAAATTTGTATAAGCAGCTGGTTAGACCCCTTCTTGACTATGCTGCACAGGCCTGGAGTCCCTTCTTTGAAAAGGACAAACTGCTTTTAGAACAAGTTCAGAAGAGAGCTACCCGACTCATACCAGAGGTTAAAAATCTACCTTATTCCCAAAGGCTTAAACTGCTTGGGCTTACCACTTTGGAGCTGAGAAGGATTAGGGGGGACATGCTCCAGGTATACAAATTTCTACCTGAAGGGAATCCTTTGTTAGCTTGCAGTTATTTAAAGGTCCAAAGTAATCCTCGGGTTAGAGGCAATTGTAAAAAGCTTTAAAAGTCTTTTGCTAGACTTGACATTAGGAAGTTCAGTTTCTCTCATAGGGTTGTTAGTGAGTGGAATAGCCTGCCTGAGTGGGTTGCTAACTCCACATCAGTGCACCAACCGGTTAGTATTGACAAGTTTTTTCCATAACTGTGGTAGAATCTAATCTTTCTGGGCTCTTTAGATGTTGGTGGTTTGCTTTGTTTTGGGGTTTTTTTTTTTATTACAGGGCATCTTATGGGGCCTTTACAGCCCTCCTTTGCCCTTTAACCTGTTATGTTATGTTATATTCAGCCAATTATACTAACGTATCCAAATGACTTTCCAATGTGGGCGTGGTCAGGAATTTAGGGTCCTGATTTTCTTTTTATTGTGATTAAGGAAGTAATATGTGAAAAGTAATGAAACCTTCAACAAAATTTATGTTGGGATATTGCCCTATATCATAATTTAAACCAAGAATGCGGTGTAAACATTTAAAATTAGGAATTTCAGAGCAGTTTTTTTCTTCACTATTAAGTAATTTAACAACTTCAAATACTTAAGTCAATGTTATACAATAGTCTTTCAATTTTGTTATGGATGTTGGAAAAGCCTTGAACATTTCGTTGGCCCTTTGGCTAAGATTCTGTTCTACTCAGCCAGTCTAGAGCAGGACCACTCAGTGTTTGCCCTTTGGAGGGCGTACTTGTCCATTTGGGACGTTAAGCTCCTTAAGGGAGCAGAACTCCTCCGGGAGTAATCGTTTGGTTTTCGCCCCATGGCTCTTCGCCAGAGAGTCGTTGGGACTTTTACAAAAAAGGCCCTTTGGCTAAGATCATGTATAGTATCTGTTCTTTTCATCCAGTCAAGAATGGAGCCACACATGACGGACCAATGATGAAAATGGTTTAAAGGCCGCGAGGTTGGTCGTTAAGTGTTGTCCTTCAGTGGACGTAATAGCTTCCTCGGGAAGCAGTATCAAGTTTGGTTTCGCCGAACGGCCCTTTGCCAGAGGGTCGGGAGGACTTTAGAAAAAGTTTCGTTGGCCCTGGGCATGGCGTTAAACTGCATCTAGGGTGTGGCTTTTGTTCTATTCAGCCAGTCTAGAGCAGGACCACACATGTTTGCCCTTTAAGGGCGTACTTGTCCATTTGGGACGGTTAGCTCTTAAAGGGAGCAGAACCCTTCGGGAGTAAATGTTTGGTTTTCGCCCCTTGGCTCTTCGCCAGAGAGTCGAGGGGACTTTAAGAAAAAAATTGTTGGCCCAAGGTGTGGCTTTTGTTCTGTTCAGCCAGTCTAGAGCAGGACCACACATGTTTGCCTGTAGAGGGCGTATACCTGTCCATTCGGGACGTTAAGCTCCTACAGGGAGCAGAACTCCTTCGGGAGTAAATGTTTGGCCCCCCCCCCCTTGGCTCTTCGCCAGAGAGTCGAAGGGGACTTTAAGAAAAAAGATTTTGTTGGCCCAGAAGATTTCCAATACGCTTTACACAAAGATAGTGCACTTATACATATTGGTGCAGTCATATATGGTCCAGATATGAGACATAGGCTATATGCACCATACTTGTCTCATTAATATGGGATCAAATTAATTAATTAAGCTGTAAATACTTGTAAATATTAAAGTTACTTTCCAAAGATGGGCATAAAGTTCTTCTTAAAAAAAAAAGAAATGTGAATTTACCGTAATTGCATAATGAGTCAGGGTATTATTGAAAGAGTGATGTATGGTAAATTATTCAGCTGTAAATAGTTGTATATATTATTATTTTTATCCTTTAATTTGCTGTTTTGTATGTATATATGTTGAGAATGGAAATAAAGTTCTTCCAACGAAAAAAAAAATATGGGATCAGTACAGTAAATCCTTATATAAGCCAGATATGGCACTGCTTTATATGGGATCAGTATGGAATAGCTTTATGTAAATCTTATGTGGCATTGCTTTGTATGGTTCATATCTGTTCCAGATAAAGACCTGATCCAGATAAAATTTTATCTGGCCCATACATGGATTAGATCTGGTTCTGGCACAGATCAAGGTTATATCTGCCCAATTTTTTTTATCTGGTTCAGATATAAATCCCATATCTGCAGCAGATATGGGCCAGACATGAAATCCATATCTGGCCCATGTATGGAATTTCATATCTGGCCCATATCTGGATTTGGAGTAAGGGCTGGTGTTCACACTTAAAAAATCGTAAAATCTGGATGCTTGCCCATCCCCCCTTCCTTCGCGAAAAAATGTCTAGCTATGCCGCTGTACACATCCTACCAGGACAGGATGGATTTCATATGCAACTCCAATTTTTAAGAAGGGGGATCGAAGTAATCCTTGCAATTACAGGCCTGTCAGTTTAACCAGTGTTGTGTGCAAAGTTATGGAATCTTTGGTTAAGGATAGTTTACTTAAGTGTCTTTTAGATAATGAGTTACTTAATCTGTCACAGCTGGTTTCCTGCCAAGCAGATCTTGTGTTACTAACTTACTGAGCTTTCTTGAAGGTGTCTCTTCATCTCTTGATTCTGGGTATGGCATTGATGTCATTTACCTTGACTTTTCAAAGGCTTTTGATAAAGTTCCATTAGGTAGGCTAATGGTTAAACTGCATAGGTAAGGGGTTCACGGCAATTGTGCTGATTGGATAAATTCGTGGCTTCATGGTAGATCTCAGAGAGTTGCTGTCAATGGTATCTTCTCCTCTTGGAAAGAAGTCACAGTAAGTGGAGTACCGCAGGGTTCTGTCCTTGGCCCACTTCTTTTCTTAATTTTCATCAATGATTTTGATAGTTCTCTTACATCTCGTATAAGTAAGTTTGCAGATGATACTAAGCTTTATAGGAAGATTAGCATTTTGGATGATGCCTTACTGCTGCAGAAAGATCTGGATAGGTTATTTTCTTGGTCTCAGACCTGGCAAATGTCTTTTAATGCAGATAAGTGTAAGGTCCTTCATTTTGGTCGCAAAAGTTTTAGCTATGATTATAACATGAATGGCTGTGTTTTAAGTAATGTCACCTTTGAGAAAGATCTGGGTGTTGTAATTACTGGGGATTTAAAGTCATCAAGGCAGTGTGCGGCAGCCACTGCTGTAAAGGCTAATAGAGTGCTTGGATTGATCAAGAGGAATTTCATCAATTTTAGTAAGGATATTGTACTTAATTTGTATAAGCAGTTGGTAAGACCCCATCTTGACTATGCAGCTCAGGCTTGGAGTCCCTTCTATGAAAGGGACAAGTTTCATAAGTTTTAGAGCAGGTTCAGAGGAGAGCCACTCGCCTTATTTCTGAGGTGAGAAATTTGCCAACATCATGCTAGGCTTAAACATCTTGGGCTTACCACTTTGGAGCTGAGAAGGATTAGGGGAGGCATGCTCCAGGTTTACAAGTTCCTTTGTGAAAGGAACCCCCTTCTGACTTGTAGTTTTTTAAGGGTTCAAAAAAATTCTCGGGTGCGTGGGCATTGTAAAAAGCTTGAAAGCCTTTTACAAGGCTTGACATTAGGAAGTTTAGTTTCTCCCATAGAGTTGTCAACGAGTGGAACTGTCTACCAGACTGGGTAGTTAACTCCCCCTCAGTTCACTGCTTTAAGGTTAACATTGACAGGTTTTTCCATGGCTGTGGTAGAATCTGATTGTTTGGGGCTGTTGTCAAGCTTTGGTGGTTTAATTGACTTTTGATTAGGGCTTGGACTTCAGGGCATCTTATGGGGCCTTGGCCCTCCTTTGCCCTTCAACCTGTTATGTTATGTTATGTTAGGAGAAAAAATTTAGGCCAGATGTCCCCCCTACTTTGAAAACCAAATCGACGCCCTGACCCCAGCATGCTAATTGCCCGCAGGTGGATTCGTATGTATCTATACAGTATCTGTACGCTGCCAAAAATATGCTGCTAGCCCCGTATCCTGCTAACTTCAACAAACTGTCCTGCTTGCAAAATATTCTGCTAACTTCAGCTGGGTGCATGAGTTATCACAGTTCGAGTTCGAGTGAAACATCATGGCTGCTGTCGTGACACACGCAGACACCGAATGCACCGAAAACGGTGTGAAAACTGAAACAGTTGCTGATGATGAAGCAACTAAAGATGAACAAGAAATCAACAACCAGACTGAAAAGAAGAAGAAGAAAAGAAAGAAGAAGAAAAAGCAAGGCATGTACTGAATCCCGACACATGTCCGTGCACAGGCG
The DNA here is from genome assembly GCA_037179385.1 of Holothuria scabra. NCBI lineage: Eukaryota > Metazoa > Echinodermata > Holothuroidea > Aspidochirotida > Holothuriidae > Holothuria > Holothuria scabra. The sequence goes on along the minus strand of CM074181.1, from coordinate 976,539 downwards.
CTCGGTTCTAGCCTACGCTAGTAATAGGCTGGCCAACACTGTTTTACATCTATAACACTGTACATATGCGTCCGTACCTGGTATTCTGTAGTCACTGTGTGCGCGAGGTTCGTCTGTGAAGCCTGTCACTTTCAGGCTCACGTTACTCGTTACGGCTAAGCTAGGCCATTCACTAGGCCTAGCCGATGCTACACAGTCTGCATTTCGTGCACTCCAACAGGAAGATCTTTGGCATAGGGCCCAATGTTAGGCTATGATAAATGTACAAGGCCTAGCTAGGCCTAAGCCCCATACTGGAAAGTAAGTTTGCCATACGCCAAATTACCCCAAGGTAGGGTCACTTTGGGTATTCTCGGACGTCGGGTGTTCTCGGACAGTGGTATATAATTTAAGTCACTGACTAACGATAGTTTGATTGATTTTTCTCACCACACAGTTGTTTCATAGATATTTGTATGCAGTCTGCACAGTCACATCTGTAGATCATGAAGCCTTCTCATTTTCAAGAAAATGGAACCTGATTGCAGCAATTAATTTCAGTTTGAAAATTCCTTGGCACATTTCCAAGTGTGCAAGACCTTGGAAATTTTCATGCAGGGCTGTAAATTTTTGTAGAAAAATTCATATTATGAGAAATATGGTTTTTTTGATTGCCACTGGTTTCGTTAAAACGTTAGTAAGCACAATACTGTGCTATATGCCTTCACATGGTTTTACAGCACAGTTCAACTAGTGCTGTCTATGTTGGGTGTTTTCGGACAGTACACAAACCTACATACATGTCCACACTAATATGTACGCATACGTATGCCTATATGTGTATGCGTAGTGGAAAAGCATGACAATATGAAATGGTTCTTAAGAAAACTTAACTCAATTTTTTCGGACTAAATTTTGTGTTGGGACATTTAACAAAGATTAAATGGATAATTTCTCTATCATTTGATGTATAATTTCTGATATTTAGTAACTATATTATTGAAATAGTAAAGTGTCCGAGAACACCCGATAGTGTCCGACAATACCCAACATACACACAACATTTTCTAAGTGCTGTGTTAGGTCTCTGTACGTATGCGTAGATCCAATACATATCTGGGGCACATTAGTACAGTTGTGCCTGTCGATATATCAGGTTAGCATCAGTGTAGTGCAAGTGTGTTGGAAGCTATAAAGATAAAACCGTCAACTGTCCGACAATACCCAAACGCACCCTAGATCTGGGTGCTAATTTAGAATCCGTGCCCGGAAGAAGACATAATTTTACTCACTTCACAACTTCCAAAAGAGGGCGCTGAAACTTAAAAGTTTTTTTTTTTTTTAAGTAAAAAACCGTTTTCTTTTTTTCCTCACTCGAGGAACAGCGCTATAAGTGTGTGCTGTGGAGAGAAGTGAATGGTTAGTGCTGTGGAAGAAAGAAAAGCATTGTTAGTACCGGGACCCGAACCCTCGACCCTAGCGGTATAGCGATTCTAGCATGAAGACCAGCGCGCTTGCCTACTGCGCTAGTACGAGCGCCGTTGCCGGTGGGTGGGTTAAAAATAATATAAGTACTGTCTAATAATACTATCTATTACATATAGCTATAGGTATACGTATTTACGTATACCTAAAGCTAACTGTATGTACTTGAGAGCGTATATATATGTACAGTATGAGATACGTATACGTAAATGTTTATATACCCCTACGTATACAGTTCCTGTGCATGCGTACACCTGCATATGGCCCACCCTAACCCTATACCTATGCGTACGTAACCCTTATACTATGTGTACGTAACCCTAACCTTATTACTATGCGTACATAACCCTAACGTATTACTATGCATATGTAACCCCTAACCGTACAGCTATGACGCAGTTCCGGGCACGGATTCTAAATTAGAGCCTAGATCTGTACCTTTTTGGTTTCCCGAAAGAGAAAACTATGGAGCCGGTCTTCAAGTACACCGAGGCATGAAACCTTGAGAGGGACTGCGGATGGCAAAGTCGATACTGACTGTTACAAGTCATCCATACAAATGAGTGATGACGATTACTTATTACAAAACAAAAGTCAGACTTTTTTCTTATGAAAAAGTTATGGGGTCATCAAGTATTTGATTATTTAAAAAGTGGTAGGCTAAATAACTTTTGAAGTTTACTGCATTCTTGGAGAAACTCCTCTAAGCCTGCGATTATAAGCCACACTCGTTGTTGTCTTAGATCAGACTAAAACAATGTACACATATACAGCCACTAATGATACAGCGATGCGCAACCCATCAGCGTTGTACTCCCTTTTTTACATATCTGTAACGTACTACGACTACAAGCAAGTCGAAATGCTTCTCATCTGGCGACAATCGCAATGGAGTTTTACTTCAATGTAAACTTTCTCCGCATACAGTTAACTCAATGAGGATTTACAGTACATTCTGTGCATAAAACAAGAGACCAGTCGATTCTTTGCAATAGACGAGCTGTAGGGTATTGTGAGGGTGTCAGTGTCATGAAGTATCGTGTGCCTGTGTAAGGCTGTGTTTGCAGTTTGTGGATTTGAAATCGTTTATTCTGTTTCAGAGATGTTTTCAAACTTTATTTTTCCTTGTGTACAGATATGCCAGGAATGAATGTGCATGTTCGCTCCGGTCGCGTCGCGGTGTATTCAGAGTACAAAAGAACCTTTGAATACTGCGCCCCTTCAATGGGGATTATCTGCTGCCCGGTATACTGAGGTGGCTTTGTGTTTGAGGAGGGAAGTCCCTTTGTGTCTGCAGGTTGCTTCTGTAATAGCAAACCTTGCCTAAGTTGTCTTGTGTGAAAAGTCAATAATCAATTTTTCTTTCATACCTATACCACGGAAATGGCCGTCACTAAATAATAGCAGTAGCCTATATCGGAAAGAAGTGGTAGACTACCGTACTGCATGAATGTGACCTGGAATGAATTGAAGTTGAAACTTTCAAACTAGCGATCTTTGGGAAAGGTTAAATTCTAATGCAGGTTCAATATGTTTAAGATTGTTAAACAGGTCTTACAAAAGCGTACCGGTACAGTATTGACATAAATTTTAATTCTCTTCCAGTCCTGATGTCTGAATGTACTCGCTCCTGAGTTATTAACACATTTTTACTTAGTCACGAAGAAACAATTTAAAGTTCCGTAAATTTGCCGATATGCAAGCAATGTGAATGGCACTGTGCATGCACGATCATAAGAAAGCTTGTCAACATTTCTGTTATCGTAGTGTTATGTACGTGATTATAAATACGCATATTAAGCGACATATATAACCCGGCTGGGTCTACCCGATGTTCTTGGGGTTCAATGAGCCCAATGCTCCCCGTTTTCGTATATTTCGGTCATTTGAATATGATTGCCAGGTTCGTTATTCCCAGGGTTCGATGTTCCCAGAAGTGCGTATGTTCCCAAAATTCGGGAACAGTGAACCTTGGGAACAGTGACATAGACCCACTCCGCAGCTGAATGCGTTAACAAAATTTGCAATTTGAGTTTGCTACTGCTATTTTTCATACAATGAATGTTACTTTTCCGCATCCTTGGGTTTGGGAACTGGGGCCAATTCTCTCAAGTTCGGATTGGAAAGTTACTGTTATATTTGGCCTTATTTAGTTTATAAATAGCCATCTGCGATGTTCAGGATGATTTTCCCTGTCTGTTTCACCCTGCTTCTTCTGCCCATTTCTTCCTCGACAAAGGGTAGGCCTACGCTGTTAATTTTTTTATCAATCCCTTGATGAGCACTGTCAATATGTAAATTATCCCTTTATGATTTTTTATTTGAAACTTTTTAAGGTCAATACGTAGCCTCTATTTCCATCACTTGCTGTCACCTTTCCCAGGAGTTTTAATACGACTTCCAGCGATCATTTTCAGCACTTTCACAGCATTTTTTCAAATGTCCTTCTTTGCAAATTGAAGGATGAAAATTATTAAAATGTTCGATACATAAAGTATAAAAAATTCGCCACTGCCTATATAGGCCTACTAGACGACCACCACCCTATATATTCAATAACCCTATTTATCAACCTTACCTGCCGACATCCACATATCTTCTGACATTTAACATGCTTTACTTTTTTAGCCATGTGCATGATTTGAATATTTAAGGGGCAGCTTCCTCCCACCCTCCACACAAGCTATGGCCCTGGCACTACCGAACATAAAACAGCCGCGATGCATGCCAATTTTGCAATTTTTGGAAGGTTTCCAAACGTTAGACTTGTTACTAAGTAACTGAGTGCCCTTGGCGCTCGGCCCAAATATCGTCCCTAGCTATAACGTACAAGCAGGTTTGCTAGTTTCAAAGGCGGAGCAGCAAACATCGTCCAGCATCAGAAATTGAAAAAATAGCCGGGACGACCTTGGGAGGGGGTAGGTGTCGTTTTTTTTTTTTATCTACCCATTACATGCGCTGGAGACAAAAGCCCATTTTCAGCTGGAGTCTCTAACAACACTTACTGCTAATCAAGCAAGAACAGGCTGTTTTCTTCCGTGGAAACTAATAAACTAAAGCTGAAGATCTCAAACTTTACATGCAAGTGTCTTACCACAGATAAAGTTTATAAATTCCACACAAAAGCAGGTTACATACAATCCAAATTAAATCCAATTAAATCCAACTAACGTTAATCTCGTCAACAAGGGCGGACACATAATTCTGAAAGCCGAGGGCCAAACCTACATTGTGGTACTTGGACGATCTCACGGCAACCAGCGCCGTGCACTGGTCAGGAGAGTTGCAGGTACTGCCACAAACTTGCTCTGATTTAATGCAAACACAAAATATGTAGTGCGTCTGTTGTGAAAATGTTGTCATCTGTTTACAACAAAACATGAAAGCAGGACTGATATCCCAGGGTTCAGAAATGCCCTAGAATTTGTCTGTCAGTCATACGTACACTTCACACAGCTGGTCACTGACTCTTCTTTCACATGCGCTGCGTACCTTTCATGTTTACCGCTCTCAGACTTGTTGTCGCATTGTGCAGCAAAGTCTAGAATCTTCCCGCCACTTCGGCGCCTTGTGACCTGACTAGAACAAGTCCTACATTTTCAAGCTTTTTCCTCAATCGGTACCGTAGCTTTTGCCCCTTGTCCCAATAGAACTTCAATTTTTGTGTGGCATGTATGAACTGTGACCACGGGCCAGACAAGCCGCTCTCCGCGATTCCCCTTGACTGGAGAGTGACTTTTTTCAAATTGGTTAACCCTGGGTGGAATTACGGCTATCGTTAGCCAGTTAGGAAATTCTTGTAAAGCAGTGCCCATCGCCCCAACACCAGAACACCTGGTCGTAACATCAGGGGCCGCGGAATGAGTGAAGTGGGAAGCACCAAAGCTGGCCAACATCTTCAACAATGTAATAACAATGGAAGGTGACCCAAAATGCCTACTGCAGAAAAAAATGGAGGGTGGGGGCTAAAGTCTCCCGCAGGCCCGGTTTCGCGGGCCCTGAACATCTTACTCAGTTTATGTGTTTGTGCATTGTTAAAATTATCCCCACGCACTTCATGAATCTTCTTCAGGCCGCTGTTAGTGTAGACGCAGCCCACAAATGTCCACCCTAATATGGATTACAGAATTTGGAGAAATTAAAAAAATCCATAGGGCGAAAATTGCACCGAGAGTGCCAGCTTGTGATGTCATATTTTGAAAATGATAAAGCTTTTGCCGGTGTAGCCGGCTATGTTTAAAACCGCTGAAACTGGGGTAAGGATTGATTGGAAGGATTGATAGGAATGAGGACGAACAACAGGTTTTGTTCCAAGCACGGTGGCACAGCTACGGTTGTCTACTCACAAAATTTCCTGATAGGCATGGATTTAATTTTGAAAGTGTGTGTGCTTTGGAGGGGGACCGAAATGTTAGAGGAGACCGAAGTGTTCTCAATTAATGTTTCCAACGTTCTAGGGCTCTTTCGGAGCTAAAATTTATGGTAGCTGTGAAAATAGTAACAGTTTCAAAAATAGTGGGATGACATGTCCCCCTTCCCACCTAATCCGACGCCCATGCCACCCAATGCATAGTCAAGAAGGGGTTAGAGCAGAGGTGGATTGAAGATCATGGATTTTTTCCCCTTTTATGAACAATTTTTTTTCTTTTGTAATGCTATTTTTATGTCGGGGAGTCTTCAACTACATGCCCACAATAAATTGAAAAGAGATGCCAGGTCCGATAAACTTCATTCCCTGGGCGACATTTTTCAAAACCTTCTGTGCTCTGCATTTTAATAGTCTTTCGGGCAGAATTACATCTTTCGGACGGAAAAGAAAATTCTGTCCCCTTCCAAACTGAAACGCTCCCATACGTCTTGTAAATATATAAATTATAAAACTTCAAATATATGGGAAGCCAAAAATTTTCCGCAGGTCGAGGCCTTGAAGTGCTGCCCCCCCTTGGGGAAATTCTGGCGCGAACCCTGGGTTAGAGGCTGCATTCGATACGGTACACGGTCGGAACTCGGAAGACATCACAGTGAACCCCCCTCCCCCACCAGCACACGCACAATCACGCATGTTGATCAACCACAAAATGTCTGACTTAACGGATTGCAGAAAAAGGAGTCAATTGCACTTCGCCTGTTTTACGGTCTTGACAAATTTAAACAGAAACTATTTTGCCATGATTTTAAAATCAGGATAAAAGCAGTACAGAGACTACATCGTATGCAAAACAAATATTTTTCAGGAGATGACACATTAATCTTTCCAACCATGATATTTAGGTCTTTGTGTCTTGTATGGATAGCTGTTAATCGTAAATTGAAAAGTGTTTAGAAAAAGTTTTGAATGCAACATTCCATCACAACCGAAAACGTACCGTACATACTACATAGCAAGTTTTACTGTGCATGGTACAACGTTCAATATATTTGCAAGATACAGCTGCCGTGCCGATACCCCCAGCCACGATGAATCGTGCTCACTGATTGGTTTATAAGTGTCATGGGATGAAGTACAATTGTGCATTGCAAGTAAGTGTGAGCGACTTCGCTAAAATATCCCTGCAAGCAGTATTGCATACTGTACGTGCAAACTATAGTATGATCAAGATCTACCGTATCGTCCTACCACACCCCCAAATCCGCAATTTTGATTCGCTGTAGGAGCATCACGATTAGCACATGACATTGGGGACCACGGTCATTGGAGGGATAAAGGTTAAGGGAATGCTCTACTTTTCTTGAGCTGTACACAGTGCACAGGCCCGTGAGTGTTCGACCCACAACATGTTGAAACATGCAAACATCACTGTCCAGTACAATGTGGGCTAGAAAGGTACAACGCTAAACGTAACAGGCGCAAGTTTCAATGGTCTGTCTCTCTTCCCTTTTAGGCACAAACTGGGACTAGCTGAATTTGAAGTTAATTCGCTTCTTTAGAAACACGCTGTGTTAACAAAGACTACGGGTAGTTGTTTTCATATATTATTGTAAAGAATATCTCCGTGGATATATACTACGTACACGGACAATTTAGCACACATACATGTATAAATGAGCTCTGCCATACACATTAAATCAATCACACAGGAAGTTCAATCCAGCGTGTAAATAAACTTGTTCGGTCCCACTCCTCGCGGCAAAAGGTTCCGTGGGTAGAAACCCTTTGTGAAAGCTATTCATTAGATTATGGGATTATTTCTTTTGAAACCGCCGAAAACCACTAGGTTGCAAATTTTAGGGAATCTCGTCGGTCAAAGCGCGGTATACTGTGGGTATTTGGCGGTTGGTATCTAGCGCTCTGGTTGGTTTTTTACATTCATTCTTGGCGCATCTGTAATTAATGTTGCTGCTGCTTAGAGGCGATTGAATTAGAGGAGGTTCCGTAGTAGCTGGTCTTGTTTGTAAGAAGACTTTAAACCAACTTAGTTTTAAACCTGTAATAACCATTGGTAGAGGTAGCTTGATGTTGCTTGTAGAGAACGGCCACAATTAGTTTGAGTTTGGTTCGTATAGGTTAAGGTCAGGTTAGATGAGGTTTTCATGGCTTAAGTTTGTTGGTTAAATCAGGCTGGCCAAGGCTATATTTCAGTTGTGGCTCACTGACATGTTTTCCGGCTTATGCTGAACACCAAGCAGTTTTCCGGCTTATGCTTAGCACCAAGCTTAATGGCTGACCTAGGCCACTTGCTACTTGACGATGAGGGAGTTGTCTAGACTCCAGTTCACCGGCTTTCTTCTTTGTAGGTCTATATTTTCAGTAGGCCTATGCTAATTACTTGTACTTAGTAAAGTAACCTAAAGAGTGCCTTTGCAAGAATCTTGGTAGGGGCCGTTCAGAATTGGTTTGATATTTTTATATATCTCCGTTAATATGCGGTTACAGCCCTATACTCTACACCCTCATATTCCGACCCCTTATGTTCCGACATTTGATCGTAGATGAGCACATGGGTGTCGAAACATATAGGGCTGTTGGAATATAGGGCAGTCACCGTAATATGCTATATAGCCTAGTTCCCGCTCGTAGCCAGAGTGAGAAGAAGGCAAAACCTTGGAAAATTTTCAAGGTGACAAAGTGTGTGGGCTACTGCAAGTAATAAGTCAATGAAAATAATCAAATTAGGCCTATCTGGGGAAAATCATGGGGGCTTAGCCCTCTTTGGCCACCCCTTGCATGACTACGCATCTGCTAACATACATGTTTTTTATTAACTGGTGAGAACTCTTTGTATTGACTCTCTAAGAGAATTTGCCCCACCCAGATGCATGGACATTTTGGTCATAGCTTGCGATGCACTATCATTCAACCTCAAGGACCAACGGTGATCTCTAACAGTATCCTTTGGGGAAACGTACATAACTGTGGTTTTGATTGTACTACGTTCAATGTTTCTTGATTCTCATTGAGTTGTTTGCTCTTCAGTTGAGTTCATTGTGTATAGTGAGTCTTGTAGACGGGAACGAGACTTCATGGTCACTTTTGGTTATGATGTGGCCAAAAATGAGCGACTTTTATCCAGGCATTTATGTATTTTATTGTTTTGTAAAAGAATGCTTGAGTAAGTCAAATTTGTGTACAGTCCACCTGCTCATCACACAATGGTCTCATGCCTGCATTGTACCAGTAGTATATGGCACACAGTGTCACTAAACGCGAAGAAGCTATAGAGCATCGTATTATTGTGACGTTGTGCACACACACTGTACTGTCATATCTCGCAAGTGCTTGTAGTTCGGAGAACAACCTTGGCATTTATGTTCCCATCTTGGCCTGCATTTAATCATTAATCTTAGCATTTGACGTGTTATATTTCTCTCTTGGAAGCAGTTACGTAAGGCTTGACTTAGGCTTGCCAAATGCTAGGGGTATCTTGAGAAGTAATAAGAACTTATCCTTCTCTATGCACAAAACCATAGCAGGCAGACTTCTCGCTATAATTACACATTCTGTGCTCTGTCGATTTTTTGTTGAGGAAATAGTTGTTATACCGGGGAGTGTCTGTTACAACTCTCTGGTTATACTTAACTTTTGTTGGGTCTAGCACTGGCAGTCGGTGACGATACGTTATCACCCACGAACGTAAGGTTTTGTATAAGAATTTGGACATTGTCAGTGGCTTAAATCGACAGATTTTGCAAGAAAGTTGTTTCATTTTGAATGTAATGTAGTACGTTTAGATCAAAATTACCAAACGAATTGAAGGATATGATATTGATTCCCATTCCAAAATTAAAGTTTGTTTGAAATATTGCAGTTTGTCGTCAATCACACAAAAAGTTAAAGCTTCTCGGCGGCCGTGCTATCTTTTGGTTCGAACGGTGGCGATCAATTTTCCCATGATTCTCTCTACATGTATATAAAGGAAGTCTGTGGGAATAACATACGCCCAAAGACCCAGGGCTGTTTGTGTATTTTATCATTAAAGTTCTCACTGAATGATGGTCATTCTCAGAATTAGCATAGGGGTCTATACTTTTCTTTTTGTCTGCACTTAGGATTTCCATAGGCCTATTTATTTTCTCGCAAGGAGGACATGCATCGCCACCCTGGTGAAGAGGTCTAACTTAGGAGTGGTGGGGTGGGGAGTTCGGAGACTTTGTTGATTTTCCGCAATTGGGTCTAGATGCAAAAGATGGTGCCATAAGTGTTGCTTTTACTAGAGTTTCCTCTGACTTGATCGAAGCAAAATTAGGGAAAACCTGTCAGATCATTAAGCACATGAAATCCGGACACTCAAGGTGGCGGTAATTTTACAAAACTGCCCGGAAACCAGTACAAAACAATAAAAACAGGACGTGGCCTGGTAAAACCGAATGTCTGGTAACCCTACCTGCAGTGCCACTGTGAGCACTGTAAGCATACTTTGCGACTTCTGGTTGATCACTGCCTTTACATCGGTATTGCATGAATAGCCTAAAGGTCTAGGTGGTCATTCTTCAATTAGTCTGATAAGCATTATGGGAACTTTAGTGCAGTCCTGCATCTTTCATGTGCATCACAAGATTCTGAGTCAAAAAGAAACAAACGGCTGATATCTACAACAAGTAACCAACACAGTTCTGCATTGATTATGTTCAGGTTTATCACATCGGCCCAAAAACGTAAAAGGACGATATTCTAAGCTTTAGTACATACCCGGTTACATAAGCACAGAAAAAATCATTCACAGTAAGTGGTTACGATTTTCGTAACCTCATTTCTAGTCTGTACTTGTACCCCAGACTATGATGAGTGTGTATAGGCTAGGAAGTTTGTGTTTTAATGCAATTTATTCATTGCCTAACAACTTTCAGTTGCAGCTCAGGGTGCATTCCAAGAAAAAGCCATTGCCGAAGGTACGCCAATTGGTTTTTATGGCCGTATGCGGGATTTTTCTTGTGCACATACAATGATGAATAGCAATCTGCAGGCGTGCCCACTTACACATAGCTCTCAAGGTACAAGAGGCGAGAAATGTGTCAAACGTTAGGGGTTCAGGGCAATTGTGCTGATTGGATAAATTCATGGCTTCATGGTAGATCTCAGAGAGTTGCTGTCAATGGTAACTTCTCCTCTTGGAAAGAAGTCACAAGTGGAGTACCGCAGGGTTCTGTCCTTGGCCCACTTCTTTTCTTAATTTTCATCAATGATATTGATAGTTCTCTTACATCTCGTATAAGTAAGTTTGCAGATGATACTAAGCTTTATAGGAAGATAAGCATTTTGGATGATGCCTTACTGCTGCAGAAAGATCTGGATAGGTTATTTTCTTGGTCTCAGACCTGGCAAATGTCCTTTAATGCAGATAAATGTAAGGTCCTACATTTTGGTTCCAAAAGTTTTAGCTATGATTATAACATAAATGGTAGTGTTTTAAGTAATGTCACCTTTGAGAAAGATCTGGGTGTTGTAAAATTACTGGGGATTTGAAGTCATCAAGGCAGTGTGCCACTGCTGCAACTTAAGGCTAATAGAGTGCTTGGATTGATCAAAAGGAATTTCATCAATTTTAGTAAGGATATTGTACTTAATTTGTATAAGCAGTTGGTAAGACCCCATCTTGACTATGCAGCTCAGGCTTGGAGCCCCTTCTCTCTTTTCACGTACAACATTGAGGCACAAAGCATTGGGAAATTTCAATAGAGAGGCTGGCTGATCGATAGCGAGGGGATTATCAGTCCTTCGTTGAAAGTAGTATCTAGTTGTACAGTGTACTGTTGTGTACAGTTGAGTGCAGAACATTGTTTCATGAGTGACTCACTGTCCGTACAGAAACATAAAGCGGTAAGGAATGTGCATAGTATGCTACGGCACTGATACCAGTGGCATAGCTACTGGGGGGCAGGGGGAAGCTGCCCCTCTGGAAAATAATTTGGGAATTTTGATGAAATTGGGGAAATTCCATGAATTTTCCTATTTTAACAAAAATTTCTCAAAATTTTGGTTAGAATAAGAAATTGAGAGACATTTCTCATACATAATTTTTATTTTCATGTAACAAATTAAGCCAGATTTCGTCAGTGTCGCACGAACCGGCCCTACTCGTGTTCCACAGAAACATCCTCGCCATGTAGCAGATTGAATGTTCTCTTGTATACGCGGAGGTGTTATGATCAGTGCATTTCAGTGCACAGGAAGCTGGAATTCAGGAATTTAACAACAGCTGATACTGTAAAACTAACACTAAAAGGCTGTTAACCTGAACTTATCCCCTTGCAAGGAGTCTCAGCATTGTGCACTTTGGGAATTCAGTAAAAGGATGTGAAAACTGACAAGTCACTAACGTAGAACCCCAAGGTTATATTGTCCTATAAACTGGGTAGCGGGAGGGGTTTAAACTATACCGATTTTACTCTTGTGTATATAACGGTGGATGAGGCTGAAACAATCCATGGCCAACGATAAACTTAACATTAGTCTAGAAATTAGGATGAACAGGATCCATGGGCATACTTAGATTTTGTTATTTAGCCTAATTCTTGGAGGCTTACAGGCTAGTTCGTGAAAATAGTTTTCTACTCACTTGGGGTGCAACAATAAACGGGTCCATGAGTACCTTACAGTCTTCTACACTTAACAGACTGCTGTTCTAACAGGATATGCTGTGTGATTGAGCCACTATTAGGCTGGGTTGCAGCTGAATTTTCTGCCGTGGCAGTTACAGTTTCACAGGTGGCTGTAATTGTACGCACACGCCATTCCAACGTACGCGAGGACCCGATGTAAATGAATAAGGTGTTTGTAATTATACACCATGCCAACTGTTGTACTTTACCCTGGTACGGTGAGGCACGCCGTACGCCAAATTTATTGGTGTACATTTCCGTACGCCAAAGATCTTTCTGTGATAGGCCTTGCTTTCCAGTATGGACTAGGCCTATACAGTAGTTGAAAGTTGTATTGCCAATGAATGGTGTATGCATTACGTACATGTATACAAAAGCATGTACAATCGCCTACGAATTGCTGCTCACTGTGTGTGTACCATATACTTGTACATGCATTGCCAATGTACTATGATCATGTATGTGTCAACTACACGTAATGTATGCAAGTGCGCACGCTTGCAGATTGCTATGTAGCATTGTATGTGCACAGAAATCCCGGCGTACAATCACAAAAACGTTGGTATACCTTTGGCTTGGGCTTTACAAATTACATGGAATGCACCCTGGGAGGCTATAGGTCTATATTAGGCTATTTAAGACCCCCTCTAACTTAGAGCTTACCCTAACTGTAATAGAAAAGTTCTAGCAGTATTTGGGGAGTAACTATAGAATACCCCACCTCAGTGAATAGCACTTGTAATCCTGGATACAGATTCCTGGTGGATGACTTTCTGTAAGGCTAACGTTAGGCTGTTTGCTTTCTGGTCAAAGTTGGAGTGAATTGGATTCAGTAGATGAGCACCTTTCTTTAAGGATTTTGAGAACGATGCATATGTGACAGGGAATCCATTTTGAGATGGAGTAGATTCCTAGTCCTAGTCGAAGTGGAACCAGCTGACATGATTGGACTGTCACTAGGAATTCTGGATGAGCAGTGGAAATAGTTGAGGTGGGGTATTCTATAGTTGTACCATATTTGGGATGTCGTGTTGCGGAATAACTATAGAATACCCTGCCATGCAAAAACACCTTCTTATATTGTGTGGCTAGGACCCTAGGCCTACATTGAGTTGTTAAGTTTTTAAGGAAGCCAAGCCGTAACAGTTAGCCTAAAGTTAGGCATTTGTTAGATAATTTGACAAGTAGCCTATGCAGTATGATGGGGTTACTGTTGAGTTCGCAGGCTTGTTGAGTGCAAATCTACATCAACATAACGTGTAAAAATCTTGATATATTAGAGCTGCTCTTAGCAATGGTACTCATTAGGGGATACACTGAGTATGATCCAGGGTATTCAATGGAAATGTTCCCAGACCAAAACGTCCACGCTATTTTGCTACCAGAACCTCCCTGCTTGAAAAATTTTAATGTCCAATTGAAAATTGCAAGTTCGTAATGTAAGATGGAAATGTGAGATGGAAATGTAAGAGATGAATTAGAAAAAAGAGTGTAGGCCTAGGATAGATTTGGCCCTGTTCCATGCTTTATAATTTTCTTAATATGTGATTTCACTTCTACAAACTTTGCTTTTAATGTATGTTGCAGAGTGAAAAGGACAGATCGATGGCATCCACACTTGATCAAGCTTCAGTATTAGCTGCATTGGCAGAGATCTACAGCTGAAAAGAAGGGTGTAAGGTCAAATCATCAAGTATTGATGTGTTAGAGGGGTACTTATTCTTATCATTTTGGTGAAAATTGCATTGAAATTCGATTTATGGTTCTCAACATATCAGCAATTAAAGTTGCCACATTTTAAACAAAAAGTGAACTTGAAGCAAGCACATATAACATCATATCCTCACATCAAATTACAGTCTTTTGTTTCCCTCAAAACTTAAATCCTATTTTCTCCTCAACAATCCCATATTAGCAGAATTTGATTGCATAAGTGGCAAAAGAACTTAACAAACTTTGCATTCCTATCAGGGAGGTCCTATTCCTATTATCTTCAAGGTCAACACAGCAGTATGAGGAGCAAAGGGAAACATAACATTTCTTGTCAACATCAGGAAGTGATATAGCCTCTGCTGCCCTCAAGATGATTTTGTAACACAAACCTTGTCATTTCATCTTGAGAAATACATGTCTGGTTGGAATGGAAATTTCACCACACTGTATAGATTAGATTCCTCTTTCACATATGAAAATAGATTTTTGACTAGAACCCCCCCCCCCAAATGACGGCTGGAGTCTGGTACTCGATCATGTGTTAGATCTTGATTGATACTGTAGATCAGGTATCATTCCCTCTTCCCTTTTCACCCAAATATTCACTCCAATTCTGACTTTAACAGAATGCAATAAATTTTTGTGTCCACTGAAGTGACATGACCTCTATGTGCTCTGAGGAGTGAACCCTGTGACACAAGGGTTATGGCACACCAGGGCATGAAGGAAAACTCGGGGTCTGGCACCACGATGATACTTTGTAGTGTGCAATACTGCAATGGTCAGTAGTCATTCAACCCACTTTCCTCTGTGTACCCTAAAACAGCTCAGCATTATTCTATTGGTTCATTCTGACTCCTTCTCTACTCTTATAAATTATCATTAACCAATCAAATATTGTCATTCCTTCCCACCTATCATCAGATGGTTACCTTCTCCCCAAGTCCTAAAAGCACAACAAATGTAATTTCTCAGGAACCTTCTGTAATTTTTCAAAATACATTCTATTTCTTCATGCAGTACTAACAAAATTTGCCTCCAAATGTCCAATTATATCAGGAAGAAGCCCCTCTGCTTTTTAAATTTTTTCACCCATGCTAGCCATATTTCTGTTTAACAATGTTACATTATATTGATCTAACATTGCAATTTCAGTTATTGTTGTTTTTGATTTTTTTTTTCACAGGGGCGAGCCCACAAGATGACTCATCTGAAGCTATGAATGGTGATATAGATGTCATCACTCCTCAGTTAGAGAAACAAACCCTGGATGATGAGAAAGGTGATTGTAGTGACCTAAGTTTTGAGTTTGAAAGGGTTCTAGCCAGGGTCATGTTGTGACTTTTGAGCCATGCTAGTGGGATTGACACCATCATTCACCTTAAATCACTGAGGAGTGTGATTTTTTGCACACTTAGATAAAGATTGTAATCTCAAATTTATGAATATGAACTTCAACATCTATGAAAGTTTAAAGGTGGAATAATGCCCCAAAGTTAATTGGGAGCAACACCTATATCTCATAATTTTCTTCTAATTTCTGCTCTTAATATCTGTCATAATACAGTATGTTAGGACTTCAGTATTGCATATTCAAGGTAAGCCAAGTAGTTACCTCTAGTTAATCTCACATTAGATGAAAAAAATCAGTGCTGTGAACGTGTAGCGATTAATTGCTAAATGATCGCATGTGGAATAAATGTTTAGTACAAACCTGCAAGCAATTAATTGCAAAACCTGTTTATAACATTTTTATAAGTACTCTGATCATCCCTGGTTTTTGTTAAAGGGAACATTCTGGGCATATTTGAACCCTGTAGGCTTCAAAGGTTCAGAATAGTTCGACTTTTCCATGCAAGATAACAGCCATTATCACTTTTGCATTACATTCAGTATCAATCACTACATACTGAATTTATTTTTTTCTCTGAAGTTAAAGGTAATCGCCATTAATCGCTAAAGTGTGGCAAATTTTTTAGGGTAAAAGTTAGTTATTTTGCTAAACGTTCACACCTTAGAAAAAATATTGTCAAATGACTCGCAAGGGCCAATCATGAAACATGAATGTCTTTTACAGTACTTCAAGTTAGTGGGTGACTGCATTTAACCTTTAATAACCAACACACCTACCAAACTCCTTTATTTTCTAAGGAGTATGATTTGTATTGCACATGGAAAATCCAAAACTCAAGGCCTGCATGACTGTTTAACAATATTTTCCCACAATTTGATAGTGAAGTTAGTTAGAGTTTTACAGCCCAGTTTCCAACCTATTGGTTCAAGTCGAGCAGGCCATGGCCGTTTTTGTAATTTTGGCTCACTGGCTTGTTGTCCCTACTCCACTGCTTATGGGGAGCATCAAGCACAATGGTAGTAATTTGATAGAGAATGTGTCATAAAATCGCTTGTAGCACATGCATGAGCTGTTTGCAATTTCTGTGTTTTAAATTTATCAAAATGTCAACTTTCCATTCCTGATGTGAAATTACTTCAGAAACATTGTACAGTATCTGCCCAAAGAAGCTTGGGCAAGTTGCTTGCATGTAATTTGCTTCTCCAGGTATAGGGTGTGCCATAATGTACAGTACAGTAGTCATAAGATATTTCATTTCCACTGACTTGGTGTTTTTTGAGGGGTGAATTAAATGCCATCTGAGGTCACTGTATGTCACTAACCTGAAGAACTGGCATTATTACACCATATTAATGCTTGAAATTTCAAAATCCATCTCTACATGGTGTTTTGTGTTTGTATTTTTCATTACTCATTATAAAAGTGTTTTTGTGCTCAGCAAAGGATAATTTTTCAGGTCACCAGAGGTGAAAATTTGAAACCTCATTACCATAATACAGGGTATAATTTCAGATGGTGGGTTGCATCATATTGGTGTAATCAAGCTGAAGGTATAGAAATGAATTCATTAATTTTTCCTGCATTCTGGTTGTCTAACTTTAAAGAGGAAAATGAAGCTGCAGATGGAGGAGGAGAGGATGCAGATGATAAAGGAACAGATGGAGGGACAAAGAAGAAGAAGAAAAAGAAGAAGAAGAAGGGTGGTGTAAAGCAGCAGACAGACCCTCCTACTATCCCTATCTCGGAACTATTTCCTGATGGCAAATTTCCAAAGGGGGAGGAACTTGAACATGCTAAGGACTGCTGTGGGTGAGAAAAGCCTCTTTATATTTGAATTGGGCAAAGCTGAGACCTATCAGAGATGTAGACAAGTTGCCAAGTTTTCACATTTTCTGGTGTCATCAGGCCTGCTGCTCTGCTGGAAATAGCCAGCTCCCTTTTCTAAGACCCTTGGAATATATCCCAAATAAGTTTTGGATTGTTGAAATAGAAATTTCTGATGGTTTCCAAACTGTATATTATAGGATAAGCTAGTTTTCCTAGAAACCCCCCTTCTTTCTTCAAAAAAAAAAAATAAAATAAAATAAAATAAATAAATACATAAAAAATGGTTAAAATATTATCTCATTTGCACTCTTGAAAGAGGACAATTTTTAAAATTTCAGTTTGTAATTGTATAGTGAAGAGTACAGCAACCTGATCACTGTTGCTCAGTCCAGTTCATACCTTTAAGGGCAAAGACAAGCTGGACACCCCAAACTTGTTTTGATGCAGCAGCTAAATCTCCCAATGTCCGTCCTTTTCTCTTTGAAGTATCTTTTATAGTATTTTATATTGCATATTTAGGGTAAACGTAGTAGTTATTCCTCCTAAATTTCACATTTGAGGAGAAAAATACTGCCACATGACTCTCAAGAGCCAGTTATGAAACAGGACAGTCTGTAGCTTCAAGACCCCTATAAGATGGAATCTGAAGTGTGTTGAAAGAAGTGTAAAAGGTCATATCAACTCTTGATATGTTAGATGGGTACTTATTCTAAGCATTTTGGTGAAATTTGCATTGAAATCTGATGTGTGGTTCTCAAGATATGAGCGAGTAAAGTTGTATCATTATCAACAAGGAGTGAACTTGAAGCAAGTACATATGAGATCATATCATCACATTAATGGAAAGTTTTTCTTTAAACTGCACAACCAATTTTCTTCTCAACAATCCCATATTATCAGAATGTGATGGTATAAGTAGCATGAGAACTTAAGAAACTTCATTCCCCACAGAGGGATCATTCAGTATTCCTATTAACTTCAAGGTCAACACAACAATGTGATAAACAAAGGACAACAAAACATTTCTTAGGAATGTGAGCAACCCTCGCAAATAGCCTCGGCATTTGGCAATGCCAAAGTTAATGCCAAGTTCGAATCGATTCGACATCGGTTGCTGAGGCGATACATTGTGTGACATTGTACGGGAACCTAACAGTACAAAAGTTGCACAATAATGGCTCGAAATTAGGCCTACAGTAAGCTTTGAGTAGTGATTTGAAGAGAAGTTGTTTTATGATAAAATTTTCCCCGTGATAGAAATTTGAGCAAATGTATTCAGTATTATTTTTCTACAAACGAAACATAGCTGCACTTTTTCACTTTTAACGGAAGTACTTGATTGAAAATGTTCACTACGATTGGTATGTATGGAACGTACATAACTCACCACTGTCAAGAAGTGATCACTGCACACAGTAGTGCTACACACGACACATGAATGTGACACGGCAGAGAATGACCTTTAGACTAAAGAATCAGCCATTTTAACTTTTTGATACATAATTATATGGGAAACAATTCTTAAAGCTGCTGTGTTGGTTTTATCAATGGAATTCCAGAACTTCTGAAACAAATTACGTTTATGTACAGTACGGTGCCATACCAAGTGTGTAAACAATTATCGTTAACTTGCCATACACATAATTGCATGACTTCTACTGTCGCTTGCATTAATAATTTACCTAAAAATAATAATGCCGAGGTAAAGTGTATTTTTGCCGAAGTCGGACCTTTTTACCTCAGCAGTTCTTTTGCTGTAGTCAATATCTTGTTTGCAAGGGCTGTGTGAGGAAGTGGTATAATCTCTGCTGCCATCAAAATCACTGTGGAATACAAATCTAGTAACTTCATTTGCTGATATCTTGAGTAATACATGTCAGATTTGAATGGAAATTTCACCATGCTGTGTAGATTTAGTTCCTCTTTCACATATAAAAATCAATCTTTTGGGTAAACTTCCCATTTAAAGGTTGTTTTATGTATTAAAGGCATATTCCAGAGACAAAATTTGTTAACTTAAAAATGAGCAGAAAATTTTTATCGTTCAGAAGGTTAAAACGGCATCTCGATAGCTTTTAGCATTCGGAACAGTGTTCGGGGTACCCGAACCGTATTACCCGTCGGGTACCCGATCGTAAACCTTGCAATATCTTTCATCCGCCCCGCGGGCTAGGCTATACACAGTATATTACGTAGGCCTATGTTGTTTCATGAAATGGTATAGGAGCGGATGTTAGAAACACACATCGCGGGAATTGTTTCTGGAAAAGTGCAGTTTAACAAAAGCATGTTACGGAAACAAACAAGTTAAGCAACTTCATTTCAAATAATTGTGAATGAGATGTGGGTTAATACATTTGTTACTTTCAATAACCATGTTATTTTGCGAAGATCAAAAAGAAATCATAGAAAAACGCTACCCCAGTAGTAATTTTGTACCCGGGGAGCAAGAACGTCGGTTTGGTACCCGGGTACCTGGTGCAAACACTAGTTCGGAAGATACAAATTTTTAAAGTATTGCACATTTTTCTTGGGATTTGATGCATCATGGGAAATCTGTGATGTCATCATGGCACATTAATTTAACATTGCATTTAATATATTTATAATTATGATCCTGCTGTAGGCAATATTAAGCAATGCTGTTGGTTGTACTCTATGTATGGTGAAGGGTAATGCTAGATCTACAGGGAAAGATATTCTGAGCACTGGCTCACAGTTGATAGAAGAATAAAGTTTAAATTGATGTTAATAGTCTACAAATGCTTAAATAATCAAGGGCCAAAATATCTCAATGACATGCTGATAAAAGATTTTAATGCCACTCACAATCTCAGATCTAACGGTGACACATTACGATTGGTAGTTCCACGCACCACTTCCAAGTATAAAGATATTCAAACATTCCAACAGTTTCAAATTTCAAGGACAAACATTACCTTCATTATAAAGAAAAACAAAAGGAATTTGAAGCAGTGTCCCCACATTACGTAACTTTTTGTGGCTTTGTTGAAAAGCAGAGGTATTTTCTAACAAAAATAACCAATCTTTAAAGTTAGATATTTTTAGTTAGGAAAATGGTATTGTGATAGGGTTTGAAGGACATGGTATGGAATATTTTTGTTTTTCTTACAAGACAGAGGCTGAAACCCACCAGAACATGCCTTTAAACAGGGATGAGCTTTTTCCGTGAATTCGCGGATTTCCGTGATTTTTTTCCTGCCTCCGTGATTTACCTTTCCCAATTTCCGTGGTTTTCTGACAGCATTATTTTTCAGTGGGTCGACGCGTTTGTACTGTAACTTGCCGGACTATTACTGGCGTTACCGCTGCAAGCTTCAACATTGCTTATCCTGCATGCAAGGGAGTTGTAATACTCCCAGTTAAAGTGAATCATGTTTATGATGCACCATGCGCACGTACGTAAGTTCAGTACGTAAATCTGTGCATGTGTAAGTTGTCATGATGACTGTATCATATCAATTATCATGCATGATGCAGTAACCTGTGCTGCGATCGATCGGAAAACGAGTCGGCCGCTCATAAAGTTGACGTAACAGTTTTTAAAATAAATGGAATTGGTCTTGGATAGAGAAAGAACTTCTTCAGATATCGAAAAGTGATAGTCTGAAGTGAACTGAAAATGTGGTGCAATTGTGAGCCATTTCGGCAATTTCATTCGCAAGATGAGCAACTTTGAAACAACATAGGCCTAGGCCTAGCCTAGTAGGTCTAACGTTAGGCCTAATGTTATACAACATCGTAACGTTAGTTGTTACAACTTAACGTTACATCCCAAGGTTTTCTAATCGGGACTGATGGACATCTTCACCACTGAGACAAGTTTTACAGCGATTGAAGAACTGTTCATCTTGACATGCTTCAGTGTAGGCTGGGCCTACTTAGGGCCTAGCCTAACGTTAGGCATAGCTTAGGCTAGGCCTAGCCTAGGCCTATTTTGACTGAAAACTTTTCTTGGAGTGTTTTATTTTACCAGTGTACTGATTAAAATAGGCCTCCAAATGATGTCTTGAATACTCTATTTTCTCAGAGCTCCCCCTGGACCCCCACCAGGGCTTAGCCCCTGGACCCCACCAGGGGCCCTAAGGCGGGCCCCTGGACCCCACCTGTTAAAATGTCGCGCTTCGCGCTCTGGCTAACGCCTTCGGCGTCAGTCATGTATGCCCAGCAAAGTTCAGTGATTTTTTTATTAGACCAGGCTCATCTCTGTTTAAAGTTTATACATTGCTACAAAGGTGTCCTCTTCCTAAAGAGTAAACCAAAATACTGACTTGGGGAGGGGGTTTCTCTTGGAAAGGGGGAGGGAACAAATCTCCCTCACCCCCCTTGATGGAAACACTGGTGACTGCATTTCGCCTTTAAGTCTGAAAAACTTGTCACAAAGCTTGGGTAATGAATCTACTTGTGGTTCAACTCTCATGTTTCTAAAATGCTGCTGAGCAGAGATAAAAAATAAACAGAATCTTAGTTAAATAAAATCAGTCCAGGAAAGGAAGCTATGATTTTCTTGTTAACATGAATTTCATGACCAAAAGTGTTAGTATGAATATAGCTATATGTATGCACACTAACATTTGACCTTTTGTAAGGACACTACCATCAAGGGATTCCTTATTGTAAAGACTAGTACTACTTTATTTAAGGAAACTTAAAGGTTTGAATTACATTCCTTCTTACAGACGATCAGCAGCTTGGAGAACGACAAGTGAAGAAAAGAGGGCCCTAGAGCTTGCTCATGAAGATATCTACAATGACTTGAGACAAGCAGCTGAAGCTCACCGACAAGTCCGCAAATATGTCCAAGGATTCATTAAACCAGGGATGAAGATGATTGATATATGGTGATTTAAATGTTCTACTATTTTGGGGACTGGGTACAGGGGATGAGGAATGTGCAGAAAATGGAATTAAGTCGTACTCATTTCCATATTACATCAAATTATATGCTCTCATCAAATACTCTTACTAAAGGATATACACTCACCACAGCCTGCTCACATTTTTGTAAGGGGCAACAAAATTCTCCATTGTTTTTATTCTTGGAATGACATCAGATTCAAATTCAAAAGACTTTTGAGGAGCTCATATTACATAGCATGCTTGGATAGTAATTACGCTTTAAGTAACACTTTGTATGCCAACTAGAATATGCCCACGGTATTCCCTGCCAGTCATAAGGGGCGACTAAACGGGAGGACTTGAACAATATTTGAAAATGTATGACACTATATAACACATTCATGTTGGTGTGTCTTTAAATCTTATCTGACTAACTGCTAACCAGGATATGCTCTTTAGTAGTAAACTAGGGTTACATCTGCACAAGGAGTTTTACACAGCTTTGGGAGGGGCAAGAAATAAATAGGTTTGGAGCATTGGAACCAGGCTTCTATAAACCCCCAATAGTTTGGGAAAAGTAATAGCTTCTTGGGCAAGTGTACAGCAAAATTTTATTGCCTACCAGACAAGTACCCCATACACCCCAAGTGACAACATACAGTTGAAAGGCATGTTAAAAGTGGAAAACTAGATATTCATATGATTACCTAGACTTAGATAACAGCTATTCTTATGGATTGCAGTAGCAGTGAAAATAGAATTGGTGAAAACCTGAATGTCTGTGGTGAGACAAACTGGCTTTCAGAGCTACGTTGCACTGTGTTGATAACCTCATTAAGAATGTGGCACACATTCTTGGGGACCATGGTCTTCTGTTCCCCACAAAGGTCTGATTATTCTGGGCCTTGTTCTGGCCTTGTTGAATGTTTAACACCAGCTTTACATCTTCATTGTATGTAATTGAAAACTACTATGAAACTGAATTTTCAAAATAATTCTTAAACCTGGTCACAGTGTGAGATATGCCTTACCCAGGTAAAAAACAACTTCTTGAGAAAGAATTTGGATTTTTTGAGTCACCTGCAGTGAATTACTTATGTAATACCTTTAGATGTAAATATTCCTTTTCAATTTTGACTTCAATATTAGAATGGACAGTATTCAATATCTGTGTGAGAATTAGGCTAGACAATAAAGGAAAGTTCATTTGTGATAAACATTGTTTTTTGGCCCTACAGTATTTGGTTGCTGAGGCTTTAGATTAGGAGATTGGTAACACATCTTGGAGGGGAAGTTTTCACACCAGGAAATATAATTTATGTATAACAACCTTAAGGAAAATGAGGTCCATTGCTCAGCATTAGCAATGGAGGTGAAAAAACATTCCAGTGAGTTGCAAATGGAAAAAATGTCTTAACAACCCTGACTTCAACTGATTGATTAGAAACTGAGCTGTAAAACTACATCCAACTTACCTCTATGATAGAGCACAGCTTCTTACAAGGGACTCAAGGGAGGCCCAGGTTGATTCTCAGGTGGAGTCATTCAGAAGACTTTTAAAAATGGAATCTTATGCTGTTGTGTGTTATGCTCTGCATAAGCAATGGAGTTTGGAAAACAAGCCTGTGAGCAACAACTGGAAAACTGCCTTTTGGTATAGCTGGATAAAAACAAGGAGGTTGTAAGTTGAGATGTAAAACTCTGTCTACCTTCAGACTAACCAAGGAAATTGAAAGTATTATGTGGCTGCTGAAATTGATGCAGTCACTACATCTGTAACCCATATTGTATCAGCTAACTGACTAAATATTGATAATGTGTTCTTGCTTCAGTGAGAAATTGGAGGAAGCATCAAGGAAGACCATCAATGAGAAAGGGCTAGATGCAGGTCTGGCTTTCCCGACTGGGTGCTCCCTTAATCATTGTGCTGCTCATTACACTCCCAATGCAGGAGACAACACAGTCCTAGAGTATGATGATGTTTGCAAGATAGACTTTGGAACTCACATCAATGGTGAGATAACTTTGTAATATATCACTATGCAGTGCTATTTTTGGTTTCGATGAAAGAGAAACCTATGCATTCACGATGGCGTGTGTGTGTATGTGTGTGTGGATGTATGTGCGTGTGTTTGTGACACTTTGCTCATTAGCACGATATCTCAAGATAGGAATGTCTGACAGTTTTCAAACTTGGTACATAAATGCGCCATATTGAGAGGAAGAACCCTATTGTTTTTGGCAGAGGTCAAAGATCATCTGGGGTCACCAGGGGTCAAAGTCTGAAAATCTTGTTAACACGATATCTCAAGATTGGAAGCTTGGGTAGATTTCATATTTGGTACGTTCATGCATTATGGTCAGGAGATGGTCCCTATTGTTTTTCACAAAGGCCAAAGGTCATCTGGGGTCACCAGGGGTCAAAGTCTGTAAACCTTGTTAACACGATATCTCAAGATCAGAAATTTGGATAGATTTCTTATGTGGTGTGTTGATGCATTATGGTCAGGAGATGGTCACTATTGTTTGTCATGGAGGTTAAAGGTCATCTGGGGTCACTGTCATCAAAGTCTGAAAAAATTGTTAACATGATATCTTTAGAAGGGAAACTTGAATAGATTTCATTTGTGGAATGTAGATGGGTTATGGTCAGGAGATGGTGCCTATTGGTTTTGATAGAGGTCAAAGGTCATCTAGGGTCACCTGGGTCAAAGACTGAAAATATTGTGAGCACGATATCTCAAGATTGGAAACTTGGATAGATTTCATATATGGTACAGTACCGGTTCGTCGAGGTTAGCGCGATCGTCAAGTTGCGAATAGTCCAAGTTAGTCAAAGATCGTCAATGTACGTCAAAGCCCAAAGTTTCCCAAATGCCCAAACTGAGATCGTCTAATTTGACGATGTTGGAAATGTTCGTCAAAAATTGTCAAGATTAAAAACAGCCGACAATAGCTTGCGGTTGTTTGGTAATAAGCTTTGCGGTTTACTACTTGCGACATTTTTACCGACAACACAACAAAAGAAACAAAAGACCACAGCTGAATAGCAGTCTAATTCCCTTCACTAGTTAGCTCCACGCGCACGGCGTAGTTGAAAAGATTTTATATTTTTGGCAAAGCACATTTTAAGTACACAGAAATCAGTTAGCTTCCTCGGCGATCGTAAAGTATTGGCTTCCATCTTTGGGTGCACGTCACAACATCCCAGAAGTGCATGCAGATTGTCTTCAAAAATTTTGCATTTCTCATTTAAATCGCCACTTTTTATTTTTAGATCGTAAAAGTTATCGTGGCCTTTCTTCAATGTTTGTTTTGCACCTTCATTGCATTTTTCCGTATTGCTGTTTTACCAGCATACTTGTTTGGTATGGCGTTTTGTTTTTGATTTTTTTTCGCGCAAACATTCTGGTCATTAAGTTACAGGTGTCAGGAAATCCAAATCTTTTCAGAAATCGTGTTCAGTCGCTCCATACAGCTTTTGGTTATTTTTTTGCTTGCATGCTTTGGGTTTTTTGTTGTTTTTTCTTGTTCTTGTTCTTCTTCTTTTTTCTTATGCATGTGTGCCTTTCAGTTTTTGACGATCGTGGAAAACTTGAAAGCGATTATTGTTGTGTTCATATTCTGGGAATACACTTCAGTTCCCCAACAGAAAAGTTAGAAATGAACTTTGGGGGAAAGTAAACATATACACAACTGTTTCCAGTTCGTGGATTTACTAGCAAATCTAACCTTGCAAGCAGGAAACCGCTGACTTGTACACTAGCGTGAAAAAGAACAAGTGGGTTTATTTTCTCCCGTATTACCCCATACTCACTGTTAACCCAATGATCTCGCCGAATTCCTCCATTGCATGTTAGACTAGAGCCTAGCTATGTACATATAAATAAACCGAACACACGGTTAGCAAGAGTACTTAGCTTAGTTTACCCAGCTTTTGCCGAGAATTTCCCAGCAAAGATGATCAATATTGCACTAGTCTGCTCTCCAACCTGTGCCGTCGACCGGTAAGCCGACACAGTTTTATCGGACAAAACGATAGGCCTAGATCCAACTAATTATCGAGAGAAAATTGAAGGATGGCCCGAGAAGAACAGCAAAAATTTCTTACTGTTGCTTCATATAAAATACTAAGAAACAAGCTGCAAACGGGCAGAATGTATTGCTGAAATGAGTAACTTTCACTTTTACACAAAATAAAAAACCTCTTGGTCAAACCATCGATTAAAAAAGAATTTTTTGAAGTTTTCCAGAAGTACCCCCGACTCTCGGTAAAGGGTCAAGCCGCTAAACCAAACCACTGTGTAATGCATCGCGAACGGGTGTACCATCGGTTCTTCCCTCTTTCTGCCCGTAAAGAAAATGCCATCTATCATTAATGTTTAAGCCTACCTTATGCAGCATAAGTTTATATTCTGTGCCTCTGTTTTTTATAATCCAAAGCATTAATCCTGCAGGTTGTGCCTTTAACCGTATAAGGCCTGTTACATGGACGGTTCCCAAAGCAAAATGGAAATAATCTCTTCGCAATAAATATTTACATAGAACTCGTGGAGCCAGTTGCAAAATAAAGTTTTAAGGCCCGTCTCATAAGTATTAATACAGGACCCACTATATCTCCGCATCGGTGCAATTAGTGTTGCAAATTTCTGCACGGAGGTGACAGCTCTTTGACCTCCGTCAAAAACAGTGCTTAGGAATTCTTTACGTTTTTAAAGTTTTTGTAAATTTCACAAACTGTTTTCGGTGAATTATTGTTTGAACCATATGTCGAAGCAATTAAAACCTCCCCCTCTGTAACCGATGTTGACAAATTGGACTCGCCTTGATCTGCCGACCAATCACGCGCATATTTATCAAGTACACAGAATAACTTATTTGCATGTGCAAAAATAACTACTGCCGTATATGGCGCCCAAACTCGATCACCGCGAGGTTCACGTGGCCATGCTTGAGAAGGAGATAACTGGACTCGTTCGTACTGTTTCAATGCTGCTATACTGTAGGACCGCAGTACACTCAAAATCATGTCCCAACATGTTTTAAGACAATACTGCATGGTCCCGCACGGCTGTACAGTTCGTTTTTAGCTTCCGAAGGTTCCACGTAAAACACACCTACGCATTTATCCCGCCAATGACCGTGGCGTAAAACGTCATGTGCTTCGCCGTGACAACAATTACAGCAAATCAGCGGCGAGCGTTAGTGGGACTTTCCAATGACGTAACCAATCTCTGTTTCTCAGGCCGACGCAGCCCGCTCGAGCTGTCGGCCACTTGTACGACTCGCTCTCTAGTTTAATCGTGCACACTTTGTATGCAAGTAAAATTCAGTGTAGAAGTATTTACGAAGCACTGTTCAGTAGATCAGTTGTTTTCGTTAAAATGCATGGACCAAGTCAGCGAGTACTGAAGTCGGTCTCAAGAAAAACTGGAATGTTTGTAACAGATAGATTTGGTGGAGTGATGTGGGGCAATAAAATTATACAGAAATATCTGTCAGAAACGATTGGATACTATTGCTTCGGCCAATGTGGTTTTCGTTCATTTTTGTAAAGGGGGTTGGGCGGGTGGGTGGGTGGGTTAGGGGTTGTAAACAGCTACGAGTTCCAAGTTTCACAGGGTCGTAACCAGTGGGGTGGTCAGCAGGCACGGATTCAGACATTTCAAAAGGAGGACCTGACTTATGAGAAAGCAGGGTTGTGAGGGAGTTCCTCTGCTCAAATTTCCCGTTTGTTTTGTTGTTGATTTGACGAAAGGGAGATTTAGCGGATAAAATCCCCCCTCTTGGATCCGCAACAAGTACGGCGCCAAACGTATGACAAATTCTTGACAAATGTAGAAGATTCTAGACAGCCCTCACGTCATCGAGTCTACTCGGCGGTAAACATCAAACAGGTGCGCATGAGAACACAGGTCATTCACCCAGCTGCACAAAATGGTAACATATGATTGACAGATTCCTCGATGTTTTTGAACCTTGGGAAAACGGGACTCAAGCATTTGTTTCAAACATTGGAGACAGCGTAAAAACAACTAGTGCTTTTTAAATCGGCAGTTAGTGAGCGTAAAGCTTGTTGTGGAACAAATTCCCAACAGTTAGCCAAGGCAATCGAAGTTGGTCTACTGAATATTCGGCTATACTGGTACAAAATGGATTTTATTGGGATATATAACCTTTCTGTGTGGAATAAAAAACTTTTACAAAGGTAAGACACTTTCCGTTTAGCATGCGTAATAAACCCGGGTTTGTTTAGGCTTGCGGGAAGAAATGCAAGGTCCCTCGTTGGGTGGACTACATAGGACGGGGGACATGGGACTAGATAGAGCGCGGAGAGGGCGCACCAGGACCAGGCTTTTAACGGGGGTGCTCAGCCTTCTCCCAATTGGGGCTTACTGTTGGGAACATCTGCAATTCTCGGAACATCTAACCCCGGGAATAACAAACCTTGTAACCATCGCCAAATCATTGAGACATACGAAAACGGGGAACATCGAACCTCTGGAAGATCGGGTAGGCCCCGTAGGGCATTACCCTTAAAATAACAAGCCAATTAACCCATTTTTTACTTAATTCGAAAATCTCTCAGTAGACTAGGGTCGGTACGATACTATAATGCATTGGATTCTATTCGAAAAACGATCACAAGATCGACACTGTTATTATATTATTTTTCCCCGTTGGAACAACTGCACTATAGTATAACAAACTTCATCTTGTGAAATTAACGAAAACCTAACAGTTTAAGGGCCCGTTTGGTTTCTTTTTTCCTTTGCATGTGTTGGAGCCTAAAACAATTCGCAGCACTTCAATAAATATCGGAAGAACTAGTAGAGCTGCAACTTTCTTAAGAGAGAATACTTTATACTTAAAAAAAAAAAAAAAACTTCTTAAGCTTAGCAGGATTTGCTCGCAATCAGAATTTTTACGCGAGTTTGGATTTTTTCAAATATTTTTGGCTGTTAAGAGCCATTTCAAACATACGGAAACATTTTCACACGTAAAGTTAAGAACTTGTACAACTCGTCGGATTTTTTTCTTCCTGTCGGAATCCGAACCCATCTTGAGCTAGTGGGAGAATTTCCAGAGCTCCTCTTCAACTTTTGAAAATCTTTGTTGTATTAACAGATTAAGGGAAAATCAGCACAGGTCATTTGGAATATTTGAGCTCGATAGGCCTTTTCGAACTGTTTGAAGCTTTGTTGCAGTTTGGAAAGCTCCCCATAAATAACGGTGTGAAACAAACCAAACAAAGTCGCGATCAAATTCCTAAATCTCCATTTTGAAAAAGAAAAAAACACCCAGAGAGAAATGTCACAAGCATCCCTTACAGAGGAAGAATGTAAGACAAAAAAATTTGAAATACTAAATCGAAATTGAATTTTTCAAGTGCACCGGCCTATCTTTACTCCTTATAGATAATGTCTCTCACGATAAGGTATACAGCTAGGGGGATAAAGAATGTATCACCTAAAACATAACGATAAAATTTTTGATCGGAATTCTCTTTCTTCCTTTGACTGCCTGCGCGATTTAAATCTTCTCAGTTTTGTGACTAGTAACCTTTAACAACTCCTCAGATATTTTTTGTCATGTCCAAACCGGGAAACATTCTTGCGCGAGCGGGAGAACTTGCAGATCCCTTCCTTAACTTTTGGAATCTCCGTTGTAAAAAGGAAACATCGCACAAGTCATTTGGAATATTTCAGCTTGATGATGTTTTTCTGCATGCTTGAAGCCCATTGCCCTTTGGAAAACTGCAGACATCCTTCCATACAAAATGGGATAAAACAAACAAAACCCTTATCAAATTCTTAAATCTCCGTTTTGAAAAAAAAAAAACGCACTAACATACACCCCAGAGAGGTTGTCAGAGGCACTCCTTACGGACATGCAGAGTAAGAATGTAGGAAATACAAATTTTTTAATGAATATCGATCGCATTTGACTGTTTGATGTACCGGCTCATCCTCACCCCTTCTGTCTCTCACGATAAGGCATTCGGCTTGAGGGAGGGAGAATTTATCACCGACAACATAACGAAGAAGTTTTCAAATGATCGGGATTATTTTTCTTTCTTTTGATTGTCGGAATTATTTCTGAGCGATTAAAACCTTCTGGTCGGAACCGGGAAACATTTTTTTGCAAGAGCAGAACAACTTTCAGATCCCCTTCTTAACTTTTGAAAATCTCCATTATGATAAAAAGAAATTCAAAAAATTGTACGTATCATTTAGAAGATTTGAGGTTGATCGGAATTTGATATGTTTGAAGCTTCCTACGCTTTGGAAAACTCTGTCCACTACAGTAGCTCCTGAAAATCTCCGTTTTGAAAAAAGGGAAACCACACCTTTAATGATCTTGCATAGGAATACCGTAGGACAACATTTGTGGAAGATTTGTTGAAGGGGTTTGTGAAGGCAGTGCAGGGTTTTGCATGTACATTACACATTAAAAAGCTGTACACGCAAATTACGGTACGTGTGTGATTGGATCGAGTAGAAAATTTGGTTCTGATTTCCCTGTTAGGGTAACATTTTCCATTTTAGGCAAGATCTAGTATCTGTTCAAGTTAGAACCTAGTCAACTTTCTGTGGCATTAAAAGCCTAATGTGTCGTGCAAGCTCTTTTGTCACAATGTTACTTCCTCTGAATGGCGGCCTGTTTAGTGGTCCATTCATGCACGCTATTGTGCCAAAGATTACGGAGTACAGTTTTGCTGGTATTGAGAGGATTATAAAACACGCACAATAGATCGTCAAGCCGTCGGGATTATGACGATCTTTTTCATTGTATGACCGAAGTGCGGTCGATGTAATCTTCTCATCAATAGATGTTCTCTAGGTAAGGATTACTGGAGTTAATTTGATGATATTTGACGATTAGAAAATTAGAGAAAAACTGCTGGTCGTCAAAGTTAGTCTCTGATAGTAAGTCATCGTATCGTGCGTCAACGTCGGCTAACCTCGACGAATCGGTACTGTATGTAGATGCAGTATATTAGGGAGGTGTTTCCTATTGTTTTTGTTGGAGGTCAAAGGTCATCTGGGGTCACCGGGGGTCAAAGTCTGAAAATCTTGTTAAGGCAATATCTCAAGATGTCTATCTATTTCCCTATGTATGCTTTTGTGGAGGTCAAAAGGGCATCTGGAATAACAAAATTATTTTTTGAAGATGCTAGTGTAACATTTGAGTGAGAAGATAATGGTGCATGATGGCAAGTTTGAAACAGCCCATTTATGTATCATTGAGACCTCAATGCATTTTTGCATTCTGGTTTCTTTATTGATGTAAATGCAGCTAGGAGAATTGTTTGATGGGAGTGTTTATGCAAAATGTTGATTTTCATAATTGAAAGAGAGACTAATTCTGCACAATCTGGTAGAAATTCTATTCAAATCTGACATGTATTTCAGGAGATATTGGCAAGTAAAGTTTACAGATTGTGTTCCATAGAGAACTCAAGGGCAGCACAGGTCATATCACTCACTCACATTGACGAGGAATGCCTTATTTCTTTTCATAATCATTCACTTCTGTTGACTTTGAAGTTAATAGTGATGTGACTATCCCTTGGGGAAGGTTAATTTTTTTCCACTTACCACCTACTGTATTAAATTGTATTATGAAAAAACAAGTCATTAAAGTTGATAGAAAAAGAAAAGAGTGTTTACTAGTATAGATGTGAGAATGTGATGTCGTATATGCTCGCTTAAAGTTCACTTTGTTTCCAAAATGTTATTTCTTCTCCTTTTCAACCCCATGCCTTGATATCTACCTGCTGAATTTTATTGCAAATTTCTCCATAGTATGTAGAATAAGTGCCCCCTTAAACATCAAAACTAAATCTGCAAATACTGCAGGCTTTGATAAATCCTTCACCCCACAGTGAAAGAAGTTGCATGGGCAATTGCATGGCTTAATATTGTAGATGGCCAGGCAAGCAACATCAAAAGTCTCCTTCTCAAAGAATGAACACTAGAAATGTTCTAAATCAAAAATAGTATCTGAGTCTATTGTTGTTTCAAGAACGTGGAAAATAATCATTACTTTATCTCCCACATGTAGGTCGAATCATTGACTGTGCTTGGACAGTGGCCTTCAACCCCAAATACCAACCTTTACTGGATGCTGTGAAAGATGCCACAAACACAGGAATAAAGGTGAGGAATCAGGGCTGGAAAAGATTTTACTTCCCAAGAAGGGAGTAAAATTACTTACATTTTTTTATATTTTCATGTACAAAAAAGTAATTTCTACCCAATTTCCAAAATTTTCCCTCAAATGCCCAAATTTTCAGGGTGAGACCTTTTAACCTTGTAGGCACTCAGTTTTGATACCTGCAATTCTGCAAGATGTTGTAAGTGCCCTGACATTTCCTTTTAGTCTTTTTCCTTTTACTTATAAAATTTTGGTACTTTGAATGTCATTGTGGATGTATGCATGAAAGGCTTCAAGAATGTCTTGGAAACCCCAGAGGCATCACGTTTCTTCCCCACGTAAAGCTTTGAAATTTGGCTTCCTTTTAAAATTAATGAGCTGATTGAAAGTGCCAAAGGGATCATACAGATATAGATCAGGTAGCCAGGTTTATAAGAATCATGAGTTTGAAACTAATGCCAACATCTGTCATCATTCAATTTCCTAACAGGAAGCTGGGATTGATGTCAGGTTGTGTGATATAGGTGAAAGGATACAAGAAGTGATGGAGTCCTATGAAGTTGAACTAGATGGAAAGACCTACCAAGTGAAGGCCATTCGTAACCTCAACGGTCACTCCATCGGCCAGTACAGGATCCATGCTGGCAAGACTGTGCCAATTGTGAAGGGAGGCGACGCAACACGTATGGAAGTATGTGCTTCCCTTTAGAACATTTACATATATGATTGGGAGGTTGAACTGGCTATAGAACAGAAGATTACATTTGTTTTCTGATCATTCTACATGGTCACAAAAAAAGAAAAAATATACTGGGGGGGGGGGATGAGAGGGAGGGAGACAGATGGTTGAGTAAGAGGGAGGTGAAAGGCCTGTGACTATTACTTTAAACCATAAAAAATAGGAAAGTTTATGAATACAAAAAGAAGGAAACAAAATGTACTGATACTTCCCAATATTTGTGTTATTTCTTTAAAAAAATCAATTTCTTAGAAGTGGTGGAAACAAATTTATTGTCTTAGTTACCATTTATTACACACAATAGTGGGTATGTGTGACTACAATAGTTACCAAGATATATCAATATAATACCATACCTGGGGAGTATTTAGACAGAAGTCTGTAGTGTGAGTGTAAGATCTATACAGTTCTGTCTTTGGGGCATTTCCTAGCAATCAAAATAGTAAATAATCATTGAATAATGGAGGATATGGTATGGAAATGTACATCAATTCTAAAAATTAAGTGGCCAGATAGAAATGATGAGACTCTTTCAAATCATTATGTCTGTTTGAAGTGAAATTACCCATGTGGTAAACTTAGTTCAATCTGAAACTTAAACAAAAATCTAGCAGGAAGTAATCCTTAAAATTTTCTTGAAATGAATTTGATAAATGTACTTTGTTTTGCCCTTCTATTCATCCCAATTGAAACCTGTAAAGTTTTTAACATTGTAGGGTTTCCACAAGCATTCTTTTTGTGAGGTCGCCACCTCACAGATTTAAGCCACCACCTCACAGACGATTGCTGGAATTGCCACCTACACTGTACTAGCTATTGAAAAAGTGATAGTTCTCCCTCCCTAATGGTGTGAAGGCTGACATCATTTCACCTTGCTTTCACCCTGCTTTCACTCTGCCGGACTGGTACCACCTCACAACCACTAAAATCTCTGGAGAAACCCTGCGTTGTTGAGGTTAACCCTCAGGTCCCATCATTTGCAATGATGCTGGCCCTAGACTTTGGAGTTCTCATCCCTGTCTTTCAGAAGTGAACTGGACTGAAGACTTAGACAGTTTTAATCTCACAATTATTTTGTCTTTTTAAGGATTCTATATTAAATTTTATTATTTGTGATGTACTCCTTTATAAATTGTCACATTTTGCACTATATTATGTCTGTTTATATTTAACCTTTCAGGAGAATGAATTCTTTGCTATTGAAACCTTTGGTAGTACTGGTAAGGGTGTGGTTCATGATGATATGGAATGCTCACACTACATGAAAAACTTTGATGCTGGCCATGTTCCACTCAGGTGAGTTTGGCAATTTCAGTTTTGTTGTTTGGCCAGTTGATGCCAAAACGTAACTTTTCTTGGTGTTGTGTGTGTCAAAATAATTATGAATTGTTTTCAGTAGTAAGCTGTGTTGGTTCATGTAATTCATTAAATTTTTCCAAACCTGTTAAGTTTACATCACATTCTAATAGCAAAGTGTCAAACTTAGACAATCTCTGTCTCCTGCATACAAATAATTGTTTCATGTGTGGGTAATTAATGACTTAATTCAGTTTTCAAAAATTTGTAACCAGATACATTTCAAATTATACAGACAACCATTCCCAGCTGAAGTGAAAAAAAAAAAAAAAAAAAAAAAACTTCCACCCCCCCTCACAAACAGGGAATTAGGAAAAATTGCAACCTTTTGCATAAATATTGGATGCATTGTCAGACTTGACCTTATTATGCTAATGTTAGCAATGTCAAGCAGAAGTACCTTTAACTTACATGTTAAAGATACCAGTATCAGCTAGATGTGCCTCTTTAAGATGTGTGTGTGTGTGTGTGGGGGGGGGGGGGGAAGGTAGTTACACTGCAAATTGAAAAAGTAAAAAGTTTCAAGTTTTTAATCTAAATTTGCTGTGAAACTTTCTGTAGTAAACAGAATGAAGTGAATTGCTGGCAAGGGTTAAAGTTCATAACTTGAATTTGGGGAATGACTCATCCACAACCTAAGACTGCAGTGTGTGATGATTGTCCCCCAAGATGCCTTAACTGGTAATAAAAGTCCTGAAGGCCAGAATGTCACCCATCTCCCATGATGAATACTATATAAGATGTATGAAGGCTTAGACATGCTGTAGACAACTTTCAGTAACTTCTCCAGCTGAAGAAGTATTTGCTGAATCATATGATATTCTGAGGAATGAATAACTAAAACATATTCCAGAGCCATATGTTTCTCATGTTAGCCCTTTTGGAAGCATTTTGAACTAAGTAATCTATAGTTTTTTGTGAGTATTGATCAAAGGGTGATTTAGGTATTGCAGCGGCCAGTCTTAGGAAACTTTCCAACTTTTAGTGACGTAAATTAGTCTCCTGCCTCTGCAGCTCATTTTCATGAGGTTTGTTCTTTTACAAGGGACAAATCTCATTGACCTTTTTCTTTTAAATAGTCATTTCTAGGTTATAGTGCCTGCTCCTAAATATACCTTATGCATTGGCCTCAACATTTACAATATTTTGAAGGAATAACAGTGTGCATATGGCCGCACCAGTGATCTTTGTATAGGATATCTAGATTGGTAAGGCACCATGTCAAAAGTTTTTGCACCGGCCGCCGCGAGAATGCCGTGGGAATGCCGCGGCCCTATCGGCGTCGCCGACCCAATGCCGAGGTGATTTGTGAACAAAAGGCTGCCCTAGCAACGTGTGCACGTTCCATCCTGTGGACTGAATACCGTTATATTCCTCAAAGAACAATGGGTCTTGGGTGGTAATCTTTCGCGGCCGCTCTGTGGCGCAGCCGTGCCTTTTACTTAAACAGAAAATATTGAAAGTCAGTAAAAACTTCCAACCGTAATTTCGAGAGAGGATGAGGTTAACAGTCCACATGTTTTGGGCCGTCATTGGCCGATCAGCAACAGACTGATATGTAACTGGAGTCCGATTTTTGCGAACGATACTTTAATGACAACGTAGTACACTTATGCCGTCGCAGTTTCCTAATGAAACAAGATCAAGCAAAAAAATATGGACGCTAAATATTTACGCTTTGCACTAGCTAGAAGCGACTCCACAGTATGTGTAAAGAACTCGCTAACGAGTGCTGTTTAAAATATGTTAATGGCCTGTTTCAGTAGTTGAGCCGATACATGATTTTTGAGTTTAATTGCCGTCCGCAAAGGAAAGGCATTCTGAGTTCAGCATTCAAGTTTATTTAACTGTTGGCTCCGTAAACATCGCGAAGAAATGTCTAGAATGCTGCGTGAAGTCGGTCAGATCATTCCATTACTTGTGCATTTCAAATCAAAACGGGGCCCGATTTATAAATGAAAGACCACTCTTCTACACTTTGGACGGAACACGTATGGGGCTGGCTTGGAAAACGTAAAAAATAACACGCCCACACGCCCATCAAAAAGGGACGTAAGAAAGAAAAAACAATTTTCCAAAGTAGAAAATTGCTTGGAATGGGTTACTCCACTTTCATAAAGAAAACTCTCAAATGCAAAGTACTCTGGCAACGACTTTCTTTCCTTAGAAAACTGTCCGGATAAACGTTTCTTTTCTCAACGTGTCAGTTCACAAAACGATTGCCTATCAGTAGAAGCTTTTGCCGAAGTCATGATCACCGCGAATAGTTGCACTGTACTGTGCGAGCAATGTAGTTTTGGTTAAGCCCTCGCTATCTCGAATAAAAAAAAAAAGAAAAATGTGCTGCCGTATGGATTAAAGATGGGTGGAAAAATAGCTTTAACTGATGATATTCTGCCGTGACAATTCTTGGAATAAGGAAAAATAAAAATCACAAAGTTTCTATCTCCCAAAGGAAGAAATTTCATGCCAAAATGCATGGTTCAATTAAAGAGCAAAACTACGGCTCCCTGCACAAACGTTCGTATGTTAACCCCTTCTCCAAAGCAGGGTTGAGTATGCTACTGTAAAGCGTCGAGGATACTCAACGTGGACAAGAACATCAAAACTGTTTACAAGGCATGTGCAAAAGACACTCATACAACAATCACTCGTACATCTGTGAGATTTAGGTGTCAAGTTTTTCTCTACGATGCTATTTTCTCTAGCATGTCTCAGCACTTTCGACATAGCCTAACGTGTAGCACATATGCACGAACCAAACCTACACATGAGTTATGCAAAAATCTCTCCAATGGAAAAACCTCTGCAGTGGTAAATAACTTTCTAAAGTTGTTGTAAAGGAGCAACCAATGCTGCATTTGAACTCCACCCTGGTCTTAAGCATTCAGCAACATATTTTATCAACAGGGTGACATCTGTGGTACTCGTCAAAACTTCAAAATTTATCCACAAATTTTTCCACACATATCACTGTTACGAGAAACTGCTTAAAAATATCATGGCTCTTTAGTTCTAAACTGATCCAAAATGCAATGGTTTGGAATGAGACTTCCACTGACTACTTTCAATTAAACTTAAGTGAATGGCCAGGGGATAGTTTGCAAACTTGCTCTTCAACCGTGCATGACCCCCCCCCCCAATGGATCCAGCCAGGCTATAGTAGGTTTGGGCGGTACCACGAAAAATCGGAATGAGTGCTCCTGTTTCCTCTTTCAGCCTTTCCAGGGTAATTTTTCTAGACCGGTATTTTTTCAAGGACTGGTACTAGAAACACACCAAATACCTTTGGTATATTTTATTACCTGTACCTCTAGTACCAGTATTCATGTCAATACTGGTATTCCACCCAACCCTAGGCTACACCACAGGAGCAGTTTGAAATGGGGGGGGGGGTGGGTCCAGTACTTGTGAAAAAAACAGTAAAATAAAGAGGCACATTTTTCTTGTAGTGGGGAGGGGAGGATCAGCCTTGGGGGTAACCAGTTTCCCTGCTAAATCTGCCCATGTCCCCCCCCATATGAGAGTTTGAACTGCACAGCAAAGAAATCCCTGTTGAAGTGCAAAATAATGAATATCCACCACAATTCCATACAAAACAGTGCAGAGGTGGTGTAATTTCATGGCCAAGAGATGAAATGGAAATTGGAAAGAGAGAGGAAAACTAGAGAAAATATCAAATTGCTATTTCTAGTTTATTTGCTCTGTGGAGCAGCAGGGAATTAGGGGTCTATACGTTTGTGACCGACGGTCAATTTTCACTGGGGAAATCTCCTACCACACCCGTATTAACACCCCTTCCAGCTTAAGGCACTGCCCCTTTGAGAGAACACCATTGTATAGCAGTCATTACGCACTGTCATTTTCAAAAGGAAATGATGCGAGGATTTTATCATGTTTTGTCACATGAAACTTGTGCAGTGACTCGAGTCACTAACTCCACTCGAGTCATATAAAAAGTAGCAATTGACCCAACTCGACCACAAAATTGGGTGATATGATACAACTCTTTATGAATAGAAGATGGGGTGTGGCGTCTGGTCAGTTGGTAGGACTACACTGAATAATTAAGAATTTTAAAATTGATTAAAGGAACTGCTAATCAATCATCATCTTGATTAGCAGTGATATCATAATGATTAGCAAGTTTTATTCCAATTTTTGGTGCCTATTTTCATATTATTTTAATGTAGCACTTTTTGCATGTTGTTCATAATGAATCAGTTACAAAATAAAATCAGTTAGAGTCAATACAAAACAGCTTCTTTATAACTCCACATGGTTCACAAAAGGATTCACCAGATGACATCAGTGTTCTCCACAGGTCCAGATTTTGTCCGGATGGCATCTTCCGATCACCGTGGGGGAGGGGTTTCCCGCTCCCCTTTGGAAAATTCTTGCCCACCTTAAGAAGGCAAGGTGCAACCGTGCAAAATGTTGCCATATTTGGTGTCAAATCTATGCAGAGTACATTTTTAATAATTCCTTATTTTTGGGGAGAATTTTCTATTACTTGCTTTGGCATGGTTTCCTCAGTGTTTAATCTTTCTAATTTTACTGAAGGCTGCCATCAGTGTGCTTGAGTATGCAAGCAGTTTGTTTGTGTTAATCATATTTATAGGTGTGGATGCATGCTGCAGTCTTTATAAATTGGCATGCTTAAAGCTGATTTGAGTAGCTGCGTATGTTGTAGCAGTTACGGTTATGTTACAGCTGTTTATGTTGTAGCAACATCCAGGGGTGGGGGGGGGGGGGATCCAGGAGGCAAAACTCTGGTGTCTTAGAAAATTATAGCCATTTGAATGAAGTTTTTATGAATAGATACTGTGGAAGAAGATTTATAAGTTCTGGACAGAGAGTTCACAACATTCTAAATAGTCATTAGTTGTTAAGAAAATCGATGGTGAGGTGTTAGAATCAGGGGAGGCTGATAACTAATCTAGTTCCATTCTTCTCTAGCGTAGGCCAGTCCGATGTTGGTACCTGCAATTCGACTTTACCTTTTGGCTGTCTCTCCGATGGGGAACTTCATAGCCTACTCAGTGTCGATGAAGATCATGTAATAAACCTTTCTGACAAAACTTTCCGATCCAGTGTATTCGCCAACGAAGATTTTCAAAGCAACAGCAATGTCAGCTGTAATTATTACGATGATGACTCTTTTAAGGCCAAAGTAAACAACTGTGGTACTAAAGGCCTCTCTGTGTTCCATTTAAACATAAGAAGTCTGACAAAACACTTTTCTGAACTTGTAGCTTATCTCGAATGCCTGTCTCACACGTTTGACGTTATTATGCTCTCAGAAATTGGACGCTGTCATCCACAGTCTTTTTGTAACATTTTACCAAGTTACACTTTCGAATTTGTTTTACCACATATGAAATGTGGGGGTGTTGGCATTTTCTACAAGAGTTCGTTCGTCCAAACCAATTTGATCACAAACCGTATTAAAGATCACTTACCTTGTAAATGTAGCAACTGTCAAGTTGAAGATCTCTGGGTTGATATTAAGTGTAGCAATTCTCAATTTAAGTTTGTTGTTTGCTACAGGCATCCCAGAGGCAATATCTCCCACTTTAATGAAGCACTAGAGTCTGCTCTACTTTCAGTAAATCCCAGAGACTTGTGTATATTTGGAGGGGACCTGAACATCGATCTTCTTAAAGTTGATATTAACTCAGCTGTTCACAACTATTTCAACCTGATGAGGTGTAACCTTTTTTCACCTTTAATCACTTTACCTACCCGACTTACTGCTACCTCTAGCAGTCTCATTGATCACCTTTTTATTCGCTTGCTCACGGGGGTTTCATCAGACATCACCTCTGGTAACTTATTTTGTGATATAAGCGATCATTTGCCGAATTTTTGTCTTATAAGTAATATTCATACTAATGGGTCTGCAAACAGACCCATGATTAGAATTTACAATGGTCGCATCTTCGCTCATTTTACCCAGTCTATTGAATCTTCTGACTTTTCTCATGTTTACGCTTCAGAGGATGTTAACGATGCGTACAATTCTTCTATCTCTATTATCTCTGTCAATCATGATACCTGCTTTCCACAGGTTAAAATGTCTCGAAAGAAATCCAAAAGTAAGCCCTGGATTACATCTGGTATCAAAAAGTCAATACGCCATAAAAATATCATGTTTCGAAGATATATACGTAATCCTTCTCTTGAAAGGAAAACAAAACTGTCCAAGTACAGACTCATCCTTAATAAGGTCATCGCTTACTCTAAGTCATCATACTATAAACGTATTTTACAGACTAGACAACACTCATCTCAACACACCTGGACTGTCCTGAATGAACTTCTAAACAATAAAGGTAATTCTCTCTCAAAGGTTTCTAAAATTATGTATAGTAATGCAACGGTTACTGATGATACTGGAATTGCTAATGCCCTTAATGACTGTTTCTCCACTATTGGTACAAAGCTCAGTGATGATATCACTTGCGATACAGCTCCTACGGATTTTATGCAGCCTAGTATACCTAATACCATTTTCCTATCCCCCATCAGTAACGACGAAATCTTGAAAGCAATTAATTCTCTTACTGATGGGAAATCACCCGGCATCGATGGCATTCCTCCAAAAGTTTTGAAGTCTGTCTCCCACGTTATAACCCCTGTACTGTGTCACATTTTCAATCTCGCATTTACTACTGGTATTTATCCCGACGCTTTGAAAGTGGCTAAAGTCATCCCGATCTTTAAAAAAGGTGATCCAACGTTGCCTGAAAATTACCGTCCCATAAGTTTGCTCCCATGTATTAACAAGTTGCTAGAGAGGTCTATTGAAAAGCGATTAAGGTCCTTCTTAAATAAAAATAATATACTCTTTGACTTTCAGTTTGGTTTTAGGAAACACCATGATACAAGTCATGCTCTTTTGGAGACAGTCAACTGTATTCGTACCTACCTCGATAGTGGTGATAATGCTCTGGGCCTTTATCTTGACCTTAAGAAGGCTTTTGATACAGTCAACCACACAATACTCCTTGATAAATTAAAAAATTATGGCATTCGAGGTGAAGCCTTTAATATTATGCATAGTTATCTGAGTAATAGAAAACAATTCTTGTATGTAAATGGTATTTATTCTACCTGTACCTTCGTTAACGTAGGCGTGCCTCAGGGCTCTGTGCTAGGACCACTACTATTTTTAATCTATGTAAATGACATTAAAAATGTTGTGCCTCACGAGTCTCTAAGACTCTTTGCCGATGACACGAATCTATTTGTCCATGATAGTAATTGTGTTACCTTGTTGATAAAGCTCATTTTGTACTCAATCAACTTAAGACTTGGTTTGATGCTAATAGACTTACTTTACATCTTGGGAAAACCAACTTTTCGATTTTCCATGCTAATTCACATACACCCCATTTTTGTCCAGACCACTTTGTCATGAACCATGTAAATATCCTCAAAACAAACTGTGTTAAATACCTGGGTCTATTGATCGATGATCAGCTATGCTTTAAGCAACACATTGACGATCTCTGTAACAACTTCGTAAAATATAATGGAATTTTTTATCGCCTTAGGGCATCACTTACCCCTGCTGTAGCAACCCAGTTATATTACTCACTCGTTTTTTCTAAATTGTCTTATGGTATGGAAATATATGGCATGTCTAAGCCTTCTTCGCTCAAACCCCTGCAAGTTCTTCAGAATAGAATTTTAAAAACTCTTACTTTCAAAGACCGGCGCCACTCCACGAATACCCTGCATAGAGACCTTAGCATCCTTAAGATCAGCGATATTCATACTTTCAAAATGTGTTCTTTTATCTATAAGTATATTAATAATGGTCTTCCTTTTGTATTTAGTAAAATCCTTAACCCTAGCTTTTCTACCAATGCTCGACCTAGCACTAGAACTAATGCCCTCTTTACGGTTAGTAGGCACCATACTAGGCATGGTAAATTATTGTTAAATAACTATTGTTATAAACTTTGGAATTCTCTCCCCAACGAAATAAGAAATGTTAGAACACATGCTACTTTTAAGAGTAACGTAAAAAATTACCTAATCGCCCAGTACACTTGTTAAGCATCCCTTTCTTAGTTGACTTTGTTGTTTCTTTGTTCTCCTTTTTCCTCTTATTTTGTTTTTTGTTATTCTTTGTTGTATTGTCTCTTTATGGGCACTAGCTCGTTAAACTATTGTTTTTCTAGTGTCCTGTCCGGTTATATATTTCAGTTTATATTTGTACGGACGAAATTAATAAATGAAAAAATGAAATGAAATAATTAGGCCCCCTCCCCCATCCTTTCCAGCCAAAAGGGGTAAAATAATTAACTACCTTGTTTGTGAGTTTGATTTTAGTGCAAGTTTTAAACCAACCCCATAAAGACAGTAGGGTCATAATAATATTTTGCAAAAGCACCACTTAACACTAATGTATATGGGAGATTTTTTGACAGTTTCTCGTAACACTAATATATATAGGAGAATTTTGTCAGTTTTCACCTGCTGCAGATACCAGCCTGTCAGTAAAATAAACTGCTGCATGCTTAATACCATGTTCTCAAACAAATGAAATATTGGTAGGAACTTGAGAATAAAAAAAAGAAAGCTTTCATCCCTGCACAATTCCCAGTAAGAATATTGCAAATAAACAGGTGTAGGATAGGTTCACAATGTACATAAGTGCTATACGTTAGGCAAAGGCAATAGTGCAAAGACCTGCTGAAGAAAATTACATCGTTGAGAAAAACTTTACACCTAAAGCTCAGAAATTCATTGCAGTTTACTATATGAGGATCTTTCACACATGCATTGTTAATATTTCTGATGTTTTTGGCAACGTGGATTTTTCACGTGTATTTTTTTCGACCCCTTTCAGTTCTCGATCCTGCTTTGTGGAAGGATTGTTTTGTTGTCTAGCACAAACGTATGCAGAAAGTACAAGCTTACTTGCTCCATCGAGCCATACATTTTCAGCTTTGATTTCTCAGTTTAGGGCGCTAGATATCCACGTGTTTTCATTTTTTTCTGAATGTCAAGGGATGTCACTGTAGAATATTATCAATTTATTTATTTTTTCCACAGAGATATAGCTTATACGGCGAGTTTCTTTACGAGACCCCATTGAAAAAAAATCTGTTGTGGTTCACCTTGTCTTCTTAGCAGGTGTTTAATTTGTATGAACTGTCTCCTTTGTTATTACATAATACAAAATATAGGTGCAGTTGTAGTTCCTGTGCAAAATACGTCCGCCAAGCGGACTATATGTGAGCCGACATGTACCGTAACAGACTTCGTACGGTACCAGATCGCGATCCAGTTGCACTCGTTATAATTGCTCAGAATGTATATTTTTCACGTTTTTGGTTATCATAACCGACGATTTTTCATGATTTCAATGATATACAGATTATACAGGTAAATAAATTGATGCTAAAATAACGCAGAACATGGGAGAAGAAATCCTATGTGTTCCGTTGTATTTTTGTTTCCTTCGAGCAAAGCATAACATGAAAGTCAGTTATAAGAGTGGGATCGCCTACCGTTCGCGCTGGAATGTGACCGAAACTTTCATGTTCGGTTGGTTCGGGAGTTGTTAACCTTGCTGCAAAGACTTTATGCAACATGTGAAGCTGGTATGACCTGTTAACAAAAGTTTTATCAACTCTCACGGCAGTTCGTTATGCGCGATATCATACTTGCACTAAACACCCAGCAATGTTTGATTTTGTCAATTCGGTCTTGCTGCTTTCGTGCAATGGTCCGATGAGCACTCACAATAGCCGCTCAAGTGGTGAGTGCTCATTAACTTTCTAGCAGGGCAAGAGGGAGATTAAGCCCTCTATTGTCACGTTTTTTACCTTAGTAACGGCGGCCGCCGTGTAGCCGCCGCGGGCCCCGACCGCGTGCCGCGGCGGCCGACAATTTGACATGGTGCCTAAACAGCATGCAGTCAAATTTGTCCCATGTGTGTACAAACTTGCATGAATTTCTAGTTGGTTGACCAATCAGCTGTCTGCATTTGCTGGCTTGTTATCCCCCTCCCCCCAAAGGAGGGTCTACTTCTTGCATTGTGACATTGTATGCATAAGTTCTATTGGTGGCAGAGTCAACCTAGTAATGAAAACATTCCTGACAGATTCAACAAGTGAGTGATGTTGCCGATGCATCAAAATAAAATTGAAGGCCATGTATAGAAGAAAGAAAGTTTATTAGCAAAATAATTTGCTTACCTTGGGTAATTAATTGCCTCAAGGTTAAGAATGTCTCACTTGTATTAGCATCAGTTTAAAGTTTCTCTTCCACCTCTTTCCAAAGGACAGCTCTCATTTGAAGTAAAATCCCTGCCTGATTTGTAGTAAGGTGAAATGCCATCCAAAACGGGGTTGGGGGTGGGGGAGGGGGAAGGAGTTTTCCTTATTTTGCACATGGAAGAATAGAAAAT
The DNA here is from genome assembly GCA_037179385.1 of Holothuria scabra. Lineage (NCBI taxonomy): Eukaryota > Metazoa > Echinodermata > Holothuroidea > Aspidochirotida > Holothuriidae > Holothuria > Holothuria scabra. The sequence goes on along the minus strand of CM074181.1, from coordinate 931,599 downwards.
TAGCAAATGATTTGCTTCCTTCCTGGAATAAACACTTTTTCCATCCCTGCTTGATTTCTTGAAATACACTTCCCATCACAGACAACTGATTTATTATTAGTTTAACCATTTATTGTGATGTATCTTTTTTCAGAACTGCCAAAGCCAAGGCACTCTTGAACACCATCAACAGAAACTTTGGAACCCTTGCCTTCTGTAGGAGATGGTTGGATCGTCTTGGTGAAAGCAAATACCTAATGGCCTTGAAAAACCTTTGTGATACCGGTAAGTTCTTTTTCAATTCGTTTTTTTCTTCAACATCTATTTTAGTCTTTTTTCAGGATTTTATTACAAAGAAAGCATAAGCAGTAACTGCCACAGAGCAGAAACTGACCCAGAGGAACTGAGAGAAACTTTGTAGCAAGGGTGAAATTAAGTGTAGCTGAATCTGAAGTCACTTTCTGATCAAAGTGTCCTCTCGCTCTTTTTTTTTGTTCTTGATGAAGCCAGAAGACACATTGCATTGACCAGTGAAATGTGGTAATTTGTCTATTATGCATGCATTATAATTCAAATGATTAACAGTGACAGATAAGAGTTGCTACTAATAGGTGTGTCTGACAACATTTTGTGGTGTCTAATTGGCACTGTTTAGTTGATAGTGGATGCCAAACAGCACCTGGCGCCTGGTTATGTTGACCTCTCTTTGTAGGCTTCATGGAATGATTTCAATTTGTGCAGGTATTCAGTTCTTGTGTTCAGTATATTACGTTGAAGGACATACTGATCTTGGTTATATAAATCGAAATGAAAAGACCTTTTAAGATTCTTACACATTTTTTGTTCCCTTCCCCCTTCTTTGGTGGAAGATTCAGTCTTGAAAAGAAACATGTCCCCGGTGAATTAAAAGTCTTTGGATTTGTTCTTTTTCAGGTGTGGTAGATGCTCATCCTCCTCTGTGCGACTCCAAAGGATCTTATACGGCACAATTTGAGCACACTATCATTCTAAGGCCGACATGTAAGGAAGTAGTCAGCAGAGGTGACGATTACTGAGTGGGGGCACCCTTCATTCAATGCTGCTTGATGCCAGTGAGGGCATGGAATGTTGTGACCAGCAACAGAGAAAATTGGTGACCCGTCGGAAGCATGTCAATTTGGTGCAGCAAAATAAGAATGGAAAAAAATTCCAGTTGTTGGTTGAGATAAAGAATGAAACATATTTTTGTCATCTCTTTTAAAGGATGGCATTTTTTCAGTTATTGGTTTCAAAAAAGGACAATTGCTTTTAACTTGAAATAACCAAGAGCAGAAATTTGAAATAGATTATTGAAGTAAAATCCAATCTTTTTGTATAAACACTTGACTCTTGTAGTAGCAGCATGTTTTGTGTTTATTCAAATCTGCTCAAATTGCCTTGAGGTTTGTAAGGTGACTTCCTGTATGAACTAAGTCTTGAGAAAAATAAAAGCACTAGTTACGAAAATTAAAAATAAAAAAAGTGAAATCTAAATGCAATCCTTCAGCATCCCCCAAAACTTTCTCTCTCAAGAAATGAAAAAGTTGTTGAAAGATAAGTTGTGCAGCTGTCAATTGAAATCTTCACCTAACCCCCCTCAAGGTTTGTTGCAGAATCGACGTCAAGTCTTCAAGTCCCAAAAACTTAAAATTTGTGAAACTTGACCTAAACATTTTTCATGGCAGAGTGAAACTTGATGTATTACAAATGTCCAAAGCATCAAATCTTCAACAAACAAATTTTATAATTATGGTGAAAATGCGTCAAAGAATAATTTTGTGATGGTTGAAATTGCGTCGAAGGTTTGGACATTTGGGGAAAATTCTGATCTGACATGTGGAAAATTGATCGCATGCTTTGGTCTCTGCAAGTAACCGTAACGCTTAAGGTATAGTAAGTACATCTTGAGTCGGTCAGTACCTTGAGTCACTGCATACAAAATGTATGGCTTATACACAGTGCAAGACACTCATTAATTGACCGAATCATGGTACCACAATGTTACAGTGCAGAGAGACCGTACGGCTGAACGTACGTATGTGAGCTTTGTACTGCGCCAAACGAAGTTAGCAATGGCAACAGACTGTTTGTATGATAATAGAGATAGCGTAGAAGGTTAAGACTCTTAGCGTATTTTAAAAGATAAATGTGCCAACATTTATAAAGAGAAAAAGACTGTAACTGTAAATGACCTTTGGCTATAATGAAACGAATCTGCCTTTAGGCTACGAATCATTGCAAGAATAAACTCCAGGCTAGTTGCTAGAGTTGCTAGCATAACGTTAGGCTAGGCCTAAGGTAGCTTAGGGTGCCTAGGCCTAGGCTGAGTTTTCTGAAACTAGGCCTAGGATCTCGCTGTACATACTTTCTCCCGGAGTTTACTGTGAGGGTGGGATTTGTGAGGGACAAAATTGTACCACAAAGTCACAAGAGGACTTTCTCCAGTTAAATGCTTATTCAGTTGTATTATAACAATTGGACAATTGGATCGATAAAGCAGCGGTCTTGACGAAGATTATTTCATAACCTATTGTTTTTCTTCATTTTTAAATAGCATTGCCAATTAAATATAAAAACCTTCTTTCCCTTGGAGCCTGCCCTTTCTATAGGGCAGGATATTTGGTTCATCTTTCCATATTTCATCTTTGTGCTATATTTCAGGAGCTGAGTGGGGGAAACAACTGGGGTTCGGAAAATGCCCATTCCCCCTCCCCCTTCTTGTTGTCACTATTGCAGTTGAAGACAATACAGGGACTCCTTTTACTACTACATACTCATGTTGTAAAGCTTCGTAAACCAAATTTTTATTCAGTGCTGAATCTTGAACTGACAATTATTTGCAGGCTGGTGGATCTTTACCTAAAGACAATCATGTGGCAAATCTTGAACTGACAATTATTTGCGTACTGGTGAATCTTTACCTAAAGAAAACACAAGTCTTGGTGAATCCTCACCTAAAAGATTTATAGTGGTTGGTGAACCTGCACCTTACAAATTTCAATACAGAGGTGAATCTTGAACTAATTATTTTTCCGTAAAAGGTGGAAAAAGGTAACGCTTGAGGGGGGTAAGGTGAAGATTACAATTGACTGCTGCATTAGTGGATAAGAAATAAGTTGGCTCTTTTGAATCTATACAATAACAATAAAATTTCAAATGTTAATGTTACAAAGCACCCTAGCCCTTTTTCAAACTTATCATCAATGCAAACAGTAAGCAAAGTCCGAATTTTCCCATCTCAAGGATTGTAAGGAACAAGATTTAAATTGTTATCCAGCTTGTCCCAGCTGTGGAAAAGTGAGAATTAGGCTTTAAAACTTAACTATTTGTAGAGGTGAAGGGTGGGGGAGGGGGATTGTGCCATAAACTCTGTAACCTCTTCAAGTAACTGTTTTATAAATGAACTAACTTGTTACATTTTAGGGTTTCATATATTCTTGTTTTGTGACACAAACAAGTCCTGATTCTTTGCAATGTATTTAAATAATGTTGAAAGAAAATTGTGTAATTTCAAAATATATCTGCTTCATTTTATCAGCAATGTGAAGAAATGTCCATGTGTTATAAAGGAAAGGTTGCAAATTTTTGTTCTTGAGCTGTATTTTGGGAAAAATAATTTAAATTAATTCTTTCATTTTCATTTAGAAATTTCTTTAGGATAAATGAATGATGCGGGTTCAAATGCTATAATATAAATGTGCATGATCAATGCAAGTACATTCCCATGGTATTGTGTATTCTGTAATAAATCATAGATCAAACATACTAATTTAAAGTTTAGAGATTTAATACATGGTGATACCACAAATTTTAACCACCTTTAAACTATGCCTCTGAAACTGATAAATGATAATAATGATAAAAATCACAGTTTAAAGCAGATATTTAACACCTCAGACACTATCAATTTTCCCAACCAACTTATTCTCTCCCCCTCTCACCACAACTGTCAAAAAACTCATCCCTTGAGACACAATCTTAGTTTATTGCTTCTGGGCATGCTCTTTTTGAGTAAAAGAACTTATAGTGTAATCAGTGCACCCTCAGTTCATACTGTGTAATATTAGCTTCTCTTCATTTTTTGATTTGATGTTAATCAAAATGCTGTGCTAGTAAAGAATCGTGCTAAAAATGAATTTTGGGGTGAAAGATGACTTCGTTTGATAAGACAGGGTTTCTGTATTTTCAATACAGAAACTCAGTTGAAGGAATCCACCGCTTTGTACTGAATGAATGATTTATTCTGTGCATCATCATTAGCAACTATCATATGGTGTAATATTTGGGATACAAAAGCTCTTTTCATTGTGTTTTGCATGATATAAGGGTTTAATAATGATAAACTATTTTGTTTCTAACCATGCTGAGAGTATGAAAACATATGATTTCCCGTACAAGGTTACAGGCATAGCAAAAAGATATTAAGGAGCAGCCCCCCCCCCCCAACCCAACTTGAAGACATGTGGTAGAGGTTCCCATTTCATGATTGGCTCCTGTGCTGTAGTAGACTGTCCTGTTGCATGATTGGTGCTTGAGCTAGTCACAATAATTTATTCTAAAATGTGAAATTTACTTACAGTAACATTAACTGTTTGGTTTTCATTATATATGCAACATTGAAGTCCGAAAGTATTATAAAAGATGTTTGAAAGAAAAATAAAAAGTTAATTGTGAGGGTCAGCTGCTGCTGCAAAACAGGTTTGGGAAGACTGCTTTTGCCCTGGAACCCTATTCCATCTAGGTACGTTTTAATACCTATCCTGAAAAGTTTCTGTGCATGACCATGTACATACTACTACGTAAAATTGTTACATAGTTCGGAACCACTTGGCTGGAAAGGGTGTTGTTACAGTAGACCTTGTGCATTGGTGACTCATGCCATCCTTGGGTTAGAACATTGTAACACATGGTCACAGGCATGGCAATTGGCCCTGCATGTGTAGCAGACTATGTACATATTTGACTGGTTGTAAATCATCTGTCTGTATTTGTCTGTGTTGGTTTGCTTTGCCCCCAAAGGAGGGCATACTTTCTGCTCTGTGACATCATATGCATGAGGTCTTGGCACTGGCTGTTAGGGGCCTAAATGTTTTGGTGGCAACATGATTCTGTGAATTTTCCAAGCATCTAAGAATGTGAAATAGGCCTGCTACTCATTCTTGAATCCCCACTCATTAGTTGAGAGCATTGTTTATTGTAATTTGATATCATTTAAATACGTAATGTTGAAACAAATATGTATCCAGTGCAGTTTGTAGTGATGCATCAAAACAAACATATGCATAAACAAACGAAATCAAAAGCTTTGCTTCAAAGGAGTTGCCAGTCCAAAATGTTGTTGTAAACCTATGATACCATTTTTTTTTTATTTCATTCTGTAGTTAGGTCTCAGTAGTATTGAGAGTTTTGCCATTCTCCAAAAATTTTTCACCAACAAATTTTTTGTCATGAGTCATGCAATAGTTTATAGTGAATGCTCTGATGAGAAATTTCTTTGAATATGGGAAGTTGAACATTGGACAAACAGCTTAAATTATAGGAGGTTATGAATAAAGCTTTTTGATTTTACTGTTGGTTGTCTTGGTTGGACTTAGGTGTAGTGGCAGTTGGTATGCTGTATGACTGTGATTTGTGTATGATGGCAGTGCATTAAAGAATAGTCCAGAACCAAATTTATGTTTGAAATGTTAAAGTGGAGCATATTCTAAGCTTTCTGGTGAAATGTTCATTCATTTCCCATGTTCGGTTCTTGAGATATTAGAAACTGAGACTGACACATTTTCTATGAAAAGTGAACTCCAAGCAAGCAGGTGTGATGTCATGGATTCACATTGTTAGCCAATGTTTTGGTTTTCTTTTATTTTTCTTCCTGTAAGATTGACCTTGAACTGATTAGGGATGTCGTCTTGCCCCTAAGGCACATGAAGCTCGTAAAATCCCATTGCTCAGGATGCAAAATGGTATTAATATGTAAAAGTTCAGTGGCATAAAATTGGTGGTAAATTATAAATAAATTCAAACCATTGGCGGACAATATGAAGTCATGACATCACACCTGTTTGCTCCAAGTTCATTTTGTGTAGAACATTTGCCCCACTCAATCGCTAATATCTCAAGAATCGAACATGGGAAATGAATAAAAATTTCACCAGAATGCTTAGAATATGTCCCTCCTTAGCATATCAAAAATAAATTTGGCCTTGGACTTTTATTTTCATTAGGAGAGTAAATAAAGGGAAAGATATTATATCCATCTTCGTGGCAAAAACTGTAATTCAAGGTTTGTTTATTTTAAACCTGATATCGCAAAATATTTCTTTCACTTTGTCTTCATTTTGTCTTTTTCATTTTCTCTAATTCAATTTGCTCTTCCATCAAAGGTTCATTTCAGCTTAGTGTTTTCTTTTAACTTCGTGAAAATTGTTATTTCAAGTACAAATAAATGTAGCCCACCTATTATGCGAAGTTTTGAGAGAGGAAGGCGTTACGGTGCTGGTCAAAGGGTTTGCATTTTGGGCTTTTCAGAGCTGGTTAATCTTGTTCAGAAGATGTTACAAATGTCAAATAAAGTTTATCTCACCTTTTTCATATGCCAATCGTCACAGCCTCATTCATACGGCGAGAAATCACAACGTCAGCGTTTTAAAGGAGTGTTTCATTGTTGTGCAGAGTTGAAATCATGGAAAACTTGCAGAAACAAACTCTGTTTGCCCTTAAAGGATTTACATACGATATTTATGACACACTATGGAAATGGCAATTGTAGTGTAATTAAGGTCACCGGGAATTTGTGAACAGACATTTACCCATAGACATACGGGGATAATTTTTATGGGGAGGGCAAGAGCACATTTTGCCCGAATAATGGCACCCATTAGCATGTTTTAAACAAATAGACCAACTGTTTTTGCCCGTATTGCGAGGGCGAGTGTCCCCCCCCCCCGCACCCCCCCTCCCCCGCCTCGTACGCCTATGCATTTACTAAAACAGTACATTAATCATAAGCAATCTCTGTCAACAAAAAACTTCTAACTTTTAATTTTTAACTCTAGGCAGTGATATGTGATTGGTGAGACTAATTAAAAACATTTTCATGCAATGATTTCCTTTGAGCACACCACAAAAGAATCAACTCAGTGCATTGCAAAAGAGATTCTCTGTGAAAATTTGTTTGGAGAGTGATGAGAAGATTGGTGGCTTTGTAGTCCTTTGGACCCCCAAAACTATTGGTTTTCTGTAAATCTCGATTTGTAATTATGTTTGTTGTCAGCAGTTTTTGTCCTCTAGTATGACGGAATGGTTCCTCACAGAGCTGTCAAGTCTCCCTCGTTCCTTCCTTTCCGGTTTGTCCGGCTGTTCCCCCGCCCATCCTCCTTGATTTAGTTCCCATAAAACCTTGTGTGCTCATTTATGTCAGCATTACAGATGGGGATATCATACTAATGCGTAGTTAGACTGCATTGAATTAAAATATTCAAGTTCTCTTTTTTGCGTATGAAATTATTTTCGTGGAGAATATCTCTTGAAGCTTCTAAAAGACCTAAGAGCCAGTAGCGTTTGGCACTTCAACACCTGGAACTATATCCTCTTTGAACTACGTCCTTGGGCCTCGAGGTTAGCCCCTGGACCATACCCTTTATTGGATTAGGCCGAATATTTCGTGCACATTCTAACCCACTCCCCCAAACTGATTATCCCTTTTTTGAATTTTGAGATGTTGGGAGTTCTGTCCTTAACGTGTTAATTTTGTAGGTTAATTTTAAATGGGGGAAAAGTATGCTAGCTACTTTCGTTCAGTATTATCTCATACAACAATGTGCTTGGATCAATTCCATGTGAATTTATTACATAATTGTGCTTCTACAGAAATTAAGTACAAGGATGTTTTTTCTCCATTTGAAATAAGGATAAAGTGTAGCATCTAGACACAGTTGGTATTCTGCATGAGCATATATTTTTTCACATTGTATACTTAGTAACTTTATTTAGTAGGCAGCCATTTTACTTTTAAAGAGTTGGTCAGTGATTTGACGCATGAGCAGGTTTAACGTGATGAAATTTAAAAAAGGCCAGGTTCTTCAAAATTTGGGGGGGGGGGGGGTTGCACACCGTGAAAAGTCATTCTGCTTTTGAGTAAGTAGAGGCCTTTATTGAGAAAGAGACGCGGCATATGTTAGGTGAGTATAAGGTAACTCAAAAATGAGTTTTCGTATTATTTAAAAATCTGAAGTAAAATGTGCGCGGTAAAGTTTCTGCTTTGGTTTCAAATACAATTATGGTATTTCCTTTTTGTAAAAATAAAGAAACGATTAAGCTTATTTGGATGAAATGAAGAGAAGTCTTTATTCTATTTCATGTCGGCTACAAGAGTTTAATAATTTTACATACATCTTTTATTGCTTTTGTTTATGAAAATTTCTGTTGAAAGGATAACATTTACGTTCGTGGTTTTATGCATGTTGCGAAAGCAAGTACACTTTTAGGCCCGGTACACACCGCCACGACTACCTACGACGCGACAAGACTTCACCTGTCGTAGACAATCTGCATAAATCGTAGACATTCTGGCGCCTTCCTAAATCCACGAAAATACCATGTCACACCGCTCCGACACTAATCGATGGATCGACGCTGGACGTGGCGCGCCATCAACCAGGCTATTCCAGGTTTGAGATTTAGGCCCTACAATAAATTTGAAATGGTTCATTTTTTGGCCTCTGGGTCGCAATTAAGAAATTATTGGCGTGTACAGGCTCTAAAGTAGGCCTTTTACACTGTCCAAAGTTTGCGTATCGTGTCCTTTAAAAGATTGAACTCGGTATATGAATTAGTAAGTTAGATGGGCTTTAACGGCTCAGTTTCTAACCAAATTGTAAAAGTCGGGCTGGCCACGGCCTTTTTTCCAGTTGTGGCTCATTGGCTTGCTTCTCTTAAGGGCTGTGATTTCCCTGGGACGTAGGCTTGAGGAGGGGGTGCGTGCGGACGCACCTCCCCGCACCAGCTGGAGTTCCGCTCAAAATGAGGCAAAAGAATTCTTCAAAAAACACAAGGCGAAAAAAGAAGCTTAAGAAGACTACGGTGCTACTCCCTGACCAGGGAGGTGTTAGGACCTCTAACACCTCCCTGCTCTGACCGCCGTCTCCACCCAGCACGCTTGTGCCTACGTGCAAGAGGATGAATACAAGTCGGCTATTGCAGATTTATCCGCCAGCCTTCGTAGGCGAACGAAACACTTGTTATTTTGAAAATACATATAGAAAGAAGAATATGCCCCTTGAAAAGGAAGTAATTTCTAATTGGCTCGGTATTCTAGGCCTACGTAAATGCTTGAACATGAACGCACAATGACTGGTTTGAAGTTAACGGACTTGTTCCGTCTTTTTCTGTGCAAAGTATCTTCAAGTGACGCACTTTTATAAGTGCGTTCGTTTTCCGAGCACGCAGAAGTTTGCATCAACTAAAATCCTGATAATACACTGAGAAATGTCTTCTTCGCGTATGTAATGCGTTGTAAAAGCGTACGCACACTGACCTCCTTGAACGATTTTTTTTTTTTTGCTAATGCGGCTTTAGTTTTTACACGAATCGCCGGTTAGACTGGTCAACGCTAGGTCTCATCTACACTTCCACCCCGATATTTACGTCTCTATGAGGAATCAATTTCAGCAACAGTGTAAGTAAACGTGTGGAATATATCGCCATGGTTAGTACTAAAGTAGTAAGCCTGCAGCTGTAGCATATACTGTAACATGGTTTGATACGTACTCACCTGCTCTCGGTGTTGCGCAATAAAAACATACCGTAACTGGAACTGTGTACCATGGGTGAATGCTGCGCTCTGATTGGACAAACCGCATGAGGCCTGTTTGTCGCGTCGAAGACGAGTTCACACCAACACAACGAGTACCGCCTAGACCCGACTACGATTGAACATGTTTAATCTTGCCGACGGCATACGACCCGACGGAATCGTAGTCGTGGGAGTGTTCACACCGCCCATACCCCAGCCGACGCGTTGGGTGGTCGCCGTCGTGTCTTGGGTCGTCGTGGCGGTGTGAACCGGGCTTTACACACACTAGGCCGCAAAGTAGAGGGCGCTGTTCAAACACGTAATTTTTATAGAGGATTGATCTAGAAATAACGACTTAAGGACTTTTGAAGAAAGAGTCATGGTACATTAATGGTCAATTTACGTTTAGCTAGCTCAACTAGTACTAGGTCTTGAAAGAAAATTCGCAAAGTATACTCTACCAAACAAACTATACCAAAAGACAACCACTGAACTTGCGTGGCGCATCCACCTTGACTTACCACGCTGTTCAAACGAAGTCCTACTACATAGACCTTTAAAGATAAAAAAAAATATCACATGCGCAAGGTAACAATTTTCGTCATATGTTTTTGAAACTCTACACTGATATCTTGTTCAAAAATTTAACAGCAAAGAGACAATTTAGACATATTCCACTGCACTAAACCATACTTGAGTCCCCTCCTCATGTTATGGATGGATTAAGGAAGAATGATTATCCCGACGATTTGGATGATGTGCGCACGTGCATATCCACCAAAACGAATTACCAAACTCACTTATTTGTTGTTCATTGAACTTTCCCTTTCTCTCACTCTTGTTTATGAGCTATTTTCATTCGAAGCGAAGACCTGAAACTTTGGGGTATGACATACGAGGCAACCCATACGTTACACGATTAATTTGTTGCGATTTTAATTCGCTTAATTTTCCACTCTACGTAGTTACCATTCAGTTCTGCCCCAACAACTACTCTGAGTAGACCTGTAAATACCATTGGTTATTGCACTTTGATTGGCATTAATTCAAACAAACGGCTTGGTCCTGATTGGGTCCAATAATGACATTTCTTTTTGTGTTTTTCAAATGACGCACACTTTTAGAATTGTGTAAGTATGACTAAACTCAATTGAAGCTCCGGCGAGTCTTTCTGAATGGGTGTATCAGACAGGTTTTTTTTGTTTAAATTTTAACAACGGCTGGAATTAAAATTTAGATGGGAAAAAACAACTATATTCGGGTCAGACTGAAGGGCCTTGAATATTACATCCACTGTCTCAAGAAGTCAGACTTGTTACACGTAGCATGTGAAATGTTTGTTTCTAATGCAAGCTAAAATCCTCAGTATTTTTCATCATAAATGAGTTTCTGTTGTTTTGTACATCAAGTAATATGTCATGAACAATTTGGCAATTAATTGCCCAAAACTTGGCGAATCACTGGACAGCACCATTCCAAATTCATCACGTCATTGTCTTGTTTAATCTCTAACCAGTCGTTTATCAATCAAGAAATCAAACCTGGGTCTCCTTATGAGAGTCATACTTTGAAATATACCCGCCATTATCAAACAGTCCGTTCCATGCACTCAGCCAGTCGTGGATCCTTTGAGTGCATTCGCTCCAGAAATATTCTCTCGTCTTATGGAAAATACGGGCTTTGGCTTTGTTGACGGAACTGGTTTAATAGAAGACCTGTCATCGTCCAGTTTACCGTATGATGTTTCCATGGTCGGAGATTTACTAATTATCTGTTCCGCACCCCGCGATAGCATGTTGTACCTGACGACATTCACTTCTGAAGATGATCCAGAACTGGCAAAATTTCTTGAGCCGACTCGTGGCTTCGGTTTTAGCTCTGGTTTCACTGAGCTGCTTTCGCTACGATTGAGTTTGTCATATCCCCTTTTCTGCAGTATTTCCTCTCCTGTGTTCATTTTGTTGTAACGTTCCAATTGTTTATATTCATGGGTCAAACAGGCCTCTGACACGGGTAATGAATTTCTCTTTCCGTTTAAGACTTTGGAAAGGCACAGTCCGACCGTTGGATCAACAGCTGTGTAGGCGTAAGCCATCAATTCAGGCGGGTCCTGGGGTAGGCTTTCATTGCTAGAGAAAAAATTAGCCGTTTTTCTGACTGGTGAGTGAGGGCGTGGGCAAATATTTGGCGGGAGATTGCAAAGACACCTTTCCGAAGAAGCAGATGATAACCTTTGCGGGGTGTCCTCGTGAATGGAGCGTAAATCTGTGAAACTGTAAGGGCCCAAGAACGAGGCAAATTTTGTTTTGAGTTCCAACCTAAGCTTATTCCTTGCTGGCATTCGTCTAGTCTCTGGGTTCTTCCAAGGCGATGTGTTGGCATATTCGTCTGGCAGGGTTTCGTCAGTTATGGAGATGCGCACGATTCCAGAGTCAGTGTCGTTGTCAGTGCAGGTAGAAACTTTCGATACGGAATTTACCCGTCCAGTAACGGGACCATCTGGAGAAGCTGTATGAGGTCCTGCGAAGGAAAATAGAGATAGGATGGTCAGGGACCACGGAGACGGGGCTGGGGGCGTTAGCCCCTTACTTTTTCTTACCGTAGGCATTTTGGGCCGCCTTAAATTTTAATTATATTATTGAACGTTTTGAGCCGCAGTGGTGATCAGCCTCCTCTTCACAATTCGCTTCGCGGTCCCTGATGGTTCTATCAGGGAGGTGTAGTTACACCTCCCTGGTTCTATATCCTAACATACGATAAACGTTAAAAGCAGGCGACATAACCTGTAAACTATTGTTTCTTCGAATCATCGGGATTTTAACAAGGGAGGAGGATGCAGGGATTAGAGGCATGTAGCGTAGGCGTGTGGTATGGGTTTTCACAAGAAGAAGGTGGCCTGAATTTTCCCTAAATGGCAAATGATTATTTAGTTGAAAATGATTTTCGTGATATTGATGTTATTTTACTCTTAAATCAAAACATGTTTTGCTTGAAAGCGGCTCCAGTCTGACTCCTGACTTACGAATATTGCAAAAATGAACAACATACTCAATGCTTACTACTTCATGTAAAACGTGTACCAGCTTCCCTGAATTTATTCCAATCGTGATTTCACAATTGTCAGTGAGACCTCGATATTGAAACTCATATTTTGTGGGAAGAGCTGGGACCGTTTGAGTCGAATTTCAGCTTTGCACATAACAAGGAAAACGGAGTAAAGCTTACACAGGTGGAAATTTTTCAGTCTGGACCATACTTGAATGTGTTTTATGTGGTTAGTATTTTACCTCAGGGCGTAGCTAGATGTGAGTGTGTGTGGGTAGTGGGTACAGTGGCGTAGCCACGGGGTGGCACGGGGGAGGGGGCACGTGTCCCCCACAGCAAAGTTGTGCCCCAAAGTGCCCCCCATCCCATTGCAATCTGCCCCGCTCAACATGTTGTGAGCATGCGCACTTACATTTTATCTGCTGAAATGATGAAAGGTGAGTGGCCAATTTCTTCGAACTACGGACAGCCTTTCACTTGCCCTCCCTGGTTTCGCTTCGTGGCACTGTATGCACACATCGGTAACTAAGAACGCGTTAATCAGCCACGTGTGTATCCTTTAATTTGTAGAAAACTATGCTGCGGTCTCACAAAATCACGGTGAGTCAGGTCGAAATGCTTATTGCAGCTTGGTTATACATGTGCACTCAATCGTGCTCGGGGCTCTTCGTGTGTCAAGTCTCGTCTAGCTCCCAAAACCCTCTCAATGTGAGACATGAATGCAACATGAATACTGTCAAAAGTTTACAAACCTGTCCATTTTCAAAGAGGAGTCTTGAAAAAAAAAATTGGAAATCAAACGATTAGGACCACATAGGCCGCAAATACTGTCTGTATATCGCCTTCACGTAGGTTTTCACCCAGCTGGTACACTAAGTACGAATGATGATAGGTTAAAGGCTTTAGCTATGCTATCAATTGAAAAGAGGTTCATAAGAGAAAATTCAAATTTTAATCAACGTGTAATTAAAATGTTTGCTCATCTCAAAGAAAGAAGAATGCATTGCCATAGCCACGGGAACGTCGAGCCAGTTGTAAGACTAAATTCAATGAAATAATGGTGAAGGTTGCAATCAGTTTAATGCTCATTAAATGCCATGTGAAGGCAGAGAAATGCTTCCTTCTATAACCCCAATTTTGTAAAATTCGCGGAGCTTCCGGGGCTTGGCCCCCTGGACCCCCACCAGGGGCCATAAGGCGGGCCCCTGGACCCCACACCGTAGGTGGGAGCGCATCGCGCTCCCACGGCGTCTTGGGCGACGTTGGTTTATTCCCACCAATACAAATTTGCCCCTCCATGTATTTAGACCACGAGCCGCCACTGGCTGCCAGTCAGACTCAACAAAATGTAGTTCTGATAGTCTTACCATAGTTATCCCTGAGTTATATGTTGCGCCCCTTATAAAAAGTCTGTGTCCCCCAGTGCCCCCCTGGTGAAAAAAGCCTGGCTACGCCACTGAGTGGGTTGGCATAAGAATGAGAGGGCATCAATAAGTCTATTTGATTATCAATACATTTAACCTTCAAGAAAATGGGGACCTATATTTTTGCGGGGATAACGCCCCAACCCGCAGTGGCCACGCCCCCTATTTTGCGCTGTAAGATAAAGGGTATAGGTGTCGTATTCAGCGAACTGCTCCCTGAGGAAATGACGACGAGGCTTCGTGTTTTAAAATGTTATTACATGTAAAATATCAACGGAGTTGCAAGGATATTACCAACAAAAGTTTGCAAATTCGTTAATTCTAACAAGCGGTAAGGAAGGAGCATACGAGCTGGAAAGGAAGGAGAGGGATATATTGGGGTATCATTGAGGACTTTGGTCGTATTGTAATGGTTTTCGTAGATGGCTATGCTATGACAATTAGGTTTACGTTCCCGTACGCTATTATTCGTACATTATCGTGACGGGGACACACGTGTAACCTGGAAATTAACATGCGTTTTACAAAAGAAAAAGAAATCGAGAGGGAAGGACCACCTATTGCTCCGTGCAACATTTTGCTGCATTAAAGACTACTTAATGATGGTTTACTGCAATCTTGGACAAAACCGTCGGGACACTTTGTCATAATATTCTTAAATCTCAATTAGCAGGCTAACATGTATCCCCGCTCCCCCTCCTTTCATTTTACGTCAAAAAAGCGCCACTGTGTGCCGTAAACATCATAACAGTGGTCAACATTGAAGGGGGGGGGGGAGCGAGGCATTCCGAGGCAATTTTTTCACTATTAATTTGGGGAGGGTAGTCTTCGCATAATTTAATTGTTAGTAGGCTAATAAGTTTCAATAGAAAAGAACCGGTATGTGCCTGTTTTGACGATTCGAGGGAAGTTTTAGCCAAGGCGCTCTGCAAATTGCAATGATGGTAAATTTTTGGAGATGGACCAAAACCAGTGGCGTAGCCAGAAGGGGGAGGGGGGGGTAGTGCCCCCAAAATTGATTCAAGATCACGTTTTGCCACCCCAAATCCACAAAGACACAATCCGTTTCTCACTATCCAAAAATCGTATGGTCTTCTAAATAGTTTTCTTCAGTAGATCTGTAGAGCTACTGTTTGTAAACAACCTGAATAGGTATAACTGCTGACACGCAGCACTGGACGTCAAAAACCTTGACAACGATAGTTTGCGAAACAATCTGATAGCCGTAAGTCTGGCAACTAACTGTAAGTTAAAGGGGGATCCAATCCCATTGATTACCCGTGAGGGCAACTAATATCTTTTTTAGTAATCTATAAGTTGAGCCCCTTTCATGAAACTACCTACATATACGGACTTATGGCTGTATAATGGGTGGGTACAGAATTGAAGGAAATAAAGCATGAGTCGACCGGAATACATAATTATTTTGTTGCACATTGTAATCATTCGTCGTATTTACACTTTGATTAATTTAAGTGTGGATCATGATATTTTAGATTCACCATATCCGAGTGTACTTTAAATCTGTCCCGAAAACAAATTGTGTTGTCAGTAGAATTTAACCAAGGGCAGAGAACCTTTTTCAAATATGAGGAACATTTTACATACTATAAGAGCACAAAGTCTTCGTGTGTGCATGCTTTACCAGTTTTGCCAGTTGCCACAGCCATTGAGGGTAAAGACCGGGGAACTGGAAGATTCCCTGGTGAAGACTATGTACCCAAATTTCTACCCCATGATCCGTTGCAATTGCTCTCTGTAAAAAGTCTACCGGTACCTGGCCCCCCGATCCCTCACCGCCACCAAGAAAAAAATAACATTTAAGTCTAAACTTAGTTTGAGAGGTTGGCATACTGAAGAAGTGTTTCAATTAATTGGGAGAAAGACTTCTTGGAGAAAATGTAAGTGTCCGGGAAGATAAAGTTGGGTTCTTAAAGGAGTAAGTAGAACAGAGGCTGGGAGATGGGGACTGTAGCACCGACCGAAGTTTACAGAAAGCTCCTCCTGGAACCGAGATTTGTCAAAAATCATGGCAATAGGAGATTTTGCGAGCAAGAGGAAATTGCCCCCGGAAAATAATCTGTATGCATATTTTCTCATTTGATGCATCATGGCCTATTTTTATCACACAGTTTTCGCCTATATAGCCTCCTACAGTTTTCCGTTTTATAATTAAGTACATGACCACTGCATATAGGTAATAAGCTTGAATTAAAGTAGTCAAAGGAAACGTAACAGACTTCCTTCTATTGGGATGTAAAGTCCAATTTCCCTTTTCACCCTTGAGTATTTGTTATAATGATAGAAACTTCACTGACATTCAAGTCTTCATTTTAGAGAGGGTCTTTAAAGAAAATTGCACAAACTAAACAAACCTATGTAAAAAAAAGTTTTCCCCATGCATCACATTTCTACCTTCACACTTAAAGTGACAACAAAAGTTTCTTTTCGATTTTTTTTTTTACAATTTCGCATTCCTGAAATTCTTACATTGAATTATAACTTACATAAAATGAACTGCTATCACGTCTTACATCGTGATTGGTCCTCATGTAAGGTTCATGTAACAAACTAGATTGTTTTGTCTTGCATTACAACGTAACTTTTTTTACCAGAAAATTTTTATGATATTTTCATTGAACAGTAATTAATACGATAATTAACGTTTTCCTTAATTTGAAGACCAATTCAATGTATCCATACTCTGGTAAACAATTGGTTCAGAGAGAAAATCGAGGTACTGGAAAATAGTAGGGTTTTTCTATGCCAATCTATGATGGCTCTTTAAGAGATTGACAATTTTGGCAATTTAAACCCAACATCTTTACTTTAAAATATGGCCAATTGCGAAGTTTCCTATGATTGTCCATTTTGATAAATATAAATAAAACATGTGTTGATGATAGAGGTAGCAGAAAAAGCAGGAAACAATCGCTGGCATAGGGAATGGTCTTAAAGTGGGTATGTTCCCCTCCAGTTTGAGAATTATTTCTAAATTTAAACCTTCCAATACGATCTGGTGCGACATTTATTATTCTTTGAGAAAAATTTGTTTCTTTTTTTTGCAGAATTCAAATGTGAGGGTGTGGTGGTTTATGCGTGTCCCGTTGGCTGCTCAAGCTATGCATTTGCATGCGACGATAGTGATATATGATATTGCGAAGGATCTTAACTTACTTATGATACGTAGTATTTAGGTCCTAGAACATTGTGAAAAATATTCGAAAGAAAAATTTTGAAATTTTTAAGATCAATTCGTTGCTTACATATAGAATGGTTTTACTAACGTTACAACCCCGCCCCCTTTGACGGGCAAAAACTAGTGTAGTACGCTAGCAAGTGCAGCTAGCTGAGAAGCTGCTGTTGGTTTTTTGTCCCGTAGTGGACGTGGCTTAGCTATTGTGACATCACGTGAAATCATTCTATATGGTTCAGATTCACTGATTGTTTTTGCAGTAAAAGTTATTTCAGCTGACAGCTGAATAACATAGCTCTGTTATGGGCCAGACAAGGAAGCTTCAAATATGGTACATGTATAGACGAATCCGAGTAGGTAGTGAAGTCGGTCATCAGTGGAGTCAATCAGCCTTAATCCGCCTCAATTTCTATGTCTTTATGCAATTCTCAACCCTCATATTCAGTGAAATTTAGGTAACCAAGGAGAACTTTAGTGTACAATAATCTACGGTACAGTGAAGCAAAATAAAAGCTGATGGACCCCAGTTATGCCCGACTTAATCAGACTCCCCTCCCGGATTTGTCTATGGACACACCGTCGAAATGGGAGGAGGGTTGGTCATTCACCCAGGTCCGCTCCTCCCCGTCCACTCT
Organism: Holothuria scabra; assembly: GCA_037179385.1. NCBI lineage: Eukaryota > Metazoa > Echinodermata > Holothuroidea > Aspidochirotida > Holothuriidae > Holothuria > Holothuria scabra. Next base: position 913,512 of record CM074181.1, on the reverse strand, counting down.
TATGGGTAACTCGTTCTGACACTGACATATTTCAAACTCTTTTGCAAGGTTTTTATGATCTTACTACACTTGTATACAGAGGCATAGTTGATTTTTTTATAGTTTATTATTGGAGGTGATTTAATATTGCTCACAGGCGTATTGGCTTTCCTTTATCAAAAAGGGAGGGGAACACATAATCTGCCCAAAAGAATTACATTTGCCCGAATTTCTCCAAAGACTGCCACATTTACAACAAATAACAACACATATCTGCCCCCCAAAATAATCTGTTCAGCAAACCGCTTTGCCGGAAAACTGCATCGCAAAAGCCCCAAATTCGACCCGAGTGCTTGTTCCCCTGCTCCCGACGCATACGCCTATGGAAATTTTGCACTGGTGCTCAATCAATTGGGTTGGACGGAATGGTAGTACACGAGCGGCAAAAGAAAAAGCAGTCTAATTTAGTTAAGTTGGTCCATTGGTATGACGAACATTTAGTTGGACAGGGTGACATAGGAAGACATGTGAGGGGGGGGGGGGTGTGAAAATTTACAGGACTGAAGGGGGTGGGGGAGTTTTACTCATATCATAAAAAACAGGGATGGTGGATACATGGTAAGGCCTAACTACTATGGTTTTGGGATTTGTAGTTCATGTTAAAGGTGGAGGCCTACCGTGTTAGAAAATATTCACCTACCGGTATACTAGGGTACCTACGGTTTGCATAACATTTCATAACACCATTCAAACATAGGTCTACTGAGACTTACGAGCAGATTGTTGAACCGAATCAGAGGGCATTAGCTGGTCCTTGTCTGACCCAATAATCGATACCCTGGAGAACCAAGTTTATAGTGACTGTAAATTATTATTTGAGATATATTCAGATTTAAAAATAACGAAGGTGGTCTTTCAATGAGTTATTTTTAAAAACAACTTCTTATTTAAGCCAAACGTGTCTAACCAAAAGATCATAAATTAACCATAGGCTTTTAAATTAAAAGTTTGACGGGACTCACTGAAAGTGCATTTCTATATTTGGAAGAAAGGCATTGCAAACCTATAGATGGGAGCTCTATGAAAATTGCAGAACGGTTACGACTTTTATCTTTCTAATTTAAGAAGTTATTTCTGCTGAATACCTGCATAGGTTACATTGACTAAAGAAAAGAACATAACAAACTGGGACATAGTAGGGCGACACCCCCAGAAGAAATTGCGCCCTATAATATCATTAATATCAAAACGAAATTAAATTTAATAAACCTGAGCACATATTTCCTGCAGGCAATAATCCTCACAACTACCCGGGGCTATCTCACCCCCCTTCAGATCCTCATTTGAACAAGTACCAGGAAGGGGTCCTATATCCTTGGTCTAAGTTCAACTTGTAGCGAACAACTGATTTTTTGGAATGTGTGCGTATGGGAAACTTGAATATAGTTCTTGAGTATAGTTAAGCTTGAGAAAAGTTAAAGCAAATTTGATGAAACTAAATTTAATAATTCAATACAAATACTACACTCTTTGGTCGTAATTTAGTTTATTCGAACATATGTACTATATTCAGGTCCACGTGAAGCACAATTTGACCGAGTGCCTCTGGTCGCCATTTGTTAGGAATAAATGATTATTTTATATTTTAAGTGGTTGAAGCAAACTGTGGAGGATTTAGTTTAGCCCTTCTGTGACTTTGTCACCAGTTTGAACGTTTCAAACTTATTTCATTTCTTTGAAATATTTATAAAATGACATTTTTTAATGGCCCATTTGGTCACATTGGTCAAATTTGGCAATGCTGTGGACATAATATTGCTAAAATAATATTCCTTTGTAATATTTCTAAAAAACAACACATTTTGTATTGAAGATTTTGGTCATATGTGCCAAAAGCTGTGAAAATAATTAAAAGAATATCCACGTGAGATGCAATATTAAATACTAAATCTTAAGTCCACCAGAACTTCTTAATAAAAGTCTCAAACAAAGGTCTTAACAGAAAATTTGGTTAAAGTGTGAAAAGAGTCGTCCTAAACTTATTTTGAAAAAAAAAAAAGCTGCATGTACAAATTGTCTTCGAAGTATCTTTCATAACAGTATATATGTATTACATATTTAAGGAAAACAAAACAGTTGCTTTACGTACATTTCACAATTGACGAAAAAAAATACGGTCACATGATTCTCAAGAGCCATTCATGAAATAAAATAGTCTACTCTCCTAATTTAATTTGGTGCCACCGCATTTTCCCTATAGACCTTATGCATATGATGTCACAGAGCAAAGAGCACGCCCTCTATTGGAGGCAAAACAGACGAAAACCAACAAATGCAGACAACTGATTTGTCAACCAGTCGAATACGCGCATAGTCTGCTACACCTGATGGGCAAATACTTATGCTTGCGGCCACGTGTTTTATTGTTTTGCACACAGTGATGGCGTCAGTGCGTCGTCAACCGCATAAGCTCTATAAATTAAGCTGGTGATACTATGCCCTCCTATGCATATAAGTCGGTCAAAATGGATTTTAGAAATTATTTGGTATTATTCTTTTACTCATTCTTTCAGACTTTTAAAAGATTTCTTAGTAATTTAGAGGAAAAAGCTCGAAGATAACATTCGTTAATTCTCTAAGTTTTGTTCTAAAACTGAAAAAAGAAAACAGTTTTTGTGCTCCTCGGGAAGTAACTCTCTTTACGTCTTTATTTTGTTTGAAGGTACCTCCCAATGTCATTTGCGGAAGATCAAATACACAGTTTCTAACGGGTGCCTGGCAGCCAGCTTTAGCCGAAGACGCAAGATACAATTCCCAGTCTTAGTAAGGGGGTGTTTGACCACGAAGGGATTTTGAAGCAATTTTGATAAATTCTTTGACTAAATGACACCTCCTGTTTTCTTATGGCATATTGTTTTGCAAGTTAAATATTTTCTGGTTGGTATATTTCGTCACTTTGGGGGAAGATAGACTCAAGTATTCTCAAACCACCACTTGCTAATCTACATTATACTTGACATAGGCTTATAATGACCACGAGTGATGTGTAAAGGGATGGAAAAGGGCGGTGACGTCACACATGGTATCTCAAGAAACAAAAGAGTGAACACAGTCACTCTGTTATCGAGTGAGAATAGTGTGTATTCACTCCATTGGAGTGTTAATTTACCCCCAAACAGTGAAATTAAATCCAAAAAGAGAAAAAATTTTACTCTTTCAAGAGTTTCTGCAGGAATTATTCTTTTTTAAGAGTGGTCACTGTAGGCGCTCCTTTCTGGGTGAAACTTCTCTTTTTTGGATTGAATTTCACTCTTCTTGAAGTGGATTTTCACTCTTTTGGGGTGAACTTGGCAATTTTCACTTTTCTAATGGGTGAAAATTTATTTTTTAGAGTGTAGCCTGATGCCTTAAACTTACACGTGGACTTCATTACATACCTTGGTGTTTCTTCTTCTAATTCTTCGTGCATGTTGACTCGCTTCCTCATATAGGCCATTCCAAACGCCCCAAGTCCGAATAAAGCCATGACAAGCATCATGACCCCAAAGATCACCAACACACTGCCCTTGGAATCAGAGGGGGCGTAATTCTCTTCCTTTTCGGTTCCATCGTCGTCATATTTTGTGTCTTTCCTGTTGTTATTTCCATGAGAGTCTGAAGTGAAAATAATAAATGACAATTCTGGTACTTAAGTGTTTGTGAAATGAAATTGGGGTCGAGGGCGCGGGGGGGGGGGGGGTCCTCTGGCACTCAGACTAGGGGAATCGGTTTGTCATTGTCTAGCAAGATGTAATGGATTTTTCGAAGTGGGGACCTCCCCCGATGCCCATGTATTTGGTAAGGGGCAGTCAAAATAAGGGCACTGTGAGCAAAGTTGCGCCACTGTTACATGACAAGTGCAAGTCATAAACGAAACTCATGCATTGTCGCTTGTAGACCTTTTGGCTAAGATCATGTGTAGTATCTGTTCTTTTCATCCAGTCTAGAATGGAGCCACACCTGACAGACCAAATGATGTAAATGGTCTGAGGTCCGTGAGGTTGGTCAAATGTTGTCCTTCAGTGGACGTAATAGCTTCTTCGGGAAGCAGTTTAAAGCTTGGTTTCGTCGAACGGCCCTTTGCCAGGTCGGAAGGACTTTAGAAAAGGGAATGCACGATTAGAGTAGGAACAACACGAGCTCGATTAGTCTCACAGCTCATTGGACAGCGTGGGAATAATGCTTCAGATTGATTGGAGAAGAGGAAAAAGTTTGCCAGAATATAACTGACACTTTTAAATTGAGTGAACTTGGTCACTCTCTGATGGAGTGTAAATTGTGAATTCGCTCAGGTTCCATTAGAGTGTTCATTCACTCCCATAAGAGTGAAATCCACTCCAAGGTGAGTGAAATTCGCTACATATAGAGGGAAAATTCACTCTCCCTGCAATGATCACTCTTTCTTTAAGGGTAATCACTGTGGGCACTCCATTAAGAGTGAAACGTTGTTCGTTTGCAGGGGATTTCACTCTTTTTGGAGTGAATTCCACTCTTCTTGGAGCGAATTATGACTCCAATGGAGTGAATTTCCACTTTTCACTCCATCAAAGAGTATGATATTACATACACAGAATGTTTTAATTACTAACTAACGACTTGATCATGGGTTTCAAACCGCACGTAAACTTCATGGTGGAAAAAGATCATTTTGTTTACACAACAGGATTGAAATGGATCAGCAACATCAATCGGGGATAAGAGCTAATGCACTATCAATTTTGTGAAATAAAAATTTGGGAATCGTGCCTTGGCGATTCACACAAAAACAAACACCCAGGTAAATTAACATCCGAAATGAGGACCTCATTGTGTTTTCTTTCGAATTTCTTCCTGAAACTCGACCTTAACAATAGACTCTCTAGTTGTTCAAACTTTTGAGGACTCAAGAAACTATTGAATTTCCATCAGAGGAATTGAAATCGATTTTTTAGGTCCTCAATCTGAATTTAAAACAAGTCCACATATATTGACACACGCATGTAGGAGGAGCATGTAAAACACAGCACATCAATACAATAAATATAAAGAAATCACGAAATGGGTTGACTAGTGTTGTATAGCAACCAGTCAAAATATGATTCCTATAAGTGCTCCCACGTCCCAGACGGAAACTATTTTAATTTCTCCTCTATTAATCACGTATTCATTTGAAAATTATACTTTGCAAAGTGCACAAAATTGTTGCATTAATTTTCATCCTGGAATACTCAAAATTCAAAATATTCTTCAAACAGGAGAGGGCATCTCCTGATCATTGACCTTTCCCCCTATCTGAGAACAGCTTCCTTTACACATTTTTATCTTATGTGGCAAGGGCACTCGTCCCCAGCATAACAACAGTCAGTCAGGCCCGATCCAGGTCGGGATGCACCCGGTTCAAGTCCCCCTTTTCGATGACCAAGATTTTTTTTACCAATGATGAACAAATAGATATAGAAAGTATGCTTCCCAGATGCCGAGAAATCCCATCTAACAACCCCATCTTGAATTCAAATGTTCTTGGAGGAGGATCACCCAACTCACGCCGTAGCGTCGCTCATCTGGAGCTCGCTCGTCGGTCTTCGGTCGACCGTATGTGCACCCCTTTTTTAAAATCCTGGAACGCCTGTCAGATCCCACAAATTCTTTTTATGAGGTTCTTAATTATCTGTTCAAGCATGCACTGGATATCTGTTCAGGGCATTAACACTGCATATTTCAAGGAAAACCAATGAGTTGATGACCTCAAATTCTATAATTACTGAGAAAAAGATTATCACATGACTCCCTTGAGCCAATAATAAAAGAGAACAGAATACTCCACTAATTCAGATTAAGATGACCGCCTTTCCCTCTTTAAGTGAACTTGCAAGAAACTTGTCCAAAACTTTTATTTACCTGGTATTTTCCCGTCTTGTCCAAACTTTGTATTGGTCCTAGAATTCGATCCTCCACGGTTCATGGAATCATCTCTTGGGTAAACAGGATCGTAAGGATCAAACGGTTGTTGAGGATTTAAGGGAGGCTGAGGATTAAAGGGACCATGCCGTTCTGTTTGACTGCCTGGTATCGTATCCGGTATGACGGGTCCATTCGGTGAGAAGGAATCCCCGGGAAAGTTTGGACTACTCGGGTTTGGCTGTACGTTCGGTGAACCAGGCCCTACAGGGTTTCCGGAAGCACCTGGACCCCCAGGGCCAATTGGCCCGCTACTAGTAGGTCCTGGATTGCTAGGTGAGCCTGGTCTTACAGGCGTATTTGGTGCATTTGGTGAAGCCGGATCGAGTGGATTTTGAGGCTGAATGGGAACAATAGGGACATTGTCAGCACCAAAACTAGGATTTGAGTTTGAACCTGGGTTATTTGGTGAGTCTGGATTTGGACCAAACGGATTACCTTCGTTACCCCTTCCGCCTGGTAATCCTGGTCCACGTGGCACATTAGGATTACCTGGCCAAGACGGACCATTTGGATTGGAAGGTGGCCCATTTGGTTGTCCTGGGCCTTGATGACCTGGTCGACCAGGTCTGCGAGGAGGTTCGGTACCACCTGCAAACAAAAAAATAAATCAGTTGATCGTTTCAATGAAATGATCTTATTTTACATGTACCCTAAAACTACCGACAGATGGTAGCCATTTAATGGCATTATATTGCTCAAGATGCTATCACTGACAGCACTTTATATGAAAAGACACAATTTTTTTTTATCAAGTTCGCCATTGAATAAAAGCTTGTACTGACCGACCCTTGTTTAAGCGTTGTAAAAGATGGCCTACTTTCGTGCAACCATGCGCAACCACATATTCACCAGAGAACAAACAAAGAAAAAAGGAGAACCGAACAAGAATAGATCTTTTGCATATGATGTCAACGTGTCAACAAACAAACGAAACAAAAAACAGGTTTCGGCGGAGGAGGACTATATATGAAAGGAGATTGGGCAGTTATGGAGCATCCATATGGTCTGGTCGATTGCCTCCTGACGGCCCAAAATTGCATGCTGGTGCCCCTCTAGGATTTTAACAGCCTGCTTTAAAGAGCACTGTAGACCATTTCCGTCCCCCCTTACTAAAATCCCTAGCTCAGTGCGACGCTGAGATGAGAGTGCGAACAAAACACATTTAAGACAATCCATATGCTATATGTTTATTAGTTTGGAAATAAGAAAAGGGTGGTGTTACATGCGTTAGAACATATATAAAAATAAATATTGAAAAAAAAAACGACGGAAGAGAGCAAGTAATAACCTAATATCAAGAGTTCTTTGCACGAATTATTATTATCTATTGATTCGTATCCAGGACAACAGACCAGCTCTTCTCTGTATACCGCTCTTGATTCTGTATAGTAGACAGGGACGAAGACGATTCTGTAGGTTAGATTGAAGACATTTATGATCATATTATTCATATACTTAGTTTCGTAATTATTGGTATTCGTACACGTGGGATGGGGTGTCTTGCTATTGTGTTATATTAATTGACAGAGTTTCCAAATTACTAATTGTTGCTAATGCAAAATTTTGTATTCTTTTAAAACCGTGGTCAAACCCAAATATTCAGAAACTGCCAAAGTCATTAACTACTTTACCTTCTGTTACGTAATCATAAACATTTTGACTAACTTGTGTTTCTACAACTTTAAAAATGTACTTTCATTAAATTAATGTTAAAATATATCGTCACTGTTTTACAGCAAGAATGATGGGTTTCTTATTTTGGTGGGTTATCGGATTTTGGGCTTCCCATTCCACTAACTATTCCGTTTAATTGATAAAAATTTAACACTTTAATCATTTTATTACGAATACATATTTCAAATTTGAACACACTTGACCGATAAATCAAATTTAGTGTGTGCAGACACTAAATGCGAATTCGGTACCTCCTTGCAGAGCATATTGATGTTATGTAATGTCTTTACTGAACGCTTTAAATTATTTTGAACTTTGTGGACGGACAAAACAAATGAAAAAAGCGAATAAAATATATTGGTAATTAATGTGTCCCTCTAAATTGTGATATGTACTCTCACTGATGAAACAGCCGATCATGAAATCACAGGGGGAGGGGCAAAGTGGTAGCACTCATCTGTTGAGCTTTCAAGATGCATGTTCCCTCAAACTATTACAAGAATATTTTGAGACCTTTAGGCAAGGTTAACATCTTTAAACACTCACTGGAGGGAATATGGGGATAAAATGTGTCCCTCTCGTTGGTGATAATCAAGGGAGGCAATTCCCTTTTGGAGAACCGATGCGATGCCCGGGAGGGGGGGGGGGTGGTGTACTGTTTACAAATTTGTGCACCAAAATATGAAGCCGAATGTACACCCGGTAAAGAAACCATCACATCGAAATTTGACCATCTTTCCCTTATAACTGTACCACTCATTCGGTTCAATAGAGCGGAGGTTTCTATAGTAGGGAGCGTATATGTGATTGTCTAAGTTTCCTATTCTCTAATATAGTTTCACTAGTTTTCCAACGGGAATATATGATGTCGCAAAATCGATGATGGGAACGCCATGGGGCCTAACAAATTCATACTAAAACAAATCACTAAATTCTGCACTCCAAAATATATTACTGAAGTAATTCATTACATTGATCTCTCTTTATGTTGATGACGTGTTATGTAGTAATCATTTGGGAGATCCCCCCTTCGTTTTTAGACTTTTTGAGCTGAGAAAAAACGGCCGTTCTCCTTTGTAATATGCACCCTTGATATTTCAACAGGGGACTGGGGTGCTGGATGAAATGGTTAAACGGCACAAAAGACTTTACTACAGCTTCGATTGCAAGGGCCCGGAGATCTGTCTTAAAATTCCCCATGGAAGGGCAAGACGTCTCTGTTGGCGGCGCTAGTTACGTCAATGCTTGCTATCATAATATTTGAGCAGTTGATCACAGCTTTTTAAAAGTAAGGCGAATGTACAATAAGGATGTCCTCCAAATTGGTCCAACAACGATTCAATTGGAAATTTTAAAAAGTCAAAAACCCTCCAAATTCGTCTAGTTTCGGTGTTTGTGGCATTTTGCCTGCAAATGCAATCCTAGTCTACGCAGTGTAAAACTGTAAATAGTCTAGTCGGTATAAATGACTATTTGACAGGCTAGAAAGACAGCTGGTTCCCATGAAGTTAAACGGAAATGAACACGTGTTTTGCTTACTGATCATTTCCTGCCATTGAAATGTTTTGTCCTCTGGGACTTTTTGAATCAATACTATATATATATAATTCAACAAATATAGTAAGCAGCGTATTGCACTATATCCCACTTCCTGGTCTAACTTATTTAAAATGATATACTTTATGTCAACGTAAATAAAAATATATTTGCTGAGTGGGCAGCCTTGGCGAGAGAGCAAAGGGATAAGGGCGGGGTGTTATACAATCGATAATGTAAAAAATCAACCGACAATGTAAAAACAACCGATACTGTATAATAAATTTACCGATAATGTGAAAAATCTTTGAACCGATGATGTAAAAAAAATACCGATAATGTAAAGATTTCTTTGAGAACCGATAATGTATAAAAAAAGAAAGAAAGGAAAAAAACCAAAGAGGATTTCATATGGTCCTACCAATAGGTGTTTGTGTGCGAGTTAATGTTGGTAGGCAGGTAAGCTGACAGGTGGCAGGCGGGCACGCGGGAAAGCAAGTAGGTTCGTGTGTGGGTGCGTGTGTACATGCGTATATGGGCATGTACCCTGTGTGAATTTATTGGCGAATAGAATCGACTATATGTTTTGCCTGCATGAGTGTAGCCTTCATCACGGGTGTAGCCAGGACTTTTTATTGAGGCGGGGCGGACAACTACACAGCCTGATCGCTGTCATGGGAAATTTTTGAATAAATTTTTGATAAAATTGAAAATATCCACTTTTCAGAGGAAAAATTACACTTACTTATATGCATTACAAGTATTCCATCCACATGGCTTGGTAAATTGCACTTTCTGAGCCTGTACTCTCAATGACGGATATACATCTATGTTACTGAAAAAGAAAATGGTACAATATAGTTTAGTTCTTATTTCATATTGGTTTCGGACATTGAAATTTCAATATCAATATAAACTTGCATGTTTTTTTCTATTGTGGTTAGTTAGATGGGGTTTTACGGCCCAGTTTCTTTAATGTGAACAAAATGAAGTGTAGTAGCATATCATCTTTTATTTTCCACAATGGGCAGAGTTGGCACAAGGTACCGGGTTTTCACAAGCGGCGGGATTCCTCACAATGGGTGGCCTAGTGGGCTCGCCTTCAAAGAAAAGAAAATCACAAATCCTAAGGTTGTTATATAGCTCACGTACTTAACATTTAGAATGATGGTTTTGACTGATCTTGATGTATAGATCATCTCATAATCCTGTAAGTTTTTCTAAAATAAGTAGGCAATTTTACACGTTAAATTATAACCATCGCAGTACTTTATCTGGGCATTTCTTTATAGAAATATTGTTATTTATGAAACGTTCGAAAGCATAGTCTTTAATTCTGAATAAACGCATTGCAGGCAGGGGGTTGACAAACCCTAATTGCTGCAAGTATCGCAAAACTATTACGTTATGGATTCATTGGAAAAATGTGTGATTTGTGTAGGCTCTTCGATTTTTTTATGAAGATACAAACGTAAGTTTAATATGAATGATACAATGCATTGTCATGTAACATTTTCATTAACACATGTATAGCTACAAAGGTAAGGGAACAAATCATTATCCTGTATTAACAATGTAAATATTCACATAATAGTATGTTTGCGGTTGTTTCTAGGTTTAATACTCTCTTGTTTTTATGGTATCTACTGACCAGCTTTTTAGTAACAATTGTGGGAGTATAAGATGACATATTTATTTTAGTGACTTTGGTACAATAGATTTAATGATCCAAATCATAACTTTCATTCATCACTTTGACACAACAACTAAATCTGTCAAATAAGGACGTAGATAACACTAATTAAGTCTGTGTAAAAATAGATCAAAACTTATATTTGGCAGTTTTTTTTTGGCTTGTTTTTTTGTTGACTCTAGCCATTTTGAAACATTCTTTTACATCCACTAATTCTAAAACAAAGGTCATTGTTAAGATATCTAGCTGTCGTCTACTGTTTGCAAGGTCCAAGTTTAATTGACCGGTTTATCCTGTTGAAAGATTGTCAATTAATATTTAGACAATAGTCACTAATTTCTTTTTGACCCTGCGATTTCAATGCATTGACTGTTTGAAATATTGCTAGTGATTATCTTGCCAACAAAAACCTAATTATTTAATGTGGATAGGATCTGTTCTGGGTATTTCGACAAAGCTTCATAGATCCTGCTAGTAGCTTGCTTAAAAGACTATTTTGATGAAAACATCAACTATACTATTTAGATTCCATCGATTAAAATAATTAAATTTAAAGTCTTTGTTTGCTCTCAAAAGTGCACATCTATCAATAGCATTATGAAATGGTTTTATATTACGATTGAACTACTGCACGTATTCATAATAAGCATTTCAAGCACAAACATATTAGAAATTAAGAATATACCTATAGCAATGCTATTATGCTAACTAGTGGGCCCATGTTCAATTTCTCAATGGCTTTCCTCAAAGCCCAGACCGACTTTATACGGGGTAGATACAGGGGGCAGAGTAAAGGAGTGTCCCCTGTCTCTAAAAATGGAAAAAATAAAAAAATGAGATTTGTGATACCAGTCACCTTAGATAACATAATTTAGCAACAGCGATATTTGATCGCAAGGCAATCTCAGATTTCCCAGTAGGAAATGCAGATATTTCAGTAATCCCCCAAATTTTGAAATTTCCCTACCGAAAACCCACAATAATAAGTTCTCTGAAATTCAATCTCGATGTATTTAAAATAGGCCTATATTGGTCAAAAAGGGCAAAAATTTCGTCCTTATAATACACTGTTTTTCTCACTTAAAAAATCGGAAAATATTGGTGCTTGCCCTTCCCCTGGGAAAGTGTCTAGCTACGCTACTGGAACCTACGGCCATCTTGCTTTGTGCCCAACATAAGCAATTAAGTAGGGGAAACAAACCAGTGTGCCATAACTGGAAAAAGGGACTTGGTCAGCTCGATTTAAACAATTGGTTAGAAACTGAGCCATATTACGTAAAATCTCATCTGCTAAGATAATTCAAAAAGGTTGACGGAAGAAAGGTTTTTTGCATACAGAGGGAGCATATGTAAGATTACCATTTCACTGGATTTCTTTGAATTGAAGAGGTACTTTTTGCAGTAACGGAGGCTTGTAACATGTGAGACGAAATAATTGTCATCAATAAACTGAGAGTATTCCTTTTTGTGTAAACGATGAACTACAGAAATATGCATTGCTTCAGAGGGAGAATGCACGTAGAATCATTAGAGAATTACGGTACTTCCCATGAAAGCCCGCCACTGAAAACAGGCGGTCATGGTTCAAACTGAGCGATACTGTAATTGACGTCACTAAACAACAGGTACTGAAGGACATAATTGCTTCACTTTGTTTGCTGTGCAACTGCCCACACGCAAAATATCACTTTTTTCAAATCCATAACCTGTTTGACTTCTACAAAGTTTAACTTCATCCTTTTTTATCAACGGAATTGATTCACAGCAAAATTATACGAGGAGCTTCTTAAAATGATTTCAAATGGGTGCTATCTTAAGGTGAATTAACCACAAAAATGTTTTTTTCTTTGGATTTGCTCTTGAAACGAGGCACACGTGCCCTGCTTTAAAGGGAGCAATTTTTCTAATGACGTCGTTTTTTTACTTACTGATGCCCTTGATTAGGGATAACTTTTCACGGAAAATATTTTAGTGTCTCCGGTGAGTTCAAACCAAAGCCGAAATCTGTAGAGTTTTGCAAGCGCGTGACAAACCGCGGCGGCACCACTGGATTTCAAAAGTGAGTCGGAGGCAAACTGAATGCAAAGGGAGGTAATGAGAGCAAACCTTTTTACACGCAGTCCAGGAAACTGAGAGGTCTAAGTAGAACATTGAGAACAGTATGCTTGGTTCAGTTCTGAGTTGGGGGCGTCTGCGGGAAAAGGGCTCTGGCTGAGGGGAATTTGCGTCCCGTCTGCAAAACGCAGCCGATTTCGAATTTGATGCAAAAGCGTGGTTAATCTTATCACTTTTACTTAACTTTCCTCACTCACATAACTAGTTTGTTTCACCCCGAAGAAAATTTTTATTGTCGGCAAAAATCTAATGGTATTATTCTTAAAAAATTTATTAATTTATGATTGTAGACGCCACCAGATGCATGACGTCAAATGGTAATGGTTACATCAAACAGGTCCAATCGAATGTTTGGAGTTGCTGCAGTTTGCCAATTTTACAGTAAATAATTTCCCAAAAGTCCCCCTTTCTCAAATACCCTACCGGGATGCACGGTGGAAGAGGGGGTTCTCTTGAACCCAATCTCCAAGGCTTACCGTGAGCGAAAATGTCCTTAAGAAGAGTGAATTCAGTAACCACTCATAATATGAGTGAACTTGAAGTTAACAAGGAGTAGAGTGTAAACACACTCCAAACAAAGATATTCATTCCATGCTTGTGAAGTATTACTCCTCACTTGTAAAGACTACACTAACAACACTAACTAGTAAACATTGCACATTTCCATATATAATTTACATATACTGAACACAAACTTCTACATCATGGAGCTTCAACGACATGCCTGGCCTTTACTTCATTTAAAAATTTCCAACGTGTCTCTATTAAAAGCTGTCAACGACAGGACAATCTTGGCGCCGAGTTGGACATATGGCCAATTACAAGTTTCATCACGGTAAACTCTTTCAGATGATGCGTTATCTCGCACAGGCAAGCTTCCGTGTAGGACATGACATTATTATAAAGTCATTACGATTTGTCGAATAATTGGAAACAATCCGGTACGTAACAGTTTACAGAAGATTAACCGATGGAGTTAAGTTTCTCAAATGGCAATTCAGAATACCATCTGGCTAAATAAAATATCGACCAGTAATGGAATTTAAAGCGTACCTTAAGTAAAAAATCAAAACATTTATATTAAACAGCATGAAAATGAATTTTAACGTCCTAACTCCCATCTTATAGAACCATTTTTAAGCCGAGATACAAAATGTTGAAGTTTATTCACTCAATTTTAAATGGAACATTGAGCAATAATTTGTACTTGTATTTCTTTGTTTTTGCACCTTGTACCGAACCAAGGCGTTATAACACTTTTACTCTTATAGGGTGATGTAATTAATAACGTCCTCTCTGTACAACATGCTATGTAAGCAGACAGGAAGTGTTCAAGATCATAAAATCATCTTCAATTTTTAAGGGAAACAAAGCAGGTAATGTGAGTTGCATAACAAGAAAGTCACGAATTATTGTGCAATGGACTAATTTGTTTTAAGTGAACAAATTTCAACATTTTATATCTCGGCTCAGAAATGTCCTATAAAGATTGAAGTTAGACGAACAGAATTCATTTTCACCCTGCTTAGTATATATTTTTTGAATGTTTGATCTGAGACACATTTCATATCTTACGTTCAATACGGTAATTGATAATGAGATTCTTAAAGTCAGTCAATTTTCACCCCGAACTACAATTGTTGCAGTAGTCAATACGACATTCTCAATTGGCACAACTTGTTGATTGACAGCAAGTTAAAAAATGCATGGGGCTGTAGCTCATATTAAGTAGTGTGTACTGTAATGAGTGTTCTGTTTACACATTGGGGTCTGATATACTCACCCTTAAGCAATAAACTGAAATTGTGTCTGGATGAGGATGTGTTTTAGAGTCGTGGGAGGGGCTAAAGTAAGTATAACGGAATTGGAACTGTTTGAGTGAGAGGATTAGACCTTTAACCTTTTATTGTAGGCAGCAGTGTTCATACAAACTTCAAGATGTGTGATGCAACACATATTCGTCGGAGTAAGGCAATTATGGTGGACAAGTGCATTTAAACTCAGACCCCTAGAAACAAGTTGAGAATCCCCCTGATGCAGTGCTTCACATATAAATGCCCAATATTGAAACATTTGTTTTGCCACAAAGATCTACCAAGTGGTCTTTAGAGGGAAGTTTAAGCAAGTGTAAATTTTCATTTGTGTTAGAGGAAGCGAATCTACACAGTGTGTAATTGAAACTTCCATTCAAATCGGACATGTATTTCTCGAGATATGATAGATTTGTGATCCAGAGTGTGCTTGACTGCAACAAAGGTTATATCACTTCCTCACATTAACAAGGGATGTTTTTTTCCATTTGTTTTTTTTCAGACTGTTGTATTGACCTTAAATTAATAGTAATAGGACCTTCATGTGAGGGAATGCAAAGTTTTTAGTTTTCATGTCACTAATGCAATCGCATTCTGATAAAGTGGGTAAATGTGGAATCACTGAGGAGAAAATATGTTGTAGGGTTTAAAGAAAACCCAAAGACTTTCAATTAATGTGAAGATATGATATCATAAGTGTTTGCTTCAAGTTCACTTTTTGTTGAAAATGTGACAATTTTACTCGCGCATATCTAAAGAACCACACACCAGATTTCAATGCATATTTTACCAAAATGATTAGAATAAGTACCGGTACCCCTCTTATATGTCAAAACTTAAAGGGACCAAAAAGTCTTCTGTAAAGTATTTTCACACCATCAGCAAAGCAAAACTGCGCACTGTTTAACAAGGAATTTCCTAACTAGCTAGTATACAGTTGAAACAATACAATGACAACATCCAATCAAGAAACACCTCGTCGAATAGTTCGCATCAGCCGGGCAAAGAAAAGCAAATTGGAAAACTTTCATAGCTTCGTCACTGCGAGCAAGTGTTACGTTTGAAAAAAGTTTTCAATAATTCGCTTGGCCTTGCTGAAAACACTTTGATTCTGGATGTTAATTTATGGTCGGTGTCAGGATTTGTCCGTCAAGGGAACCATCATAGGGGGAGGGGGTGCCATCTACTCTGGCGCGTAGCCAGGATTGTGACATGGGGGGGGGCTGGGGAACGACATGGGGGAAATTCTAAGGGTAGGGAAAAAAGGATTATTTAAGGTGTTTTCGCATTGCAAGGTTGGATCACGGGGGTTTTAATCCCCCCCCCCCCCGTGGCTACGCCACTGCTGACCTACTCCCTTGCCAAACACCTAGACAAAACTATAGGCGAATTGTCGAAAGGTTGACAAGTCCAACACTTTCGGGTACTGAACGCAGTTTGAGAACTTTGGTCCTTACCTGAAAACTGAAAAATTGTCGTTTTTTTAAAGAAAATGTCGTAACTGTCACTTTTAATAGACACAATTGACTAATCCGCACCCACAGGATGAGACCAAAATTTAAGAAAACCGTTGAACGAGTAGTCGCTGCCAAGGTTGTAACTTTTCTCACCCAGGAAATCTACACCTCAAAAATTGAAGGCTTCCCCAACAGTGGGAGAAACTTTCCCGGACTAAGTCCATGACCTTCTCTGTGTTACACCTGGCTCAATTCCCTATTTGGCAGCGAAAAACCGCAAGTTGAAATTTGAATTGGGGGTAAAACCTAAATGCGTAGAGTCAATTGGATAAGGTCCGAGGCTATCACTCAATACACACCCCTTCATTGCAATATCAGATCCTAACCACGGGGTCGCTCAAGACCTGTCCTACATATCCAGTTTCCGAATTGGTTTCTCAGTTTCATGATTTTATCTTTCTTTAGCACAGCGATTTTCAAAGAAATATTTTTGCCAGCAACAATGCGTTAATTACTTTTTCCTTTTAGCTACGCCATATTCTTTTCAATTTTTAAAGTAATTTTTATGATCTATATACACTGGGTCACCGGGATGTCATCAGTTCAACGTGAGGACGATTTAAATTGAATGATATCATTTACCCAGCTATATACGTAAAACTTTCATTTGTCGTTTTACCTGATATGACAATTCAGACTGAAGTAGGTTGCTTGCAGTTACTAGTATATTCTAAAGTGCAAGAGCAGTCATCCAAATTTTATATAGTTATTTGTAATTAAATGCCTAATTAAATTCAGGGAGTAAAGAAATACAAAGATTCTGATTAATATAACTTGAGAGGAGTGTACAGCTTAGAATAAAAGTCACGAATATGACTTAAAATATCAGAATTATATGTAAGGGATATACCTTGTGTGCCATTTAATCTCTATGTTGTATTGTTTTATTATTCCTTTCTTATTCCTTTCTTAAAGAGACAGAAAATATTTTGAATTTTGTTTCCGGTCTTTCACCCGTCTTACCTTGGATCTGATCTTTATACTGTACCTTCAAGTCTTTTCTTATACAAAAGATGGATATTATTGGTTTTTATCGGCACTAGAATCAGACGCTTATTTTCTTCACTAGACTACTTTCATACATGAAAGAAATCTTTGCCTTTTTATTTACTGAAACGAATCATGTTGTTTCGAATCTTGTATTTCAGCCCCTCTCAGAAGCTCTCCGGGTCTCGTTTTGAATTGTATGGGTCTTCCGACAGAGGTTGCAGAGCCTATTTTGAAGTGCGGGGGCTAATCATCGAAGCGGCCCAATATGTCCAATAAAATAAATGCTGTTTATGACGGCCCAAAATGCCCACAGCAAAAAAAAAAAAAAAAGAAAAAAAAAAAAAAAAAATGCGGGGCTAAAGCCCCCCTAGCCCCCGTCTCCGCGGTCCCTATCCGAATAGGTAGTAATTAAAGAGTTTACTAAATCTATGAAGAGTTTTTAAAGTAACAATTTATTAAATTTTCAATTGCTCCGGACCTCTATAGATTCTGCCAAGATGTCTCATTGCAGTATAACGATGTGGTAATCAGGTTGAAGGGAGGTTGGAAGTAACAATCAGTGACCATGTTCACTAATTTCTTAGAAGTACAGTAATGAAAAAATCTAGTCTACCACGAATATTATAAATATTAGAGGCCGATGTAAAGCTAGGCGAGAGATAGAGAGTTCCTCGTCCTCCAAACGTCATCAAGACTAAATTTATCTAAGTATGAGATTCAGGTGTCACGTGCCTTGATATTGGTCCAGAACCAAATTTTTGTTTAATATGTTAAAGACGAAGATATTCTAAGCACTCTGGTAAAGTTTTCATTCATTTCTCATGTTCGGTTCTCGAGATATTAGCAACTGAAGTTGACACATTTTCTACAAAAGGTAAACTTGAACCAAGCAGGTGCTATGTCATGTATTCATATTGATGGTGAATGTTTTGCTTTTTGTTTATATTTGATCCTGCTGTTTGATCTTGAATTGATTAGGGTTGCTATCTTGCCCTTAAGGCAGATTAAGTTTTTAAACTTCCATTGCTAGGGATGCACTTATGGTTACAACATATCACAATTAAATTGTATAAATATGGTGTTAAATTTTAGAGAAAAACAACTAAACATTTCCAACAATGTGAATACATGACATAACGTCTACTTGTTGCAAGTTCACTCTTTGTAGGAAACATGTCGACTTCAACTCTAATATCTCGAGAACCAAACATGGGAAATGAGTAAAAATTTCCCCAGTAAGCTATGCCTAGAATATGTTCCTCTTCAAAATATCAAACATAAATTTGTTCTGGACTTCTTTGTTTCAAGGAGCTGCACACCGTTGGAAATAAATTGAAATCATAACTTTTCGAATCATATTAACTCATATAACCAGTGGTCGAATGAGCCTGTAAACCTGAACCGGCCACGCAGAAGCATTGGTAGCGCTACCAGCACCAATAACAGTACTGATTCAGTACTGCTACTGGTGCTGGTAGCGCTATCAACGCTTCTCTGCGGCCGGTGCTGGGCTAAAATTTTGATACAATTACGAACTATATCCTTGACAATTACGCATTATTAATTTTTACTTTATAAATAATGTATGACATTTGTATGAGATAGAAGGCTGGGATACTTTGCCCAGATTAAGAAAAATGCTACTTTTCATTCATGTCATATCGAATAACGTTATTTTTGGAAAATTAAAGACCGTGCTTTGGAAATGTTTGGGGGGGGGGGGGAAGTGCCCCCGTGCCCCTACGGCGAGCCGCTAATGGTCTCAATTAATTAAAAAACCAAGGATAAAAACCTGAAAAAGGTGAATAAAAGACCTTGGTTCAAGTCGGATATGACAGCATATGGGACCGCATGAATCGAAACAATGATAAATGCGTAGGCTAGTCCATGCAACGTCAAAGTCAAGCGATTCCGAAGAAAATAGAATAAGACAGTTCTTGTCTCAAAATGCATTCACCACCACCTCGTACCATTGCCATACAGTTGCTTCACTTAACTTGCTGGGTCCATTTCTTATGTTCAGCTAGAAGGTCAACCTTTGTTAGACCATCGACGTCGTTACGATGGAAAGGGGCTTCCGGCCGTTCAAACCTGTTCTACACTTTTTCATACTTCCAATCTTCATCAATCGCTTGGTTCGAAAAACATGTCGCTAAAATGTGTAGAGGGCGGCCATTATATCTGTTCGCCCGTCTTTATGGCAACTCTATACAACAATATCCGGATTGTCAAACAATGGCAGGATTTTATTTTTTAACAATTCCTTCAACGTTTTTTTCCATTGGTTTGGGGTATGCCGACAGGGAAAGTTGTTTCTTCTGGACATTCTCTCCAGCTAACTAAATTGCTCGTCTTTTTGACGAGGCATCCTTCAACTGTGAAATGTTTGCACTAGGATTACCCGGATCGCTTAACATGGCCGCCATCGGCCTTGTTTTTACATCGTCGATTCTTTTGCTTTGAAATTCGATGGCCTAAATGGACATGAAGTTGTTTTATTGCGGGCTGTACGGAGGTGATGCAGATTCTTCGACGACTGCCTTAAAAGAGCAAAATGCAAGAAAGATTATCGGTGTTCAGCTTTTGCCACTGGTCGACCAAGTGCCTACCGAGGGAAGAGCGGCCTTGAATGACTCACTTAATTCTAACGCCAGCTAAGTCTGCGTAGCGCCTCTGTGGCTGCCGCCCCTTAGGCTACCGTCCCACCTGTTTTTTCGTAGAGATGAGCTAAACGAAAAGACTAAGTTCGCTCCGCGGGCTAACGGCAGCTTGGTCGTGAATAACAGAGCTAATCAATGCCAAGCAGGGAATCCTGAGCACTTGAACCCCTGCTTGAACAGGCTGTCCAGCAAACCATGTCTGTACTATCGGGGTACTGAGCTTTTGAGATGAACTTAACCGAAGACAGAGGCATTTTGCATGCGTTCTTTTCGGATCCTTAACACTCACTGAAGCTTTACCTGATTGTGCAATCTCATTAGAGAATTCTTCCCCTTGAAAGGTAGACGTCATGACTTGGCCGATGTCAGTGATTTGGCCGATTTGTGATCAATAGAAATCCGCAAACACCAACAATGTGGGTTTTTGTCAGTTGCTTATGAAGAAAGGATTTCAAGGCCATGATCAGTTTGTCCTGATTTCAAGGGAGCTAAATCTGTAATGTCATGTAAGTACGGAGTGAAATGTAATGGTGAGGCAGAATGTAGGCATTTCCCCAGGTGAAGTCGCCTGCCCGCGATTAGTTTTCAGGCCCCGGCGTAAGGGGTCTTGCTATTGCGTCTTGCGTCTTGCTTTTTTAAAATCCCCCGTTGATTAAGAGAAATTAATTCAACTAAATATTAGCAAAAGCGAGGGAGAATCATACGATTGGACTCAAAGCAAATTTTAGCTCCAGAGGCCTCTCTTCGTACATCTACGTAGCCATGTCAGGCTCGAACAAAAACCTTTTAGTATAATCATTAAACTGAATTTTTGCCTATAACTGCAGTGGCGTCACCAGACTTTTCATTCTGAGGGGGAGGGGGGGGCACTGGGGTGACACAACAATATTGCAGGGGGAACTGCTAAACTCCACACATGGCGCCGTAGGCGCCACCGAACGCGAAGCGCGAGGCTCAGCGGGTGGGGTCCAGGGGCAAAGCCCCGATGGGGGTCAAGGGGGCGAAGCCCCCGGAAGCTCCTGGGTTTTAGCGTGTTTGTGAGGCACTTAAGTCGCTATTTAATTTTTCTTCTATTGACGTAACACTGGTCTCAAAAATACCTCCAGAGTAACTTCCAGTAAGAAGTTTTGGTAAAAAGTGATTCAACTACCAAGTGCAGATCCGGCCGACATTTTGAAAAAGGGCGAGTTGAGAAAAGAATTGATGGGCAGTTCAATGTGTGTCTCGGCGGTGGTCCATGGGCGAAGCCCCCGGAAGCTCCTGGGTTTTAGCGTGTTTGTGAGGTATTATTTAAAGTCGCTATTTAAGTGTTCTTCTATTGACTTAACACTGGTCTCAAAAATACCTAAAGGGTTCCAGTAAGACTTTTGGTAAAAAAGTGATTCAACTACCAAGAGCAGATCCGGCTGACATTTTGAAAAAGGGCGAGATGAACTATTGAGAAAAGAATTTGATGGGCAGTTCAATGTGTGTCTCGGTTGGGGTCCAGGGGGCGAAGCCCCCGGAAGTTCATGGATTTTAAGGGGTTTGTTAGGTATTCAGGTCGTTATTTACGGTTATTCTGTTGTCTTTACACTGGTCTCAAAAAAACTTCCAGGGCAACTTCAATTAAGAATTTATTGGTAACAAAACTAGTGAAACAACTTTCAAGAGCGGATCGGGCTGATATTTAGAAGAAGAAGAGCTGAACTCGAAAGAGAATGAGAAAGTAGCTACTATGGCGATCCTCTTAAGGAAAAATGTAGGCCTATATAATCCTGCTTGAACGGTTACCTGAGCTATGCGCCACCTTCAGTTAGCGGAGTTGGAAGTGTGCAGAAATTTTTGAAAAACGCAACCCCTCAGACAGCCGGAAATGGCATTTTCCGGGTGTTTTTGCGATATTTTTAGTTGAAAAGTATGAAAATTACTGCATTTTCTCGTCAAAAGAAGAATCCAATCTTAAATATTTTCATAGTCACACTCTGACTAAAGAAGGCATATCGTTTTTTAAAAATCTGAAATCTCATTTGGGGGGGGGGGGGTGGCACACGATTTTTCGGGCCCCCCCCCCCCCTTGGTGACGCCACTGATAATAACTGTGACAAGATAAGTTGTCGTGATACCTATTTTTCAACTTTTATTTTATATGTATGTTTTCAGGATGAAAATAAAACGATTCTTTAAAAATAAATAAAACCTCTCCTTTAAAGCTATTTGATACCACCATTGTGTCTAACTGTTGCTTTAAGTTATCTATACTGCAATCGTGCATATTATCACATCAGTTCCCGTCGCCGCGTGAAAACAACAGATGCGAACGGGTTCTGTTTACTCTACAATGTGCAATAGCCTATCGGCAAACACACTAAATGTACAGTAAATTATCTCATAGCAGAACAGGATGGCAGTTGTTTATTCAATCTGAATTTTCTATCAATTGTAGATGACGAAGTGGCCGAGTGGTTAAGGCGATGGACTGCTAATCCATTGTGCTCTGCACGCGTGGGTTCGAATCCCATCTTCGTCGAAAACTAGTTTTTTTTTGATAGTTCGGACACCTGTCTGTTTCCATTTTTGGCATTTTGAGCGTGGAGGTGGGGAAATAAATAAATTTCTGTGTTATTGTCATTATGTACAAAATTATGTAAACTGTAATAGTGTTGTAATTAGTTGATCCAATATGTAAATAAAAATAAAAAGGAAATAAATAAATTTCTTCCTTTCGGAAAAAAAAGAAAACTTGTTTTACTCTTGTCTTCGCTGAAAGAAGGGTTTAATTCTTTAACAGATTGGTGGGAGAACGTTAAAAAGAGGATTAAAAGCCTCGCTATTTATCACAGCAGTAAGGTAGCTAGAGAGAATAGAGCCCGGTTGAACAGCCTACAGTCTCGCTGTTTGAGTGTGGACTCAAATGAAGTAGACATTCTTATCAATAAGGAATGTAAAGGTGCTCATATTCGATCTAGGGTCAAGTACTTAGAGGATGGCGAAAAGTCTTCAGCATTCTTTTTTATGCATGAAAAGACAAATGGAAGAGAGAAGACTATTAAATCTATTCGCAATAAAGATGGGGTTAGTTGTAACCAAATGAACGACATTTTGGACGTGTTCCATAAATTCTATAGTGAACTCTACTGTAAACCCGCTTCGTTGGTTGAAGATTCTCAACATGTCTTCCTTAACAGTCTTTCATCCTGTTTAAAAGTAGATGAAAAAGACTCTTTGGAGGCCCCCCTTGTCTCTATGTGAATTGTGGAAAGTAATCTCTAAATCTGCTAGAATAAATCACCGGGTTATGACGGACTACCGTATGAATTTTATCATAAATTCTTCGACCTTATTAGTAATGACCTGCTTATGGTGTTTAATGAAGTTTTCTGTACTGGTTGTTTGTCTCGTTCCCAGAGAACGGGAATTATTACATTGATTCCCAAAACAGGTGATGAGGAGGACCCAGCTAACTGGCGCCCTATTACGTTATTGAACTCGGATTATAAAATCCTTTCAAAAGTGTTACAGACTAGGCTCTCTAGGGTTTTGCCTTCTGTCATAAATGAATTTCAGTCCTGTGGTGTGCCAGGCAGGTCTATTCACAGCAACTTATATATTGTAAGAGATATAATCAAGTATTGTAAGCTGAAGGGGAACTCGTGTGCTTTGTTATCAATCGACCAGCAAAAAGCCTTCGACAAAGTTAATTGGAGGTTTTTATATAGTGTTCTTAAAAAACTTAACTTTGGTGAAAATTTTATTAAATGGATTACAATTTTATACAATGATATTTGCAGTCGAGTATTGATTAACGGTCACCTTTCTGATGAAGTTCACATGTCTCGGGGGGTGAGGCAGGGTTGTCCCTTGTCTCCCCTCCTATACGTTTTGTACATTGAACCAGTTGCCTCTTACATTGGTTGTAGTGAGCACCTACGAGGTTTTATCGTGCCAGGCTGCAATAGTACAAGTGTAAGGCTGCTCCAGTACGCAGATGATGCTACATGTGTAGCGTCATGCGATAGTGATGTGCATAACTTTCTCCGTATTTTCGACTTGTTTCAAGTGGCAACTGGTGGGAATATCAATTTAAAGAAGTCGCATGGATTTGTAATTGGGAATAATATTCGAAACCTTCCGTCGAACATCCCTTGGAGCAGACAGTCTATAAAAATTACCGGAGTAGTCTTTGGGGAGGACGAGGCTATTCGGTCGAACTGGGAGCTGATCCTTAGAAAGGCTGCCAGACAAGTCAAATACTTTGCGAACAGACACCTTTCCTTGGTAGGCAAAGTCATTGTTATAAATACTCTCATTTACCCACTCTTTTATTATGTTGCCCCAGTTTTTCCGTTCCCATCTAGCCTTTTACACAAAATCACTTCTATTGTATACCCTTTCATATGGGGAAACAACAAACCCGCCCTAGTTTCTGGAAATGTTCTCACGCTGGGAAAAGACAGAGGTGGTCTGGGGCTTGATGATTTTAAACATAAAATGGATGCTATCTATGTTAAATCCTTTTTCTTGCTTTTTAGTGACCCATCGCCACTGTACTTGTGTCTATCGAGATTTTTCATGGCTTCTAAACTCCGAAGAGTGTTCCCCGCCATCTGGTCTAACTCGAGGCCCAATGCTTTACTTGTGATGGATTGCATTTGTATGCTTGTAATTTAATATTCATGTTGCACTCTATAAATAACAGAGTTTGGGATGATTGTAAAACCGTTAAGGAAATCGTAAAGACCTTCACTAAGGCAAAACAGGTTTTAGTCCGTGTTGTCGTTCGTAATCCTTCCCTCCCATGGGACGACATTTGGAGGGCTGTGTGGGAAAATACCCTTGATAACAAGTTAATTAGTTTTCAGTGGAGGGTATCGCACAACGTTTTGTTCACTGGTGACAGAGTGGCTCGGTTTAACATTGGGGATGGTAAATGCCCTGTGGCAAATTGTAATCTCATTGAAACTCCGAAGCATTTATTCTGGGACTGCCCAAACGCCCATCAAGTTGTTAAATGGGTTCATGACATGTACCGTTCCTTTGTTGATGATAACGTGGCCCTTGATTATGAGCAGTTTTTATATGGCTTCATAACTAGCAAAGTTCAGAAAGCGGAGTTAAAGAAGCTACGGTTTTTATTTTCCACTTCTAGGTTTTTGTTGTGGAAATATAGATGTATTAATGTTTTTGAAGGGAAAGCTACTCCTGGGTCTGAAATACAAAGGCCATTATCCGGGAAATTAAAGGTCGAATTCAAGCGGACTATATCCGCTGGCCTCTCTCTAAGTTTATCAAAGTTTGGGTTGTGGGGAAATCATTTGTTCAGGTAAGGAATCAGAGTCTTATATTTAAGCTTTAATAGTATTCTAGAAGTGTTTTTGTTTTTCTTTAGTTCTTTAGGAAAAAAGCATTTGGTTGAATTACACATAATTAATTTTTTTTTCTTCCTTTTTTTTTACTGAATTTATATTTTCAAATGAAATGTTTAAGAGAAAGCATGAAATTACGTTAGGTCTATTTCTGGTTTATAGGGTAAATGAAATTAGGAAATCATATTGTACTTGCTTGTAAATATTATATTTATTCAACTTGTCCTGTTCTATATTTATGTATGTTCAAGATGTAAATAAATTTCTTCCTTTGAAATGAATATCTAACTAGTGGTAAATGAAATTAAGAAATCATATTGTACATACTTGTAAATATTATATTTATTCAGCTTGTCCTGCACTATATGTATGTTCAAGATGTAAATAAATTTCTTCCTTTCGGAAAAAAAAGAAAACTTGTTTTACTCTTGTCAAGTTGTTAAACGTCTGTATACATTAGATCAGACATTCACCTCGCTCAATCGCACGAAACAGCTAGTTAAACTTCTACGTGATTCTGATGTGAAAATTGCTTGTGTAGAACATAATCCCAGTTATCCATGGTCTCAAATTTGGGAATTAACAAATAATAGTATTTTGGACAATAAATTGAGAGACTTCCAGTGGCGCTTGGCCCATGATGTGCTTTACACGGGCAGTAAAATTAAGAAGTGGAAGATGGGGGATGGGATTTGCCCGATGACTAGTTGTTCGTGCGTTGAGTCCGTCGAACACATTTTTACCGGATGTCCGAAAGTTAGGCCAATTCTTTCTTGGTTAAATTTAGTACTTAACTTTTCTCCGGGTAGTCAGTTCCATACGAATACTAAATTATTTTTTGTATGGTTTTCCAGAGGTTAAAGTTCCGAAGGCTGTTTTCAATAGATTATGGTTTGTGGTTTGCGTAACAAAATTTGTTATATGGAAGTCTAGATGCCTTCACGTTTTTGAGTCTAAACTTCATTCAACTCGAGCTTTAATCTCGGCAATAACGAATCACATTGAAAATCGGGTTAAGGCAGACAAAGAGAGATACAGTGATTCTAAGTTTAAAAAGGTCTGGACAGCTGGTAATTCCTTTGTTTTAATCAAAGATGGTAAACTTTCCTTTCGTTTGTATTACAATGACAATTAATTTTGCGTTTGTTTTTATTCAATATTGAAATGTAAAATGTACTGTTGAAATTATGTGGGTTAAGTTAAATTAAATACTGTAAATACTTGTAAATATTATTTTTATTTAACCAAACTTTGTATATATTTGTCTGCATATATATGTATTTGAAGGCAGAAATAAAACGTTTCTTCAAAAAAAAAAAAGAAAAAAAAAAGAGAAAACTTCCAACTTAAAGTTTTTCCTTCAAGGAAAAAAAAAGAAAACTTCCAACTTCTTTCCTTCAAAAAAAAAAAAAAAAACTTCCAACTTCAATATTATACATATTGTAAATACTTTATACCTTTATGACTTCTTTGTACCAAGATGAAGTACTTGAGTGGTTACTACTTTTCAAAGAAATTCAAACTGCAAATTTCTTCCTCAGTTCCAAAGGAAAAAAGAGAAAAGGGCAGTTTATTTCTGTTCCGGCATGTTTATGTGCAATATATTCTATTGAATATACCGGGTATTCAATATATTCAAAATTTAGGCCTATATATGCAAGCTTTCGAGGAATATTAAAAAAGAATATAGAAATGCCACTAAGTTGAGTAAATTAATTTGGTCGCTTAAAGAAAAAATATTTCTTTCACAAGTACTTGGAAATTCCTGAAGAGGGCTAAACCTAATAGGAATTTATCCAAATTCTGTGACCTTTGCCTTTGAGAGAATGTATTTATAATTTTTCTAAAGTCCTCCCGACCCTCTGGTAAAAGGCCGTTCGGCGAAACCAAACTTGAAACTGCTTCCCGAAGAAGCTATAACGTCCACTTAAGGACAACACTTGACCAACCTCAAGGCCTTCAGACCATTTACATTATTGGTCTGTCATGCATGGCTCCATTCTAGACTGGATGAAAAGAACAGATAATACACATGATCGTAGCCAAAAGACCGAGAAGCGAAAGTATTTAGCTTTTTTAACGTGCTTTGAAACGGACACGGTCGGAACAAAGTTCCAAACAAATTCCAGAACTAACAACAAACACAAAGTATTTATCTGTTTTTCTCCTTCGAGGGAGACCTTTTTTACAATCTGAACAAACATAAGCATACCAAACGAAAGTTAAAGATGAATATAATATATACAAGTATTTACAGTTTAGTGTTTAGTATTTACAAAAAATAAAGTCTTTAACTCGCATAGCATTTATAAGTAATTTCACAGTAACAGTGTACGCGCTGTAATCTGTTTATTATACACTAACAGTGAGATTCCTTAAAGGAAGAACTTTATTTTTGAAGGAAGAACTTTATAGTGTCCTTTTCAGTTAATGTGAATAAACTTAGTTAAATTTAAAACGACAAATTTTTGTTACTTACTGTCACAAAGGATTTTCCAAGAATCCAAGCGTTGGCAAACTTGGAGAAGGACCAGTGTATATAGTCAGCATTAATACGTGTTTAATCTCTGAGGTAATAGCATTTACAATTTGAAGCCTAGGGTAACTTTTCCTTCAAAAACTTTTAAACATCTATATTCCAAATCATAAACCTGTAAATAGACAATATGTACCTCAGTTTCCTTAATACCTCTTTTGTAACATTATAGGTTGTGAAGCCATACAAGAAGTGATCGTACTCAAGGGTCACACTGTCATCAACTAGAAATCGGAACACACTCTGAACCCAAATGACCACATGATGGACATTGGGACACTCCCAAAATAAATGTTTTGGAGATTCAGTTACATTACAATTCGCCCAAGGGCATTTACCTTCCCCTATACTACAGCGAGCAACTTGGTCACCAGTGAACAAAACGTTATGAGTTACCCTCCACTGAAAATCGATTAATTTATTATCTAGTGGAAAGTCCCAAGCTGCCTTCCAAATATCATCCCAGGAAAGAGATGGGTTCCGTGCAACCGTACAGACCTCTACATTGCTGCCTATCGCAAAGGTCTTTACGATACTCTTAGTGGTTTTGCAATTTTCCCAAACTCTATCGTCCACAGAATGTAACTTAAAGATTAATTTGTTTTTGAGTTCATTGTTAACCGAGATTCTCTGACGATCGCATTGATTTGTGAGAAACTTTAAGTAGGGTTTTTTTTTTTTTGCTTTTACAGCATAAATACATTGTCTATATATATTGCCCATATTCTATTCTATATATTCACTATATTCTATACTATCTTTTCTCTGTTATACTTATTTTTATCCTAATACTTTTTTCCTTACACTTGTATATATTTATTCTCCAAATTTCGTTTTGTCTATTCAGGATGAAAAAAACTTTGTTATCCATTGTTACCATGTTTCCGATAACTGACACGTTGTACAGACTCATTCATGTTAACAACAAACAAATGACGTCACGACTGCTTGGCATGAAATGCGTATGCTATTGCAATTCGTCGTAAATGGCTTTACGCTTTCAAATTTAGTAAAGTCCCGGTATGGATCTTTTGGTTTCCGTCGGTATAACGTTTAACTAAGGATCAAGTTTATTGTTTTATATTACTCTCCAATCTGATGCAATAAACCTAATGATTGTTCATTTCAACAAGTGTTATTTTGCTTATTCATGTTCTATTTTGATGATATTCTCAAAGTATTTTTATTTTTTATTTGTAGTGTTGATACTTTATTTCACTATACCAAGATCTTTTTCTGTAAATTAGCGGCCCCGCAAAAATGTTCAATTTTCCTCAAGACAAATGGAATTCATATTCATTCAGGTAAATGCATGTCTGTTTTATACTATCATAGGTCTAATAATTCTTCACTATCTTTTTTTCATTTTCCACCAAAACTAAAATAAACTGTTTATGAACCATATTGAAAATACATGTAAATACCCTATTCAATTTCTGACTACAGCGTGCACATGCTTCAAGATGGAAGTTGAAGAGAAATGTCTTTTGTTCTTTGGAAACCAAATGGTCTTAAAGCTCAAATTGTGTCCGAATGTTACTCACTATCATTCTTTATGTAGCGATATACATTTGGAAAATATTTGGTCTTGTTCATTACAGGAATTTAAGGCAGGACAGTAAATACTGGGAAGAACGTCAAATTAAGTATTTTGCTGTGGCTGTTCAAAACGACGCAGATCTACAAATTTGTGAGGTATGCTTCATTCACATTTATTGATAATCTCGAGTTCTGTTGTATTGTAAAGGTCCGATGGCCTTGCGATATTCCGAGATAAATTCACGGTAATGGATTAACGCACCTATCTTAGGCTAACTTACTTTACTCGGGACTGAACTGTACTGGTTATTTATAAAAGGTATTTTTTCTTTGAAAAGAAATCACTAATGTGGACGAATGCGCAAGTTTAAATAACTCTGGACCTGTGCATTAACATAGGGTACTGTACTGAAGGAATGCCTCGATCTGCGTCCTTTTGCAAGAACCGCTAATGGTCCATTATCATGTGTTTATGAACGGTAGATCGTTGCCTAACCAACCGTTAATTTAATTCTCACACAAATAGAAGAATATTGCAAATATATTTCTACATCAAAATAACCGAAAGAACTGAACCTCAAAGTATACCATTTAGTTAGTAGTCTAGCCAGGATTCTGTCATGGATGGGGGGTTCACGAAATGGGGGAAGTGCCTAAGGAGAGGGAGAAAAAACGGCTATTTTAGGTGTTTTTGGAATTATTTTTTTCAGGGTTGGTTCGTGGGGGCTTCAACCACCCTTATTCCCCCTGTGGCTGAAGTACTGGTACCACTGTGTCAAAATTGTCAACATCAAATCGGTCATGTAGCTCAAATACAGGTACATTAAGAAACAGTTGCACTTGTTAAATTGAAAACTTTGAACTTTACTCCCATCGACTATACATAAAATTACTAAAGAATTCTATAAAACAAACTATGAGTCACTTTTCTTTCTGACCATTCACGATGGTTCACTAGATGAGAGCCAGATCAAGAATTTGTTTTACCGATAAACTGTGACGAATGACCCCCTCTGCAGAATATTTCATACCCTTTTATGAAAAAATTCCCTTTGCAGAATATTTCATACCGTTTAATAACAGCTTTACCTAGAACTTAGGTTTTCTGCAGATATGTTTATGTGTGAACTCCACAGAAAATTACATAGATCTTTCATAGATCTTACACGCAAAATCATCTTCTCTTAGACGAATGAATTCCTCTACGAACAATTTTTTTCTTAGCTCAGAGCACAACAACAAAATCACCTCCATTTATTTCTTGCGAAGATCATAAAGCGATTACGTAATAGCTTCATGCTTAGTTAAAATTTTTCTCAGTTGATAAAGGGTATATCATGGTTAACCCTAATTTACAATGAGAACACTTTCTGAGCATGCTGCGAAATGTGAGCTACACGCTGCATCTCATGAGAATGATTTTAACTAAAAGTAAAGACCATTTTACTTGCCTGCCTGTCTTCCTTTAAGTATTTCTAACAGGATTTACATAAAGTAATATTCGTCTAAGTCTTGTTAACAAAATATTTGTTAAAAACTTTTAAAGGTTACAACATTTTGTCGGAATTTTTTACACTGTAAACACAAATTAGTCAAGTGTTGTCTGAATTGACTAACCACGTTAGTCACTCATACTGGACTAATTTGTAATGATATCTGACCAGAGAGGTGTTATCTAATAACACCTCACTGATCTGACTAACTTCAAGGTAATAGACTAAAGAAAATTAGTCAAAACATAGTCAAGGAGGATTAATATTTGCTAGAAACTTATTCAACTGGGTCAAATAGTGTAGTCAAATATAAGTCAATATTATTGACTTCCGTGATGAGTCGATTCAGGCACTACTCTGACTAATTTGTGTTTAGAGTGAATAGCGTTTTTCTACAAAAGCGACTTACTTTCTTACACTTTCATGAGTGGACGTAAGTGGTTGGGCTAGGGGAGGGAAAGTGGCAGTTAGTAAGCCAATACTTCTTACTAACTGTCTCTGTTTTGCTCAGTTGTTTCTTTGCTGTGGTAAGTTGGCCTGCTTAGAATCAGCAGGTAGCGATATTAAATGTGAGAAAAATAAATGAAATAGACTGGAAGCCTTAGTTTTTCTTAAATATCTGCAAGACTCTGAACGAAACCACCTCCAAAACCAGGTAGGCTATCGCTTCCACTCGGTTTTCGGTGACTTGTTCTACACAATAACAAAAGTTGTCACTATGTGACTCAGATTTTAAGACATGTTACATAAATCTATACTCAATCATGTCCGCAGATCAAGTGAGTCTCAAAAGTGTGGGGTGTGAACCACAGGCGTATGCAATACAGAACTTCTTGTCTCTCTGGCCTGTCATACTCCAGAGGGACCGCGTGTTTGTTCTAACGGTACACTGGGCCGTAAAACTCTATCTAATTATCTAACTAACTGTCATACCCCAGAGTAGAATAGAATGAGGGGTTCTAAAATCAACTCATCATCCCTATTCTTTACAGCCTAGAGAAGGGAAAAAAGGGGAGGCGGGGAGGGGACATGACCGCTTTTACAATTTTGCTGCAACTTGACTGGGAGGGATTAGAAACAATGTGGTGTTATAGTTTGCTTCTCGTTTGCGTAAAGTGACGGGAGGGGGCATTTTTGTATTACGTTCCCAAGGTCAAAATTAGAGGACATGTTCCCCTTGTCCCTCAGGATGATTGACGCCCATACATGTACTTTACCCCCAGAATTATCTACTAAGAAACTTTATAGTATTCTAACTATCAAAAAGCTACTTTTTGCATTTGGCGAGGTAATTATAACTTTTACCGTTTTTGCTCTTGGTTATACTAATGCCCACAAGACAAGGTTAGTGGCAATGGTTAAGTTGGGGATTGGAAAGATTAACCGAACTTGGATTTAAAAAAAAAGGCCATTTAAGACTAAATAGTAATGAACCTAGAATAGTAATGAACCTAGGCTAAGTAAGTCCAAATTGAGAGTAATTAGGGTTATAAACGGTGCAGTCAGGTGAAAATTACAATTTTATGAAGACTTGAGTCACTTTCGTGCACTGATTCTCTTATTCAAGACGGACTTCTCGATTACGTTCCCGTTATCTCTTCCTGCGGTACCAAATTACTACAGGCAGTGAAATCATTGAAATTATTTGATCGTGTTAGTGTACTTACAAAGTGCTATGTGCAAGGACGAGGTGGCCGAGTGGTTAAGGCGATGGACTGCTAATCCATTGTGCTCTGCACGCGTGGGTTCGAATCCCATCCTCATCGACGACTTTTGATAAACTCAAGTTTTTGTTTCCAGGGGTCACCATGGCACCCCCTCCCCGGAGAGAACCGTCTGCTCCTATCTGAGGTTTACAACAGGTTAAATTTCTTGTTAGTGCCGTGGTGTTTATGCAAATTACTTGTAAATACTTGTAAATATTATATTTATTTCTTAAAATTCTGTACATACTTGTTTGCTTATATGTATTTGAAGGTTGAAATAAAGCGTTCCTTCAAAAAAAAAAAAAAAAAAAAAAACAGGTTAAATTTCTTCAATATGAATGAATGTATGTTTCTATATATATTGGTCTGTATATATATGTGTGTTTGAAGGAAGAAATAAAACGTTCCTTCAAAAAAAAAAAATAATATGTATGTTCAAGATGTAAATATATTTCTTCCTTTCGGGGGAAAAAGAACAAAAAAATTCTTCAATACGGTGATGATGTCACTTTTATTGGAACACGCGAATCAGAAATTGTATAAAGGCATACCTGAACTGAAGTAAACTGATTGAAGTTTCCTTGGAAAAAAATGTGTCAGATATTGTGCCGTATTTTAGAATTTCAAAGAAGTTTGAGAGGGCCAACGGAGCTTGTATCAATTTGACAAAAACGTGTATTTTAATTATTGTATGATAATGTTAAAAGTTAACTTATTCAAACTGCAAATACCTATAACTATTATACTTGTTTTCAACTTTCGTTTCTCATGTAAATATTTTCAAGATGTAAATAAAGATTTTTCTTCAAGGAAAAAGTTATTCCCTCAAAAAAAAAATGACAAAAACGTGTGGTTTGAAACTTGGGAAGTTTTCCTGGCATTCGCTTCCGAGCAGCATGCAGTGGAACACTAAAAATAACGGTTAGTTCTTGTCACATTATGATTTCGTTTCAGTAGTTGGGACAATTGGGCTGGATATGAAGTTCATCTTCCAAGGATTTTTTGTTGTAAATATTGCCTATAGGCCTATATTTATATATGAATGGAAATAGAATTTTAAGTTTTTACCCCCACAATATATATAATCGAAATCAATACTTCTTGTTACTGTTTATTGCGATGGGTATGCCTCTATGTCCTTCTTGCAAATTTAAAGAAAAGTGGCTTACGAAGACAAATCATTCGAGAAATTGAGAAATCATAGTCTGGTGTTGAATAAAAATTTTTAAAATTGCTATATTCCATTTATTATCTTTTCTGATTTATATTATTTATGAATATTTTAAATTAAATAAATACATTAATTTTTACTAAATTATTTGTAATTGCTCATTAAGTCGGAAGTGGGGAGGGGTTCATTGATCATTGACAAGTAATGCCGATTGATGACTTTTTACGTCCGACACTCAAAGTACACCCTATAATAATTTTGCTCTCCTTTGGGGGCAAAACAAACCAACAGCGGCAAATGCAGACAGCAGATCAACTACGTCCATAGTCTGCTACATGTGCAGGGCAAATTCTAATGCGTGCAGCCGGGTGTCCGATTACTTTTCCCACAAGGATGACGTCAGTGTGTCCTCAATACATAAGGTTTACATGTTCTTACTTCAAAACTTCTCTTTTCTTCTGGAAATTACCCTCGTACATTTCCCAAACAGGAGCCCAAACAACATCTAATAATATAGAACACGAGCACTAATATTCAGAAATAAACCACATATCGGCCGGTGCGTAGGTATTGCACCTAGTTCTTTAAAAAATAACTGAATATCAAATAGCAATAATAAGAAAACATTTATTTTCACAAGATATGACACGAAATTCTCATGAGTATTCGTCTCTCCGATAGGAAAGGGGTTAATTTCTGTGATATTTCGCCTCGCATATATATATTAAACGAAAAAAAGCATATAGAACGAAATGTTTACTAAAAAAGCCACGTGTTTGAGAGTGTTTTGTAACTTGATGTATTATAAGTAACGGGGGCGTCGATCCTGAGGAGCTGGGGACAATGGCCCACAAATGAAAATATTAGAGGAAACGTATTGTTTTGCCCTTCATAATTCGGGCGGATTAGAAAATACAACAGGCAGAATAAACAAAATATAATATTGTGGTGAATAGATGACTTTAACAGGGTCCCTAGAAAACGTCAATTTAAGCCTATTCTAATGCAGTAATACCGCATTTAATGCGCCCTCTATTTGTGTGTATGCTTGCCATTGTGAGGGTATGTGATGCTCACGTTCGTGAGGGTGAACTGCTTATAGACGAATCCGATTTGCACTTGTTTTTAGTGACTGTGGGCCGTCATTAGTGGGATCCATTAGCCTTGAATCGTCTTTATATATCGTCTACATGAGTTTCAAACACTCATATTCAGTAAAATTGGAGGAATCAAGATACAGTTTATAGTGTAAAACCAACCATGGTACAGATAAGCAAGGAAATCGAAAGATTATAAGGCAATGGACCTCATTTATGGCCGACTGAAATCAGACCATCAGTGGCTCTCCGGAGTCGTCTATAGACGAGTTCGGTCACGGATACGATCTGAGGCTCCTGCTGTTTGGAACGTTTTGCCCTCGAATCGATAAACTAGATATAGGTAATATATGGTGAAGTCTTATCACTTTGATGAGCCAGTTGAGCCAGTAAAGAAATTCCTTAGTTTAGATGGCATTTTCCGATAAATTTATCATATCGCTGTTTTAATTTCACTTCAATACAGCTTTTACGAGGACGTCACAAACTTTCAAAGTTCAAGGGGGATGCTTACTGTTTAAAAGTCTTTCAAATAAAGGTTTTAATGGGAAATTATCGTAGGGACAGAGAATTATAGAGTTCAATATCTGTACATGAACAGTTCAATTTATGATTGCTGTAGTATAGTACTGACTCGAACTGAGAAAAGGAGCGAGAGACGTTGAATGACCTTCTGGGTTTATCTTTATGTCGTTTAAAGGGAAAATGCAGTCGTCCCAACTTGAATTAGTGTAATAGACTGTCTTGTTTCATGATTGGCTCCTAAGGATCATGTGACAATAAGTTTTCTCCTCAACTCTGGAATTTAATTGCTATAGGAACTTTAAAGGAATAGCCAACGGGTTCGTTTCCTTGGATATGCATTAGCCTCATATTGTCCCAAACTCACCCAATTCATTCTTCCGATAGGGAAGTACGATTTTTTAGGCTTATTGCAGTCAAATACGACGCATTTCTGAACATATTAAGCTTGAACGGTACATCTCAAAATTTACAAATACATGTTTTCTAGCTCAAGAGCGGCATAATCTATCACTCGCATGCATGAAGTGAGTGTCAAACTACAACTGTATGTAAGATACTTTTTAAAGGAAGAAGACGAAAATTGTGAGATTTAGCAGTTTATTCAAAATAAATTTTGGGTTACTGCCCTTTAAGCTCACTTTTACTCCTAGACATATCTCACGCGTACAGATCAACAAGCATGCCTTTGTCCCATTGCTTCACCGTCAGACCGTACGTACTTTCTATATATATATTCATATGTCCCGGAAGACTCTAAAACTCACGGTGGCGGGGTTTCAATTGAGGATGGCGTTAATTAGCATCGAGTTCAGCTTGAACTTAATTTATCGTTTCCAAGGTGGAAATAAGTGAGTGATGTGTAGTTAGTTAATGTAAGCTGAATGACGCTGAAAACGGGGTATTTACAATCAATGTTTATTCTAGCTAATCAGGCAGTCTGTTTTTGAGCAATTTAAAACTGCTATTCCTCGATATTTTTCAATATGTACGGCACTGATACACTAACTTGAGATCAAGGCATATGTAATAGATGGGCTTATGAATCTATAGGCGACAGAATAAAATTATAACCAAGAAGGTCAGATTCCAGACGACCTTTCTTTCATATCTCATCGATAATTTACCTCATGTTGTTACAAATCGCGTTAAAGTGCGTACAGTACCTGATGTCGCTCGAAGGTAAATGGATCCCAACCCGTGGGCTAAGAGGACACACATATGACAGAAAAACAAAATGGCTGCAATGTTAACGTTAAAATACCATTCTATTAATATACCAACGAAACCAATCTTTAATTAAAAAATACATTTTCTAAAGATGCTTTTAATAGCTGGCCATATATATGCCGAAGTGTCCTAGCACCATTTCTGTTTACGGGCTGTAGATTTTACGAAAGGAGCAATCTATATAAGATCATTTTATTCGAGGGAAATTGCAAATTTGCAAATTTGAGAGTGTCCTGATTACAATGGGTCATGCTTGCTCACCAACGCTCACCAGAAAATGTCCTGAAGCAGTGAAAAAAGTTGGTGCAAACTGAACTTGTAATGAGTTTTTTGTTGTTTACACACTGCAGTAAATCCCGAATATAGTTGGTGGATATAAGAACCGTTTCACTGGAGACACGGATCGTCTAGCGTAAACCGTACCATATGCTTTAACTATCGCTTCGAAACCAAAACGAATTCTGATTTTTAACACGAAATTTTACTCTTTTTCACTTGTAAAGTTTCGCATCCATCTTAGAATCAGAAGTGTACAAGATAAATTTAGTCAACAGTTTTCCGAAGTAAGCAATTTGGGATAAAAGAATTTGTGATTACTCACAGATTAGTGTTACTCTTTATAAGCCTTACGTCCGTTTTCCCAGTGCCCTGCCAGAGGAACAGAAAAACTGCTTTTCTTACAGTTCATCGCTGCGACTCTCCGAGGGGCGTTAGCGGGCCTCTATAGGGCTGTAGCCACAGAGACGCTATGCTGGCTACTCCCAGGCCGAATTTTACATAACAGTACTTACCTCGCTTTTCAAAATAAACGACTTATCACAAACGCTTTATATACAGAACTCAACTTAAGTGCACCTACAACGAGGTATACGCAGATAAAACGGCTGATCCAGGCCAGGCTCATTAGGCCCCTCTCTAATACGTGGAAAACTGAATAAAAAGCTTAAATAAAGCATAGAACCTTTTTGCCTTTCATCAGCAGCCCTGTTCGAAAAGCAAACATTTCTCCTCCCCACGGTACGGCAACCAATCAATCCTTCAGCTCCATCATTGAAATTTCCCGGACACACCCCTGAAGACAGCGATGGGGCAGTCCAAGCAAAATATATAATAATAATGACAACTTAGTAAAGTTGGTATCCGCTAAGAAGACGCTCATGGCGCTGTCACAGTCCAACCAGAACAATTACAAGTCTAAGAACAGGTGAGTCTTAGGTTTTTCTTTAAAAATATTCAAAGAGGTTGCAGAACGAATAGAAAAAGGAAGATTGTTCCAGAGTTTGGGTGCGACAAAAACAAAAGACCTACATATAGGGGAGCATAAAGACAGCAAAATATCCGATATTTTAGCTCAGTGTGACAAATTCGACAACCAACTTACAAATGTACAACAGGAATGTATCTTCATACGGTTACCCCAATTTGATTTGTCATGCAACTTGACTATCCGCTGTCATGAATCATTATGGCTCTTGAGAATCTTGTAGCAATATATTTTTCCTTTTGAAATGCTTGGCTTACCTTGAATATGCCATACTGAAATACTAAAATATGATGAAACGGATATTTGGAGGGATTAGAAGAACATTGTTAGATTAAACTGTTGTTTCAAACTAAATTTGTAGCGTCTTCTCTTTCCCTTAAAGTCAAAATTTATCTTTATGCGTTTGCTCAACATGAAACTATATGTAATAAACCAGGAAGCGACTGGTTATCATGTAGACAGGACTTAACAACGCTAACGGTTTAATTTGATATGGAACAGTTTCGGAGAATTATCGTATTTACAGATAAGTCTACTTGTTCATAAATTTCTTTAGCATTTTGTTTAAAATCGAATTCCGCTTGATAAATTACTTTGAGAATGAAATACTAGATGAATACTTTGCCATGACTCTGTGAATTGGGTTCATTTACAGACAACCATTTAAAATATATCAAAAAGGGGAATTTCCCCAACACGAAAATTTGCATTTAAAAGAATGGCTGAACCTGAAGTTATGGAAAATAGCAGAGCTATCGGAGCTGAGGGGTTACGATGCAGGATTCGTAGGAATACTGATCGAGGACTTATCTATACGTACTTATCGTTTTATATCACTAAGTGCGCATAAACCAATGTGGAAGGGCTGCAGCTGCATTTAAGGGGGAATAGATCACCACTTGGGACTGTTATGAATTTCTTATCTACTATGAACCAAACACAACTTCTACTGTCAAAAGACAGTCTCCATACTAATATGTCTTAAAAATAGCATAACATCGATTAAAAAACATAACCCCACTTACCTTAATATTTTAGTACAGACGCCAGTACCCCCAGGGACAAGACATTCAACCGCGAGTCTGTCTTGGAAAGTAACTACTATGAAGAAGAAGAACAGACAGCTGTACATAAAGTTTAAAAGCGAAATCCGAAACGCAGACATGTTCGTTGTTTGAAAAAATGCTGGTACTCTTCTTTTTAATTTATAGTCCTTGACGACAGTCAGTACATAACATGATTTTTGATTGCACTTTCAATTTTTCTGTTAATCTACAAAACTTCTTTACGATGTGAGTGGTCTTCGCAAACGTGAGAAGTACAATGAATCCATTTTGCATTGATTTGTGACGTAATTTCTTCCAAAGGGCAGATCGAGGTCCTAATATTTCCAAAGTTAGTGTTGTTTTAACAAGTTGTAGTTGCCTTTATTATTGCTGATCCGTCTTCGTCAGAGTTGTAAAAGTGTTGCGGACTCAATTCGGCTGAGTCATAAAACAAAGGGAAGTCGATACTTAGCCGTTCTGTTTTATAAACGAAGAACGCTCTTATTTTATATCGATTGATACAGTCAGTATTTATGTTTCAAAATAGAGGGCGCTGTCTTACCTTAATCAAGTCGTTTGTGCCTTTCATCGCTGTTTCGGTTGGCTTTCATTTACAACTTAATCCATTAGGCCCTGAAACGTAATTGGACACAGTTCAAAAAAGTTGTTTGACAAATGAATGATTTTGCCTGGGGATTTTAAACAAAAGGTAAGGAGATTAAGTCACTAAGTGGAGAGTTATGGATAGTTAAGTCTAGACAAAATTGTGGAATGACAAGACGTGCAGGCTTTCGGCGACCAATTAAAATGTGAT
Source organism: Holothuria scabra (assembly GCA_037179385.1). Classification (NCBI taxonomy): domain Eukaryota; kingdom Metazoa; phylum Echinodermata; class Holothuroidea; order Aspidochirotida; family Holothuriidae; genus Holothuria; species Holothuria scabra. The sequence goes on along the minus strand of CM074181.1, from coordinate 873,795 downwards.
ATTGTTTTATTAATGTTGACGTTACATTTGAAATAGGGTTAATCACTCGACTTAATCCCCTAGATCATATTTGTTTCATTTATGGCCAAGTGAAGACAGGTTCTTCGACAGCTTTCTGAAAACAAAATACAATACAGACATAATTAAACTTGGAATTGTTTAAATTGTCTACTTGGGCAAGTAGTCAACAAACCTGTAATAATTGGGGTCATTACCCCCAAATTCATTTGATTCGTTCGAACAGGATACCTCTTCTATTTGAATACGCAAAGTTGCGACCGGAGGATGCAAATCTTAACCCCAGGATTTTAATTTGAACTCCCCACCTTACCTTCATCATACGTGTCAAATATGTACTTCTTTTTTGACTTATTTTTGACATATTGTCGCCCTTCAGTTACTCTTTGAACGGCGATAGAAGTACATCAAGACGCACGACGAGAAGTTGAGAGTTCTCAGTTTATTAACAAGCAACTACGGATACAAACAGGTTGAATACAATTATGGAGAGATAACGATTGAATGTAGTCAACAACTTGTGTCAGAGTTACAACAGTTCGGTTAACTATCTCTATGTGTGACTTCTGTACTCCTCCAATCCTATGACTGAAGTAATGCCGGTACAACAAAATCTTCTCTTATTGTAGAAATAAGTCCCGTTTACTTACTGTAGAAACATAACAGTTTTTAACTACTTCTTATTCTACTTAACACATCGACAGTTCTAGAACAATTTGTAGTCTGCCAGGCCTTAGAAGTGTTCCTTTACCAGCTTTATCTATGTGGTTATGTATTCCTTTATATTTCCATATTGCACCCTGTGTTTTGATAGGATTTATGGGTTCTACTTCTTAGATTGACAAGTTATGCAAACAGTTGAAACTTCTGCAGCCGAAATGGTTAAAGATCGATCGTTGGTCAGGACGGGTAAATGGTAATTTGTGTCCGATTGGTTGCTAAGGAGTTCGCACACCCAGCTACCCATGGTTACGTCGGCTATTAATTTTCCACCTGTGGCAACTAAAATAAGCTAAAATTAACAGGTGTTTAATGATCGGCTTGCCATGGCTAAAGGCAAGGTATGGTACAACTTCGCCGGTTGGTTGATGCGTAAAGCTAGTGGTGAAGCTGATTGGACAGCGCCTATCTGTAGGGACATTCCAAGGAGTTACTAATTAGTAACACCTCCCTGGACATTCTAAGCGACTGTCAGCGGGTAATCAATCTTGGCGCTGTCATGATAGTGGGAAAAGGCACAGGTGAGCTAGGATAGACCGCAAGCAAAATTATTGCAAGGTGCTCGCCAATGATAAGATAAGACGTTATACTTGGTAAGCAATTGAGTAACGGGACTAAGGAAAAGAGAGAACTGCTGACAGGGGGTTGAGCGCTGATCTGAATGAGGGCGCTTTACCCCAGCTCAGGGCGTCGATTTGGTTTTCAAAGTGTGAGCAGGGACATCTTGCCTAAATGTTTTTCCTGTCCTGGTAAGGTGTGTACAGCGGCCTAGCTAGAACCTTTTTCGGGGAAGGGGAGGGGGTATGGGCAAGCATCCATGTTTTACGATTTTTGAAGTGTGAATACCACTGTACTAGAGCCGCAATTTGCAGGGCGCGAAGCGCGCGGAAATTTTTGCCATTTTTTTCAAATATTTGAATACACGGACCTTTTATTGCAGAAAAGTTTTAATTCTGGGCTTCCTGTAAGAAACTTTGAAAAGTTGGGGGATTAGTGAATAATTTGCACTTCCTATTGGCAAATCTGAGATTGAGGGGCGATGCGCACACCCGAGATTGAACGGCTACCAAAGATCGTTGCTGCTACATAATGTTATCCAACACCTACGAAATGAGGCGTCTCTGACGAAATTTTTGACTCAAGAGCTTTTCTTGGAGAAAATTTTGAATTTTATGAAAGGAAACTTATGCAAATTTTCGTTTTTTCACTTTTAAAGTCCAGAGCTCGGAAAATTTTACTCAAGGTATGAGCAAGCACCTCTGCTCAGGAGTCGCACTTGTGGCGCGCGAAGCGCGGAAAATTTTGCTTTTTTTAAAACAAATAATGGCGAATGTGTGACTTGCCAAAACACACAGTGGACTGGTTTCAAAAATTGCAAATTTCCGAAATATTCATTTTTCAGAGCCACCTGCCCCCTGTAGCTTCGCCACTGTGTGTCTAAGAGAAGGGGACCTGATGCAAAATGGTGCTAAATGTTTCAATATTTTGAGTTAAAAGGAAACTCCAAAGTTCTCAAAACGTGATCTTGAAAGTGTGGGTAATTACTTCAACGGACTATACGGTCAATATGAATTTAAATACCGTGTGTACCCTATAAGTAATTAGAAACACAACGAAAATTGTCACAGTTTGCGAAAGATTTGTGCAAAAGTTTTAATAGTAAGGAACCATTTGTAATGGAAAGAATGTAAAATAAATCCATGACTTGATCAAAAGCACACTTCAATCTACGACGGGCAAAATTACAGATCGAGGTGGGGGAAATGGTACCCACTGGAACGGTACTGCTGAGACACCGTTGCATATAGGCCTTCCAGTGAAAGATTGTTGATACAAAAAACATTAAAATATATTTTATCGAACGACATCTCATCATACACTATCTTCAGACAGAGGATGGAGGTGTACCTCTAATTCCTGATTGCACTCTCTTATCTAGCAAATGTCAGTGTGATTTTACTTCTCTGATAATGGTCTAAATACGAAATGGTCGAGACGCTATACAAATGAACGAAGTGAGCGTGTCGAATATTGCATTAGAAATCATGCGTTTTGCTATTAAAAAATTTGCATTCATACTGTACACCGAGACATTTTTAGTTTCCTTAAAATGTGTTTCCAATTTCAGCCTGCCAGGTTGGTCATTCAATAAAGATCACAGATTTCATTAAAAGCAAGGTAGGGGACCGTTCATCTTCTTCATATTCCTAAATATTGTGCTCCTTCATAACCACACCTGCTGCCCTGTGCACACGAACATTCGACATAATCATAACGACCGATGAGTAATGTTTGTTTGATATGTTAGTGATAAAAGAACATCAATGCGACTACAAGCACGCGGACCGCGCGAAATTTTGGGGGATTTGCAAAGTAAACATGACTTGTGGAATTATTGATACAGAAAGCTAGTCGTTCTAATCGGTAGAGGACACCTTTCATTACTACTTGTGAAGTCTTTTTGGTAGTACTTAATTTCAAAGTTTCACGTCACAAAAAGTGTGGGGGAGCCTTTTACGTTAGTGTCCCTTCCACTCAAACAGTTGGGGACATGTTCCCCCTGTTCCCCTAAATCGACGCCCCTGCACGGGTCGTCGATTCACATTATCAAAGGAGTAAAATCACATTGACGTGTGCTAGAAAAGAGACCTCAATCTGGAATTAGAGGTACGCCCTCCATCCTATGTCTGCAGATAGTGTATGATGAGGTGTCGTTCGAAAGGACATTTTAATGTTTTTTGTATTAACAATGTAAAATTTGGGGGGCAAATAAAAACGCTGGGGGCCAAAGATTTTCGCGCACAGCGCGAAATCGAGCGCGAAGCACGAGGTCCTGCTGGTGAGGTCAGGGCGCCCACCTTAGGACCCCTGATGGGTTCCAGGGGCAAAGCCCCGGTGGGGGCCCAGGGGTGAATCCCCGGAAGCTCTGGGGTTTTAGCCTATCTCTAAGTGAAAAATTAAGATCCAGGAGAGGTATATTATTTGATTTTTCGGTTGATCTAGCTCCAAGGTTTAACAACTTTTTTTTTTTTTTTTTTGGGGGGGGGGGGGGACGTCATTTCACATTTGCTCGACAGTGTTGTCGTCGAGACCGGCATATCCGAGACCGAGACCAAGACCGAGACCAGAGGGTGTCGAGGCCGAGACCGAGACAGAGACAGTGGGTAAAATTCGAGACTGGCAAGGTCCGAGACCGAGAACGAGACCGAGACCGAATGTACATGTTACATAGGAAAATAAGCTGTCCAAAATTTTTAATATCTTTTCGCCTTCCGTAACCTTTGTTACTTTATGCACTAAAATGACATGTAGCACACAAAAGTGCATCATCATTGATTTTGTACATGTTTTATCATATGCATGACTGTATGCGACGGGAGGCCAGGGGCTGTGGCCCCCCATTAGCCAATACCTTGCTTGCTGAATCGGACAGACTTGAGTGCCTCAGTGGCGCAGAAATTATGCCCTAGTTGGGGATCTAGAAAAGTCCAAAAGGTTCCCGCCCTTGAGAAAAAGAGTCCCTTACGGTTATGGTCATATGCCAAAACTGGGAGCTTCCAGTTGCCTGACCAAACATAGAAGAAGCAACTTTTAAACACTAATCCAAGTTTTTCTCTAATGTGGTCATCATTGCCTGACTCCAGGTGTCCAACCAGAGCATAATCTCTGCACCACAGAGGGACCAAAGTCCGCCCGATTCGGGAAGGTAATGGTCATTTGTGTGGTGGCAGCCCCCTACCCGGCCCCGCGTCCAGTACGGTCCAGATGGACCTGCTCATCAAGCTAGAGCCATTGGGTGCTACAGGTCTTAACTCACAGAATAAAGATAAAGGACCTGTCCTTTCACCCCAGCCTACAATTATCGTAGTAGTCTACAAAAATTACATATTGGTTCAGTTCTTTGATTGGCAGCTAGATTGGCAACGTAGAGTATTAAAGCTTATATTACACAATACACATGATAAACTGTACCTGAGTGTTTTGATTTAAACAGATTGCTCTTTTATAGTCACCCTGAAGCAATGAACTGAGATTGCGACTGGAAGAGGATGAATTTTAGACAATTGTGGGAGGGACATGAATAATGTTTAGGAGAATTGGTGAGAGATTGGAACTTTTAAGTCCTTATAAATGGAGTGTGTTGGCTCATTACATGAATACGTGCTTCCTAAATGATTAGCCTATTTTTCAAAGCAATTGACGTTTTTGAAAAGTAAACTCAGCCTATGAATTTATAAAGGTAAGGTCACAAGGTAAGGTTCAGTGAAGTAAGCAATTTTTTTGTGAAGGCGGGGGGGGGGGGGGATGCTGTATGTTGAGTGATTGCCGGTAGGGGGGGGGGTCCAGAGGGAGGTTTCCCTTTCCCCTTTGAAAATTCTTGGACTTTTCAAGGAACTTAAATGCAAAATGGTGCAAGATTTTTAATTTTACAGGAATAATTCTGAAAGTTGAATTGTGGTGTAAAACTAGACATTTTGTGACTTTATATGCAATCAGATGCCATGTACGCTACCGGTGCCTATTCGAAGTAAAATTCGTTTTTAAATTTGCATACTTTTAGGAGTCAAAATAAAAGAGCATCAGAGATGGGCTTAAGGGTACGCGAGCATGTCAGTTTTTTTATTCCTATGCACAAAAAAGTAATTCTACCATAAATGCAATACTATCTAAGTTGAGCTCCACCATCAGTTACAGTGGAGAGGTAAGAAAATTTTGAAAAATCTCTACTCCTCAAATGGTCGAAAATTGTGTTATCATGATTTAAAAGTGTATCTAAATAGTCTTTATTTTAGCTTTCCTTTGCAATAATGAAAAACCAGCAACTTGTTAAGAGATCAGAAATTTACCACAAAATGTACTATAACATTAGATGAAATGGTATTTAACCTTCGGTGGGGGGGGGGGGGGACTACAGCGGAATTGCAAATATGCTAATGTTCCCCTATTGCAACTCTTGGCTAAATTCAAGATCCACTGAATTGATGCAATTATGCATTTGAATTTCTGAACTCCCCACTACTTTCAGTTACTCCTGAAACCTGTTGCATCACCGCACCTGAACATCCTCCACCCCCTTCCCCTTTCTCGTACGTCTTTACCGGCTGCGGAACGACCCTAAGGGTTGACCCCTTTCCCTTTGATTTTTTGGTAAAAGTTGATGTCCTTAAATGCAATCTGGTGCCACATATGCTACCTTCTGTGAGGAAGGGGGTGGGGTGGCATGGACCAATGCTCCTCCCTAGGTACTTCACTGGTGGGTTAAGATAAAATTTTTGATGTCCATCATAAAATAACAATGGACAAAAAACAATCACTTAAAAAATGAATAAATACATGAGTATTACATTATTATATATTAATAAATACCTAAATACTATGCATCTTACAATGTACGTAACACTTCAATTTATTTTTTTTAGACATTATTCATCTAACAAATTTTTGGCCCGTCTCGAAGCGAGACTGGACAATTTCCGAGGCCGCAAGCTAGGGTCCGAAACCGAGACCGGGGCTTAGAGAGCGAGACCAAGACCACAGCACTATACAACATTGTTGCGCGGTGCCACCAAGTGGCTACTGTACTAGTTAGTGGCTTAACCAGACTTTTTCATTTGGGTGGGATGCTGGGGATGGGCAAAGTGTTGAAGTAGTGTTAAGCTATAATGACACGTGCATCTTAGCAGAACGCCATCGTTGGCGTGCAGCCTACAGAAACAATTGATGGATGCATGAGGGAAAATAAGAAACAATAGAAAAATAAATGAGGCACGCACGTACCACGCCGCGTACTGCCAAGACAGGGCAACGTTGCACCCGCGAACCACATGTAGATTGGAAAACCATGACCTAACCCGGAAAGATGTAGGCCTACTTAAAGGGCATTTAAGCAAACTTTTCGTCAGTATCGATCGCACGTTCACCCAGGCGCCAGTGTCCACCACCCCTACCCCCAACGCACACACACACACATAGCCCACAAATACTTCCACTCCTGCAACTTTATTTTTTTGGGGGGGGGGGGGGTGGGGAGAGGGGAAATCGTGGGGACAAGTAAAAAGTCTGAGGGGCAATTGCCCCCTCATTCCCCATTAGAATACTATCTCTATCCATTAAGGTACGGTACTAGTCTACTGTAATGCCAATTACCCGTAGCGCCGCCACTATTTTTCCCAGGGGACGCATAAGCAATAGAGTAAGGAAAACAAGCCCAGTGGGCCACAAGTGGAAAAAGGCCGTGGCCGGCTCGACATGAACGAATAGGTTGGAAACTGGGCCGTAAAATTCCATCTAACTAACGAATCCAGGGGCCGAGTTGTCCGCTCACCGCTTTGAACAGAACGTACTATGTGTATGGCATTGACGAGCCCCCGTACATAAATTGCCTTTGCAACGTACACGTACAACGTACCGGTGTGGCAGTTTTTTTGGTCCCCTGTCCGACGAGACCAAAAAAACTAGAGTTTTACAGTTTTTTTGGTCCTAGAAACTCCAGTGTTTTTGGTCCTAGGACAAGAAAAGCTGGTTTTTTTGGTTTGGGTAGGACAAAAAAAGCTAGATGTTTTGGTCCGGGTCTAGTTTTTTTGGTCCCACGAAATAGAAGCTTTTTTGGTCTGCTTCACTGATCGATTTTTTACGGTGGCCGAGAGGGGACAATAAAAAATGGTGACTTTTTGTTTTTGTTCGCATCTTAACTATCTTAGGATTCTGAGTTATTTAGTCAGAATTCTGAGACAATTAAGATGCCGACAAAAAAAAAAATTCACATTATTCTTTTTTGGTGGTTCCCTCCCGGCCAAATACTATAATAACAAATTGTGTGACCAAATACAAAATATTACAGGACCGCAATGACTCGATTCAGGCGAATCTTGAGCGGACAAAATAATTGTAAGGATAGGGGGAGGGGGGGCGGACTAAAATATATCCACATTCTTTTTTTTTACAATGAGGCTGTGGCATTGGGGAAATAAATAGGGAACATCAGTTTAAGCAAAAAGAGAGAACAAGTGGCCTGCCCCTGATTGATAGGTGACACCCAGGGTTAATTACCGCCTCTTTTAGTTCACTGAATGAGTGTCATCCTGGTGTGGGGATTAAGGGTGCCGTAGGGATACATGGAAGGTACCGGTTCCTGTGTTATCAGAGATTATGCGAACTGATTTATCAGTATCATTGTCATATTGTCATTCCTAGCTAAAGGTCCTTTTGAAGCAGGCGAACGCAACGCATTAAAATATATAAAATTTTCATACCCGGAAGATCCATGGACCTCACCAAGGGAGGGGGGAGTTGCGAACGACCCTCCTGTGCTTTTTTACATAAACGTTGAAAGGATGTACCAAAAGTCGAAAAAGGTCTGCCATTGAAAAGTGTAAATTTCTTTTGACATTTTAAATGCCTAATCTCGCTGCACTGCATTTAGATCGAGTCCCCCAGATGACTATTTTACCCCTTAGGCCTAATTTTTGTAAAGAGCCGACCGACGGCAAGTTCTATTGGATGTATGTAGCTACACCTTTACATAGTATTATGATCATATATCTAATAGTGCTTTTCATGAAATACCTTTAAAATATGTTTTTTAACAGAAGAACCATTTTTATTGAAACCATATTAGAGCGATATGTTCATTTCTTGAATTCTGTTCATTTTGGGTGGGTAAACTGCTTCATGTCAGCATAGGCTCATTATACATAAATACTAAAACGAAAGTGCACCTGCGGGATATTTCAAATTGACCTAAAATCTCAATGAAGTGGTGGTACCGATATTTAAGGGATAAGTCGCATTTAGCTGACTATATTATGGTGAATAAACCGTCTAGACTCCAAGTTGGCAAAATTTGGGTCGAGGCGAAGTCGAGTCCATTATGTTGCTAATTTGGAGTCAAGACGGCTTAGGAGACAGTAATGATCAGACAAATGTGGTTTATTCCTACCACTGAAAATGTGGGAAAAACTTTACCTTTATCACTTTCTTCACGTTTAGTGACCGTGAGTAGTGAAACAACAGATCTCTGCCCAACCAATCAGAATGCAGGATTACCAACAACGGACGGTAGAGCTGGGAGCATTGAAAATTAACTTCCTTCTCCATGCATACGTATCAAACTGAGTGATGACTAAATCATTTTTGTAAGTCTCAGCTAACTTCTTTTGTTTTCCCCCAATTGTTGCTCGGCGTTTTCAATTTTTCACCTTTCCATTTCCTCTTTCAATGGAATGAATGACACTATTTTCTAGGTCTTGAAGGAGAATGGTTGAAGATAACAACCAAGTACATTGGTAAAATCGCATTGTGCACAAATTACTGTTCTGTTTTATAGAGCCTGATATCTTAAGTAGTGCGCTGTTCATTGCAGATTTGCAGTAGCGTAACCAGACTTTTTCAGTTGGGGTCTGGGGGGGGGGGGGGGCAAGCAGGAATAACACTTTCTAAGCGGAGTGCCATCATTGGTCGGCGCATAGTGTACAGAGAAAATTTTGGCTAAAAATGCCTCTCAGATTGTCGGAAATGGAACTTCTCAGTGTCTTCGGCCCTGTTAATTTCAGCTAAATATCCCTTATTTTTTGAAACACATGATTGGAAATTTATACTTCCACTATGAATGTTTACTACATGCCAAAGAGGGACCTGTTTGACAGCTAGAGTCTAAATAGGGTGGTCGAACTTAAAGGTTCTCCACTGCGTCAAAGCGTCGTTTGTTCCTCCGTTTATTGCACCAGCTGGCCATTTAACTGTTTTATACTTGGAAATAGTCATACCATGCATGCCTTAAAGGCCCAATTCTCTCACCCCAAACAGTACCAATGCTCCTAACCTTCTTACTTAAGTCCCTTCCGCAATTGTCTGAAATTCATCCTCATCCCGACACAATCTCAGCCTGGTTTATTGCTTCAGGGTGAGTATGTATATAATCAAAACACTCTCGGCGCAGTTTATGCTGTGCAATATAAGCTTTGGTGTCTTGCACTGTTTTGCTCTGCACTGTTTGAATTAGCAGTCAATCAAAATGCCAAGCCAATTGAGTCGGAGTTTCTGTTACCCCACACAAGAAGTGTAGTTTGGGGTCAGAGGATTGGTCCTTTGATTTAAACTACGAAAATCTAAAACCTGCACATCAATTATGTTTAATTAATCACACACATGTCAAGAAAAACAAATGCAAAATTTCTCAATTGAATGACTCGTGGTTTTTATTTGTATAAAGTTTGATTTATGCCTAATCAAAATTACGATTTGCCACTCTAAGTTCCCATTAAAAAATGTTATTGTATGGAGACCTTAGGGGGGGGGGGGATTTGCTTGCTTTTAAAATCAACTGTATGCTTTTACTCTCTTGTTTTTGTCTTGAATTTTGCCCAGTAAAGAAATAAAACCAGGGCTATTTCTTTCTGTTTTAAGAAAAAATATATTAGTAGGAACAAAACAAAGAAAATTTTAGTAACTACTGTACAATATCATGACTCATTTGTAAAACTTCTACTCCCACCCTACCCCACACAGCACATACATGCATAAAAGATGTCTATGGCTACGCTAGCTACAATCCTCGACAAAAATACATGGGACCAGGGAGTTGCAAGTCCCTGATGGGACAAACCCCGATCCCGTATCAAGGTTGAAGTTTCAGGACGCCTTGGGCTGCCACAAGATTGAATGGGGCGTGATGGGGGATAATGATCCGTTCATTGCCTGCTTTGCTTGTTTTTCCCACCTTTTTTGTCGAGGATTGCTGCCTTATACAAGTTAATTGTCAATTTCTTGTGTTTGGAGACGCACAGAAAAATTAATGAATGAAAATGGTTAGGCGGTGGCATTATCTAATACTAAGCATGCAGTCCCTTATTTCAATTTTGAATTTTAGGCGTTATTAACCCTTTACCGTTGTGCTCCATTCGGGGTATATTTGCGGACGTATCACGCCCCTCATCAGCTTCCGTAAGCTATTGACCCCGTGACCTTAAACTATTGTCTCTCGTTGTTGTGGCCGAATTTTCAAGTAACGTAAGTGACATACATGACATACATAATGCCAGAGGAACAATGTTTATCAGGACGCAAAAAGTCTGGGGAGTCTGAACAACATGGGGGGGGGGGGGGGAGGCCCCGCCCTAGGCACTCTGTGGCTACGCGACTGACTTCAAAGTATCTGCAGTCTTTAATCCTACCGCATCCGACTTACCAGGGAGGTGTAACTAGATCACACCTCCCTGTTCGCACAAAGATGCTACCTCTCTAGCTACAAGACAGGATATCCGTTAAGAACGCATAATGAGGAAGTTCGACCACCGTTGCAATGCATTTACCAATAAAAGAATTGTCTACGAAGGAACCCAGTGAATATCCACACACTAAAAAATTAAATGAATTGTTAGATAATGGGCCAATCGTATAACGAAGGCTTAGGTAGGGGATCCTGCGTAGTATCCAGAAACAAAAAGGAGAGAGTTTCCATTTGATTTTAAATGATTGTACTTGATGATTTGGTTCCGCAAAAAGATGATCAAGTTTTAATTAATTCGGCCGGCCTAATATTAATCAATATCTACAGCTCACTCAAGTGCTCCTCGTCTGAAGTCTGATGCACGAGTGTCCTGCTTGCGGGCTCGGTCTTGGAAACCTCGTGAGAGCTCCGAAGACCTGCAGTCCCCTGATTGGTCAAAAGTTATGACGCACCCATATAAATAAGTATCATGATATAAATGACCAATGAGGAGGCTGCAAAGGGTGGAATCGGCCACGCCTTGAAAATTTGGGTTACAGTGTGCACGTGGAACTACGGCAATATGATATGTCACGTCCACTGGTAACATGTGACGGGAAACAGGAAGGGCCTGGGAATCTAGAACAAAGGAAGGGCGAGTTGCTCGTAAACAACAAGATGGCGTCTGCTAAAGGTCATGGACAGTGCACCATGCTACATGACAGAATCTTATGCAAGCGATTTGTCAGGTCTTTGGGGTTTTCACTTAGCCTACAACTGAGAGTTTCCACAGTTTAGCATTTTCATTTGTATGCCACCTTTGGGTAATTGTGGGCTCGGAATCTCTGCAAGTGCCCTTTACACACATCGCAAAACCGGCCTGCCCTTACGGCAAAACCAGGTTAATATCTGAGTTGAGTTTGAGTTTATTTCCACAGTTTAAATACAAAATGATACAACATTTAAACAAGGCGGTGAAGGAGGACTGAGAAAGTAAAGCTTATGCTAGTAGACCCCTTTACAAAAAGAAAAAACAAAAACAAAAAACAAAACCAAAAACAAATAAAAAAAACCCAAATCATAGTCCCATACACACATAATATGGACGACGAACAGTACTTTGGAGGTATTTTTTTCCCGCCAGTCGTTCCTTTAGCCCGCATGGGTACAGTTCACCCGGGAGGAAGTACATAGACGACAGAAAATAGCTCTATTGTGCCTGACCATCCCAAGGTGGAATAAAATGAAACCACACGGAAAAAACTAGAGTAGAGAACAAGTGAGAACGAATTACCCTAAAAGTTATAGTGGTGCCCAATTTGACTGGCATTGTTCTGTTAAGATCGCGCAAAATGTTGGTTCGTTATTAATTCAAAACTTTACATGCGAAAAAAGTGCATTATTTCATTTTTATCGTAATAAAGTTGTGAACATATAGAGGGTCCCGGTCCCACGAGAATGCCATCCTTGCAAGTAACGTACCCATCCCAACCATAGCCCTACCTCATAGAAATAAATTATCTGACCTTCTCGGGGCTTTGGAGCCCCTGTGACAATTTGCCCCCGGTTCATCGGAAGCATGGTGATAGAATGGACCCACCCCTACATGAATCATCCCCATAGTCCGGCGAAACATTTTTGAAATATTTACCATAATGACCCTTGAAAGTAGCAATTTGTACGCTATATATATACTACGCAAATTATCGGACGTTTTCGGGGCTGTGGTGCCCATGTACCAATTTTCCCCCGGTCAGCAGAAGCATAGTGATAGAACGAACTCACCCCTACATGAATCACCCCCGTTATCCCCAAACCATTTTCGAAATGTTTTCGAAAATGACCATTGAAAGTTCGAAGAAACCCTCCGACCGTCGAGATGGCACTTATCAACTTCCGTACAGCCGTTATTTGGTTCGCTCCACAGAGTTATTTATTGTTCGCTGTCCTTTGAGTAGGTTGCGGTGAGTTGCATTGGTACGTATCCGTATCTTTGTTCGGGGTGTCAACTCTCTGCACTTACGTGCGTGTATAGTGTCCGTATGCGTCACGGACCATGTCAGCTAGCATCAGACCAAAAAACCGAGTACGTAACCAGATTTTTCTGTCCTAGGACAGCTTCCCAAAAAAACTACGTTACCGGTACACTCGGTCAATCATTCTCGTTTGATTTCCGTTGCGAACTGCAGTGTCAGGGAGAAAAGTTGCAAGCAAAATCCACGTCAGGTCAATCAAAAATCTTGGCAAGCATTGACTGCCTTAGCAGATTCAGCGTGCAGACAGCCTTTTTCTATAAGTCCCCTCGACTCTCTGGCGAAGAGCCAAGGGGCGAAAACTAAACATTTACTCCCGGAGGAGTTCAACTCCCTTAGGCTTAAGGAGCTAGAGGAGCGTGCAGACAGAGTAACGGTAACGTTAGCCTAGGTTTCATGCCAACTGTACCACTAAGAAGAGTAACAGTGAGTTAGCAATTAGGCTAGGAGCTACTGTACAACTCTGTAGTACTGCAAGCACTGGTAAGGTCGGTAGCCGGTCGTTTTGCCCCCTGCCTGTTTGTAACATTTCCAAAAACAGTTCAGGTTTATTCTAAGTTACACCTTACTTAAACTGCATATGTTTTTTAAGTCATGTTAAACCACAGTTGCTGCTACATACAGCAGAGATATACTAATAGCTGGTCACCTGGTATCAACTAACTTACACTGTATCAGATTACACAACCCGTACTGGTATTTTGCAAGGACTAGAATCTTGTGTTCATTATTACAGTATTTGATAGACAGAGGTACAACAAGGTACAAATAATATAAAATTCACACAGGACACTAGGGCTGTGCATTTTCGGTTAATGCACTAACCGTTTAACCAATTTTATTAACCGGCGGTTAACCGTTTAACCGAAAATGACGTAATGTTCACACAACAACAAAAAGTCAACATTTCCAAAGAGCGCCATCACTTTTCACTTTTGTACAGGAAAGTGCAAGTCTAAAATGGCGCTGTAAGTCATGTTCGCACATGTAAGTATGCGGCAAAAATGTTGGTATTTTGCGCTGAGTTTATATCATCTTTTCACAGTAAAAACCCATCCCGCATTTACTGAAGCTTTCTGCAGACCACGTGCACTTTCTGACATTCCACCAACTGTTGTATTCCCGCCTGACCCTATGTTATATTGTCAGTTATTTCATGAAACACTCCCACACCGCTGTTTTGATGCAGCTTGCTTGCGATGCAGTGTTCAATACATGTACAGCGCTCACCTGTGTGTCATAGTAGCGATCTGTACAATTGCACTGTAAACGGCCCACCAGCCACAAACAGCACAACAAAGCCCTATTTTCCTGCATAAATTAAGGAATTCCCAGCATTCCTACCGTAAAGTTATTTACAGTAGGACTTATGGAATGTTATCATATGACGTCGTTACGAACGTAAACAATTACGCACGTGGTCCCATGCATGCAGTAGACTTGCGTGCGTATCCGTTTTTACCATTAAACAAGGGACCATGTTTTGCTCGGTGACATCATATGCACACAATCTATTGCAAAATTTGAATTGCCTCTGCATTGTGATTGGTTCAAATACGTTGATTCTGAGCCAGCCAATCACAACTCGCGCCATCGCCTATGGGATTTAGTGTGTGAAAATACCAGACCTCCGAACGAATTTCCCCATTGAGTTTGCGTTATGACGATCGCACTTCCCAGGCTTACATAGCCCGCCTGTGCAGCCGGCCAAGCCCCGTGCTAAATTCACCAAGAAACGGCGGCACAAATCTCTGCGTACTTGGATTTTTTCGGGGGTCTGACTGACGGTAAGGTTTGGACAAGAAGTGGCAAAATTACGGGGATATTTATATCAGAAAGAAACCATAAGGTAACGTTAATCGAGTCCATTTTTTGCTGTCCAAGACCGCTAAAAATTAGATCGTTATTTTTACGTGCATAGTAGGGTTGACTTCTACAGCACAGTACATTATCGCAACTACAACCCAGTCGGTTCAAAGAACTGCGTATGCGTATTCATAAAAGTCAACATGGAATGTTCCATTTTATATGATATTGGGCAAACAACAAAATGGCGGGAATTAACTGGTGCTAACGATCGTATTTTTACGGGTTAAATTTTTCCCAAATACTGCTACTAACAGTGAAAAATAATGAAATTTACGGAGGTGTAGCATGATAAAATATTTCGATTAGCTACAATGGGAAGACTTATTCAAATATACTTTTGTGCCCTAATCATGGTCTCGCGGAGGTTTTATTGCCATAGAAATACAGGGCTTGGTAACTTTTGTTACAGCTCCCTGCTTGTCTTGTGGCTTTCTTTTCACTTGGTAACCTCTCAAACATGCCGCTAATTTCTAAAGCTGTGCTTGGGTGTTGCTATTGAAGAGATTAGGAGACCAGCACACGAAGTTCTGCCAACGAAAGTAACAATGGGTGCGCCACTTGTCACTCATCATAATGTACTTAATTCGGGGAGCTGCCGCGGAATTAATCTGTTCAATCGAACAGCCGATTTTAAAACTCTTTTTACAGTTATTGTTCGAGCGATAATTTGTGAGAAACTGACACTGTTTGTTGCGCGATGTTTGTGTAACAGTTTACCAACAAAGCCACCCCGCGGCGACTGAGTTATTGGCAATACAAAAATGGTTAATCTATGAAGAGGAATGACGCACGAGTAACCGACGAGTCGGTCGGTTAACCGATTAAACGTCACAGCCCTACAGGATACCTACCTTTTCAAAGGTTGGACATTGTGTTGTGCCTAATAATCAATATTCAGAATAGCTAAGATAGCCTTTTCTGTCCAAAAAATATTTGATGGACAACCTACAGTAGATATGGGAGGCAAGGTTCAAGTTTGAGTGACCATTCAAAGTGGGCATGACACCCCTACAATAACTTTTGTGCATTGCAAGATTTGATAGAGTATTTTACAAATTCAATCGCTCACCCCAGTTAAAACCGGTACAATTTAGCCCAAATGATATCTGTTAAAAGAAAAAAGTCCAAAATCCAATTTCGAAAAATGCCGCAAAGGTCATCTGACTATTATAACCCATTGACGGTACAAACCCTGCCCTATTTAGGAACTGGCATCTACATGTGGAACTCAAGTGTCACTCGGTATTTATCTTAGCAACTTCATAAAAAGGATGAGGAATACTCGTCCAACGAATAGAGCGCAAGGCGGGAACGAACAATGTTGGGGATCATCAGAGCATACCATTGGCCAATACAAGGCCATAGCCTGCAAGGGGCAGGGGGGCAACTGCCCCCCTGAGATTTCCAGATTGTTACTAAAAGGCACACAAACAAAACTATATGCTCTCTTTCCGTTGCATTTTTTAATTTGCTCGAACTATTTCTTCTGATTTCCTAGATCACTGCGTAGACTGTAAAGTGTAATAAAAATGCTGGCTTGTTTGGTAGAAATAGCGCCCAGACCACACGTTTAAATACTGTGCATACGTAACCGATCAAATTTGCCTAGCAAGTGCAAAATACAGTTGCTGCAGCGCTCTGGATACCTTTAAGGGCGGTAAATCCTAAGGAATGAACGCGTGCGGTATGTATACAGTACACGCTTGAATTTAATTCATTAGCATAGTTTTCCTGTCCTGTACTGTACCGGTTACAATGGCGAGTAACAGTGGCACTTCAGCTGAAGAACTGCCCACCAAAAAACAATGTGTCTGACAATCGTTAATGAAGTTCTTCAAGACACCTGGAAATCTCGAACAAGAGTCATTGACCACGTTGTTCAAGAAATGAAATCCAGGTTTTCCCAGGAAAGTTTCTCACTCACTGGTGTCAGCAGAGTACTTGGTCCCTTGTAACCTGGAGCTCACTAATTTTGATCATATTGTAGACATTAAAAGTTACTGTGGAAAGTTTGTTCCTGTTAATAAGGAAATGCAAAATTTGGACATTGAAATTGAAAGATAAATCATTCTTCACTGGGATTTGGAAGAAAAACCAAGCACTGCATTAGAAGCTCTGAAGAAAGCAAGTTTCGAGTATTTTCCAGCAATTGCTCGCATACTTACAATTTTCCTGACCACACCTGTAGGGAGTGTTTCCTGTGAACGATCATTCTCCTCGCTCCGCCATTTGAAACTTTGGACAAGAGCAAGGGTAGCACAGGATAGATTAAGTGGCCTTGCACTGCTCTTAATCCATTGTAAATTAGGGGTGTACGGGATTTCAAATCCGGCCGGAATTCCGGCCGGATTTTGGGATTTTTCCAAATCCGGCATCTGGCCGGATTTTGTCTTGAATCCGGCCGGATTTGCCGGATTTGTGGGTAAGCTATAAATTACAATTTAATTTACTACAGGACTTAATAAAATGTCATAAAATGCTAAAGACTAAGATGGGAGAGTGCTACTAATATTTCAAGATATAGCTATAGGGTGTTATCAGCAGTTGTAAACTTTCTAATTTGATAAAGGGACTAAGTCACCCCCCCATTCAGTACTTAATGTATGTTGTAAAGTTACTCATAAAAGGTCAGAGTGATTTAAAATATTTTGTGAAGCAGTGTCAATCAATCAACCCACAGCCTATCAAATCCAGAAATAGTGTATTTTCTCTGGTGCTCTTTTCAAGTTGATGTACAGAAGTTCGTTGCTGGATTTATAGTGATTCTGGGCAATATATTAAAAAACCATCAGAAAAGAGGTCAGATATCAAATTTTCTGAGCCAAAATGCAATCGCGGAGTTGATGGAATCAACAAAACTTACAGTGCCTGGTTTCAGAGTCCATGAATCCGCTACTCACCTCCTATTTACATATGTAATTCTGAAACTTGCCTGCAAGCACTTTCTGGCAATGAGTCATTAGGCACAAATGCACTCTCAAGAAGTAGAGGGCTACATGGTAGCTCTTCTTCTCTCCTCTTGCCGGTCTTCAAGCTCGGACTTGTCCAGACACAGTGGAGTGATAGCTACTAGGTGTACGAGGTGTGTACCAAGGAACATGTGCACTACCAAAACTCAACTGGCAAGTTGCAAGTAGAGAGGAAGAGTTACCACATTGCCCTCTAGTTTAGAGGGTGCTATCTCGGTGCCAAATGACTGATGCCAGATGCTGCTTGCAGGCAAGCTGGGGAATTACATAAATAGGAGGTGTAGGTCGACCAAGAAGGGTTTCATTCAGTAATACCAAAGTTAAAAAAAATCCTCTAGTGTCCGAAATCAGTCTTGACATGGTGATGGGAATCAAGATTTTGTTAAAGTATTTTTTTACTGAGGCCTTTTAGCTGTTTTTCTAGCAAATCTTCCAATCATGTTAAAATCCTTACTTGCCAACTAAAATAGTGCAAGTAATGGTGGCAGCATAAATAGTGTCAGTGATTCCTTGACTATTAAATTTAGCTTTGCAATTAACGGATAAAAAAAACGATGAAATATATTGCCAATGACTGATAGGCCTACAGTACATCGAGAAAATTTCACATACTTAGCACAGTCCTGCATCCTATAGTATGGTCCTTTGACAGTTAGGCAACTTCCTGAGATGATGCCTACCTATGTAATTGGCCATCAACAAATACATATCCCCTTCACTGCAGTTACTAGCATGATTACCCCCACTTTGCATGTACAGTATAGCATAGGATTATACAGAAATCTTCTAAACCAAAACTTCAAACATGCATTGAATCACCTTATAAATTGGTTACTTTTATAATTGTAATTGACTCCTTTTCAATTTGGATATTGACTGTCAATATTTTCATAATTTAGTCCCTTAATTTGCATGGACAGACATTCATGCAATCATTTCAACATGTTGCATGTCGGGCTTTAAAAGTGTCAGCTAAGTGTTCAAAATACATCTTGATTTTATCCCTCGCTGAACTCAACCCTTGGGCATCTCATTCCGGGTTGGTACTGTATGTATGAAGTAACATTTTGTTAATTAGCCCAACCATTCATGAAACAAGCAACATCACAAAACCAAAATTAGACATGAACAATACCAAAACTCTGCTCACAAATAAAACATAACACAGCTCCTGACCACCGCTATTTGCTGATGGTGGCTAACTGGCTAATACAGATATAGAGGTCAAAAGACCTGCATCCACTGAGGCTCGTAAGGTCCCCACCAGTAGGTTCCTGTTCTTTCATTTGACTAAATCCGGCTGGAAGTCCGGCCGGAATTTCAGTTGAAATCCGGCAAATCTGGTTCCGGCCGGATTTTAAAATTCCAAATCCGGTGCACCCCTAATCGTAATAGTGACTAAGTTCCTAGTCCTGAAGTTATAGGACAAAAAAAGTAACTGGTGGCCACTGGCTGCTTAGAATGTTTTTTGTTCAACTATAGGCCACTGTTGGAAGAACATACAGTAAGACACTAAGCTACGTTTCATTAAATAGTCCATATTTATAAGACTACCTTGTTTCATGTACCTTGATTAATAGGCCATAGGATTAATGATAGGCCAAGTTTACTCCAAGTGTTTTTCTAGGAGTAATGTTGACACTCTGTGAATGTGACCCACAGCTGTTTTAGTATCGAACTGTAGGAGTCCCCAAACACAGTGCTAGTCCATTTCATTCCGCTCCCGGAGGTGTAAACAATTTAAAGATGATATGACAATCAAACCATATGCCGACCATTGGATGACGTCACAGCATACCCTTGTCATGTCTTCCATTGTGAAATGATTCGATCACTTTATCGATTATATTAAATTGTCGCAAGTGTATTAAATCCTTTTCGCATTATTGATGGTGTATTGAGTAGATTTGCAGTCAAAGGTCAGACAGTACATTGCTTGCTGTGACGTTATCCACAATCTGGCATTAGTTCTAATGCATAAGAGTGTTCTCATTAGGCTCCCAAACCCAAGAGTCCCTGAACCCTCAACTTTTTTTTTCAAGAGTCCCATCATATTTCTGAGGGTCCCATATTTTTTGGAAGAGTCCCAAGTGAAGCATCAACAAAAATGCAGTAATCAACCCTTACAAAAAAGGTGGCCGAATTCCTTGGGTTCACCCAAGGCATTTCTTGGGTATTCTTGGGCAAAACTTGCCCAAGAAATAGACCATGTCAGTGACACACATGTCACTGGCATGCCATGTTCTTCCAAGAATCACCCAAGTCTG
Organism: Holothuria scabra; assembly: GCA_037179385.1. Classification (NCBI taxonomy): domain Eukaryota; kingdom Metazoa; phylum Echinodermata; class Holothuroidea; order Aspidochirotida; family Holothuriidae; genus Holothuria; species Holothuria scabra. The sequence continues at coordinate 853,712 of CM074181.1, read as the reverse complement.
ACATGCACTGTGACACGGGTATTCATACCAGTGGTTTGGCTTGTATTTTCTTGGGTTTACCCATGTCCACAGTTAGAAATACTAAGCTATTGTTTGAGATTTAATCCCATGTCTGACATGGTCTATTAAGTTATAAAAGACAATAGTAACACTCATTAGACTTGGGTACAACCCATGTCACTCTTCCCACATTGACTTGGTCTGCACTCTTGTGTTTTCTCTCCCTGCCATTGTTGTGACATGGGTTAAGAATTCATCAATACACCAGGCATGGTTTAAACCAAGAACCACCCATGTCAGACATGGGTTGACACAGTCTTGGGTTTTCATGGTTATGTCTTGGGCTAATCCTATGATGACAAGTTTTTTGGCTAAAAGACAAAAGAATGACATGGTCTGACCCATGTCACAGGGTTGAAAACCATGCCTGAACCAAGACTTCCCATGGCGACATGGGCGTATTTCGGCCACCTTTTTTGTAAGGGAATGACGCTCCGCAATTTCCTACTATTTAATTCCGACTATTTAATTTAACAATCGGCCTAATGCCTATTACCCATTATTAGAAAGAGGGAAGTCACATGTTACGCGTATCGTACCATATCATATTACCATAACCAGTTCAGGATGGAAGATACTGGGAATAGTTCCATTCGTCTCACGAACGGGATATCGTTTTTGTAGGTGTAATATTTTCGCTTCAAAAGTGGAGATACAAATCAACAGTTAATACAGTAGAATTGTTTGCAGTCTGTGTCATATGCCCTTTCATAATTTGGTTCTAAGGCCAACATCATGCTCTGTCTAGTTTTCATCCCCCAATCATGTCGGAACATTTGCATTCTTTTAATGTACTGCGTTGTAGTTGCGTTATATACTGTAGCTACTCTCCCGCTTTAACGAAAGAGCAATCATGAAAATCTTAGCAGTTCTGGACAACAAAACAATTGCACCCGATTGAAGTATCTTATGGTTCCTTTTGGATATAGATATCCCTGTATTTTTTTTAGCATTTCTTGCCCAAAACTTACGTCTTGTTTCAAAAGAATATGCAACTGAAATGCACCTAAGTCAGATCTCCGACAAATCCACGTAGGCAGAGATTTGTGATGCCGTTTCTAGGTGAATTTAGCACGGCGCTCGCCCGGCTTCGCTAGACGGCTATATAAGCATGTCAAGTGCTACCGTCGTAACACAAACTCTCGAGGCCGAGTATTTTCCCACACTAAATCACATAGGGGAAGGCGTGAATTGTGATTGGTTGACTAGAATCAACGCAAATGCACCAATCGCGATGCAGGGGCCAATTTAAATTTCGCAATGGAACCTATCCATATGATGTCACCAAGCAAAACATGATGGGTAAAAACGGACACACAAGTAAGTTTACTGCATGCATGGGCCAAGAAGTTTGCTGCATGAGACCACGTGCATCACTGTTTTCGTTTGCAATGACGTCGTATGACACATTGCATAAGCCCCACTGTAAACAACATTACGGACGGAATGCTGGGAATCGCTTAATTTATGCAAGATAATAACCACCGAACTTCACAAGGTTCTAGGTGCTACGTATGTGTACAAAACGTACACAGCTCAGACATGTATGCAAAGCTTGGGGATTTTGAAAAAAATGATGAAACACTGCAGCTAGATAGTCTGTAGGCTACTATGTGTTTTGTGCAGAACAGTTTGCACAGCAACTTACGCGGCCCTTTCTGCGAGACAGCAAGGAATGCACCTTAAATGCAATTCTAAATCTAATTCCAGGTAATACTACCGGGTTATATCGGAAAATATCAAACGATCATTCCCATTGCAGGGGTACAATTTATACGTTTGTGATTATCAGTGCATCCCGTTTTGGCGGGAAGTTAAAGGATTGAGTATTAACGGGAATTTTAACGAAACTAAATGTAAGTTTCAAGTACATTTAGCCAATTTTCCAGTTTTCAAATAATCGATGGTAATGATCGGTTGAATGGCAGAATTTTACCGAAGCAAATTATTTACCGACAACGGAATAATCGGCCTGATGCCGATTAATAACAGATGATCGGTCGAACAATCGGTCTAGTCGGAGAGTTTTCCTACAAGTTTTCCTACATGGATTTTGTGAAGTAACATCAACAATGAACATTTCAAAGCAACGGGTTCGTGTGAACTTTTCAACACAAAATTTTCTATGCCTTCTTCCCAAAATTTTACATTCCTTTAGCAAGCAAATCCTGTGCGTCCGTGGGACGCACAGGATTTTTTTTCAGCGTCTCGAGTCGAACTCGCACGTCAGGGACCCGGGAGCTTGGGTTAGTGAGAACCCTGCATAATGAGTCCCTATCAGTTTTTAATTTTCGGTATGCAAAAGATATGAGAACATCAATGCATGAAGCAATTAACATTTAAATTATGTTTATATGGCTTCCCATGTGCATAGAACACTGAGTATTGTACCATTCAAATGTCTCTAAAATGCTTCCATTTTTCGTGATTACAGTACCTGTTTAAAAGTTTAAACAGTAAAGAAAGTTCTTCTTTCTCCTAAGTGATTTACCAGAATAGTTTTCTTACTCCCCTGTCCCTGTTTTGAAAACAGCACATTTTTGGGAGTGGAAATGGTTATTCCCCCATCTGTTGGAAACATTTGGTAAAAAATTACCTGGGAAAATACACCACGTGCTAAGGGAGGTGGCACTTTACTTAGGCCTATTTGTTGAACTACAACACCCCTAGGGGTTTTGCCCAGGCTACGGCCTTGCAATATGTTTGTGCATGTTCATATCCCGTGGTAAAACAGGTCTGTTTTTGTGCAAGAAAGACACAGTCCAGGCGCTATACAGAACAGCTACAGGTATGAACATGTATGGACAATCTGTAACAAGTGCGTCCCCACTACAAGTGCGTCTTTACTCTGTGAGCTGCTTGTTGAATAATTAGCAGTCACCACGCAACGGAGCATAATTCACAATGTAGTCATTGTCAGGCTCGCTACTATCCTAACATCGGGGTTTGCAATGATGTACTCGCAAACATGTGTTACCATGAACATGATTCAATGATTGTGAGCTCCCAGGTACTTTTTTGCTAAGTGTGCCTTCAATGAGGTATGCATCTTGAGACGCCCTCACATAAGTTTTTTCACTTTAGGATTTCAAAAGGGCTGATTCTGGCCTGTAATCTGAAATTCACAACAGCGTGTTCCTGTGTTTATGGACACACTGTAATTTAATAGGGAAAACATTCGTTTTATGTCAAGATGTACCCAAACAATAAATTACTCTGGCCGTGTCACACCCACTTTAAATATTAATATAATTAATATAGTTAATATAATTAATCCTTCATTCACTTGTTTGGTATACATTTACAGTACTAATACTTTTTCAGTACTTCTAACCCTCATGTCAATATATGTTCATTGCACGGCTGGAAAAAACCGAAATTTCCCGGCAATGAAAGAGTTATTTCCTGTGTGATTGTAGTTATTTACTATCTAAGCGGAGCGCGACCATGGGTTCGCGCGAAGCGTACAGAAAAATTTTTGAAAAATGAAGCCTCTCAGATTGCAGGAAACGGCCCTTCCTGGCCCTGAAAGCCCCTGATGAATGAACGCCGTGGCCTGAAAATTATGTAGCCCATCGGGTTTTTTGATAGCTTTGGACACGATTTTGTTGAGTCCGACCTAATCATGAATTCAAGCACTGGGAATGAAACTTGTTTGTGCATTAACTGCTAATGTAAAACTTTCAAATTATGTAGATTTCGAACGAAATAAAGTTGAATTCCATTACCGAATCTCTCCTTCCTTCAAAGTTTGTCCTACTCTTCTGTCAAACAAACTAATTAACTTTCTAGCCAAGCAACTTGTCCATTGAGCACCGTCGCGTTCAGCTCAGCAACTACTACTGTTGTGTGCATACATGAAACACTCCTTCACAAACAGCAGCAAGTTACCGCTGCTACTACAGTACTACGTCGCTATCACGTTCTTTACTGTGCTGCACAAATGAAAGCAGACAGCCCAAATGTAGCTCTCTCATTGATCGCCCCGAATAGCCTGACAGAATGGCAATATGTTTGTTTAATACAGCTATGCAATGAGGATGGGACGAACTTTGTCACTGTGTTGTGTAAAATGTGTCCGTTACTCAGGCTTCACAAAGGGGTAAAACATAATCATTCAAGAAATCATTTAGGCCTACGATACGCATAAAGGCTAGGTCTATATACTTGGCATATTCTTGAACCAAACTTCTCCGCTATTCCCGCTAATGACTACCCGCTCTATTAAACGCTCACGATATTCACCTGCACCATCAAAAAACAATTACACATGTGGCCCGACTACTGATTTTTGAGCACCGATTTGTTGAAACAAAGGAGAATAACACGCCTCTTATTTTTAAGAACAGGGAGATTCCTTCATACTGTGGCTACATGCATTATCACTTCAGATGTACTACACACAGCGAATGTTCAACCACGTGCATTCATTCATCTGTTATAACTCAGTGTAGATTCGTCAGCCAGCTCGGCCGAAGAAAATGTCGCGCATTCTGATTGGTTGTTTTATCAGCACAGACTGTGTACAAAACATGCAGAATATACACAGTGTACGGTACTAATTGACCCACTCATGGCAGCATCACGCTGTTTCTCTTCGTAGTGCTTGGAAGTTGTAGTTTATCCCCGGGATATCCCAATTGAATTTGCTTGTATAAATGAACGAAAAACTTTTAAATATTCTCTGGTAGTTCAAGTTGGGGAGTGCAGAATGTGTTGAAATTTTTAGAATGAAAGCTAACAAGGAGCTTTTATTGACTTATTCTGGCAATACGATGATCAGCCCGACACCCATTTTAAAAGTCCTTTGAGCAAATTTCCCGCGAGTGGGTTGGATTTCCCGGCAATGAGCTTCCCGTATTGTAGGTTTTTTCCAGCCGTGGTTCATTGTTACTCATTTTGAGCAAACCATGCTACAGTATTTCAAAATAAGATGCAGTTCATCATGTTATAAAAAAGAGTAATAAATGTAATAACTCTGACCACTGTTTTTCCCTTTTCATAATTCTAACAAATGTAAACGTACTTAAATTGTGCATCCTTTCTTTTTATCAGAGGAACTTGTCCCTGAACTGGAAAAAACCCCTGTTTCATAAATTTAAAAGAAAATGGCAATAATAGAAATACTGAATGGTACTAGTTCACCAACATATTTTTAAGTCTGTTATAAATGATCAGGTTAAATTTCAGTCCTTGTCATAACCCTAACTCTGTATTTCTAGCCAGTAATGATTTTTTAAACAAATTTCATTTTTTTAGAAATTGATTTCCTCACTACTAAGAAAAGTATGCTGCCAGGCATATTGTACAATATACTTAGCTATATCATATCATTACAGTACTGTGTAAAGTCATTTGGCATTCTAGCGGCCAAATGTTGTCCTCTATTCCAGTCCACACTGTGCTGTACAATAACATTCCTCTGTTCTACAGTATTTTCAGAGAAAATGTTTTGACAGTCAGAAAACACAGCTTAATATCTGGACTCTTATTAGCCTAGATACACTAAGAACTCTGGAAAAGTCATCATTTCAGGCCATCTGAAGTGTCTAGCTGTGAAGAAAAGAAATTTCTGGTACGTGTCACTGTATGCACCAATTTGTGGTGATATTCTGCTTATACAGTAGTACAGTAGCTACGATTGTCCTCTATTTCCTTCATCAGGGAATGTCCCCTCAGTAGCAAACTGCCTTTTTTGAACCTATTTGATTTTATAATAACTGTGCATGCTGTTTCGATTGTGGTAAAAAAGTTGGTCTTCTAACATCAGTAATCTATTGTTCAAGTGAGGTACAGTATATCAAGTTTCCAAACCCACTGCTGGAGGTCTATTATTATCATTTCACCGAGCTTCTAGTCCACTAAGGTTGCAAAAAATTACTTTGGGCAGGATTGTAATCGAAATCCCCTCTGCATGCTCTGCAGACTGTGGCTAGGGTTTCTTGACTTGGATTAAATGTCTTTGCATGGAGTATTACTGTCTGTCAATCATCAAATTGTGTAATTGGGAGAGGAAGGAAATAAAGTGTATTTTTACCGTGACCAATTTGACATGTGTGTGTGACTTAATGTACTGTGCGCACTTGGCTGGACGGTAGGTATTTAAGTGATGCATGTGAAATTGGATAGGCAGAAGTGTGGAGAAAAATGCTTCATCTTAGCTGTATACTGTACCTCAAAATAAGGTGAATAGACAAGTGATGGTTCAGGACAGAAAAGTTGTGAAAAGTGGAGATCTAAATCAATCTGTGTTAGTAAAGAGGCTGTCAAAAATTTGTGTTGAAAATAATTTGCCATAAAGGCAAAGAAGAGTTACTGGCTTATAAGGTATGGAACCCTGATCTTGGGTGGTAGAGAAGATACTGTACTGTACATTCGCATTGCCTAGAACTTGTACAGTAATTGAGAGTTTAGCCCAGTTGACACTTTGAAGGTCCCAAACCAAACTGTTGTAGTCTTCCACATACTAAATCTTCAGTTCTCATGGTCTGTGTGCATTTCCTGCCCTCTGATCTGAAGATCTTGGCATTGAGTTGACACCTTTGTTGCTGTATGTTTTCTATTGTTTCTCTTGCCATAACTTCATGGAATGCACTCTGGAAAGGATCAATATACTGTACGTATCTGTCAGGATCATGAAGATGAATGCTTCAAGAATGAGGATTGCACTGAAAGCCAGTTAAATATGGACATGGCTTTCTGTATTTCAAACCAGCTTGCTATTTTTCATGTAAAGCCCCAAACCTGCTCAACGTACTGCATTGTAGTCAAGCACATACTGTACTGTAACCCAATGACCATCTAATTAAACGAAATACATCAGTTTTTGGCTTCGATTTTCATGATATGATTTGGAACATGACAACTAAACCAAGAGTAAATAGTCCTAGAGTGTGACCTTTCCTCCATTTGGGTACTGTAAAGCTGTGTACTGTTATGTAAAACCCATAGACATTGTGCATTGATGACATATTGGCATCACCCTTGGGGGCAAAACAAGGGAACACATGGTCCTATGTATAAGAATTTGCCCTGCACTTGTAGTAAGCAGTCTGCATTTGTTGGTGTTAGTTTGGTTTGCCCCTTAAGGAAGGCATACTTTATCCCATTGTGACATCACATGCACAAGGTATATACAAATCTAATACTGTATGCTGTTCTAATTCTCCCCTGTTTATGAAGGAAGCAAAATGGATGATGATGTGGTATTAAACATAGGTGATGTGGATGTGAAGTTGTCTGTGAGTGGAAACCACCTAAAGAAATCAGAGAAACAGAAGACCAAAAGAGGAAGTTACCACAACTCACCAAACTGGTCCCAAGTTTGTTCCGATTTGTCAAAATTGTTGGGAATAAACTACATTTTGAAATTATCATTTTCAGCTCCGGACTTTTTTTTGATCTGGGAAACCGTAAGTTTTACTTACCTCTTTAAATTATTTCCCATTGTTTTGCTGTTATAGTACAGTACCTGTTTTTTATTTTTATATTACTACTGTCATTTTGATGCCAAAATTCTTGAATTCAGGAGTACTGTACTGTGTTTAACTGCATTAACATTTGAGAAACATTTGAGGAACAGTAAATTGTAGGGAATTTTTGTTTTACTTGCCTAAATTTTTCCTTGCCAGAATAAAGTTTCTAGTGTGTAGACAGGGAATTGGAATCATCTCTACAAATAAAAGATGCTCAAGTTATCTTTGTGCATAACATTTCTTGTCAAGGTACTGTACATACTGTATTATACATGTATGCATGTGGTCATACACTTTTCCATGGAGTGCAGTACTGTTAGCTAATTTTTGCTGCCAATTACATGTTTTAGAAGTTTGCTACAAATTACAATAAGGGAAGGAGTACTATGTGAATGTGTAAATATTTGAATGCATGCAGTTAGAGGTCATGAAGGACATCATACACAGGGCAATCAAACTGCTTTGTACAAGGCCTGTATCCTTTGTATCAAGCTATCAACCATCATTAAGTAATGACCTTACACATGTACAGTATATTAGTGTCACCTTAAGAGACTTGCAAGGACAGGTGTACAGGAATTCCATTGTAGATCTCAATTGGTACAGTAACATATCTTTAAAAGGGAAAATGACAGTTCTCAAAGGTGATACACGGAAGCTTTAACAAGGAAGACATCGCTTGTTTTTGATGGAGGTCAAAAGTCTTCTAGTCAAAATTGAAAATCTTCATAACATGATATCCTTAAGTAGAAACTTGGATAGATTTCATACTTAATTGGTACTGTATGTGGATGCACATATTGGTGAGAAGATGACCCTTTCTATTTTTGGTGGAGGTCAAAGGTCATCTGTAGTCACAGTTGGTCAAAGTAAAAACCTTGTTGTCATGATGTCTCATGATACTGTAGTCCTGAACAAAGTGTTAAGTCCGACTTTGTATGAGTATGTGTTATGATTGGCAGATCAACCTTGTTGTCTTTTTGTTCAAATGTTATCTCGAATACTAGGGACCAAACTCTGAAAACTTTGTTAACAAAGTATCTCAGCTGAACAAATTGAGGTAGTTCTCATACTTCTGTAGGTACAGTATACAGTGTTGTTGAGAAGATCTCAAGTTTTGCATCTGGCGGCAGAAAAAGGTTATCTGAGGTCAAATTAGGAAAACTCGCATACATACATTTTACAGTACTGTACAATATCTCCAGGCAGGATGCATGGATAAACCATTGTATTGTATCCACATACAAGAAAATACTGTACTAGGGGGTGAGTGCTTACTGTAGCAAGTACTTTATATGGCTGCAATAAATGATAAGAACTTGAAGAAGCCTTTTGTTTTGGAAAGGTAAAATTTTTACAGGAATTACCTTTGGAAAGGTCAAATTTCATCTGGTGATACCAGCAAAGGTTATCAAAAGCAGAAGTCCAAGAAAATACCCAAGATGTCTTTGGTTGTCAACAAAGATCAAATGAACACTTCTCCAAAATTTCCAAACATTCGTATGAGCCCAAAACTGTTTTTTCCAACATGCAAAGAAAGCAATCCACCAGTGACTAAAATCCTAGGAATTCATGAAATTATCACAAATAGAACATACCATGATGAAATGTTCCTTCTCACTTTTGGTTACATTCTCCTTCTCGGCCTGATTACATCTTGTTGCTTCAGGGAGGAAATGAGGCTCATGACATGCACACTTGATATAGTCACATTTAACATCTGATTAATTGATTGGCAGTAAGAAATATATAGAAACACAAAAAGTTACAAAACAATTTGAGCAAGCTAACAAGCCAGTCAAGCATGTGTTAATTGCTTTTCACGCAGTGTGAACACCATGAAAGCACAGCTCATTTGAGAGGACAGATCATGTAACAAACTCAGGTATTGGTTACACCCCATGCTGCCTTTGATCTATTGGGGTGATAATGCTGCTTTCTCAAGAAGCAATGTCACTGCGTACTGTATGTTGTATCATGAATTTTTCCTTCCGTTTTATTATTTTCTTTTATCTAGGGGCTGGCATTAGTTTTGGTGATACTTTATGCTGTGGCAATTGCACAAATGAATGACTGGAGGAGACATTGTGCTATGTGTGTTGGAATTACAGTCAACAGTATTTCACTGTTCATTTTCTTCATTGCTTCACTTTTTGCAATCTTAGATCTTGGATCCAAGATGTTCCGTGCTGATGTCATGAAAGGATTGGTTAGTAATGCTTGAGGATTCTTAATTTTGTATTGGTCAATTTAATCACACTATCCTCTTGCATACATGCAACACTGTATAGTGTTTGGTCTGTAGTATTGAAGTAGATAGCTTCTAAGATGCTGTAACAAACCAACTGTAAGGAATGAAAATAAAATGTATTTCCAATAAATGACCCACCAAGTGCTCTGATGGGCAAGTTTAATACCTCCTTGGCTGAATGGTGCAAGAGATTTGCAAGCTCTCCCTTGATGCCCCTATGCTTTATGCAAAAGACAATGGAATCATCTCCATAAACTGTTGTGGCTATGTGTTCAATGCCCCAATACCTGCAGGGATTTTTCCCATTTACAAAGATAGTTAACCCCAGACAAACAGTATTTAGGGGTTTTGTCAGAAACATAAAAACGAGTGGGGGATTTATTACTGCTAAATCTACAGTCCACATTGCTGCTGTCCTAGGCTAAAGTTACAGTTGGCAAAAGGGACAAAAGCCTGCTTCATTGCCCCTGTAAGGTGCCACTTGAAGGGTTTGCATGGGGGACAAAAGCCTGCTTCCACACCCCTGTAAGGTGTCACTTGGAGGGTTTTAAAGGCCATTTATGTAAGTTCAAATGTTGAAGATATTTGCAATTTCCTAATTTTTCTGGAAATGAAAAGTGTGATGGTGGGGGTGAGGCGGGGGGGGGGGGGGAGGGTGGGGATTTTGCCAGCCTTATTCTGGAAAAGGCAGGGGGTGGGGAAACATTGGTATCAATTTCATAAAAGGCATTCACAACACTTTTGAAGTACAGTAATAAACTGTCAGATATTACAGGTACAGTACTATATGATGCCCCCCCCCAAAAAAAACAAAACAAATTTGATCCAAATTGTTAAATTGGTTGCCACCCTACGTGAAGTTGTTATTCATAAGCCAAAGGCTTCTCCCACATATGTGGTTGTTAAGCGTCGTAAAACAACTGCCCTTCAAGGCCTGATTATTGGTTTCGATTGGTTTCGGTGTGTGTTTGTGACATGTTGCTTGTTAACACGATATCTCAAGATAGGAATGTCTGACAGTTTTTAAGCTTAGTGTATAGATTCACCATATTGAGAGGAAGAATCCTTCTGTTTTTGGTGGAGGTTGAAGGTCATTTGGGGTCACCAGGGGTAAAAGTCTGAAAACATTGTTAACACTATATCTCAAGGTATGAAACTTGAATGGATTTCATATTTGATATGTGGATGTGTTATGGTTAGGAGATGGTGCCTTTTGTTTTTGGCATAGGTCAAAGGTCATCTAGGGTCAGTGGGGTTCAAAGTTAGGAAATCTGGTTAAAAATGATATCTCAAGCTAGGAAGCTTAGATAGGTTTCGTATTTGGGTATATGGATGCGTTATGGTCAGGAGATGGTCCCTATTGTTTTTGGTGGAGGTCGAAGGTCATCTGGAGTCACAGAGGGTCAAAGTCTGAAAATCTAGTTAACACCATATCTCAAGCTTAGAAACTCTGATAAACTTCACATTTGGGTATGTGGATGCCTTTTGGTCAGAAGATGGCCCCTTTTGTTTTGACACGGGTCAAAGGTCATCTGGGGTCAGCAGGGTTCAAAGTCAGGAAATCTGGTTAACACGATATCTCAAGATAGGAAGCTAAGATAGGTGTCATATTTGGGTATATGGATGCATTATGGTCAGGAGATGGTCCCTATTGTTTTTGGTGGAGGTCAAAGTTCATCTGGGGTCACAGAGGATCAAAGTCTGAAAATCTTGATAACACGATATCTCAAGATAGGAAGCTTGGATAGATTTTATATTTGGGTATGTGGATGCATTATGATCAGGAGATGGTCCCTATTGTTTTTGGCAGAGGTCAAAGGTCATCTAAGGTCACAGAGGATCAAAGTCTGAAAATCTTGATAACACGATATCTCAAGATAGGAAGCTTGGATAGATTTTATATTTGGGTAGGTGGATGCATTATGATCAGGAGATGGTCCCTATTGTTTTTGGCAGAGGTCAAAGGTCATCTGGGGTCACAGAGGATCAAAGTCTGAAAATCTTGATAACACGATATCTCAAGATAGGAAGCTTGGATAGATTTTATATTTGGGTATGTGGATGCATTATGATCAGGAGATGGTCCCTATTGTTTTTGGCAGAGGTCAAAGGTCATCTGGGGTCAGCAGGGGTCAAAGTCTGAAACCTTTTTAAATGTGATCTTTCAAGCTGACAGCTGTCAGTCTCTGTCTGGCCTATATGTTTGTCTGTCCCTCTATTTATTTCTTTTATGGAGGTCAAAATGTCATCTCGAATAACAAAATTATTTTTTTAACAAGCTAGTATAACATTTGACTGTGAAGATAATGGTGCATGATGGCAGGCACTGTTTGAAATGGAACATTTATGTATCATCGAAACTTCAATGCATTTTTGCATTCTGGTTATTATTATTATTATTATAAATATTACTATGATATCACTAAGCAAGTGTGCAAAGTGGCAGAAGGACTAAGATTTCAAAATTCCAATGGTACAGTAGTCATAATTGAAGTTTATGTTCGTATATTTGGGGTCTATTTATCAGCTTCCCATTGCTTTTAAAAAGAGTGAACAACAATTAAAAAATGTTTTTTTCTTTACAGAAATTCGTCATGCACTCAGTCATTCTTTTGTTGCAGCTGGCTTCCTTAATACTTGAATTCACTGAGATAGTGGGTTCTTTTATGCAAGGTTTTACAATTGTAAGTTGTACTTTTTTATAACTATACAGTATCCTGTTTAAAGGTAGTGTGATATGTCAGCTAAATGACATGATTTCACTTGGCAGTTAGAGGGTGAACATTTCTAAGGCAAAATCTGGTGGAAGTTGGAATTATTTCAATATCTTTTATGGTTCTTTAAATACCTCATAAAAAATTATTCTTATGCAAAAATAATGATGTGGAGTGTTGCACAATGTTGACATTTCTTTTTAAACTTTTGCAAATTATCTCTTGATTACTCATTAGGAAGTTTATGGTTTGGTAATGGATACTGATGTTTTGCAAGGACACAATTTATACTACCAAAATAGAACCCTCAGGACAAAACTAATGTTAAAATGAAGATTGTTAAAAAAAGCATAACTTTAGCCATTTATGGCATGTCGCTCTAAATCAGATATTTCCCTGTAAAATATTCAATTTTTGACAGATTTAGATCGAAATTGATTTAAAAGAAAAGATTGTGGCTTTTTTGTGGTTTTTAAAGCTCTTTCAAATGCCAAATCTGTCATTTTCATGTCAAACTCCCTTTAAAAATCTGTGACCATAAAAGAGCAGGGCTAGGTGACTTTAATCTATCCTACTTAATTTCATCCTTCAAAGCACTAGCAAAACAAATATTAAATTGAATATTACAAATTTTACAGGGCAGTACTGTTTTTTGATTCCTTGCCGAAGGCAGGTAAGGAATCTCTGCGTTGGTGATGTGTGTATGGGTGTGTATGTGTGTGTGACGCCTTTTGCTTGTTTACACGATATCTCAAGAAGGGTTAGTGTGACTAATCTCATCTTTGGTGTATGGGTTGGCCATATTGAGTAGATGATCCCTATCGTTTTTGGTGGAGGTCAAAGGTCATTTGGGGTCACGAGAGGTCAAAAGGTCAAAATATTTTAAACATGATATCTCAGGAACGCTACATGTGACTATGGTCTTATTTGGTGTGTGGGTTGACCATATTGAGTAGATGACCCCAATTGTTTTTGGTGTAGGTCAAAGATCATTTGTGGTCATGAGAGGTCAAAAGGTCAAAACCTCTTAAACACTATATCTCAAGAACAATATATGTGACTATGCTCATATTCAGTGTGTAGGTTGATCATATGGAGTAGGTGATCCCTATTGATTTTCATGGAGGTCAAAGGTCATGTTGGCGTCATTAGAGGTCAAAAGGTCGAAACGTCTTAAACATGATATCTCAAGAACGGTACGTGTGATTATGCTCATATTTGGTATGTTGGTTGGTCTTGTTGAGTAGATGATCCATATTGATTTTCTTGGAGGTCAAAGATCATTTGGGGTCATGAGAGGTCAAATGGTAAATTCATTAGAAAAAGCTTGTTTTCACAGTATCTCAAAATTTGTAAGTGCAACTAATCTCATGTTTAGTGTGTGTGTTGGCCATATTGAGTAACTTGATCCTTATTCTTTTTGGTGGAGGTCAAAGGTCATTTGGCATCAAGAGAGGTCAAAAGGTCAAAACCTTGTAAACACGGTATCTCAAGAATGGTACATGTGACTATGCTCATATTTGGTGTGTAGGTTGTTTATATTGAGTAGATGATCCCTATTGATTTTCCTTTAGGTCAAAGGTCAATTGAGTTCAAATGGTAAATGCCTTAGAGATAGCTTGTTTACACAATATTTCAAGAAGGGTAAGTGTGACAAATCTCATATTTGGTGTGTTTATTGGTCATATTGAACAGATGATCCCTATTCTTGGGGGAGGTCAAAGGTCATTTGGGGTCAGAGAGGTCAAAGTTTCAACATCATGTTTACACAGTTTCTCATGGTTGGAGTCTTGGATACTACAAAATTTCACACAAAGTATGTGGATGTGATATAGTGAGCAGAACCCCAGTTCTAGGTGGTCAAAGGTCATCCATGGTCTCAATGCGGGAAGCTTGGATGCTTTCCATGTATACTTTGCGGATACTTATGGAGCACTGTCAATTTGAAAAAAAAGCTTACATTTCAGCAGCAAGGAATCACTAAGCCTTTTGGCTTTCTGGTTCTCAGTTATATCTACAGTACCATTATCTGCTTGCACAATTTTGATATACACCTCACGTTTTAAAGGCTTGAGTTGGACTCCTGGCAGGGTCAAACTGAAGACTTTAAAAGTGCACATTCTGCTTGGTGCTCAGCATAAGCAATGAAGTAGGGAAACCAAGCCAATGAGCTACAACTTAAAAAAAGGCCTGTGGCCAGCCAGACATAAATCAATTGGTGAGAAACCGAGTCATTGCTATGACCCAGCCAGAAGTTGAATTCCAGACTTTCTGACTGGTCTGACACAGGTAAAAAAAACACTTACTGCTGTAAAATTATTTCACAAGACTTAATAAGCATATAGAGTATAACTTTTGACGAAGGTTAAAGTTCAAAGTGCTGTAGGCATAAACGGCCCTATAAAATTCCCTGTAGTTTCTGTTCAGAAACAAAAGGCAAACCAACAGAAACCCAACTCAATCAAAATCTTCTTCTGATAACCTTATATGACCAAAGACTCTTAAAATGGAATCTACTGCCATTGTACGTGATGCTCAGCATACAGTAAGCAGTAGAAAGGAAAACAAGCCAGTGAGCCACAACTGGAAAAAAGGCCATTGCTGGCTTGACTTGAACCAACAGGTTGGAAACTGGGCCATAAAACTCTGACTGACTGATAACCTTAAAGGAATGTACAGAACTAGAGTTGAAAACCCACTTAGGTGGACTATATCACTCAATCTTAATGATCTGAGAGAAACTGAACTTTCTCAGGTTTACAGACAAATTTTTTACTGCAGACCCTAGAGTTCGAACATGTTGACTGATAGAGCATTATTTACTCATGTATATTCAGCACTTACTGACCACAGTCATGGGGTGGTGTATACTTACCCACACCCATCATAGGTGTGTGAATAATCAACCATTGACCAAATCTGTTTAGGAATTTAGGCGTTGTACACAACAAAAACTGTTTTTTCTTCCTTATGACAGAATAAATTCATTCATTCACTGAATGATGGAACATTTTATCCAATCTTTCAAGTTTTGATATTGATGATAGTGTACTATTGTACTCATGAACAATCATTATTTGTGTTATAACAGGGCTGGAATGAATCAAAGGCCACGAAGGCCATGGCCTTGGTACTTTTGACAATGGCCTTGTTGCCCTATAAATTTAATTACAATCAAGGCCATTTGGCCTCAATCCCTCAATGCCCTGCTTGAGAGATTACATTGTTTTCAGTACAAAATCACTTGTTTGCCTTGTTGCCCTCTCATTTACCATGACAAGCCCTTAAAACTGATGGGAAAATGGCCTTGCCCTGCTGGAACCTTAATTCTAGCCCTGTAAAAACAGTTTCTGTACTGTACTGCAATCAAACAGTACAAGTAGGGAGAATAAAGACTCCCTTATTTGCACTGTCAGTGTAATGTGATGATAGATCTTACTAAAGTACAGTACTTGTTGGTTGCACAAAGTTATACTGTGTACAGTATGCAATATGTCGTTACATGAAAGCGATCCTCTATGAAGACCTACCCTGACTTTCGCACTTTTTGCCAGAAAAGTGCTGTTACAGCAAGCCTCAGCGGGCTTCCTTTAGTTGGCAAACATTGCATGAGAGCAACCTCTCTGACTGCCACGCAAACAAAGGGTTCTCTGTTAACTTACACATTGGGCAATCTCCCAGCCTGATATCACCTTGACCTATACAAGCAAAGCCACTGTTCATTTTGGAGAGCAGGCTCATGACTTTTAATGAGTGTTAAAGTCCTCAAGGGCCCTGTGGTTATTGACTATTTGGATTAGAAGGTTCCACAAAGACATGACAGTGGGGAATGGTAATTAATTCCATCCGCAAATGCATAGAGGTCCGTTTTGCCTAATGTGTTTGGTTTGCTATGTACAGTATCTGTAGCTGGTAAATCATCAATTTATTAACTCATTACTTTTGTTTTTGCAGTTCTTCATAATTGTAGAGTGTGTGGTTATTTTTGGGAACATTAAAATAAGTGAAAGCGAATATGCTATTGCCAGCCAACAGAGACTGCTAGCCAACACTGGCAAAAGAAGAAAGTTAAAAAGGCGAGGGGAGCGTAAAGGATACTACTACAGACGTTTACATCATCATTCCAGCATACATTGAGATCAGAAAGATGGTATGGCGAAATTTGTAAGCAACTCTGTTTATTGGATTTATTTAAACTAGGTTGTCAGCAGCTTAGGAAACATTCATGATATCTTGAGAAGGATGAGACGACTTGAAAATGCTATGACATGTTTTTTTTTGAAAAAGAGATCAGAAGTGAAAATGTGAGTGTTTCAAAGAAGTAGTTTGCCACAAACTTTGAGTGAAAGTGTCATCAATCCATCTGATCAATTTCTAAGTTGACTAACTGAATGGTCAAGTGGAGAGAGCATCTGATATGCAGGTGGGTGGTCTGGAATTCAACAGCTAGCTGAGTCATACTGTAAACTTTGAAAATGTAACCAGCCATTGTGCCTGGTGCTCAGCATGAGGAATGGGGTAGGGAAAATAAGCAAGTAAGCCAAAAATGGAAAAGGACTGCGGCCTGCCCAACATAAACCAGTTGGTTAGAAAATGAGCCGTAAAAACTCCATCTAACTAACCATCTACCTCAACGTTGGTACCCAGCTGTGAAAATTACTGAAAGCAATAATTAATGACATAAAATGTAAAAAAAGATGAAAAGATAAATTGTTATTTCAATTCCTGGCACAAATGTGGGATAAGAAAGGTCAGAGAGCATGATACGTAAAGAGTGGTAAGACTTACAGTGTACCTAGAAAAATGTAAGCTTGTCAGCCTGCATTCAAATGTGAAAAATGTTGAAATGTTTTTTATCCATAAGGGCTGTTAATGTAAATATTTAATTTAAATAATAAAGAGTGAAGACATAAAAACTTTATAAAAAAATTGCCTGTGAGGTCCCTGTGGAAGGCATGTAGTATTTGACTTACTAATGGATGTCAACTTTATTATACATCAATCATGGTAACTATCATTGTGTGGTCTAGCAGTAGAGCATCGGCCTCTCACCTGGAAGGCCTTGCTTCAATTCCCACGTAGCCAGGGTTGTGTCATGGGGAGGGTTTTGGTGTCGGGGGGGGGGGGTTGGGGCACGACATGAGGGGCAAGTCAAAGGACACAGAGAAAAAAAACACTATTTTAGGTGTTTTTTGCATAACAAGGTTGGGTCATGGGGGGGTTCAAACAACCCAAACCACCCCTGTGGCTAGGCCACTGCGTAGAGTCATACCAAAGACTCTAAAAATGGGACCTATTGCTGTTGTGCGTGATGCTCCGCATTAGCAACGGAGTACAGAAAAAAAGCCAGTGGGTGGCTTGAATTGAACCAATAGGCTGGAAACTGGGCCGTAAAACTCCATCTAATTAACTAACTCATTAAAATAAACTAATTGTATCCATGCAGCATTTTGCATCTGTACTGAGATGTTGCATTTTTATTAGATCTTGGAGATGTTTGGGAGCAGTTCTAGCATCCCAGACAGAAGAAAGAAGTGTTCATTATTCCCAGTGGTAGTCTTGCTTGTCTCCAGCAATTTGAGTGTCACAATACAATGATCAACTAGGATTTAGTGACCTGGGGCCTGTTCCACAAAGAGTTACGCACGATCTTAAGTTTGATTTACTGTTGGCTTAAGTATGGTGAATCAAACTTAAGATCGTGCGTAACTCTTTGTGGAACAGGCCCCAGTTCTTTAAGTAACATTGAATAGCAATACTCTTATGTTGAATGTTTTGATTTAGAAATTATTTTGTTGACAGTGGCCACTGCACAAACACCTCTGTCATTTAAGGTCATTAGAAATGTATTTTCTTTTTACTTCATTTGCTAGCTACTTGCCAAACTATTTTCTTTTCAATTGTGTTGCTATTTTTTTTCAGGAATAAACTTTTTAATGGTACCACCTACCATATTGCTCACAGAGCACAACCAATTCCTCTATGTTCATGCAATCTGTGTACATCATATATTGAAAGAATAGTTACACTTTTTACAATGGTTACATTACTTTGTGTCTAAGTAAAAACAACAGATATTAGTTACCATGGTTACATTACTTTGTGTCTAAGTAAGTAAAAACAACAGATATTAGTTACCATGGTTACATTACTTTGTGTCTAAGTAAGTAAAAGCAACAGATATTAGTTACCATGGTTACATTACTTTGTGTCTAAGTAAGTAAAAACAACAGATATTAGCATGTGACATCTAGACTTACTCTGACCTGTGGAGGTAAGTTATAACCTTATGAGACTAGTTGCCTTCACAGCAGTGCTTCAAACTTCAGGGTTGAGTCTTTAATGTGGGTAGGCCTATGGGAGTAATCTATAAAATCTGTTGCAGTAATTTTTATTTAAATACATACATGTTTTGAGATATTGTCACACTAGCCAGTGGAAGAACTTTCTTTAGGGCAAGGTAATGTGACTTGATCAGTGGTCAATTTCTTTGAGAATTAGAGAGCATGTGTTTGGCCAGGAGGCAAAAGACATTGTATTTTTCACATTAAAGAAGTGATGGTTGCTAAGTTATTTTTGCAAATGTTATGGTTAAACTCTTCAGTTGTCATGGAAACTTCGATTTTCTTTGCATACAGCACTTTGGTTGCTAGGCACAGATACCTACTGACTGAGAATCTTTACATTTTGTAGTTTAACTTTCAGATGTTAGAGGCTTGGTGTCACACCTCTGCTAAATCAAGCATAAAGTAACTGTAAGATAATCTTGCTTAGTCTGACCATAAACAAAGGCTCTATAAGCAGATTTTTCCCAAGAAAATATCTTTAGATGAATTAGCTCCTAGAGTTGGATACAAGCAAAAGAAAAGTTTGGTAGTCTTTGGTTTGTGTCTTGGCTCTGCAAGCTAATTCACAATTTATGGAGTTACATTGTAATGCACAAAATGTGTCTAGGAAGCATGATCAAAGTATCTCTAAGTTTTGATGAAAAAATAACGCCTCAAGAGTTGATTGAAGTGTATTTGAGGATCTGTAACATACTGTAATGAATGGGTGTTTTTCTACACACTTGTCATACAGTGTAACAATGCAGACACCCAAGATATCAGCAGAGAAATATCTCTCACATCTTCAGAAGTTGTGAAATACCAAAATATTTGAATGAGACTGTAAAAATAGCATTAGGGAGAGAGATTTGAGAGAAGAAAGTGTGGAATGCTGAAGGGAAACAGCTGCCATTGGACTGTTGGACTTATTAGATGTCACTGATCTGCATATCTGGTTAATTAATTCTGCTTTTCTAAGTTTCAGTATATGGTGCACAATATTGTGTACCTAACTTGGTGTTACAGTATTATTGTAAAAATTGTTCTCTATGAATTTGATCATTTTTGAGCATGAAATGCATCAGGATATTAACAATAGATGAATGATCTTTTTATGCAAATATTAGCAATAATATGGAAACTTTGTCTCCTTACAGTAACATCCACAAAGTATTGAGATCCTGCAGTGTGGCTGCTCTAGCTAACAAATGTGTTACATTTACGGTGATATTTTTCTATTTTTGGCTAATGCTTGAAGGAATGTTAATATTCGACCATTCCGAGCTTTTTTTGTGAAAGACTGACGTTAAACTCACCACTAATAGGACCAAAAGTGTAACAAATTCTTGGATTCTTGAATTTTCGTGAAATTTTTACCACAATTATGGCGTTTTCTCTCCTTTTTTCTGATATCTTTAAAAGATTCTGGGCACGCTTAGGAATTTTCTGGAAAACCATACCATTTTTTGAAACTTTAGTGGCTTTTCGATTTTTTTCCAAATTCTTGCCTGAAGTTCCCACAAATTCCTGCCTGAATTTTAGATTTTGCGGATTTTCTTTTTTTTTTTTGGGGGGGGGGGGGGGGTAGTCTTCCCCCTGCCCTCAGCTCCATATGCCTCAGAATATAAATGGTAGTTCACTTCACTTTGAGTACAAGCAATATATTTGAAAAGACTTACATTTTGGTGATCAGAAACTTCATAAATGTGTAAAATGGAAATCCCCTGTGTTCCGTGTTCTCTGAATTGTAATGTGTACCATTTTGGATACTATTGTTTAAGCATGGTTAACACACAATTAACCAGTCTGTCACCTGACTTGACAGAAGCGTGAAGGTCATGGCACACTGACAAAGCAGAAAAGCTGTTATTTGGACAAAGCTTTGAAACTGCTTCAGTTATTATCTACTCAGACTAGTGATGATACAGAACCTTCTCATGACTCGGTTCTTTGGGTGTTGCACTCTTACAGCATGTTGGATTGAGTTTGCCGCAGAAGGAAAAGGTGAAATATTCGAAATAATGCAGGAATGATTGCTTGTATCGTTATTATTATTCATCAATTATTATCATCTTAATTATCGTTGTTATCATAATTATTATTGAACTTGCTTTTACATTTTATTCCAAACATTCCACAAAATAACGTCTCTTAGTATGTTTTCGTATCATGTCCTTCAATGTTTTGGATCATTAGTCCGAAAATGTTGCTATGGTGTCTTGAAATATGAAATCCTACACATTTTGGATATTCGCGATCATGCTTAGAATCGTCCATGCTTGGTAAACGCGTAAATATAACAGTTGCTTTGTACGAAATTCCTTACATTTCATTACAGAATATTTCCATTTTAGTTTTGAAAATGTTTGGAAAATGTTTGGAAAAATTTCAGTATTCAAAAGATGATGTGTGGGAACCCTGGTCACTTTATAAAACCATATCGTTATCTTAGTTAATGTATACATTTATATACTATATGGCAGCTTTTAGTATACGTTGTTGCCTTTGGGCACAAAGACCCAAAAGAGCGTTCTTTGTGAAATTAGATGTTAAATATATTTATTAAAGTTTTTTTTGTTTTGTAGGGAAAAATGGAATGTCTGTCACTAGCTGAAATGAAAAAATTACAATACATTTCATAACACTTTCTATATAGTTGGATGTATTTTTTGTCGTCCTGTATATAAAGGAATACAATAATTATGGAACAGGAGGGCTTGAAGCCTTTTATGCCAGCTCAGTTGGTTACTTCCATTGACCTTACCTATAAACTAAAAACTATTTGCAAACCTTTTTCATGACTCCTTTACTATCTTGTGGCCCTTTTGGGAAATTTCTAGGTATAGTCATTCTCACTGTAATTGCTTACAACTTCCTGATTTCATATATTGCACGCAGTCGTAAGTTCAATACAAGTATTGATATTGGAACGTAGGGTAATATCCCTTGACAAACTACCAAGATAACAAAGAGAGTTTTCGCGTTGGGTCCTGATTGTTAAGCCACGCCTACTGCCGGGCAAAACTTAATACTATTTCAGTGTAACAATCACACGTGGGTTGTCAACTGCTTCTCAGCTAACCTGCGTAGCAGGCTGTGCGACATATATATTCCTCGCGCAGTCATATTTGGAAGCTTAAGAAGGGGAGTCCGTTTCGCGGGGTTCTCAGCTACCTGAAGTAGCTGCGTACTCACCATTTTTGCCCGTCAAAATAATGGTCCCGACTTGTTCCGTCAGTGAAATTACTCTATATACTTAGCCACAGCGTTCACAGTGTACATCCTACCGGTTTGCTACAGTGTAGCCACAAACAAGGTGTAAAAAATGTACATTTGGTGGTGCAACCGGAACTCCCTAGAGATTCTGTCACATTGTGCTATCCGCACGTAGGTATCCTGCCCTTTGCAACACTTCATTACCTACGCCCTTTTCAAGACCCCGTACTAAAAACTCCATGACCTTACTGGGCCGTAAAACTTTACCTAACTTACTTATTAGGAAAGCCTGTTGTATATCATATGCTTCGCCTTTCAATGGATTATGACGATCAACAAGGCAATCGAGAGGGTAGTGTTTCTTTGTCCCCACAGCGTTAAATGTTGTAATTTGAATCACATTGACCCGTGGTTCTTCCCTTCATTCAGAGTACAGGTAACCGCCCGTCTCGGAATTAGTCATGTTCTTGAAAGCAAATTCGAGCGTCCCGGCCCATAAGACAAATTGTCCCGATTTTCTCTAAAAGAAATACATGTTGGGCAAGCAGCAGGACATCAATGCCTTTTCGTTCACCGAATACCATACGGACTTATGCAGGACTGGCATAATTATATGTTGTCATTTGAATAAAGTAGTACGCCATAAAACAGCTTATCAAGGTAGCTGATCGCAGGTGACAATTCAGTTTGGAAAGACTTACTTGCAGGAGACTGCCTGACTCTCTCATCCGTATGTTGTTTAAAACTACTTTTTTGAAAGTCCTCTCGACCCTCTAGCAAAGGGTAGTTCGGCGAAACCAAACTTGAAACTGCTTCCCGAAGAAGCTATACGTCCACGTAAGGACAACACTTGACCAACGTCAAGGCCTTCAGACCATTTACATCATTGGTCTGCCATGCGTGTGGCTCAATTCTAGACTGGATGAAAAGAATATATACTACACATGATCTTAGCCAAAAAGGCCGAGAAAACTTTTTTTATTCAAAATTCCCCCGACTCTCTGGCAAAGAGCCAGGGGCGAAAACCAAACAATACTCCCGAAGGAGTTCTGCTCCCAAAAGGAGCTACGTCCCCAAGAGACAACTGAACATGACCAACTGAACGACTTGACGTGCAGAGTCTCGTTCTAGACTGGCTGAATAGAACGGCCTCCGTCAGCTACCATGGGCAAAGAACATCCTTTACATTTTCGTGATAGCTGTGCTCAGCCGAAAGGCCGAGAAAACTGAGTACGGCCATCGCTGGTGCCCTTTCGGACGAAGTGAGCATAGAATGGACCATTTTACTTAGCATGTACAAAACCCAAATTTTCACCCCTTCCATAGGACCCATACACTTTAGAAACAAACTAGTGAAGTGGTGCCTGCATTCACTAACCACGTTAGGGACTCATATTTGACTAATTGGTGATGATATCTGACTATTTTCGTAGTAATGGACAGTGGCGGAGCTGCCATGTGGTCGGGGAAGGGGGGGGGGGGCGGTCGCCCCCCTGAAGGACCAAAATCGTCTGTCGGCGCCGTTTTTAGGTTTTTAACATACTTCACTTTTGCACCATTATTGGCAAAAGACGTAAATTAATAGCGCTGTTTTAAGGCCCAGATAACAAAATGCTCAAACAGCCACCAGTGTACTATCTGCACTTTACTTTGATGAAAAGGGTCTTTTGCAATATAGGAATAGAATTTTCCGAAACGTATGATCATGCTTTATACGCACTAATGAATGTTGTCGCTGTGCTAAGTTAATTGCTTCCACACCAAGCGTGATTATGAGCTTACAAAATACACAGACTGACATTAAATTCACCCTCCCGGCCAATAAAAGATGTTGCAAAGGGCGCAACAATAATTGTACCGCAAACAGCCCTCTTGTTGTTGTTGGTTTAATATTCAACATACATATTAAAAAGAGTTAATAAAGATACCAAATTACTTGCACAACATTTTTCAAAATCATTCGAAGAGAACATTCAGGTTAAAATAAAATAAAACTGTTATCATAGTGGTAATGATTTAAGGGTTTTAATGAGAAGTTTCCATTTTGCTTTTCTTCATGTGACCATTCTCATCTGACATAGACTTGGCCAAGTCTCTCGTGAGTGTTCCGCGGGGAGTTGACAACTTTCTCTTCATAATCCTCCCACTGCAGCATAATACAGAATATCGTATTTTCCTTTCACCTTATACGGCCTCTACAGGTCTATTAATTCTATCGTTTCTCAACGAGAGACTTGGGACAATTGGTTTCTATGACGTCATACTAATGAGGCTATTTATTATTCATCTTTAAACTGTATCAGCACTACCAACCAATCAGCATTCTCAAACACAAACTTTAGTATCGCCCAATTGAAGGTTTGTATAGAAACGTGAGTGAATAATATTAAAAACCCTGATCATACCCATAATAATTCAATATTTAAACATATCTTAAATAATCCTTTCTTAAATATTTAAGCGTATAAGGAGTAAATAAATTGATATCTCTCGTGGTAAAACGAAAATACGATCGTTCTTTATAACCTTGAAAAGTAGTATCGTCTTCCATTGAGGCGTAGCAGAAAACGTAATGTTTTTAGTCCGTACCATAGTGGAATACTTCTAAAATGGGAAATTCACATGATGTAAAATAAGTGCTACAATGTATGTGACAATTCGATCCTGCGGGCACGAAATCTGAGTTTAAAGCGACGTAACACATTGAATTAGTACTTGAAGCAATTATGCGAATTGATTACAGGCACCAATCAAGTGTACCGTTATTGTCAGATTGTAGGCCACAAAAAATGAACAGTATTGCAACGAACGAAACCGTCTGAATCCAAAAAAGTACTCCACTGAGATTACGAGATAACAGACAGATAAGTCAAATGGGTAGGAGAATAATATGCCGTTATTTCCTGGGTGAAGGATAATTTTGCTGTCAAACCTAAGGGAACATGTCTTTAGTCTCATCTCTTTACTTCCCCGTCAATGGTCCCCCATCCTTATTGATACTACTGTAGCAGCAGTCAGGCGCATAGCCAGGATTGTGTCATCGGGGGAGGGGGTTGGTGTCATGGGGCACTAAATGAGGGACTTTTGAGAAAGGGGACCAAAACGAGATGGAATATATGAAAGTGCATGTCGGGAAAAACACCCTTAGAACAATCTCGTCAGGAACTGTTCTCAGTACTTATTATATGCCCATTTAAGCATTTGAAAATGACCATGAAGGTTTGCATTTGATAGCACTCTATCTCAGAATAAGCTGAAAGGGGATGTAGCCCTCCAGTGCACTTTAAGTAATTTGATTCCCTTTTTGGCAGCACTTATTTCAGGATTTGTTGTAAGTTGTTATTTGAACCCCAAAGCTGTTGGGCTTCTATTGTACCATTGTACCAGGTAATAAAATCTGCTACTCATTGAAGCAGCTAATAGGAGTATGAACCAGTGGTCGGGTACTATAATTGGGAACCGCAGTTTTACCCTAAAAACTGTGGTACCCATGACGGATCTCCTTAAAGGCTAATATCCCGTAATGATTATGGGATATTAGCCTTTAAGGAGATCCGTCATGGCTACCACAGTTTTTAGGGAAAAACTGCGATTCCCAGTTATAGTACCAGACAGACCAGTAACAGATCACATAAAATACAACTGATTCTTTTCATATTTGCTTATCGGTACAAAATAAAGTCTTTGAAATGACTTGATACATTCTTGGTTCTTTTCACTCTTTCTGGTCGAGTATTTCCTACGCTTTCCTGGGTTCCCCAGTAACATGGTTCTGTGGGGTTTGAGGATTTGTGTTTGTCTGAGTCTCAACATCACTATCAAAATCTGCAGAATGGGGAGTAAAGGAGACCCCTGGAGAATGGCGTAAATGGGCCCTATTTCTCCTTAACCTAGATCCAGTTGATGTCATTATGTTAAAGGATCTTGGTCCAACTTTCCCTTCGACCTTGGCTGGCAACCATAATTTTTTGTCTCTATTCCAGACGCTGATCTCTTCACCTGATTTGAGAGACTTAAGTGGCTTAGTTCCCCTGTCATAATAACATTTTTGCTTTACTTGCTTAAAATTAAGCTTATCCTTTACAATTTCAAGTATGGATGAATAGGAAGTTTTGAATTAAGTCTCCTCCCCATCAGAAGTTGAGATGGAGATTTTCCAATTCTCTCTATGGGTGTAGTTCGGTATTCCAGGAGGGCGAGATATGGAATCTCTGATTTTAACAACAATTTCTTAATTGTTTGAACATATCTCTCTGCTAACCCATTTGAACGAGGATAGGGAGGGGATGATGTTACATGTTTGAACTCCCAGTCTTTTACAAACATTCGAAACTCCCTAGAATCATAACATGGACTATTATCAGTCATCAGTGTTATTGGTATTCCATGTCGACTAAACACTGATTTCAGTGCTCGAATTACTGCTTGTGATGTAATATCCTTTCCTAGTTTTACTATTTCAGGGTACTTAGAGGAATAATCAACAATCAGGCAATACTGATCACCTTTAAATTGAAATAGATCACTTGCAAATTTGCCCATGGCTGATCTGGAATTTCATGTTCCTGCATTGGTTCTCTTGGTTGCTGGTTAGCATACATATTACACTTAGAACAGTACATAACCATTTCTTCTACTTGGGACATTATCCCTGGCCAATACAAAATTTCTCTTGCCCTATCTTTGCTTCTCACAATTCCGTGGTGAACCTCATGTATTTTGGACAGCATGTCCTTTCTCAGTGAACGAGGAACAATAATCTTAGAACCTTTAAACAGTACACCATCAACTACTGTTAATTCATCCCTCACTGTCCAGTAAGGCTTTGCCTCCACAGGACATTCTTTAATTTGCTCTGGCCACCCTTCTTGGACAACCTTACAAACTACTGCAAGATTGACATCCTTTGCAGTCTCCCTTTTGAACTCTTCAAATTTCTCTGAGCTTATGGGAGTTAACTCTTTAACCACACTGACTTCCAGTGGACCTTCTATTGGCATTCCAAAATTTGGGAGATAGGCCCGACTAAGGGTATCTGCTATGTATAACTCTTTACCCTTTTTATATCTGACATCAACATCATAATGTTGCAGTTGCATTAACATCCTTTGTAAAAAAAATGGAGCCTCATAGAGAGGTTTGTTCATAATACTCTCCAAAGGACGATGGTCAAATTCTACCGAGACCTTTCTAAAAGCCACATAGTCATGGAATCGTTTACAACCCCAAACAATTGCCAGTAACTCTTTCTCAATTTGGCTGTAGTTAGTTTCAGCATTGGTTAATGCTTTCGAGGCATATGCAATAGGTCGGCCTTCCTGAAGCAAAGTTGCTCCCAACCCTTTTGAACAAGCATCTACCGATAAAGTTAACTCTTTGTTTTCATCGTAGTAGGCTAACACTGGGGCTTCACACAAAACTTTCTTAAGTTTGTTGAAGCAATTCTCATGAACCTCTGTCCAGCGCCATTCAACTGATTTAGAAAGTAGTTCTCTGAGAGGATCTGTCAACTCAGACAAATTCGGCATGAACATGTTCAGATAATACAGCATGCCAAAGAATCTATGGAGACCTGCCACATTTTCTGGTCTCGGCATGTCTGATATAGCCTTCACTTTCTGTGGATCACATTTAAGACAATCCCCAGAGAGGATGTGACCCAGGTAAGTAACTTCTGAAGCTTTAAACTACATTTGTTTTTATTCAACTTGACCTTCTGTTCTTTTAGAATTTCTAACACTCTTTGAACCCGAGCATCATGTTCAGCTTCAGTACTTCCATAGATGAGTATGTCGTCTATAACTACCTGAACTCCCTCTACACCTTCAAAGAGATTTGTCATACTCCTTTTAAAAATTTCTGGTGCCACGTTAATACCAAACGGTAATCTGTGGAAGCGGTACCTGCCATACGGTGTGTTAAAAGTGCATAATTTTGAACTAGCATCATCTAGCTTGAGCTGCCAATACCCTGATGACGCATCTAATACTGTAAAATATTTAGCACCCTGCAGGTAAGTCACGACCTGTTCTATTGTATTCATTGGGTAATGCTCCCTCTGCAATGCTTTGTTGAGATCACGAGGATCTATGCACACACGCAAATCATCATTTGGTTTGATGGGTGTCACTAATTGTTAACCCATTCTGTAGGTTCTGTTTGCTTCACAATAACTTTAGCATTTTCCATTTTCTTCAATTCTTTCTTCAATTTTCCTCTAAGGGAAATTGGATATTTTCTTGGGGGATGCACTTTGGGTATTGCATCACTTTTCACTTTCAGATTTACTTCCCCTGCAATACATCCTAACCCTGTAAATAGCTGCTTGTTCTTACATTCTTGCATGAAACCTTCTTTAGTCATGGGAGTTGAAGTAGTCGTTACCTTATCCACTTCTTCATTTGTGTTGGTTCTCAACAATTCTGAACCTTTGGCTTCACTTTGTACAACTGAGTATACTCTCTTGATAACTTTTAATTCATTTTCACAAGTTTTAACCCCTAGCAGTGGTTGTGAATTTACACCTGCTATGTGAAACTTAATTGGGTGCAGTTTGCCTTTTAACTCACAAAGTAATGTTGCCTGTCCTACTACTTTGATAGAATTACCACTGTAAGATACTAATTTCTTGTTACTCCTTCTCATTCGATCTGCATTTGTCAGATTTAATTTGTCATACATTTTCTTTGGTAGTACATTACACTGTGCACCACTGTCAATTTTACATGACAATTTCTTATCATTTACCAGTAATTCAGCTCCCCAGTGATCTTCAGTTTTATTTTCATTGTCCACTGAGTCCACTGAATCTATGAAAAATGTGATTCTTCCTCACTGTCACTATGGTAGTTGAGTCTTCATCAAGAACATGGAGTTCTTTTCAAGGTTTGGCTTCATTTGACCTTCTCTTTGTAGTCTGACGGCGTCTAAATTGACCTTTACCTGCCCGAGTGTTTGATTTCTCACCACTGCTTTAACTGCTTCTATATGACCACTGATTACTACTATCGGGTGAAAGCTTAGTACGACAGACACATTCAAAATGGTTGCCTCGTCCACATCTACGACATGTTTTTCCATCAGCTGGGCACTCCCCATATTTGTGTTGTCTTCCACACAGGTTTTCTTGGCAATAGGCCTAGATTTGACCTCATGGATATCTGAGGCCCTTATCATGTGATAGTTCTGTCAGTTGAGCAGTTGCCGCCTCATTGGCTCTACATGTGTTAATGGCTTGCTCTAGTGTTAGCTTGTCTACACGTAGTAACTTGCATCTCACTGAGTCATCTCGTAGCCCACAAATCAATCTATCTCTGATCAGAGATTCTGTTAATGTTGCAAATTCACAATCTTTTGCTTTATTCTTTAGGTCTGTAGTAAAACTGTCAATTGTTTCTTCCTCCTTCTGGGACCTAGTGAAGAACTGATATCTAAGGTATGTAACATTCTTACGTGGCTCAAAATATAGCGCGGAATTGTTCTTTCACTTTATCGAATTTGTTTACGTCATCATCATTGTCCCATTGGAACGCATTATTAGCGTGTTCGATTACTCGCCCGAGTTAACTCGTGTCTGGCGCGACGACGTTCGATTAGCTAATGACGTCAGTATTCGCGCTTACTCGCGCCAGGCCCAAGTGAGCGACCCTTCGAGTCGGTTACTTAGGTAAGTATCCCATCGTGCTTTGGGAAAACATGGCAGCTGAAACAAACAACATGCATTCGTGAACAATTTCTGAGCATGTAAATACAGTGGGGTAAACATGAAACTTCTGACTTGTGAAAAGTGGTTGATGTCGGAATTAGTGAAGTCACTCAAGTGTTATTTCTCGAGAATTTTCCAAATGAGCATTGTTTCGAGTCTACGTTGATCGTACAAGCGAACCGCATGTAATACGTGCGTACCAGAGTTCGCTCTGCCACGCAGCTACGGGCTCTGTCATTGGCTATTGTGAACCAACTTCTCCAATAATTACCGTAAAACGTTCGTTTATTTCACCCAACTGCGCATGACCATCGTAGCCCTAGCTCGAGGCTCGAGTAAGTCAAGGGAAGCAAATCGAACACGCTATATATATGGCTATCATACGTTCGCCTCCTATATGGAGCAGATTAGCGATTTTTACAGAGTCAGATTTCTTATCGACTCCTTTCGCAACGAAATAAATCTCTAAAGCCTGTATCCAGCGTTTCTAATTTGCAGCACAATTACCGTCAAACGTCATTTGTTTCGGTGTCTTCAGTTTCTCCATTTTCCCGTCATTCATGGCCACTTCTGACACCATTCTCGAAGTCGGTATTGACGTCACAGACCCTTAGCAACACGACGCCATCTTGAGAGTTGAGGTAAACAACTCACTTGTCAACTTTCGCGTAACCGGTACAGTACAGTGCATTGCTAACGTTGCACTCGGACCAAACTGTACTGTTTTGCTTAAAATATGCCGAAAAGCTGTTGTATACCAGGCTGTGGCAGAAATTCCGCTCAGAATCATAGTATTAGATTCTATACCATACCACATAATTCAAGAAAAAGGGAAGAATGGTTGTCTGCCATCAAACGGCCCTTTGTGAGAGACGATGGCAGTGTCGACAAGAGTCGACTCTGGGTAGCAAAATCAAAGCATACGTACGTT
The DNA here is from genome assembly GCA_037179385.1 of Holothuria scabra. Classification (NCBI taxonomy): domain Eukaryota; kingdom Metazoa; phylum Echinodermata; class Holothuroidea; order Aspidochirotida; family Holothuriidae; genus Holothuria; species Holothuria scabra. The sequence continues at coordinate 823,034 of CM074181.1, read as the reverse complement.
TGCTCTGCCCACTTTATAACAGGTAAGGTTTTAGTTTTACTGACACTTTTAATGGCTAGACTAACCTTTTAAAAACTCAGTATGTTAGAGAAAATGAGTATCTCACATACCAAAGGGATCAGCAACAGTGAATTGCCTACTTTACCTGTGGGAGCCAGTTGCCAGTGGTAACTTAACGTTAAACAGTTTGGGCCCAATGTTAGGCCAAGGCCAAACTGTTACTTCATACTTGTCCTAGGCTAACAAATTAATTAGCCTTTAGGCTAAGTAACAAAAGATTACTGAATGTACATATAGACCACTTGCCCTTTGACATTTTTTGAGGCCCTTATAATAAACATTATTTACTCTCATGCTCAAAGAACTTTAAAAATTGTATTATTAAACAAGCAGTCCATTGTACCAAAATGTGAAAGGCCCTAGGCTAAAGCAACAGTTTCAGATTACCACACATAGCTGCAGCCTATGCCTACTTTCAAACTCACTTGCCCTTGCATGCATTTTTTTTATAGCCCTAAGTAACTGTTTGGGATGACATAATATCCAATTCCAACAGTATTCAATCCAGTATAGGTCTGGGACCTTTTTCAAAGACATTACGGGATATTAGCCTTTAAGGAGATCCGTCATGGCTACCACAGTTTTCAGGGAACTGTGTTTCCCAGTTATAGTACCCGACCACTGATTCATTACTCCTATTAGTAATCATCATCATGCTTCAATAAGCAGCAGGTTTGATTACCATTCTGGTACAATAGAAGCCCAACAACTTTGGGGTTCAACTAACAACAAATCCTGAAATAAGTGCTGGCAAGAAGGGAATGCTGTACTTTGTGATAACTGGGGAGGGGTAGGGAGTCAGGGGTCAAAAAAAAAAAAAAAAAACTAGGTGGAAAACCACAATTAAAAAAAACTGTGAATTGGAATTGATTGTTTAAGTTATTGGAAAAGGGACTGAAGAATAGGATAGAATAAAGACATTATTCATGCCAGTCATGAGGCAAGACGGGGGATTTTTTTGTATGCCCCAACAATACTATTCTCTGAACTCTTAATTTGTATCATGTTTTTTTGCATGAAACAGTAATAGTGGTGTCTTTATTTATGTTATTTGAAATTAAATTTCTGCTGCTAATAAAAACAAAAGCTGTGTTGAGAATTAAGATCTACAGTACTGTACCTGTCTGCACAGCACAACAGGAAAAGTTGCAATGCAATACATGTGAAACTCTTGTTCACTTGCAGGAACCAAAGTCAATGACAGCCTCCATCCAGATTTTGTCCCATCTTTGCTTCTGCCTGGACAGTCTCAGGATGCCAACCCCAAATCCTCCTGTGAGAGGTATGAAAGAGCAAGAAAACGACTTGCTCGTACTGAACAGGGTGAGTGCATGTGGCACCCCATATATTTAATATTCTTTAATGGGTTGTTTAAGAGTCAAACCTAAGTTATTGGTTTCGATGACAATAGAAACCTACTGCATTTTTTATGACGTGTCACAGTGTGTGTGTATGTATGTGTGTATTGCATGTTTGTCTATATTTGTGTATGTGTTTGTAACACTTTTCTCGTTTACACAATATATCAAGAAGGGAAACTCCGACAGTTCTCACTCTTGGTACATAGATGCCCCATATTGAATCCTATTCAAGGTCAAAGATCATCTGTGGTCACCTGAGGTCAAACTGAAAATCTTCTTAATGTGATATCTCTGATTAATCCATTGCATCTGATTGGAAGATTGGTGGTCACATACTATGTGTGATTTACAGATTTAGTAATGTCTACATGATTGTGGTACACAACTGTGGGCTATAACAGTATAACCAAAGGCGAACTGGCGATGAGCCAATGATTGGTGTGGTCCATACAAATGTACAAGCTATGTGCTGTCACTCAATAGCAGGGGTGTACCGGATTTCAAATCCGGCCGGAATTCCGACCGGATTTTGGGATTTTTTCAAATCCGGCATCCGGCCGGATTTTGTCTTGAATCCGGCCGGATTTGCCGGATTTGTGGGGAAGCTATACAATACAACTTAATTTACTACAGGAATTAATAAAATGTCATGGAATGCCAAAGACTAAGATGGGAGAGTGCTACTAACATTTCAAGATCTAGCTGTAGGGTGTTATCAGTAGTTGCAAACTTTCTAATATGATAAAGGGACTAAGTCACCCCCCACTTAATGTATGTTGTAAAGTTACTCATAAAAGGTCACAGTGATTTGAAATATTTTGTGAAGCAGTGTCAATGAATCAACCCACAGCTTATCAAATCCAGATATACTGTTTCTTTTCTGGTGCTCTTTTCAAGTTGATGTACAGAAGTTGATTGCTGGATTTATAGTGATTCTGCCCAATATATTCAAAAACCATCAGAAAAGATGTCAGATATCAAATTTTCTAAGCCAAAATGCAATCGGAGTTGATGGAATCAACAAAACTTACAGTACCTGGTTTCAGAGTCCATGAATCCCGCTACTCATCTCCTATTTACATATGTAATTCTGCGACTTGGCTGCAAGCACTTTCTGGCAATAAGTCATTTGGCACAAATGCACTCTCAAGAAGTAGAGGGCTTCATGGTAGCTCTTCATCTCTCCTCTTGCCGGTCTTCAAGTTGGGACTTGTCCTGACACAAGGAACATGTGAACTGCAAAAACTCAGCTGGCAAGTTGCAAGTAGAGGGGAAGAGTTATCACATTGCCCTCTAGTTAAGAGGGTGCTATCCCTGTGCCAAATGACTGATGCCAGATGCTGCTTGCAGGCAAGCTGGGGAATTATATAAATAGGAGGTGATGAGGGGCGGCATTGACTTACAGGTCGACCAAGAAGGGTTTCATTCAGTAATACCAAATTTAAAAAAATCCACTAGTGTCCAAGATCAGTCTTGACATGGTGATGGGAATCAAGTATTTTTTGAAGTATTTTTTTTTTATTGAGGCCTTTTAGCTGTTTTTCTAACAAATCTTCCAATCACGTTGGAAATTCTTACTTGTCAACTAAAATAGTGCAAGTAATAGTGGCAGTATAAATAGTGTCAGTGATTCCTTGACTATTAAATTTAGTTTTGCAATTAACGGATAAAAAAAAACCGATGAAATATATTGAATATATTGCCAATGACTGATAGGCCTGCAGTACATCGAGAAAATTTCACATTACTTAGCACAGTCCTGCGTCCTATAGTATGGTCTTTTGACAGTTAGACAACTTCCTGAGATGATTCCTACCTATGTAATTGGCCATCAACAAATACATGTCCCCTTCACTGCAGTTACTAGCATGATTACCACCACATTGCATGTACAGTATAGCATAGGTTTTATACTGAAATCTTCTAAACCAAAACTTCAAACATGCATTGAATCACCTAAATGAATTGTAATTGGTTACTTTTATAATTGTAATTGATTCCTTTTCAATTTGGATATTGACTGTCAATATTTTCATAATTTAGTCCTTAATTTGCATGGACAGACATTCATGAAATCATTTCAACATGTTGCATGTCAGGCTTTAAAAGTGTCAGCTAAGTGTTCAAAATACAATTTGATTTTATCCCTCACTGAACTCAGCCCTTGGGCATCTCATTCAGGGTTGGTACTGTATGTACAGTATGAAGTAACATTTTGTTAACTACTGTAGCCCAACCATTCTAAAACAAGACACATCACAAAACCTAAATTAGACATGAACAATACCAAAACTCTGCTCACAAATAAAAAAGACATAACACAGCTCCTGGCCAATGCTATTTACTGATGGTGGCTAACTGGCTAATACAGATATAGAGGTCAAAAGACCTGCATCTACTGAGGCTCGTAAGGTATAACCCCACCAGTAGGTTCCTGTTCTTTCATTTGACTAAATCCGGCAAATCCGGCCGGAATTTCAGTTGAAATCCGGCAAATCCGGTTCCGGCCGGATTTTAAAATTCCAAATCCGGTGCACCCCTACTCAATACACAGGTCTCAATTTTCAGAAAAATTTATGGTTGTCCTTTGGGCAACCATTTCACTTATTTTAGTTGTTCACAAGGAATTTGATTGTCGGAAACAAAAGACTAATTGTGTTCATGTACTTAAATAGTCTTGAAGAATAAAAAGATGTGATGTTTGAGAGACAGTAACACTTCAAGTCTGAAATATGGTACAATGCAAAAAGTCAAAAGAGTTGGTCAGTCAACAGTATTTGTTTTCAGTCCTACAGAAAAATGTTTTTCCATCGGACAACCAACCTTTAACTTTTGGTTGCCCATATGAATTTTTAGTTCTCCCAGACAATTGGAAAACCACAAAAATTGAGCCCTGATACATCACTGTTGCATTTTGAATTGTCCTATTCTGGAGTCAAGGTTTGATCAAGATTTATTCAGAAAGTCATAATTGCAGGTGTTACATAAAACAAATCTGTCTTCCATTCATACAGTAGTGTGAATTCTTTCACTCTTTGAAAGATTGAAATTTCTAATTAAGTTGAATTCACCTAGCTGAATAGAATGTTCAGGCTTTCAACTCATGAAATTATTCATATTACTGCACTCATAAACATTCCTTATTTGTATACTATCACACAACCATGTGTTATCAGTCCTGAGTCTAGAATGACTCACAGTGTCTTGCTCCATCTGCTCCTGGAATCAAATTTTGACCAAATTCTGGGCTGGGGTATTTAGAAGGTTACAGTAAAATGAAAACTAAATGTTCTATTCAACTAAGCTGTTCCTTGTTGAGTAGAATATTCAGTCCTTCAACTCATGAAGTTATTCAAACAATCAATGCGAAAAATTAAATAACACCAGAGCTTTTTTACATGGCATAAGTTGCTGTTCTTGTTATTATTTCCAAAGAGGGAAATTGTTGACAAAATTTGAACCTAAAGACAATTGGTTCAAATAGAACTTACAGTAGCAGATACTAGCAGATTACTCACTATGTTGCAAGGCAAATTAATATATTGGTGACTAAAATTATTCTGAGGCATAATGCACATTCCATCTTGTTTCTACGATTAACAAATTTTCTCATGTATATTTTAATTACAACTTAAAGTCCAGGGACTATAAACCAACTGAGACATACACTAAGACAGCTCCCCTTTCAACAGTGCATTATCTGGTGAAATGAAGAACTGTATTATATGCTCACTTTGCCAAAAATATTAACTTTAATACTTGAAGAGTACCCTCACATGTCTTCAAAAAGAAATTTGTTTGCTGTAGGTACTCTCCTTCTCATAAATTTCATCAATCACTCTTGAGTCTTGCACCGTTTTAAACGGCTCCATCTCAATGGAAGACACTGAATGTGGTTATACTCCACCACTTCCTCTAAATTGGTACGATTCCCCAGAAATAACACAACTGGTAATTCAGAATTTTTCATTTGTACCACTTTTGGTAAAGTTCTTCTCTTGATTAAGCTTTGTTTTTGAACAGAGCATTGTGATATTTATGACCCTTGCATAGTAGTCAACTATTAGTTTCAAAGACAACTTTTAATCATTTGATGGGTTAAGGTTATGTCATAACCCTCTTGTTCCAACTGCACAAAATGTTGTGGCAAGACGGTACACTGGCAATATTGTTTATGATCCCTTTAACATGTTCTGGGCAAACACAGTCTGATTTTCAAGCATGGCTTTCTCTTCTTTTCTAAAGATACATCAACTTTCAGAAAGGTAGAAGCACCTATTTCAGACACAGCTGGCACTGATAACAGCAATGGAGACCCCATCATACCAAAACTTGAGGAGGAAATCAGAAATTTGAAAAGGGAAAGAAATTTATATCTCTGCAAATAACCTGAACTCAACCCATTCTCTTCTACTTCACTTAAAGGTGACGACAAAAAATGTATGATTTTAACAGGCCTTAAATGGCAAATATTTACTACTCTTTATAACTATCTTCATGACCCTTGTAAGCATTGTACTAAGAAATACCTCACATCACAATCAGACCAGCTGCTTTTAACTTTAATGAAATTGCGATGCAATATTTCCTTTCAACTTTTAGCCCACATGATGGGTGTATCAAAGACCACTGCCATAGATACATTTTGGAGTTGGATTAATGTAATGTATGTAAAATTAGCTTTTGTGATCAAATGGCAAGACAGGGATCATATCTATGATATTATACCTCCTGTATTCAAAAATAAATTTCCAAGATTAACTTCAATCATTGATTGTTTTGAAATATTCATAGATGCACCAAAGGCACTCAAAGCTAGAGCCCAGTCCTGCAGTTCTTATAAGCATCATACAACTGTCAAAGTATTTATTTCTTGTAGTCCTCTGGGAAGTGTGAATTTTGTTTCTAAAGTCTGGGGTGGGCGGGCATCTGATAACAATATTGTTCGTGAAAGTGGGTTTACAATCTGGTTGATGATTTTGCTGCCACATGTGGGGCTGAACTTCTAATCCCAGCTTTTACAAAGGGTAAAAAGCAGCTCTCAGCGGCAGAAGTTGAGAGATCTCGCACCATATCATCTGTTCGTATTCATATTGAAAGAGTCATTGGTTTATTAAAAAACAGGTACACTATTTTAAAAGGCGTTATGCCAGTCCGTTGCATCCAAAATATTAAAGATGAGGCCTCAAGTTTTGATGTATCTAGCTGTGATAAAATTGTTACTGTTTGTGCTGCATTAGTAAACCTCAGCAAGAGCATTATTTACAAGGAATGATATGGGCCATCTCAAATCCAGTAGTGCTGGGACAGAATAGCGAATATTAGCTAACTGTTCGCAATTGAGGAAAAACAGTTATAAAAATTGATCATGTGAATACTCGCAAAGAAGCCTTGCAATTCCTTTCTCAGATATCTTACAAATGTCACATCTCAAGATCACCTTAACTAGTATTGTGTTATTTTACACAAGAAACTACTAGAAGTTACTAAAAGTTAAGTATCAAACCGATGCAGCAACTCATATATGGGTAGAGTGGACCTGCAAATAAGCTATTGCCGCATCTTTTCTGCATTGCACAGGAGCTAATGTAGTCAATGTGCAAATAGAACCCACCTTCACTTACGATCCTGCTACAATTATTCCACTTTAGGTTTTGCCATGTACCATTATTGCAAAAATTTGTTATTCATTCACAAATACTTTGTGACTGTTCATTTTCAAAATTCGCTAACCGGTCCCAGCACTAAAATCCAGCCCTTCTTTGGTTGACTGTGATAGTAAAGGATATCCCATAAGAGTAAAGCACAATGTTTTTGGTGGAAGTCACTTGAAATGTAATCTGAGGCCAGCAGATTATTTCCTAAGCAGTAGCAACCTCTTTCGCCATGCTTTGACCACTGTAAATGAACTTAGATGGAGTTTTACCACTCACCAACAAGAATGTGTCATATAGTGTCAGTTAGGTAGGGTGATTGGTATAAAGGTCTTCCAAGTTCAAATATGGTTCAAGTTTTCTCCTCAAGTCACCTCTTACAACAGTTGGGAAATACCGTGGGCATATTCCACAGCCCCCAGCCCAAAGAGGGTCCACTGTAAGGGAATAACAATTGTTGATACAAAGTGCAAGGCTATTTTACTTAAGTCATCAAAACTCCAATGCCATTTTGCCTTCTGAACAAGTAGACTGACTACATTATGAAGTGGTTAGAGAATCAGATTTGCAGCCAGAGGGTCCGGGGTTCAACTTCTGGCCACGTCATACCAAAGACTTTAAAAATGGGACCTACTGCCATTGTGCTTGGTGCTCAGCATAAGCAATGGAGTAAGGAAAACAAGCCTGTGAGCTGCAAGTGGGCAAATGGACTGGCTGGGCCTAAACCAATTGATTTGAATCTGCGCTGTAAAACCTCATCTAACAAACTTACAAGTAGTATACAAGATTTTCATATTTTGACCTAACCTTAGCTTTGACTTCCATCTAAAGCATTGTCTTTGGGTACATCTGTTTATTAAGCACTAGATCTGCTAGGGTTTAATTTCATTCAGAACTATCACTGCTCAGATTTCTTTTTTTTACATGCTGGACAGTACCAAATTTTACTTGTAGGGAGCCTTTTTAACTTGAGACACTTAGGGTGGAACCAGTCATCACAACTATCACATCCAACCATATTAGTAAGATTACTGGATGTTTTACATAGGCAGTAAGTCAATGAAATTGGATCACAACTTGTTGAAGGCACATTGCATGTTGCTTCTACTGGTTCTTGTCTCCTTGTTAATAGTTCTGGTAGAACAGAGGTAACCCAAACTCTTTCAAGTGACTCCATCATTTCTTTAATGAAAGGCTCCTCTCTAAGAATACGAGTACAAAGAAAGTCTACAGGAGTCCAAACTGCAAAATCCACATACCCACATTTTGTTGCAACCATCTGTAGCTGAACTTGAGTATAATACTGGTGATTCTTTGCCAAAGTGAAGTCTGAAGAAATACAAAAATCTTTAATACCATAATCATTTTTAAACCCTCCTACATACTTAAAAGGACATTTGATTTCCAACACCCCAGCCCACAGCAGGAACATTCACATATACCACCCGGAGAAGCACCAATAAAGGGTTTGTCTTTGCAAAGAAAAAGACCAGCTTTCCTGAAGTTAAAGTTATCATGGGGACCTGGATTGGTCATAATAACAACACCTGTGGGTATATTTTGGGGGCTTTGTCCCCTGCCCATCAGGTAAGAGTAATACTGGAAGGCAGTTTCCTCATTTTCTATTCCATGTTTAATTGCAGAAAGATGTTGTAAGTCATTAGACTTGTAGCAAATATTTTGAATATATGAAGGAGCAGCTTTATTTGGGTTTGTATGCATAAACTGATGAGCCACAGATGAGGTTATTCGACCTAATTTCTGATCATGCCATTCTTTGCTCAGTCTTTGGGGCCTTGTGATACTCTCAACATACTTAACATCAGAATCACTTAGCAGCTGCTTTATGTCAATGAATGTGGACTGACAGAGTTTATTTAATTCTGCCTCAGACATGCTACGATATGATGCACTGTACAAAGAAGTAAGATTTCTAGGAACGTGTGGAACAGATTCTGCTGGTTTATCAGGAATAAATTCATCCTGAAAAGCTGAAAGGAAGATAAGCCAACCATTCTTTTACAAACTGAAGCCAAATTTTCAAGAAATTTGGTTTGTTCTTCTTGTGATGGCTCAGGTGGCAGCTGCTTTTGACTAACTATTTTCTGTTTGGCTGTTTCTGTGTAAAAGCTTATTTCAGCAACTTTTGCGGGTTCACACCCTTTGTAAAACTTTGATTCCACATGCAAGCCTCATCTGTTGGCACAGTTGTGGTGAATCCCAGTCGAACCCCAGCTTCAACTTTAAACAATAAAGCAGCCACATGACTGCAACTTTCCCCAAGACTGTTGAAAATAATAGAGAATAATAATAATTTATTTTGATGTGGTATAATTAGGGGAGAAATGTGAAGGTGTCTGGTTTCAAATGTGATTAAAGTCTGATGATAATGATCAAGGCCAAAGCAGAGGTCCTCTGCCTGTGACAATGTCATCACCAATCTTAAATCACATTTAGGGCCAGCTACCTGCTGTTAACCCTATTCTAAATCATCAAACCATGTAACTAACTCATGGAATGTCTGCATTTGCTAAAACAGTTGAAGAATTCACTTTTAGCATCACATTGAAACTGAGGAATTGACTTGAAATGTTCAGTGGACATCTCAATAGAGATAAGCTGATTTAATTTACAATGAAAGTACAGTGAAGTTTCAGTAAATATCAGGTTGGCCTGAACAAAAAACGGTCTGAATATACAGGAGGAACAGATGACATTTCAGAGAGATACCAGGTTAGTGCGTTAAAAGAGATCTCTCCATTTCAGTTTTACCATGGTCATCCTGTGACTTGAATGGTTTTCAGCCAGTCTGAATGGAGGTAGGCAATAAAAGTATTTATGAATGTTAAATAGTGCAATATTAGATTTAGTAAAATATAACTACTAATATACATAAAATGTATACTTTCATATATAAACTGTACTGTCCTAGTTAAGAGTTGTATTTATGTCTAAACTGTGACTTGTTTTATCTCATAAATGACTTCGGAGAGAATTTATTTAACTTTCAGTATGAATGAGTTAAGACTGAAGAAAGGGACTGAATTTTCATGAGGAACTGAATATTCATGACTTTTCAGAGAGATATCAGGGCAGTGCATCATACATAGTTCTGTCTATTTCAGTATTACTATTGTTATACATAGATCTGAATGGTTTTCAGCAAATCAGAACGGAGGAATCAATAAAAGTGTCTACACATATTGAATAGTAGTGCAATATTAGATTTAGTAAAATATAATTAATATAGTGTATTTTTTAATGTTTAATATATGAAATGTGAAATGCACAATTTTAGATTACAGGGCTGTATTTATGTCCAACGTGCAGCTTATATTATATCATAAATGACTTCAGGGAATAAAAATGATTCTGACAAGCTGAGCACTCCAGTATGAACACTTGACATATTTTTTCATTTGTGTTGTGTGAATACCGTGAACACAGGGTTGTAGCTACACTAAACGTTTCAAGTCCAAGCTGTGTCCTCTTTCAGGAGGCTACGATACTGTACTTGCCTGCACGGAAAGCAGTGTCTAGTTTTACTCACTATAGCGTCAGTGAAAAGAAATTGCCTGTTTTCTGTATGTTGCACACAGTACACGTTTTGTTTGAGATAAAATATTTGCCAGCCAGAGTACCACGACTAGGAACTACTTATTCATATAAAAAGTAAATTACCCTGCCATACAATCAAATGAGCTGCAACCACTGACGAACTTTTGTCAATGGCAGCCTATGGGTGATGCGGATCTTCCGTTACTCTGTAAGATGGTCTTACGTCAGCCTTCAGGACAGTGCAGGGTTTGGTTGTGTATGTGGAGACCTCTTGTACCCATCCAGAAGTGTAGTATCTGTAGGCTTCCAAGGACTTGTAATTTTCCATCGCCTCTTTAGAAAACACACCTGGAAGAAAATGATATGCAATTTTAATTGTTTCGAACTTGTTTTTGTCTCAAACTGCAAACAATAGACCAGGAGAAAATTCCAGTACAATCACATTATAAGTCCCATATGAATTTTCAATACAAATGATAGGGACCAAAAGAATTATCTGGCTAAAAAAATTCCCATAGCATGAACACTGACTCTTTGAGCTACAGACAAATGCATAAAAATTTAGTGATCCTCCCCCCTGTCAATCACCAACAGACACCAATATATGAGACAGGTGGCATGGGTAGTACCCACTTCCAGGGGTTCTGCCAGAAACAGCAGTTACCCCAACTTGAGGTAGTGTAGTAGACTGTCCAGTTTCATGATTGGCTGTGCTTGGTTTACCTTTCATATGTTATATTGAAGTAATAAAATATTATGAAAGATTCTTTGAACAGAAATGAGATGAGATTTGTGATATTTAGCTGTTGCTTCAAAATAAGTTTCTCGGGACTGCAATGGACCTTTAAATTTTGACAGTGACATGTTAGTTTCTTCAAGTTAGTCTGAGCTATAGACGAATCCGATTAGCGCTTGCTTTTAGTGACTGTAGGCATCTATTAGTGGGGTCCATCAGCCTAAAATTATCTTCATTTATTGTTTACATGAATTTCAAACCTTCATATTTAGTGAACTTGGAGAATTTAAGATACAAATTAGTGTACAACCATCCATGATAGAGGTAAGCAAGGAAATTGAAAGATTTAAAGGTAATGGACCCCAGTTATGGCCGACTGAAATAAGATCATCACTTGCTGTCCAGATTCGTGTATTACATTTTAATTGAACACTGTACCTTACCTGTTTGAAACTAGTCAGTATAATTTCTGAAAAAAAATTCATGAAGGGTAGTCACCATGAGCTCCACTACACCTGTCTCCATCCTTGCAACATTTACTGTGGTAGTGTGCAGGTTGTTGATATACTTCTAGTTTACTTGGAAAGATGGCAGTGCTGCCTCAACACACACACAGTTACGACATAAATGTGATATATCAAAGTATAATTCACATCATTCATGCCGAAATTATTTGTGGGTGAGCAGCCACTGAAACAATGTAGTGTATCTTCAATTTTCTTCTCTTCCATGCATATGACTTCTGGTTTTGACCATGTCAGGTGAATATAGGGAGCCTGGCAAGTGTCCTGTTAAATTTGAATGTCATTATATAGCAAAGCAAAACAGACTTTACGTTTGGCTAGTACTAACATAATATAAAGGGCCAAAGGGTAAAGCATAGCCAAGCCAAGGCTTTAGATGCCCTGAAGTTCAAACCCCTAATCACTATCTAACACCAAACAACCAGAAAACCGATACCTAAGCAGCCCAAAGAGCTCCATTAACTACTGTAGTTTCTACCACAAAGATGGCAGTGCTGCCTCAACTCACACAAAGTTACGACATGAATGTGATATCAATGTAATAGTTCACATCATTCATGCCGAAATTATTTGTGGGTGAGCAGCCACAGAAACAATGTGGTGTACCTTCAATTTTCTTCTCTTCCATGCACATTACTTCTGGTTTTGGTTTTGTCCATGTTAGGTGAATATAGGGAACATCACAAGTGTCCTGTTAAATTCTAATATCTTCATATTTCAAAGCAAACCAGACTTAATGTTAGGCTAGTACTAACATAAGCAGCCCACAGAGCAAAAGTAGTTTCCACAACAGTCAAGCCAAGAATAATGTTAAACAAAGCAGTGCACTCACTAGCTTGATATTCAAACTAGGCCTACTAGAACTAGGCCTAAGTCACTTAGGCCTGAAGACTACAGTATGCTTACAAGTTACAGCAATTAAAACAAATATCTTTTTTGTATTTCTCCGAACTTGTAAAATAGTAAGCGACAAAATTGTTATCAAGATTATTGGTTTGGCCACATTTTGCATTGTTAAGTTGGTACACTTACTGTTTGCTAAGTTAAGCCTACAGTATCCTAAGGATGCAATGTCACGTGACAATATACAAACAAGTTAGGCCTAGGCCTAACGTTAGCCTAGTTTTCATGCAGAAAAGCAGTAGTAGGCTAGGTCTAGCCTAGCAGTTGCAGAAGTGAGTACAGCATTAGACAGAGATTTCCTTTAAAGAGTACTTTGGTAAAACAATTTATCTAGCCCAAAACCACAATCCTAGGCTATAGCCTATAGGCCCTACAGTAGCATGCTGTTAGGCGTAACCTCTTCTCCCATCTGTGCCTCTGATTTAATGCAACACGCCAGTAGGGCCTGGGCCTACAACAACATCACTGTATACGTAACCCCATAACCCCTCTGGCCTTGGCCTGGTTCCTACTTTTATTGATCGGTCATGACTGGATGTAGGCTAGCCTATATGCTGGCACTGCTCTCATTGTGGTTTGGCAATGTGGTATCGATGGCTAAATGTACTCTTTTCTAGCGTCATGGTAGGCATATGAGCACTTAATCATCAGCAATTCACATGTACAAATGAAACAATACACCTAGGCTAGCCCAGCAGGATACTTTGGCCAAGCGTTCAACATCTTGTATGTTTACAAAGTACTGTCTAGGCTAGGTCTAGGCCCTAAGTTAGGCTAATACAAAAATGTATGAAAACTATACGTACGGGGATATTTGATGAGGTAGTGGTACACATCAGGATACTGAAATGCTGACCAAGCTTTCATATTTTGTTCCCATTCATCTGCAGCGATTTTGTAAGGACATCGCTTCAAGCCATGTTAGTCGAGTTTGGCTTTGTATGCGTCTTTCGCCGCACTCGAGAGCTTGTCCAAGTAATCATAGGACATGTTTTCGCTCTAACGTTAGCTATTCATGATATAGACGACGTCATGAAGAACACAAAAGTAAGTTTACTATGTGTGACATCAGCTGTCGTCTGATCGATCGATATCGGAGTACACAAACTTACGTACTGTGTAGCGTAGGCCTGTGTGTTAACTTTCTTCTGAAGCTCCCGCCATTTACCCCAACACAAGATGGCGGGATTATGTGATGTTACGCCGACTTCGAGACTATAGACATGACACGTGCAGCCATCGGACAACGGGCGAGTTAATGAGCTGAAAACCAAGTTTTCTTGTATCCCCGCCCCAAAAACTTGAAGCAACTGATGACATTTCGCGGAACTAATACTGGATGTATCTATAGGTTTACGTTGATGAATAAGCAATAGAAGGCGTAACAAAGTACCAAAACATGATAATTCGAATTTCGAAAGTCTTATTTTCCTAGAAAGACTCTGAACATTTTTCGATTGATCGTAGTAAGTGAAAAATCAGATAACGAAATAAGGTAGCCTTTTTTTAAAGCTAAATATGTTGCTGCATATTTGCCGTGAACTTGACTTCGTTAAAGAATAAAAACAGATAAACTTGGTAAAATCAGTTAGAAAAGAGTCTTAGCTTCCTATTGGTACCAATTTTGCGATTGGAAATGATCAAGCAATGGTGTAATGGTGCCTAGAGAATTCACTTGAAATTCGATAGTTTTGCGTGTACATTTGCACAGGTTTGTATGGGACGTTAGTGAGGAGCCAGCAACGCACGTTGTAAGTATGCAATTTTATACATGCCAACCAATACAACACTGATTGAGTCATAACAATACATGATGTTCATCTGAGCTAACTACAGGCCCTCGCTACACTACTAGTTTTGTGGAATCCTTAGAACAGTTGTTCCAATGGTTATGCATGGTCAGTCTTTCTAGTGTCTTTAACAAGGCGCCTATTTACACAGGAATTAATATTCCAGGCCCAGTGCATGCAGTGCTATGTGTCACTTTGTGTTTGTTTGGTACAGTGCATTGCTAAATCTCTACACTTTTCAGTAGCCTGGGGATAAACAGAGGACTGGATTAATACCACTTTTCAGTTCATGTGCTGCTAGAATATTTCTTGTTAGTCTTGCTTTATGCGATAAATTAAGGTAAGTCTTCCAGACATTTCGGTGATTTTCTCAAGTCATGATGCCCAGTGAAAATTCTATCAATAAGTTGCATATGAAACTTGAAGATCTAAAGGCCATGCAATTGTTGGGTTTATTTCTTACGATGATAAATGACTCACAATAATATTTTGTAGAAATCTGAACTTTATCTGTGTACAAATATGAGAGTTGCAACTAAAATAGTGTGCGCTTGAATTGCATGTTTTTGCTAGTCATTCTGGACTGAGCATTGCACATTGCAACAGTCAGTCTGACTCTGATGAATTAAGTGGTATGTGGATATATTTGTGGGAAAGTGTTGCACACCCTTAGCTAGTTGCTGCCCAGTTCAGTCCTGTATAGGCCTAGAATTTTGAAGGGAACAGCTAGCAGCAATTAACATAACATAACAGGTTGAAGGGCAAAGGGGGCCAAGGTCCCATAAGATGCCCTGAAGTCCAAACCCTATCAAAAGTCAAACCACCAAACCTAAACAAACAGCCCCAAACAATCAAATTCTACCAGTCATGTAGTCTTGTAAATGTTAACCTTAAAGCAGTGTACTGACAGGGAGTTAACTACCCTCCCAGTCAGCAAAATCCAGCGGTCCGTCGGCGGCCATTGTCGGCTTTTGATCGGCCATGAATTGGCGTTTGGCCACTGAAGGACCGCCGGAGGCCATCGGAGGTCCGCTGGCTATATCCGGGTCGTTTACAAAATTGCATGCTGGGTAAAAATTTTCAGCCAATCAGCTTCTTTGCCGTCGGAGGTCCGCCGGCGAGCCACCGGACATTTCTCCGGCGGACCGCCGATGTGGTCTACAGCGGTCCGTTGCCGAGCCGACCAAATTTTGCTGACAGGGCTGCTGGTATACTTTTCAGTAGAATAACTTATGCAGTAGCAGGATTAAATGTCATACTGAGAAATAGCGGTAGAGCCTGATATCCCAGCCTCAGTCAGTGAAATATAGTTTCCCCATCAAATCCTAAGACAAAAATCCTAAGGCAAAGACTAATTTTTCATCATGCATATTCAAGAAATGAAGTCCATCATTTGCTTGCATTGATATGTTCCGCCAGGTTTATTTACTGAGATGTAAATTTCAATATAGATTCCAGTGTCAATTTGGAAAATCCTTCCCAAATGCTTATGCATGAAGTGATCTTGCATTTAACAGGAAATCTAGGAGAGTCTAGTATTGCCCTTTTCCACACGAAGGACCCTACCACCACACTCAGTACCCCCTCCCAAAATAAATAGGGGGAAACATGCTAACTGACCTGAGAGTTCTACTGTACCTCTCAGGGCCTAATTACTGCTACTGAGTAAGATCAGTCAATGACACAGTTCTGCCAGTTGCTTACTAGAAATCATGATATTTGCTGTAAGTTCATTATTTTGAACAAAGTCTGCAGTCCATGGAACCTTTACTACATGTTTACATGTATGATGTATCCCTTGATTGAAATAAAATCACATATCTTCTTTTAAATTTATATTTTATACAATGGATATTACGTAGCAAAGGGCCACCCTGAGCCGATCATGAAACAAGTGTAATCCCCTCATTTGATTATTACGAACATGACCGATTTATGGTACCGGTTGACTCAACGTACACTCGTTATATACTGTACGCATCGAATTGTTTCGCACAATCAGTACGTGCAGGACACTTCCTAGACCTGGGGATGGTCGGGTCTTGCTCTGGAACTTTATTTTTGAAATTGTTAAATCCCCAGGCAGAGCCTGGCCATATCCATGCTGGGTTGGGTATACATTGATCGAGGGTAAATCCCCTGCCAAGTCCCCACTGTCAGCCAGGTACAATGCATACCACCAGTAAAAGACCAGCCGGATTACCCCGGCCTGCAGATCCAGATGGGGTGAAATCCCAGCACACTCAAGTCTCGGCCGGGTGGGGACAGAATGACTGTGAAATCCGTCCACAGTCAGATCCCATCCGTGGGTCTAGGAGACTAGGCCGGAGTCGAGGTTGCAATTGGTAAGTAGCCGAAGTGCATTAGTTTACCTCAATTATACCAGCATGCAGGATATGTCTTCTTCTTTGCTGACTCCCAGTAGTTCCACTTGCCTTCTTCTATGCTGAACAGTGGCTCATCATATTCATTAATCATAAGCTATAAAGTTGGGAAGTTCCTCTGCTACACTTGCATGTGTCCAACACGGTCAAACTTCATTGTTTTTGCAGAGCACTAACGTTACACACATCAACAGCCCACTTGATAGAATATTTTCTAACTCACACGTTGTCTATATGCTGTGTTCACGAAATAACTTTGTTGTTAGATCTTGTAGTATATACTTATACTGTAAGCGGCATTGCCTTCTCTGCACTTCGTGTAACGCAACCGCTAAAGGTGGTCGATCGATAAATTTTCTTCTTAAATCCTGCCGGTAATCAAACTCCGACGTCTTCTTGGTGTCCCATTCATTAAAAATGACATTTTTTAAATCCCTGCGAATGTCTTTGGGAATAATTTCAGATGTTATTGCAAAGAAAATAGTCGCTTCATCGGTACGGTAAGGGCTCTACATTTGTCGACTGCTAGCACTGCTGGCTGGCAGATATGAATGACGAGGTCATGTGACCTAATGTATGTTTATTCATATCACGATTTACAGACTGCCATCTTTGATTGGACTAGATATTGCGAAACTACTACATATTATTCATCCTAATGAGGGATGAATGAAATAAAGGAATAACATAAAAATCATAGAAACCAATTGTCCCAAGTCTCTCATTGAGAAGCCATACCTTTATAGACCGATAGAGGGCGTATTAGAAAAAAGGGCAAATACGGTATGTTGTACTGCGTTGTAGCACTGGATTTGTGTAGAGTTAGTGTTGTCAGCTCCCCGGGGAACACTCACGAGAGACTTGGCCAAGTCTACATCTGACACTGCACGATTATCCCATGAAAATGCTTATTTCTGCATTTCGTGGTCTCAAAAGCCAGAAAATTGCATCTAATAAGCCTAGGTTTAGGCTACTTAGATTTATTATGAATTAGGTAACCAGAGAGCAAAGTAGATCTTTTGTCTTGGCTATTTCTTTCAATGTACTTAATTAATGGCTATTTCAGAGTGTTCACATGATGTAAATTACGTCAATTAATGTTTCTTCGTGTACTTAGCTTGATTTCCAGATGCCAAAAATGTACACCGAACGGTGATTAATTTCCATAACTTTCCCCCCTGTAAGATTGCTTGCCATTTAGCTCTAGCAGGTTTATCTTCACAAAGTAGCCCATTACTACATTCAAATCTTAAATCGAGGCTTGACAATAACACAAAATATAATGGCCGCCTTCATACTAGAATGTGAAAGAGAGGGAAAGAAACATTGGCAACCGCAGATGGGGGAAAAGGGAAACTTGCCCTCCCCTGGAAAATAAAAAACCTGGAAAAACGAAGAAAACATAAAGAAATGACGAAGAAAAATAAAATTAACATCAACATTTCTTAACAGTTCACCCAGTGTTTTTCCTATTTATACGCGGTAAATATGCTTTAGAAATGCCATTTTCAGTGATGTGAGAGGCATTTTGGGCGGATTTGTTTTGGTCGCTCCGCGTCAACTCATGGTGCCGCGGATCTTTCCCCCCTAATAGAATCCCACCTCCGAATTTTCTTCTGCGGAGACCCATGGATAGAAAATTTCAACATGTTTTAATAGAAAAACTTGCTGAGGAGAAATGGCAAAGAAGTCCTCTACCAGCGGAAAACCAAACGGAAAGTCTGAAAGGCCGTGACTTCGATCGTGCCGAGGCTCAGGGTATTTGCTCCTTCGAAGCGCCCCTGCAGACCACTTTCGCCCCCTCTGACCGAAATCCCTAGCTCGGCCACTGGTAATGGACTAAAGAATATAAGTCAAACCTTAGTCAAGGAGGGTTAATATTTGTGAGAAACTAAATCAACTGGGTCATTAGTCAAACATTCAATATTCGACCAATCGTGATTGGTCGATTCAGGCACTGTTTGACTGATTTGTTTACATGCAGTGAGCAGCTCGCAATATTCGTCTCCAACAGAGATGCCTTTATTTCAGTTAACAAAAATACGGCAACCCTTCCTTCATTGCAGGGAAGGCGAAAATGTTCGTAACTAAGCAGTCCACGTGTGTGTTTCAGCTGAGACAGCGAAAAACAATGCAAACTCAAACAGATCCACAATTTATACACATTTACATAACAAATATTTATCAAAAAAGGAGACAAGTACAGAATGGTCCACTTCTCTTTCATATTGTCAATATAAATACGTTTCACAACGTTTACATTATATGTCCTGAACAAAAATTGAGTAAAAGGATTTTGCGATAGGAAATATGACTCCGGGCTTTTCTTTGAAGTGTCTTTTTTTGTTAGTACATGTCTACCGAATCGCTCCTTTTTATTTCATGATGTAGATAAAAGTGGTGCAAGTCAACTTTAAATTTCTTGCAAATTACACAGATGAAACTAAGCATTTCTACCTCTCACGTGCATTTTAAATATTACGTTTGAACTACACTTTGCATTGCTAATTCTGTTATATTAAAAGTGAAATTTGAATTATAAACATTTTTAAAACTTTTTGAAGGAGATATTGTCTCTTAGTTTAGTCACAGTTATACAATGAAGAAATATTTACTTATTTAAATTGGCAAATTTAAACTACAGCGAAATAAAGCATGTAAAAGACACTGAGCATTACTTTCTTTTTGTTGTTATTGTAAATTTTGCGATTAAAGTAACATTTTTATAACTTCGATGTGTTTTTGTTGAATTTTGTCAGATATAAAAGGAAGAAGAAACAATTATATTTTCCTTAAAGTATTTCTTCTATGAAATTTTGCATAAGAAATGACACTGGACATTGCTATTTCTTATTGCATGATGAATTGGTATAAAAATATATACATGGTTTCCTTCCTTGCCCATTACACAATTTGATGATTGGCAGACAATAAAAGAATAATACCCCGTTTAAAGACATTTAATCCAGGAAGATATTGATAACACCTTCCTGTTTAATCCTCCTCAAGAAACCTTAGCCACAGCATGCAGTGCATGCAGAGGGAATTTTCATTACATTTCTGTCCAAAGTACCGTGCAATTTTTGCAACCTAAATGGAACAAAAATCTCCGACTGGCTGTGAAGCGATGATAATAGACCTCCAGCGGTGGGTTTGGAAACTTAATATACCTCACTTGGACAATAGATAACTGAGGTTAGAAAATCAACTTTTTTACCACGATCAAATCAGCATGGGTACAATACAACTGAAATCATAACTCTCTTCTGAATTGTTTCTTTTGCATATGATCATCAATTGTAATTTCTGGAAATGTCTCGTTTTCAGCATCCATGTGTGCAACGTACATCCCATCGTTCCACCTGCCCTGAATAACAGGAATTGATGCTTTATGTTATCAGGGAGGTGTTATTAGACCTTCTTGATTTTATGGACTTCTCAAAGCCGAGTTGTAGTGGGAGCATTATAACACAGGTTTTTCTTCAAAATAATGCATGTAGCAAAAATTTCATTTAAAAATTCGGATTCTATGGAAAATTTACACCTGTCTGGGTGTAAAATTTTTCAAGTTCAAGAAAAAAATTTGAAAAGAGATCAAAATAACTTAGCACCTGTTGGACTAGATTTATGACTAGGCTGATGGGTTTTTATTGCACTGTACGACTGTACGTTCTGTGGTATAAACCTCTCATGGCCCCTGAGATTTAGATAGATACCCTTAGAGAAAATGCATTTTCTGAAATGAAATTTAAGTTGCGTAGCACTTCCTACAGCTGGGGGCAAAATATCTATTTTGAAATAATCTAAGCGTCTATGGCAAGCTAAATGCTCAATAATGCGAAAAACATGGATTTTCGATCGAAAAACCATGTTTATCGCCGAAAAACCATATTTATCGACCGAAAAACATCGATTTTCGACAGAAAAACTTGGATTAGCAGTTTTTGTTTTCTTGTTTTTTTTCCAAAAACCATGTTTTTCGACCGAAAAACCAAGTTTTGTGAGGTAATCTTGGATTATCGGTAGAAAAGCCGTGTTTTTCGATCGAAAAACCATGTTTATCGGCGATAAACCATGTTTATCGGTTGATAAACCATTTTTTCGGCGATAAACATGGTTTTTCGCCGGTAAACATAGATTATCGACCGATAAACATGGTTTTTTTTTCCGATAAACATGGTTTTTCGACTGAAAATCTGAGATCATCGCCGATAATCTTGGATTATCAGCCGAAAAACATGGTTTTTCAGAGAAAAACATGGATTTTCAACTGAAAATCCAAGTTAATCGATCGATAAACATGTTTTTTTGATCGATAAACATGGTTTTTCCGTCGATAAGCCATGTTTTCCGAATTATTGAGCATTTAGCTCGCCATAGGCGTCAGCCAAGCTATTATGCCAAAAGAACAAGACCGATATATCCCCAAATTGAACATTTCCGATCCGTTTTGAGGACAAATTCCTCCCCCCATGGCAGTGGCGTAGCCACGGGGGGCCTAGGACCTCCCAGATTTTCTTCAGGCCCCCCCTCCCCCCAGATTTTTTGCGTCCTGACAAAGTAATTGAAAAAAAATAAAATGTTTGAACGGACATAAACTTTGAAGTATATCCTTCAAAACAGTAAATAAATAAAATGTGTAAAAATTAAAAAAAAAAAAAAACACGGATGAATGTGTGTAAAACATATTTTGTGCGCACGTATGAAATCAAGTAATAACTTCAAAATGCCTACTTTCACTAAATTGGATACCGTTTGTGATCTGCACTGTCGTTTATTGCATTTCTCTTCGAAGATGAAACCAAAGTCTCGACGATAAACTTTAATGTGACTTTGTTAGGTTAAGACCCTTTCTGCCTTTCGGATTGCTGATTGATTTACTGAAAATAAGGCAATCGTACACTGGAGACCACTCTTACACGACCATTCCTATACTTTATCATAAACAAAATATGCCGTAAGCAGGTAAGGGTACGGTACTGCCTTCGGATAATTCTTCCCTTCCATCCTTAACATGTAGGCCTACGTCGTGCCTCACTCCTGCCCATGACAAGTGCCACTGTAGGACGATTTTTTAGACAAGTCCTCTTTTTACTAGTTGGCACTGGCGTCCGGGGGATTTGTAAAATGTCCACAAGGTCCGGATTTCATGTGTTTCCTTCTGCTTTGCGGTTCAATTATTCTGAGAGATTTATTCGTAGTATTTTAATTTTGACTATGTAATGTACCGATGAACAAATACTGCACCATTTTGCAAATTGTTTCTTTGGCAGTATGTATGTCTCTTGTAAAATCTCTACAAAAACTAAAAATATTTTGATATTTTTCATGCTTCCCAAAAAGGGAAAATCCTAAAACTTAGGCCTGTAATCAGTTCAAAGTTTTGCCAAACATAGCACCATTTTGCATCTATAAAGAAAGTTTCTCAGAGGGGGACACAACTACTTTTGGTTTTCCTGTTAAAGGGTAAGGTACTGCCTGAGGTAAGCTGAAATCCATTCAAATATTGGCCCATTTGCGGCTGGGTACATCCAGTTTAAAACACGTGGGAAGTGCCGTTTCCGGCCATCTGGAGGGGTTTTAAAGCCCAAAATTTTCTTGTACGCTTCGCGCCAACTGATGGTGGCGCTCCGCTTGGATTCAAATATTGCCGCATTTGCGATCTACGTCCTGAAATTTACAATTTTCCCAAGGGAAAGGGAGATACCGGGTCCTTTCAGTCTCATCCCCCAGGCCACAGATCAGAAGTGCCCAGTTTCGGGGGCCCTAAAAAGTGTATGTATTACCATTTTTCAAAGATTGATTTTTTTATTCTCATTATTTGAGAAGTCGCAGACATGAGATTCGTATTTCAAGGCTGGATACATCCAGCTTAAAACACATGGGAAGTGCCGTTTCCGGCCATCTGGAGGGGTTTTAAAGTCCAAAATTTTCTTGTACGCTCCGCGCCAACTGATGGTGGCGCTCCGCTTAGATAGTCTTGCCGTGTCTGACCCTCGGAGGTACCAGGCCCCCCACTTGTTACCTAGGCCCCCCCCCCCAAAATCGCATCCTGGCTACGCCACTGCCCCATGGATTACTCCCTAGGCAGTTACTTTCACTCAAATTTGGCCTTTCTTTAAACAGGGAGGTTTAATAACACCTCCCTGCTTTAAATAGCGCCCCACGAAAAATTACCCTCTTGAAACGTACCTGGGATTGAATTTCATAATCATAGGCCCTATACTTGTGTTATCTTTGAGAAATCTAATGACATTGCAAATTTGCTCTCCTTTGACTGCACAATTTTCTGGAATTAAATACCTTTGCTGAGCCATAATCCAACACATTTTATGTGTTATAATTATTAAATAAGGTAAAGCGCGATTTAAGGAAGCACGATCTGGTCGTGGATAAGACCATTCAAATAGTATTTTACTTGGTCAGAACGACGGATACACGTCGGAAATTCAAATCAGAATTATTGGGTACATATATTGCCCGACATGTCAGACAAAAGTTGCCGCTTGCTTTTTCTCTGTACATAGTGTCAAACTTTTTGGACACAATGTGGGTTGGCACTTTGTGTCGACACGTGTCCTGAAAAGTGTCCAGTGTACTCAGGGCTTGGCTCAGTACATATCTTCAAAATCATCTTGAACGAATCCTGTGAGTTGGAAATTAATCTTCATCAAATTTACACATAACATAAGAGAAAAGTAGAAGTAAATATGAGATGGTAGCTTTGTAGCAGGGTTAAGCAGGATGCAGATAGGCTACCGTGTCCTTTGAGGTGTTATCTTCAATCATGACAGAGTTTGATTTTGTATAGGCCTAATCCTTTTCTTAAGATATTTTAGTAATTACTCTAATTTGCTCGTCAAAAGCTTGGGTTTTGTTGAGTTACTAGGTCACTTGGAGCTCATTGAAAGATGGAACCCACGTTTCAATCTGCTGACGATGGTAAACAGCAGCTCCGCTATGTTTAAAAAGTGTGAAACGATTCTAGTTCAAGCAAAATCAGTGATCTGAAGATCGGTATTAGCTAGCAGTGCATTCCTTTACTTTGTCTAAAGTTTGAATAGTATTGTGCTCTGTGAAAATACGAATCCACACATAAAACTGAAAAATACGCTAAATCATGGGCGTCGATTTTACTTTCAAAGTGGTGGTGGTGGTGGTTAGGAGGGGGGGGGGATGGAGTGGTTGGGGACATGGGGCATAAATTTTTTCTCCTGTCCTGGTAAGGTGTCTGAGAGGAGGAGCCCAGATGTAAAATGGCTAAATTCTTCAATATTTGGAGTTTAAGCTAATTCTAAAGCGTTCAAATTATTGTCTTGTGGGTAATAAATTCAACGGACTACGGTCAATCTGAATTTAAATATCGGGTGTACTCTATAAGTGATCAAATTCACAACGAAAATGGTGATATTTTGTGAAGGATTTATGCAAAAGGTTTGATAGTTTGGGAATTATTTGTAATGAACATTGTTAAAATAAATCCATGAGTTGTTCAAAAGTATACTTCAATCTTCTGCGGAAAAGACATGAAAGGGCAAGAGTAGTCATCCTAAACTTATTTTAAAAGTACAGCTAAATGTCACAATGTTCTTCTCACTTCTCTCCAAAGTATCTGTGCTCCTCCATAACCACACCTGGCATATGCACACAAACAGTAGACCTAATCGTAGTGGCCGATGAATAATGAGTGGGATGCAACTGATAACAAAGCAGCAATGCGACTGCAATCGCGTGGAGCTAGCGAAAATGTCGGTGATTTGCAAAGTAAACTTGCTCGAAGCAGGGTGGTCGCCACCGGGGTTGTGCGCACCTGTGTGGGTGTATATGGGTGTATGTGTGTGTGTGTGTGTGTGCGGTAGAGGTGGGGTTGCTTCACACCCAAAACTCGTCAGAGTGACGACGGTTGGGAAATCTAACATTCCAGCTGGGAATTTTTTCATACTCAGTCTAGTCCAATTTCCGACTAGGCCGAATGTCGATTTTCCCAAATACATCAAGCGCCGTAGACTTTTTTCACTTAAATTAGTACGATAGAGCCCATTTTCGCAAATACATCACAAACTGCCAACATTTTTGAGGGCGCCACGCTCCTCAGTTTCAAAGTAGTTATCAGTAGCATTTAAAACATATCTTTACAATCTTTGATAATAGTTCATTTTTCTTTTGAATAGCCGCCCCTTGATTTCTAGTTTTCCACCAAAGGCATTGAAGCTATATTTCTGTAGAGATAGGTTGAAATGGATTTAGAGGGGTATTTCGACCAGGAATCAGTTTTGGTCATGTTCTCTTACAAATGGTCATCGAAGTACCTAAATGTTTCCGCTTCCGCTGGCCTGACTCCACTTGGAAGTTACGAAGTAAACATTTCCAAGGTAACGTCCGTTGGAATAAGTTAACTAAATTTGGGTTCTCAGTACGTCCTCAAAGTTTGGATGTTTGTAAGACAGCTTGTAACTTATGCAAAGCAATGATGTGGAGTGTTGCACGGTGTCGACATTTCTGTTGTTAATATTATATTATTTATTTTTTAATTATTCTGCAGATAGTTTATGGTTTGGTAATAGGTTCTCAAGGGCATAATTTAAACTTCCAAAATAAACCCCAAGGACAAACTAATGTTACAAATTTCCTTGAAATGAAGATTGTAAAAGAGGCTAACATTAACCATATATGGCATGTTCCCCTCATGACATCACAAGACTTGCATATTCAGCTCATATTTATGAACGATTAAATACAAATCAGAAATTACCTCGAAAATGATCAATTTTTGACAGATTCTAGTGGGAATTGCGGCTGTTTTCTTGCTTTTTGATGTTTTTTCCATCAAATACTCAACGCTGTCATTTTCATGTGACACAGTATTAATTTTGAAAATAGTAGATATAAATAGGTGTACGTGCTAAATCTGTGAGGTAAGGGAAGGGGAGGGGGAGAGAAGGGGGATGGAACACTTGTTACATTAACTTATTCTTACTTGAATAAAGTAAGGTTATAAACGCATAAGTTTAATGTTTTGATGATAAATTGAACGGCGTTGACAAGTGCTCCCTCTATCAGTCTATCGACTAGAACACTCAAAATTAAAATCGAGTAAAGTTTAATTTTGCTTACTCAGTTTGCTATATACAGTATTATTTTTTCCTTGTTCGTCTAGTTACTCATATTCAAATAGGCTTCTAAAGGCGTTGCTTGATAACTGGCTGACTATTTCAAAATAAGACGCACATTATTATGTTTAGTACGTGCAATGATTATTGTTTTTATTTTTGTGTACAATTTTCTAATTCTTATAAGTGGTCCAAATAAAATCAATGGCTTGTTTTGACTTGCTTTAATTCAAAAACCGTGGAAAAACCAAGAGAGTCTTGCAGTTTATATGACATAGTGAGGCTACATGAAATTCTCCTTAATGTGTTAGTTAAAGGCCCAGTTCTCTCACCCCAAACAGTGCAAATTCTCCTAACCTTTTACCCTCCCATAATTGTCTGAAATTCATCCTCATCCAGATACAACCTCAGTTTATTGCTTCAGAGTGAGTATAGAAAAGCTCAATGTGCATTTCAAAACACTCTTAGTAGAGTTCATGTTGTGTAATATAAACTTTGGTACTCTGCATTGTTTGAATAAGCTGACAGTCAAAGAGCTGAGCCCATTGAGAATTTCGGTATACCCCTACAAAAATTGTAGTTTGCGGTGAGGGAATTGGCCCTTAAATATCAATTTGAATGTGCACTGTCACTCTTTGCCCTTTTAGAAAATATTGACAGATAACATAAATTAGATCATTGAAAGAAAATATTTTATACAGAAATAGCACTTTCAACAAAGTCTATTTTATGAAATATTTTGTGGAGTTACTCAGTACAATTTTCAACCTGTTGAAATGTGTCTTGGAAAAAACTTCCTCTGAAGTGATAACGTAATGTATTACTTAAAACCTTTAAATCAATTCGACAAGTGCATAAAAGCTTTATACAGTTTTTCTCAAAAACTATACCAAACATTTAAGTTTTGTATATTTCATTAATTTTTTTAAAAGGTAAAATGTTGACCAATTAATATAGAAGCTCTGTTTAAACATAGTTTCCTTTGAAATTGATACAAACGAAATATGTTCTTTTTATGAAGGTCCTTTAGACTGTCATATTTCATATTTATCAAAGGGGCAATGTATACGCTACGATCATAAGACGGTGCGTTCATATCGCAAGTAATGAGACTTTCCGTTAGTAACGTAAATCTACATGTTTACATACCTAAGTCAATAAAGACATTTTCTGGTTGCTTTTTAATACGGAAAGTAAAAAATATCCCACACTATTCCCCCCAAAACCTGTTGCAATAGGCTACCTTTTTCCTAACTCAAGATATCTCACCGTTGGTTTTATTACAAAATACCTCCAATTTTAAATAAAGCCACAGAAAGCAGTGTAATTTGGGAATATTGCCTAAGATTCCTTCGGGCCTTTTTTATATTTCAAATTTCTTTCAGTCCCTGAAATTTAATACTGTTACACCAAGTGTAGGGCAAAGAAAGGTTGCCTCCCTGAAGCGGCACAAAAATTATGAAACATTCAGCGCAATATCAATTTATTGCGACATCACAGCTTTCTCATAGTGCACTGTATCTCAGAAAATTGTGCATTACTTTAAAAAAATAGACTAGTGTCTTCAGAATGCTACGTGCTATTCATGTGAAATTAAAAGGCCTGAAGGAAGAATGTTTCCTTAAAAGTTTTATGAAGTCAATGAGTTTTGTCTCTGGCAAATCTCTTTAGGTGAAGTAAAGTGGTTTCTCCAGTGGTGCACCGACAAACCCAGGTCTGATCGCTAGAAAAAGGCGCTTATAATGCAAATCTACTGCATATAAATAAGGGAAAGTTGTTAGCCACCATCAAGCGGGCGCTATTGCCTTATCCCTTGGCGCAGAACGCAAGACAGGTTGGGCTGAAAACGCGTCCTTGGTCACTGGAGAGGGCACTTAGCACGCGAATGTATTGCGTGTAACTATGGGTACACTAAGAAACATCTATAAAGAATGCCTAGCTAAAAGCAAACAATGCATAATGGGAACGAGAAACTGGGATTACGCGGTATGGGTTGCCGAGAGTTGTTTTGATGTGTTTTCGCCAATTGTTGCCGATATATCAGCCAATATATTTCGACAAAGGACAAAGTTAAGAAGTTAAAAGCTCCTAATCACCACGTTTTTTCTTCGTAAAATAGTACTGGATCCTACACAAGGGTCATGCAAAATTATAATGACGGTTTCTTTTTTGTTTTTGACACATATAGTGACCTACCGGTATGATATTATCTGAGTATATGCAAACTTATTTAGATGAAATCCTGGAATTTCTCAATGAATGACGCTTGATTCACTGAAACTTGGGTTTCCAGCGGCTTCCACATTTAACGAACAAAATTTCCAGAAAAAGGAGAAATACTTGGGGCCTAATATGCCGACAGGGGATGTTGAAGGCTAGAGGATATGCCCCCATGTCCAGGAAGATTGGACAAAATTGAGTCTCATGTAAAGTATTCAAGGAACCTTGTAAACAACGTTTCGTATTCCTGGACTAAATTGCTGACAGTTAAGTGGTTTTGCATCAAAGTTATGACACTGTTCCATAGTACGCTTCAAGTTTCGACTTACAACGCACTGTTTTGCTTTTCCATACGTCCTGTAGAATTACTTGTTTACCTCTTCATCGCCTGGAATGGGTTGAACTTCTTCCACTGTACAACTGCACGTATTTTACTGCCGACGTTTAAAACGAACAGCACCTCCACTTAATCAGACCAAAGGAGAGAGAGAGAGAGAGAGAGAGAGAGAGAGAGAGGGAGAGAGAAAAAGTTGCTGCATTGGACTGTTATCGTCAAAAACAGCAAACAAATAAAAAACACAAATACATCAAATAATTTCACAAAAACAGTAATATTTGGTACACAACCAAACACTAAGAAAAATTGACCCGAGCGAATTAGTCATATGACAATGACTAAAATGGAAATATGAATTGTTGAAGCACTCCGTATAAATCAACCTTAAGAATTTAACCAAAAAAAGTACAGGATATATCCCCAATTTCGCTGCCAGACATTCCTAAATAACTGCCAACTCTCACTTCTTTCGAATCCGTGGCATCGACTTGGCGTGCATAGTGAGGTATACTAGATTATTAAATTTTGAGGTAAAAACCGAAATCTGAAAAGAATGATAGTAGGAAATTTGAGTTCTTTCGTATTTGTATATAGATATGCTATTTTCCTCAATAAAGACCTCCTTTGAGTTGGTTGGAGGTCTTAGGATAATATGCTTACCTGGGGTCTAATAAGGAACCAGTCGCAAACTAAACAGAGAGCTGGGGGAACTTTGAAATCATGTCTAGCGTTTCGCAATTAACGTACCAAGTAAGAGGGCTCGGTTCCTCACAACGTGTAGCAGGGTCCAATCCCTCCTTTTCCATAATTTTGTTACTCAATATTTGATGGATTCCAAACGTCTTAAAGGTCAAAGGGGTCAAAGCCTTGATTAATTTTTGCATGTTAGTGTTAGAATATGATTTTCTGAAATGATAATTAATACTCACGGATAATTACTAGAACGACAGAAATATTCAATAGAACGAGGATCACTGAAAGCACGTCATTGTACTCATCTGGCGTTTTCACAGCAATGAAAACAACATTTGTTAGAATAGCTATGAGAGAAAACATCTGTAAGGAGACAAATGATAACAGTTACATGTTCCAATCTTTATGACTCCTTTATGCATTACTCTGTAGCCTTAACGTAAACGTGACCCCTTTTCGATGATTTAATTGTGAGAATACCTTGCAACTCGTCTTTTTAATAAAATTGTTAAAATTTGTTTAGAGTAGTAGGTTAAAAAGATGAATCAATTTACTCAATTTCATTTATCACCAATCAGACAATTTTGTAGATCTCCCCTTATTTCCCTCACAATAAAATTATTGGCTAAAGTCAAACTGAACTTTCATACTGCTGCTTTGTCCATTTGAAGATGACGGGGATACACTTAATCAAATGGGTAGCCTTTTTTTAAGTAAATTTTATTTGCAAGAAATGAAATACTTCAATGAAAAAAAAAGAAGAAGAAGAAAAAAGTTGAGGGCTTCTTGCTTGACCTAATTAAATCAACAAACGATGTATAAGCCTTTTGTCCATTTTAAATACGATTAGACTGGAAGGAAATGATGTAGCCATCAAACACTTGAAACATTCTGGATGTTGTTTTACCAAAATTAAATAGGAAAACACTCTCTCTTACGACAATACATACCTGTAAACGTTGCTCACGAACACTTTTCATCGGTCTGTATCTTGCGTGTAGCAGCAAGAAGAGGACAGAAATTCCAATCGTCAACAAGACGGTTAACTTATTCTCCCATCCGAGCATGGTGATCAAAACCGTTTGGGTTACTTTCCTTGCTAGTTCCACAATCTCCCAGTACCAGTAATCTGATTTGTAATTCTCGCAAAGAAACTTTAAGAAATGTGGAATACGACTGTGGCTTGAATCTTTGGCGATGAGGGACGTTTCATTTCGCTGGGTGGCGGCGCTCTTCTTTCCTATATTGTTTTGTGAAACTGAGCAATACTTTTTCAACTTGTAGTAGAGTATCAATGGGAACCCAAACACGTATCCAACAGTGGCTGTAACCGCAAGCACTTGATATATTATGAAATGTTTATCACAGCTCACATCATAATCGGCACGCAGAGCAGCAAAACAATACTTGTTTCCGATATCCAGACAAAATATCTCACATGATCCTGGGAATAACTGAAAAACACTGGTGCAAATTGGGGGATAAGTTGCAAAAAGAAGACCTACCACAAGAGTCAAAATTTTAGCTTTAAGATTGGTAATCCTGTTACTGCATTCCTCAGCCTGATACCTTCTGTTAAAGTATACTTTCATAATTTTGTAAATCATCAATGGAAACGATGTAAATACAACGAGAATCGCAATAGCTATTATGAATTCTATTTTTGGATCGATAACAAGCCTTTCATTTAAACACTGTGGTCGAATTAAAAACTTGAGTACATTCATTTCAATTGCAGAAATAATTTCACCTATTATGAGCATCGTGCCCTTCAATTTGACGTTACCAAAGGAAGAAAGGTATTCGCCAATAACTTGGTAAAATCCTAGTACAATTTTTACTCTTGAAACAACAATATTTTTTAGGTTCCCTTTGCTGGCGTTTTCCTTTTCTTTTTTGTAATTCCACCAGATAACGAATATTCCTAACGTGCTTAGGCATATTAACAAAATAAATTCAAGTAAAAGCACCCCAAGACTTGGACAACGTAAGCAACTGTTGTATAATGAGTAAAAGCCAATTTCACATTTCCTACATAACCATCCCTTGTACCCGTCAGCACAATTTCCTTCAACAGATCTATTCTGACTAAAATTACTAACGCAACTTGTAGGTCGAGGACACTTGTGTACGCGTGGAATTTCTTTGGAGTAGTTGGTATGTTTGTCATAAAACCTAGTCTCATCTAAGAGATTCTCTACAAAAGCGTTGTATTCATCTATATCAGCATCTGGAAAATTCCATGACCAGAAGTAACCCGGCTCAAGTGATTGGAAGTCGTGACTAGAGCAGTTAAGCCCAGTTTGATTGCAGCGGAAGCACTGCTTGAAACGTTCTGTTCGGGCGAACGCATTGTTGCAGAAACAAGCCCTAAAACCTGCGTGGATGGTTTTGTTCGTTCCATCCGGACAGACAATGCAGTCTTTTTGCGAAGTTCCTCCTGTTTCATTCACATAGGTGCCATTCGCACACTTGGTGCACAATAATTGACCGGGGATATCAGAGTAGGATCCAATTTTGTCTTGGTAGAAGCCACCTTTAATAAGGAAGAAAAATAGAATTGTGTCTGAATTCAGGATCTAATTTTTTCCACACTGACAGCAGTCCTATTTATACATGCAGTATATGAGATTTTCAAGGAAACACCGCTTTACATTTTTCGAAAGGTGTATCCATTTGAAACTTTATAAGTATAGTTTCGGGTATTTCTCTACTACCAATAACTAATTTGGAGTTACCCTCTGAAGAACATTGAATATATTTCTTTTTGAAGCATATATGATACATTAGAAAGCAACTTTTCGTGTAGCTGTGTACAACATCTTTATCAACGTAAAAGTTGGGTTAAACAGAGGTTTACGTCTCACCATATAACCCTATGGTTTAATTTAGCGATGCCCACCGTTCTTTGTACAGTTAAGTGGCAATATATTGTTTTGATTTATTTAATTTCCTTTGCGGAGGATCACGCCCAACGGCTGTAGGATCCATCATTCTTGAAGTCTTTTGTATGAACCCAGCAGGGCTTTGGTACCCGTACCCTCCGTGTGTGAGTCGAAAGGTTTTTCAACTTAAGCACACACTTAGTATCTTTCCATGTAAAAGGAACAATGTTTTACATCAGCATTAATTATTAATTGCATGGAAAAAGGTTGTCAAACCAGGGTAGGGTTTACAAACTCTGAAAGGCATAGACGAGCTCTAATCGAGCACACAGAGGACAATGAAACAGCTCATTTCTGCAAAATCCAGAAGGGTGTGAAGGGTTTTGAGTCTATGAATTTGTATTTTGAGAAATGCCTTTTATTATACCCATTTACGAAATGCGATCGCTTGGTTCTGGTTCGAACAGCGGGGTTGGAATAGCGGGATTGCGAAAAGGAGTACAATCAGTCACACTACATTATTGAGTAGCAGGTGAGGAAAGTGATCGTTTTTAACGTCAAACTAGGAAGCACTCTTGCTTGAACAGCTTAATGACATTCCTTACGATAACGATCTTTCGGAAAATTACAAAAAACTCATTTTTACGTTAAAAAGTTTAACCTACCTTTCGGACAAGGTATGCACCCATTCATTCCATCATGGTATTCTCCTTGCGGACAAAGCTTGCAACTGAAGTATTGTGTGGCTGTATTCAAAGTACAGGCGAAACCTTCATTCATGAGACGCTCCGCTATGTATTGCTCTATTGTATCGTAATTAGAAAGACGGAACTCTGGAACAAACGTAGGACTGATGCAGGTCCTTTCGAAAATAAAGAACGAAATATCATTAAGAAAGGTAATACGTATTTTTATATTTTAATCCTCTGTTTACAAAAAAGTGTACGGTGCCCCAACCAAAATTTTAATCAAGGATTTCATGCGTTTACGCACCCGAAAGTTTAGAGTAAAGAAAAGCACCATTTGCTTGTGTAGGCTGGGCGAGTGATCTTATTTAGACGCATTTCCAGTATACTTAATAATTTGCACCTAAGTCCAAATAATACTGTTTGACCACAGTCCTGCGAGTTTCTTTTACAGCATTAGGTGGATACAACAGAGACATTAAATGATGTAAAAAGCAGTTATTTTGTACACGTTTAAGTGCCAAAATGAGCAATTTTAGACAGATTTATCAGAGTTAATCCAATACCAGAGACTAAACTAGAACTGCATTTGCTTGCAAATAAGCAGAATTGCAGTGAGTGTTAGACATGTCTTTTCAGTTAGTACAGTATCGCAGTTAAAATTTGTACTTTAGATTTTGTTCATGGTGGGAAGAGGGGCTGTTGTTTCTTTTTGGCCACTCCTCTCAACCCTATTTCTTGATATTACAAAGATGGATCACTTGTCTCCCAGCTCCCTGGCTGGACGCTTAAAGAAATCATAGAAGAGTATCCAATGATGGAGTAAATCCGGACCTTCTATGCTAGTAGTCAGTTACTGGCTCTGTTTTGAAGCATATTTGCCAACAATGAAGCAAGTGCTGAGTAGTCCTTGAACAGGACCGTGTACTGCACGTAACGGTAGGACTTACTCTGTATACAGTCTAGTGTGGAGTAAAACGAAGTGGACGAAGCATAATCCTGTTCAAGGACTCGTGCTGAGTAGCTTACTCAGCCATACGATATGCTCTGTCGTGTTGTTTACTCCTGCCTAAAATGGTTTTATCGGTTCTCGACTCCTCTTTCACCGTTCTTTATGTTAAATAATGACGCCCTCTCAAGCTCTCTAACTGCACCGCTGCATGCATATGACAACTGTCTCGTGGAAGGCCGAATAACTGTTGACGCTGTGTGTTTTAACATCCGTGTTTCGTTAATTCGCAATGCATGCTACATGCATGCTGTCAAAACGTTCCAGCCAGACTGCTGTCAAAATAGCTTCTGCCTTTACCACTGAAATAAAGCATGATAATAGAACTACAGCACAAGTCGCTTAATCCAATGCAGTGAAACCAATTCGTTCCGTACGGGGAATTGGCAATTCCCTGCTCCGTAGTAGCTAGATGATGATACTGTACAATAACCGCAATGCATGCTACATGCATGCTGTCAAAACGTTCCAGCCAGACTGCTGTCAAAATAGCTTCTGCCTCTACCACTGAAATAAAGCATGATAATAGAACTACAGCACAAGTCGCTTAATCCAATGCAGTGAAACCAATTCGTTCCGTACGGGGAATTGGCAATTCCCTGCTCCGTAGTAGTTAGATGATGATACTGTACAATAACGTCTTGATACTGTTCAACGATAGTGGACGCAATGGCGCCGTGTTGCGTGTTCCAATTTGGAAGCAGTGATTGATTCTTTAGGCTTATCACCTCAGTGGGAAAAGGCCGAACCACATTACATCGCGTTTTCTGGAAATTTATCCGCAATGCTCTTTCATGAAGCTGACTCCTTAAATCGGTCTTGTAGTTGTAGTATTTGCTTTTCTGAAGTTGATTTTTGTTTAAAGACGGCCACAGGTTGCACTTACTGCTATTGTTAAAGGGTAGAGCATGGATATTTGTACGAACTAAGTTACGGTACGCGCAGGAAATGAGTTGTGAGCCATAACAGGCTTCACAAAAGAAATTGTCAGTCGGCCAGTAAATGCCAATATTGTAGTGCGGCGCACTACAATAATGAGTATGGAAAAACATGTATTTCAAAAGGTTAGTAGAGCAATTCAAAAATGTTTCTGGGTGTCAATATTTAATATCATGCAATACATATAGGCAAACACAAACTAAAGGGTACCATTAAATGTTTTCCTAATATCAGACCATGAATGAATTCCTAGTACTTGACGCGTGAACTGTTAAGCAAGACAGACGTAAAACTGTAAACTGGATAAAACTGATTTGAACCTGCTACTATTAAATAATACGTTCGTTCTTACTGACCTTGGAAGAGAATTGCTAGGACTGAAATGAAAATTATTGGGAAAACTACAACTATAAATAAAACATAACGGCGGCAAAAGAATGGCAGATATTATCAATATACTACCTACAACATGCAGTTTTTTTTTTCGGTGATTAACCAACGAGGACTTCAGATGATAATTTGAGAGCGAGTTTTGATCTCCGTTAAATCTTTAGATTTCTTAAAGGTAATATGACGCAGGCATGCTACTTATCTAGTCTTCCCACCTCATATGTACCTAATCGTCACACCTAACAACCCCACTTTACTACTTACTAACATGATAAGAAGGGAGGTTGGATCGAGCATTCAATCACCACAAATTGGATATCCTAACAGTTATTTCCCGAATGATAATATATCACTGAGTTGTGAAATGTAGTACTAGTAGTTTGTTTTTGGCCGGTTTACTTTGAATGTGCAATAAATAGTGAAATATGTGTTTCGTGTGTTAGCTATGACCTCACCATTTAATACACAAATATTTACTAAACAAATCGACGACTTTGAAGAGGTAGATACTAAGTGCTAATAAATATCCGTATTGTTGAGACCAGGCAAGTTTTCCTTCGATTTGAGGAATACCCATTTCGACCGGGTGTGGTTACCTTCCGCACTGTGTAATAGCTCATAAGTCTTTATTGTAAACGGATATTTTTACGTAAGTTGGTGTGCAGTGAAATACGTGACTTATTTTGGTCAACATTGCATAATTCATTTATATTGTGTGGTTAATCGGACTTGCTTATGAGTTGCGCATTCTCATATACAGTGTGTCTGAGGTTGGAGAGGATACTATTGATATTGATACTATTGAAAGAATGAGCTGGAGGAGTTGAGAAGAGTACAAATGAAGGGAGCCTCAGTAAGGTCACGTGGTCAATGGATAGAGTGGGGAGAAAAACCTTCCCAGTTTTTTCTCAACCTTGAAAGAAGAAATGCTTTGGATAAATGTTTATCTTTTATTAAAGATGAACGTGGTAATACTTTACATGACCAAGATGATATTATTAATGAAACTTATGCGTATTTTTCAAATTTATTCTCTGAATGTGAGGATAATGCTAATAATTTTAAATCATTAAATGATTTTCTTGATAAGGTCACCCTTTCAAGCTTACCTGTTCATGCATCAGATAAACTGGAGACATTCATCTCCAAATCTGAGCTGAGTGATGCTGTCAGGGGGCTTAAAAATGATAAATCACCAGGCCGGGATGGATTCTTCTCTGAGTTTGTTAAGTACTTTTGGTCTCGCCTTTCTACTTTTTTCTACAATGCTCTATGTACTTACTGGCGAAGAGACATCCTTTCCCCTACCTTGAGACAAGGAGTAATTATCCCGATCCCCAAAAAACTTAAACGGAGAGAATTCTTCTCTCTCCTTAGTGTGTTTTATAAAATTATTTCTAATTGTATTGCAAAAATAATGAAAGAAGTTCTTTCCAGTTTAATCCATGATAACCAGAAAGGTTTTAGGTCAGGAAGATATATTGGAGAAAATTTCCGTTTGCTTTACGATCTTTTGATGTATACTGATTTGGAGAAGATTCCAGACCGCCTTATTTTAATCGATTTTGAAAAAACATTCGATACCATTTCACATGATTTTCTTTGGCAAGTACTTAGTTTTGGGGATTAAAGAATAATTTTATCAAATGGTGTAAATTGCTCTACAATAGTATAGCTTCCTGTGTCATGGTTAATGGTCACCGTTCTCAATTTTTTAATATCTATAGAGATTGTCGTCAAGGTGACCCTCTATCTCCTTATTTATTTGTATTGTGTGTTGAAATACTTGCCATTCATATTCGCCATAAAGATTCAATCAAAGGTATCACACTTCCCGGATGTGATGTTAAAATAATCCAATATGCAGATGACACTGCTATTGTTACCGATGGTAGTCGTGTTTCATTCATGTGTGTAATGGATTCTTTAAATGATTTTAGGTATTAATCTGGTCTTAAGTTGAATTGTGGTAAAACATCCGTCTTTTCCATTGGAACCAAGCGTTACACCAAAGAAGTTTCCGGTGACGTTGAGAGACTTATTTGGGACACCGGGGGAGGTTTTACATTTCTAGGAATTGTTTTCCTCTTTATGTGGATGAGATAGTTCGATTGAATTATTTAAACTTAATTGAGGAGTTTTGCAAAATTATTGGACATTGGTCCAAAAGAAAGCTCACCGTATTAGGAAAAATAACTGTGGTTAAGTCCCTTTTGCTGCCAAAAATGAATTATCTTTTGCTCTCTTTACCTGACCCCCGAACCACTTTGTGAAAAATATTGAGAAAATGCTTTACTCGTTTATCTGGAATGGCCCTAATCGTATCAGTCATCAACAACTCTGCCTTCCCTACGAAAAAGGCGGTTTACGAATGATAGACCTGATTTCTTTTGCGATTTCAATGAAACTTACTTGGTTGAGAAGATATCACAACGCATCTCCCTCTTCGCCCATCTTTGCCATGTTTTACTATTTTTTAGAGGATAAAGTAAAATTCTTTTGGGAGGGGGGGGGGGGCTACGTACTTAAAAGATCTCCTTTTTTTAAAGAATCACTTATATAAAGACTTCTTCAATGCAGTTATCAAACTGAAAGCGTCCATAGACTTTGATCTTGGCAATGAGCCAAATACCCATCACAGCCTCTATCACAATGATTTAATACAAGTTGGAAGGAATTCTTTGTACTTGAAAGATTAGATACAAAAGGGTGTTCATATAGTTGATGATTTATTTGACGAAAATGGGCATTTTTTACCCCCAATAACTTTCTTCTTCATTACGATATTAATACAAATTATTTGCAATTTGAAGGTGTTTAAAGAGCGGTTAAATGCTTTTTAAAAGGTCGAACTTTCAAAAAATTAAAACGGCCATTCTTTCCAGAGCTTCATGCTATTCTGAACAAATCGAAGAAATGGGGCTATGATATCTACAAGAAAATCATTAATTATTATTTTGCCATAAAATCTCAGGAAAAATGGTCCGCTGAACTCGGAAGCAACCATTTAAGTTGGAATTTAATTTATAAGTTACCCTTTAGCTTACATTTGGAGTGTAAATTTTCTTGGTTGCAGTACAGAATTAATACTAGAATTCTGTCAACAAATACTTACTTAAAAAGAATTAATATTTAAGATCATGATTTTTGTACTTTCTGTTCAAAAGAAAGAGAAACAATTAGCCATATTATTTTTAACTGTGAAAAAGTACAACCTTTGTGGAGACAGTTTCAGAATTTTGTTAATGCTAATACTAATAATACCTTATACCTTGGCCCACAGAATATGATTTTTGGCATCCTGAATGATCAAGCTGAAAACAGAGCTGTAAATGTACTAATGATATGGTTCAAATTTTATATTAACAAGTGCAAAATGCAAAACACTATCTTGAATTTTGCCTAGGGAAAAATTCCTGTTGAGACCTGTTGAACAGGTAATTGGAACAGGCACAACAGGTATGAACAGGTGTTAACAGGTATGAACAGGTCTCAACAGGTGTGAACAGGTCTTAACAGGTATGAACAGGGAGTGAACAGGTCTAAACAGGGAGTGAACAGGTCTAAACAGGGAGTGAACAGGTATGAACAGGTGCAACTGGTCTTCAACAGGTATAGCCCTAACTGGTCTTCAACAGGTGCAACTGGTCTTCAACAGGTACAAATGCTCTCTAACAGGTACAACTGGTCTTCAACAGGTGCAAAATGTTTTAACAGGAAATACTATATAGTGATGAATTTGTGCAACAGGGAGGTTGGGGGTTCAATTCTGGCAAGGTCAGAGCAAGATTTGTGAATGGTTTGTTGTGTGAAACAGAGAGATCTAATTGTACAGATGTACAAGTACAACAAACATTTGCACAAGACAAAATTTATTTGGCTATTACATACATACTGCATGTTTATTCAAACCCTAGTGGCATTCCATTGTAGCAAAGTGATGATAGATAGCACACATCATGTAGATAATAACCCAGTTAAATGCTAAAAATTGAAAAATTCATTAATCCACAGGTTTGATAAATATCACTAACCCATATGAAAGAGAAGAAATTAAATATAGCAATACTGTACTTCATATGAGACTTTATACACAATTGATGTTCTAGCCATGCAATTCAAACTGGGTGCTGCACCCAGTTTGAATTTACTTTTTTTAAGTCAGCACCCAGTTTGAAATTTCACTACCCAGTTTGAATTTCATCATACTGTATGCGTACTCTAAACATACTGCAGGCTACACTGCACAGTATCAGACACATAAACATTCAATTGATTGAATGATTGTGCTGATATTGGAAATAACCAAAAAATCAGGCAAATGACCAAAGACAATGTTATTTAGATCTTGAGATATGGCCAACATCATGTGAGAATGATGCAATGTTGATTAACTCCCATGATCCAGTTTGACATTTTTTCCTGGCTAGAATCCTGCATATTCCAAGTTTTGACCACATAATGCTTTTCTATAACAGCTACATGGAGAGGTACGAGATAAGCAGGCTTACCAACGAGGTTGTGTGACACTTGTGGCTGAGGAAGAAAAGGCCCAAAAACATTGATTCGATTTTGGTTGAACTGAAGAGTGAAAATGGAATTTTTCCAATTTAAATCAAAGTTTGATCAAGGTAAAAACTGTAGTTACAGTACTACAAACATGTATCAAGCAGTCATTTCACAATTTCCAATACAAAACAAGTGTTTTTCATGGTTAAAAGAATTGAAAGAAAAAGTCATTTGAATCAGTCCTTTCACATGTTTGCTTAATTAAAAAAAAACAAAGATTTGTTCATGATTAAACATTTTCTTAACTTACAGGTTTTGTCCAAGGCAAAAAATGGAGGGCCTTCAACCGTAGGGGGCCAAAGGGATAGTTTTCAGCTTTTACAAGTTCCATGAACAATTACATCAAAGTGTAAAATGTTGCATTGCATTCTTCTGTCCTCAAATGGGTCCACAAAAGACATGAAATGATCACATTTAACGAATGTTTCAAATTTCTCAATTAGCCATCCTCCTACAGTATTGGTCAGGTACTCATCTCAGTGAATCATACAGTAACCAATGAGGAACTTTCAAGTATAAGCAGGAGTGTTCAAATTTTCAGACACTGTAAAAGAAATGCAGAGCAATGAAACCAGTACATCTGTCTTTTTGCAAATTGAGGTAGTCCTATATAGCCATGCGTAGCTAACATACTGAAATGCACTAGTGAGTTGTAATTCATTTGGACGGTTTTCTGCTAGTAACTGCTTCACATTAGTTACATTATCCATTTTCTCTAAAGTAGAGCAGAGTACAGTACAGTACTGTAGGTCTCCAATCTATAAACTCATTCACTCCACAGGAAACATTTGAAAGGTACTGTAGAACTTGCTAACATCTGTCCTGAATATGATTCAAGAATTCGATGGCCAACACAGCTCAAAAAGGTAAAACGATATTGATGGCAGGCTCAGAAGATATTCCCAGGCAAAACATTTTTTACTGGAAGTACGAATACATATTTTGATCAGTTCGCAGAATACAGTACGTTGCTAAATAACATTTTAAAGTTTCACAGGTAAGGCGTATAAACTCCGTCAGTTAAGGCTCTTTTAATGCCAATTGTACCGTGATTCCAATCCACTAAAGGCTGATTTCACTACAGAACTTCAGAACATAGCTGTAAACGGGTTAGCTATTGAAGAAACAACGGCAAATACTGTAGCTCCCTCATCTGTGTAGTGTTTTACCATGAAACTCACGCTGTTAATGGAATAAAAAATAAATAAATTTTAAACACAATGCAAATCAATGCAGATCGAAGAAAAATAGTGATTACACTTTCATACTAAATATGAACAGTATTGGAGAGTCCCCTTCCCCCACAGCACCAACCCACCAGGACCTTTAAGTACAGATCGAATAAACTTTTTTCAGTACAACTGACAGTGTTTGTTTGGGACTATATATACAGTACCTAACTTGGAGTCAAATTTTTGAGATGCCATGGGGATACTTAGGATAAAACTATAATACTACTTAAGTACAAGCATTACAATATGCATAGGCCTACACTAACCCTAGGTCTTAATTAAGCTCATAATCTAGACCTTAAGCAACTGTCAATACTGAAATGGAAAGAGGTTATGCAGTGAGAAATTAAGTATTGAGTATTAAGAATCATGAGTAACATTGTTCAGCTTTGATTTAATCCAAGTCTCCATAAAAATAATCGGTTTGACCTACAGTAATCTCCCATCCCCTAACCTTAAAGGGAAATTTTGCGGTTGAAATGTCAAATGTTCCAACATAACATTCAAAGAAAATAGCTCAAGGCATAGTCAAACTGTTCATTGTCAAACATACTGTACACCCCAGCCATAGCCTCATCTCAAAATATTATGAATGAGATGGGGTCTGGAAGTTGCACAATCTAAAATTTTGAAAGTTTATAGGTACCGTTAACAAATTTTTCTAGAGCAAAAAATGTCAAGCTTAGGGAAACTTATCTTGAACAGAAGACCACCATACTGCATTAATTTAATCATTTATCCACCAGGGGCCAGTGCCAATAAAATTGGTTTAAAAAGCATGAAATTTTCTGTTAAGCAAATGCAATATTTCCCTTTAACCCAACCCTCAATTTAACCATGATTAAGGCAAGGTATAGCTGCTACCTGTAGAACAGCCCTTGAACAGGGCTGTGCATTATGTTCAATTTGTTTAAAGGCCTTATACTGTATGGCAAATTCCACACCATTGTGTTGCCTAATGGAACGAACCTACCGTAATTACATAAGCCATCATGTGAAGGAACATAGATGGTTAGTTCAAAGTTCAAAAAGGTTCTAAATTGGAACACCTCATTAAAATCATTCTTTTCTTCAATTAATTAAAATATCATTAAGAATTAATTCTGGCTTAATTTTGCATCGATCAGTGAATAAATAAGCATGTAAATGAGGTGTTCGAATTTAGAACCTGTTAAAACTTTGAACCAACCACTGTACATACATACATGATACACTACAGCACCATCCATGGTTATGGCTGGGCCTATAGGCTTAAGTTATGCTTATGGTATAAAAACACCTTTATATCCACTTGAATCCCCAGCTTTCATTGCCCAAATGTGACTGATTTTCTCATGCAGCATAAGGAGGAAATTATACTTGAAACTTGGATGTATGCACTATATTTACAGTTTAAGCATAGGCTGCACACTGTAACTGTAATGTAAGTGTAATGTATACTGCAAAAGTAACGTTACAACACAATAAACTTAGGCTTAGCCTAGGCTAATGTTTATGGTTAAGCCAAACAGAATAGTGACAATTAAATACTATTTGCCCAGCCACCATGACCTTCAAATTGCACTGCATTTTGGTGTAAAACTGGAACAACAAATGGATCATAAAATATAAATGACTTACTCTGCTTCAGAGTATTTTTTGTAAAGAAATCTTCCTCTGCTGCCTTCACTTTCATTGCACCTTTTTGAATTTGTGAATGTGACGCACGCTCAGAAAACTCAGCTCTGGCTCTGTACTGTACAGTGTATGCATGCAATGGTAATAGTTATAGTACACGCAGTATGTGCACAATATACACAGGCAGCTGTTATCTAGCAACCTCACTCAACACTGTGTGTACAGAGAACTGTGTCACTGCAACGGGGCCATGAAGGTAATCCTTTGTTCAAGCAAACTATTGCTTTGTTATGTGCATTGCTGCACAAGAGATAAGAAGCTTGTATACTTAGAGAGCATCAAAGGTATTTAGACTGTTTTGCTACTATGTGGTATTAGAAGAAGAGAAGACAGAATAAAAATGAAGCACTTGGGTAAATGAATTTTAGAAGGAGACCAGCCTTAATTAATATAAGCACAAGAAAAAAATTGGAGGCAAGTTCCATTGGGAGTTTAGTATTTGCCTATATACCGGGGAATCTGTGTCAAAAACAAGATGTTGGAGGCATGCATGCAGCTAGGAGTCCTGGGTATAAAAGGAGTAGGGGGGGGGGTGGGGGTGGTGCGATGACAGGAGAGAAGGGGATATACTTCTCTGTGCAACAATAAATATCTTGGAAACTATGTGAGCTACTAGTATTCGGGGAGGGGATTGTAATTGTACCCCACTGTTTCCGACCCTATATGGTACATGCACGTTTATCTGGCAAGTGGTCGAAGACAATTTTGTATGGAAATAACCTGTTCAAATAGCAACGTCACTGCTGGAACCTATTACAGAATATTCACATGACCAATTGAATTACCTGTTAATTCCCTGTTGACATTAACAGGTACCTGTTGCATCCCTGTTCATACCAGTTGGATACCTGTTAGTACCTGTTACATATTAACAGGTACCTGTTGAATCCCTGTTCATACTGGTTGGAAACCTGTTCATACCTGTTAGTACCTGTTAATACCTGTTAATTACCTGTTAATACCTGTTCATACCTGTTAGAATTTCAACAGGTTTCAACAGGAATTTTCTCCTGGGTGTTCACTTTCAAAATTATGCAAGGAGTTTGATACAATCACTGCATTACAATGCGTGTACTTCTTCTGATATAAATACGTTCATGAGACAATGGCAGCCATGGTTTAATAGCCTTCATCTTGATTTTAATATTACGTAACACATTTATTTCCCCCTGTACTTCGTTTTATGTTTAATATTGTTTATAACTGTAATAACTCGCTTCGTTGTTTTGTACATATCATTGATTGAGAAGAACAATAGAAAAAAGATACAGTGTGAAAAACGTTTAGACAAAACGGTCGCGCCCTTTAAACAATCCAAATCTTTTCCATACAATATTTCGCCCATTAAAGGATATTATGTTGTAAAATGGTTAGTTCTTCCAATTAATTGTTTAGCAGAGATTTATGAAAACTCAAAGCATTAACAAACTGAAAGAGAAAACAAAAACAAAAAACTTTCATATTTGGAGCAGTTATTGGTTAGAATCCGATAAAAGCAAATCCTTACATTTGAACATTGATTCCATGAATATTTTGAAGTTGGTCACAGTTGATGTACCTAATCAATGAAAAGAATTGGTGGATTAAAATAAATGTTTACTTCATTCAGATTTAGCAAAAACACGATAATTTCAGCCATTCCTAAATTTTGAAATGTTAGTGTTATTGTTGCTGGGCTCGTAATTTGGCAGTTGCTGCTGCTCAATTTGGACGTGATCTGTGAAAAACATGCCAACGAAAAGTCTAAATTCGATTTTTTGAATGCAAAGGACTCACTTAAATCAAGGCTTAAAAACATTTTTTATCCGTTCTTACATGATGCAAACTGTAGAAATGTTCCATGATCAGCTGTGGGACCAGCAATAAAGACCTCAATGAATTATCTAGTTCACAGAAATGCTATCCTCCATTTGGCTCA
Source organism: Holothuria scabra (assembly GCA_037179385.1). Taxonomy (NCBI): domain Eukaryota; kingdom Metazoa; phylum Echinodermata; class Holothuroidea; order Aspidochirotida; family Holothuriidae; genus Holothuria; species Holothuria scabra. The sequence goes on along the minus strand of CM074181.1, from coordinate 778,399 downwards.
GCCTGTCTCTTGTCATGTTATACCCCTTTTTTCAAATTTTTATTATCTGGAAGTAATTATTTGTTCTGAATTGATATGGTCAATGTAACTTGTTGGTCCATGAATCTTGAAACCATATCCTAAGGATATGTACATCTGGATAAAGTTCTCCAGCTGTTCGTAGTATTTATTTAATAATGATCAAAGGAAGAAGATCAACACATGTCGAACAGTCGAATGGGAGCGAAGCCCGTTCAAATTTTACATAGCCTTTCTATAAAACTGGCATTCATGATCGGCACGAGTCTTTGTGGGTGGGATTCAGAGCAAAGCCCCGTTGAGGGAACGGGGGGGGGGGGGCATGAAGTCTCCAAGGTTTTGAAATATCTCTGGATAAAAAATTAAGCGTAAGGATAGCCTAATTTCTGTATCATGATCTTCATCAAATGCGATGATTTTAGATGATTTCAATGTTTTAGTCAATCCTGTAAGTTGATAATATGACAATTTAGAAAGAGGCGCTACTAAAAAGCTAGTGGTGCAAATGTCCCTGAAGAGAAGTTTTATATACAGGCATTGCCTAACGTGGCATCTGTACCAGTAAAAAGTCAGGAATAGAGAATGCAAGCGACTAAATAAGAAGCCTATGAGTGCTAACTCTACGGAGTCTAGCAATGTTTGTATCCATGGGGCAGCTTAGAGATAGCCACTACACAAACTTGCTCTGCAATGAAAAGTTTCAATGACAGCCACTTAAACAAATATGGCTTACACATTTTTACGTCGAAAAATAAGAGCTTTGGTGTGGTTGAACCTGTTGAACCTGTTTTGATGGTTAGTAATTAATTTGCTTCAAAAACTGTAGTCAGACCACTCTGCCTTGAGAGCTGAGTTGGGGAGGCCGCCGGGGGGGGGGGGGGTTCTGCCTGAAAATTCAGGCTATGCTCCCTAGTGCCGCCTGGGTGTATCATTCATTCAGAAGACACCTCCCGGACACATTCCAGACTAAGATGACGTAATTAGTTGTTGGGGGGGGGGGGGATCATTAAAGTAAATTTCTTGCTTTGCATCCTTGTGTTCTGTGCTTCTTCATAATCACAGCTAACAGGCTATGCACAGTAAAAATAATCCTTATTGAACCATGAATTACACGAATGCGTTGGAATGACGTCTTTTTTTCTTGATTGCTACAATTTTGTATCGGACATAAGCTTATCCTACCGTCCACTATTCATCTTCCTTCTATTTCCCCCTTCTCTTTCCTCTCGCAATTCCCGTTTCGTTTAATTCCGTTCTTCTTCTTCCCCTTCTTTTCCTCTTCACATGCTTTTAGGTGCAAATTATCGATAGTGGTCACAAGTGTGGTGTAAACGCGATAGTCAGAAAAATTTTAAGCTTAGATTGCAAACACGCGTTTTATACCGGCACTATATCCATCCCTATGTGTCTGGAAACGAAAACACTAGTCTTTTTCACGTAAGAACTGATTTGCATATATCTGAGCTTGTGAAAATACACTGACAACTGACCATTCAGCAATTCCATAAATTTCAACCAATCGTTGACGGTTCATGTTCAAGTGGAAGGAATAAAATTGGCTGTTTGGATGGGGTTTAACGATTCAGTTTCTAATCAATCAATTTAATTTAAGCCGTCCATTGCCTTTTCACATTGTGTCTCATTAGTTTGTGTAGGGCTGAGCACCCAAGCACAAGGAAGCAGGTTGTATTATTCTGTTTGAACCGGCTAGGAGTCGAACTGCAGACCTCCTGGTTGCAGGTCCAATCGCTCTAATCTCGAAGAAGCAAAATATTTTCCATGTTTCATATAAAATGCGTGTATGGAAGAATGGTATTTGAAAGGTTTGCGATATTTTGAAAATTTTCGGATTTTGACTAAGGAAGATACTAATTTACTTGTCGCCCTCCATAACGACAAAAAAGTGAGAAGCTCTTCCGCGCCTTCGTTTCCGACTTCACATTGAGTCACAACAGCAAAATTGAAACTGGAAATCTTTGTTTTTACATACTCTATAGAGGGCGGATGGTCTGGCAAGCTATTATTAGTATCAAAGTGATGCTATTGCTCTCGAAAAACGAAGGTCACGTGGTGTTCAGAGTGCACGGACTCCGTTCAGTGTGCACGCGTCTACGCAGACCTGTACACTTTCAATGGAAGAAACTGACCAAAACATTTTCTTGCAATACTTAATGATAGAATTTTAGTTAACTTTCTCTTAAAGCATATAATATCAGGGCCGCAAATCCCGGGGAGCAAGGGGGGCCTTCGCCCCCTCTAGTGAAAAAGTGGGGGGCCAAATCGTAATTTGGCCTCCCAAAACTTGAGTACACCTAAAAATACGTTCACCTTTTTTCGTTTTTTTTCGTTCGAAATAGTTTTTCTGAAGCTTCGGAAATGCTAGAACACAAGAGCTTCCTAGGGCTTCTCCCCCTGGACCCCACAGGGGCTTTGCCCCTCCCACCAAAGGTCCTTTGGGGCTTCGCGCTTCACGCTAGAGGTGCCCGCCACGCATGCACAGTTTAATACTCATGAGCACATCTTAAGCATTTTCGCCCCCCCACTCGTACTCTCAAACAGAGATTTTCGCCAATGTTTATTATCCATGCTAAGCGATGATTTTGCAATAAACTAATTTGAAAATAGAAAACGTCTCCATATAAGCTACCAAGTAGCTTATATGGAGATATATGGAGATGTACCTCAAGTCGGTCACTGCATACAAAATGTATGGCACGTACACAGAGTACAAGGCTTATTGGTTAACTGACTCGTGGTATCACAATGCTATACGCTCGCAGAGCCTGAGTAAGTATACCAGGCGAATGGTGGCCAGTTAGCGTCAAGTTCAACGGTGCCGATACCGCAAGTTAGCCTAGAACTACAACCACGGTGCAAAATATATATTCTATCGTGACCCTCTACAACAAACCGTCTTCGAATATTTAAGTCAATTATAGCCATTTTTTCTATAAAATAACTGACAGACGATTGGCGAACATTCAGAATTGGATCGTTCAACAGCGTAGACTTGAATGCTGCATAGTGACCACCGAACGACCACGGTGAGTCAATCCAGCCGGAGCTTTACGGTTTGATCCAAGTTGCACTACCGCCTAAACGTGAACTTTTTAGTAAACGAGTTTCTCGCACTACATAGCTTCGATCTCGTCATTTTTTGTACTGTCCATGACGTCATGGACAGTACCTTAGGCACGCTTCTCATTTTCGAGGACCAGTTCTTTCGTTCAATGTTTCTTCATTCTCAGTGAGTTTTTTGCTCTTCAATTGAGTTCGTTATGTAGAGTGAGTCATGTAGACGGGAACGAGACTTCATGGTCACTTTTGGTTATGATATGGCCAAAAATAAGCGAGTTTTATTTAGGCATTTATGTATTTTATTGTTTTGTAAAAGAATGCTTGAGTAAGTCAAATTTGTATACATACAGTATGCTTGCTCATCACACAACGGCCGCATTCCCGCATTGTACCTGTAGTATACCGCGCACAGTGTCGCTAAACAAGCTATAGAGCATTGTAGTATTGTGACATGTAGAAGAACCTCCTTGGTAACACAGTGCACACTGCACACACACTGTAGTGTCGTATCTCGCAAGTACTTGTAGTTCGGAGAACAACCTTGATATTTATGTTCGCATCTAGGCCTAGTTTTAATCATTAATATTAGCATTTGACGTTAACTTTCTTCAGTGTTATATTTCTCTCTCGGAAGCAGTTACGTAAGGCTTGCCAAATACTAGGTGTATCTTGAGAAGTAGTAAGAAATTACCCTCTATACACAAAACCGTAGCAGGCAGTCATCTCGCTATAATAACACGTACGGTAGCGACAATCTACGCATATGACGTTAGTGCAGTCTGCTCTCTCAATGCATGGCGTTGGTCAATGTATACAGAAGTCTGAGTTACACTTAATCTTTTGTTGGGTCTAGCACTGGCAGTCGTTTACAATACATTGTCAAACATGGTTTTGTATAAGAATTTGGACTTTGTCAGTGGCTAAAATGGACAGATTTTGCAAGAAAGTTGTTACATTTTGGGAATAATGTACTACTATACGTTTAGATCAAAATTACCAAACGAATTAAAAGGTATGATGTTGATTCCCATTCACGTCCAAAGTTTGTTTGAAATATTGCAGGACTCGAAGTTCGTCGTCAAATCACGCAAAAAGTTAAAGCTTTTCGGCGGCCGTGTTGTCTTTTGGTTCGAATGGTGGCGACCAATTTTCCCATGATCCTCTGTACATGTATATATAGGAAGTCCGTGGGCATAACATACGCCTAAAGTCCCACGGCTGTTTGTGTATTTTATCATTCTCAGAATGATGGTCATTCTCAGAATTAGCATAGGGGTCTATACTTTTCTTTTTGTCTGCACTTAGGGTTACCATAGGCCTATTTATTTTCTCGCAAGGAGGACATGCATGGCCACCCTGGTGAAGAGGTCTAACTTAGTTGGAGTGGGGTGGGGAGTTTGGAAACTTTGTTGGTTTTCCGCAGTGGTGTCTAGATGCAAAAGATGGCGCCATAAGTTGCAGCTTTCACTAGAGTTTCCTCTTACTTGATTGAAGCAAAATTAGGGAAAACCTGTCGATCATTAAATAGGCCTACATGAAATCCGGACACTCATGGTGGCAGTAATTTTACAAAACAGCCCGAAAACCAGCACGAAACATAAAACAGAACAGAACGCCCCTGGTAAAACCGAACGTATGGTAACCCTACCTGCAGTGCCACTGTGGGCACTAGCACTGTAGGCATGTTTTTCGACTTCCGGTTGATCACTGCCGTTACATCGGCATTGCATGAATAGCCTAAAGGCCTAGGTGGTGATTTTTCAATTAGCCTGATTAAATAGTGCATCATTCGCGTGCATCATGAGATACCGGGCCGAAAAGTAACAAACGGTTCTTATCTACAACAAGCAACCAACGCAGTACTGTATTATGTTAGGTATATCACATCGGCCCAAAAACGTAAAAGGACGATGTTCCAAGCTTTAGTACGTACCCTGTTACATTGGCACAGAAACAATCATGGACAGTAAGTGGTTACGATTCTCGTAACCACATTTCTAGTTACAATTTTGTCCCTCGACCATTTCAGTGGACATCTTATGCGCCTATTAGCAACGGGAATATAGCTCTTATTATAATTTTTCTTGGTCTGTATCAGGCCTTAACAATTTATGAATTCTGTATTGTTAAATTTTTTTGAGTGATGAACGTCAAATAAGAGCAGTATGCCTACACTGTACATGTTTGTTTAGCCCACTTTAGATGTCATGCATGCACATGGCACTGAGAATGAAAGTTAATTATCAATAACACGGGCTACATTTAGGTTATAGATCTAGAAATGAAAGAATAAACATGATTTCACAACCAATTTCAGAGTGAAGAAGATTACATGAAAAAATTGCCCTTCCTTCAGGAATCGACGAAGGGACGACCGAGGCAGGGCATTGTGGGCTATGATACGTTATCTACATATGGGCTACTCTAGTACTACGGGGTGTTTTTGTCAGTTCTCGCCAAATTGAAGTAGAGTTATAAGTGATGCGAGGCTCATATAGACTTAAAAATCTTGATTTGGTCTCTTACAAGCTCATATTCTAGTTGCATTTTTGGAAAAAGTCCCCTTTCAACATGTCAAGCACTAAGGTTATCGTGCAGTCTTAATCACTTCGCAGAACAAGCTGTGCACGCTGAATACCACGTGACCACGGAAACCGTACTCCCTCAACGTAGAACCGTAATCTTTTGTTACAGTACAATAGTTGGCCAGACCATCGGCCTATATTGACTATGGTTTGTAATACCTTTGACATAGGTACACTATGATATCTTACATAAGTGTCATCATATAAAGAAACTTACAGGAAACTCGAGAACTTTCTTGTTGCATTTCCAGATATAGCTGTAATATTATTTCTGTACAAATGGCTGAAAAAGGATCATAAATATATTTTATAGCACACAAAAGGCTCCGTAATAAGGTTCTCTAACAGGTAGACTATACCCATGAAAAAGAAAGCTACTTTAGGATATTATAAATATGTATGTATATATGTAAATATGTATACGTATATGTCTATGTATTATATCTATATCTATCCATCCATCCATCCATCCATCCATCCATCCATCCATCAATCCATCCATCCCATCCATCCCATCCATCCCATCCATCCCATCCATCCCATCCAAACCATCCATCCCATCCATCCCATCCATCCCATCCAGCCCATCCAGCCCATCCATCCCATCCATCCCATCCATCCCATCCATCCCATCCATCCCATCCGGCCCATCCATCCCATCCATCCCATCCATCCCATCCATCCCATCCATCCCATCCAAACCATCCATCCCATCCATCCCATCCATCCCATCCATCCCATCCATCCCATCCATCCCATCCAGCCCATCCAGCCCATCCAGCCCATCCAGCCCATCCAGCCCATCCAGCCCATCCAGCCCATCCAGCCCATGCATCCCATCCATCCCATGCATCCCATCCAAACCATCCATCCCATCCATCCCATCCATCCCATCCATCCCATCCATCCCATCCATCCCATCCATCCCATCCATCCCATCCATCCCATGCATCCCATCCAAACCATCCATCCCATCAATCCCATCCATCCCATCCATCCCATCCATCCCATCCATCCCATCCATCCCATCCATCCCATCCATCCCATCCATCCCATCCATCCCATCCATCCCATCCATCCCATCCATCCCATCCATCCCATCCATCCCATCCATCCCATCCATCCATCCATAAAGTCGTCTAAAACCGCACCTTAGGTGAACATCATACTTTAGGCAGACATTTTGGAGTCCAGCTAATGTTTGCATCATAATTTGTCCCCTTGTGCTCATGCTAGTTCAAAAATTTCGATACCTATGAAATAGTTGTACGGCCCTTGGCATTGGGTTACCGTGTGAAAACCGTACACAAAACGCACTGCGTATAGTACACCACTGGAATGTTAGTTATATTGTTAAAAATGTCCTGTAAGGGACACGCACGTATTAAATATTCAAGTACATATAACACGTAATATTTTGTTTATTTAATTTAATGTTCTACATAGGCAATTTACTTAAAAGACAATTACTATAGGTTATGACCGTTATGCAAGACTCTTATGGTATTTTAATTATAAATTTCAATGACTTGTATATGCAAATGTATGCAAATATGTGATTTTAATATGTGTCCTTCTAAGGTCTCATTTAAACGAATGTCCGCCTAAGGTATGATTTAGTGGTATATATATATATATATTTATATATAATTGATTCCAAAACCAGGAAGCTAAAAAGAGAGCTTCCCAAATCCTACCTTCAAAACAAGCTTCGGTTTATCTCTCAGGACTGTCTCCGACTCTCTCGTACTCTAAATTCTAGGCAACAACGCAAGTTTCAAAGAGATCATGTCACTTCAAACCATGTGACTGTCACTTCAAATCAAGTGATTTCAAATTTTCAGAAAAGCAGGTCTCGCAGATTTATTCGTAAACCGGTTACCGAGCCTCCCACCGCCACCACCGCGGTTGTAAGCATATCGTGTCAGCTTTCTGAAGGAGAAACTAAAATTCTCTCGAAGGGACTCAATCTCTGCCCCAAACCAAGGCAGACTGACACGCAGAAATTATCGCTAGACATGAAAGCGTTTTTCCGACGCTTGCGCCTTCGGGAGTATTTTGCTGACGAAGACGGCCTAAATTCTCCACCGGACAACGATATATCGTATCAATTTAAACCAAAAAGCACCTGGAACACACCAAAGGGGCGTTGTCCGCAACTGGAATCATTTATTTCGGCCAATGAAGAGGATGTGAAAAACCACACCCTTTTCCCCAGATTTCCGCGACAATCTCACAAAAAGTGAACGTCAGGCCATTCGAAGTCTACGGCATCGTGATGATATTGTTATCAAGCCGGCGGACAAAGGCTCTGCGATTGTTGCGGTGGGGACTCAATTTTACAGGGAGGAAGCCCTCAGATTACTTGGCAATCCCGACCACTACAGACGTCTATACTCAGATCCCACTTCGGAAATTGCGAAAAAAGTGGAGGCGGCCATCAAAAAGATGGTTCGCAACGGCTCCATTGACTCTGAAACCGGCCCGAATCTCCTCCAGGTAGATCCTAAACCAGGCCGTTTATATTTTCTGCCCAAAATTCACAAAACGGGTAGTCCGGGCAGACCCATTATTTCCGGCAACGGGACTGCCACAGAAAAAATTTCAAAATTTGTTGACCTGCTTATCCAACCCCTGGTTCCAACCCTTCCCTCCTACGTTCAGGACACTACGGACTTCATCCGCAAAATTGGGAAGATAAAAAATTTTCCGTCGGACACAATTCTGGCCACTCTTGACGTGTCCTCATTGTACACAAATATACCAAAATGAGGAAGGCATCTCCGCTTGCACCAACGCCTTCAATCCGATTCGGGGCAAAACTCCCACCAAGAAAGACTTAGGCGAACTCATGCATCTGATTTTGGCCAACAACACTCTCATTCTTGGTGACCACCACTACCTCCAAATTCATGGTACAGCCATGGGAACCAAAATGGCTCCCTCATTTGCTAACTTGTTTATGGGCAACTCCGAGCAAAAATTTCTGTCTCGACAAAATTTGAAACCACAAATTTGGTTACGCTTCATAGACGACATCTTCATGATCTGGCCCCACTTTGAAGACTGTCTAAAAATTTTTATTGAAAGCATCAATTCGTTCCATCCCACCATCAAATTTACGGCCGACCATTCCAGGTCCAGTGTCCACTTCCTGGACACCACTGTAACCATAGAAAATGGTTCACTCAAAACAGACTTGTTCAACAAACCAACGGACAAGCACAACTACCTTCTACCCAGCAGTTGCCATCCTCCGCACTGCACCAAAAACATTCCGTACAGTCAAGCACTCCGCATCAAACGCATCTGTTCCTCTGAAACAGATTTTGACACTCGGGCAAAGGAACTATCCGGTTACCTCCGTAACCGGCAGTATTTTCGGGGTTCAATTGAAAATGCCATCAAAAAGGCAAAAGAAACCCCTCGCTCGCAAACTCTGACGTACAAAACTCGTCAGCGCAATTCCGACAGAGTGCCGTTGGTAACTGAGTACCATCCCGGTCTACCACCACTAGCCAAATTCATCAAAAAGCGTATGCCCACACTTCAGAGCACCGATCGCCTAAGGTCTATCTTTCCCCAACCCCCCGTTGTTGCGTTCAAGCGGCCCTCAAATTTACGGGTCATTTTGGTTCGGGCAAAATTAAAGGACAAAGCCTCAGTCGAGGAAAACAACGAAAATTTTGGTTGTTCACCTTGCCCTTCCAACTGCAAGACGTGCGCCCTGGTTGATTCCACAAAAGGCTTCCAGAGCAATCAAAATGCACGCACCTTCCAAATTAGACAAGAAATTAATTGTCTTTCCAAAAATGTCATTTATCTCACATACTGCAATTTATGTGGTGTGCAGTATGTCGGAGAATCTAAAAATACTCTTCGAATGAGAATGACACAGCACAGGTCAGCAATTAAAACCAAAAAGGTTGAACAACCTGTTGCAAACCATTTCAATTTGCCTCATCATTCTATCAAAAACTTACGGGTCATTGCTATCGACCAAAACGATACATGGACCGACAAAGCTAGAAAAGCTAAAGAAAATTTCTGGGAACTCAATCTCAAAACCACATCGCCTTTCGGCTTGAACATCAGGAGCGATTTACCAGCTTGCTGATAATACCAACCAAAATAATCCGATCAGGCCATTCCGGCCTAACAATTTCTCTAATTACTTTGAAGAGGATTTTCCTATTGTTGATGGGTTACACCCGAGTAATCCGATCAGACCCTCCCGGTCAATCAACCTGCTCAATTGCCTTATGAAGGATTATCCTGTCACAATAGAGGTGAGACCATTGTCAACACCTTTAAAAGCTTCCAAATTTTCTCACTCCTTGTCATTCTCTGACCAAGTATTGACAAAGAGGTAGTATTCCTCGAAAGCTCTACTTCAAACCTTTTGGCTGTCTAATTTATCTAATTTATCTAGCCTTCCGCTATTTGTATCTCCTCGGAGATCCAGCCTTTCAATTCTGTAGCACCGTTGTTTTACAGTTTCTCCGTCATGTTTATATATATATATATATATATATATATATATATATATATATATATATATATATATATATATATATATATATATATATATATATATATATATATATATATATATATATATATATATATATATATATATTGAAAAGGTTGCAATAAGTTCTTACAACAAACAGTTCTGTAAAGCTATGTTGTAAGAACTTATTGCAACCTTTGCAATATTACAGCTCCCTTCACAGGGTTGAGCACTTTACCATTGCCTGGTTGACATTATTAATTAATTTTTACTATTACGGTTATATATATATATATATATATATATATATATATATATATATATATATATATATATATATATATATATATATATATATATATATATATATATATATATATATATATATATATATATATATATATATATATATATATATATATATACAAGGAACACGGGGGAGGGTTCGAAATCATTTTATGTTCCCACTCTTAAGATCATCACATCGCATTGTGTTGCCCTTCAGGTTACTTCCCACTACCCTTTGTTGAGGCTCCCAACAGCCTGCGCTATTACACCTGTTCACAACGGTTTATGAAGACTTGCACACCTCTTAGTCTATGGGCCAATAATCGAAATCATCCCCCCCCCCTTAGCCACAATTATTCACTGTGTTTTTCTGTTAGGTGAGATCCTTAGGCATCATATTCTGCTTGTTTGCCATTACACAAGTGGTGGGTGTGGCCAGGAAATCCAAAATGGCCACCAAATGTGAGCCATTTTGGATTTTCAGGTTTAAGGAGCTGTTTCTCTGTCAGAAGGTCACATACCCCCAAACAAGGTGTCATATGAAAGCTGATAAAATATACTCTCTAGTGATGTATAATTTTAGGGTGTTCGGTGTAATATGAATGCCTAAAAATAGCAAAAAGTGTGATTTTTTTGCAAATTTTTACGGAAAATTGAAATTTTAATAAAATGTTCACTTCAGTATCTCATGATAGCTTTCATAGATGCATTTGATTTTTTCCACAAATTAGCTCTTATGTAATATGTTTAAGACCTGCAAAATGCAGATGGATAGCATATCTAATTCATGAGTTATGACCGTCCAAACATTCCAACCCTCGATTTTAGAATTTACCCAAAATGTGTTCTTCCATTGACTTACTGTACAAATTGGCTATTAACCGTGTATTCTATATGACCCTTTGTACTTGTCTGGCCCCAGCTGTCCCTCAGAAACTCTTATCCACTGTGTTTCCCTTTCAGTCTATCATAACCTGAAAATCTGTCTTTAAAAAAGTGGTGAGCATGGCCATGAAGTCCAAAATGGCCGCCATTTTGGATTCTCATGTTTAAGAAGCTGTCTTCCTGTCGGAGTGTCACATACTGCTAAACAAGGTGTCATATGAAAGCTGGTTAGATAGTCTTTCCAGTGATATACAGTTATACGGGATTTGCAATCACATAGATGTCTAAAAATAACAAAAAATATGATTTTTGCTATTTTTTACAAAAAAGAATCGACATTTTAATATAAAGGTATCTCAATATCTTATCATAGTTTTCATTGCTTCATATCATTTTCTCCACAGGTTTGCTCCTATATAATAAATGCAATACCGGCAAAACTCTGACAGATAGCACACATGATTCGTGAGTTTTGACCATTAAAAGGTTTAGACCCACAGTTTCAGCAGTTACTAAAAATGTTTCTTCTATGGACTAACTGTACAAATGGGAAATAAATTATGCAGATAATGAGCCTGTGTATTTCGCTGTCCTCTTTGCCTTAGACGTTCTTACCCACTTCTGTTTAATGGTACTCAAGGTTTTCAGCTATCAGTTTCAAAATGTATGCCATCAAATAAAATGTTGGTGACTTGGTGTGGCCATGAAATTGTTCAAAATGGCGGCCATTTCGCCTTTTTCAGTAACGAGGAGTTATGCACATTTTATTAGTTCACACATTGTCAGAGGCGGCGCCAGAATTTCAAAATTGGTTTGGGGTAAATGAAAATCATAGAAGAATGATGAGGCAACAGTTTTGGGGTACAGCACGAAACATAGCCAGAAGCACCCGTTCCTGCGGGTGAGTCCACTTGGTCGAAACCCTGGCAAGCTTTGAAATGTTATCATGTGTCTGGAAAAAAAAATTAAATCTCAGGAGCAATTTATTACTTACTTTTTCCATTCACCTGACCCCTTACTGATCTAACGTGAAGGAGGGGGGAATTGATGGGGCAAGGATGAAATGCCCCCTCTTGCACCACTGTAGCACAGAATGCATACCATTGAGAACCTCAAATAGGATATAATGATATACATCGCAAGAACTAGGAAGAAACTGAAATCCTATTAAATAATTCATTTCTATCCAATTAAAATAGAAAGATTACAAACTTCCCATAATTTCCCAATCAAGATCTGAATCATTTGGATCATCGATCACGCGAAGTGGGGTCGTTATTATTGCAATAACATGAAGGAATCAAAACTAAAGTAATGATTGTTTCCCGAAAGGGTATTCTGTTTGTCTGTTTGAGAAATATTTGAAGTTACGAAAGCGAAGAATAGTTGAGTGTTGCTTTGTTTGTGGGAAGCTACTGAGAGAAAGCATGTTATTGCTTCCGAGTACAACAAAAACTTTTCACGTGAGACAACTGTCTATGAAAAGTAATGTGTAAATCTCCATGAGGCTTTTCTCTACGACACCTGACAAACAACTGTGAAGCAATTTTCTTGTGACAATCCTCCACGAAGCTGATCTCTACATGTAAGTTGAGAATGCATTGTGTTTGTGTGTGACAACTCTATTAAAAACAGTTATGTACAGTAACAAGCAGTCTATAAAATTTATCATGAAATAAAGTAAAAGACCTTTACAATAAAAAAAATACAAGTGTGTACGAAAAATAATGTAATCTCTAGGAAGCATTCATCCGGCGACATCTGACAAACAACACTGAAGCAATACATCCCACTTGTGACAATTTCTCTTTAAATCTTACTGTATGTCTATGTTAGTTCAGTTCGCAACTGTGATTGTGTGTCACAACTTTGAACAGCAATGTAAGGAAGGGGTTGTCTCTTATATTAATTATTATGCATGAAATCTAGTGTAAGGAGTTTTAGCATGCACATACCTACCAGACCTTTACAGTAAAGGGATAATGTCTATAGTGATCCTTGTCAATAGTCCCCCGTGGACATCATTGCATGGTCCCCAGTGTCTCTGGTCTCCCGTGTCGTTGGTCCCGTAACCCTAACCCGGGAACATTTCCACACAGGTTGAATTTGATGATGTGATTATATAAAATTGCAAATATGTGGAAGTTATTTAGGTGTTTCGAAAATTTTGGGTCCACAATTTGGATTCACGTAGTATTAATATTTATGTTCTTAACTTGTTTGCTTTGTTGTTTTAGTGTAATGAATTAGCAAGCATCTCTTTTTAGCAGTGAAATTCCTCCCCCCTACCAACAAAATACATGTCACAAAGCATCACTTGTGGGCTCTTCGACTATAAGGTAAGGTATTTTAAATATAATGTGACAATTCTAAATTCGCCCCAAAAATGTAAGATGTCTAAGCATGTTAAAATGATGTTGAAGTAGAGTACTAATATTTTGAGTACGTAATTGTAAGTATAGTATTCTTAACTGCCATTCATTTTTTGGAAGTACTTCTAACATTCCAAGTACCACATACCCTAGAACAGTTAACAGTAACAACTTTGAGACGTCACAAGAAAGATAACCAAATATTATTATCTTTGGCTTCAATGTACAACTAATCTAAAGTTACACATGCTAGGATAAAAACATTCGCGGTTACAAATACGGCAATAACACGTTTGTAGTTAGTCATTGGCTACCAACTTTGGTATGAGCAAGATAGTCACTTCCGACTTTGCAATCCGCGGTCCCCCGCAAGGTTTTGCCTGAAGACAAACGAGAGCGGCTACGTAGTTTTCCCTTTCGGTAAACCAAAAATTACAAAAGAAGTGCAACATCTGTGTAACTAGCAGAACTGAAGTGTATAAAACACCCTTGTCAAAAGTAAAGCATAGGATGTGATTAAAGTGTAACATATTTAGATGTCATCACCCTCCTCTTCTTCATCTAAAATGTCATCATGAATATCGTAGCAGTCATCATCACTAGTGTTCTCTCCTTCATCATTCTGCTCCAGTACTAGATCCACCAATTCAGTTGGAAGGAGTTCTTATCCTGTCCATTGGTATTGCAATTTTTCATCTTTTAAAACCCTGCCATGACCATCGTATGGTTTTGGTAGTTCGGGGAAGGCCAGATTTGCTTGGATCCAGATGAAAGCCTGATAATTGGCACGTAAAACATGCCGGCATTCGCAACGATGATCTGCAGGGTGGAAGTAAGCTTAGGTCGATGCCACTCTCACTAGATAGTAGCTGCTTTTGAGGTGTGTAGCGTGTCATAAACATAGTGAAGCGAAGCTTGTTGATGTTCTTGATACCTGACCTCGCACCGTATAACAGGCATGTGAATGCTTCCAGATCGAAAGCAATAACATGCTTTTTCTCAGTAGCTTCCCACAAACAAAGCAACACTCAACTATTCTTCACTTTCGTAACTTCAAATATTTCTCAAACAGGCAAACAGAATACTCTTTCGGGAAACAATCATTACTTTAGTTTTGATTCCTAGATGTTATTGCAATAATAACGACCCCACTTCGCATGATCGATGATCCAAATGATTCAGATCTTGATTGGGAAATTATGGGAAGTTTGTAATCTTTCTATTTTAATTGGATAGAAATGAATTTTTTAATAGGATTTCAGTTTCTTCCTAGTTCTTGCGACGTATATCATTATATCCTATTTGAGGTTCTCAATGGTATGCATTCCGTACTACAGTGGTGCAAGAGGGGGCATTTCATCCTTGCCCCATCAATTGCCCCCTCCCTCGCATTAGATCAGTAAGGGGTCAGGTGAATGGAAAAAGTAAGTAATTAATTGCTCCTGAGATTTAACTTTTTTCCAGACACATGATAACATTTCAAAGCTTGCCAGGGTTTCGACCAAGTGGACTCACCCGCAGGAACGGGTGCTTCTGACTATGTTTCGTGCTGTACCCCAAAACTGTTGCCTCATCATTCTTCTATGATTTTCATTTACCCCAAACCAATTTTGAAATTCTGGCGCCGCCTCTGACA
This sequence comes from Holothuria scabra, assembly GCA_037179385.1. Taxonomy (NCBI): domain Eukaryota; kingdom Metazoa; phylum Echinodermata; class Holothuroidea; order Aspidochirotida; family Holothuriidae; genus Holothuria; species Holothuria scabra. The sequence continues at coordinate 763,024 of CM074181.1, read as the reverse complement.
ATGTATGAACTAATAAAATGTGCATAACTCCTCGTTACTGAAAAAGGCGAAATGGCCGCCATTTTGAACAATTTCATGGCCACACCAAGTCACCAACATTTTATTTGATGGCATACATTTTGAAACTGATAGCTGAAAACCTTGAGTACCATTAAACAGAAGTGGGTAAGAACGTCTAAGGCAAAGAGGACAGCGAAATACACAGGCTCATTATCTGCATAATTTATTTCCCATTTGTACAGTTAGTCCATAGAAGAAACATTTTTAGTAACTGCTGAAACTGTGGGTCTAAACCTTTTAATGGTCAAAACTCATGAATTATGTGTGCTATCTGTCAGAGTTTTGCCGGTACTGCATTTATTATATAGGAGCAAACCTGTGGAGAAAATGATATGAAGCAATGAAAACTATGATAAGATATTGAGATACCTTTATATTAAAATGTCGATTCTTTTTTTGTAAAAAATAGCAAAAATCATATTTTTTGTTATTTTTAGACATCTATGTGATTGCAAATCCCGTATAACTGTATATCACTGGAAAGACTATCTAACCAGCTTTCATATGACACCTTGTTTAGCAGTATGTGACACTCCGACAGGAAGACAGCTTCTTAAACATGAGAATCCAAAATGGCGGCCATTTTGGACTTCATGGCCATGCTCACCACTTTTTTAAAGACAGATTTTCAGGTTATGATAGACTGAAAGGGAAACACAGTGGATAAGAGTTTCTGAGGGACAGCTGGGGCCAGACAAGTACAAAGGGTCATATAGAATACACGGTTAATAGCCAATTTGTACAGTAAGTCAATGGAAGAACACATTTTGGGTAAATTCTAAAATCGAGGGTTGGAATGTTTGGACGGTCATAACTCATGAATTAGATATGCTATCCATCTGCATTTTGCAGGTCTTAAACATATTACATAAGAGCTAATTTGTGGAAAAAATCAAATGCATCTATGAAAGCTATCATGAGATACTGAAGTGAACATTTTATTAAAATTTCAATTTTCCGTAAAAATTTGCAAAAAAATCACACTTTTTGCTATTTTTAGGCATTCATATTACACCGAACACCCTAAAATTATACATCACTAGAGAGTATATTTTATCAGCTTTCATATGACACCTTGTTTGGGGGTATGTGACCTTCTGACAGAGAAACAGCTCCTTAAACCTGAAAATCCAAAATGGCTCACATTTGGTGGCCATTTTGGATTTCCTGGCCACACCCACCACTTGTGTAATGGCAAACAAGCAGAATATGATGCCTAAGGATCTCACCTAACAGAAAAACACAGTGAATAATTGTGGCTAAGGGGGGGGGGGATGATTTCGATTATTGGCCCATAGACTATCTCTCTTCCTCTCTTTCACAAACAAACACAAACACACACACATGAGTATCCTGTAGAGCTTCCAGTGAGAGACTTTGCATTTGTGGACATTATCATTTCAAACTTCTATATTGTTTTATTCGTCCAAAAATTGGGATAAATATATATGATGGTAGTGTAATGTCTCATCCACGCGGCTACAGCAATTTGCGATATTTGCTGGGTGCTTCTTAAGATCATCGTGTGTTGAACGTTGTGTTGTTCTGTCTGTTGACATATTGACAAATTTTCATCGGTTTCGGAGGATGGGAGATTTGAAATCCCAACACCCAAAATGCTTGTCACCAGTTTCAAAAGATACAAGTTTACCGAAGAAGACATTTCTGTGCTTGCGGATACATGCATGTATGCTCGTGTATGTATGTATGGACAAGGAGCTGCCACGCAAGGTTGTTACAATGGCTATGTGTGGAAACATTCTAAGCGGTGAGTATGAAAAATTGTCAGCGGACATTACCGCTCGAGGCGTGTTGGTCGACGTGGGTTGGCTTTGCAAAGTTGACATTAAAATGAGTCGACGTGGGAAGAGTAGAGTGTGAGAAGTTTGCAAGCCTGTAGCGGTGCATTAAGAAAGGTCTAATTGGTGACTTAAGAGATGGAATAGTGAGAGGGGGAATCCTAACAACTGACAGGGAATATGTCGAGGGACATTGTGTAAGTCTATGTGGCATAAAAATAAGTAGCACACACCACAAATACTTCAGTGCATACAACATTGGAAAAACGTATACTTCGAACACCCTGTCTTCGTTATCAGCGTCAATGGTGAATGGAAATTTATTAACAACAGATACAAAAAGAGCTACAAATCATATGGAGAATGGTGAAGAGTATTAGCTTGCATGTAATCCACAGCAAGGAAGCCGTTCGAGATACCGAGTTTTTTAGTCCTTGAGTATGTGTGAACAGTTTTATCATTAATTTGCTCTCGGATTTGAATCCTTCGTTTTCCTTGTCCATTTTACAACTAACTTTTACCAATGAACGTTTTTCAGGTATCGTGTAGAATGTTAAGGACGTGTATACATGTGAGAAGAATTTACGTTTTACAAAGACACGTTCAAACTGTAAGTGAATAACGATACTCACATATCAGATTCCGTCAAGCTACTTTTGAACGAATCGTATGAAAAACGTTTCATACTGTTGCCAAAAAGGAATCTATTGTGAAGAAGTTATGGATAGGAAAACCCAGATTGAATGTAATGAACACGAAAACCATAAACTTATCACTTTTTGAAAAGTTGGTTTTTCTTCAAAATGACCCCATTTCATAAATTAAAACTTTTAAAGACGTGGCAGCCGAATGCTGACTGGTTCATAGGCAAATATGAAACACCCTTCATGCTAGGAAAAGCCCCTTAGCTACTTTTCAAATTTGGTACTCGCCATAGCAGGCACATGGCAGGAAACTATAAGATGAATTAAGTCAATTTTAATGAAGTATTGTGTGTGCATTGATCCATGAAGCTACTCAGGAAATGTCCAATGACTAGCAAAATAGAGGCATTGTGACTGTATTCTTCTGTGACACTGAACACAAAAGCAGTGATATCTCTCAGGATTTATCTTTTTTTCTGCTTGGGTACATCAAATTTTTCAAATGAGCTAAGGGGAGTTTCCTCTCATGTAAAACTATAATGAAAACCATTAAAATACTTTAAATGGCCCCAAATGACATGTGAGTTGCATCTACAACAACAGGAACCATGTTCTTTATTCAATAACATGATTAGTATGTACCAAACTATGAAAGAAATATTTCGTTTTTGCATAATATTTATATATCAAATTTACAAAGCAAATAGTCAGGATAGTTCATTTTATGTAGAAAAAAATAATTATGCCATCTCCTTAAGTATGCTGTTGGCCAAATTTGCCTCGTTGAACTACAGTGTTTAAACAATCTTATTGCCTAACTTTTATGGACCCCAAACATGTTTGGCCTTTGGGAGACAAGTGATAATTCCTAATTAATCATGAGAACCAAAATATTGGATATGAAATAGCCGGCAGGCTCCATGCATGTTCTCGAAGCTAAGTGCTTTTTACCACAATCAAACTCAAACGACACCTGACCTTCACAAAAAGGTGTCATCAATTTACTCTAGGATACCAACATGCTAGTGTCCTCAAATGAAATTTGATTTCCACAACAGTATCAGGAGCTATATTGTTGGTGGGCTAATACTTGGTAAATGTGATGCTCGTAACATTTTAAATGTTGTATACAAAGTTGTAATCTTTTGGCCTCCAAAACGTTTAGCAGAAATCATCAAGTCAATATAAACCAGTCGTCGATGAGAATAAGTAAGAGAGTTCTGACCATTTTACTACGGGTCATCAAAGGTAACTCTGTATCACCCGTTACGGGTGGCCCAGAGTTACCTTTGAACTAAACCAAAGAGGTTCAGATTCCCTACAGATAAATGCAGTAAATACAACTAGCTATTTACGATAAGATTGATAAAATTAAAAAGGAAAGATAGTAAGAGCACTAGAAAACAAAAGAAACCGAAAAAGCAAAGGGCTTAATAATCCCTTGCCGAAAGGAAAATTTTGAAAATTTTGCTTTTTGACCTCTGTTAAAGTCAGAGGATGATCTTTTAGGTGCTTGGGAAATTCTACTGGACACCATCATCGCAAATATTCATCAACAGGAATATAAAACCATCAAACATTAAGGCATCAAAGTATCAAACATTAAAATACCGAGTGAAAGTATGAAAGAGTGTGATAATGAGATAAACCAGGGTTGCCAGGAAACTGGTTGTCAGGCCTGACAAGGGGGGGGGGTCATGTTTCCACTGCTGCGAAATACACTCTTGAAAAGGTCATCATGGAACGGGTGACTTGGGTTTTTCAAAACAGGTAATATTACGATGAAGGAAACGTTGAATAAAAGATTTCAGCCACATTACTGAAGATCAGCAATATAGCATCAATGCTTTACAATAATTTTATCACTTCTTGCATCCTGCTTAGAAGCGCGGTCAGACCAACACTCAATACAATAAATTGAAAAAAGCTTATTAAAACAGGACGATAAAACAGTGGCGAGGTATTGTGATAAAGTATTAAATAATTATAAGATTACAGTTCCCTTAAAAATTGAAAGAAAGAATGAAGCTTAGACATGAGATATTGAGATTATTTATCGGCGTTAACATGCCCATTTTTGTATCTTGAATTAACTCAGTATAGATGTGTTAAGTAAAAACGTTTGAGGATTCACCATTAGTTTACGTTTACTTCTTCCACCCTAAAAGATACACTTACATTTTGATTGAAGTTGTAGAAAACACAGCATTTCCAATCATCTCTATCTGGTTATGAAATAAACATCTGTTTGGACAATCAAAACGTATCTGAAGCATCAGTTAGCGTATAAAATATGACAACATGATATTTGTGGTACGATTCTCATTTCTTACTCACAACTCTTACGAAGAGACAGTACTGAAGACGAGAACTTACAATGTTTGTAAATTAGGAAGTCCAAGGAAAAGTCCACTCTGTATATAGGTAATACGATTTCGCTGCAAGAAGAGTTCCATCAGATGATGTGTTTTATTGTGATAGTTGAAGAGTTTCAACGGAATTTCCTCGATATCGTTGTTTGATAAATCTCTGAAAATAATCAAAATAATGTCTGCAATCAGACAAATGTCAGAAAAGTAGTAACAAAAGACGGGTGAGCAGAAGTACTCACGTTTAAAGCTATATTGATAATTTAATAAAGAAAATAAACTTGGTAATTAAGGAATTTTATCACAACGTAAAAGCGGCTGTCATTACCCTTAGAAACACCTCTTAAAATAGTATTTTACATGGCTATTAGAAATAAAAGTTATGAAACTCTCTTATTCAAAGTTGGTAACGATAAATTAATGCAACAATCATTGAAAGAAGTCATTATTGAACTTTAAAGGACGAGGTAAAATTTATTCAAAACATTGGGAGTGGCATTAATTATAATATAACATCTTATCTCTCCGATTCCAAAATTTGAAGCTTTTAGACATTGACATTTCTGCAATAGTTTTTAACAACAAACATTTTAACTCCACGCTTTATAAGCGTTACCCAGCGAAGGCACACCTTAGCGTATCAGAAATATATCCAAATAGATATCTTAATAAATGAAAACAACCAGTAAACGACAACTTCAGCAGCTATTTTATGGAAAAAGCATAGAAATTGCTATTATCAAAGTATACAGAGAGCATTCGTCAAAAGTACCAAGATGATAATAGGAAGATTTCTAACTCACAGTCCTCCTTCCAACTCTACGTAGGCGAAAAGGGCCTCTGGCAACGAAGAAATGTTATTTCCCGCTAGAATTCTATATTTGACAACAAATCATAGGTAAATCAACTAAATTATAAATCCGTAAACAAAAAATTTTTCGGGCTGAAAATGACACAACCCTTCATCAGTTGCACAAAAACACTAGTGCAAAAAAGACTGATACACGAACTCGTACAGCTTCCTCTCTTAGGTATCGACTGCTTGGGTGCCCACGAACGCCAGATCCTTATTCAGACCCGATTTATGATTGTTCAGTGAGATGATGGTATGTAACTCCCGGTTGCATCTCTGCTGAGCGCTTTTAAAATTGCCGTACAATAAGGCACACTTTAAATGAGAAAGGTTATGCTGAGGGAGATGAAATTGTTCGGCAACCGGGAATCCAGGGTTACTCTTTCTTATGCTGAGCTTATGATTGTTAAAACGAAGTCTGAAGTTTGTGCTTGTTTCGCCTATGTACGTTGCTAAAGGACATTGGGTGCAGAGAAGTAAATAAACTACATTACATGAGTCGCAATCGAAGTCTCCCGGTTTCAGAGTTATACCTGAAGCATGACGGTAAATGGTGGGGGGGGGGGGGAGCTCTAAGTGGTTGCAAACTTGGCACGGGGGATTATTACAATTACTATTGTCTGTTTTGGGATTGTCTAAAGTGGGAAGGGTTTTGCGCACTAACCTGGCTCTAAAATCACGTGACTGTTTATAAGCAATCATCGGGGGTCCCTGAAAATTTCAGAAATCGGTGGTTGGTATGTGATGGCGAAGGGAATGCGGTCACAGTTCGATTTTGTGCCATACCGAAGGAGATTATGCTTCGGTGTAGCAAGAACTTTATGAAAGTAACTGTTGAGGAGTTTATAGGGATACCCTCTGTTGAGAGAGAAGTTAACCGATTCAGTGGTCTTTTCCACAAAAATGTTGTTAGTGGAGCATAAACGGCGGTACCGACGGAATTGGCTATAAACAATAGAGTTTTTGGTATGACGGGGGTGGAAACTATTGAAGTGGAGATAAGTATTTCTGTCTGTAGGTTTTGTGTAGACGGACGTAGTGATCTTACCGTCTCCAATCATTGCCAGAACATCCAAGAAGGACAGAGTCTTAAAGGAATAATCAAAAGTAAATTTGATGGAAGGATGAAAATTGTTAGCAACACAAAAGAATTGTTTAAGATTATCCAGCCCTTTGTCCCAAATCACAAAAATGTCGTCTATATATCGAACATAGAATAAAGATTTGTTTGGAGATTGCATCACGATACCCTCTTCCATATGATACATAACTATATTGGCATATGACGACGCCATTTTTGTACCTTTAGCCGTCCCATTTACCTATAAATAATTAATGTCATTAAACTGAGAGTTTTTGTGACTAATAATGAATCGAATTAAGGGCGTTACTTCAGAGTCCCCAGTGACAGAGTTTTTCCTCATTAAATTTGAACAGGCCATTGCACCTTCCTAATGGGGGATATTTGTGTATAACGAAGTCACGTCCATCGTCACGAGGATGACATCTTTGGGCAAAGACGTAATTTAATCTAGTCTATCGATGAAATGAATGCTGTCTTGAATATATCTTGGGGTGGTAGGAAGTAGAGGTTGTAGGTGTTGGTCAACGTAGGCCGAGATGTATTCAGTCAGAGCCCCGATGCCGGAAACAATGGGCCTGCCAGGGACGGGTATGTAGTACAGTTGCTCAGGGGTCTAAAAAGGGTGATCACTGCATTTTTAGTACAATTATCCCACTTGGCACAAATAATCTATAAGGGAAACAAAAATTTTTATCCAAATAGACACTCAATATCTATGTATATAAGCTCTTTATTTGCATAAATCATGCTAATTAGCCTTCAAGGAGAGGCAGTTTGAAGAATAAATCAAAGTTTTGCTTCAAAAAATGTCTGATGAAGTTGAATATGGCTGCATTTCAGTCAAGAAATTCATTTTGGCAACATTTTTCACAACTCTGAGTCATTTAATAACTAAAACTTTCATTATAAAAGATCGAAACAGAAGATTTTGAAAAAGGATTTCGTGGAACTGGTACATGTACAAATTTAATGGAACTTGGGCACTTTTTCTTGTTAATATTTTTCATGCCTAAAGCTGCATATTTTACACGCAGAAAGCGTGAGTTATTATGATTTACTGTAGATGAATTGCTGTGTGCTAATTCCGGAAATTGACAGCCATGTTGCATTTGGTTCCTGAAAGTTTGCTTGTTTAGTCACAAAAAGGTTTGAATGGCATTTTCTAGCTCGGAAGCTGAAAATTAAGATATTGCTTTACGGAAACAATTAGAGCAAACATAGCGCATGCTCTAAAATAGATAGGATTGTGCAGAAAATGAAGGACAATGGTCTCCCTTTTCCTGAACTTTTTTCATGCCCCCCTCCCTCCACCAATGAGGCATTAAAATTTGTACCAATTCTAGTTGCCATGTCAACTTATCCACAAAAACAAGACCATGGTCTCATGTGCAACATTGATGTGCCATCTGAAATTCATAGGCTATCGTGTACAGAACTTAACGTTGTTTTCAGTTTTGAACGATGACAAGGTTACCATTGTGACAGGATGAAAAATTGCTTCAGTAGGCTATATTTTTGATAACCATGTACCATTCAATGCTGTACATGTACCGTACTAGAAATGTCTCACAATGAAGGGTTAGCTGATTACAGTAGGGTTACATGTGTTATGCATGCGGGTATGAGACCGATGTACGACAGCTCCCTCCTCATCATGCAAAATCACGCTACGGTACTACTGTTGTGAGACTAAATGTAGCCACTCCCAGTCTTGATGGATGGAGTGACCTCGGGGGTCTTTCTTCTCTGCACCCTATTTTAGTTCAAGTCTCTGATAGCTTATGTAGTCTTTTTCAAGACATCTTTGTGTCGTATGAAGTTTCTGTTGATGTAAAAGGGCTCAATTCAGTCCACTGCTGCACTTGTTAGTCCAATATCCAATAATCATGAAACAGGTTTTAACATGGCTAAATTTGACACAAATTATTCGAACGAGAGATCTAAGGGAGGGGTTTAACGCCCCATCCCTCCTGTTTTCGCCACATCAGTAATAATACATACGGGAAATAAGTAGCACAACTCCCTCTCCTAGGTCAACCCCCTTTTGGAATGTCCAGATCCGCGCCTGCGAACCCATGAAGGATTGCGCATGTTTCACAGCGGACGTCAACCCTACTCAAAGCTAAGCCTCCCCCCTTAAAATCGTTAAAGCCCTCGATATGTCCTCTGAAAGTTCATCAGGTGCAATGTGGGTATTGGTTAGAAAGTAGATGGAGTTTTAAGTCCCAGTTCCCAACCGTTTGGTTCAAGTCCAGCCGGCTACAGCCTTTATCCAGGACCGCTTTGGCTGCCAGTCACCAACCAGGAATTTTTATTTATCTACATCGATCCACATAGGTACAAACACATCTACATAACTTTGGAAGAACTGGAGGGTTTGCAATGGCCTAATTCGGGTGCAAATCCAGGATTCTGAGTAAGGGGGCGTACTCTCACGCCAAAGGACGACAAACGAGCGCCGAAGGCACAAATCAAAGGCAGGGAGGGTGGGTTCTCCCCCAAGAAATTTTGAATTCCAGAATGTTAATGTTAATGTGAATGTTAATTAAACAGCTTCTGAAAGCATATCCTCCATATCTCAAAAAAAAAAAAAAAAAAATCATTGGTCATCGAAAAAAGGGGTGTGTGCCCGGTGTGTCCTTGCTTGTATCCGCGCCCATAAATGAAGCATAAAATATTGAGAACTGTCAGAGCCACAGTCAGGTGAGGGATAAGAAATTGAAATTGATTTGTATATAAATTGATTTTAATACTATGAAATTTCGAAAGTGTTGACTCGATTATCTTTGAGGAATATGGCCTAGCCTACAGTAGCCTAGGGTACCTGGGCCTTGTTTTCCCATATACACGTTGTTCCCTGAATTAGGCCTACGATCTCACCACACAACTGCTGTCAGAGTTTCCGCCAAAGGGAGGTATGGGGTGGGGGGGGGGGGTGGGGGTTATCCCCCTCTTTTCAAACGAAGGCGGGTATAATCCCCCCTTTCATTTCTGCGAAAATCCAAAAAGAAGTCAGTATCTTGGTTACTTATTTTAAGAATGATTTTGCAATGGTGTTTCAAACCTACATATTGAAATAAATGGCATTTAAAACTCTTCAACCTGCACCCTACAGGGCCTTGAAGCAAGCTTTTGTCACCCTGAACCCACTTGTAACTTTAGGCTAGGACAGCATGAATTTGGACTTAGGGTTAAGCAATAACAAAGTCCTCCCTTTATGTGTTTCTGGTGGAACCCCTCACTGTGTATGCGTGTGTGCCATGTCCAAAGCATGTGTCATAGTCATAGTGACACGCCCCATCCCCCTTACTGTCAATAGCAGCAGATTGATGACTAGCTTGGAACCTTACTTGGTCAGTGGACTGCGGACTAGATATGGAAGCTGCCTGATTTGATTTATTGGTAAACCTATAGAGCTTTCAGAAACATGTGCGCATTCATACCGTTTGCAACATTTTAATAATGCAGACGGTTTGGGAAGAGGCGATAAGGATATTTAAAAGTAAAAGTGCAAACGGAGAGACAAACGAATTACCAGCGGGGGTCAAAAGCAGATAAGTATAGTTTATTCTTGGTGGGGGTGGAAGGGGGACGGGGAAGGGTCTAATATTTTTTAATTTTTGCTTTCTGATAGGTGTTTCTTTGGCTGTGATTTCTCAATTGTACTGGGAACGTTTAGAGTTTCATTTCAGCCCTACCCCCCCCCCCCAGTTTCCACACCACCCACCTTCTTGTGAAAACAACGTAATGGCAGTCAATTGAAAATATTTCCCCCCTAATTATTCAGTGTCCTAAATACGGCCAAGTTCAACTTGTTGCACACTTTTCTTGTGCAAAACAAGGATAGAAGTAAGAAAATGTAGGACTACCTGGGCTAATTAGAATCATCTACGTAAATTATAAGGAACCAAAAGAGTCACAACATATTGTAAACGCTTCATTGTCCCAACCATGAGTTCAGTGCACAAAAAGTGGTAAACTTCAACTATTGCATACTAATTACTAATTTTTCCTATAAAATAGGAGTAAGGATATAGCGATCCACTGAGACAAATTACAGTAATTTATGCAAATTAGAAAACAACAAAATGGCAGCTAATCGTAAATAGTGTCAAAAAATGACTTCAGTGCCACAAACATTGTCAATTTCGAGTAATTACCTACTAATTACACATGTTTCTGTACAAAGCAGGTTGGAGTTAAGTAATAATGACCCTCTGAGGCTTATCATCATTATTTATGCAAATTAGAGAACACGAAAATGGCAGCAAAATGGCACCCTTTCTCATTTAAAGTGTGCCTTATTGTACGGCAATTTCAAAAGCGCTCAGCAGAGATGCAGCCGGGAGTTACATACCATCATCTCACTGAACAATCATAAATCGGATCTGAATAGTGAGTTGGCGTTCATGGGCACCCAAGCAGTCGATACCTAAGCGAGGGAGCTGTACGAGTACGTGTATCCAGTCTTTTTTGCACGTGTTTTTGTACAACTGATGAAGGGTATATATATATATATCTATATATATATATATATATATATATATATATATATATATATATATATATATATATATATATATATATATATATATAAATAATTCCCACCTTAGGGGGAAATTGTTATATCTGCTTGTACATACGGCGAAAAAATAACCATTGAATACATAAGAAAAAAATTCGCCCTAACGTCTAAACATATAAACAACGTTATTTTAATGGCCAGCCATACGTTAACAGGTAGGTATCCGGTTGATGTTTGTCATTGAGCAGTGGAGATGGAACCTTTTTCTCCTAGGCAGAGGTAACACTGTCGCTTCCATTTTGAGTGTTGGTCCTTGTGATGATCGACCATTCTATATAGTATATTCCTTTCTGATTCTTGAGTCCCCAGATGAACTTGGAAATTCGTTTCGATTTGGTAGGCCTCGTTTTGGAACAATTTTGTATGGCTATTAAATCGTGCCCAAAATTACCGTCCATGGTGGCCTTGTGGACAATAGACTTGGTAAGACATTTTCCGTTTAGGGGGCATTGGCTGGATGTTCTGCAGTTTTTCCGCTAGATGGTTCAACCATCTGATGACATCACCAATGCTTCGCCATTGGTTAACGTAGATTCTTTTCGCAAAAGGTGGCGTTAATTCTTTGTAGGATTACTTGCATACTTTTCTTATTTCTGCTGTTTGATGGGTGCTTTAAAATGTAAAACGTAGCTTAATATATGATGAAAAGACTCGACGTAATCTTTACAGAGTCCAAGAGCTTCAATACCATGTCTCCAAATAAAAAAAGATATTATCAATATAGCTGTCAAATTTAGATGGTTTCAAATGGAATTCACTTAGCATCTCATCGTCGAGTTTATGCACTAAAATGTTGGCATAAACAAGATGCCATTTTATGGACATGGTTGTATCTTTTACTTGTTGAAGATATACCCCTCAAAATATTCAATGGTCCACTAACCATACTTGTTTGTAATTTGATCACTATTAAATTTATTGCGTAAACATATAACATAAACAATTTTTATTCATTGGCCTGTTATCCGTAGGTGCAGACTGATACGTATCTTTACCATAGGTTCTACGCGTTCTTTTTAAAAATTGGGAGGAAACACTAAGGCGAAGAAGAATTTTCTCCCTTTTATTCCCCTCATATGGTTTACTTTTCATCAATTAATTTCCCCTTGAGTGGCGAATTAGGGAAAGGTATACACCCTAACTTTACCTCGGATTGAGAAAATTTTTATAATTATTGGAACAATCGATGTGCAAACAGCCCACTTATCTCCAGTATTAATTTTTAAACCCATTGTCAACGCATTACTTTAATCCTAACCGTGTACCCCAAATAACTCCATATTTGCTATCACTTGGTAATGTTGAAAACTGCTTATATTTGACCATCACTTTAATAATCTAATCCTTCAATTTAACAATAACTGTTTTAATACAAATGTGTACTCACATAACGTTTATTGGTGATTTTGTGGGGAACAACATCTTTGGGACTGACTGAAGACGATTTTCTCCTGCATAACTGCGTGTTATAAAATATAATATTTGAAGTTGATTACTAAGTTAAACTTAACGCTTTTCCTTAACATCACAAATTTGTCTTTGAGCACTTGAACACACTGATGAAAGACATTGATGTGCTTCTGCCGGTTACGGACTGTTCATGACCACTGATAAAAACGGGGGATCTTTTACAAACACTTAAAATGTATTTCCCTTAGCTCAGTCTCTAAACATTGCTGAAGCAGTTTGAACCTGTTTCCTACCGGGGACAATACAAGGACCTTTGGGACCTCCACCTCTTTTCCTGGCGTTCCAAAGGCTTTTTGTACTTATCCTGTGATGGTAATATATACCTAGTCATTCTCTCACACTAACAATAAAAGCTAGAATGCGGACCACCTAGTTTACTGACGACATGGTCACTGTTGTATGTAAAACAAAATTCATGAAACAAGAGTTGCAGCCCTCCCCCTTCCTGGGGTTTACTGCCTAATAAGTACTGTACTTACAAAAATTCTAACGCTGGTGTATTTGAAAATAAATCGTCTGGGATGTATTCCAGTTTATTGTTGCTCACATCGCTAAAATGAAAACAAATTGTAATATGTACTGAATTTAATGAATTTAATGTTCAAGTTCAAGAAAAAAGAGGTTCCTTATTATTAAAGGGTCTGAAAGGTTACAATCACATGAAAACGCTCAACTAGTAGTCAAGGCTTTTTCCAAAACAATGTTTGATTTTGCAGCAGCACATCATGACGAGGAGTTATCCAGCGTTAAATTTCCGAAATGCTGTCGAAGGCTTTCAAACTGATCGATAGAGTTGTAGACAGCCTCAAACACATCGAAGGTGACTTAGGAAAAGGTATTGAATTCCAGGCTAACAGAATCGGTGCAAGTGAGGCCTAAATAGATGACAGCAACTCATAATTAAAATCTTTGAAAGACAAGTTTAGCCCATTAGAGGGAGCGTTGGATGCCTCAACCTTGGAGGTCAATAATTTGTTAGCGAAACAACTTCCGTATTGTTTGGATATCATATTCCCCAAATGAGGTTGGTGGAGATATTTTTCTCACAGTGGTACTTCCGAAGTTTGCAGATGCACCACACATTTCTGTTGAAAGATGCCACAGGGTTGGAAGAAGTTCTGCTAATGGTTCCCCGCATATTTTGGGGCGATGCTTATCCTTCAAGGATAAAGTATTTATAATAGAAACCGCCGAACAGCCTGGTAAACCAATCATTTTTTATCGCTAATGATTTATCTCGGGTAGAGTATCCGCCTCTCACGGGGAAGGTCCGGGTTGTATTCCCAGGTCTAGTCATACCAAAGACTCTAAAAATGGAACCTGCTGCCGTTGTGGGTGATTCTCCGCATAAGCAATGGAGTAAGGAAAACAAGCCAGTGAGCCGCAACCGGAACACCTATTGACTTGAACCAATAGGTTGGAAACTGGGCCGTTAAACTCTATCTAACAACCTAACGTAGATCTTATGTAGAAGAAAGGGTAGCCTAGCAGGAACACAAGCTTCACCAACAGGACAAAAAATTTCGTTTCTCCGGAGGCAAATGGAGAGGAAATTATGGAAAGCCTTTAAATGGTAGGAAGTTCAATTTGATTCATTTTCGATACTTTCGACATGTCGTTATTGCCATCACAACCGACAGATGGTGCAGTATATTTGACTTTATTGTTCTGAACACTTTGTTGAGAGCAATTCTGATACCTTAAGGATTTGTACGCAAAATATGAGGGAATTGAGGAATAACCCCAAACGAAGAAAACAGTTTGCAGAGGACGAATCTCGTTGGAGCAATGAAAGGGGAGGACAAGTTGTGTTTTATCATGGATTAAACTGTGGTAGGGGCGTAGCAGGTTTTTAAAACATACACCATCCTGCAGGGTTAAAAGGGCCTTTCCCGACTCAAGTGGTCGACATGTCATTTTTATATAAATTTTTGTGATGTTTTTCTCACCATTGTAAATGTTTATGGCCGTAACAATGATGGTCCCAATATTTATGATACCATGTTTTCTCATTTACTGAGCTTTACCTGTACTAATGTTATATGTAGTGGCAACTCTTACTCTGTATTTCATCTTGATCTAGACAAACTTGGGGAAATCCCTCATACAATCTTTACAGCAAGAGAGCAATACTTATTGTTTATTAAGGTTCATGGTCTGGTTGATATCTCTCGGGAAAGAAACCCTCTAGACAAGGAATTTACATCGAATTCCAGTAACCCTTATTGTAGGCTTGATGTTTTCTCATTTCTCGTAGTAATGTCGGCAAGGTGACTGATTGTTTTATACAATCCTCTCTGTATTCTGATCATTCTGCTGCTATTTTTAAGGTCTCCCTTAAAAAGCATCTTAGAGGGAAAGGTTTACTAGACACCTAAACAGTTTTTTTTTGCTTTCGGATTCTGCTTATATTCAACGTACTGAAAATATCGTTACATCGGACTGCTAGGCAATTGTTTCCTACGATCCCGCTTCCAGGTAAAAATGAATGAACATGAAAGGGCGATCCACAACGTCAATTTTCCTGCACCAGGCATTGCTCAAACGCAGATCCAGTCGGGTGTTTCACTCCCGTATCTAGCTACAGTGTTGCCGTACGCTGTATAACAAAAGCGAACACAGTAACCACCATGCAAGGTCAATGAAACTCATAGCACCTAGATTTATTATGTATCGTACATTTATAAACGCTGAATGCATGAAAAGTTTATTGTCGTCACACTTGTGTACGTGGACAGTGCAGTGAGCGTACATTCTGCTGTGCTAGCACGTAACCAGTGTAAGATATATTTATGTAGGGAACAGTATAATGTAATGCACATTATGTAATAACGTAATATAATAAACAGCCATTCTTGATGTGATATATTCGCGTCAGATCACAATACACGTCAGACGTTGATATGGCAAGTTCGAATGAGGTACCGTCTTCGCATTAGAATAATATCCGTAGAAAAACCGTCTCTTTCAGGAGGGAAAGGCTCAAAGGATGCTTTGCTATGAACGCTCTTTTCGCAATGAAATTTCTCACCTAGAAAATGTATTTATCCCTGAGGATTGCGTAGAAAATAACAGTAAACTTGATGTTGCCCGGAGAAACTTAAAACTCCTTTATAAAAGTAAGTAAGAGGGCATCATTGTCAGATCAAGAGCTCGCTGGGTAGAAGATCAGAAGGGCTCTAATATCTTTTGTTTTAATTTAGACCGTCGTCATCGACCTCATAATGTTATAAACAAATTTAAAACAGATAAAAATGAAACTTTTACTGATAAAGCTGACCAGCTTTTGGAAATTCGTAATTACTATGTTGAGCTTTATGATTTGAGGTTTTGTAAGCCATCCTCCTTTTCTGCCATACTGGTTCCGTTTGATCACGATGTTGACCTTAATGTATACGAAGGTCAACTACCTTCACAGGAATGTAACACATCGCTTATGAGTAATGGCAAATCCCCGGACAATGATGAGCTGTCGGTAGAATTTTTCAGAAATTTTGTCCTTTATTAAGCAATTTGGTGGCTGATTGACCTCACTATGCGTTAATGTTCGGTCTTTGTCCGTTGAGCAAAGTCGTGGTATTACCACTTCATTACCGAAGCCTCACAAAACACCTGTAATATTTCGAATAACGGCACAATTACACTTTTGAAGACTGACTTCAAAATTACCATCAGATCTTTTGCAGGGCAGATTTTAGAGATAAAGTCGTGCTCATCAGTCTGGTTTTATTTCTAACCATTTCATCGGCGAGAATATAAGATTCATACTTGATCTGATCTATTATTCTTCTGCCGAAATTGTTCCTGGTTTCCTTTCTTTATAGACTTCGAAAGGGCCGTCGACAGTCTAATCTGTAATTTTATAAACATGTTTTTTTTTTTTTAATTTTGGTAATAGTAGGAAAACGTTGGTTTCTACATTTTACAAACATTGTTCAGGATGTTTCTGCAACATGGGTATTTCACTGGTTCATTTTCTATGTGAAGAGGTGTTAGGCATGGTTGCCCGCTGAGCCTATATTTACCTTTCTTCTGTGCCAAGCTCTTCGCTGAAGCAGTTACGAGTAATGGTCGGTTGTATGGTATTCGTATTTTTGGCAAGGAGTATGGAGTGTTGGGTCTTTCCGACGATACAACTTGTACTCTTGATGGAAGAGATTCTTCGTTCAATAAAATGAAATCTGTACTTAAGGATTTCAAAAATGCATCTGGTCTTCACATCATTTATACGAAACCCCATTCCTTCCATTTGGACCCTTAGGTTACGAACAAACCTGGCTCTTGGTCACTCAGTTTTGGCCCAATTAAATGCTTGGGTATTTTATTTTCTCACAACGGAAATGATTTATTCAGACGCAGCTTTCTCTAGCCTAAAAAACAACTTCGAATCTGGTCTAGTCGGGAGGTACGTCATGGCAAATTAATTTGCCCTATCCCAGTTAGTTTTTTATTCCAAGGTTTCCCTGACCCTCCTGTGAAAATTATCCAAAATGTAGAAAGCTGTATCTTCGGGTTCATTTTGGGTGGGAACCCTGATAAAATAAAGAGTAAAACCACTTAGAATCCAACTAATCGATGATGTCTTAAAATTATTCACATTCGTAGTTTTATTTCGGCTGTGAAAATCACTTGGAGTAAGAGGTATTGTGATTAAATAAATGGAGCCTTGTGAAAGGTTTTTTATGACCTAAATCTTGACAATTATGGGTATACTTATTTGTTAAATTGTAACTTCAATGTGAACAACATATTTTCCTTTCCGAACGAGTTCATTGGTGACATTTTTACTGCATGGGCGGACTATAACTTTAAAGAGCGGGAAGGCAACTTTGTCATCTAGATTTTATGGAATAATGCGTTTATTAAAATGAATGGAAGGATCACGTTTAATAAAAAGTTACACCAAGCAGGGGTAAATTTAGTGAGAGACCTCTTTACTGACTCCCGGCATTCATATATTTCCTTTAGTAACGAGTACGGGGTGACTTGTTTTCTTTTGCCCATTTTCATGGTATTTTAGTCGCTATCCCAAGCAACTGGAAAGTAAATATCATGTAAGCATCTAATAACTACAACATCCCTCTTAAATTACTCTCAGGTGAAAATGTTTTACAGTTGGTTTATATTAATTTAATCAAAAATTACGTTTTTACCAATTGTCATCGAAAAGTGGAAAATTTAGGTGCCAGTTTAGTAGACAAATGGGATATCATCTTTAAAACTCCTTTTCACACACTTTCTGAGAGTAAAGTTATTTATTTTTTATTCCGTTTTCTAGGTTGTGATTTGGGAAAGAATTATGTCTAAAGTGTAATGAATAAAAAGGACGATCTTTCTTGTATTTTTTGTTTATCCGAGTCACAGACGCTTCACGATCATGGCTTTGTAGTTGCCCCTTAATTTCAACATTTTTTTAGACACTGAACAAATTCTTTTGGGAAAAATTTTTAATCACCAGAAGTTATTTCCTACTGAACCATCCTATGATTTTTTTTCTTTTTAAATTATCAGTCTTCATTTACAAATACAAGTTACATAATGTTATTCCGAATTGCATTGTTTTCTTCACTAAACTGAAGTTTTTGTTTAAAGTGGAACGTTATATTAGCTTTTAATTTAACGACGGCACGTCTCACCGTAGTAAGTTGGATCATTTCGTTAATGGTTTTGCTTATAAGATTGATTAAGTTGTTAAGATTATTGTATAGAATTTTTAGTATCGGTGAAGGGTAAATGTATATGAATATGAATATTAATATGTTGAACTTTTCTAAGTAACACTTGATCAATAATGATGGATACAAAAAATGGATGCACGCTTTGAACTTTTTCCCCTTCTTTCTTGAAGTGTTATGAAAGACGTTTAACTACTGCTGATAAAATTCATGTCAGAGAAGACTTCAGTCGAAGGAATAAGGTATCATTCACTAAATGTGCCCACGAGCTATTTTATATTGGAAACCTTATTTATGCAGGTCGGTTACACTCGTTGACATTCAGAGAACCTAAAACGTTTTAATCCACAACCATTCAAATCATTAACTTCAAAATAAAGTAAATCACTTTTGTATCTGAAATCAACCATCCCGACGTGTCTACCAGTTTTACTCCTGAAAAGTACTCAAAAACTCCTTTTGCATCGGAAATGTCCCTAGTGAATAACAGAGCCATTTCTAAGAAGAGCTTTGTTGCTGCAATTGCATAGGCGGATCCAGGATTTTTCAAAACGGAGGGTCCAAGTACTTATTGAAAACTTGACATGTATTTGCAGCGCCATCACTGGTTGGTGTCGGTGTAGCTTACCAAGAATTTTTTGTCTAAATATACCTCGTAGATCGCCGGAAATGACACTTCTTGGGTCACTTCTGCAAGTTTCGGGTTAGTAAACATTCATTAATAAAATCTGAATTGTTTTTAATATCAGCTAAGGTCATAGATTTCCAAAGGGTCTCATCTGTTCGTAGAATCCACGTGGCCGCTAAGCATAGTGTTTATTCAATGCCTGTAAAGTTAGCCGGCCTGCTCATGATATTCATGTATTGCAGTGCCATTGAACCCTGCATACGCAGTGCTATAACATGGAAAGGCAAACACAGATTTAGCAAATTTAGGGCAAAAAAAAAAAAAAAAAAAAAAAAAATCAGTACCTCTGCTTTGTTGACAAAACTGGCTTAGCCTATGTACCTGTACGCGGTACTGTACATTGTGGAAAGTGCGCCCTTACTAATGTGAATATTTCAGTCTTCACAGAACTTTTATAAGAAACTGGTTACTTACTTTTGGGGGTTTATGTAGACCTAGCCCTGGTTATTATTACGACACGACTAGAATACAGGCAAAATGATTGCTTGCGCACGAGCTCCCAGATTTCTGTCACTTATGTCACAACGGCAACTGTCTAGGCCTACTGGGGCCCGTTCCACAAAGAGTTACGCACAACCTTAAGTATGATTTACTGTTGACTTAAGTATGGGGAATCAAACTTAAGATTGTGCGTAACTCTTTGTGGAATGGGCCCCTGGTCTTTTTGCCAGATCTACCTTTAGCTTGCACCATGAAAACGGCGCTGGCTGCCCTATACGATATTGCAATTATTTACCGATTTGCAGTGGGGTTGCCAGGATGGAATTTTTAGGGGGCCTAGGTAACAAGGGGGGGGGGGCTTGGTACCTTTGACGGTCTGGCGCGCAAGACTATTTAAGGGGAGCGCCACCATCAGTTGGGGCGGAGCGTACAAGAAAATTGTGGGCTATACAACCCCTCCAGATGGCCGGAAACGGCACTTCCAACGTGTTTTACGCTGGACGTACCCAGCCTCGATATACGAATCTCATATTCCACTTCTCAAATAATAAGAAGAAAAATTGAATCTATGAAAAATGGTAATTCATACACTTTTTAGGGACCCCCAAACTGGGCATTTCTGATCTGTGGCCTGGGGGATGAGACTAAAGTGAGCCGGTATCTGCCTTTCCTTGGGAAAAATTGTAAACTTCGGGAGGACGTAGATCGCAAATGCGGCAATTTCTTTCTTTGCGTTACATTTTGTAGATGCAAAATGGGTGCAGTATTTGTTCAGTCATCGGTACATTACGTAGGCAAAATTAAAATACTACGAGTAAATTTCTCAAAATATTTAAAAATCAAAGCAGAAGTATGGATCATGTGGGAAACATGAAATCCGGAGCTTGTGGACATTTTACAAATCCGCCGGACGCCAGTGTCAACTAGTAAAAAGAGGACTCGTCGAAAAATAATCGTTCTACAGTTGCACTTGTCATTGACAGGAGTGAGGCACGACATAGTCCTACTTATTAAGGGTGGAACTGAAGAACTATTCGAAGGCAGTACCTTACCCTTACGGCATATTTTGTGTATGATAAAGTATAGGTATGGTCGTGTAAGAATGGTCTCCAGTGTACGATTGCCTTGTTTTCAGTAAATCAACCCGCCATCCGAAAGGCAGAAAGGGTCTTATTCTAACAAAGTCACATTAGAGTTTGTCTTCGAGACGTTCGTTTCATCTTCGAAGTGAAATGCAATAAGCGACAGTGCAGATTATATACGGTATCTAATTTAGTGAAAGTGGGCATTTTGGAATCATTACTTGATTTCATACGTGCGCACAAAATGTGTTTGACACATTTTCATGTATGTTTTCTTTATTGTTGCACATTTATAATTTACTGTTTTTGAAGGATATACTTCAAAGTTGATTTCCGTTCAAACATTTTATTTTTTTCTCAATTACTTTATCAGGACGCAAATGGAGTGGGGGGGGGGGGGGCTGAAGAAAATGTTAAGAAAAAATCTCCCATCCCCCCCCCCCCCCACCCGTGGCTACGCCCTTGCCGAATTGTGGTTTCGTTTTGTTCCACAGCACTCGATATGTATCGCAACCAAAGATGTGAATGCTATAGCGCTAGCGAGTGTTGTGTTGGCATGCACATCATTGAGCGTTACTTACTGGGTAAGATGACTGGCGGAGGGTGCATGTCCGTGTACAGCAATGTATATACCGTCGCATCACTCAGACAGATCTTTTGACGGTCCAATAAGTTGACAAGCAGCGGCAAATCGCTGAAAGCATTGTGATAGTAATTTGTTTTTGAGGAGGAGACAGATGAAGTAAAAACTTGCCGAATTTTAAATTCGTTTAAGTGTCTAATAATTACGCCATTTCAGTAGGCTACTTCTGGTGAATAAGGAAGAGCAACTAAGACTATCTTTCTCTGGCAAATATTTTTTACTCCTGAAAAAAAAAGGGGGGGGGGTCGGGACCAGTTTGCACGTCTTATTGGGGGAAAAGGGGAGGGGATCTGGACCCCTTGGGCCCTTCCCCTGTATCCGCCAATGAATTGATTCTACCTTCTAAAACAATTGGGCAAAGCTCTTGGGCTAACTCTAATTTTCTCAATGTTGTTAGCATGTTAAACAACAAAGTGGTAGAATGGATTACCCTTTTGTTCTTTTAACATTTTCTCAGTTTTTATTTACACTGACAGTGAAAGGCAACTTAAATCCTGACTCGGGGTGTATGTTTTTAATTTATACAACGTAGACTACACCCAATGAAACGTGAATAAAGACAGTTAAGAAGATGTCTTCCACAATTTTTGTGTTGAGGCTTCGTTGTCCCAAAGCAATTGTAAGCCCTTCTGTACCATTCCGCTACATCAACTACATAAAGACCTCATGTAAATACTCACACAATGATAACAGAAAGAGTGAAATTGTAGTAGAGTTTGGTTTCCAACCCTTTGCTTTGCCTGGTTTCGTCCTATGGAACATATCATATAATCACTAAAAACAATAATGATGGATTTAATTATAAACCCTGTATGGAGAAAGTCTATTATCGAATCCAATAATACAAAACAAAACGTATAACACATTTAAAAGAATCATTCAGATGCACTTACAACAGCTCGAGACAGTTGTTGGAGTAGAAAGTATTTTCCGACAGTTTTGTAAGCAGATTAGCTCTCACACCACTGAAAAGAAACGTATTCAAAGTTGTTGAAAAGTCGACAATTGACCGAAAAAAAAAAAATACGGTGAAAAAACGGATTCCCCTCAACGTTTTCACACAATTTTTTTTTATAAAGGAATAGGTAAACGAATAAAACGCTTTTTCAAATACACAATCGAAATGCAATTACTTTAAAGTCGAGGAAATTACGGACACGAATCCGTTAATACGCATTGATGACAGGCCATTGAAATATCGTTGATTGTACGATCAGAAGAGCAACGTATATTTCAAAGACACCTGTCTTCGCCATCAGCGTCAATGCGAAGTGAAGACAAATTCAGACACAACAAAACAAAACAAACAAACAAACAAACAAAAAAAAAAAAAAAAATACAAATCCTATCGATAATGTGAAACAGTACCGGCTCCCCTGTAAACCACAGAAGGGAAGTCGCTCAAAACACCAAGGTCTTTGTTTAGCTGACGCTGATGACGAAGACAGGGTGTCTTTGAAATATACTTTTCTTTGATCTGGTATGTGCTCTAATATTGTCATATTTGCGGTGTTTTATACTTATATATATATATATATATATATATATATATATATATATATATATATATATATATATATATATATATATATATATATATATATATATATATATATATATATATATATATATATATATATATATATATATATATATATATATATATATATATATATATATATATATATATCACTAATTCGGCACTTAGGGGAAAATTCCGTGCTCTCCCCTTTAGTTTCAGCCTTGCCGTCGTTTTTTCAAGACACACCACATTTCTTGAGACTTATTCGTGACTTTGAGTTTCCTGAAAATTGCGGTGAACGTCTTTTATTCACCATGGATGTGTCCAGCCTCTACACGTCCATTCCTCATGATGCTGCCTTAACAGCTATCCGTTACTACCTAGACAAACGGCGTGATCCCCTTATACCGACTGACACCTTCCTACGTCTGACGGAACTTGTTCTCACACAAAATTATTTTCAGTTTAATGGGCGTTTTTTTCCGCCAAGTTAAAGGAGTGGCTATGGGAACCAAAATGGGTCCTTCTGTTGCCTGTTTGACCATGGGTCACTTTGAAGAAGAACTATTTTCTCAGTATACCGGGCCCCGACCTATACTTTACAAAGGTATATTGATGATATTGTAGGAGTTGCCACTGGATTTCGCCGTAATTTCGAAACCTTTTTCGACTTTGTTAGTTCCATTTGCCCCTTTTTGAAATTTACCCATTGTATCTCGGACTCATCTGTTGTATTTCTCGACCTTAAACTGTCCATTAACAACCGTACAATTACCTCCAACCTACACTCTAAGCCAACCGACTCGCATAACTACTTACTGTACCCTTCCAACCATCCCAAATCCTGCACTAAATCTATCCCTTATTCCCAGCTCCAGGCGAATATGTTCGGTGGATTCTGACTTCTCCACTGCCTCTGAAGAAATTTTGTCCATTTTTGAAAAACGCCAGTACCCTGCCAAAATCCTCTCTAATGCCCTGCGCAGAATTCAAGGAACCAGCAGAGAGGAAGCCTTGGAGAAAAAGAACAAATCTGGTTCAAATCTACGGATTCCTTTGGTTATTTCATATCACCCTTCGGTCCGTCCTATTTTACTCGCTATCTACAAAAATGTAGAGTCGCTCCGACAAGACCCCTGAACCCGTGATGTTTTCCCGGAACCCCCCATCACTGCTTTTAGAGTTGAGAAAAATTTAGCCAACCATTTAGTTCGGGCTTCCCACCCACACATTTCTTTCAACGACACCCCTGGTACCTTTCCCTGTAACCGTCCGAGGTGTAATACATGCCCAGTTGTTGGCAAACACGACCTCGTCAACATTTCAGGCCCCAGCGGCAAAAGCTTCATTGTCAAAAAAAGATTCTCCTGCATTTCCTCTAATGTAGTTTATATTTTAGCTTGTGGGAGATGTAGCCTAACTCGTTGTATGTGGGAGAGACCAAGCGCCGTCTCGCGGATCGGATCACCGGGCACCTTAGGTCCATCAAACAGAATCTTCATGGATACCCAGTGGCTGCACATTTCAATCCCCCTTCACCTTGTTCAATACAGCATTTAACCGTTACGGCAGCTGTAATGTGCCGAGGCTCCGATCGTGACCGCCTTAGTGCTGAAAACCGACTGATCATGAGGCTAGGTACTCTCGCTCCACACGGCCTTAACGTTAGAATTGACCTTTTGTAATATTCAGCCCTTTTTGAACCAGTTTTTACTCCTTTTACACTCACCCGTTCGTGCTCGTTTTTTACTGTGTAGGCCTTATTATTTTTTTCCGGACCTAGTTTTTGTCATATATATTTATATATATATATATATGTATGTATATATATATATATTTATATATAGATGTATATGTATATATATATTTATATATATATATATATATATATATATATATATATATATATATATATATATATATATATATATATATATATATATATATATATATATATGCACATATATATGTATATAGAAATGTGGAACCTATTAAAGATGGGAAATGGTACAGCAATTTAAACCTTCCAGAAACACATGGCTGACTAGATTGGCTTAACGAATTTATGAACCAATTAATTAATACATGAAGTTAACACAATACTTCAAATGTTATCTTGTGCCCATTAGTATGGAATAAGTAGGTAAATGTTTGTTTTGTAGTCTTAAGGTGCTAAGGACAATGCACGTCGTCGTCAGTCTACACGTAAACACAAGTGACAATAGTTCCTAAACAATTGAGTTACTCACATCTTTTTTAGCTGTTGATTGTTTGTAAAGATACCCCCTGCAAGGTCTTGCAGCTTGTTTTTGAATAAGCCTCTGTTGGGTAAAATTTACTTAAAATTGTTACACGTGACACAGGTTGGTTCGTAAACGCGGCAAAATTTAATAACTGCTAAAAAGGTTATTTAATAGAATCACTTTATTGAGACTGACTATAGATTTCCTTCCTGAATTTTATTCCTGAATTTCCTATGTATGGTTACATATGGTTAAAGCAACTAAAAAATCGTTGTTATAAAAGCTTCTAAGGTGTGAGCTTTCCTGAGTGAAGGAAATTCACTGGAATGACTATTTCTTACAGTAATCTTTTCCATTTCAAGGGTATTCACAAACTAACCGCTTGTTAGATGCATGCATAGTATCGGTTCATAAGCGGCCCCATACTCGAATGTGTTTTTTTTTTTTTTTGGGGGGGGGGGGGGATATCAAAAGACTTTGGGAAGTCACCATATACGACATTTCATAAGTGCAGAGAAGGCAATTTGCTTGGTGTCAATTTACGAAAGTGCGATAAATGAAAAATTGTACTTGTTTAAAACTTTAACTTTATTTTTCGAAATATGATTAACCGTAACCGGTCACAAAAGGTGCATCGTTTGTGAAGTGAAAAATCTATGCATCAAAGTAAGTTAGGTTGGTTTAGGATCTTGTGAAGACCTCACTTGAGCTCGACTCTTCACAAAAGCGTCACTTATGACCTTATTGGAATTTAATGCTGTGAATAGATATATCGATTATCATCTAACTAGAACATCTAAATTATGGAAATGTTGTATTTTTTATTACGTTATGTCGTGCTTTAAAATGTTATGGTATGTTCATGTCTGTTCACATCTGTTGACATGTGGTATGTCTTGATAAAAAAAAAACATTTTTTTCAAATGTTATGCATGTAGATACCAAGTATGAAACTATCTCTCTTTGTCATCTTAAGATAGGCATGGACTTGTAAACTTATTTCTTTCCATTGCTGCAAATACCTGCCAAGTTAACCTTGGGGATTCCTTTCGTCTTCAGCAAGTAATCCAAAAGGTGTAATGGACAATTTGCCGACACTTTGTAACGGCTCCGACCACAAAACCGTATGTTGCAACATGTATGGGCAGTTTTGATGGAAAGAATGCTGTAGTAAAGTTTTTTTCAAATAAAGGTACCAGTGGTCCCGGTTCCTGTTTTGTTCCTAATATTTATTCCTACATATAAATGTTAAAACAGCCTTGCAAATATTTACTTGAAGAGGCGGTAACTTTCAGCAAGTGTAATCTGCAAATCATGTATCATCAAGACGTCAACTGGGTTAAACTTACAGCTCTTGTAATTGTGGATTTTTCTCGAAGATCCTCTCAGGTAGATACTCTAAACGGTTTTCACTCAAATTTCTGAAGTCATGGAATAAAATAATGTTAGTGTATGACTGTCACTTTTAACTTGTTTTCAAGCTGAAGATTAAAACAAACGTTGTACTGAATAACAATCGTTTGATACTCTTATAGCTTGTGGGGCTACTTTTTTGTGCGACAAGGGAAAACTTGTCCTGGCACCTATGTAAAGTGCGCCACATGGAAATAACTAGAAAATGTCGAACCCACCAAATGCCATGGGCCAATGGTGAACCGAGGGGGCATGGTCCCCGGTTGTGGAAGGCTGCCCCGGCGGGGAAACGATCCAATCAAATTCATCGGAAGCCAGCATCCATACGTTAAAAGAATAAATCCTGATAAACCTCGTTCCGCCCTCCCCGAAGATCATCTCGATTCGAGTAGATACACATCAAGCAAACCCTCAACCTTCCCAATTATTTTTTACGAGAGTCATTAGGAGAAAAAAGATGTTCAATGACAACAAACTACAAGTCAGCTCGGCAATAAATAATCGCTCCAGATTTTCTAAGATTCTGAATAGAAATTCAAATAATTTTCACCAAACGGCAAAATAAGACCTCAAACAAGTTCAGTCTTGATTTTGTCCATATGTTGAGTTGAAGTTGAGGAGAATGATCTTCGATTTGTTAATTGTCTCCTGCAACTGACACAATGTTTTTCAAATTTTATGTAATAATATTCGTTTAAAACATGAGCCCCAGATTTCAAATATTTTTTAAGAGTAAGACAAGATTTTAAGGAGTTTTTTTTTCAATATTGTCCGAGGGCTTTGATATGTATTGAAATGTTCAATAACAACAAAATGCAAGTCACCTTCGCAATAAAAACACAAAATCTGTCAAAACATAACGATTTATTCTCCAATATCATTAATTCTTAAACTTCTCCATTGTAAGCTCTTTTTTTTAAACCTTTGTCTGAAAAAGGTTTGAACATAGTTCCAATTTTGTTTGTCAATAATTGCGTGATTTAATTTAGCAAAAGCTTTAAATTCCAGTCTAAAGGAGAAATGAGAATCGTTCTCAAAATGCCATTTTAACGGCCTTAAGCACTCCACGCGTTCTGCCAGTCACATCCCACCGACAACTCATCGCCTTTTTCTGGGCTTTGAATAATAAACCTCGCTGTCGGGGTCTCCAGTGTAGGACCAACCCTGGAGCCACTACTACCGAATTCACTACTTTCTACTACTAAAATTGCAATTATAACTGCTTGAGTTTTAAAAGCACTTATAAGGTTACTCCCGGAAGATGGGGGTTGGGCAACGATTTTGTTTCTTTTCCCATGTGCCACAAATTCCGTCAACAATATTGGCTGCAGGCGAAAGAATAAATGATATAATGAAAGAGAACTCTCAATAACAGACACTTGTTAATGTTGCTCTGCCCAACTAGTCAAAGAAACAACCGTTTTCATGGAATATCTTCAAAATTACTTACATCATTTCAAGCTCACTGTTAAAAGAAAACGTGTCCTCGAGTATATTTGTTAAGA
This sequence comes from Holothuria scabra, assembly GCA_037179385.1. NCBI lineage: Eukaryota > Metazoa > Echinodermata > Holothuroidea > Aspidochirotida > Holothuriidae > Holothuria > Holothuria scabra. The sequence goes on along the minus strand of CM074181.1, from coordinate 734,948 downwards.
AATTACCAGATAAATCACTGAAAGAAAACAGCATAGTTCAAGTTAGTACATAGCACAAAAAGATTTAATATTTATACTATGTAGCTCCAATTAAATACTGGATTTCTTTCATATTTGCTTATTTTCCTGCTAATGAAAACTTTACAGATTTCATCTAGTATAGATCTATGTGTTTAAATCTAAATTTTACTTACATTCTGGCCAGTTTCTTGTTGTGTGCTAAGAAGTGTGGTGGTAACTGCATAACTTGGTTGTGGGCTAAAGTTCTGTTGATGAGATCACAAACCAAGAAAAACTAGTTTTTGGTTATGGCTACATATAAAAGGGTTCTTCTATTTAGAAAGCAAAAGTTTGTAAAGCTGTATAAAGTTGCTTACGTAGGGGTATGCAACTTTTATGGATTGAAAATTTATAGTGGTTTAAATGTCGGGTATTCAACAGAAACTTCACATAGGGATCAAACAAATTTTTCAGGTATATATTCTCCGATACATTTGCTCCTTTTTCTCCTTCCTTTTATCTCGCTGATGACATCCGGTGGAGTAGGCAATTTAATTTTAAAGTTTAAGCCCGTCTTAATCATACACCATCCCATTCTTTCATTGTTTAGCAGTTAAATCAGGCAAACCGAAAAAAGTGACTCAATTTCGAGGAAATCAACTCCATCCGGACTTCACGCTACGTGTATTGACAGACAATGCGGTCCATGTAAGATATGACTGTTTTGAAATCCAATATTCAATGTTTTGCTCCATAAATTAACAATTTATGGAGGCTGTTCATATGACGTCATAATACTCCCGGTGACCTAGTTGGGATATGTAACTACGTAGTATACCACTGTAGATTCGCTTGCGATGAATGTGTACACACTGCGCATGCCACAACGCACACTGTGCTGGTGCGTTCAGCACAAAGCCACGTGGAATTGACATGACTTTTCTATAGCATGGCGGATTCGTGGCGTCATTACAAAGCCTCTATAGGGGAAGTGTACTGGAACCTCGGTTTTATAGTCGGGAGATGAATACGGTTCCAATAAATGGCATTTTACAGTACATTCAGTCAGGAGATTAGTCAAGAAAGGAAGAATTTGTATTCGAAATATTCATAAATTAGATCGAGATATTGAAAATTTGAATAAATGATTGCCAAAATTTTGAGATATCAAGAATTTGGATTCGTCTTATCCAAAAGTGAATTCGATTTCGGAATATCCAAAATGGAATCAAAATATCAATTCGAATTCAGGATATCTGAAATTAAAAATTCGAGATATCTGGAACATTCGAACTCCCAAATTATAAAAAATTGAAAAATCTCGAATTTATTTTTGGATATCTCGAATTCGAATTCTGATTCGATTATATATATCTTGAGTTAAAATTTGACTTTATAATATTTTCCACTTACAAAATTTCCAGATTAATAACATTCCATAGTAAGTCATCCTGTAGGAACTCTAAGCTGTTGTTGTTTAAGTATCTGTAGAGTAGATTTGGCAGGAAACATGACGATGGATGATTCGGTTTAAGAGAGGTGAGCAGAGGTAGAAAGTGGTATATCGTAAAAGTACTTTAACTTTAAGATTGAAAATCGAATGTCTCACGTCATTTCTTCTGGTTTGGGATGTTCTGTTTAAATAGTTTGAGCCTCTGCTCCCCCATGAAATCATGGAACATAAGTTTCAATTTTCACTCATATGGAGGAATTTTAGTCGTTATGCAAATGACACTTTAGCGGGGTTTCTTGTATTTTGAGAACGACTCACACTCCTCAATAAGCGTGAAATTGAGAAGTTTTGGTTAAATCATGCTAATGTTGACATGATGGGTGCTATTCCTGAAAATAAAGAATGTAACCTACTAGGTAACTTTTAGAGCGGATGTACCTTTGTTGAACATCTGATTAGGTATTTACCTCATGCTTTTCCTTTAAGTAAAACATTCATCTTTCCAAGATTTGTAAAGCCTATAGCCTACAAGCCTGGCCTATAAGTTCTACCGCTAAACTTACTTCATCTTAAAATCCAAAATTATGTTTGTTTAAAAACAATTGTAACTCATAATCTCTCTGTAACAGGCTAGATTGGGAGCAACCATTTTTCACTTCTTTACTATTTATTCGTTTGAGTATCGGCTAAAAAAAAGGAAGAACATCTTCTCAGACTTTCAATAGGAGCACTGTATCAAATAACGCTCTTATTATTGCCTGATGATAGAATTTAAACTAAATGAGGGAAAGTAAATAATGCTTGATTTTTTCTTTCAAGATTCGTACCGGCACACTTACATTTGTTGTAACCTTTTGGTTTTCATGAAGAGCTTCGCTGGTAGGTCACGTATCATATTTGCACCAAGCCGTCTAAGGATAAATACAAACAAAACACATAATATGTATAAGGAATTTGATTCAGTCTTAGTCTTTTTAAAGTATAAAAGCACACCCCACTTTAAATAGTCTTGAGGCAAATTCAAAAAAATTGGGCAACTCTTTGTTCCAATTTTGGCATCGGTAAATTAACTCAGATCCCTTACCAGGCAAAGGCACTTAAAGTAATATTTGCCGCTTGGAGGAGAATTTTTTTCTTCAAATTGGGACATACAGATAAAAGGCGATTTTTGTTTAATTTGAAAAGTGCCTGGTCACGATTTTTTAAGAACCGAATTTAATAGTTCAGTATTCTCTCATAAAACACTTATTGGTTTGTAGGATATGAAGGTTGTCTAAGTTTGACCATTTGTCATTGGTATGTGAAAAAACAGCTTAGGAGAAAATTAATTTTAACACCCAACTCAAGGAGCAGCTTTAACCTCTGGTGTCCACTGAATTAGGTGTAGTGTCCTTTAGGGAACATCGCAGTAATGTTTGGGAATCTGGTTTTGACCTCTCGGGAACACCTAGATGACGATATTAGGGACTCGGGATAAAGTTCTATTTTTTACTTCTGGCGAATTCAAACAGAAGATTGGGTCTGACTTTAGACATCCGGTGGTCCCAGATGAGTATTTGGAAATTCTTTAGGTTTAACGTTTTTACCTTCGGTGTCCCAACAGAACGAAAAATCTTGCCTTTTGACCTGTGGTGACCCAGGAGGGCAACCGTAGTATTTTTTTTGGAAAATCTTACTTTTTGACCTCTTCTGCCAACAAGGTAACAGTAATGGAAATTCCTTGGTAAATTCTGCTTTTTGACGTCTGTTAACCCAGGTGATGATTTAAGAACCCCTAGACTCTTAAATGATCGTGACCTAGAATGAATCTAAAAAACGATGCGTGGAATACTTGATAAATTGTACTATTTTGGACTCTAGGGGCCACAGTTAATCCAAGCCTCTTGACTTGCGGTGATCACACGTGAAAATCTTGTAAATTATGTGAAATTTGTGAAATTTTATTTTTGGACCTCTTATGCCCCCAAAGACAATTTTTGGAGCAATATGTGTCCTACATGCAATCTAGTGCTGCATAGGCAAGTGTTACAAAATTTTCGTGTTTTAAGGAACTAACAATAGAATTGGCACCATTGAAGGTTCTATAGAGAGACAACCACCCCTTTACGAAAATTAGGGTGTCCTTACATGCAATATGGTGCCACATACACTAAGTTCTTAAGTAAAATTTATGTTAGTTAAGGATCTAAAAAATGGCATACGAGAAGTGGGGGGGGGGGGGGGGGGGGGCAGGGCCAAATGGCCCCTCCCCTTCTTACGCCAGTGATCGTGTTAATCCGTGGTAAATTATATTCTGTGACTTCTGGTGACTTAGATGAAGGCTGAAATGAAGACAGTGGAAGTTATTTGAAAGTTTGATTACTTAACTATAGCAACCTGTGGATGAAACATTTAGGAAGAATTGTCTTAATTTTGACCCATGTTACCGTATACAGGTTATCTGTGAACTCTGATGAAATGATATGACCTGTGATCCTAAAATGATCTATGACCTAAGATCCAGAAGCAATTAATCTCCCTCGTGGTGTGGTTATAGGCCGTTAGAATGTTTCCCCAGTTTTTCTCGTTTTACCGCCAATGACTTTTGACTTCCAGCAGTCTTTCCTCTAAAAATTGGACATTGAAAACCAAATTGTTAAAGTGGCCATTTCTTGTATCTCTAGATATTGTGTTTACAAGCCATTCAAGGCTTGTAGCCGGGCAAAGTACTGAAGGAGACAATTTTTATGGGAAGGGAAAAAAACTAGCACAGGACCAAGTTTGATAAAATGTATGGCATTAGCAGCAAACCTCAACTTCTCTGGAGCGAAACAAATGTTAATTGAGACGAATCATGGGACTTACACAATTTTACCTCTGGTGACCTAAAATAACTCTTGACGTCCAACAAAGTTAATAGGGCCCTTTCGTTCAACATAACAAATCTACGAACACATATAGAAATTGTTTGTCATCGATATTTCAGGATATCGTGCGAGCGAGCTACTCTGACTAGGTTTTCTAAGATTCACCTAGGGACATAATATTTTGATCTTTTTCAACTTCAATAAAGTTCTTTTTCTTACCAGTTCCAATTTTAACCAAGCAAGGAAACCAATGGTTATTGCTATCTTGAGATATAGCGAATAAGCTTGATATAATCAGCCATTTTCGAAGATTAAGTTTTGCGTCTTGTGTTTACAAATTACGAAATAGCCTTACCAAATATGAAATGCGTTAGGCATTTCTTCCCTTTAGATATCATCTTAAAAAAACAATTTAACAAACAAACAGATTCACATGTGACATAACTGTCATATAGATTTCTTGCTTGCAGGGACAAAAATACAAGGGCAACGTAAAGTCTTGTTCTTTTAACGGAGAAAAATCCCATTAGAGTTTATCCCCTCGTCTCATGTTTATTGGAGTATGAAACATGATAAGATGAGTGACATACAATATTCGTAATTCAGGCATGTTCTGAAACAGTTCTTCTGGTATCTCCTCTAGGCGGTTGCTTTCAAAATACCTGTGGAAATTTCAACCAGAAATCAACAATTCCGTTCAACAACTGTGTTAAACCTTATCAACAACGCACTTCTTTTATAATGACATAATTTACATTATCATGAACCTGAAATTTGCACTACTGTGGTGTACATTAAACTGAGTTATTCTATTTAAATGCCTGTTTGTACAAAGCGAACTAAGGACACGCTATTTTCTATTAGTTCTTGTTACATTTTTTAAAATCTATAGACTATGAACATGAATACATGAAACATTGCTCTAACGAAGAACTATGAGCGCGACAAATGTCATATGGATCAATGTTATAAACATAAAAATGAATCGTTAGTTACTCACAGTTCCTCTAAATAAGCATTTTTCTCAAATAGTTTTTCAGGCAGGTGGGAAATGAAATTTTTGTCTGAAGACCTAAAGCAAACAGAAACTTTACTTGATACGATTTTAAAAATATCGTACATCTCGATTGGAACAGATTCGTGCAAGGACAATTTAACAGAAATCACTTATTTCTTTCCTTTCTTTTTCTTCTTTTGTGTGAAGTCTACAAATAATGAAAGAGACAAAATTCCTCCCAGGTGGGATATTGTTACTTTAGGAAGAAAAGAACCTTAGCTTAGCATTTACTTTCACAAAAATATGAGATCATGGTGATTGGCTTTATTGTCGTGTTTCACTAATGATGGTAAATGGAACAAATTCAGTTTTGCAAAAATAAAACTGGTCTGATCTAGCACCAACTGTTCTAAAATGTCCATTCTGTGAAAAAATACTGTTCTTAAATCTTGCCCGCTGGCATTAAATGAAGTGGGTCCATGCAGTAGTAGTAGGACAGGATCATTTAAAACACATATTGTTTGAAACTTGGGGCAAATAAAAAGTGCGAAAGTGTCGCTCGAATGGGCAATTATATTTTAATCGTCTTCTTTGAAAAATGTTCTCATATCACAGCAATTAGTGTGCTCTTCGCACACTCTTATGTTCAATTCCATTCTTCATGCGTCTCCATTAAAATTAGATTATTGCCATGCTTGTGTATTGAAACAGTTATAAAGCAAAATTTCTTTCGTCCGTCTCTATATGTACACAGATATATGACCGAATTGGTTTCAAGATACAACATACTACTATATACTCTTCGAACTACATGTTTAAACTTCGATCTTAATTCTAACTTCGATCTTAATTACTCCCACTTCAATGGAACAAATCTGGTCACTGATAGGTCTGATGTAATAACGAGCAGAGATAATTAGAGCACACGGGCAGAACTGGTCCGTTTGCTCAACAGGATATCACGTGCTGTTATGGTAAAGTGGTGATTTTGACCTTACCATGCCATATTTCAAAAATATTTCTACTTTCTTGCATTTCTGGAAATTGACTTGAGCAAGTCCAATCGTTTACACAAAATCATAGCAGACAGCCATCTTGGCGCGCTTTTTCTCACATGTATGGTAACGACAATTTACAGTGCAGTATGCTCTGTCCAGTATAGGAAGTCCTTGGTTCCTGCTTTTCACATTTAAGGCAAACTTCCAAGAAAATGGATAATATTTGGAGCCAAACGTGGTGACTGTTTAAAGAACGGGGCGTATACAGGACCCTCCAGTTAACATGTGAAAGGCGGCGCTGAGTTGAAAATGTTAGAAACAACACCGAACCAGTTGGGAACATTTGGGAAGTTTGTGAGTTAACATGAAATAAGACAACACTTTTTGGCAGTTTAAAATATTTTCACTTACAACATTCGCATTTGCGTCATATTAAGAAATAATCCTTCAGGAAATGTAGTTAGCTGGTTTCTATCCAAAAATCTGTGAAAAAAAAATAACCATAGGTTTCAGAGAAACTGCGCACGTTCAAACCATAGCAGGACTGGCTAAGTGCATTGTCGACTGCTTAAAACCTCGCTGCCTGGGGGAAAAGTCTCTTTTGCCAGATTCTGCACGGGGGTTTTAAATTTCTAAATTTATCCTTACATTTTTCAAGATTTTGGTAGTGTTAGTTATTCTGTCCTTGAACATTAAAAAGTCGAAAAACAATAATTATTCCGTTAGAATCATCCACAAGGCTATGGACGGAAACGAAAGAGAGGTGAAAAAAGTAAATAATCTTCCAAAGTAGTCTAAACACTTCATTTGTCACTCATCTGTCTCTTTAACTTTCCAATTGGATGTTAGCAAAATTCGGAGCATTAGAGTGTTCTAGAGTGCACTCTACAACAGTGGGAGCAGAACGTATAGCTTCTAAAACCGACGAAACCTTCAGTGGGCACCTGTTTGACCTTCAGACTGAGTACTGGTATGGAGGTATATAATATATAACTCTAACAACCAAGGAATTCACATGCAATCAAGTAAGGTAAGGTTTGCGGTTTAACTAGACTTTTTATGCAGGATTATAGGACAAAGTGGCCCAGCGAATGTTTCCTGAGAAAACGGCCAACGGGCAGGAGGTGGGTAACCTTACTAACATTACATTAAATAAACTGCCACAAGAAAGAAAACTCCTTTTTAAACATTGCAAAAATAGTTTCAAAAGAAGAACAATGTCAAAAAAGTACAAGCAGTTTAATGAGATTTTGTCAGCCTGAGTAAAGTATTTTTGAATGAAGTGTGATTCCCTCAGCGGGAACTGCTAACTACGGTTTAAATCAAGTAGAACCATTTTGGTGCACGTCGAAGGAGCACGCTTCAATTTATGGTGGGTCGTTTTTCGTCGTTGTCAGAACTATATGTGCCCGTATTAAAAGTACACCGCCACATCCTACAGTGGTATCAGTATGTATCAGAGGTACTATTACAAGCGATAAGGCAAAACACTGTATGTACAACAGGCCTAGTGTGGGCCTGAGTCATTTACAACATACAGCTGCAATAGGAAAGAAATGTATTGAGAAGGGGTTGGCTTGGTTGGAGGGACTTCGGTAAACGTTATAATAACTGTTTGTCTTCGAGCAGCGCTTTTGAAGTACTCCAAGAGAGGCAGGCAAGTTTCACCAAATTTCTAGTCTGGATGGAGCGTCATCGATCTTTTACTGGTAAATAATAACCTTTGATGAATATACTACTTAAGTTATCCTTGTCCCACTATTGGTACAAGATGCACATTCAAAGTCCGTTTGTTTTTGTGTGAGACTAAATGGTATACAATTTACTCGGAAGCAGCCCCAGACATTGAAAATATGACTAAAAACATTCAATAAAAAATACAAATTTTTCTCTTTAACTGTAGTTACAATCTTTTTGTACTGCTGTGTTTTTGCCTGTGAACACATTGCCGGACCGGATTACTCTAGCCTAGACTTGAATCAAATGAAATGAAGAACGTCTCCATGATCCAACTTCAGATTACGTTAGGACATGTCGGGGTCTTTTGGCTTTTTTTCATCGGTTGATAGCAGGAATAATGTGCCAATGTGCTCATTATGCTGAAAGAATGTGGGTTGTATTGGCAACTTATACAGGATAAAAACCCACTCAGTTTTCATGGATAAACACTTTTCTTAATTTCAAATGCATTACAAATCAAGCGCGTGAGAAAGCATCAATTACAATTCTTTCAATTCTTACATATTTGGAGCAATATAATTCTTGCAAAGCAATAAATTCAAAATTTCTGTTGGTATTTACCATTAAATACTTAGTATTGTAAAAAGCAGGAAGGGGGCCAAAAAATAGATGAGTTGTATCGTAGAGTACCATGATATATTGATCAATTGGTTGATGAAAACAATGTGATCTAGATAAAATAAATCAATGTTGGATAAATACAAACTAAAAAATTAAATTACCTGGTAAAAACTACCAAGTGACATTTATGGAAAAACGGAAACACCCAGAATCATAGCGAAAGTTCAGCTTAAGTTTACTTTGGATCCGATTTAATCAAAGTTACTTACATCAAGTCAAGTTTGCTGTTATAAGTGAACGTATTCTCATGAATCTTCGGTAAGAAATTGCTAGAAATATCACTGAAAAAAAATACGAAATTTCAATTCAGTAAAAATAAAAAGGGATTTCGAAACTTTAGTTCTTTGGTTCTCACTATTCAACTGGATTTTTTCCATATTTGTCTTACTTTTCTCTGACCATGAAAAAGACGTGCAATCACATCTCACATCTATCACTACAAGGAATATGTTGAAATACATGTGTCACTCACAATACGGCAAGTTCCTTGTTGTGTGCTAAGAAGCGTGATGGTAGATCTTGAATCCGATTTACTGATAAATTTCTGTTCAACAAAACAGGAGAAAAAAGAAGGGTGCTTTCATATGTAGCGTCTTACACTGGAACAACATATTTTAAATACTAATTCAGGCAATAAACCAAAAGTCCTAGGTAGGTCTATTCCTCATCGAAAGATTGTTAAAGGTAGCGCAGTCTTCACACCCTTAGCACTCACGGTAAAATGCACTCTCGGAGAACGTACTCGAACTTGCCTACTCATAGCGAAAACGGACACCCGTAAAAATGTTAACAATTCTTATTAATAATCTGACACTTTTGAGTATTTTTGGCAATTGAAGAAAAATAGAAACTTGAATATTCAAAAGAAACGCATTTAATAGGTAGCGATTGTCAAGGAGTGAACTTTGGTTAGAGTCTTCGTCAAACGCTTTTGTGGAAAACCGAAGAAATAAGAGCTCAATTGCGAAGTTTCAGACTGCACTTTTAACATCTTCAAGATGAGAATATGTAGAAATGTCATTTAAAAGAGAGATAGCATATAATTTTTCCAAAATATAGTGGTACTTTTGTTGTTAAATTTTCTTTCTTCACTAAAAATGCTATATATACATTACAAAGTGTGTTTGTTTTGCTTACCTATGCATTACATGTACATACTTTTGCATCACTTTCATATGTGCAGCCCTATTGCATTGTCTTGGATCTTGTGTTAAAGTCCCTTCATGCATTGCGTTTCACCATGGCTGACTGAGTACAGGTGCTGCAGACAGACTCGTGGCATAAACAAAACGGGATTGACCGTCTTCAGATAAATTGGAACATATAAGCTAATCCATGTCGGAAAATATCTTTCGTGACTTAATTTGCTCATTTTGTGCTTACTGTGCAACCTTTGGGATGATTTCCGGAAAAATTGTGACAATTCGCTAATCTTCCAGAATATGTCACCTAAACTCTCCCGTGATTCTTGGTCGTTTTGGCCTGAAATATTGTTATATGATGACTTTCGAAATTAGTCTGGTAAGATTCATAGTTTCCTTGATGGTAAATGGAATAAAGAAGCCATTGTTTTTCCAAGTGTAAATTCCATGCTAAGCGGTTTAAATTCAAAATTGTGGGACTTTTTCAGAGCTTAATTTATTCCGTTGACCCTTTGGTCAGCTTCCCAACTGTCAATCTTTTCAACTTGACACATTGCATTTACAAGTAGAAAATTGGATTCAAGCGTTAAAAATTGCTTCCGAAAGATATTTTGTCAAAAGGGTTTTTGACCCTCTGTGACCTACGATGACTTTCAACACGTGGCGAACTACTACGGGCTCTGATCTCGACCAAAAACAATGCGTTTCTCATTAAAAGTAAGCTTTTCTTGGATCTTAATCTCGGCTTTTCAAAACTTTTTGCTTATTAGATAAGAAACGGCTATTTTCAGGTGTCGTTTTTACAAACCGTTTTGGGAGGTCTTCTCGTGTTAACTCATTGATACTAGGATTGACATAATGACATTTGAATCACACTAATAACAAAGGGTTTCTTGTTTTATCATGAAAAATATAAATATACAAGATATGAAAATCATAAAAAAATCAATTTCCAAATGTTGAGATCCGTTCCAAAATTGGGTTGTGAGATAAAACGTGAAGGGTCGCGGCCTTATCTGTGGGTCACGGAGAAAGTGGTTTGTTGGTCAAATCTGGGGCTCAATATGTTACAGTCAAGTGGCGAGAGCAAATGAATTAGGATCAGATCAGGGAGCTGTGATTTGGCTGGAAATGCAACGCGTGAACGGAGGTTTGCGCATTCAAGGTCACAGAGCTGCAGTATGTCTCTTTGTGTAATCAGGGAGTTGTTTTTTGGAGAGAGATGCAACGGAAATTTTAATTTATGCTTATACCTTAAGAACCACTTGAAGGAATGAAGGAAAGATGTATAATTGCTCAAAAGGCATTTCCTTTCTTTACTCGCGGCAGCACTTTAATATCATTCCTGGAACAACATCTTATTCAAGGCAACAAATCCTTAGAAAAGTGGCTTATGCAGAACAGTGCTTTGATAAGTAGGTCTGTACCGCCAACAGTTTAAGAGCAGATGCAATCAAACTTGAAACGACTGGTGTACTGTAATAAATGAATTCATTTACCCACACACTTAACAAGGCATGACAAGCTAATAAGATGCACAGGCAGAAGTCTAATAATTTGACGAACAGATTAGACGTGCCCTAACATTTCTAGAAATAGCCAGATATAAATTCTTTCCTCGATCTGTACGTCTGTACGTACAAACTGAATGATATTTTTTCATATGCGGCACCGATCGAAACTGAACGAAAGTTATTGTTTTTTCCCTGACGACTGGAAATGCTGCTACAGTAAAAAAAAACTGTAATCGTAGCACATGACAAATACCTTTGTGTGTATTTCCTAATCCCGGATCAGCATAATACAAATGCCAAGAACGATACAAAAGACACATGACTGTGTGACCCTGATTGCGCAAACCTCGTTTCAAAGCGTTTCCTCTCCAGCCAAATCACAGCTGCCTGGTTTAATATCATTGTAACCAGCATGTTTCTTAGCCAGAGAACACAACGTCCCCCCTCTCCCCGGTTTACTGGGAAGATCTCAAATAAGTGGCTAATAAAAATGCAAGCCAACTCAAGTAATTGACACAATTTTTGATTGCAACATCATTACATCATTACTTTGAGACAATTGATCTATTCCATGTTCTATCTCTTTTCTATTGCTGTTAGAGCAACAAATTCTCCGTCAAAGTCTTCGTATATATTCCTTAGTAATGGAAAATTTCAGAGGAGCAATTCAGGAAACCACTCATCAGAATAAACAGATGCTGGGTGCAACTAACCTTATTGCGTCAGTTAGCAGTATATGTATAGAACATTTGTCTTGAGAGCAGTGAACCAATAATGAATAACAATGGATATTCAAACTTACTTTTATAGATGATTTCCGATTCTAACGGTGCTTTTTAGGCTTGACAGTATGAGCCAGGACTAACAAACACGAGATTAAATAATTGAATCATTAACCAATTGAGAGTGGAAAAGATGGAAAATTAACACAGTACAAAGTCCATGCCGAAACGATTTGTAAGTGACCATGCCTTCTCTTTCAAACTGGTATCTGTTTTTCAGAGTTTTTTTTGTAGTACATGACCTTTGCTAGTACGTTGCAGTCCTATCCTGATCGTATGTGACAATAATCTTGAAAGCACGGGAATATATTCTGATATTTTTTCGTGTAGGTAAGTTGTAATAATAATGAGAGTTAGCTTGGTATTGATTTCCTAAATTATTGAAATTATTGAGATTTTTTTCGGAATATCGGTCACTTCGCCACTTTTGATAATCATGTGTAATCTAACTCATGTCTCCATGCTAAATGTAAACTGGGAATATACCGTGAGTTCCATTAAATCCAGGATAACGGATCTACAATATTGGAACAATCTTGTTAAGACACCCGCTTCCCTTGCCAGAAACATCTCTCAGCTTTACAATGTTGACTGCAGTTATGCTGTTAATAACACACAGTCACTTTTTTGATCAACTTCGGTAGGGGGGTCATCTTGGCGTTGGAACAGATAGTTACGAATATTATGCAAAGTATCCCAACAGTTTTGTCCAGGTTGCAGTGCGTTACAATGGAATTACAGGGTTGAAGAAGAGCTAACATTAGGGAATTGTTGGTTGTCATAAAGAATGAAGATGCAAGTTTTTGCGTACCAAAGGTGAAGTCATGGCCTATCGCTACTTGATTTTGAGAGCAGTTTTTTTTTGCATAAAGGCATTATTGAGTTTACTAAATGGCAACGACATTACATCGAGCGATCTACTGACTTTACTTACAAAGTTTGCAGGTTAAAAACATTCCAAATTAACTTCTCATGTAAGAATTCCAGACGATTGTTGCTGAATGATCTGTGAAACAGAGAGGAAAAGAGAAGGAGCGAGAGAGAAATAAACAAAAAACTTGTCAGTTGGTGTGTCTAATTAAGTAACGGTTTAAATGTTTAAAGTGTCAGGGCGCATTATCTTACAGTTCTAAAGTAGGAATTTTCAATTTTTGAACAGGTTAATTGAAGCTTCTTTTCTAAACCATTTAAAAAATACCTTATGTTCTATCTGGTCAAGTACTGTTCACAGTACCAATTATGTGTCCATTGAACCATTTGAACAAAATGGCTTTAAAGGTTGATTTGATAGCAGTTTATCTCAGAATAAACTGTAAGGGGATGAGGTCTTCAATGCACTATAAATAATTTGATCCCCTTTTTGCCATCACTTTTTTCAGAATTTGCTGTTAGCTGTTATTTGAACCCCAAACTTGTTGGAGTTTTATTGTATCAGAATGGTAATCAAAATTGCTGCTCATTGAAACAGCTAATTGGCGTAATGAACCAGGTGTCGGGTACTATTATTGACAAGTGCAGTATTCCCCCCGAACTGCTTTAGCTAAAACGGATCTCCTTAAAGGTTTATATCCCGTAATATATTTGGAACTTTTAATCTTCTATCAGTACAAAGGTTACTTGATTTCTGTTGCTAATGATATTTTTTGTGTATTTATGAATTAGGAAAAAGTAAACTTAAGAATAAAATACCCTTAAAAGTAAAGTACTGGGTGTGTACTGTTCACTATCCACAGTATACTGCATAGGCGTGATATTACTTTAGTACAAACATTTCCTCCCGCAAACAAAGCTGTCCTCATATCTGACTCCAGATCATTTTGATTGATCCAAAATACTTCTCAGCTCCTAATTTTTCCATGGAATGAGGTAAAATTCTTTTGTTGATGGGATGTATCTGTAACGGTTTAACATGAGGATGTCCATAGTTCTTGATACGCGTCCTTACCTGATAGATGACGCTAGACCAGAAGACTTTGGAAGCAAGATCAAGCACAACGTTCGATAATTGGGAGTGTTTTGTCGTAGGTATGGTTTTTTTTATTTGAGAAAAATTCTGAAAACTGGAAATTTTAAGACAACTTGGGAAAATGATAGCTAAAATACATCACCCTGTGCCAAAAGCATTTGGCCTGCGTCTTAACGTCTATGCTTAAAAGTGAAAATATAGAGCATGAGAGGTCTAGTCCAAAGAACATGTGGAAATTGGCACTTTGCTTACTAAGGTTCACTCTGGTGTGAAATATAAACAGCCGTTGAATTTTGGATTTCCCGGAATCTTCAGAGTTGAGTGTAACAGCTGTATGGTATTACTATGCATACTTGGGGGTCTATTTGAATTATAGCTTCCAGAAAGGCATTGCTCCCAATCAGTTGGGAAGAAGACCTCACATTTGCGCAATCTTTACACCCTTATCACTCGCGGTGAAATGAAATTTGGGAGACCGTGCTCGATCTAGCTTACTCAGAGCGAAAACGTGCACACGTTAAAAATGAAAATACTTGTTATTCATAGTTTTACGTAATTGAGTATTTTTTAGAAACTGAAGAAAAATAGAAACTTAAAATTTCAAAAGAAACTCGTTTTAGTAGACATGCGATTGTCAGGGAGTGAACTTTGACTAGAGTCTAAGTCTAAGCTTTTCGAGATAACCAAAGTAGTGAGAGATTACTTGCTACGTTTCAAACTGTACTTTTTCCGTCTTCAAGGGAGAATATGTTGAAATGTCATTCGAAAGATAGAGAACAAACAATATTTCCAAAATAAAGTGGTACCTTTCTTGTAATCCTTCTATCTTCATTAAAAATGCTATACAAAAGACTGGTGTCTTTGTTCTGCTTTTCTGTGCTTTATATGTACATAATTCCGCATCACTTAACGGATGTGCACACCCAAAGCATGGCAATGTGTTGGATCTTGTATCGCAGTGCCCCAGGTCAGCTACCATTTCATATTGCGTTTCAGGATTGCTGACTGACTACAGGATGTACTGCACAGAATCGTAGCATAAACAAAGCGGGGTTAACCGTTTTCAGGAAAATTGGAATAATTTATCAACGCACCTATGTGAGACAGTATATTTCCCGTCTTATTGTGTGTATTCGGTGATTGTTGGGCAAGTTCAGTATGATTTCAGGACAAATTTGTGACCATTCGCTAAACGTTCGCAAATTGTGACTTAAAATCTCTTGATGATTCTTGGGCCTTTTGGCGTAAGTTGCGAAGTTATTCTGTTAAGTTTCACAGTTTTCGTGATCGTAACTGAGAGTAAACAAGAATAAATAAGCCATTCTTTTTTCCAAGAGTACATTTCCATGAGCGGCTAAAATTCCAAATTGTGTAACGTCATCAGAGCTCAATATATATCGGTGACTCCGACGTCAGCTTCCCAACTGCAATCAAAGTTTACAATTGTAAAAATTCGTTTGAAAGGCTATAAAACTGGGCTGTACGAACAGGAGCATTTATTGAGGTACCGTAACTTTTATACCAACATTTTTTAAAGTGTGCAAGGACTTAAAGAAACATATTACGAGGAAGGTTAAACAATCAGTTTTTTGATTGAAGCTAGGGAATTTGTAACTGACCCCATTTGCTACAACGGACGCAACCTTTAGGTAGGTAGAATTTTTCAAAATAGAAAAAAAAATGTGATCAGGGAGTTGCCACTAGAAACTCCCTGATGTGATATTGGCAAAATACGAAAAATCTAAAATTCGGGCGGAATTTGCTAAGCGTTCCCGAAATATTAAAAAGATAAAAAGAAAAAAAAAAGGGTCTCAGTCGCGGTAAAACTTCCTTGAAAAAATCAACAACATTCCAGAAAGCTTGTAGGACAATTAGTGTGAATCAGTGAATCATTCTTGCCCGTGTTTGTTAATGTTTAAGTGCGTTTTTCAGCTGGTTTAGCTCCGATTTTGAAGTTGGAAGAAACAATTTGTGTCTAAATTGAGAATAACGTCCTGACAACAGAAAACACTTTGAAGGAAACGAACTAATGTTTTAGAGAATCGTTGCCCTACTCCATGATTCCGCGCACTAATCTGTGCAATATACAAGAGGTGTTATCCGAGTTGTTCTTGTTTCATCCGAATTACTCCAGTTTCAATTTCCACAGGTTCTGTGTAAGGACTTTGAATGGTGTCTGGGTGTCACCTTATATTGAGAACCTGATTAAACTTTCCCTTCCAAATTTAACACTTTTTGAAAATAAACGTTATTTTATCCACCCTTGCAAGTTATTAATTTTGAATTGATCTGCTCTTATCTAATGCTTTCATATGAAGGAGAAGTCTGCAGAATGAATGATTTGTTATTTATGACTTTTACAAATGGCAAAGTCTTCGAAGTCAACGGGGATCATCGGGATATTTCAGCCCCTTATTTTGAGAAGGGCAAGACTAGCTTCTATTCAATATGATAGGGAAGAACAGAGGTAATAACGATACAAAAGACAAGTGATCATACCCTAAAAAACTTCTCTGGTTTAATACAAAACATAACTGTGACTTATCTTTAATTTATATTTGCATTATATGTACAAATGTTTCAAATAGGTTGTGCCTTAATAAAGTCCCAATAACATCCTTAAGCGCAGACCTTATATATTTGCCAGTACTCTAGTTTAAACAAGTTGGCAGTAACAGCAAACAGACCTTCAACGTACCAATTACAATAAAGGAAGTTAGAAGTTACTATTAGTATTTAAGTTTTTTGTGCCGTTGTTCTCAAGAACATTGACATATTTTAAGATGATATTTACAAAGGGTAACGAGTAAATCAGTTGCTTAAACATTTCAGCCCCTTTCTTTGTCCCTTTGTGAGAAGGTATATTTTTTCATTTAGAAAGATTCTCAAACTTCCAATATTTATTTGTTTCTTGTACAATATTAAAGTATCCTACAAAAACAATCTGAAAATCTCCCGCTTAGCGTTCTGTAGTAAATAATGGTGATTGATTAATTGTTTTGTCTAGGCCTTTGGACTAGGCCTTTTCAAAAAGAAGTTGGTTGGTTTAATAATATAAGCATGAGTGTAACGGTACAGGTGTTAATTTGACATGCCTTTGATTGAAAAATGGAAATTAAGGTTTGGAAATTACCATTTTTAGCAGGATCAATCAGAACGTGGTAATATAAAATTCACAAGTCACACAAATCACGTTTGAACACCAAAATAGCCCAATGGGCAATGGTTACCAAACTTCAATTGCGTAGATTACATCTCACATTACCTGCTGCTTGTACCATAAGATTCCGACAAAACGTGGTTTTAAATTAAGGCTTTTAAAGTCAATGACTCTCTCTTTGTCGTGAGTAAAAATTCATAACAGGTTTGAATTATACATACTTCACCTTCTTAAATTACGCTTATTTCAAATAAATCTGTAGCTTACATTCTCTGTAAACGAGGCACATTTATCAGCAAATCTTCCGGTATCCCATCCAAAAAGTTAAAATTTAGTTGTCTGCCCAAAAAAGCAAAATCAATTACATGTAAAAATCGTTAAAAGCTGCTGAACGCTGAATAAAAGTATTTAAACAAACCATTAAAATACTATAGCAAGAAGATCAAATCCACAACCATTACATAGTTTAAATGCAAAATAAAGGCAAATGAATACAGCTCATATTTTTAGAAAACGTATCGGTATACCCACATCTCCTCTAATCGTGTGGTTTTCTCCAGCAGCTTCGATGGTAAAGCATGGATCATATTCCAACCAAGCAATCTGAGGAAAGACAGGTTAACAATACGGAGCTCTTATTTGTAGGATACAAGGTACAAATTCCTTTTCTATTTTGGGAAAGTGACTTAAATGTTACAGTGAATAAAGGAGTGTTATATTTTGGGGCGACGAAGTTTACTCAGGACAATACGACCATAACTCTTTTCGATCTTTCACAGGGAGAAAAGATCCCAGCGGCCAAATTCCTACCGCCTTGGCTAGAGGGTTATGATATTGCATAAAAGTAACTCAACGTGATTGATGACCTACAGTTTTCGTAAGTTTGACACGTTTAGTAGCAGTCCTTTCGGTATTACGTCCAGGTGGTTTTTATCCAAACATCTGTAAAGACATCAAACAAAAAGGCAAGATATTCCAGACCATGTCCTGTCGCAATATCCAAGATGTATCACTTTGCAGATTGCTTGGTTGTGTAAAATACCCCTACTTTACAACAAAGCCACAAATTGTTGCTAAATAAGAGCACGTTGACTCATACTTGCTTTTCAATTGAGTAACATGTTTGTCATCGAAATCTGATACTGTTGGAATGTCTCGATACTATCGATTACAACCCTACATCATGCATACTTTTCGGTGTAGCAAACGATGCTGCTTCAAAATCTCTAAAGGCATATCACAGTAAAAAATAAATTGAATGCAGTATTACTTTGCAAAGTGCCTCGCTGACATCAAAGGATTTCCAATAATGCACGAAAACTGAAGAAAAAACTTGCATCACTTTAATAACTAGTGATTTGTAAACTTTCTATGCTATTCATACTCATCTAAAAAAAATCTGCATATTTTGAAATCAATTGAATTCTGTCTCAGTCAAATCACTTTTATAAAACAAATATAGTTCGAACTTGCAGCTAGAAATATGTCTTGCTCTAGAGCAAGCATGGTCCTTATTTTCTTTTTTTATCTTAAATATAGTATTAAATGAAAAATATCTTATTTTTACGCTAACAAAAAGCCTAGCGGTTCTGGAAGTTTCTGAGGCGATTGTCACAATAACATCAGTTCCTGTACTATAGTATGATAGGAATAATATGTACGTGCAACGGAATAGTGTGCAAAAATGTGAAAAACAAATAAAGTAATTGTTACTTACAACTCCTCCAAGTTGTTACTTTTCTCAAAGAGTTTTTCAGGAAGGTTGGAAATTTCATTGAAGGTTAAATCTCTAAAATACGTTATGAAATAAAAACGGAAAACTGAAACTGAAATAAGGTCATGCAAGCTACAGGATTATTAACATTTTCGTACAATAACTTCTGATAAGTTCCGACGAATGGATCTCGTCGACAAACTATTAAAATTATTACAGCAATAACAAAAAAAAAAAAAAAAAACCAAAAAAAAAAAACAAAAAACAACCCCCCCCAAAACTCCTTTCGGACAGCTCCTCCAAGGATACAGCATGATGCGTCTACCACTCCGCACCAGTAAATATTGAACAACTTTCCACTTGTTTCTTTATCTGTTACAGATACTCAAGTTTGTCTACTCAGCTGAAGAGTGCAACGATAAGTCATGGAATCCACCGATTTGAAACATTGTTACTATAAGACCTGTATTCATTTTTGTAACACATAAAGAAAACTCATTTGAGCAGTTTGAGAGGAAAACAGATACTTTTTAGTTTTTTCTTGATTTACCAAGGCACCCCCAGCGTAAGATTATTTAAGGTTTGCGCACAAGCAATGAGTGAAAGTATCTTCATTTGTTACATTATGACGATGAATGATCGTTTGATATCGTTTGTATTGTTTACATTATTGGGATTTCTGTTGGTTCAAAGATCTTCAAAGCCAAGATCATACTAGTTGCCGAATCAACACGCAACCGTTTCCAGGCGAGACACTGAATGGAACTTTTATTTAAGCCAGTAGGATGTCAAGCCGTTTTCAGGATGCGAAATATGCTAAAATATACTGAAATGTGGCATTTTCTGATCTTCAAGATGAGAAGATTTTACTAGGTTTATTTCATCCAGGCCCAATTTCCTAACGACCTTCTAACATTATAGCCAATATAGGACAAAACAGGGCCTGCTACCTCGGAGACAGGAGGATTCGGGGCCTTAAACCACCAATACTTTGTGCCGTGGGCATTTTGTGTCGCCCTTCGTTGCTCTTTTTTTGTTAAACATATTAACCCATTTTGGCGATTAGCCTTTCATTTCAAAATTCACCCACGGCCTCTGAAAAACTGGTAACCTACATAATACGTAAATTAGGCATGTTCAGTAGCAGTTCTTCTGGTATCCTCCTTAGACGGTTTCTATCTAAAAACCTGCAAAAGCCAAGGAAAATCGTGAAAGTTTTATAAAACCTTTTATTTAACAAGAGAACCAATTTATCGCTAAATGCGGGATTTTTAAAAGAAAAGCTGGTATTTTTAATGACTCTTAATACTTTCTTGTTTTTCTTGTGGCTAAATAACAAAATGCTACACAACAATAATAAGAACTTGGAATGGTGTTAAAATAAAAAATAAGGAAAGGGAAGAAGAGTGGCTTAAATGGCAACGCGTGCCATTTTGTTAAGTTAAAATTGCTTTGATTTTACTAACAATTAACATTTCAGAACTCACAACAAACTTACAGTTCTTGTAAATTTGTGCTTTTCTCAAATAGCTTTCCAGGAAGGTAGGATATACGATTGAAGGTAAAACTTCTGAAGGGAGATATGAAAGAAGAAATTGAGAATCAGTAGAATTAATATGTCAAGTTTCTCCGCTGCTTTAAATCCTCTTCAACTGTGACCTTCGGATACCATTTAAGGTATACTTGAGTAAAAATGTAAAAGACAACAAAGATCACATTATACAGCTCACATAAAGCTAACCTCAGCAATGAATGTTCGTTGACAGGAGACAAAGAAAGCAGTATGCTTCTGGTCATTGGTCATTACGTTGAACAAATGCAAGAGTCCCGACAATTGGGAAGTGCAAATTACAGTCAAAACAAGCTGCAAGTTAAATAAAATTGCAAGTAGAACTAGAACACACACACACACATATATATATTTCAGCTTTTTACTTTTTGTGCTGGTTTTCTCCTTTTTAATTGCTTGTGTAGGTTTTTTAACTCATTGGAGCTCAGTACGTCGCCTGGGGAAGGACGTCTTGGGTCCGAAAATTTGAAATATACGTGTTGTACTGCACTGGACTTCTTGTTTTATATACATATATATATATATATATATATATATATATATATATATATATATATATATATATATATATATATATATATATATATATATATATATATATTTATATATCTTTACCACTAGATTGAACACTAGGGGGAAATCTGTATACTTGATACGTTTAGGCGAAATGAAAAACAATAAAATACATAAGTGTATATTTCGCCTTTGAGGAAAAACATATACATGTATGTAAATTCAAAAGTCCATTAGTTGTACGTGTTAACAGCTAGGGGTCGGTAAATTGGTCAACATTGAAGTAATTTGGTGTATTTCGTACTACCATATGTATTTTACTATACACTAACGTATTCCCTTTAAAAAGGTGTGTGAAAACGTAAAGGGGAACGTAAATTCCCCCTCTAACGTTGATAACTTCCCCCTAACGTTGATTTTTTTTGCCCAAAAATTTCCCCTTATTCCACAATTAGTTATATATATATATATATATTCTTTGACCTAGTATTGATAAAGAGGTAGTATTCCTCGGAGGCTCTACTTCATACCATTTGGCTGTTTAGTTTATCTAAATTCTAGCCTTCCGCTATTTATATCTCCTCGGAGATCCAGCCTTTCAATTCTGTAGCACCGTTGTTTTACAGTTTCTCCGTTATGTTTATATATATATATATATATATATATATATATATATATATATATATATATATATATATATATATATATATATATATATATATATATGTGTATAAATATATAGATGTAAAAATACATATATGTTACATGTAAAAATTCTACAAAAATTTAAAAAGAAAAAAAAAAAGAAAAAAAAATGCGACTGCTTCCGCTACTTATCATCTTCCTTCAATTCTTATGTCAGAAAGTCGCATTGTCACACCAATACTTCCTCATATATATATATATATATATATATATATATATATATATATATATATATATATATATATATATATATATATATATATATATATATATATATATATATATATATATATATATATATATATATATATATACATATATGTATATATATATATTTCACTAATTTGGCATTTAGGGGGAAAGTTGTTGTTGAAAAGTCGACCTTCAGGGGAAAAATTTTTTGAGGCGAAATATAAGTTTTGCCGTAACGTTTCTACACAATTTTTTTATATGAATACGTAAACGGACAAAGGCGCCCTCCTAGATTTACAAAGTAGACACCATTACTTCAAAGTTGTCAAATTAACGGACACCTAGCTGTTAAAACGAACGGATGACTGGCCATTGAAATAACGTTGTTTATATTTTTAGACGTTAGGGCGATACTTTTTCTTATGTATTCCACTGTTATTTTTTCGCCCTATGTACGCGCAGATATAACAATTTCCCCCTAAGGTGGGAATTAGCTTCCCAAAATCCACAAAGCAAACAACCCTGGTATACCTATCGTTTCTTCACACAGCTGCACCACTGTTCTTATTTCTGAGTATGTAGATTCCGTGCTCTCCCCTTTAGTATCAGCCTTTCCGTCGTTTGTTCAAGACACACCACATTTCTTGGGACTTATTCGTGACTTTGAGTTTCCTGAAAATTGCGGTGAACGTCTTTTATTCACCATGGCTGTGTCCAGCCTCTACACGTCCATTCCTCATGATGCTGCCTTAACAGCTATCCGTTACTACCTAGACAAACGGCGTGATCCCCTAATACCGACTGACACCTTCCTACGTCTGGCGGAACTTGTTCTCACACAAAATTGTTTTTAGTTTAATGGGCGTTTTTTCCGCCAGGTTAAAGGAGTAGCTATGGGAACCAAAACGGGTCCTTCTGTTGCCTGTTTGACCATGAGTCACTTTGAATCACAACTGTTTTCTCAGTATACCGGGCCCCGACCTATACTTTACAAAAGGCATATTGATGATATTGTAGGAGTTGCCACTGGATCCCGCCGTGATTTAGAAACCTTTATCTACTTTGTTAATTCCTTTTGCCCCTTTTTGAAATTTACCCATTGTATCTCGGACTCATCTGTTGTATTTCTTGACCTTAAACTGTCCATTAACAACCATATAATTACCTCAAACCTACACTTTAAGCCAACCGACTCGCATAACTACCTATTGTACCCTTCCAACCATCCCAAATCCTGCACTAAATCTATCCCTTATTCCCAGCTCCTGCGAGCCAGGCGAATATGTTTGGAGGATTCTGATTTTTCCACTGCCTCTGAAGAAATTTTATCCTTTTTTGAAAAACGCCAGTACCCTGCCAAATCCTCTTTAATGCCCTGCGCAGAATTCAACGATCCAGCAGAGAGGTAGCCTTGGAGAAAAAGAACAAATCTGGTTCAAATCTACGTATTCCTTTGGTTATTTCATATCACCCTTCGGTCCGTCCTATTTTACGCGCTATCTACAAAAATGTAGAGTCTCTCCGACAAGACCCCTCAACCCGTGATGTTTTCCCGGAACCCCCCATCACTGCTTTTAGAGTTGAGAAAAATAGCCAACCATTTAGTTTGGGCTTCCCACCCACTCAATTCTTTCAACGACACCCCTGGTACCTTTCCTTGTAACCGTCCGAGGTGTAATACATGCCCAGTTGTTGGCAAACTCGACCTCGTCAACATTTGGCTGTTTGCAAAGCAACACCAAGGCAAACAGAAAAAATAAAGAAAGAAATATGCAAGATATACTCAAAAAACAAGCTTAAAATAGAAAATGAAGCAAACAAAAAATAGTGAACTTCGTAGACCTTACCCTTGAGCTTAGCACAAGCACATACAAGCCATACATGAAACCCAACAACACCCCTCTCTATGTGCACAAACAGAGCAACCACCCCCCACTTATCATAAAGAACATCCCAGAAAGCATCAACTGGAGACTATCCAACATTTCTTCCGACGAAGACATATTGAACACATCATCGCCCGTATATCAAGAAGCATTACAAAGAAGTGGCTATGGGAACAACCTAAAGTACGAGACCCAATCCCCTAGCACCAGTCATTCCAAGGGAGCCCCGCAACGAAGACGAAATAGGAACATAGCTTGGTTCAACCCCCGTATAGTGACAATGTCACAACCAACATTGCCAAGAAATTCTTTTACCTCTTGGACAGCTGCTTCCCACCTGGGCACATACTACACACATTACTCAACAGAAACACGGTGAAACTGAGTTACAGCTGCATGACAAACATAGACGAAATTATATCAGCGCCCAACAAATACATACTGGCGAAACAGGAAGTACAACCAGCAACGCGAAGCAACTGCAATTGCAGAAAGCAAAGCGAGTGCCCATTGGAAGGCAACTGCCTCACGAACAACATTGTGTACCACGCAACCGTAAAACGCCACGACAACCACAACGAAGAAACATACATTGGTTTAACAGAGAACACATTCAAAACAAGATACACCGCCCACAAGTCTAGCTTTAAACATAAAGACAAAAGAAACGCAACTGCACTCAGTGAATACATCTGGAAACTAAAGGATTCAAATGTAGAACACTCTGTAAAATGGAAACTCATGAAAAAAGCCCAAGCATACTCCACATCCTCTAAAACTTGTAATCTCTGTCTGGAAGAAAAGTTCTTCATTATACTCAAACCTTACTTAGCAACTCTAAATAAAAGAAACGAACTGATAGGCTCTTGTAGACACAGGAACAAACATTTACTGTGTAATTATTCTAATAGGTAATGTATCTTGGCTCGCTGTAGACCGTTCTTGCCTGTTCACAACGAACACGGAACGAACACGTGCTTTAAAACGGACACGTTCAAAAGCAGCGAACACATACGTATTTAACGTTATTGACATCATTCTACTTCAGGCTTCTGAGGAGTGAGGACCTACATTATTGGCCCTTACGAAACAGTTCTGTAAAGCTATGTTGAAAGAACTTATTGCAACCTTTTCAATATTACAGCTCCCTTCACAGGGTTGAGCACTTTACCATTGCCTGGTTGACATTATTATTTTTTTACTATTACGGTTATATATATATAAATATATATATATATATAAATATATATATATATATATATATATATATATATATATATATATATATATATATATATATATATATATATATATATATATATATATATATATATATATATATATATATATATATATATATATATATATATATATATATATATATATATATATATATATATATATATATATATATATATAAACATGACGGAGAAACTGTAAAACAACTTTGCTACAGAATTGAAAGCCTGGATCTCCGAGGAGATACAAATAGCGGAAGGCTAGAATTTAGATAAATTAAACAGCCAAATGGTATGAAGTAGAGCTTTCGATGAATAATACCTGTTTATCAATACTAGGTCAAAGAATACATATAGTATTTATATATATATATATATAACTAATTGTGGAATAAGGAGAAATTTTTGGGCAAAAAAAAAATCAACGTTAGGGGGAAATTATCAACGTTAGACGGGGAATTTACGATCCCCTTTACGTTTTCACACACTTTTTTAATTGGAATACGTTAGTGTATAGTAAAATACATATGGGGGTACGAAATACACCAAATTACTTCAATGTTGACCAATTTACGGACGCCTATCTGTTATTACGTATATTCTTTTCCTTAAATGCGAAATATACAGTTATGCATTTTGTTGTTTTTCGTTTCGCCTAAACGTATCAAGATATACGAATTTCCCCCTAATGTTCTAGTGGTAAATATATATATATATATATATATTTATATATGTAGATATATATATATATATATATATATAACGCTAATTCCCACCTTAGGGGGAAATTGTTATATAGGGCGAAAAAATAACAGTGAAATACATAAGAAAAATCTTCGCCCTAACGTCTAAAAATATAAACAACGTTATTTCAATGGCAAGCCATCCGTTCGTGTTAAAAGCTAGGTGTCCGTAAATTTGAAAACTTTGAAGTAATTGCATCTACTATGCAAATCTAGGAGGGCGTTCTTATCCGTTTACGTATTCCTATAGAAAAAGTGTGTAGAAACGTTAAGGTGAACCTTTTATTTCGCCCCAAAATTGTTTTCCCCCTAAGGTCGACTTTTCAACAACAACTTTCCCCCTAAGTGCCGAATTAGTGAAATATATATATATACATTAAGTGAAAAGAATAAATGAAATCAACCTCAGCGAAAAATTGACCACCCTCACTGGACTCGAACCCAGACCCCCTGCCTTACGTGCAAGTGCCTTAACCAATTCGGCTATGAAGCCGGTCTTGGCTGTTCTTATCACAGAAAGATGATAATAATCTCACTGAGGGAGCGCGCTATGGGAAAGCAATCGTTTCCTATTCATTTCTAGTTATTTACATATTTTTTTTATGTACATATAAAGAAATATATATAAATATATATATATACAATTTTTTTTATAAACCTTACAAACGTACATTGTTTCCAGATTGGACAAGTTCCACAGAAGTTCTTCCGGCATGCTTTTCAGGTAGTTGTCATTGATATACCTGGATACGTCAAACGATATGCATGGACACGTAAAATAATAGAATTCTTAACTATAATTAATTGAAATTTGCCCTGCCACCGAACAGCACCAGTAGTTTTTTTTTATACGGATAACTCATTTTTCATAATTTTTTTCATAATTCAAAACTATTTACCAATCTTTGAAGTGTTTATCTAAGATGTGTACATAGGAAACAATACGTTGAAGAAAGAGTGTTATTTGGCGAAGTAATTATGTACATTATACTACATAGTGCAATCAAACTACTGGTTTTCTCAAGCAGCGTTCCAGGAAGATTGGAAATGAAATTTGAGCAGATATATCTAAAGCTAATTGCGAAGAAAAAAAAGCAGGAGAAATAAGGAATAAACAAGCTAGAGGTTGAGGGACAAGGAATTTAAACCTTAATGTAACACGGATTTACAAATAATATTACCATTACCATATGTTTTGATAACAAATTTTTGTCTAGGTGTTGGTCACTACGGGACACGTGATGAAATGGTACGGTGCAGAACCCGCTATATATATTGCAGTACACAGATATGATATAAGATTGGAAATTTTCAATCCCATCGGGGATCTTCTTCAGCCAGTTATGAAATACGAAGTGAGTTACTTGAAACTAAAATGAAATAGACACTCGAAAGGGTAAGTCAAGCTTATGTTTATCTATAATATATATGTCCACACATACCGGCGGCCTAAACAAAGACCTTGGTATTTTGAGCGACTTCCCTTCTGTGGTTTACAGGGAAGCCAATACTGTTTAACATTCTCGATAGGATTTTTATTTCTTCTTTTGCTGTTTGCTGTACATTTTCTTCTCTTCTCTTCTCATTAACGCTGATGAAGAAGGCAGGTGTCTTTGAAATATACGTTTTTTCTTATCTTGTATGTGCTCTTATATTGTCATATTTGTGTTGTGTTCTACTTATTCTTAAATGTTACATCGGAAATACGTGGACTATATCATGACGGTATCATGATCAAGCGTTATTTGAATAATCAACCAATTTACATGTAGCTGTGAAAACGTCAAACGCAAATACATCGCCACTGTTAAAGAGTTTCTGAAAAACATGCCGAATAATTAATACAAATCTCTAACTAAGATTATTCTTACACTTTTCGTGCTTTGCTACATCAGTTTTTCTCTTTTGTGTAGTGCCTCAACATAATACATAATATTTTTTATTTTGAATGTTATAGCATTACATTATTTTACAAAACAAAAAAACAAAAACAGAATTGAAAATCAAGTTGAATATTAAAGCAGAGAGAGTGATTTTGAAGAAATGCAATTGACCAAAGAAATTGTGTACATCAAAACTATTGGACAAGACAAAAATAAATTTTTAGGTGCTCACAGTCCCTTCAAGTTTGTAGTTTTCTCGAGCAGCCTTCCGTGAAGTTGAGAAATGTAATTTGAGCTTAATGATCTAAAGTGAATTGAGGAGAAAGAAACAAATTATAAACAACCTGGGAGTTGAAAAGAAAAGAGAAATACATTTGCTCCTCATTTGAGGGATAAGAATACCCTACATATATCCCACACTGCATTTGCAAATCAAGTGACAAGTGAAGTAGAAATCTTTTGATGGCGTTTTGTTCTTTCCAAACACAAATCACAAATAGGTGAAAGCAGAACAATTTACATTGACTTCACGAAATATATTGCAATCGAACAGGCTAACTATTACAAAAGCCTTGTTCCCATATTCGTACTGCTACGTATTCATTGGGAAGAACAGTGTTGTCAGGGCACCTGTTCATATTGCACTCATTTTACTATACTTTTGACATTCAACGCAATAAACGCCTGCATTGGCCGTAACGCTCCGTGCAGGAAACCACCTGTCCTGTAACGTAGGAGATAATAATACACATCCACAGAGATGTAGTTCCTTTCAGTCACCTTGTCGTCATAGCAGGAAGGACGTTAAGAATGTGGAGCTTTTAAGTACCGAAAAAGGTTTGCAGGAGAAAGTACGTAGGAGATCATCATTGTTTAAGGAAGTTAGCAACCATATATTGAGAACTGAGTGAAATGTCATTACTCTAAAGAGGATGTCAATTTTCTCCAACTTTGATTGCCTAGAAAATTGGTCGATATTTCCATTTCCAAAACAGCTTTTGATGCAACTTACAGAAGGTCTTACATGTAAACTGTATTAATTCCGAACAAATTTAAAACACTTATCACTTACAAATATTGTAGTAGCGGCATATTGTGGAATATTTCTTCATGTAACGTTGTAAGTCTGTTGTTATCCAACCACCTGAAGGAAAAAATCACCCAAAGAGTTAAAGCAGTACTGCTTTGGTAACACTAACACAAACCGACTTAATGTAATCCCTTTGTCTTCTTTTCCCCTTTCCAAACATGACTCAAGAACTGTGCTCACGGCTCTGTTACTGGAGGTGAGACTCTTGGAATTTGTCTAGGCAATGTGTAGTACTATTCACTCATACTTTGGTTTGTTTGTCTCACCAGCTGATTGGATGCTTAAGTGTTTTGCCCAATGCAAAATGGAAGGCGTGAGTAGGAATTGTAGTCATCGTGTCCTGCTCTAAGGAGGTCAGGCCAGTAACTGCTTATATACCAAGTAATGCTTTACTTACGCTTTAAGAGGTGCTTCGTCAGGTTGTAGTAAACTCATTATTCAATACGACTGAACCTTACAAAAAAGCCATTAACACCTTTTCTGTACAACCTTCTCTGGAAAGGCGCTCTTCCTGGAACATTGTAATTGTTTTCTTCATATACCTCAAAAGAACTTTTAAGTGCGTTTACAGATTTTCAACTAAGCCTCCCAAATCCAAACGACTTCTTGATTACCAAGGTGCATTTTCTATTTTCCTTCTCCAACATTTTTAAATTGGAAATGGCCTCCTTCATACTTTTTTTTTTATCATTACCATTGATAGACAGACCTACAGACGTAAGCTCCGCCATGAATACATCAGAGTGACAGAAAAATGTGTTATCATTACAATAGTCCAGTAACTTTAGCTGAAAGTAAAGACAACTATATAGACTATTAAGTTATATTAGTATATTATTCGCACAAAAATCTATGGAAAGGTAAACTTGTCATTGTATCGTTCGAAACTAAGATATTCTGTTAAACATTCTAGTTGTTGAGAATCTATTAACATTTCATGTCAAACAGATACAGTGTGGCAACTCTCGAAGAGTGTTAGAGGTGCAGAGACAAAGTCGAAACAGAAGGTATTCCATATTGGGGTTTTAAATAAGTTTGTAAATAAAGTAAACCTTTACATAATTATCGGGCGAATACCTTCAAAGTCCACATGAACGATTCAAAAATTGTTTTAGTATACAAATCAAACTAATTTTTCTGTATTATTAAACATGTTTAATAAACTGCAAAGTGAAACATTACTTCTCAAACATCATTACGTTACAATAATGTGCTGCAACGCGTGCTTGTTGCACTTACAGACACGAAGTGTTTTGCGGTATATTCTCTGGTACTTTTGTTAGGTCCAGGAATGAACAGTCAACTTCCATTTCATCTTCAATTTCCTGGCAGGTGCAAATATCACAGGCAGCAGTTACTGAAATAAAATAAAATAACAAAATCAACAATAGCAAAATTTGATATTCAATTGAAACAAACCAGTCAAACGGTCATATATTTTTTTTGAAAGATGTAACAACCAAAATGAGAAGGAAAATATATAACAGGGAGTAAATGCAATGTTTCTCCCTAGGCAGATGACGGTTGAATTAATTGTCAACATTTAAGCTTGAAGTGGCGAACATACTTGCAAACCTTTGTTTTCTCAAGTATTGTACAATACATAAATACCAATCTTAAAATGTTTACAATACTTAAGTATGTGGCTGCTTGATGTTGCGAGAGATTCAGTCTAAGAACTTTGATACCTGTAGCTAAATTTAAATTTTTAGTGAGGTTCATCTTCCAGATTTTAACTTCGATATATTTTATTTATTGAATTTATTAGGTTATTTCTTGGTACATCAGCATCTTCAAACATGCTGGTCAAATCTTTGGCGGCAGGACAATTCCTAGTGCATGAGAAGAGTCTTTCTGGCAGTTAGACTTTGAAACAGTTGTACCCTTTAATAAAATCATGAGAGGCGGCACTAGAGGAAACGGAGGAGGTTGTCGTTCTTCTTAAGTAATTAATATGTTGTCCATGACGGTAATCAGTATCTCCACTAGAAAACCTTTCGTTACACGGGAAACACAACCATTCAAAAAATCCTTATTGTCATTAACCAGTTCAACTCCTACATTCCACATCAACTTTTTCAACTAAAGCAAAGTTGCGTTTTAGGCGGAACTACGAGATCTCTGACAGCTTCCAACGGCAAAGAACAAGCTCCGGTTCATGTTCCTTACACAAAAATATAACGAGGAGTAAACTTCCTGGCGGAAATAAACTATTAATAGGGTATAAAACAAAAATATTTAAAAACAGTTATGGTTACTCAAACGACTGCAGAATATGCAATCTGTTTTCTGTGTAGGCAGTTATTGGCACTTTATGAACATTCATGTGTCAGCTGCTTTCGAGATCGCATCGACCACACCGTTAAGATGCACCCAGTGTATGTTGATACTGTACGTACACAATCGCGTACCATATTTTCATTACACTAATCAACGACGAATGTTAGGCTATGATGTGCTCGCTGTGCGAAAAATGTACAGCTATATACGGCCTTTACTGTACATGTTCATACCTGCAGTCTACGCCTATGCTGACTCGTTGTGTCAGGCAACGTTCTCCCCTTGTTCTAGTTGTGATTTAGGGTGAGATTTTTCTCCTTGTTCATGTTATTCTGCAAAAATTTCGATGGCGTGGGTAACGTGTCTTACTTCAGTTATAGGCCTGCGAGTAACGTTGCTCTTACCTGAGTACAGTCTTACGTTGTTTGTGTATAGGCCATCCGTCGAAGATACAAACAAATTCTTTGCACTGTTTACGTACATGTACTCATTTTACTTTCAGTTGGGCATTTACGCTACTGCGCATGACACCTTTAGTCCCTAGTCATGAATAATCAAAAACAAACATACTTCCATTGGTTCATGCTTCTCAATGATGGGCTCACTACTGCGGAAAGAACTCGAATTTCATTTGGCAAACCGAATTAAACAACTGCACTTCGGACAAAGATTACTCCCAAAAAGAGCTAAGACTCTGCTTCTAAGTATACATGTTAGAATCTGTTAAACAGTTTCCAGCTTCAGCTATCTGGCTCTCGTGCTATCACAAAATTTTGGATTTTTTCTTTATACCAATTTCGTAGTTCCGCTTTACAAACTAGCAATCCTATTCCCCCCTCTCTCACAACAATGTACTTTTAAACGAGATTATGGGGTAACCGGTGTGGTGCCACATTTACGAAAGAAAATTCTCATGTGGTTTAGTTAACCAGTTTTTAATGACGAACAATAAAAGTGAAAGGCTGGGACTTTGAGAAAGTTTCGGCAATAAGCTTTTTTATCTGGAGGCCGAGATCTAAAACTGTACTATTTACCAAAAGTCTAAAAGGCATTTATGAGACATATTTATCCAAGCTTAAATTTGGTTTGAACCCTGGAAGATAAATTTAATAGGGCTGGTTTGTTTTCATAAATA
Source organism: Holothuria scabra (assembly GCA_037179385.1). NCBI lineage: Eukaryota > Metazoa > Echinodermata > Holothuroidea > Aspidochirotida > Holothuriidae > Holothuria > Holothuria scabra. The sequence goes on along the minus strand of CM074181.1, from coordinate 702,780 downwards.
AACGTAAATCATACAAATGAAGGTGCATGCCAATTTATACAGGATGCGTTCTCGCCCATCAATTTCGATGCACCACTAAGTGTGCATTATGTAGTTTTCTATTGCGTTGTTTGCTGATTGAAAAAATATGTATGCTGGTAATGAAAGGGTAGAGAGTTCTCTAAATACAGTCAACGTCACTCAAAATTTACAAAAGGACTAAAATATTTAACACATTTTACATTGAAATCTTCTCATGTAACGCTAACTGTCTATGTGCAATCATGCCTACTGCTAGCTACTCTAACCCATTGATGAATTCAACAAGCGAAGACGGTTACACATTCAAACTTGCCGTAGCGTCGTCTGACGTGTATTTTGATCCGACACAAGTATAGCACATCAACAATCGCAGTTTACAAGTTTCTTCCTCTCTACAGAAACATATCTTCCAGTAGTTGTGTACTAGCACAGCACAGTGTACACTCACTGCAATGTGGACGTACACACATGTAAAGACAATATAGACTTTTCATGTTCAGCGTATATAGGTGCGATAGTTAGTAAATCTATGTGCTTGAATACTCTCGTGCTCTCTTTCGTTTTGCAGCCTGTGACAGCACTGTAGCTAGGTGGGGAGTAAAACACCCGACTGTATTTGCTTTTTAGCTGTGGCTGGTGGAGAAAAATTGATGATAATGTCAATTCCGCAATGTTGATCGTCCTTTCAAGAACTGTTTTACCACTTTTTAAGGTCAATGATATGATGAGAATGGTTTTAACACAAAGAAAAAGTAGGAGTTGGCCTATGCATTTCCAGTAATAAAATGTTCTCAGAAAGAAATCTTCCAACCCATTGGACTTGCTCCATTGTAATTTGAGCTCAAATGTTGCAATATGTTGCGTTCAGGTCACTCAAAAAAATATAAATCAGTTTGTTAAAAATCGGATTTCTCGAAAGTGAGTACTCCTTCACGATAAATATTAGTACTTTAGATCACTTTGTGTATAATATTAGTTAAAATTCAGTTGAAGTACTCACTTATCTCGAGTAAAAATACTCATTTCGTGAGTATCCTCCTTTTTAAACAAAATTGTTCAAATATTTTCTGAGTGTTTCAAGTGGCTGTCATTCGTCACTCTAAAGGGAAATTATACAATTTTCCTACCAACTTTCCCCCAAAATTGGCACATGTGTGTGTTTTGGTTCAAGTACAAAACTTAAGATTAGTTCTTTTTGCACAGATGAACTCAGAATATTCTTATCAGACATCACGGCCTTGCTTGCTTACCAGAGCTGTCGAAAGGATGATAAAATGTACCTAGGTTTAAATGAAATGTCGACAACTGTCGGAGGGGATAGTAGACTGTACTGTGAGAAATATGGGAGAAAAAGGATTCTCTCGGGTAATGAATATAAGCCTTAAATTCTTTTTTTCGGTGATGCCTGTAATCTCAAGCCTCTCCCTACAACCTGTAGCTGTATTTGAATATGTTGCATTCGACGTTAGGTTTTTAGGATACGGTGTCACTGATCGAAAAGAAATTGAGCAGGATATCTCAATACAACAGTCCATATTTCTTCCTTTGTGTTTCACATGTTGTCACTATGGTAACAAACAGAAAAGAAATCACATTTGACGCATGCTTGACCTAAGACAGAACAATGTCTAAAATTCCATTGGAGCATCGGAAAGCAATCCGTCAATTCCTTCCAGCATCGAACATAACATAACGTAAATCTTCCTGATTGGAAAGCGAAAATTTATTAAAGTGATTAATTAACATATTGTGTGCAAGACGCAGGTGAATAATGTGAGGGCAAGCCTTAAGTTACTATTGACGTCACGAAAAAAAAAAAAAAAACTTTTGAATGTTAAGACTTTATATTTGCCAAGTGGTACCGATTTTTGGTAAAGATCTACCAGTACTTGATCTTAATGCTAGACGGTTTTTAATGGTAGCATAGGTGATATTGCGGAGTCGTCAAAGAGTCTGGCTTGCTTTGCTATTTCTTAGTAAGATTTTTTTATCGCGGTAAGCATCATTTGAAATAGTGTTCCCGAGACTTTTTAAACTGTATACCAATTTAAGCACTGGGTCGTCCATGGTAATGAATAAATGAGAAAAACTGGAACTAGAGACCAGCTGAAAGAGAACTTTAGTTTTCCCAAGAAATACACATAAAGTCTAGTTTACAATCTCGTTAAATCCACCGTGAAACTCTTCACAAACTTAGTGGTACATAATCTAAGTGTCAGTTATAGACCTACGGAGGTAGATTTGGAATTGTGGTTTGAAACATTTAGGTAGTAGAAAAAAGCTGATGTAGTAAAATTTGTAAGCCGTATTAAATCAGTATGTAACGTCTGTTTAATGAATTAAATGGTAAGTTCAAATGCCTGAAGTCGGACAATTGAAGATATGCTAACAAAAGTATTATTGTATTCATCAGTATCAACTTTAAATAGTCCATTTATTTAACATCTTCCACAGTAACAACCCAAAAGAGAGGTAACTCAGCTTTCCAAAATCTAGAGGATGAAACAACCCAACTTATGAGCTTTCAAAAGCACTATTTGTATGACTATTTTACGACGTGTTTGGTTGACAAATGGAAAGGGGTTATAGAGAGCCATTATTTCGTTTTTATCATAACCGATTGGTTGGAAATTGGGCCGTCAAACTCCATCTTACCTCACCTAGTCAGCTGCGTGTCAAAATAATATTCATTTCACCTTTGTATGCCTCGCTTGCAATTTTCCGACAACTTTAAACACAATTCGATACGACTATACAAAGTTCTCTTTTGGACCATATGTTGGTCTGGGCAAGTGAAAAATTATTGACCTTACCCTCTCCGTCGTTTTTCATGTCGTCACAACTAATGAGTATAGTAGTTAATGCAACGAACGATAGTATAGAAGTAAGCATGGTAGCATAGTGTTGTTACTGCTGTTGCTTCTTTGTGATCACTCTGCAGCTCAGATCTAAAGGAAAGATGCAAACAATACAAAAAGAACTGGAGTAATTTGATTACATGCAACTAATTTGTCTCATTGTGAGTGGCGGTACAAGAATGTCAAAATTTTTTTTTGGGGGGGGGGGGCAGACTAAGGGCAAAGGAGAAATTTTGGACGCAGAATGAGATCGAGACGAAAGCGTTCCAGGTGGAAACCCCCGGAGAGCCTGAGGCTTAAGGATACCTTAGATGAAAAGGTAAGTCTGAGGAGAAATATATTCATCATATTTCGGTTAAACTAATCCCTAACTATACTTACTTGAGAAGAGGCAATAAGGGGAGGACAAAATCTGAGGGGAAAAATTCTCCCTCTCGCCATCCGTAGCGCTGCTACTGCGCTTTTTTCATTGAAAGGGGTCTACATTGGCGTAAAATTGGGCAAAGATGAATTGCAGCCCCAACCTCTTAAAAATATTGCATGCTGACAGGTTTCTTGAAGACCTTGGCAGCCATATAAGTCTTAACCAGAAAGCCAAAAGGCTTCGTGATTCCTTGCCGAAAAGGGGTGCTTTGTTGTCCTCAAAAACCACTGAAAACGGTGACCTCAAATGACCTTTGACCTCCAACAAAAACAATAGGGTTCTTCCTCTCAACATGGTAAATCTATATACCAAATATGAAAAAAGTCGGTCATTCCTAACTCAAGATATCGCGATTACAAGGTTTCGGACCCTCTTTGATCTCTGGTGACCTCAAATGACCTTTGACCTCTACCCAAAAACAATAGGGTTCTTCCTCTCAACATGGCAAATCTATATACCAAATATGAAAAGTGTTGGTCATTCCTATCTCAAGATATCGCGATTACAAAGTTTTCGGTCTTTGACCTCTGGTGACCTCAAATGACTTTTGACCTCAACCAAAACAATAGGGTTCTTCTTCTCAACATGGCAAATCTATATACCAAATATGAAAAGTGTCAGTCATTCCTATCTCAAGATATCGCGATTACAAGGTGTCGCACCCTCTTTGATCTCTGGTGACCTCAAATGACCTTTGACCTCCACCAAACACAATAGGGTTTTTCCTCTCAATATGGCAAATCGATATGCCAAATATGAAAAGTGTCAGTCATTCCTATTTCAAGATATCGCAATTCCAAGGTTTTCGGTCTTTGATCTCTGGTGACCTCAAATGACCTTTGACCTCCACCAAAAACGATAGGGTTCTTCCACTTAACATGGCAAATCTATATACCAGATATAAAAAGTGTCGGTCATCCCCATAGAGTAGGATAATAGGAACTAGAGGGCGGACTCCCCAAAACAGCTGTGATCGTATGGGCACTCAATACCCATATTCTATCTGGGCAACAGACCGATCGCTTACATAGAGATTCATACAAATCACATGCACATGAACGTCCAAAAATTTGATTTCTAAAATCATCTACTTCTATCAGAAAAAGAAGAGGATGTAGTATCTCTCATAAATTGCAAGTTTCTTGTGATGGTTTCGTCTTTTATTCTTGTTTTAGTTGAGAAAGATGCATTTTTCTTCACCTAGTGCCGACACGTTTCTGTAACACAGTTAGTATGCAATAGGCCTATAAATATACGTAGGATACATTACGCCTAACGTTACTGTATAGTTTCTGAATCTAAATAATCCAATCTCCTTCTGTAAACTTTGTGCATGGAGCCTTTTCACGATGCAATGAGATGTTATATAAACACGAGGTCTTTTTACACTGGTGCCACTGGTGGGGCTAGGAATTCAGGTCAGATGGGGCAAAAATGGCCTACAGGGCGTGTTATTATTTAGCAGGCTGTAAAACAGTATAGGGCCTATTAGTTAAAAAGAGCTGGCATGAAATTTTGGTCTGCTAGGGTGAGGGTTGCAGTAATTTTAACCATACTTTGCCACTTTCTTTAAAACATTTAACAGGGGGTAGGGTGTCTAGAGTCCCCAAGTATGTTTGAGACAAATTTTTGGAGCCAAATTTGTAACTGACTAAGGTCCAGTGCCTCAAATTTATGTACATGTGTAACGTTAGGCTATATACTGTATGCCTACTGGGGGCTAATAAAGCTTGATTCTCTTGCACTGGAAAGGTACATTATTTGGGTAAATGGTGAAATATGTTAGTGTTTAATTCCTTGATGCAGTTTAACTTACTTTTACCAAAACTTAAAAGAAGTAGGAAAAAAACATTGAATACATTTGCCAGTCTTGATCGGTTGTAGGCTACTATATGTACTATGCTACAGGTTGCATTTGGTTTTAATACATCATGGTAAATGATAAGAATCTTCACCCCAAACAGAAACTGATGGTTTCATTTTTTCTTTGCACTTGCAGGGAGAAACCCAAAGGATGTCAGATCCATAGTGCTGCTGGCCATGAGCTGTTTCCTGTACTTTATGCTGGATGTGGTCATGTCTGAAAGCCGTCTGCCACACAAGCAGATAATGAAGTGAACAAAGACATTCTCTCACCCCAAACTATAATTTCCAGGCTGTAGTTAGTCCACATCCACAGAAATCCCCAATTGGCTCTACTCTTTGACTGAAAGCAAGTTCAAAAAGTACAGAGTACAGAACTCATACACACTGTACTGAGAGTGGTTGATTACACACTGGGATCAAGTATGATCACCCTGAAGTAACAGACTGAGATTGTGTCTGGATGAGGATGAATTTTAGGCAGAGGAGGGATAGAGGGGCTTAATGAAGAAGGTTAAGAGAATTGGAACTGCTTGGGTGTCATCTTTTAAGTCCAGGTTCATTTAACCTACAAAGTGTCAACTGACTTTTAATTATCATCATGTACACCTTGAATATTTTGAAACTGAAGAAAATGTTAATTCTGTTTCACCATACCTTGCAATTCCTGGAGTTTACACAGTTGAGGGAGACATTCAACAAGCCAAAGCAAAATTATGGGAAGCAATCATGTCAGCTGCTGGTGAAAGACTGCATTCTTTATTACACTTGACAACAGTTTTAAAGACTTCCAAGAGCCCAGAGAAATTAGAGAAGAACTGTAACATGTGACTGTGATTGGACTAAAATGGTTGGTAGAACAGAACCTATTTAACATTGTTTGAAGAAGAAGTACATCAGACAAATGTATACATGTAGGCCTATTCATGTTTTGCTTTTTACTCTTCATGCATACCAGTAAACTAGTGCTTCTAGTTTCTGCCAGCTAGTTGTAATAAATCAAGACTCATGTCACTAATTCCTCTCAAAATGATATAGTGACTCGATAGAATTCAGGAGTTATTTCCGCATTGAAATAGTTCAGTGACTCGAGTCAATGACTCGAGTAGTGCCACTTAAAAGTTTGAAAACTTGTGACTAATTGAGTCACTAGATTTAGTAACTCGATTACAACACTGGTTTCTGCAAGTGTCACTGTTGCTACTATGACAAGCTGAGAAGTATTTTGTACAAGAGGCACATATAGTAGGCTTTAGTTTGGCTTTAGTTAGGCTGTAGTTTGCATATCATGGTACCACATTGCAGCCTACACCTTGGAATGTACAGTGGGAAATTGTGGAGTGACATTTTTAAAAAATTCAAAGGTGCACTGTGGCTATTGCCAGTCTTCCCTTTCCCAAATTTTGCACTCCTTTTCAAATTATTAGAAAGAAATTGCACCTGTATAGCCCTACTACATCATTATTCCTTATAGCTGTAAATTAAAACATCTGTATGTGAAAAAGGAAGAAAAAGGATACAAAAATAAAACAATGTAGTAAAGATAGAATGTCTGCTCAAGCCTTCTCTTTTCAGTTTGGCATCTAGTTACAGTATTTTATTAGCTGCCCCTAATTCACAAGGCTGAGTGAGTCACTTTCATGCAAACTTTAAAGTCAGCCATAGAATAAGGGAGTAACGTTAAATAACTTTTTTAACCCCTGAATATCAAGCTGGCTGATTCAATTGGCAAAAATATTCTGGTTCATCTTTTCAGTCAACCACTTACAACATATGACTAACAGCTGACCAGCTACTAAAATAAAATAAAATCAGTCACGTCATGCCACTTGTTCTGCCCAGTCTATACTACTTTGCTAGGCATAGGCTAGTTTTTAATTTGAGAATGAAAAAGAAAAGAAAATGATAAAAACCCCTCCCCACCCAGTGACCCAGGTATTCAATTTAGTAGAAGAATATGCCTTCCTTTTTAATGTCTATTTTTCAATCTCCACAGGAAATATGTAAAATCAAACATGAGAAAAATGTTGGAATGTTAGGATAGGCCTACATTTGCGACTTCATTTGGGGACGAGTTGTCTCCTCTGTTCGGAGTTTCATTTCGTGCCGAATTGTCTGAGTAGCCAGCTTCATTAAGACGCCGAATTGTCTGTATATGAAGGGCTATATGCTTTTAGTAGGCGCCGAGTTGTCCGACTTTACAAAAGCACTGGGAACTGAGAGGCCGTTTTGTCTTACAAGGGCGAGTTGTCCTTGCCTGCATGAGTGCGTGCCTTGAACGTTACTCTTTTTATCACTGAAAAGCAAATTCAGCCGCTTGCCGACCATTTCTGTTGACGTGAAAAGTTAGAAAATATCTTTACGCGTCAAAGCGAACAGCTTATGCCACTTTTAAGGATGAAATACACATTTTACAAGGAAAAATAAGTCGCAGGAATTGGCCGAATCGATTTCTGCCATACAGTTCGTACACGCATGATCGCTCCCCACGTGACTTTTGCCCAAGTCATGCCCAGAGTGAACGTGGATGCCGTGTCTCCATGCAATCACAGACGATTTACGTACGCGCCATTGGGAGTCCGTACTCTAGTTCCTATATCCTGCTCTATGGTCATCCCTAACTTAAGATATCCCGATTACAAGGTTTCGGACCCTCTTTGATCTCTGGTGACCTCAAATGACCTTTGACCTCCACCAAAACAATTGGGTTCTTCCTCTCACCATGGCAAATCTATATATTAAATATGAAAAGTGTCAGTCATTCCTATCTTAAGATATCGCGATTACAAGGAGAGTCACAAACACACATACACACATACACACACACACACATACACACGGCATCACCATTGCATAGATTCCTTGCCTGCCTTCGGCAAGGAATCAAAAATGGCCTTTTTAAATCACACCTAAACCCCTTATGCACGCCTAAAATTTTACTGAAAATGTTTCCAACAACTGGAAAAAACTTCATAGTCACTAACAGTTTCTTAAAATATATCATCTAGATTTAGAGAATTTACGAAACATTTTTGCAGCTGGAGTAAAAAATATTTCCGAGCTTACCTGTACAGCTTAAGATCAGATCTCTCAGATAGTCTCATTACGAATATTCTACGTAGTCGCTTTTTTCCTTTTTCACTTGCAATAAATGCCTAAAATAAGTTCGAAACCGCAGAGTGGCCAGGAAGTTATTAAAAATACTTTTACGAGAAAAATGTGACTATCTCTGAGGGGAGCCACACTGATATAAAGAATCAGCAACTTGCTAAGTGATCAGAAAATTACCACATAAAATTCACAACTACCATTAGCTGAAATGGTCGTCACCCTTTTCGGTAAAAACTCTACAACAGAATTGAGAAAATTCCAGTTTTACTCTATTGGGAATCTTGGACTACTTCAAGATTCGTTGAATTCATGAAATTGTCTATGTGACTGCCTTAAGTCCCGACTTTCAATGATTTTACTACTACCATCTTTTCATGATAAATGGCATTCTATTGCTCACCGCATCTTACTCACAGGGCCCTGCACACGTCACTCACGTCTTTGACGGCCGGGGAAGGAGTCTATGAGAAGTCTTGAAAAAGTAGATGTCCTAACATGCAATTGCTGCCACACATGCTATCTTTTGAAATAAAATGTAGAACTGACAAAAGGTACCTATTTTTTAGGAATCCCAAAAATTAGGCTTTCACATAGTTTTAACCACAGTAAATCAAAATAAAGTTTGATTTACTGTGCTAGTAGGGGTAGCGCCAGGCCTTGCCCGACAGGGGGCCAAGCACCCCGAAAACGGGGCGAGCATTTCGAAACCCCCAAAAGGCGCCTAGTTACCCATGAAATGTGACTAGCAGAATTTGAGGATCGCCCGGCAGGACAAAATTTTGGGCTTTTTTAACACTGACATAATGAAAATATCTGGAGCTTGTTTGGAAGAAACTTTAAAATTTGTAGAAGAAAGTTGGCTTTTTAAGTCTGCGAGGACCAGTAAAAATATGGGAGAATCTGCCCAACATCTTAGCAAAACCGAAAAAGTCAAATGCCATTGGTTTATTACCGAGATTCGCTAGGGCTTAGGTTTAAAATTAAAGGTTCACGTGGTAAGGCTCTCAGACGAAACAGGAACTTTGCCGGGGAACCTTTTATCTTTTCGAGGAAAGATTTGAGAATTTAGAGCTTATTTTAAAATTATTTGCAAAAAAAGAAAGATTATTTGGTTTTTGGAAAGGTGCAATGAAACAATTTGGGGTTTTGGTTAAATAATCTTCCTCTCAAGAGAAAAATTAAGTTGAGGTACGCGGTAATTAAAGTTGGCTTGGATATTTTAATGTATGGAGTATCCACCGAAATTAGATAATTTAATGGAGATCCTTAGGTACTTTTAACAAATATTTGTGATACTTAGGTTAATATTGGAAATAATGATTACTATTATCACATATTTTGTGGCAAGAATCTCAGAATCTGACCTTCTTATACCAAAAAAAAAAAAAAAAAAGAAGAGAAGTAACGTGGGCGACTTGTGTATAGTTTAATGGGATTACTTGAATATAACCGTGCAGATTAATACCCTCGGTATTTAATAATTAAATGGTGACATTATAATGAATTAATGTTTGCTGTAAAATAGAGTTGAAGCCTGCATTAATTGTTCAACTCTGACATTGAATCGATTTAATGCTGACATTAAATCGTTTAAATGCTGATATTAACTCGCATTAATGCTGAAACTTAATTAATGTCAGCGTTAAATCAAATTAATTTCAGAATTTCACTAATGAGGTAACGGTATTTGACATCAATGCATGTTAACCAATCCAATCCGCCTTAAGTAACGAACTGGCGGTAAGCTAGAAAAGGTTCGTATATCACGAGCAAGACGAGGTTCATACAGCCACTCTGATGTCATATCATTGACTTCATACTAGGCATACTACTCACTTCTTTAACTAGCTGAGCTAAAATGGACGAAGCAAGGGAAAACATTCATGGCCCACCCGTAAGCTCACCTCGAATTAGCACGCAAACTAACACAGGCAAAGGCATCAATCGAACAGACGAACGTTATAAGGAGCTTCACGGAGAGCTCAGATCAAGTCCATAACCATGTATAATTGATAGTCTGATGAAGTATGGTGATATAGATAATGCAGTAGTGTGCACACTGCATATCTTTCACTAAATGTACATACTGTGTGAGTGTGGTTGAAGACTCCTCAAACGAAATGGGATCTTCTAACCCTAACCCCTTACCCTAACCTAAACCCTAATCCTAAATCCTCCCGACGGGGGTCGTGCCCCCGCCCCACGAGCGCTCCTTTTGGCTCCTGGTAAATGGTAGGTCCAATATTTTTTAACTTATCACAATTCGGCGCACCCTAAAGGTGACGCCGGGGGCAAATTCCTTGCCCTTGCCCTCTCTTAGCTACGACAATGATTAAATTTCGTTTAACATGAAAATGACAAAATTGGGTATTCAGTGTAAAAAGCATTAAAAACCAAGAAAATAGCAGCAATTTCCATTAAAATCCCTCAAAAATTGACCATTTTACAGTCTATTTCTTTTCTGCACTTTCTCTTTAAAAAACACGAGTTCAATTTGTTAATATGGTGATGTCATGGAAGGGAAATACCTTATATGGTTAGTGTAATCCTTTGTTTTTACAACCTTTATTTCAAGGACAATTGTAACATAAGTTTGTCTTGAGGGCTCTATTTTGTAAGTTAAAATTGTGTCCTTGAATATAATCAGTATCAATTACCAAATCTTAAACTATCTGATAAGTAATTACGACATAATTAATACAGGATAAACTAAAGAAAGGTCAACACTATGCAACACACGGGCAAAAGCAATAAGTTGCTTCAGAAACAATTTAAACTTTGAAGAGGTATATCTTGAGAACCGTAAGAGATATTGAAATAATTCCAACGAATCTTTCTTAGGAAAAGTTTACTACCTTTTTGCCAAGAGAAGTCTGGCCATTTTGCTGACATGTCACACAACTATTAAGAGATGGTGTCAGAGCCAGTGTGTGTCTTTCTAATTCTTGAACTTAAGATACTTAAAACCCATGTACCCTTCATCACAAGCATTACAGAACCATGACGTTTGACACAAATAATATCGTAAAAAATATCATAAGTATTGCCTTTATCTTATTTAACCGAATTTTACTGTACCAACTACTTGACATTGATACATAGACACAGAATGTTAAAACTGGGTGTGGGGTAGGGTCTATATATATATATTAAGCCGAAACTTTTGTTTGGTCTCTCGGTTAAGTATTCCTTGTCTAAGCCATGACAGGAACGCAGTTCTAATTTAAAATTTCGTAGTTTGGTTTTACAGGGGCATAGCGATGAATAGGGCTTGTAAAAATAGTGCAAAACCACTAGCTATCTCCTGCTCATGCCCTCTCCCCTAAAGCCTACTTTGCTACAACAATGCGCTGGCCTGGGGTGACAAGGCAGATAGATTAGTAATGAGCAGCCTTCAAACACATGTCTAATGACTATATTAAAGGGACCGACCTTATACGTAGACCAAGGCCTACACTATTTTTGAAGTATCAGTGGGCATTTTGGGTAGATATACCTATTCAAGATTTCTCAAGCTAAAGGTTGATCAAGAGATGGCGGCGGAAATAATTGAGCAACTAGTCATACTAGTTGTACTAGCCAACAGATGCTTTAATATAAGCCCAAATCTATCAGAGAGGTAAAAGTTTTTATCAAGGAAGGCACAAAAAATAAATTTTAGTTCTTCGAATACACCTTACGACCAGTGCAAAGAAAACACCTTGACTTTCATTTCCCAAATGTTATTCTTGACATTATGCTATTCTTTACAAAATGGAAACGAAAGACAATATTTATATTTCTAATAAAATTCAATCCATTAGCGGAAACAATTTAGGGGAACAAATTACAACTGCTCTTTCGTTATGCTAAATTTACTAAAAAAAAAAAAAAAAAAAAAAAAAAAAACCATGAACAAAATTATAAGATAAAGAAAGGACGCCTTACAAATATAATGAATGTTACAAAATAAATGTACTTGAAATCAAGCCTAACACCTTCTTTTTTCATGCAGGATTCGTGGACAAAATGAAGATGTTATTTTTCGATATTATCTTGTACAGTCTACGTTACTTCGAAAAAAAAACACTATTGAGGGCAAGCGATCAGGTCTTCACGTTTTAAGAGCCTTATTGGCATCTCGATTATGTACAGGCGGATGACTTCACACGTGAGTGAACCATGGCCAAAAGCCTTGTATCGATAAAATTGCACAATGAATGCTGAGTGCAATCTTTAAGGATAAGAAGTTTGACTACAGGAGCTATGGAACCTACTGCCATTGTTCGTGATGCTCCGCACAAGCAATGGGGAAGGGAAAACAAGCCAGTGAGCCACAACTGGAAGAAAGACCGTGGCCGGTTCGACTTGAACCAATAGATTGGAAACTGGGCAGTGACACCCTACCTAACTAACTACAAGAGCTATTATACAATAGGTAGAAAAAATGGAAACACTGCCTTCCTTACTTACATTCGGTCAGCTGTAACACCTACTCCACCTATTTATTGCCACAAATACGTCGTAATTGCAACGGTTTACTATCTGGTTACATATATTGAACGAACAGCACACCTCCTTCATCGACAACTATCTAAATGGACGATGTTTTATCAGTGCTTATTTGAATAACACTCGGCGAACGAAACAAAAACTACGCTTTGACAAAGACAAGCATTTAGTTTGTGTAGATAGGTTTTTCAAATTTCTTAAATATTTAGTCGTTCAAAACATGATTTATAAAAGGTTATTGCAGTGCGTAATTAGGATATAGGAATAGAAAGTGCTGTGCAAGCATTAAACAGGTCTTTATGTGTTGATGAGTGCATGGATTTTATGATTGAGTACTGGCGGTAAATTTTGATTCCTTGACAAAATCTCTGCAATTATGAGGACGAGTGTTTTTGTATGTGAGTGGGTGCTTGTAAGCAATGTAATTTGAGACTGCTAAAGAGGCAGAAGCAGCTTCGGTAGCACTAGGTGCAGTAGGAAGAAGTAACTCTTAAACCCGGAGTTTGAAAAAGATGAAAGGTCACAAGATCCCAAAAGGTTTAATTAATCACACAACTGTGTCCTGGCAGCGTATAAATGAATGGCGATGTAAGGGAAACTTTTTTTTCTGAAAATATGAGTAATAGATATAGTAACGTTTTCTACTACAGGATATTGAAAGTTCCCAAAATGCAGTAGTGTTTACAAGAATTAAAATAAAATTTCGATGTTAAACACTCTCAAGTAAGAATTTGTTAATGTTTGGGCATTTATATTACAAACACTTTACCAAATTTGTTCAAAGGAATATAGAAAAATGTTGCACAACATTCAGTTAATTGACAATAAATTCAGTTAGTAAAATTTAGCCCCTATATATACTTTGAAAGGTATTTCGTTGTAACGTGTTACTGACAACAAACATCTTTAAAGGTCAGTGTTAAAGAGGTCTTCTTCATTTTCAATTTGTATTGTAACCAGTAGAGAGACCAGCTTCGCAAACTGCAAAGTGATCAGAAAGTTATTAAAAAACACTTTAGCCCGAAAATGTAACTATGTAAGCAGATCGGAGCGTAGAAAACTTTTGAAAAACTGCGTCCTCTCAGATGATCAAAAATTGAGTTTAATTCTTGTAAAGAGAATCTTTACAGTGTTACTGTTCAGCACTAGTTTACAATTACAATTTTGAAACTTTTCGATAAAAAAACAAACTATATAACAGGATTGACAGTATGGTTATGTTTCTTTATTATTTACCTTGGCTTTCAAAATTCAAGATCGGCTAAAACCATGAAGTTGTCTATGTGACTGCCTGAACTCCCTAATAAAAAAAATTTTACTCCTAGCATCTTTTGCATCCTATATAACACACTTTTGCTCACAACACCTGGACTTTCCTCTCTCCTTCCTGTCACTTACGTCTATGCCGGCCAGGGAAGGAGTCTTAGGAATAGACCCGTCCCCTTTTGGAATTCTTGAAAAGATGGGTTTCCTAATATGCAATCAGTGCCACACATGCAAACATTTCAAAAATGAAACTGGCATTACTGAGGAAGACTTGGAGAGGCAATTCTTCCCCTTTGAAAAGTTTGGAAAAAATGGATGCCCGTAACTGTAATCTTGTGCAACACAAGCTACCTTTTGAAGTAAAATTTGTGTTAATAAAGTACGTACTTTTAGGATGTAAAACATGCATCCGTGAGGGGGGGGGGTGGCCAAGAGGTAATGTTATACTGGGAAAATAACGGAATATCTACGAAACGAAAAAGTTAAGAAAAAAAAGATTACAGGGAAATTATAGAATCTTATTCCCAGACCTTTTCTTTAATTTCTATGTAGGCCTTCATTCTAGGTTTTTTTTGTAAATTTACAGTGATTTTGAACAATTTTCCCGGTTGAAGCGTCGTCTGGGATTTTCCCAATGCACGTGGTTAATACAGATTAATCAATCGTCCCCAGATTCATATAAGGTTTAGATAAGGTGCAGATAAAGTACAGATATTTTCAATGGAATCATCTGAAATAAATCATTCAGTTCAGCGAATTATTCTACATTAAAAGTCTGTAATAGCTCAAAATATTTGTACAATTACATTTCTTCTTTATTTTATTTTCTGTAAGAGTACAGAGCCTTTTCGATACCAAGTTCGTACCATAAACTGTGTAATTTATAGTGTACGATGTAAGTAAAACTAGCATAAAAGTCTTATTGTAATTTGAAAGTTTTATGATCAATCGTTAGTAAAATTATCCATACAAAGCCTATTGTGGTACAAACTTTGGCTACATGGAACCTATGGACTGGTATAGCCAAGTGGGAATCATACATTGACACTGACTATCAGAGTCAGTGTTCTTGAACTCAATTAGGTCACTAGGTCATGAGCAGTGTCTGATTAAAGAGACTTCATGGACAGGATTGTGATATACTTGCTACTGTTATGAAGGAATAAGGCAAACGCTGTTTGGATTGTACTTCCATGCTTGCTATAGAACTGTGAAATTACCCTGTGCGTTTGTACAATGAACTACATAAAGATTGTGTGAACAAAAACTTGGGTCATCGTTCAACCCCCGCCATTAGGAGGCTGGAGGTATTTCACATTGGGCCCCTTCCGACGCAAACCCACACAGCGTTCATAAAAATAATCCCCAAAATGTGAAAATCAATTTGGTTACACGACTATTTCAAGTCATGTAAACTAGACCCCTAGATGATTAAGCCAATGGAGAGAAACAAGAAACGAACATTAATAACATAAATGTTGTTGACATTTACTACGCTAATACAGCATTCGAATATGTTGCAGCCTGCTAAGTTATCCTGTGCCGTCAAGCGTCCAGAAAGTACATATTGCAATGTGCAGCCAGTGTGACACTGATTTCGTAAAGGTTTGCTATGGTAATGTCTGAAAATATGGAATCAACCAGCTAGCGCAAATGGCCCAATTAAAGAAAGAATGGCCTAAACAATGTACAACGAAAAGCAAGAAAACGTCAACAGCAGAGGGAATACGGCTAAAAACTGCTGAAAATCGGCGAAGAACAACTGAAGAGATGACAAAGTGCCCATGACCGACTTGGTGTTTCTGATAAAGAAATGGCCAGATTTCTACTTGACTAGTGAGTTTTCCTCCGTTAATTTCGTACGAAATGATAACTTGTGCATCAGCCTATGCCTAACTTCAATTCACTGTTTATGTGTGGAAAGTAAAGGACAAGCATTTAGGCATAACTTGCAGTACTCTAGTGAACAACTTCTCGAAGTATGTGCTGACTATTCATGATCATTCGGTGTGATGTGCATTCGCGATAACTAAAACCATTATTTTGAAAATATCTTCACGAATTCTGTTTATTTGTCGTATTTTCTGATATTCTTTGCTGGTATTAATAGTTCAGAAGCACTATTTTTTGGCTAAGAGCCATTAAAACTGCTCGCCTGCAGATGCAAAATATAGTAAAACACGAAAGTGTCAATCGTATTAATGTATATTTAAATTTTGCAAACAGACAAGGTAACTTTAAAACCAGTGCCAGTACATTGTTGAAATTAGATGATGTTGTTTATTGTTGACAATTTGTGATAGAAGTTCTATAAGTATTTAGTGTGCTTGTTTGTGGACATAGAATAGTAAACCAATATCATACTAAGTGTAAGGGTAACCTGATTTGTCAATTTGCGAGAAATTTTGAACCAGTGCTATTTGTTGTTTGATTTATTGTTTTGGTTCTACAGTTAAAATTAAGGAGGAAGAGCAATGTACACTCTGTTTGGCGAGTACATTTATACATCATAACACCATCGATCTACAATATAACGTTAGAGTCCCTGTTCAGGTAAATACATTCTTGATATAGAAAACATCATAACCCTTGTATAATTGCAAATTGAACATGTTGTTTTCATATTTCGGTGATTGACACTTGGCATGTTACTCTCGAGACCCCAAGGTTTTGCCAGAATATCAGATCGAACTGTAGTAGAGGACAACAGAGAACAGATTTATCAACCGTTTCCATATTCGTATCAGAGATAAGGTGCAGGTTTTTCCAGTGGTACTGCATGTTATGAGTCCATGGTGAGAAAGGGTATTCTGATGTAAGTTGATATCGTACCTTTTGATCCGCTTGAGAGAAATTTACAACAATAGTAGTCGCCATCGAAAGGTCATTCAGTACTTGGGTTTCGTTATCCGCGTTCATTGGTGCCTTAAGGTAATTACTTTCTACCTAGACCTTCGGAGGGCGGTATCATTATGTCGGTAGTTAGTTAGTTAGTTGATTAGTTGAATGAAATTTAACTACACACCAACACGAACGTATTATACAGTTACATAGTGCCAGTCAACTCGATAAAAAATTTTAACTTTAAATATATTTTCAAGTATGGCTCAAGTTGAAGTTTGTTTTCCCTTTAAAGGTCTCTTACAACAGGCCGGAAATACTGTGGGCATCCTCTACAACCCCGAGCGTACATATGGCACCATTTGAGACAAGTTTCAGAAACCAGGGAATTATCCAAATATACTTACAAAGATTCCTCAAGCACCCTTTTGTGCCACATTCAATTTAATTAAGTCGGTGCAGTTTCGATGCTCGGTCTGTTGGCTACCCAATATGTGCAGGTTGGATACGATTAAGCCGTGAGAATGTTATTAGAAGAAATTTAAAATATATGTAAAAGAAATTATGGTTTGAATCCATTACACTAGTTTATGCTGAGTGGGTTTTATAGATAGACGTTGAGCCATTAGCCGTTAGGACGTTAAGTGTGTAAAAAATGATCTTCATCTTTTAAGAAATTTAGTAGAAGAGGTCTTATTCCAATTTTATAAGGTTTTCTTCAATTTCGATTTTTAAGGGGCAGTGTTGAAACCACAACGCATTTTAACATTTTGTAAAAACTCCTAGCATGACTTTTTTAATCACTCCCCTCCCTCGTACATAGTAGAAAAAGTGGGGAAAGGATATTTGTTCTCAACCTTCGCCAATGAGTTTTTGAAACGTCAGTCATTTAAGTGACCCCATAGGTCTCTAAGTGCTGTATCAAAACGGATAAAGTCCTGTTGTCCACTCTGTGTTTATATTTCGTAAGCTTACGATCTCGCCTAGTTTGGAAACGAAGATTTTAAGTAAAGCTACATTACTGGCGTAGCCGGGGGGGGGGGGGGGGGGCTTGGGCTCTTACCCGCCATTGCTCACAAAGAGATTAAAAAATATTGGCAACACCAATGTTGTTAGAAAAGTATGCTGACACGATTTTCTCTTAACTTTTCGCCAGGACTTTGTCATGGTGAATCGGAATAATGACAAGGAGGAGGGATTTGAGGGGAAGGGTCCCCTCAGGACCCTGCCCAGTAGCCTAGCTAGCCTTTTTCAAGGGACGCGAGCACCAAATTTTCTTTTTTGTTTTCAAAGTTTCAACGCCGCTGTATTAAGGTAGTATAAGAGAAAAAGCGCGAGGGCAGAAATTTTTGCTTTTCTAAAGATGAAAACATGGAATTCGTATTACAGAAAATATTGCATCTGCATGGATTTTCTGTAATATAATTTAATAAGTTTGAGGATGATGGTAGAATCTGCACTTCATATCAGCAAATCTGAGAGTGAACTGCAACTGATGATAGTTGTTGTTATAAAATGTAATCTAGACGAGTGAATATGGAGGGGAGGGGGGCAAACTGAGGGCAAAGGCAAATGTTGGGGCAAAACGTTGTTTTTACACTTCTAGACGAAGTTCTGTATTTTAAAATCAAGAATTTATATTTGAGAAAGTTTAGGAAAACGAACTGTGTGGGGCTTTACTGGAGTCAGAATGACTCATAATGGTCTTGGAATAAAGTTTTACGGGGTCTTTTGAAAGTGATAATTCTGGTCGAGTTATGTTAGTTTGCGATTCGAGTAAGACCACTGCTAGGAATTGTGAATACTAAAGCATAAGTAACGACGTGGCCGCAAAATATGGTCAAAACTGTGTCGCCATATTCGCGAGAAAATTTCTTAAAGTAAGTCAGTATAACTTTAAACTTGTTTACTAAAACAAGGGCCATTGCAACGCATAACTTTTCACTTTGTCATTTCTTCCATACTGAGTATACATTTTCTGGATATTCGATAGGCACATGCTCGTTTCGTGTTGCTGAAGGGTAAGGAGGTAAATATCGTATTCGCCACAACTTCCATTTACTTTAAAGATTTTCTTCTTAATATTAGGTGCCCTACATGCGAAATGGTGCCATCCTCGAGAAAGCTTTTAACTGTATAACGTTAGAGTTTACGGTAGAAACCATGTCGTAGTAATCGCACTGAATTTTGTATTCCATATCATTTCTGTAACAAAACTTGCATTGAAAGTCTGCATCAAGACAGTTTGTACTCCTCATTTAAGCCAACCTATTAATCACAAGAGGAGTCTGCTACCTAATAATTTGCACCGAAGAGCTTTGAACTTTTGCTTTCGAGCCTCTTCTACAGTTGTTACCGTTAAATAGGGATAAAATACATTGAGGTAAAAACTAATTCTATTTTCAAAATGGGTTTTCTACTTTAATCTGGAAAGCTTCTTTTGCCGAACTTCATGTCTATTTTGAAAAAAATTATAGCCCAATACGATGTCCTTATATTCTACTCCGTGAGAAAAGGACCAACTTCTTGTCACACATGCAACAAGGAGTCGGGAAATATTTCAAAAAATGACTTTCTCTCAGACAAGGACGGACTCCTTGTCGCAGGTGCGACAAGTAGTTGGTATGGATGGACTAACTAATTGTCGCACGTGTGACAAGTAGTCGGGATGTAGTGACTAACTACTTGTCGTACATATGGCAAGAAGTCAGGAACTCCTGCCAAAAGTTGAACGCTATCTGGGCATTGTGGAGATAAATCCCAAAGGAAACAAACATATTTTATGAAAATGGTGAGAAGACGATTTTGGAAATCCATTTTGAAATTGGAACTTGTTTAAAGAGTGAAGAGCGGGGAGTGCGCAAAAACTGTAATAGTTCGAGAATCATTTGTGATAGAACATAATCAAGCAGAACCCCTGTCTCTTTCGAAAACACACCTCACCCTTCCCTTACATGGATAAAGCTTTGAGGAAGTCGATGGGGGGGGGGGGCGATGTGCTTCAGTTTTCCTTTCTTGTTCCTGTTGTCACTGGGATAGGAAGTTTGCATTAGAAGTGTTGCGGACCCACGATACCGTTGGAAAATTCGGTTGCTATAGACGTTAACAAAGATTGAAAAAATGGACGCTAAAATTAAGTGTACAAAGTGAACCCAAATTTTGGTAGTTAGGGAAAAGAGTTTTGATTGCAAACGATTCAAATACATCAATACTTCTAATTCTTTCTAATGACAGCGCACCCGACCATTTGCACACACAGGATGTAGATTTATCTCTTATTTCCGGAGTGTCTTGCCAAAAACTTTCGTGTAAATTTGTTTCCCTATCATATAATGATTACAAATTAAAAAGGTGTGAATCCTGACGAATACATGATAATAGACCAGGCGGAGAAAGGGGGTGGCGGGGGGGGTATCGTCACCCGAAAGCGAAATTTATGAGACCAAGTGGATTTGGTCAATTTTGGGTGTCTGATTCCGAAAATTGAGGGTATAAGGGCCATATCCGGACTTTTTTTTGAAGGTATCAAGCACTTTTGCAGTTTGCTTGGCCCTTGTGGTACTTTCTGCCATTGTTCCATGAAAGCCAAATATTCTGTATGGTTGCTGAAAGAAAGGCCAAGTGAACTTTTACTCCATCATCTCATGTTTGGGTAGGAAATTAAAATGTCAAGCATTTAAAGATCGATGTAAACATGTTTCGTAGGCTACTTCTTCAACTTTGGCTTCAAGTTTACCCTGATGGACTTCTGACCACAACTTTATTTTCGCTACCCCAAATTTGGAATTTATTCCCTAAATTTTCATTTTTTTTTCTGGAACTCGTCTCAAACTCCTATTCCCTCATATGAAATACACATAAGACTGAACTTTGTAATAAATCAATGAGATATTCTATCATAATCGCACCTTTAAAACCAATTTTATTGACGTATTATTTACGTAGGCTATTGGGGTAGAATTGCATCAAAATTCATAGGTGATCTCCACTCCACTTCCCTCCCTTTCGTTCAAGTCTTCTCCAAATCTGCCGATTGAGCAGGCAACGCATGTGGGAAGATGTTCGAGACATGTCTATAGACCTCTCCCCTCCATATATACACGTATGCACACTTTTCTGTGAAGAGCATTTTATTCTGCTTGAAAATGTCATTTGGGTTGCTTTAATTTGACTAAAAAGGGGGAACAGGTGGCAGTGGGATTTTTTTCCATGGGGGACTTTAGTGAGAGGCAGATAGCAAATTGAAGGCTATGACATAAATTACACATGTTATAATTTGAAAGCACACATCTTGCGAATTTTGTATATTGATTTTTTTCGTACATTTCCCGCTACAATGCTATCCGAAGGAGTAATCATTGTCCCACAAGGGATCGAGATTTCCTAAGTAAATCCGAACTTCCGGCTCCAGGTAACACCACCCCCGCAAAGGACCCACTTAAATGAATAGTCGCGCACTTAAAAATTCGCTCCTGAGCCTATGCTGAGCCCACAGACAGTTGAGCACCTCCTTCAATCACGCTCCCGTACACAACCACGTGAATGCACATATTACTCCCTATGCCATAGAGCGGGGACCGATTCTTCGAAACGTGAAGATTAAGACTCGGCAAATGAAATTACATTAAATGTTCTCTCCGAATGATTTCATGCAATTTGTGTCAAGCCTTGATTGGAGAGCACTGGTACTATATTTGTTCCCCATAACTACAATGGTATGTATTGTATATAATTAATAACTGGAGAAAGAAGTCAACTTACAAACCACGATCGTGCGATGACCAACCTAGCTCTAGTTGTCGGCATTACACTTATACAATTTAAGTCTTCTAAAGGGGTCCTTTGTTCCCAGATGAGGAAGGAGGGGTTCGTCAGATAGCGCCAGCCCTGCCGCTTGCTCTAAAATGAGTATCTTATGTGTTTGTAGGGTGTAAGGCAGGTCTATTTTGATGTAATTTTCCATGACTCAAACCCTCGGCCTATTTTTCTGCTTACATTATAACTTGACCTTTAACTCTATCTAATTAGCATATTAATATGAATACTAATATTTCCCCGTATTTTTCAGTTGACATTATATTTACAGAATTTTAGAACCAAATCTCACATCAGTTAATGACTGGACCTTAAATATATGGAGAAAACGAGATTTTTGATAATAGAGGGCGCCCTTTAAACTTTAAACGTCTAAATGGCACAGAAAAGCCCGGATATGGCCCGTATACCCTCGATTTTCGGTATCAGCGACCCAAAATTGACCAAATCCGCTTGGTGTCATAAATTTCGCTTTCGGATGACGATACCCCCTTCTCCGCCTGGTCTATAAGTGTGTCGAAATGTTGCAGCATTTATGAAATCCTCTGTGAAAACAATCATGTGAAATCATTTATTGAAATTCAAATGTTGCATGCAGACTGCGTCGAAACATTCATTGTAAGTTGCGCTACAGTATTTGGCATTATTTAGGGAAAAACTTTTAATTGACGTCTTAAGAATCACTCTCTTTCCACAATAATTGCCAACAATTTTATTTTCCCACATTCGTTTCTTGTGCCATTTGCCACGTATTCTCTTTCTGTTTTAGTCACCATTTATTACTTTATCTGGTATGGAACCTCTTTACACAATGTTGCTTTCCCGTCCTCTGTCACCTTTTTGATGCTATCTTATTGATTATTTAACACAAGTGAGGGCGAGAAAAATAAAGTGAAATTGGAAATGAAACTCTGTAAAAAGCCATCTTACATTACAAAGGGATGAACTGAATTTGGAATTTTCCCCAGTTGGTAGAAAAAAGATGGAAAAGCTAACTAGCCAGTTAAAATAGCATTTATTCAACTCTGTGTGTTGTGTTAAGTTTGTAAAATCATTGGGAGCGCACTACATGTTTTTTCTATTTTTTTGCACTTAAAGCGATACTTGTCTAATCATAATAGGTGACATGGATCGTTTTGAGAAAAGTGTAGGGATAAGTTGGTGAGCTACCCATTATTTCCTACATGTTTTAACATACCCCTTCATCATTCTTAAGAAAGGGCAATGGACGAAAACCATTTTTGTAAGAAAGCAAACAACATAAACAAGTTGTTAATATTTTTGCTACTCTAAAACAAACAACAAAAATGTGCGGTTCAGTTACACCAAGGACCCCGAGCTTCATTTGTTTAAAGTATTCCATGTTGTTGTGGAGAACAAGGGCCATTGCAGAAGACGTTGATTATGTTCCTAACAATACTTATTACTAAATACAAAGCAAAAAAAAAAAAAAAAACTTTCAGCTCTTCATTGAATAAAGTAAGGATATAAGTGCATAAGTGTATTGTCTCGATGATTAATTGAAAACTACTCTATCTACAACTCTATTAGCAACTGGAATATTCAAAATTGAACTCGAGTAAAATTTAAGTTTTCGTATTCAGTTTGCTGTGTACGTTACTATTTATTTCCCTGTAGTCTAGTGACTCATATTCCAGTAGGCTTCTGACTGCGTTACTTGACAATTTGCCGACTATTTCAAAATAAGACAAACATCATAATGGTAAGTGCGTGCAATGATTATACTTTTTATTTTCGTGTTCAATTTTCTAATGCTTAGAAGCGGTCCAAATAAAATCAATTGCTAGTTTTGACTTGCTTTAAAAAAAAATCATGGTACAACCAAGAGAGAATTCAGCAGTTTTTTGACATAGTGAGGCAACATGCTAGTCTCCTTCATGTTTTACTTAATATCAATTTCATATGCACTCTTACTCCCAGAATGGCTACATATTTACCTATGTCTTCCTTATAGAAAATATTGACATATGACATAATTTCGAACATAAAAAAAGAAAACATCTTATATAGAAATATTTAACAAACTCATTTTTTGAAATATTTTGTAGAGTTATTCAGTACAATTTTTATCCTTTTGAAGTGTGTCTAGGAAAAACAACCCTTTGAAGTTATAACGTAATATTTAATTTCAATGTCACATCAGTTTGACAAGTGCATAAAACATATGAAAAGTTTTGTTCAAAAAATATACAACACATTTTGGTTTTATAAATTTCTAATTTTAAGGGAAAATGTTTACCAGTTAATGTAGAATTTCTGTTTAAACCTAGTTTCCTTTGTAAGTGATATAAACGAAATGTATTCTTCTTATGAAGGTCCTTTAGACTGATATATTTCATATTTATCAAAAGGGGTCGTCTACGCTACGATCATAAGGCGCTGCGTGACTAAACATGTTAATTAATATTTCATATTTACGAGACTTTCCGTTATTAACCTAAATCTACATGTTTACATACCTAAGTCAATAAAGATATTTTCTAGTTGCTTTGTAATGAGGAAAGTAAAAATATTCCAGAACTTTCCATCCTAACCTTGTTGCAATAGGCTACCTTTTTAGTACTTTTCACATTTCATATAGTGTATCTAAGGAAATTAAGCCATCAGCTGTGAGTACAATTTCTCTTTTCTCGTATCATAGGTTATCAGATCAGGAAATATTTACCCAGGTCTCTCAATTTCTCTGGTGCTTCATCTTCAACAGAGGCCTCTGCCACTTGACCAATACAGTTCTGTAGCTACGTGTATGACAAGGGGGGGGGGGTCTACAAGGAACCTTTTTCATTGTTTAAATTTTTTTGTATGGGCCTGTGTTTCGTTAGAACATGCACACTGTATATTGACCTAGTTCTGTTACTTGGTTGCATCATATTATGGTTGAAGTTTCTAGATCATATGGCTGGCAAGAAAATCAGTTTCAGTTTGAAAGTGATTCCACCAATCCATTGCATTCTGCTACTGTAGTACTATGCCCGTATTGGGCTTTTAAATTTTTTTTTCATGAAATGTTTAAGAAAAATTACTGCGGCAGGCTATTGGATAATTATTGTGAAAGTTTAAAGAAAGGTCCGTTGCATCCAGGTTTTGAGCTGAAAGAGATGTCAATCTAATTTTCTTGTTTTCTGCCCTTTCAGCTCATACATTAATGTTCAGAGTCAATGTGTTTTGTAGAGTAGACAAAGACAGCTGTGGAATTGCAAAATGTACCATTACCATATTTGGTGGGTAAGATGTGACTCATTAGTTCAACGGAATTTTTGACACTTGCCAAAAATGTCACGGAGTTGGGGATAGACAGACTTTACAAACGTCACAAAATCAGCCGCAAACTGATTCATCAGCAGTGTTATGACTTGACAGCTGCAACTGCTTTCAAAAGTTTCAAGTATGTGGTGGCACTGTTCTGCCTTCAGAATGGGCAGTTGGTGTTATGGTCAGATCTCCAGAAGAACTTTAACTGTGTTACTTTCCTCTCACAACTAACTCAAGATATCGCAACGCTAAGATAATAAGATTGTGTGATATTAATACAAAATACCTCCAATTTTAAATTAAGCCACAGAAGGCAATATAATGTGGGTACATTGCCTAAGATCCCTTTGGGATTTCTTTATACTTCAAATTCCTGTCAGTTCTTGAAATTTTACACTGTTACACCAAGTGTAAAGGAAACAATGCAAACAGTATTGATTCCATGTAGCGGCATAAAAATTATAAAGACCTGAAAGGCAATATCAATTTATTGCGACACCATGGCTTTCTCATAGTGCACTGTATCTCAGAAAAATATGCATTACTTTTAAAAATAGTCCAGTGCCTTCAGAATGCTACGTGCTATTCATGTAAAGTTCAAACCCCTGAAGGACTAAGTTTTCTGTAAAGGTTTATGAGGTCAATGAATTTTGTTTCTGGCAAATCTCTTTAGGTGAAGTAAAGTGGTTTTTAAAGTGGTGCACCAACAAACCCGGGTTTTATTGAAAAGACATTTTAAACTGTGGGTCACTATCTAAGCCATTACTTGCGAAATGCAAGAAACAATTTGCCGAAAATACCAACTTGATCTCTAGAAAAGGGCGCTTAGCATGTATATGTATTGCATTTAAGTAAAGGAAAATTGTTGCCGACCATCAATTGGGGAGCTATTGCCGTATCCCTTGGCGCAGAACTGAGAGGACACTTAGCATGCGGATGTATTGCGTGTTAGTAGGGTATAGTAAGAAACATATATTAGGAACACTTAGCTAAAAGCAAACAATGCATAATGAGAACGAGAAATTGGGATTACGCGGTATGAGTTGCTGAGACTTGTTTTGTTGTGTTTTCGCCAATTAATTGTTGCCTATTTATCAGCCAATTTAGCTCGAAAAAGTTTACAAGTTAAAAAATCGTACTCATTATGTTTTTTATCTTCATAACAAAGTACTTACTTCTACCCAAGGATAATGCAAAACGACAAAGATGGCTTTTTGTTTTTGGCCACAAATAATGACCTATGATATTATCTGAGTATATGCATACGTATTCAGGTGAAATCCTGGTGATTGTTCCAAGGGATGCCGGTTGCGGATCCAATGAAACTTGGGCCCGCTAGTGGCTTCCACAGTTAAAAGACAAAATTTCCAGAAAGATGGGACAATACTCGGGGCTAAATATGCTGACAGGGGATGTTTACGACCAGAGACTATGCCCCCATTCTGGTACGTATGATAAGGAAATGCCTTGGAAGATTGGAAACAATTAAGTTTTTGTAAACCTTTTAAACGACGTTGCGTATTGCTGAACTAAATTGCTAGCAGAAAATGTTTGTGCATTTTAGTAATGGCACTGTTCCATAGTACGCCTCAAGATTCGACCTACAATGTACTATTTTGCTTTTTCCATACTTCCTGCTGCATTATTTGTTGACCTCTTCATCGCTCGGAATGGGTTGGATTTCATCCACTGTGAAACTGCACCTATTTTACTACCCACGTTTAAAACAAAGAGCACCTCCACTACATCATAGCAAAGGAGAAAAAGAGTTGCTGCATTGGTGTTATCGTTTAAGACAACAAACCAATAAAAACAGAAATACATCAAATTATTACAAAAAACGATAACTTTTGATACACAACCAAAATCTTAGAAAAATTGACCAAAGCGAATTAGTCATATGACAATGGCTAAAATGGAAATATGAATTGTTGAAGCACCCAGGATAAATCAACCTTAAGAATGTCATACAAGAAAGTAAAGGATGAATCCCCAAATTCATTGCCAGACATCTCTAAATAACTGCCAACTCTCACGTCCATCGATTCCATGGCATCGAGTTGGTGTGCATGGTGAGGTATTAGAGATGTTTAAATTTTGAGGTTAAAACCCGAAATTCTGAAAACAATGATAACAGACAGGAAATATGACTTCTTTCGTTATATTCCGGTATATCGATATGTTATTCTCCTCCAGGAAGACACCCTATGAGTTTTTTGGAATTCTAAAGAGAATAGAGATTGCCTGGGGTCTAATTAGGAACCGACCAGTCGCAAACTGAACAGAGAGCTGGAGGTACCTTGAAACCAAGTCTGGCATTTCGATATCAACGTACCAAGTAATATTGTAGAGTCTCAGATTGACCTAGCACGATTGTGTGGGTTTAAGGATCGGTTCCTCACACTGAACAAAGGGTCCAATTTGTTTCTTTTCCATAATTTTGTTATTCAATGTTGGGGGATTTCAAAGTCTTGAAAGTCAATGGGGTCAAAACCTTGATTGATTTTTTGCATGTTATTGTTAGAGTTTGATTTTCTGAAATGATAATTGATACTTACAGATAACAACTAGAACGACAGAAATATTCAACAGAACGAGGATCACCGAAAGCACGTGATTGTAATCATTTGGCGTTTTCACAGCAATGAAAACAACATTTTTTAGAATAGCAATGAGAGAAAACATCTGTAAGGAGACAAATGATAACAGTTACATATTTCAATCTTTTTGACTCCGTTATCATTGCGTTACTCTGAAACCTTAACATAAACGCCACCCTTTTTCAATCATTAAATTGTCACAATACCCCTTTCATCTTGTCTTTTTAATGGAATTGTTTCAATTTGTTCAGAGTAGTAGGTTAAAAACAGGAATCAATTTACACAACTTCATTTATCACCAATCTGAAAATTTTGCAGATCTCCCCCTTTTTCCGTCACAATAAAATTATTGGCTAAAGTAAAACTGAAAGTTTATACAGCTGTATTTGTCTGGATGTAGATGACGAGGATACACTTAATCAAGTGGGTAGCGTTTTCTTTAAACAACTTTTATTTGCACGAAATGAAATGCTTCAATCAAATATGTGAAAAGAAAAGGGCTTCTGCATGACCAAATTAAATAAACAAACGATACCTAGCCTTTTGTCGATTTTAAATACAATTTGATTGAAAGGAAATGATGTAGCAATCAACCACATGAAACATTCTGGATGTTGTTTTACCAAACTAATGATCGGAAAACAACTCTCTCTTACGACATTACGCCCTCAGCTACCTGTAAACGTTGCTCACGAACGCTTTTCATCGGTCTGTATCTTGCGTGTAACAGCAAAAAGAGGACCGAAATTCCAATTGTCAACAAGACGGTAAAGTTATTCTCCCATCCGAGCATGGTGATCAAAACCGTTTGGGTTACTTTCCTTGCCAGTTCCACAATCTCCCAGTACCAGTAATCTGCTTTGTAATTCTCGCAAAGAAACCTCAAACAATGTGGCATATCACTGTGGCTTAAATCTGTGGTGAAGAGGATCGTTTCATGTCGGTTGGACACGGCGTTCTGCTTTCCTATTTTCTTTGGGAAACTGAAGCCGAACAATATTTTTGCAACTTGTAGAAGAGTATCAATGGGAACGCAAACACGTATCCAACAGTAGCTGCAACCGCTAGCACTTGGAATATTATGAGATGTTTATCACAGCTCACATCATAATCGGCACGCAGAGCAGCAAAACAATACTTGTTTCCGAGGTCCAGACAAAATTTCTGACATGATCCTGGGAATAAGGGAAAAACACTGTTGCAGATTGGCCGATAAGTTAAAAAAGGAGACCTACCACAAGAGTAAGAATCCTAGCTTTAATATTAGTAAGCCTGCCACTGCATTCCTCAGCCTGATATTTCCTGTTAAAGTACACTTTCATAATTTTGTAAATAATCAATAGAAATGCTGTTATGCCAACAAAAACTGCAATACCTATTATGAACTCTATTTCTGGATCGATTACAAGCCTTTTATTAAAACAATGTGGTCGAATTAAGAACTTGAGAACATTCATTTCAATAGCAGAAATAATTTCACCTATTATGAGCATCGTGCCTTTCAATTTGACGTTAGCAAAGGAAGAAATGTATTTGCCAATAACTTGGTAAAATCCTAGAGCAATTTTCACTCTTGAAAAAACGATATTTGTGAGGTTCCTGTCACTGACGTTTTCCTTTTTGTTTTTGTAATTCCACCAGATAACGTAAAAAATTGCAGTGCTCATGCTTAATAGCAAAAAAAAATTCAAGTAAAAGCACCTCAAGACTTGGACAACGTAGGCAACTGTTGTATAATGAGTAATAGCCAGGTTCACATTTCCTACATAGCCATCCCTTGTACCCGTCAGCACAAGTTCCCTCAACAGACTTATTCTGACTAAAATTACTTGTAGGTCGAGGACACTTGTGTACGCGTGGAATTTCTTTGGAGTAGTTGGTATGACTATTATAAAACCTAGTCTCATCTAAAAGATTCTCTACAAAAGCGTTGTATTCATTGATACTAGCATCTGGAAGATTCCATGACCAAAAGTGACCCGGCTGAAGTGACTGGAAGTCCTGTCCAGAGCAATTAAGCCCATTTTGTTTGCAATGGAAGCATTGAGAAAATCTTTCTCTCCGAGCGAACTCTTTATTGCAAAAAACAAGCCCTAAAACCCGCGTGAATGGTTTTGTTTGTTCCATCTGGACACAAAATGCAGTCCTTTTGAGATTTCCCTCCTGTTTTATTGACAAAGGTGCCGCTCGCACATTTTGTGAACAGTAATTTACCGGGAAAATCTGAATATGATCCAATTTCGTCTTGGTAGTAGCCGCCTTTTAACAAAGAGAAAAGTTTAAAAGGTATTAATTTGTCAGTATTTTTCTGATTTAAAAGAAGTAGATTTTTCAAATAACTCCTAAATACACAATACAGAGATTCAATATATTGATGCGAAAATTTGTTTGCTATTCAAGTAGTATAAGCATACATATCGAATGCACTCTTGATGACAATTGACTACAATGGCGAACAATGAAACGGAAATTTTCTCTATATCGTCAGGAGGGTCATAATGAAGAATGTATAAAAGTAGCCTACTGTCGTTGTGCTTGGTGTCCAGCATAAGCAGTGCAGTATAGGGAAAACAAACCTGTGAGCCACACCTAGAAAAAGCCGTGGTCGGCTAGACTTGAACCAATTGGTTAAAACTTAGCCGTAAAACTGCATCTAACCTTACCTAAATCTTTACGAATTCCTTTAACTTTGGGTATGTAGACTGTCAACATGCTTAGGAAAATACGATTATGTTTACCCCTTGATCCTGGTTCCACAGTCGGGGTTAATAAAATTAATTATCGCAATAACCTAAGATGTAGCTACCTGAGTCAAAGGTTAAAACCGTCACTCATAAAAACGGTTGTTGGAATGTACTTAAATTACAATTTCCTTTTTATACACTCATTTATGTTTAAAAAGTTACACAGTAAAACATAGTATGGAAAATTAGCACTACAATGCAACTCCCTCACACCCTTGCTTTCTCTTAAGTCAGCCCCTCCTTTTATGGAATATTTGGATCCGTGCCTGTATATTGGCACAATGGTGGCAACGTAGTCACTCAAGTCGCCCCCTACTAAAATTACCCCTGAAAAAGTCGCCTGACTGGCCAACAAAGCCGCCCGTAACCAAATTGTCCCTAACGAAATCGCCCCAGTCCTGATAAAGTCGACGGTCCCTAAAGAAAAATGTTAAAAAACGTGCTATCAAACATAGGTAGTAAACCTGTATGGATCCCTTATTGGTAAGGCCCCTTGTGGGCTGCGGGTTGAAGAATATGCCCACGGTATTCACCCCGCCTGTTCCAAGAAGCGACTAAACTGGAGGATTTGTA
The DNA here is from genome assembly GCA_037179385.1 of Holothuria scabra. Taxonomy (NCBI): domain Eukaryota; kingdom Metazoa; phylum Echinodermata; class Holothuroidea; order Aspidochirotida; family Holothuriidae; genus Holothuria; species Holothuria scabra. The sequence goes on along the minus strand of CM074181.1, from coordinate 671,900 downwards.
CCGCATTTGACCTATGTGACAATGTACATTTATAAAACATTTGTGTTGGTGTGTCGTCAAATTTTATCTAACTAACTAACCTTTATGGGTAAGCCCATACCGGTGGGGCATTACCGAGATTAATTAGGGACAAATATGGGTAGCCCCACCTGCACGACGGATATTGAAGGATTGAAGTTGACCCATATTCTCACACACACTATCAGTTGTTTGAGTTAGCCTTAGAACTAGTTTCTCATTTGAATAAACTTGAGGGGCTGCCCATGGGTCTCTTATAATATAATCCCGGGTGCGATACCATATGGACCCTTAAGGGCTATGAAATGGGTCCTTTAAGAATAGGTACTATGTAGATCAGTGAACTGTCTACGCAACTATTATTTCTTTTTGGCACGTGAAGAGGAAGTTTGTGAAGTACTTATAAAAGCAAGGATATTTTATTTCTGAATATTTTCTCCAACAATTATTTCCAGACAAAAAGCCTTCGACCTACCAAGTGAGATAACCAAGTTAAGGGGCCGTTTTTTGCTAGTTTTCTATCTCTCTCTTGAAAAAGGGTTGGAGCAAGAAATTCACAATTTTATGTGAAGGGGGGAACTAAAGCTGCAAGCAGTTTTATGAAACTTCCAATCAAAACCATGGATGGCACTAGGATTTGGCCGACAAGGGCCAAGCTCCCCGATAAGGGGCCCAGAATATCGAATCATTGAAAATGGTGATGAGTTGCAGGTGAGACTTGACGTACAGAATATTAGTTTGTTGCCTCAAGGTGCCATTTACGCGACCATTTTCATTCAGTGCATCATATTATATGAGCTACCGTACTCTGCTTCTCTCAACATGCTGTTAATCGAAGAATTGCACAAACTGAGATTTTTTGTTCAGTTCAACAAAAAAACTGTGGTTGGGGTTAGATCTGACTGCCTTTAAAGAACTCAGAGGATATTAGAAAATTTACGGAAAAAATGTTGGCCTTTTTAAACAAATATTTGAAAATCTGCATGTTATACATTAAAAAAGGAATTTTATGGCAAACATTTTGATAAAAAATGGTGTAGTTTGCCTTTAGTGAGGACTAATCTGCCCATGTTCATATGAGCAAAATCTTGACTGAAGTCGGTTGAGGTTTCATATTTTGGTGAAATTGGTTTTTTTTTTCACTTTCTACTCAGAACCCTTGGGCTCATATTGATTTGTGGGATTTTTGTAAGAAACTTGTATTGGGAACTTTGAGACTTTTAGTAAAGGATATAGTTTCCTCGAAAGCAAAATCATTTAGATCGTCGAGAGGGGGGGGGGGGGGGGGGGAGGGGCTGAAGTTTTTTCGGAGCTACATGTTTTCTCGTATGAGTGAAGGCTTCCGACGAAATTGGATCTTCTCCCCGATGGCGTCATCCTTGCCCCGACGTAACCAAGAACCCTTCGGTTTCACTGGGGTAAGCCACCCTTGTTCGAATAGGTAATACTCAAATTAAAAGCAAACAAACCTGTTTTATTTGGGTTGCAAAGAGAGCTTGAGGCAACTTGCTGGTTACCGCATTCACCAGAGTACTTAAACGTACATTATTTCTAAACTTATTTCGAACCCTGCACCTTCTATAATTAAACTCTACTATTTTTTTTTTATAATGTATCAGATTACAGCGGCCCCTATTCCAACCGCAATGTAAACGAAAGGATCGAAATGACACAATCAATAGAAAGGTCAGAGATCAAATGCGAAATGAGTGAAAAATGATTCTCGGTTTTGTTAGAATCGCCGATAATCTTAGTCGACAGTGACCTTTGATAATGGTTTAACCAACAACGGGTTGGAGTTGTTACCCTTGTTCTTTCATACTAAACGTGATTTTAATTGTGCAAAACATGTACTCCCGTACCTACAAATGCTTGGATCCACCGTTTCTGTGATGCCACTATCCATTATGAAAATTTCCAGTAACGAAAAACAAATTCTGTATTGTAACACCATTTTCATTTAAAAAACAGACACAAAGCAGTTCAACATTACTTCAGTTGTCATATATGTAACAATTTAGAAGTGTAAAGACTCGTTCAATTAAGAACAGTTCGTAGCATTACGTCCGGTAAATACGAAAGGTGGCCAAGAAGTTGATCAGTCCCTCTTCTCAACACATTCACAAAATGAACAAGTTTGGCATTTAAGTCACCATTCAGGTTTTGTTAAAACACTCACCCAATACTCTCTCAGAATGTGATAATGGAAATAATAAAAAGGAGTCATACAAAAAGAAGAAAAAAAGAAAGAAAGAAAGGAGGAAAGGAAGAAAGAAAGAAAGAAAGAAATAAAGAAAGAAAGAAAGAAAGAAAGAAAGAAAGGAAGGAAGAAAGAAAGAAAGAAAGAAAGAAAGAAAGAAAGAAAGAAAGAAAGAAAGAAAGAAAGAAAGAAAGAAAGAAAGAAAGAAAGAAAGAAAGAAAGAAAGAAAGAAAGAAAGAAAGAAAGAAAGAAAGAAAGAAAGAAAGAAAAAGCTTTTGACGCCGCTACACGTGCCTTGTGATAGGAACTGGATTAAATTGATTTCCAATACACAATTGAAAACCCCGTTTGGATCAAACGGTCCAATGACTAACCAAGAGGAAAATGGTGGGTTCAAGGTTTTGACTGCGGGGTGGTTGGAGGTAATTTGTGGTAACTAATAAACAAAGCGCAATGTGTATTCCCCATAGTCCTGTCATGAGACGAGGTAAAGTTCGATCCTCGAACAAGCAAAGAACGCAAATCTACGAACAGTCTTGCTAATTATTTTGTTGTATTGTAGTTTCCCATACTTCTAATCCGTGTCGACTTGAGCCAATTGGTTTGAAACTAGACCGTAAAACTCCATCTAACTAACAAACCCATACTTCTCATGGAGTTATGTCCCCATAACATGGGCTTTTGGGGAAGATATGGTGGAGACGTTGAACAAAAAAATCGACTGTCTACTAATGTAAGGATATGATGGAAAACGTGCTCAAATAATGCAATAAGAAGTTCAAAATATGCAAACTTTAACTGAAGACAAATCTTGAGACCTAAATATTGACAACATAATGAAATGAACCAGATTGCTGAGAATAAGTGTGCCATTTCGTATTAAATGTTATCTGAGGTGAGGCTCTTCTTACTTACCTTTAGATGATATTTATCGAGCCGTGTTACACATTAGCGCGGGAAAGCATCTCATTTGGGAGGGAGGGGGCTGAAAGTTTTTGCACGAAAAATTGTTATCCTACCCGAAAGACTACTTTCAATGTGTCTCAAGTCGCATATGTGACTCAAGCCATAGTATTATTTCTGTAAGGAAATTATAAAACCATAGAATCAGTGACCCGAGTCGTAACTCTTTACAATTGTAGCTCATATGAAACGTGTGTGAGTAGGTGCATGAAGAGGTGGTGTGGTACATCGCTATAAAAAGCTAACTTAACTGTTACTGTTTTTCAAAGATTGATTTGTTAAAGTGAAAAAAGTTACTTACAGCTTTGAAAACTTGCTGTCTTTGGCAAACAAACTTTCTGGAAACTCTTGAAGTTGGTTAAGAAACGAAACACTTTCGCCAAAGAAAACAAAAAACCAGGGTTTTCAAAAGAAGGTGCTTGTCTTCCATTTGATTCTTGATATGTTAATAAAACAGTTCAATGGCATTCCAACGAGCCTTTTAATTTAAAATCAGAAGCTTGGGGGAATTTTAATTTGTTGCAGTGGTAGTATACTCATATGAACTTTGATACACGGGAACGATAAAAAAAAACAACAACAAAAAAAAAAAAAAAAAAAAAAAACTGACGTATTGTTTCTCCTTCAAAGTTTGCTAGGACCGTTATCTCTGAGTAAAACAAATGATGACTACTGATTACGAATCCCTATGCTAAATAAGCCTATTTAGTTAATTAGTTTGACAATATGAGAATATTTGAGTGATTGTAATCTAGCCTACGATTTCGCATGTAAAATTAAAAATCTACAGGGATAAGCATGGAAATTAAATGTAATGTTTGTCATGTTCTTTCTGATTTTGAAACGTTTGGTAGAGGCAATCATGGCAAAATGCTTCAAACTACAGCCGCGATAGTGAAAAATCAAATTCCATTTAGTTGAGCTTGGAGAACAAGTAGTTTTACATGTATTATAAAATTTTATTAACGAAAATGTCTGAGAAATGATAAAAGGAAGTATTATAGAATTCGATGTGAATAATAGGAAAAGATGTGAACATTGTCGATAATGGTTTTTCTATGTACCAGACGATTTTACATCTTCAAGCGTATACAATTACTTAGCAGGGAACATTTTGATTCATTTTCATTTCAACAGATAATTTGTAGGCCTATGAGTGCAAAAAGGAAAAATACTCACATAAGTCTGAGCTTGGTGTTCTGAGAAAAGAGGTTTTCTGGAAATATTTCAAGTTGGTTTTGAGCTAAACTTCTGTAAATATTGTAACCAGCCACAATTCATTGAAATTTACTCGAATATAATTCAAATTTTTCTGTTTTTTATTTCACTACGTAATCATACTTTTTACAATAAGGATTTTAAGTTTACCTGAGGGTTTATCTAGCCTACTAAACGGTCTGGCGACTTGAAAATGACGACGTAAGTTACTGTTAGGCCAAATCTACTCACTGAGATGTTTCCAATTTCCCTAACCTACCTACTGAGACCCCTCCCACAATTGTCTCTCATTCTTCAGACACAATCCCAGTTGATTGCCCCATGAGAGTATGCTAGACCCAGTGTAGTCAAAATTTTCTCAGAACAGTACATGCTGTATAATATGAAATGAATTACTCTGTATTGTTTGTTATTTTCTGTCAATCTAAGGGCTGAGACAATTACGAATTTCTCTAGACTTCTACAAAATTTGTAGTTTAGGGTGAGAGTTGACTAAAGTTAGTATGAAAAGCATTTAATACCGAGGAAAAGAACCACAATGCCCATCGAAATTATTGCAAAAGTGAGAGCAGTTTCCGCTTTGCACTCAACTACAACACTCTGCCAGACCCCATTGTTTTTATAAAGGGAACGATTTGGTCCAGGAATGATCAAACTTTGAAGATATTTGTCTCTACAATTAGAAAAGATATTAACATAATTCCAACAAATTTCCCACTAGCAAAGAAAATCCTATTACTAGAAGTTGTCAACTAGAGACATGGTATTCAAGTCAAATAATTTAAGACTTCTTTCAGCTATGGATTGTCCGCTACTGCTTACAAGTAGCTTGACTCTCGCGCTATTTCACTTTTAAAAGATACGGGAGGTTTATAAGTTAAAAGTGCGTATTTTAGACACTGATTAGGAATCTCATCAATCCGATGATCCCATGAACATTCCTTACTCTTTCGCTGAAAAAGAACTGTGTTAAAATATATTTAGCTACAAAGCTCAGTAACTTCGAATTCCCCCTTTGAACAATTACAAAGAAACCCGGTTATTGCGTCCTTTTGAAATAAATGTTAACTTGACCTTAAAAATTTACTGTTTGGTCTTTTTAGAGTGTTAAGTAGAATTTTGGTAGTCATGTGGCCAAAAGTTAACCAAGTGGTCATATTTTGCTCTGCGATAACATGCCAATACAAGAATTTACAGAAAAGGGCGGTTTCGAGAGTAGGGTGAGAATGACATCACACCTTTTGTTGTCCATAATTGAAAACATAGTTGGTAAAACAATGAAAGCCTTAAAACTACATCAATCAATCATTTTCACTAAAAACAGGAAGAGCATCACCAGTTGTTTGTGATGGACATTTAAATAGTAACAAGTGTTGGATTTGGAAGTTTGAAAACAATGAAGAATCTATTGTCCTAATCTTTTTTTAGTTGCTTCCACGTAGACTCAAATAGTATTGGTTGCTGTCTATGGAAACCTCTCTACATGACTTTGATGCTAACACACTGAGATAGTTTATATTTGATACTCACATATTCTCCAACATTGGTGCATTGAAAAAGATGTTTTGAGGAAGATATTGCAACCGGTTTCTTCCCATACCTCTGTTAAAGAACAGTAAAGGAAAGATATGAAAGTATTTGTTGCCTTCAGAGCAAATAAACGACAGATGACATTAGGAGACAGACAAGTGGGGGCAGTACAGCACTTCCGATTGCCTCACTCGGTCAAAGGATTCATGGCAACCAATGACGAGTGATAATTACCCAGGTTCATTCACCCTTTCTGTTAGAGGAATGTAGTCACAGTATTTTCCGCCGTTTTGTCCAGGTAGCTGGTTCATCAAAATTTCCTTTTTTTTCATTATTATTGTCTTCCATCTGTATCCCATATTTATTCTGTGTAAATTTAATTTCTCTTGTGCCTAAATGGGAAAGAGTGTCCACTTTCAATAAGAAATAGTCAAGACTTTAAATTCGTCAAATTCGTCAAGTTCATTTTTATTTAATAGAAGCCAGCTTTGTTTATTGGGTTTGCACTCTTACAGATTTTACGTAAATTGTGCCTTTATCTTCCTCATCTACCACGTTGGTATTTTGACAATTACATGAAGTGAATTTGTACATCGTTTCCCTAATTTCACTAACAAAACCGCCGAAAGTTTCATTTTTTAAATGGAATTTCTACCTATCTCTTAACAGCTCCATTTTCATAGCTTGTTGTCTTTTTTGGCAAAATCATAGCCCAGGCTGAGATCCTCATACGCAATTCCGTGCAGAAATCGACCGACTCATCTCGCTTGAGACAAGGAGTCGGGGAATATATTCAAAAATACATCCCCACTGACAGGGATAGGCCCCTGGAAGCAGGTGAGACAAATAGTTGTGACGAACAGATAAACTACTACTGGCACGCGTCATAAATTTTAAACAGTTTAAGGTTAATTTTAAATTGGAACCTGCTCCGTTCCGTGAGCCAATATTAATAATTATGCTATTTTAGAATGAAAGATCTTCTGCTTGAAGGAAGATAAGCCGCTATGCAGTTCTTTTGAAATTCTTAAGCAAATAGTTTTATCACTCACAAATAGTTCCAGACCTAAAACCAGCTACACAGGTATGAGCTGGCGCTGATTGCACTACCACATCCTAAAAAAATCCAGCTTGATCAACACTCTGGTCAGCTTCTAAGATTCATTCCTCGCTTCAGTTTAATCTGCGCGTTTACAAATGTGAAAATCTGGGGCTGAAACTTCTTACATCGTGCACTCTCAAAGCCTGGGCAAAAAATTACCAAGCTGTTGGTTCCGTATACATCTCCTTACCGGAATTGGGTACAAAAACTTCCCAAAGCAATTGGTTAACCGTTTTAATCATTACTTAGGCGAAAGAAGTTACCCAACCATTTCATCCAACTACTTTTGCCCAACGATGACTAAAATTTGTACCCAACTCATTTGCCCAACAGGTGTATGTGGGTGCGTGTTTGGATTTCCATGTAATCAGAGATATTATTACATGATTCGTGGAAGAAGGAGATTTAACAAAGTACGCTAGAACTTACTCAGTGTACCCCCAGGAGTGGTCGGGGACACCGCCTTTTCCAAAGCCCTACCAACCCTCTGGCAAAGGGCCGTTCTGTGGAACCCAACTTTAACTGCTTCCCAAAGAAGCTATTAGGTCCCATGAAGGACAATACGTGACCAACCTCACGGCCGTCAGAGCATTTATATTACTGGTCTGTCATGTATCGCTCCATTCTAAACTGGATGAAAAGAATAGATACTACACACAATATTAGCTAAAAGGCTAAGAAGCAACAGTGGCAATGCACTTTGTTAATAACCAGTAAAGTGTGTAGTCTGAGTTAACAATCCCTATCGTGCACTTTCTATTTCTTGCTCCATTTTTTACTTAGTAGTGAAACTTTTTTCTTTACGACCATCGCTCTTGAAGTAATTTCGACCCAATTTTTACTGCTGTTCTACCGGTAGCTTCTTATTTACCAAACAAAATCTTTAAGAACCATGAGATCTTAATTGACATCTTTTATTAACCCTTTACCGTTTCGCTCCAATCGGGGCATATTTGCGCGCCTCGGGAGGGGGCGGAAAAGCGGACGTAGCACGCCCCGCATCAGCTTCCGTAAGCTATTGACCCCGTGACCTTAAACTATTGCCTCTCTCGTTGTTGTGGCCGATTTTCCGGGTAGCTACTCGCAGTTTCGAGCTCCGCGTGAAACAGTAAAGATGGGTGACAGCCGAGCTCTCCGCCTGGGTCCAAAAGGACCCAAAGAACGGTAAAGGTTTAAAATAAGCATGTGGAGTGTGTTCACAGCAAAGCTGATGCCGCTGTCTCCGCGTGTGTGCACAGCTCCGTGGTACAGATACTTTAGATTAACCAACCCCTTTTTCTGCTTCAACAAATCCGAAATAATGTACCAGTCCCCAGACTTAGCAGGCCCTATTTTTACCTTTAAGGTAACTTAAGCGATTCAGATCATGTTTGACCATCATTGCTTAAAAGTCTTTCTTTTATTCAACAGTTTATTTAATGTGTAAATGGTCGTTTGAACTACCTCGTAACAGTGTCGAATCTTGAAAATACGCTTTCAATATCGTCCAGAATGTATAGTACTATCGTTTAAAATATTTGTTCTAGAGTGTTTCTGCTGGTTTATTTTGATTGACAAATAATTTCAATTAAAAAAGTCGGGTGAAAATGAATAAAGTTAAAGACTGAAAGAGTATGTGACTACAACGAAGAACCTACGACTGACATTTCTGACAAAGTCGTTACATTCATGAGTAATTCCTCCGGCAAAGAGAGCAGAGTGATATTATACAAAAGCCTGCAACACAACGAAAATAATCCAAAATGTTGCATTGTGCAAATACAACTGGATGTGTACATATTTATATGGTCCAGTATACTAAAAGGAATACTACAAAATTAGACCTCGTTTCAAGTATACAAGGCAACGGAATAGTTCCTTCTGATATAAATGATAGTGATTAAATTATTTGATATTTACATTATAGGAGTGCTTTGATAATATTGTGTCCTAAAGTCGTGAGCTAGGTTATTGAAAGTAGGTTGCAGTGTATATTTACAGGGAATATAATTTTGGCGAGTTGGAGAGCAAGGAACTCGGCAAAGTTTCCAGACGGTTGTTTTCTAAACATCTGTAAGAAATGACAGACAAATTCAAGTCAAGTGCAAAATACCACAGATTTGAAATGACTTTCAATTGTTAACCGGTCACTGTAGGGGATTGATATTGCGCAAAACCAAGGTTCGCTTCAGACAGCAACTCCCTGTGTAAACTGAGCTTCAGTTAAACCCGAAAACCCGTATGTGCTATTTAAATATTACCAGTGGTGGCGCTACGGTGAGGCAGGAGGAGGAATCCCCCCCATTTTGTCGTTGCCCCCCCCCCATTTGTCTCTTAAAAGTTAGGTCAGTCAGGAGGTTGGTAACCGAAAAAAGAGTAGATAATATACCTCTCTAGGGTCTTAATTTTTTCACCCCTTGATCCCAACGCCAGGAACGAGCAATTCGGGCTCGGTTTCGCCCTGCGTCGAAAAACTTGTCCGCAACTTTATCCTTTGTCCTATCACCCCCATTTTAACATTCCGGCGCCACCACTGAATACAACAAGAGATTCCCACTTCTTGTTTTGCAACAGTTTTCAGAATTATACGGAGCAGATATTTCCGTGTTTCGTTAGTACCGACAGTAACAAATGCGTGCAGTGACATAAGAGCGTCATTTTTGCATATCATTTTAAAAGCAACAACCATTTGATTTACTTACAAAGCAAGTAAAGCTTCAGTGTCTTCAAACAATTTAGCTGGTAAGGAAGAAAGGTTATTTCGTCTGAAGGACCTGAAGACTTTCAAAGCAAAACATCTTGTATTTTACACAAGGAAATAACGATGTTATCAAGCTGAAGCGAGACTTTCTCATTTGTAAGGATTGTTGAAAGTCGTTGAATAGCAAGAGACTCGACTTTCGTATTTTATGCTACCAACTGATCATAGGTAAAAAGTTAAGACATTAAACCATTCAAAGTTAACCCCTTGACTTAAAGCTGATTTAAGTCATAATTACCCATGACCTTTAATTTTGATCTTTCATTACATCAGAGAGTGCTTTTCATAAAGTTTTAGTGACAACCATATACTAAGTAAATCAAAGCAAAGTTTTATCCGATTTTAGCAATCGGCTCAAAATGGAACACGTGTAAAAGAAGAAGGAAAACACGCACTGTCATTAGATCAAGGATTAGACCAATCAGACGTAGGAACTATGCAACTGTTTCACAGACTGTTTAAATCTGGACCGGTCGTGTCCTTTTTCAGATGCATCCAGCCCACGGGATTGTTTCCCTACTCCATTTCTAATTAGTAATTCTCTAAAGGATTTAAAAACTTCAACAAAAAAAACTTACACAAGTTCTAAGTCATGCAAGTTACGGAGCAGATCTTCAGGCACCGAATTCATACGATTATCCTCCACACGTCTGGTGGTAGATAAATTTCAAAAGAGATTCATTGTTACTCAGTAATCCAATTGACCTTTTTTCAACAACTGAACGAAAAAATAATCTTCTTTTCCTCAGAAAAGCTTGAAAGCATGATTTTTGTTGGAAGCCTACCCATTACATATATAGCCAATTTTATCCGTGTGGTCGGCTTATTATTTCCCAAGATCTAATAAAAACTAGAGCAGCAAAATTTGCATATTAAGATAATATTAAAGTTCACAGCATTCAAAGTTTAAAAGAAATGAGAATATTGATTAAACAGTTTCGCTTTTGTAAAAGAATTGTTATTATTAAGAACGAAAACAACATGTCAATATCTGTCCAGGCGCGTCTGCATTTATTGTCAAAAGTATCACACACTCTAAGAACAACTAGGTCAAAGTTACCCAATTTGGAAGAAACGTAGCACATGTTAACTTGTGCATACTTCGCTTAATTCTGGGTGCAAATTTTTGGTAAAAATAAAGAAAAGTCTTGATGTTTTACTCAACCATCAGCAATTGCTTAACAATTTAGCAGGTTCTTTCTTAGCCCAACTTATAAAGAACGTATGTATTGTAATATAAAAAATTACTTTCTTATAACTCACTTACATGTCTTGTAAAAGCGTAGTTTTAGCAACAAGAGTTGATGGTAGGCAACGAAGCATATTTCTATTGAAAGATCTATAATATTAAAAAACGAAACCTAAATTTTAAAAGAATAAGCCCCTTTCATTAACATTTTTCGACAAAAACGATTGTACCGCTAAGTTGAATTTATTTCTTGGAGAATAGAGCAACGAAGTACATCAACCATATTCTTGGCATGTTTAATATTAAAATTAATAATTTGCTTCATCTTTCCCTTTGCATAATAGAAGTTTAAATCCCACTTAAATAAGTAATAGGGATTTGAAAATAAACTGAATTTACTTTTAGTGCTCGATTAAGTTTCCCTTTTTTGGCATAAAAGCTGGCAATTCGCTTAATTTAGAAATATACAATTCTATCCAAGAGGGATACAATAATTCTATTCGTATGACGGTTATTGTTAATTGAACGCCATTGAGTGCTGGTCGCTTTTTTTTTGCGGGTCCTTCTGGCCCCAGGCGGAGAGCGCGACTGTCACCTATCTTTACTGTTTCACGCGAAGCTCGAAACTGCGAGTAGCTACCCGAAAATTCGGCCACAACAACGAGAGAGACAGTAGTTTAAGGTCACGAGGTCAATAGCCTACGGAAGCTGATGCGGGGCGTGCTTCGTCCGCTTTTCCGCCCACTCCCGAGGCCTGCAAATATGCCCCGATTCATGGAGCCGTAACGGGAAAGGGTTAAATGTCATTGAGAGCTCTATTTCCCAAGCTAAGCTGAAAGGCTGGACTGACATTAATATATGTTAAAACGCGGATGTTCATTTAACAAAAATCAGGTCTTCCGTACAATACTACATTTGTCATGGTGGCAAAAGAGCCTTCACTTCTTTCTTTAGTTTAGAATTTCTGGAAGAACTTTCTCTCAACTTCGTGCAATTATCAGGGACTTTGAAATCTTAACCACGTGGAAAGTTCAGGATATACTTTTACATTCCCCATCAAACAATGGAAGTCACGAAGAAATACCAGCAACATGATTGAATATTTTTCAATATGTAGCGTGTCAGCAGAATTGTACAATTAGCTTTAAGAAACAAAGTTTTTCTCCCTCTAGTAATGAAGTAAAGTGCTGAGTTCTTGTGTTTGTAAAGTTCATTTGTGATTTCATTTCAAAATTACTTTAGCGAACAGCTCCCGGGCTATTTAGAAAGTTTCATATCCAATACATTGTTACTACGAGTGGAAATTATTTTTCCAACGGATATAAATACAGTAAAATGAAACTGGTGCAAGTGTTATGATACAGTCATTAACAATTTTACTGTCGGACGACTAAGCCTTTTTGGTATTGATGGTACTGCCCGGAAGTGGTTAAAGTTTTTCATCTTGACGAGACATCCCCGTATTAAAATACAGGACTATGGCTGGGTTACTGGTTTGGTAAAGTGTGGTATTCCCGAAGAATCTGATTATGGTCCATTATTGATGGAGAATTTATATCCTAAAGGTTTGCATATCATTTAACGTTGAGGTGTAATAAATTTAACGTATCCTCAAACCAAACTGAGGTGAAGCCATTAATGGTCCGAGTAAAATTATGCCTAAGAGTGGACTTGAATACGTTTAAGTTTTCAAATTAGCATCTTAATGAAATACAAACTGTTACTTGTTTTGAACTTATTTTTGCTCCACGGTAAGTTACCACCTTCGCTTAGGTATAATACGTATGTCAACAAAAGTGGAGAGGGTGGGCCGTTCAAGATTCCTACATGTAATTAAATGGACACATATCATTAACCAAGAATTCCTTATGGAATTGAACCACTTTCGATTCAGTGAGAAAAGCCTAGCTATGCTGCTAAATAGCTTTACATGTAAAAACGCTTTCAAATGTAAATGGGATGTTTAACTTGTAACAAAATATTGCTGATTTTCTAAGTGCTGTCGCACAACCAGGTGAACACATCACCCTTTTTCTCTTGGGTTTACAATGAATGAATAGGCGTTCAAGAGAGAGTCAAATGCCCGTAACTAAAAAAAGTCACCGAAGGGGGTCACAACCTTTCGAGGGAGCGAACTTTTTTCAGGGAGGCAAATGCTTAGAGATGAACTGAGTCAATGGCAAACCTCAAGTCTCTAGGGGGGCAAAAAGGATCCCCTCGGCCACTGGTCTGCAGAATTTTGTTCGAAATTTTGATGTAAATTCATCGTGTTTCCTTGGTTGCCTTTGTCAACAATATGCCTAAGCTTTTTCAGCAATGTCTGGTAAATCGGGATTTATGAGGTCACGCAACAACTTTCTATTGGGTAAACGACGGTAAATTTGATTATCGATTAGACGACCTTTCTGTTGGCAGGTTGGTCTTGTTTTCTGTCTGTCTTTTTGTGTGGGATACCCAGCCAGAAAATCCAAGCTCAATCAATTTATCTTTCATGTTTTTGAATTAGTTATCCTGTACGCCGAGGAACAGTGTTCGTTGTCGTTTAGTGTTGCCTCAGGGAGCTGTTATTTGGCTGAAGATGCAACGCTTTTAAATGAAGTTTGAGCAGTTAAGGTCACACAGTAATCCTTCTCTTGTATCGTTTTGGGCATTTCTGTTTATCTCGATTAGGAAATACACACAAAAGGTATTTATCGTCTTAAACGATTACAGTAAGGGTTGAAGGTCTTTCCCTGACCTGCAACATCTCTGCCAGTCGTCAGGGAAATAAAAGTTACTTTCTATCATTCATCGCGCGGTGACGCATGTCGTGCATTGTTAAGGGAGGGGCTAAATGAATTCCTTTATTTCAATTAACCAGTCGCTTTGGGTTGATTGCATTTGTTCTTATTCTGTTGGCGACCTGATTATTGTAGTATTGTTCTACATGAGTCACTTGTCCAAGGATTAGTCGCCTTGCATGGCATGAATTCTAGGGATGATATTAAAGCGTTTAGGCGAGTAAATTTGACTTAAAAAAATACGTTTTGGACAAGCAGTTATACAGATGATCTTCATTTCATTTAGAGGATCTTAAAGTATTAGCACAGATTTTTATTTCCGTTGCATCCATAACTGAATCCGGGCTCCATGGTTCCTGGACGTCTTCTTTGCCAAATACCGATGCATTGTGTGCAACATTTATAAGTAGCGTGTAACACTAACAGAGTTTGAATAACTTACATCGCTTCAAGGCAAGGCACGAATTTGAGCAAATCGTCAGGTATTTCCTCCAGGCGATTTCTATCCAAATATCTGGAAGAAAGTGCTACCTAACAAAGGACTTTATGACAATTTTATGTTTTAGACTGAAATAAAAAGTCACTTTTGTATTATTAACATTAAATAAACGATAATAATTGCGACATAATAAACACAAAAGGACTATAACTTTTTGTGCCTTTTTTTCCTAGAGTATTCGAATTCGATTCATTCCAAGATATTCAGAGCGAGCTATGTTAGTTTAACAGTTATGTAGCAACAAAACACGAAACAATGTATTAAAAAGTACACACATTTTACTGCTTTAGGCCATTTCACTACCAGATGTTTGCAGGCTGGATCTCCATAAACGAAGGAATGAAAAATGAAGTGCAAACATGATGTATAGATTTGATTGATTTAAATAAACATCGCAACAGAGTGTAACGGATTTAAAAGGTGACCCTAGTAGATGGTGAATATCGAAGTTAATATCTATCCAATTCATTTTATTTTCACACTAACATAGACAAACGATATGATAAACTTGCAAAAGGAGTTCATTCAGCCATGCTCTACAATTTTCTATAGCAATTTTAAAAAAGGACCTTCGGTAAATTGTACTAGTTCGCTCCTGAAGAGGTTAAAACATTGTGTTTTAAAAACGCTAGCAGAGATTCAAATATGAATCACGTTTACAGCGAAAAGTAAGAAATAGACTGTCGTATACGGCCTGCTCTACGATTAGGGATATAGTGATAACTATGAGAAGAACTTCTGTGAAAACATATATATATTATTTCAAAAACCATTTGTAGTTACAGTATTTTCAAAATACGCAAATTTTGAAACAACTCCTTTGGTATCTCCTCCAGAAGATTATCTTGCAATTGCCTGTCATAGGAAATGAAAGATATATAATGCCAGTCCAAGTAAGAACAAACAAATGAACAGTAAGCTCTAAAACGGTAGAAAATGTCGCAATTGATCTGTGTTGTTGCTAAGAACATACAAAAAAATAAATGTGCTGTAAGTATCTTCCAAAATTTTTAATATGAAGTAGCCTAAGTATATTCTTTACTGTTTATTCAACATCTTTCTGTGCAAAATGTAGCAAAGACACCAGAAAAGCAGCGTAATATCTTCCGTAAAGGATATTGAAAAATATTGAATAATGAGGATAAAACCAAAACATAATTTTGATATCTTTTCAAAAATTATAATGTACTTACAATTCCTCTAAATTTGGATTGTTCCAAAACAACGAAGACGGTAGGTGAGGAATTTCATTTTGATTAAGCCATCTGAGAAAATTTGAAAAAAAAAAAAAAAAAAAAATTGGATAACCTAGACCACATCAGGTGCCCTGGAAAACCCATTAGACTGTATCCTTTTGAAGTGTTTCCAGACCAATGCCAGTTTTTAGCACAATTGTCAGGGGAGACCTTAACAATATTTTCTTAAAATAACTCGCAGAAAAAGGGGTTTACTATCCACTCTGGCATAATATTTCACTCTTTGGCAATTGTAAGTGAGCAACTGAACTTTCTAATATCAAGCCTTGGTGATTGCAGTTTTTTACAATAACCTTGAACCAAAGGATTAGTTTGAACCTTTAACTAACTGAAAGCATCAGATGATTCCTATCAGAAAGTATGAACCCTATGGGGCACGTTCCCCCTCACCTCCTACATGTTAAGGGAACTCCAAGGTATTTTGATCTGATGTGAAATGGTGATTTCCCACCTCAGGTCAAAGGCGGGTTACTCTCCTCCGAACTTGCTTTAATTAAAAGAAACTTCTCATATTCATAAAAGAAAGCAATCCTGAGCGGTATAGTCAATTTAAGCCACTGCCTGATTATTAAGAACAATAACGGATAAGAAACGGTTGAAGAAATTCTTGGCCATGCAAAGAATTTCATTATCCTATCAGCTTGGATAGAAGTAATTGGTTGTGCACTCAATTATACCATAAAATAATAACACCCAAATCTTCTAAAAACACTGTCTTCAACGTTTTAACCATAGTTAAAATTTCATGGTCCAAAATGAAGTTCATAGCAACAGGCTGTAAATTGGAAATTATTTGGCAAATCTGAGACCCCGAAAATATTCCCTTTTGTGCAGAAGTAAGAAATCGTCGTTATTGCTTATCTTCCAATACAAGGGTACTATCATCAGTAAAATTACTTTTAAAAGATGAGAGGAAGGGGCGGGGGTTAAAAGAGCTTACTATAATGTCACTAAAGATAAGGGAGATAAGATGTGGACCGAGAGCTTCACCCTGTGGTTCTCCACTGGCGCCTTCTTTGCGAGAAGAGAAGTTTCTATTTACAACTTTTTTCTCGCATCTACATATTCGTGACCATCACTCGAGACACATCTGTTGTAGAAACGGTACATCTGATATGCTTATTTTAAAGATAACGGGTGAACATAAACCTTAAAGTGACGTACAGTATTCGTAACTGAGACACATTTACAAACAGTTTTTCTGGCATCCTTTCCAGACGGTTGTCATCCAAATACCTGTTGGAAAGTCAATAGAAAGTCAATAGCTCGGTTTTAACTATTTAACGGAGTTTTTTTTCTAAGAAATCTAAATAAAATGGAAAAAAGAACAGAGAAAAGGCAAATACATCTGCCTTTCTACTGGTCGACCTGTCTATCTGTCTATCCGTTCGTCCATCCATCTAATCATTCGTCCATTCATCCATCTGTCCATCAGTCCATCTATACACAAGAAGCTGGATCGACCCATAGGGGGTAATTGGTATACCGGTATATAGGAGGAATATGTAAAGCCGAAATTTAAATGAAAGAATACAAAAGAATATTTTTTCCTTTACCTTTTGAAATATACATACACGTTATTTCAATGAGCGTTATTCATTTGGTTAAAGCTTAAGTTTCTTTACTTGGCATACATTAAGGTCATTACATGTACTGCGGGGTATATAGAAATTGACTATAGGGTTACGAATATCTTTTGAAAATATGTGCCAAACGTTAAGGGGAAACGATTTTATCGCGTTATAGGGTAGTTCGGACTGAGTGTTTGTATATACATGTGGGGAAAAAATGTATACATTCATTTCCAACTAAATTATAAGTACGTGAATACAAAATTTTTCGCGCTTAAATAACACAACCCTTCATCAGTTGTACAAAAACTGCTTTCTCATTCAAAGTGTGCCTTGTTGTACGGCAGTTTTAAAAGCCGGGAGTTAGAAACCATCATCTCACTGAAAAATCATAAATCGGATCGGATTTGGTGTTCATGGGTACCCAAGCAGTCGATACTTAAGCACATGTGCACAAGGTCTAATAAAATTTTCAATTAATTCAAAGGTATTGCGCAACAATTTTGTTTCAACTAATTCAGGGTTGTCCAACCTACGGCCCGCGGGCCACAGTCCGGCCCGTCAGAAATAATATATATTGCAAATTATTCAATAAGCAGATTAACTGATGACAACTTAAGGCTTCGCAATCCGCTATGGCATGCTTACTTTTGAATGAAATAATTCATTTCAAATGTCTGCTACGTGTAGCTACATTGGAGTGTTGTCCACAGGGGCGAGTTGAGAATGATTCAGGAGGAATATGAAAAAAAGCTTTGTCCGAATTATCTGCCCAACACCATCAATTTTTGCTAAAATTTATTTAATTTGTTCAATCAAAAACAAAAATGAATCAGTGTTCCCTACGCGCAATGACTGCATTTTGTTGCCTTGGGCTTCGTGAAAAATTGAACAAAAAACGAGTACAGAATGCGGCCTCTCGTCCATCAAAACCATTACATGTGGCCCACCGCTACGAAAGGTTGGCCAACCCTAAATTAAATAATAAGAAATAAGCTTCATTAGCTAAATGAATAACAATAAGAAATTGGGCGCTAGATCGGCTTTGGTTTGGCTAGACTTCTTGAGCCACCTCTGGGTGCCATTTGCGCTTTTCAGGTATTCCCACGCAGGACCCATATGGGCTACTCTTTACCATCTGGACTTCAGCTGTTAAAGTGGGGCCCAGCTAGGCTCCACTTGAGCTTCAGCTGGGAAAAGCAAGCCCAGTTGGGTCCGGCGTGGGAACACCTCTTAATAATTTTTCATGTGGTTTACATGAAATTACATTGATACAAACTTGCATATGTTTCACACTTCAGTTAAATTTAATTCTTCGCAACAACACGTATTTGTACGACAGGAAACCAACGAACTAAGACATGAAAGTTTTCTTTTTACAAAGTCGACCATTATTTCCGTCCTTAATTTCCGTGGAACTGGGAGCTTGCGAGCACATTAATTTAGAGGCTGGTATATGTTGATTTTGAGTACCAGCCTTAAAGCACACAAGATAATAGTTTTAGGTACTTCACCAGCCAAATGTAATTTTGATTTCACTTGGAAAGTTACAGCTTACATTTCCAGTAGATTAGGCATATTTTAAAACAACGCGTCCGGTATTTTTTCCAGGAGGTTACTGTCCAACCGACTGCCAAAAAAGACGAAGCAAAGCCGTAAACATTTTAAAACCTGTCCAATGTGAGATCTATGTCACTTTTACAAAGGAACGTAGCAAATATTGGAGCACCTATCGGAACGATTCGCAATTCACAACTCCCAATGTTTGAAGCATTAATGATCACACTCTAAAACACCAAAGTTTCAGAAACTTTCCCGATCACTGGAGATGAAACAAGGGAAGCTTGACGTATGTAACATCAAATCATCAAGTTTAACTGTTCAACTGCAATGTTGTTTTCTTATAAAATTCCATATTTTCTCCGTTATGAGCTCACTATATTTTATGTTTTTAAAAAAAGGAACCAAAATTTCAGAACCCTCCCGAAAGTCCTCGGAAAACCCCGATCCGCCGGCTTAAAGTAACACTATTCAGCAACAAAATCTTTAGTTGCCTAATAATCTCGGAAAAACGAGGGCAAATTATTAAATAATCTTCAAACTTCCTTTCAAGATCACAGCCTCAAAAATTCTCTATAACAAAAGCTCCACATTTTCAAATACTTGTGGGAAAAATCCAAATTTCGGCGCACTTTGCTCTACACAAAGTGTGTGTACTAACTGATGTACTAATATTCACTCTTAAAATAAATGACTACGTCACTGTTTGCTACTTCACAATGACAGCAAGTATAAAGGGTGTAAAGAAATCGTTTTACTTGGAAGGTAAATCAAGACAAAATTCATACTCACAACTCTCGCATCTTGTCTAGACCCACAAAATCATTCTCTTCCAAATGCCTGAGTTGGTTATTATTCAGGTTTCTTTAAGATTGAATCAATCATACATTAGTACACACGTCCAAAAATAAAACAGAAATATTGGGTAGATGCGCACTGTTTAACAAGGTATTTCTTGATTGGCTGTTGCCATTGTATTGTATCGATTGTATCCTTTGAAAGGGTTATGGATTAGGTTAGGGATTAGGGCTATCGTTAGCAAGTTATGAAATTTCTTGTTAAACAGTTCGCATTACCCCGAAATATTTAGCATATTCATGACTGACGTCAAAGACCAATCAGTCATCAACGTAAATATGTTTTTAATCCTCACCAAATACATTTTCTACCGAGACATCTATTACAATGTTTCGTTTCAGCTATCAAACGAGATCGTCAAATAATTGTTTGTCGTCTTTCACACCATTATATCAGAGCCAAAAGAGTGGAAATATATTATATGGACTACTGACTATAATTGTACTAACTGCAGACAAAAAGTATTCCCGCGTACGTTACTGCTTTTTTGTCAAGTAAATTATTTTTGAAACTTTAGTTGAATTCATTCAAACACTAGTTTGAAAATAATGGAAATTCTTAATGACTTAGCTTAAACTTTTCCTTCAATTCACTCACAGTGTGATCGTATTTTGCGGTATATTCTTTGGCACTTGTGTCAGGTCACGAGACGAGCAGTCAACATTCCCGAAAAATTTTGAACAGTGACAAATTTCGCAGGTATCCTGACCTAAAAATACAAAATATCCAATTTATCTTGATAAATAAGATTAGAGTTAAAAAGGCCCACTGAGTCGACACTAATAACTTAATAAGAGTTTTAAAGGGTTACTACCACATGGTAATGCTTATAGAAAGCATAATGAGTCACGTTTTGTATCGAATAGTTCCAGAAAATGTTAACATATTGAATTTTGTGGTGTTCTCAGCTTGTGACGTTTTGTGCATAATTTGATAACGTGTTTGGTCACTAATTTTTAAAAACCTAATTGAATGATAAAGTATTCACTCATAAACCAGTTATTTGTATAAAGGATATGGGGATTGTCTTAGTTTGACCATTTGTCCCTGGTATGTGAAGAAATCCTAAATGGCTTGGAAACGTTCGTTGAATTTCATGAACCAACTCAAAGAGTCGCTTTTAAGATATCTTGTTTTATCAATTTGAAAGCATGTTACAAAGATTACTGACTAAATTTTATCGCGGAGAGAAGAATAAAAGCGAGTGTATACGTCAGAGGGTGTTACAAACGTGTCAGTGACATACCGTTATTTTAAAACCGTGATAGCTACGCAATAAGTATACTTAAATGCATTATCAAATTCTGGTGACGGAGGTTGTTATTACGTACATCATATTACGGAAACAGTATAAAACTTTTTCCAGTTCGAATCAAATCAGATCGGATTTCCGGTATCTCATGGAAACATTTTCGATAAAGAGGGAAACGAGTCAGACTTCTGGATACAAAACGAATGACTCCAGTTCCGGCTCAAGTCTGACTCTTTCCAAGGGCGATTATTTGGTCAGGATAAGATGACTATAAATTCCAGGTGAACAAGGCAATATTCATGTTATAGATCAACCGTCACCTTTTCAATTGAGAGAACCTGTTTTTGGCTAAATTCGGATTTTCAATAAAGTAGTTTGAAGAACACAAAGTGAGTAATACCCTTGATCTTTCTCCTGTAAGAGTTAGAAAACAAGACCACGAAATATAGTAAAATCCCAATAATTGTTAGCATAAGTGTGAAAGAGAATTTTGTTTAGCAACGGAAAATATTTGCTCAAAAAGTGTAATTCACCCTGAAGGCTATTTTACCGAAGCGCGTTACTATTAGTGGTTTGGGAGCGCACCGAAGACGTCGAAAAACACAACCCCAGATAATGGGAATGGCACCTCTCAGACGTGTAGGTAAAATCTGAGCAGTAGCTATTTTGACTCATTGCAATAATTTTTTTACTGAAAAATACTGCAAAATAATTACAAGGGCCCAATTGATAAATGGCGCTATATTTTGCTTCTTTCATGTTCATATTCAGAAAATGTTTCGATTTCCATGTTATCGAGTTACTTTGTTAGTTTCATAGAGGTTTACGGCCCAGTTTCCAGCCTACTGGTTCAAATCGAGCCGACCACGACCCCTTTTCCAGTTGTTGCTCACTGGCTTGTTTTCCCTACTCCATGGTTTTGATGAATACTAATACCCTATATTGACACCGAACGAAATATGATGTGCAAGCCAGCAATGGCCTCAGTAGGCTAATCTGTTAGCGCAACAAACAGTTGGCGCAAAGCGCACAGAAAACTTGGCAGGACAATAGAAGTGGGACTGAGGACTTTTTTTCCAACAGCTGCCCGAATTGGTAACAGATCTTTGTAGTTAGTTTAATTTTTCCATGAAAATATAACTTTGACTATGAAACATTTCTTTCTGTTTTTTCCCGACAAGTTCGAGAAATCCAGATAATCGGCCATTTCGGGCATTGTGCAGTGGCGGAGCTGCCATATGGTCAGGGGCCCCTTTTTAGGTTTTTAAAATACTTTACTCTTGCACCATTATTGGCAAAAGATATAATTTAATAGCGTTGTTTTAAGGCCCAGATAACAAAATGCTCAAACAGCCACCAGTAACTGTACTATCTGCACTTTATTCTGATGAAAAGTGTCATCATCTGTTATATAGGGTCTAGGTTTTGCCGAAACGTATCTTCATGCTTTATACGCACTAATGAATGTTGTCGCTGTGCTAAGTTAATAAGCCAATTCAGAGTTGTAACTGCGTATGTCAGGTCATAGGTCATAAGGGTATAGCAAAGTAAACAAGTTGTTCGCGGACATTGACACAGTGAAGAAGCAAATTGGCTTCACTTCAGCAAAAAAATATTGCCGAGGAGATAAAAATATGGGTTTACTGGGATTGAAAATTAATTTTCCCCTAATAACCTATTACAGCAAACCTTGATTTAAATTTTCGCTACGATCGCTTTGTAAGTACGAAACTCTGAGCGCATGCCAGCTGGAACCTTAAAGCGAGGCCTTATACTGGCTAGCCGTACGCGAGGGAAATCGGTTACGGAAATTGACTAAGCAGTACGAGCCTTTCAGCCCCCCCCCCTAAGGCTTATATAACTTACAAATGTTACACCTTAAAACAACTTTCATCAACCAATTATTTGTTAGTTTTCTTTGTGGCAAGAAACAACCTGTTTTTATAAGTTACCGAATCGAAAAAATGCCAAGACACAAGCGGTGTGATCATCATACCAGGGAGTCTAATCACACCTCTCTGACCACACTCGATGGGGACTTCAATGCGAGTATATGTATTGACCGTTATGACTGGCTGGTCATGCACACGTAGTTCCGCACTGCGGTACATGTTTCAGTAAGTCGGTCACTGAAGTCGGCCATTGTATGCCAAAATATTTAGGATTTCTCTGTTTATCACTTTGTCTAAGTGACATACTGACCCCCATGATAAAACAAAAAGTTTGAATAGCCTATTGTAAAGTTGTGAGTTGTGAAAAAAGCTATAAGCGATCACCGTACCTCGTGTCTGCAGTGCACGGCGGCTAGTACCTGCGAAAAGGCCTGGCACACCTTCACTATTATTCCTGCGAAATTTTCGGCGTTTACCATTATTGCAAATTAATATTGCGAGATGGATTGTATTTCTGCCGAAGTAAATCCGTATTACTTCAGCAATTATTTTTACCATGACCAATTTCTTATTCGTGGGGCTGCCCGCAGACTGTAGAGTATTATATGGTGTATACCGTAGTAACGCGTAACTGGCAGTGTCACTGTGCAGTGCAGCTGCAGCATTTGCGTTCGGAAAACCTTTATGACCGTTGACCTGTCAGACTTCGATATAACTCTGAACTGGCTTATTGCTTCCACACCAAGCGTGATTATAAGCTTACAAAATACAAAGGCTGACATTAAATTCACCCAGGCCAATAAAAGATGTTGCAAAGGGCGCAACAATAATTGTAGCGCGAATAGCCCTCTTGTTGTCGGTAATAATTGTCAACATAGACAATAAAAAGAGTTTATAAAGATACCAAAATAGCTTGCACAACATTTTTCAAAATCATTTGAAGAGAAAATTCAGGTTAAAATAAAATGAAACTGTTTTTATAGTGATAATGGTTTAAGAGTTTTAATAAGCAGTTTTAATCTTGCGTTTCTTCAAGTGACCATTCTCATGTTAAATGGATATTTCTGACATTGCACGAAAATCCCGGCAGTGAATATTGTGATTGTACTGGCCAAATTTTGATTCCATCTGCATATTAGCTTCGATGAAAATTTACCTAAAGAAATTGTAATGATGGTTGCGATCACCCGAACCGGACGTTGTAATGCTTTACCTAAATTTGTCGGAAATTGGATGCCTGCTTATCCATATATAGACTATATTGAGGGATGCGTAACTCTTATGACTCAGAAACTGGTTCTATCACAGTGGCGGAGCTGCCATATGGTCAGGGGGGCGGTCGCCCCCCCCCCCGACGGACCAAAATCGTCTGTCGGCGCCCTTTTTAGGTTTTTAACATACTTTCCTCTTGCACCATTATTGGCAAAAGACATAATTTAATAGCGTTGTTTTAAGACCCAGATAACAAAATGCTGAAACAGCCACAAATAACTGTACTGTATGCACTTTATTCTGATTAAAAGGGTTATCTTGTGTAATATAGGGATAGGTTTTGCCGAAACGTATCCTCATGCTTTATACGCACTAACTTATGAATGTTGTCGCTGTGCTAAGTTAATTGCTTCCACACCAAGCGCGATTTTAAGCTTACAACATACACAAACTGACATGAAATTCACCGTCCCGACCAATAAAAGATGTTGAAAAGGGCGCAACAATATTTGTATCGCAAATAGCCCTCTTATTGTCGGGGATAATTGTCAACATAGACAATAAAGAGAGTTTACAAAGATGCCAAAATAGCTTCCACAACATTTTCAATATCATTTGAAGAGAATATTCAGGTTAAAACAAAATAAAACTGTTATCATAGTGGTAATGGTTTAAGAGTTTTAATGAACAGTTTCCATTTTTCTTTTCTTCAAGTGACCATCCTCATGATAAATGGCTATTTCTGACACTGCACAATAATCCCATGAAAATGCTTATTTCTGTACTGCATCTAATAAGCCTAGGTTTAGGCTATTTTTATTAATTATGAATACGGTATCTAGAGAGCCAAGCAGACCTTTTGCAATTAATGTTTCTTCGTTTATTATGTTGATTTCCAAATGCCAAAAAATGTACACCTAATGGTGATTAATTTCCATAACTTTTTTCCCCTGTAAGATTGCTTTCTATTTAGCTCTAGCAGGTTTATTTATTATCTTCACAAAGTAGCCCCGGCATTATTACATTAAAATCTCAAATCGAGACCTGACAATAACACATAGTATAATGACCGTCTTCATTCTAGAATGTGAAAGAGAAGGATAGAAACATGGGCATCCGCAGGTAGGGGCAAGGGGGAAACTTGCCCTCCCCTGGGGAAATAAAAAACATGCTGTCACGTTGCTTCTTGGGAATGCACCATAGACACCAAAGTAGATCAAAGGCGGTGTGGGGTGTAACTGGTATCCGAGTTTGTTACATGATCTGTGCCCTGAAATGATCTATGCTTTCATTTTGTTCACACTGCGTGAAAAGCAATTGACACATGCTTGACTGCACTGTTAGTTAACCCCAAATGTTACGTAACTTTTTTGTGTATTTTAATATATTTGTTACTGTCAATCAGTTAACGAGATGTGAAATCTGACTATAGCAAGTGTATATGTAGTGTGCTTCATTTCCTCCCTGAGGTGATGAGATGTAATCAGGCAGAGAAGGACGATGTAACAAAAAGTAAGAAGGAACGTTTCATCATGAAACCTGAAAAACGAAGAAAACATAAAGAAAAGACGAAGAAAAATTAACATCAACATTTCTTAACAGTTCACTCAGTACTTTCCCTATTGATATGCGGTAAAAAGACTTTAGAAATGCCATCTCCAGCAATCTGAGGGGCATTTCGGGCAAAAATTTTCTTGCGCTCCGCGCCAACTCATGGTGGCGCGGAGCTTTCCCCCGAGAGGAATTCTGCCCCCCCCCCCGAATTTTCTTCTGCGGAGGTCCATGGATAGAAAATTTTAACATTTTTTAAAAGAAAAACTTGCTGAGGAGAAATGGCAAAGTAGTCTTCTGCCAGGTGCGGGAAATCAAATGGAAAATCTAAAAAGCCGTGGCTTTGATCGTGCTGAGGCTCAGGGTATTAACTCCTTCGAAGCGCCTCTGCAGACCATTTTCGCCCCCTCTGACCGAAATCCCTAGCTCCGCCACTGTTTTATCATATCACGTTGGCGTCTAAGACGCCATTCTCACTGACGCACAACGATTGCTATTCAAAATTCTCACCTGACCATGTTGGTTTCATGCATGTTGGTTTTCATGTTGTCATGAAACAAATCGTTTCCACGAACCTTATCATTCGGAATTTACCGTGATTATGTAATTCTTCACAATGAAGTATGTAATATTAATAGTTGAGATTATATACTTGGAATCGCTTCGTGTTTATTAAAATAGGTCGATTACTATGTCCGAGATTACGTCTTCGTTATCTCGGGCGAATAAAACCCGCAGACCGTTAGGGAAGGTAGCAACCATTCTAATGCTATTGTTTTAAACACGGGTACTCCTCAGGGCTGCGTTTTATCACCTCTATTGTATTCTCTGTTCACTTGTGATTGTAAAGCAGTCAAACAAAACACACACATCATCAAATTCACAGACAACACTACTATTACTGGTTTGATTATTAAGAATGATGAAAAAGACTATCGAAATGAGGTCGATCTTGTCGTAAAATGATGCTCTGAAAATAACCTCATTTTGAATGTAAACAAAACAAAGGAATTAATTGTTGATTTTAGGCGTAACAAAAATATTAAGGACCCTCTCATTATTAATCGATTAGTAGTAGAACAAGTTCAGTCTTTTAAGTTGCTAGGCACAGCTGTAACGTACAATTAATCATGGAACGCAAATATTACGGAAATTCTGAGAAGGGGGCCGCCAGAGACTATTCTTTTTACCAGCTCTTAAATCTTATGGTGTACATAAACGTAGTTTACTAAATTTTTATCGTTGTATAATTGAAAGTGTTTTAACAACGAACATTTTAGTATGGTTTGGCAGTATGTGTAAAACTGATATTAAGAAAGTACAATCTGTAAAAAGAACTGCTGAGGGCATCATTGGTATGGGTCTGCCATCCCGTCATTCTCTTTACCATGAACGGACTCTGAAACGCATTTCAAACATTGTGAAAGATTCCTCTCATCCAGCTATTGATTATTTTGAGTAACTGCCTTCTGGGAAAAGATTTCGATGTTTTATAGACTCCAAGAGGTTGACCGACAGTTTTTATCCTTCTGCTATTAAGATATTTAATACTCATCATAGTTTCATCATCGTTTCAGGTCGTAGTTATTGTTTTATTGTTTGTATCTGTTTTATGAGCTCTTGTTTTCAACTCATTTCCATTGTATTTTTACGATTGGCTGAATAAATATCTATCGATCTATCTGTCTGTCTGTCTGTCTGTCTGTCTATCTATCTCTATGGTCTATTGAAGATTTATAGCTGATTAGCACTGTTTATTAAGGTAATCCTTGACTGGCTGTTGTTTTTGTACTATATCGATCGTATTCTTTGTTAGAGCTGGGCATTTGAAATGACCGATTAGCGCACTGATTAGCCAGTTAAGAAATTGCTTAATACACCAAAAAAAAAAAAAAAAAGAAAAAAAAAATACGCCGGTTCGGGTCACCGTGCATAATAATTGGGAAAAAGAGGCTCTTTATGGACTTCAGATCTCAGAATGTTTACCTGGTCATTTTAGAAGATTCATAGAGCCCATTGAGATAACGAAAGGTAGACTCCAAGCGCGTTACAAGGGGACAGGGGCTCTGAAAATTCGGGAAACTCATTAATTTTGATGGATTCCTGATGACAACTTCTAACGCTTTAAGAACTACTGTTAGGGGAGTAAAGCTAAATAGGAATCCGGTCTGCGTTCGAAAAGCTTTCTTTTCACCAATGACGTCACTGAAGCATTAGAAGTGGTTTTCAAGTTGTTCTTCATGCCAGTAAGTTTTACGTAAACTTGATTACCAATTACACCTAACCATACACATAGTTATGCTACTTATTAATCCGCATAGTTTAAACTTGACCAAAGCCACCGTCGCATTACAATGAATCCCAATACAATTGTGCCATGTGAGTTTTTTTTTTTATCAAAGTCTTCTTCAGTCGGAAAGATTTTTCCGAAATTTGACAACTTGTGTAAATTATGCAATTTTATAGCAGAACTACGAAATAAAAATTATAAAAAAAATTAAATAAAAAATGCAAAGCATATTATATTACACAAATTATATGGAATTTCCCCAAGGATGAATGAATTCCTCGAGTTGGGTAATTTCTTCTCAACTATTGCAATATTAAAGCGGTTCTCATGACTATTTTTACCCAACAGGAAAAAACAAACCACTTCGATTGCTCTCTGAAGTTTAAAGGCATTGTCTGGTGGCATTTGTTAGGGGTCTTGTATGAAAGATAAGAAAATTCATTCCATGTCATCCAAACCCCATGCCAAAACTCTATTCCTAACTCAAGATATCCCTTCCTAAAGATTGGTTACTTTTAATAAGAAATATTCCAGGTTTCCTCAAGGTCACAGAATGTGATACCAAGTGGGCAAATTGCCTCAGTTTCCTTTTGTTATATTTTATAATTGAATACCTTGTTTGTCCTTGAAATTTGATACCGTAACAATGTTTGTTCCATACTTATGGCACAGCAAGTGAAGTTATAAAATATTCAATATAGTGATACTGTATCAACATTAGAAAGAAATACAAATCATTCTTCAAATCAATTTGCCCAAATGACATCACAGATTTCCCATTATTCACTGTAGAAGCTGAAAAGGTATTATTTGTTCAAAAATTCATATCTTACAAATGCAAGATGCTATTGAGATGGGGATTTCACCGCCTAACACAGAATTTTTTTTGCTTCTTCGATGCAGCGTTTTCGATAAAATATTGCTTACATGATATAATCAATCATTTATTGAATCGGTTTGCAAGGCAAGTTAAGATAAGGGTATTTCTCTGACGTCATCCAGAACCATGTATAGTTTTTCGACTTTTCATGCAACGCGAGGTACTTTTCGAGATGAAAAAGAAAACTTTACTCTACGGAGCATTAGAAAAAAAACAAGGCTTTTACTTTCCCGTCATGTTAACCGAATGTTTCAGGGGCTGAGATTGCCCTGCTCTGAGGGCAATAAATTTTTTAAAACCCCAATGTTTAATATGGGCTCACAAAGGCGGTTACCCTTACAAATCGGGTGTGTCTTTTCATCCACTCAAATGGACTAAAGCGTGCAACCGACCTTACAGTGGCCTAAGTTGGAAATCTTAACTTGTGCCTTTCAATCAAGCTACATAAGTTACATACATAAGATAAAAGCAGTGCAGGTATATAGCGCCACCACGTGATCGACTCTGGTAACAGACGCCCTAAGTATAGGTTGCATATGATAACTTCCACCTTGAAAGCTTGACAAGGTCCTTGCTTGTCGAGTGGCAAAGCGTTGTATTCCAGCTGATATGAACCAATTTGATTCACATGTACATGGGTTCAAATCTCTCTCGTTTTTCATGGGTCTTTTTGCCGAGTATAACTCTGGCTTCCCTCCCCTAAGCATTATGATAGGAACTCAATTCCTTTGGTTGCTTAGCCGACGAAGTCGTTTGCACGATACGATATAAATGCAGCAGTGATCTTGCGTACATCATACTGTTTGTTATTTTCTTTAGCCTAGGCCTAGGCCACGGCATGTACTGTTCGTAACTCTCAATCACTGTAAGCCCGCGCACTCGCGACTTACGTTCTGATAAAGTAGTAACTTAATAGGCCTAGCCTATATTTCATTAACGTTAGGTTTAACTGTTACTTGTTTTTTTCTTTTAGGCCTAGGCTAAACACCTAACGTACGTCCGAAATAGAATTTGGTCAAAATTTGATAAGAGGGCTACTTACTCGTACATTCAAGCATTCTCTGTCAAAAGGAGTTGTAATCCAAAGTGAAAACTTTTGGCGCGGTAACTGGATTTGTTTACGTTACGTACGTCTGCCGTCTGCAACGTACTTGTATGTTAAGCCTACATGCAATGCATGGTTCACAACGTGATTATCAATTCGCAGCGACGTAGTTCAATGTGAACGTACGAACTTCGTACGTAGGCCTATGTACCGCATAGCCTACTATCAGCACTCTCAGGACTACTATTGCACTATGGGGACTACTATTGCACTTTGACAGGATCGAATCGTGCGGATGGTGGGGAGCCAATGACAGGCATGTGACCATCAATCCTCCAATCAGATGAAGACAAATTTAGAAGGTGTTATATAATAATGTTTATTACCCTTTATTAAACTTGCCATTGACCTGATTTAATATAGGATAAGACACGTTCTTGCAAGTAGTCAATAAACAAACAATAGATACTGGTTCTGAGTAATGTATCACTCGGCCACACAAATTAGATACACTTAGGCTGGTAAGAATCATACATCTCAAAGATCAACTAGACTAGAATACAATTGAGATCAACTGCGTCAAGTTGTAAGAAGGAAGGTCAGTTGGAAACAATAGGAGTATTCATGGACAAGTGGAAAACAGTTGAGGCAAATCGGAATTATTCCATTGCCCATATTGGAAAGTTCAGAATTGGTACCAATTGGAATTTTTTCCACAGCTGGAACCCTCCCCTAGATTTTTGGATAAAACTATATCCTGATGTGTGTTTCGTGGTAAGGTAATCCAAATTCATTTACAAAAGAAAGTAATTTCAATTTCTACCCTAACATAACTTATTGAATAGACTTACAAATGACTTGAAACGTTGTTGACATTCCCAGATACAGCTGTTATATTATTTCTGTACAAATGGGTGTAAAAAGCCATAAATGCAAATTTCGTTGTGGCTGTACTTTCAAAACGTCAAGTAGTTTTATCCACTGTAAGACAATCATTTATGGAGGTCAATACTTTATTCTAATGTAGCCTACATTTCCGAAAGGTGTGTCAGCTATGGTAATCGCTTTCTGTGGTGGTTTCACCACACAAGAAACGAACACCTTGTTTAGTTTCACCAAACAAAAGAAGTAATTAACTTCAGTTTATCCATGATTGTAAGTTTCAAGTGGAATACCAAAAGTCATGAAGGGACTGGCATTCAAGAGCGTCGCCGCAGGGGGTTGTAAGGGTGCTACTGTCCGGAAAAATTTGAAAATTATGTTTTTGTCGGGCAAATTTACGACCTGTCGGGAAAAATCCACTCTCTTTCGGAAATTTACTTCACCAGAATAAAAAGAACAAGCAAAACTACTCATATAAATGTAAAAAATATACCTGGCGAATTTCAATTTGGTATCATATTGCCTTGGAAATAAAAACGTATTCGTGAAGAGTGATGCTTTTGATGATTTCAATAGCGTTTGGAAACTTTTCTGTTTTCGGAGAATATATTCTTCTGGGTGAACGGGACGTGTTTCGTTGAGTGAATAAAAGCACTCCAGAGGGGCCGGGATGTTGGCGAGTTATGATCTCGGAAGTGTATAATTTGGGTAGTGTAAATTAATGAACGAAAAGCGTGGTGGTTGGCGGGGGACCGCACGGGCGCGGTCGGGTTTGACGACCTATGTTATGACCTAGGGAGGATACAATTTGTAATGAATATGAATACATCAGGTGATGCGCAAATGCATCAGAGAAGTAGAAGGTGGCCTGAGAGCATTGCAGGTGGACTAAATGAAAGAGGATGTGCAATTCATTATGAAGTTTGTATCATCCCAACCAATCTGATATGTATCACCATTTTCAATGGCAGCATTTATTCCATAAACAGCGAAATTGCAATCATGGTTTCCATATTTTAAAGCTGTGTACATGCAGCTCAAGAACTCAGGAAGTGATGTTGCGACCGAATGAACTCGAAAGTGCATTTGGCAGCAATTACATACCGAATATAATCACACAAATAACTTGGATATCCATGCTACAATGTCAATTTCATTGTCTAATGTTATTTTTCTGGTATCAACCAATACATTTAAGTTGGTTTTGGATGTGTTACGGAATGACCTGATGTTAAATCCAAGGTGACCCCCTCCCCAAATGGCAAATGTATAAACATAGTATTTTGTAAGACGGCAAAATGAAATTAAATGATACTAAGGGCAACTCGAGTGAAGTGTAATACGCTTCTTTCCACTTCCTGGGTTCGTGTCCCTCTCCCCTTCCTCCTCCCCCCAAAAGGCGTTCAACCCACTTCCTTTTCCACAAAGAAGTCAACACTTTTTCCATTCTAGGCCCTTGAAAAAATGTTGGAAACGGAAGGTAGCAACTTTGAAATCTACCATTTCATACCTATGAACTAGTGGGACATGATGTTACCATTTGGTTCAGTCAGATGAAAGAAATTAATAACTTGTATCAATTAAAAGATGAATAAAAATATGGTTATTATTGCACTGAATGGAACCGATTGTAAATTTTCATTGCAAATGGTCAGACTACTGATTTCTAACTTCCATAAAAATCTGTACCTACATTTTAATCAATCGATATAAATAGGATGGAAAAAGTCGGTAATTAGCTCAATCTATTGATCCAATATTGTCGTTACATTTCACAAAGAAAACTTGGAAAATGGAAAAAAGTTAGTATCAAAATGAATATTCAACAGGCTCAGCGTACGGTGACTTCTACCCACAAACATATTTATTCACGTGCACCCCTCTTTCCCACTGACATTCTTGTTAATTTGCAACCATGAAAATTTGATTAAATTGACACATCGACCGTGCTACATAAATACTCTACAACCATTTTCACTCTTCATGTTGTGCATTATGTTGTAGACTACTACTTTGATCACACTTGGGCTAGGTAAGGAGATTAGCACCTTCTTTCGAACTGTGAGGGAACCAATTTAGCACTTCCGCGAAATCACCAGTCCAAACATTTGCGTTGATACTTTAAGATTGTAAATAGGGCTGGTTGCTTATATCATGCTCATTCATATCGTAACTGTACAATTTTTTTTTCATTCATCTCACCAAACCGAGTGGTCATACTCACCAAACCATGGTTTTGATATGGTAAATAGACACTGGCGGCGATCGGGCAGGGGAAGAGGTGCATGTTCCTCAACATTTCTGAGGGTTGGGATATCATATTTGAGACATATGGAGAAAAGATATGTGCGCCCATTTACCTTCTTGTTATAACCAGAATGCTAGTCACTATTTGCGATAAATCTGCTATTTAGTCTTTATTTCTGGAGCATTTAGGTCTAAATTTCTTAAGTTAGGAAAGCCTTCGCTCACTTCGCGGGCTTCTCTTTACAGTTAGATTTGATTCAAACTGTCTTACGCGAGATTCAGGTATGTTGATTATATAAAAGTACTGTTTTCGCAAAAAGTCTGTAAGCAGTCGGTGCGGGCGTTATTCCACCGAAACACCATATTAGATGAATGGAAGTTCCCTTTTTGCTGCGTTGGAATATTCTTAACTCAGACACAGAATCATATTGTGTAGAAAATATTAACTGTTTCAATGATACGTTTGGGCTAATGGAACGGGTTTATCCCCTTGAAGATCAGTTGGGCAAATTGATCTTCAAGGGGATAAAAAAGAGAAATGTTTTCATTATTTCTTGAGCAAACCCCCGAATTTTTGACGCGCTTCGTGCGTCAAAACTGTGTTATTCCAGACTTTGTGTTAGAAAATTGTCACTTCTACCACATTTTCTGCATGCTGAAGGTATGTTTAGCATCCAATGTTAAAACATATTGTTCTATTGCAAAAGGAGGTGAAAAGTCTCATAGGAAGTGACAAGTGTTGGCGCGTTTGCAGGGCTTGCGCACTTCATGAGGCGCGTCAACACCGCTAGGTTATCTTTGGTAGGCTGAAGATTTCACGTGATTCTCGCAAACACATGTAGTGTCACGCCTGGCTATAAACAAAACCGGCGACCCTTTCCCAATTCAGATCCTGGTTACCGCCTGTCGTTTGTGAAAATGGCTCCTCCCAAAATCCACTAGATATCGCCGCCCTTGTCGATGGAAGATTCTCCTGAAGGGTAATTGCAGGGATGCAGTTTGTTTGAAGGTAGCAAAACCTTCCAGCACATGATATCACGATTAAAAAAGGATTATCAACGTAATCAAGCTACAAACAAGAGGTAGCTAATTTCTGTATTATTTCTGCTACGGCAGAACAGCAGCAGTGGGCTTCTTTATGGGTAGGGGATGGGAGTGGAGCGAAGAGGTGAAGGGGGTCCATATATTTTTGGAAATAATGAAGTTGTAGGAGGGCATGACTGTCAGTTATGTTAGAAGGTTGTATTATTGTACTTTTTCCCTCCAAACTTCACTTCCCTTGCTATTGGCACTGATTGCTGATTGGTACAGCCTGGTGAAGGTTATTCGGTGGCAATCTAGGATTTAACATAACGGGGTTCCCCAATCTATTTCAGTTTAGTTCAGTTTACCTGCTGTTAGCCTGAATTAAGGACTTAACACCAAAACCATAACATAAGACCGTCGCAATACCATTATAGTCAAAATGGAAAGCTAGCTGTGCGAGAAAGCATATTGTATGCAATTGCATCCAAAATGGTCGCCGTTTTGGATTTATTGTCACGTGATTGCCAAAGCGTCGAGAATTAGCTAGAATGAATTGAATGATGCAAATAACATACCAACAGACATTCGCAGTAGCACCGTATTATACCCAAAATATGGTTGAATATACGAGAGACTATTGTGTATGTAGACTACCTGAAGCCAAGATGACCTCCATCTTAAATTTAATATCACGTGACTCCCCAAAACGTCCATAATTATCTTGAATGGATTATTTGGCTCCCAATACGCACCATGAGTCACTTGCAGTACTATTTCAGACTGCATTTAGTTCTAAGAGAAATTACTTGGCCTACGGTAGCCGCCATCTTGGATTTATTCTAACATTCCCCAAAACATCCGCCATTGGCTTGAAGGGATTGCTTGACCCCCAAAATTAGAATCCAAAATTACCATTAATGGTTGAATGGAAGCTTATTTATGGGGAAAATATGTGTTGACGGCCATTTTTTAAGCCATCTTGGAATTCTCAAAACGCTCAATGGCGTTCGGTAGATTCTGAAAAACGACCTTTCAATATAAAAATCAATCAAAAAAAAATATATTTATACAAACTTTCTAGGTTAGTGAAAAAAAAACACTTTTCTGCCAGACTATAAGAACGTGATCACAAAACATCAGGTTGAAGTGTTCGATACCAGACAAGGTTTAACCCAATAGTGGACAAAGCTTAGAACTGTTGAACGCCGCCTAGCTTTAACAGTGTTCCTTATACGTACTGTTCACACACTAAAAATAGTTAAATGTTGCCATTATACTCACATTTCAGATGCTCTTAGGCTGTCCATAAAAGAATCGTATGAGAAATTTTCCATTTTGTTATCGAACAAGTATCTATTGGATATGAAACCATAAGGAAAATGAATAGATGCCAGTGTTCAAAAAGGAAATTAAGGAGAGAATAATTACCAAACTATGCAAGTGAAAAATGCAGCATGCCTATCAGTAATGACTTAGACCAGCGTTAAATCCAGGTAAATTTAGGACACCTTCATGTTAAAGAGGTTACTGTTCATCATTTAAACGTAAGTTGTGAAACGCGCACCCACATCTTAATTGAAGTGGAAGAAAACACTCTGCTTTCCACCATTTGTATTCGATTATGAAACAAACACCTGTATGGATAAAAAAAAATCAAAATTTGGAACTTTTCAAGGAGAAAAGATCATGCGTTAACGAAACGATCGTCACCTTATGATCATAACACATTTTACAGACCAAGTTAAATAATGTTGAGGTCTTACAGTGTTGTAATATTCGGAAGTCCGAGGAAAAGGCCACTCTGTATATACGTGAGACGATTTCGTTGTAAAAAGAGCGAGTCGAGATTGTGTGACTTGTAATTGAAGTTGAAGAGCTTCGTCGGAAGTCTCTGAATATTGTTGTGAGACAATCTCCTGAAATGTGGTACAAAACATTAACAATTGTCTAAAATCCATTGTACAATTACCCAAAATATAAAGCTATCTCAACTTTATTACCTGTTTCTAATTTATTTCAATGAATCGTATTAACAAACTAGAGGATTTTTAAGGGCAAAATGTATGAAGCGGACAAAAGCAGTTTTGAGATGGAAAGAAAAAGTAAAAGACCTAGAAAAAACATGTTCCGTGAAGATCCTCTCTGAGATTTCCCAAGAAAAGTCTGCTGACATTTTTTCTTTAGTTTTTTTTTTGGCAAATTACAGTAAAGAAGAAGTTATGTAGTAAACAGTTTGTTTTTATCACACGTGTTTTCGTTACGCCTGGCGTGTGCTATTTCGCATCTGATAATAATGCTTACTCAGTGTAAAAATTACAAAACGCAAGGTATAGGTAAGAACACGCTGAATAACACATAAATCAAGTTTAACTTAAAAACGGTATTTGACTTGAAAGATAAAATTGAAAAGCTTAGCTACTCACAGTGTTCCTCTCAGTGAAACGTCGGAGAAAACGGCCTCCGGTAGCGAAGTTAATCTGTTATTTTTTAGAATTCTTACAGAAATATAAAATGTAGGCTATGCATTACTGCTTTAATAAATTAATGTTAAGATATACGCTAAACCTCAAAAGAAACAAATGTCTGTGCAGGGAACAAAATAATCAAATTTCAAAATGAGGTAGGGATGGGTTGGACAAAACATATAGGTCTTACTGCTTGAAAGACAATCGTTTGAAATTATGATTCATTTTTTTGAATAGCGCCACTCTAGACTGGCGTAAATGGCATTTCCCCATGCCTCTAGGTAGACGCTATGCAGTCGCTTATTTGGAGATTTGTAAGTTTGCAATTGGTTGTGGACTTCAATAAAGAAAATAGAACATTAAAAAAAGTAAGTAACCAAATGAAATGCAAGGGTGTAGCCATTTGGGGGTAAAGAGGGGGCAAATCGACTCCTCATCCCCCTTTTTCCGCGGCCCTGCAGGAAAAGTATAACAACAGGAAGAGGGCAAACCTTTTCGAAGGGTTTGCTAAATATCCATATTTTCGGTCTGTCAATGTATAATATTAACAGTAAAAACATTTCTATAGCACAAACTTCTATGCAAGATATATACAGTGGCGCTTTACAAAACAAATACATCTACAAAAATTGGTAAATTAATTAGAGTTGGAGAACTAGTGAAAAGCCTTTCTGAACAGGTACGTCTTGAGCTTTTTCCTAAAAATGGTGAAGAAACCATACGACTGAGGGCGGGTCCATTCCCTTGGACCTGAAACAAAAAAAAGCCCTGTCACCAAAGGCCCTCGCCCGAGTTCTAGGTACAACATAATCAGCTTTAGACCTAAGAGAGTACCCACTTTCCTTTTTGATAAAATAACTTGACGAGTAATTTGGGGCCTGGTCATTGACACATTTGTATGACATACATTAGAGTCTGAAAAGGATTTTGTACTTAATAGGAAGTCAGTGAAGTTCTTTAAGACAGTGGCACTATCGAACTCTCTTTGTTAAATATCAGTTTTGCAGCAGAATTTTTCACTCTTTGCAACTTGGCAAGAGAAGAATTAGATAATCCATATAGTAAGGTACAACAGTAGTCTAGCTAAGAAAAGACCAAGGCATGTATAATCAGCTCAAGAGATTTTCTGCTTAAATGACTACGTAAAGCTCTAATACAATGCAATTGAAACATAGCTGTTTTGCATTTCTCAGTTTAAAATTCCAAAAACGAAAAAACATGGGCAAACTTTTATTGTTTATATTCGGTTTTCAATGTCATAACAAAGATGACATTGTTGAATTAGTATTCCCTTTTTGCCTTCCCTAGGTATACACTCCAGTTAGACACCCTAATGGCGACTTTACCAGCAAAAGTACCCCTATGGAATGGTCGCGCAGCTTTTCGGAAGAAAACCTGCACAACACGTTGGAAAAAAAATCTTGTATTTGTTCGTTCTTTGCTACTATTACATTAAATCAAGATCCACTGATGTCTGGAATTGTCTGCTTTCTGAACTCTTTGCTCTTAAAAAAATAGTCCAATTTCTTTTTAAAACTATTTCAGATAGTTAAAAATATTGTTTAACAACGTTCACCAGCAGCATTAGGTTCAAAATATTTTGACTTCGGAGAAAACTTAAAGGAAACTTTGAATTATTTTTGAGTAGGTCGAGGAGCCTATTACGTCATGGATTCACTTTCTCTGAGGGAAACGTTGTAACCAGATTGGCGATTACGTTTACCGCAGAGTGCGACTGTGTGTACTAAACGTTAGGCTAGGTCTAAGCTCAACAATAACGTAAGCCGTGGTGTGGTTATTGTGGTATGTTGTCTTTCCAAATGAAATGTGATGTAATAGCCTATATAATTTTTAACGTTTCTTTTGCACTTTCGTAGGTTGAATACCTCACAGTGACAGCTAGATTGTGACAGCAGTGTTTCTTCGTTAACGAAGTATCTTCTTAATACTAGCGTATAGGCCCAACTTAGGCGAACACGTCACAGTGGCAAAAATAACGACTATGTAAAACAGTTACTTTCTTTTTATGTTCTCTTCCCTTTCAGGCCACTTTAATGAACGTAAGTACCGTAACAGTTCACTGAGAAGAACACAAAATTACAAAATAGATATCAAATCTCGAACAAACACCAAACATTCAGAAAAATAGAACTTCTATCAAATACGAAATATTTGAAATCTGTAAAAAGGGACTACAAAAACAAACATTTAATTTCTCAATATAATCATTCAAAGTGTGTACATGATTCTGCAGAATTGGCATTTTGGCATTCTAAAGATTAATCCACATAAATTGTACGTATGAGTTCGGCACCAAAGCCGGCGTTTCACAGAGCTTAGATTATCTAGATAGCATCCCACAAATTATCATTATTTCAGACATATACAGCATAAACAATTATCAAAACCACCCAAAACTGAGAAATATTGAATAAGTTTGGAAGCTGGATATTTACCAGTTGTTGTGCCTCCTGGACACGAATTATGGCTCTCGATAACCCGCTTTTGCTTCACTGAGTGGAGATCTACGAAGGTCTGATATAAGATCAGGATAGCATTGATAAATGAGTCGGTGTCCATAGAATCGACTACCTCAATGTGGATGGCTCGAAAAGCCAAACATGTTAATATGCAACCCCACGTCTTAACTAAAGTGCGGCCTCGCTCAACTAAAAATGGTCCAAATAAGTCGATACCTACATAGGAGAAAGGTAGTTTCTCTGCTGTTACCCGGGGTTCTGGACGGTCGGCCATGTATTGCCCCTCTGGCAAAGCATTTCTTTTTCTACAGGCGAGACATTTTGCCGATGACCTTTCTCACGGTAGCTCCTCCTCGCATAACTCAATAACTGTTTCGCAGAGAAGTCCAAGTCATACCAGCTCCCATGTGACCCACCGATGAGTGATGATGTTCTATAATGAGCCTGGTCACGTGATGATCCGAAGGGTGCTTTTGATCATAGTTCAGTTGGGACCTGCTTAACCGTCCTCCGACACGTAAAACGTCTAAAACAAGTACGGGGCTAAACCTTGTGAAGGCAGTAGCTTTCCATTTCATTGAGTTCCCATCGCCTCTGGGAAAAACTCGCGCTGCACCCATTTGAAAATTTCAGCCTCTGATTCCTTCAACTCCTCTACAGTAAGGAGGCGTCTCTGGAGAAACTTTTCCTTTTCAACGAAGTTTTGAGAAACTTCCTTTATCGAAGCAACCATGCTACTCTCCGCAATAGACGATACCATGTTGAACATTTTTCTATCAATGCTCTAATAGGGTCATTCGTCGCTACCATGCATATGCGGTTCTGCGGTTCTGCTTTAATTCGGGATCTACCGGGTCATCATTTGAAACGACTAATGTGTCGCCTTCAGTGAGATCCTTCCTTAAAATTGGCCAGCAGCCATCACCCTTCCAAAAAAGTCCGGTCCATTCAGCCACCTACAATTGTTGTGCATTTCATACGCCTTCAAACCTCGGAATCCATCGTCCGTTGGGTTAGATCCACTGCCAGCGTACCTCCATTGACTGACGTCACTTAATCTGTGTATCTTTGCTACTCTGTCTGCAACAAAAACACGAAATCTGTTACTTTGATTTCTAAAGTATTTTAACACAGATGTAGAATCAGTCCAAAAAAATTACATTTTCAACTGGTGTATGGAGTTCGTCAGTTATAAATTTCCCTAACTCAGTTGCCATGACCGCCGCCATAAGTTCCAACCTTGGTATTGTAACACGTTTGAAGGGAGACAATCTCGCCTTCCCCATCGCGAATGAACAATGAACAACTGATGAAGAGTTGAATGACCTCAAATACGCCACTGTTGTATATCCCCTCCCAGAAGCGTTGCAAAACACGTGCAGGTGGTGTCTCAAACCCCCTTTACATGGCGGTTTCAAACATCTTTTAATCTTGATACTTTCTAATTGGTGGGACTGTAACAACCACTCACGCCATCTTTGCTCTTCTAGTTCTCCAACTAGTTCATCCCATTTAAGCTGTTTAGTACAAAGGTCCTGCAGAGTCATTTTAGCTCTCAGGGTGAAGGGGGCAACAAATCCCAAAGGGTCGAACAAGGAACTAGTTGCGGACAATATCCTTCTCCTAGTTGGCTGTGTTATTTTAGGAGTTACTTTAAAGGTGAACTCATCTGTCTTTGTGTCCCATGACACCCTTAATTTCCGTTCAATGAGCATATGATCCAAATCAGCGTCGATTACAGACTTTTGCTATTTCGGTATTTGGGACCCAAGCTAGACCCTCAGGATGGTTGCTAATCCATTTTGTTAATCTGAAGCCAACCTCTACCTAGCATTTCGCAGAGTTGGGGAATTATTCTCTTGGCCTCTGTTTCACTTTAAACAGACTTTAAGGAATCATCTACATAGAAATTCTGGTAAACGGTATTTCAATGTCCTCACTTAAATCTGATGCGCTGTCTTCCGGGGTTCTTCTGAGAGCGAAGCTGGTACAGCTGGGGGAGGAGATACCACCGAACAGGTGAACTATCATCCGATAATGTTTGATTGATTTTAATAAATTACCATCTTGCCACCACAGAAATCTAAGAATGTTGGTATTTTTGGGTGAAACCCTAACCTGATGGAACATTGCTCCTATTTCACCTAAGGTAGATGACCGGATGGTGAGGAAGATACCAAACTGGTTTACCTTCGCATGTGATAGCTGACTCTGGCACCTCTCTTGCATAACCCTTTTCTAGGTAGTCTTTGACCTGTACTTTGTACTGATCGTATGAACCTGCGTCTATTCGAAATCGAAGTTTCAAACCTAGGAGTCGAGACATAGCCATACCTCGATTATCCCAAAGGTCAAGAGGGAAGTTCTTCCACGGCATGCCTATCTCGTAGTGAACTTCCTTTAACTGTTCTGTGGCTTCCATCATGGATCAGGACCTTTTGGCCTCCAGTGGCTCTCCATCAGCTTCTTCGTCCCTTGTGTAGGAATGATCCAGCTGCCAAAGCCTCTTAACCCGGCTTCGAAATTGATCGTCTGTGAAAGTTTGAGATATATGATTCACTGTAAATGTGTTTAAGTTTCTTTGACCTTTACTAAGTGGCCTTACTGGGGTCCACGCCAAGAGAGTGCGTACGGCATACGGTTTCTTCCGCCTTCCCTTTCTTTGTTCTATCACCCAAAAGCTTCGGGGGTGTCATTGTCAGTTAAAACACCTTAAGATTTAATTTCCTTCAAGTTGGTAAGGGGGTATATCCACATCTTTCCAATGACACCACTTACTTAAATCTTCCCGGGTGGGCATATTTTCCGATGAAATGGGCAATTTATCGAGGGTCAATACACTGGGCATCTCTTTATATCCTTTGCCCTCCATATCTTCAACTAACAGACTCACCTCAATACCTACGGCGTCTTCATTACCTTTGACAGTTTTTAGGTTAAAGGTTTTATTTTTCCTGACGAGCCTAATTCTTCAACCAATCCCTTTTCACAGGGCAAGGTATCGCTACCTGAATCAAGAAGGGCCCATGTAGTCACCACTGAACCATTACTTTCTACTTTGACTGGTAACACTTTCATACACACTCCCTGAGAGAAACCACAGACACATTTGTTGTCAGTAGCTTACACTCCTCTGGCGTGGGTTCTTCACCAATCCTGGCCCCATCAAGACCCTGTAACAGGTTGCGGTGCTTTCTCTCACAGCCTTGAACCTCACTGCCAGATTTCAATTTGCAATAGAATGCTCTATGGAATGGTTTAAAACAGTTGTCACATAATTTAAGACGGCGCACTAACTTCAACCTTTCTTTTTGAGTTTTCTCTTGAAACTCTTTACACCTGGCCAAAGTGTGTTCACCCTTACAACATAGACACAGGGTAACTCTGGCCTCAGTCGAATCGTTATGATTACTTGCAGCAAAAGCCGATGCCTTATGAACACCTGCATTCCCCTTTGAATTCTGCTTTTGCTCCTTAACAGCCTTTCCTACATTTGAGCCGTACATACTAGTCACAGCCTTGGCCGCTTTTTCAACAAACTCAGTCATATGCAAAAACTTTTGGTCTTCACCAGAGGTAATCATCTTGTAAGCTTTCTTTGCCCAGATTGATTGAAGTAAACGTTGTTTTTTAAGAGCGTATCTGTGCTATCCAAATTTGCACCACATTTGATTTGATCTACAGTAATTTGGCATTTTCTTGCAATTCTTGCCAAGGATGACAAAGCTACACCATCATTTGACTTTATTTGAGGGCGATTAAATGCCTTTGTCAACAATGAGTGACATATTACAAGTGGCTGACCAAATTGAGTACGAAGTATATCAATTGCATTCTGATACCCCACATCAGGTTTCAACAATACACAATCTTAAATATTCTCACGAGCCTTACCCTTACAATTTTGTATGATATATGCAAGTTCGGTCTTATAGGTAATTGTTTTCGAAGTCACACTTATTTCGTGATTTTTCATAAGTCCCCAGAATTCTGAAGGATCCCCACGAAAGTTTATCATCTCTGGCTTAGGCATAATAACAGCAGTGGAAGTAGCATGTAATAATTAATGTGGTTCATTCAGATTTGAAGCTTGAAAAGGCGTCGAGCTCCCATTACCAACCGCTGTCCCCTCTAGGCCATCAGGAGCACTAACTTCTGCTTCTGCAACATGTTTGGGTATTTTTCCTGTACATCCAGGTTTAAGACCTTTCACAGAACCACTGTCCACACTCGACTCTTCCTCCTCTATGATTTTCACTTTCACTCCACTTGGATACATCCGCGAGAGGGACCGTCATTTCTTTACACTGCCTACCTACTCTTCCAACATAACCGCGACATGATCCCTTGAAAGTGGTCAAATCCTCGGCGGGGCCTTCTAGAGACTTTTATACCTTGCTGACCTCATCAGCCTGAGCCCGAATTTCCTCTGGAACTAACTGTGAACTTTCGTGTAGACTCATTTCTACACGGATGGGGATGCGAAACGGCGAACACGTCACAATGGCAAAAATACCTACTATGTCAAATAGTTACTTCCTTTTTATGTTCTCTTTCCTTACAGGTCACCTTAATGAACGTAAGTACCATTATAACGGTTCACTGCGAAGAACACAAAAATGCAAAAATACATATCAAAACTCGAACAAACACCAAACATTCAGAAAAATAGAACTTCTATTAAATACGAAATATTTAAAATCTGTAAAAAGGGACTACAAAAACAAACATTTAATTTCTCAATATAATCAATCAAGTGTGTACCTGATTCTGCAGCATTGGCATTCTGGCATTACAAAGATTAATCCACATAAATTGTACGTATGAGTTCGGCACCAAAGCCGGAGTTTCACAGAGCTTAGATAATCTAGATAGCATCCCACAAATTATCATTATTTCAGACATATACAGCATAAATAATTATTAAAACCACCCAAAACTGAGAAATATTGAATAAATTTGAAAGCGGGATATTTACCAGTTGTTGCGCCTCCTGGACACCAATTATGGCGCTCGATAACCCGCCTTTGCTTCACTAAGTGGAGATCTACGAAGGTCTGATACAACTTTCAGGATAGCCGCACCTAGTTAAGAACACGAAGACAGTCACCCTTGACTGCGTTTAGATTAGTAAAACTAAGAGGTCGCAAACCCTGCTCTCGTACCATGAGCAAAGTTCAAGGCCTAGTACGGGTAACTTAACCTGCCACTACAATATGGTATTGCAAAGGACTTTTAAACGATTTTTATGGCGTTTTTGGAGGGCGTTAACTAACTGCTC
This sequence comes from Holothuria scabra, assembly GCA_037179385.1. Lineage (NCBI taxonomy): Eukaryota > Metazoa > Echinodermata > Holothuroidea > Aspidochirotida > Holothuriidae > Holothuria > Holothuria scabra. The sequence goes on along the minus strand of CM074181.1, from coordinate 627,913 downwards.
AGAACTTCATAAGCTTGGTACATACGACTTGCGGCTAAGGAGAGGACGTCAACTTACGTCATCTTCTGCTTTGGTCAGATTCTGCATCCGTAACTGATAATCGCGAGTGAGGTGCATGCACGCACAGAACCACTTTCCTATTGCGTCGAATGATTCCCAATTAAAATTTACGTTTGCGTAGCTGAACTTAAATAAGAACAAGCCTCAAGTGCCATTCTCTCCCGCTTCCAATGCAATGCAGTACACACACGGACTTCCTATACAAAAGTCCGTGAATATAGTTTACAAACCAAAGTGAACCCATGACGTTAGAGAAAAAAACCTCATAAATATTAATGAGGCAGACTGATTGGTTTCGAATTACAAAATTAGTAACGTTTTTCGTCCCTGCCAAATTGCTTAGTTTTACTTCCCATGCACTTTGGAATAACCGGCATGTCTCACGTAACAGGATGGGTGATGGTTTCAAACGAATTTTCAGGTTTACTTATAGGAAGATTTACTTACCCTTGACTCATAAGTGTTATTGAGCAAAGAGAAACCTCGAGATTTTACCTTTTCCCGAATTTCCGAGTCCACAACACTTATGGAGACTAAACAATTTTAGATATTGTCTCACTGTCAGTCTACGGTCAATGGTTCGTATCGAAAACAGAAACAGCGTACCCGCCTTGGCAGTCCGAGTATGTCCCGACTCTCAGTCTTCAGTGACTATTAATGATATCTTCATTATTAATTATTGCACGTCACAAAAGACTTAGGGTTGATTTTTTTCTGTGATCACCGATTGAAGAGATCATAGAACTCTTTTTTCGAGCTCTGTAACAATTGGGGCGAGGATTTTGTTCAAGGTTATAAAGTGAGGCTGAAGGTACGTCCTTCTCTCATAATCTTTTTTATCATTCATGAAATGCCCGAAAATATTTTGCTGAATAAATTAACGTGATACCTCAAGACCGTTGCCATTTTAATATTTTAACATTTCATTTAAGGTTTTCGCTCAAGATTATGAAACGAAGATGAAGGAAATCGTCTTCGCATAAGCTGCCCTAATGTGTCCTGTTATGTCTGACTTCATATGATAATTTAACCTTGACTTTGGTGCCTTTCTACTTTGCGCAAAGTTTCGGAGTTGACCGCAAAATGACTGGTTGCCTGTGCTTCAATTTAGATTATTGCATGCTTACATGACACTGCCTTTGATGCAATTTAGGCCATCAATGCCCAACGGTGCTACTACCATCGCTTAAAGTAGCTCTATGTCTATCCTAAAGACGCAGTTGAAATATTTCAGTACGTTAGTACTATCTAAAATGTGAAGTTGTTGCCAAAGTTTGCCATTCCCCCTGCCATTCCCCTTGTTAAGTATCCTTCCCACGAGCCATATACTTTATTACTTACCATGATTTACCCTCACCATCTTTTCCTTCCTTCGGCAATAGTCCTTATTCGTATTACTTTTTTAGTCTTTTTCTCTAAACCTATCCTATCCTTTGTTGTCTTCTCGATTTCACTTTTCCTTCATCTTTCCTTTTATTCGATCTGAACTCGATATTTTTCGAATTTTTTCTTCTGTCAGCCCTGTACCTAGTCCCTCTCTGGCTATGTGAATAGACCACCATCTTTGCTACGATGCGAGTATCGGCAACATTATTTAAATTGTTGATTAGTTCACAACGCCTGATAGTTAACAGATAGATACTTATCTAGGTTTCAAGCCTCACACTCTGTATTGTACATAACGCACTCTGTACTGTACATAAAAATCCAAAATAGTGGTCATTTGATGTTAATCTCCTGTCTAGTCGATGTTTATTGTACCAAAGAATTATTCCTCCCAATTTAAATGAACAGTATAGCCAATTCTGCCATAAAAGGACAGTATCTCTTCTAACTCCTTAGGAGGGAAAATCGTTTTTTTTCAAAGCAAAAGTAGAGGTTTCTTAAAACCTGGAGGGAAACGGTTGATAGAAAAGGAGTCGTCCTCACTCTGTCAGGGCCAATAATTGTCCTCAACATCTTCGTTCATCCCTTTTTTAACCCGTTTTGATTTGGAGAGTTAATCGTTTCTCTAACTGATAATCGAGAATTACCACTTACTAATACTGCAATTTCAGACCCCTTCATTTATCTTCTTTTAAACGGCCAATAAGGCGTTCTGCCTTTTTAAAACGAATTATCACGTATTTTCATTTGTAATTTATCTTTGCATATGTCTTCACTAGGCTTACAACTAACTAAAGGCTAAGCAATCGGATAGCACATGAATCCACTGAATATTCAGCATAAGATTTTGTAAGATTCAAGAGAGGGGAAAAATGTCCAGATGGTGCCTAATACCCCATTCACACTGCTTTCAACGGTGAACCACCGTTTGATCCACCGTTGGAAATTCCAACACAGTCCTTTCATAATGCATCAAGAATACACCGATTAATTTGCAACATGTGGGCGGCTACAAATGTTTACGTTTTGCACAGACGAGCATGAAGACCCATAGCGGAAGCTTACTAAATGCTTGGCGCCCAATATAAACGCATATAGGCCTTCACTATTTTTCCAGGTTCAGGTGTTTGCAATTCTCTCGTGTCTAATGAATTGTAAATGGATGCGTTGATGATTTCTCTGAAGTTTCTGATGTTTCTGAAGCAACTCGGACTATCCAGGGTTCAGTGAGAACCCTGTGCAGTGGCGTACGAAAGGAGAGATTGGGCCATGCCCCCCCCTCACGGATGTCAAATCCTAAAAATTCGTAGCCCTACTTTATTAACTTAGATTTTACTTCAAAAGGTAGCATGTGTGGCACCAGATTGCATGTAAGGACACCCAACTTCTCCAAAATTTTCAAAGGGGAAGGATTTCTCTGCAAGGCCCCTCAGTGATGTCATTTTTTTATTCTTTTAAAGCAAATTTTGTCGCATCCCAAATTTTACTTGAAAGGATAGACTCTTTAACACCATGGTTGCACTGATTGCCTCTGAGGACATTTACTTTTATAGGAATTCTTAAAAGGGAGGGGCCCATCCCTTAGACTCCTTCCCCAACCATTGACAGTCGGGAGTTCGCGCAGTGACAGACAATTTCATCAATTCAGTGGATTTTGAATCTAGAAAGAAAAGAGCCACAGCAGAGAAGCATTAGCATATTTTCAATTCCGTTGTTTAGTTTTGCCCGAAAAGAAGACCATTTACATAATAATGGCATAACATGTTATGTGGTAATATTCTGATCACTTAGCATGTTGCTGATTTTTTTGTTATTGCAAACAAAAGCTAAACATAAAGATTGTTAAGATTCGCTTTCTTTAAGCTCCACGCCAACTAAGGGTGGCGCTCCGCTTAGATAGTCTTTCGGGCAACAATTTTCAAGTCAAAGTATGTTTTAATAAGTTTCTGATCACTTTGCAGTTTGCGAACTTATTTTGAAGTGAACACTTTATTGCAAACGACAAAAGAAGATAGCGAACCTTTAGATTATTTTTATAAGTCTGGAAATGCTATTTCCGGCCATCTGAGAGGTGTGATTTTTCGAAATTTTCTCACGCTCTGCGCCATCCAACGGTGCCCTCTGCTAAGAGTCTTTATAGCAAGCTGACGTTGTTGTGGCCAACAAAAAACAGCAAACTGAAATGCTCCTGTTCGCCTATGCCAATCCAGGCGTGGATCCAAGGGGGGACTTTTACGGCCTCAGCCCCCCTTTTTCGTCACATCAACAATTTCAAATACACTAAAAAAAGCATAATGTTTATTTACGAGAATATTCAAGGGGGCTATTTCAAGCTCATCTTTTTCCCTACAACACAAATCCAACTACACGAACCTCGTATGATATAAAGCCCGGATGAATAGGCTATCTACTTACTTTCCTGCCGCCTTGCCTTCGTTACAACAGGGAGCTGCAACTCCCTGGCCAAAACAACAAGATTTGAATAATATGAATAGCTGTCGGCCAATGGGCCTATGTCATCACGTTATGGGCGGTACCGACTGAACTATGTTCACACAGTCGCACGTCAGCCCATGTGTGCAATGTACCGTAGTGGCTGTGAACAGTCGGCACGCTAGTCTTGTCTGAGTTTCCAGCAGTGGTAAGTTCATTATGGTATAGAACAGGGGTGGGCAAACTTTTGGACCAAATCATGTTGCTGTGGCCATCCGTGTGACCCAGTGGAGCAGGTATAGAGGTACCGTATATTAGGTGGCGTCTTACCATCACCCCTTGCCCACATCCTTCCCCTGTTAGATTGACCAATTTGCCAAGACCTACTTGCACACCCCCTGGTATAGAGGGACAGCGATCAAAAACAATCATATCGGAGAAACACAAAACGCATCTTACAATTTTCAAGTATATTGTAAGTGTTAATTATAATGCGACACGCACGAATTGAAGCCCTTGTATAGTTGTTGATGCCGACAACGGAAAATTGGGCTATACATTGATTTTGATTTCTGTTTGAGCTAATCAGGCTACTCAAACACATGAAATCCTTGTAAAGTTCGATGAAACTTGTAAAGGCTAGGTAGCCGGTATGTGTTGCATTGTCATCCTCCCTTAAACTTAAAGTTCTAAAGGGATTTTCGCCGGACAATGAAATTGCTCGAATTTATTCTCATCATAATCTTATGTCGCAAAGTAGTCAAATAGTTTGTAGAAGGCCCTTACCAGCTCATTTTCCAAAGATCAATTTCTGTACATTACGATTTCATTCAATGGTAGTGGTTCTTTTTATCTGGTATTTTCCGATCATTCTATAACTTACTCATTTTTTTTTTAATGAAGTATAAATTTTATTGCAAACGGAAGCTCAAAATAATGATTGCTTAGATTCTACTTACAAGTCGGTAGGAAATGCCGTTTCCGGCGGCTGTCTGAGTGATCGCGATTTTTCAAAATTTTCTGTACGCTCCGCTCCAACAGATGGTGACGCTCCGCTTAGTCTTTCGGGTAGAATTAGATATTCCATAGGCGTAGGAAGCGGGAGGCTGGGGGCGACAGCATGCTTCCGTCCCCCACTTCCCGGGTCAGAAAACCCCCTTTTCATTTCCCAAATCTTAAAGAAAAGAAAGCAAAACTTCCGGCGCGCTCCTCGCGCCGCAAAATGCAATGTAGAATGTATCATTCCTCGTTCAAAATTCAGTTTGGTAAACTTTTCGGAGCTCTGTAGGCCTAAATGACAAAATCGGATATTACCATATGTGACATAACATCATCAAGTGACGCCGGCAGCTATATTGCTATTTTTGTAAACTGTCTTCATAGAATTCCAAATTTTCTTCAATGAAAGCTCTTGATTTTGAAATATTTTGTCTAAAACGGACAACAAAATTTGGGAAACCTGAAATGTCATCGGAGAGTGTCAGTTCGCAGGCCTTAGATATCATTATGTAACAACAACGATCTTCAGTCGACATGCTATCTCAAATGGTAACAGGAAAAGCAGACTCTTCTATGTTTCCCCAAATATTCAAATATCCTTACAGAAAACCCTGAATCTAAACTATTTCTTGCAATACAAGCTCCATATTAACAAGTGTGTAAAATGACGTGCGCAGTACAGTAGTGTTCAAACTTAAGAAAAAATCTTTATTTTTTATTTAAAAAATGTTCTTGCTCGTAGGAAAAAGCGAAAAATGTAGAATCAAAAATGTATCTTTTAGTAAATGGGGTAGGGAGAGGTGCATGGTCCAAAATTGTTCCGCCCCCCTATCACTTTCATATTGCTTCCTACGCCACTGAGATATTCAGACAGAGAATCACCGTACGTCCCTATTACCCGCTTTCTCTAAGTTCAGCCCTCCCTTTTTGAAATGTCTGGATCCGCGCCTGCAATCGATGTTCTTTTATGTTTGCTTCTAAAAGTATGCAAATTTAAAAACAAGTTTTACTTCGAAGGGTAGCGTAAATGGCATAAGATTGCATGTAGAGACACAAAATTCCCAGGTTTGTCCTCATGAACTCCACAATTCCAACTTTTTAACACTGTTCCTGTCAAAAGTCGAAAATCTGCGTTTCACCCGAGTCCCCTTTCATACTGGGACATTCAACGGGTGCACCCGGGTGCACCCGTTGAAAATCTTGGCAATGTGAAAGGGGTATTAGTCTGAAAGCCGTTCCCAGCTCTGCTATTTTGATTTGTACAGCCTCATAGTTTGGAAGCAAACATCACAGATTACGACATTGCTTTAAATGGTTACTGCTCTGCTTTATATGTTACCCTTGTGGGCCGACAATCTACTCAAAAAGAAAAAAAAAGTGTAAAGAGTGGTTTCGTGGGAATAAGAAACCTAAGTGCTTCAAGTACAATTTGAAGTAGACAATTGTATTGATAGGAAAATTAAGTTTGAAAGCGACTAGACACGAACCTGATATTAAAAGTATAGGGCGGAGCTACGGATGAATATCCCTACTGGATACGCGTCCGATTTTAAGTGATTAATTGCTACGTAGTTGAAGTTCAAGCTGTCTGAAAACCATAATTATCGACTAGATTGTCAACGATTTCTCCTTCATCTCGTTTGTTTTAACGTATACCGGATCAACTGGGACTGAAAAAATGTATGCCTAATTGATATTTTTAAATTGAGTTTCAAAATTATTCCAAAAGACAGTGCTGCTGCATTACCGATAAACTATGAAGGTTGGAATTTTGTTATGAAAGACAGTCTAGGGATAAAAATATGCCAACATCTAGTCCTTTATGGTTTTTTGTTTTCAGCACCTGTCAGACTTATCAGAATATCCTTCATGTATAAAACTGCCTTACCTGTTGTCCACATGTTATACTAATCAAGAAGCAGTTTATTTGTAAAACTTTAGAATATTTGAAATTCAGTTGCAAGAAATTTCACTTAAATCATCTGAAACTTGCAATCACGGAGAAGGAGGTTTGGTCAGCTCATATAACAGCATCCTCTGACTTGGATAAATTAGTACATAGAAAGTCATAGGCAGCCAATTAAGCTTTAAGTACTCAAAATGGTTACTTACATCGACCAAAGCTTGCTATGAAAATCAAAAATATTTTCCGGTATGTTTCGCAATGAATTGTGCTGTACATCTCTGGAAGGAGAGAGAATTACTTTCAAACTGTTACACGTTCGAGGTCTTTGACACTTTTCTCTGATCAGTGTAAAATATTTGATACATTTCCATAGCTACTGTACTATAGCAATTGATATTCTGTGACTGTTTCGGCAGTACTGTTTCGGTAGTTTCGAAACACAGATTTCGCATTAAAAGAATATTAAAGTTAGGCGGGTAGACAGGATTTCGCAAGGGAAGGGGCTTAATTTTTGAGTGAAAACTGGGTAGCGGTAATAAAAGAGGGGATCTCCCGAAAAAATAACATATTTTTGAGGCCTCTAGATGAAAAATGGTGAAAATTTTAGTCTGGAATATTTTCTTTTTTTGACAGAAATTTTTCAAACTTCGGTCAACCATAAGCACATTCCTCAGCTGAGGGTGTAACCGAAGTGTAGAGGTAGTACTTACAATATCCTTAATTCGACGTTGTGCACCAAAATGTTTTCTGGTAATCTCCGAAGTTGGTTGTGTCCTATAAGACTGTTGTTCAGTAATAAAATCGAAAAGTTGCATGCTGATGAAGTTGTATGCTAATAAATATCGAGGAATAATGGGACTTCCCCAAAGATTTATGGAACTTCTGCATTCTAATGATTCCCTGTCGTTTGAGTTCGAGTCTTATGACCACGTGGCGAACCAAAGGCTTACGCATTTATAAATGTTTACCTGTTAAGTCCTATTTGCACTTAGGAATATTGTATTTACATTGTGGCACATGGGTCTTAAGGTCTACACATGGCAGTTCATTGTTCTTTTGGTTATCCTTATTGTTAACGTTTCAAGCTATTTCATAAATGTATAAAGTAGAGGTCGTGTGTTAAAGATAAATCTTGAAAGCGTTTTCAAAGTAGGACATTGTACGTGACTTGCAACACAAAATATATTACACAGTCCCCTGGCATGTATTTTAAAAGTCCATTAAAGCCAATCTGATGGAAAACTCACAAAATAAAAGAATACTACTTGCTATCAATAGTTTCTTCTGAAAACAGTTTTAGGGGATGCCCGCCTTTTCAAAACGTTTAGTTCGAAAGATAATTCATCGGCATGGAAAGCTATGACCAAACAAGTCTGACCTTCCCGTTTACTTACAAAGCTCGCAGATCTCGTAGGTTCCATAACAACTCATCATGAATTGAATCTATACCGTTATCGGTTACGTCTCTGTAAATTAAAATAACCCATGTATGAATGAATTCAAGTTATTGGAGGAGGTGGTGAAATTTTGACGAGTGTATCTCTATATAAGTTACAAGTCGGGTAAAGCAGTACACACATTTAATTATTTTTAAACACACGGAAAAGGGTGCTTAAGAAGCGAATTTGTGTTGGGACTTTTTCGTTTATGCATCTAGAATGTGTAGACCAGATCCATTTAGTGATAATAAAATCATATTACATATAATGCATTCTATAACACACATTCACAGAATCAAAAGCTTCATATTTTATGGAATGCATGTACATAATTTTAAATTCGGCAACTAAAATTAGGTGTTGTCGTGTTCGATAGATTCATTCCTTTTAATTTACTGACATAATAAAATGAATTCAAAATGGCTAATTCAAATGTTTAGCAATAGTTGGAAGATCCCTTTTAGACATACAGAAAATTCAAATGTGGAACATAATCAAACATATCTACTGGTAGATGCTGGATCTTGTTTCCTCTAAGTGATCTAAAGTGTTTCGGAGAAAATTCCAGAGATAAAAGACTTGATTAGATTGCTTGTTAGCTGTACTTAAAGAAGAAACAGCAGACGAACAAGTACATTTGTTTCCTCGTTCAATTACCGCAACTAACGTGTTTTTATCAATTTCCAATCATACGTTTCCTTTTGGAGCCAAGAATCCTTTTTCTTATTTAATTTTCTATGTTTAGTGGTTTCGTTTACTGTCTTTATGGAAAATATATGAATGCAACAGGTAGTTTGATCTTTAAGGTAAGGTTGTCTAAAATATCATCAGTTTCTGAATGGACTACTTTTTCCAAAGTCCTCCCGACCCTCTGGCAAAGGGCCGTTCGGCGAAACCAAACTTGATACTGCTTCCCGAAGAAGCTATACGTCCACTTAGGAATGGACTAGTGAGTGGTACCATGCAACCAAAACCACTGCATTACACTACACAATATATGTACAATTTGTGACACGATAGTAGACTCTGTCTGGGAATGGAGACCCCATCTCTTATCTGCGCAGATTAGTTATTTCATTCCTGTGTTCCGTTAAGTAATTTCTTGGCCGGGTTTCAGTTTTCCTTTGTTTTAGCGTGGAAAGAATGCACGCAGATATTTTCGTTGAGCGTGGTCTGGCGAGGCTCGTGTAGACTAGTCACTTCGGTTCCTGCTTTCGTTTAGCTAGCCTCCCATCCTCCTGTCAACCGTTTCCTGTCTATTTTGTAAGTATTTTTTAATGTATTTTATTCTCATGTCCAATTAGGCGGACTATATCTGTATATGCACCTCAGTGCAGTGGGGGTTAATTCATGCAAGCCAATTCCTTCTCGGGGTGGTGTGTGACTACCGCATCAGGGGGCTGTTAATTTAGCTATTATCTGCCATTAACACTGTAGTCTTAATTTCCTCCCTGACAGTTCAACCCCAGTATACCGCTATGGCCCCAGTTTAACGCCGTCAACCCCAGTAAACGCAGAAAGCCACTGCTAAGACACTGTGTGTGTCCTACCCCGTACCGATTTGTAAGTGAGCGTTTTTTCAGTGTTCTGTCGGGTCTCCTATTGTGTTTTCCTTTTAGGGTTTCGTTTTAACGCCCGCTATACTTGAGTGTGTGTATGTCAGTGTGTTAGTGTGTGTACGCGTGTGAGTGTAGGTATGTAGGTGTGTTGAATTTTCAAAGTCTTTGTTCACCTTGCATGTCTTCCTTTCCGGCCTCAATGTTGTAATGTTTCCTGTAATGTGTTGCTTGTTACTGATTATATTTTATTTTTTTTCAAGCAGTTGTACCGTGTTTTGCGGCACGCGTACGAATCAAAGGGGGTAAACTTCATTGATGACTCATTAAGTCATTTAGTTGCACGCACAGTGACACGATCAACTCATACCATTCGAGAATTCAATGGTCTCTTTTAAGGGATCATAATATGGGTAAAGTTGGGAGAATAGTGCGTGTTTACTTGTCCGATAGACTGTCATTTAACAACATTCGAAATCTTTGCAAATATCCCACGCTTAAAACTTAGCTCTAACCTAGGTAGTGACTACTTGCATTTAGCTTTGAGATAGTATGGGCGCTTTGATGGAAAGAAATCCTATTTTAACGCCATGTCATGTGCATTCCAACTACGCTGGCGTTTAGATACAGTTGATAATGTCTGATAAAAGGACTGTTAAGCGTGCTCCTTGTAACATTAATGATATCGTATTATATCTGTAATTTTTGTTTAACTTGATGTTACAGGTATATTGTGCAGGGTTGTCTCTATGGTGTACAGAGCGTCCCGTGGCCTTTAGAAAATATTTTAATTTGCAAATGATACCTAAAATTCCTTACTTTCCCGGGAATTGGAATTCATCTTAAGATTTTTTTAACTGGAGTACCAAGGTAAGTTGTTTTAATTTTTCTGCAGGCGCGGTTCTATGGACATTAATTTGGGGAGCTAATTCACGTTTTACCATAGGGGATCGCCACCATCATTTGGCGCCTAGCGTACCGAGAAAATTTTTGCCAAAAGACCCTCCCAGATCTCAGGAAATGTCACTTGTCAGGCCTTGCTAAACGCATCCAGACATTCTTTATTTTAATATCTCGTGTTCAAAAAACTTACTCTACCGAAAATAAAGATGAATCAGAAAGTTTTGTCTGGTTCAATTGTTGCAGGCCGGGAAAATTGGGGCTCAATTCGTTCACGTTACTTTACAAGGTGTTCTCTCTTTGCATTGTTTGCTTTCAAACTCAGTCTTTCCACGAGGCTCGGGCTGATGTTATAAAATTTTCAAACTTTTTTGCCGTATTGGCAGCAGAAAATAAACTCTTAAGCTACGTTCACACTTGTATGGCAACGGTAATGGCAACGGCAACGACAAACGCCGCGGCAACGGAAAAAAAAAATTACTCTTAGACGCATGCAATTTTTCAGTGAACATTAACTGTTAGTAGTATATTTCATTATTTTTGGTTTAATATTGGTTCGGTGACAATTTGGATACAAGATTTCTGTGGATTTCTTGAAAATCACGAAAAATCTTTGAGACTTAACACCGTAAAAATAAGACTAGACGACATTCATTTGTAAAGCTCTGTTTTATTCGTCGTTCTACTATACGGTAATCGTAATTATAGTTTGATAATTAATTTTATGTGACATGGGTACAAGTGCTTTAGAATACCGGGCCCATATCTTTTGTTAATTGCAACTTTGGTGTATAGTAGGCTACCTGTAGTCTAACAATGGTTATGTGAATAATCGAGTATGCATGCGCCGGTATTTTTGCTATAGTAGCCTTCGGTTTCGGCCGAGGGGACTTTTAAAATAAAAGGTACACACAAATACATTGCTAGCGTTCAAGTTGGCCAAATCCATGGACAACAAAATCTTGCAACGCAAGGAAACTTGTGTGCACGGTTGAGTAGGCCTATACGCATGTGTCCTTCCGGTGTGTTAAAGTGTACCTCAAATCAAAACATTCAAAAAATATAAAAGAGCATGGCAAATGAATTCTAACAGTCCAACTCTCATCTTCATAGTACATTCCTGAGCTAAATATAAAATGCTGAAGTTTATTCACTTAAAACAAATTGGTCCATTGCGCAATAATTTGTGACTTTCTTGTTGTACAACTTACATTACCTGCTTTGTTTCCATTTAAAATTTAAAATGTTTTATGACCTTGAACACTTCTTGTTTGCTTGCACAGAGAGGACGTAATTAATTACAACACCCAATAAGAGTAAGGGAGGTATCACACCTTGGTACGGCGTGCAGTTACTTTCTGAAAAATAAAGGAACACAAAGATAGTAATTTGAGTAGCACAACAATGACATCACAAATCATTGCGCAATGTACCATTTTAAGTTGATTGAATAAACTTCAAAATTTTATATCTCAGCTCAGGAATGTCCTATGAAGACGGCAGTTGGACTGATTGGACTGTTAGAATTCACTTTTCGTGATCTATAATATATATTTTTGATTTTTTTTACTTGATGTACACATTAATATAATATAAAGATAGGCTTATAGCTGTGTATTACAAGTGCAAAGAACGCACTTTTGTATACGATGTTACGTTGATTGATTGCATGTTTGCTCGATGTAACATCAGACCACAGACCAGCTTGACACAGCGAGTGAAAAATTATCTCCGGTAATTGGGCAACATGCCTATCCAGGAAGATAACACAGCCTATTTTGAAATGCCATGAAGCAAACCGTTCGACTCCATGTAGTAACATGAACAATAGCCTATTTAAAAAGCTTCTCTTTGTCTTTGGTACTGATAGTTTTCATAAATCATTTGTCCAATCTGGGGGGGGGGGGGGGGCTAGCAAACGTTTGGGGAAGTAAAGCCCCCTAGCCCCCCCCCCCCCGTACAGCCGCCCCTGTTTTTCTGTCTTCAAAGTCTCAAATAAACGATCCTTTAGGAGTGTGAAGAGAAGAAGAGAGAAATGGGGATAATTGTTTGATGACACAATTTGACCTTTGAACCAAGGATGTTCAAAAAAATATATACCTGGGGCTATGTCTATAGTTTCGTACTTCGAAGTTGGAGCCTTTCCATTATCTGAATAATTTACGAGCATAGAATCCTCGCGTACCGAATATAATTTGGGCCTTGCAATGTTACCACCTCTAACCCTTTTACTCCAAACTACAATTCTTAAAGAAGTTTACAGAAATCCTCAGCTCTTTGATCAGAGTTTTGCAATAATTCTAACATTTCACGGAGCAGGTCTTTGTTATAAATGACTTTTTCTTTTTTGGTCTGACATTCATTTTTTGAACTTTACGCTTGAGAGAACTACTTGCAATTTGCAACGCATTCGTTTAAAGTAGGGACTTGTAAAAGACGGTGATACGATCATTTTTAGGCAATATGTACTCAAAAACAGTTGATATCTTTTTTGGTACCACTACTTGATTGGCAGGTTTCTTTGTTTCTAATGTTAAAGACTCAAGACTTGTAGCTAAGCCATTGAATTAACGATCTCTGTCGATGTGTGCATACTTGGAGAAGTTTTTTTCTGCCAATAATGCAAAGAAAAAAATGTTGAACGAACTGGTAGATAATTTTGAATAACTCGCTTCCATCGTGTTCCGTTCGACATTTCATGGAAGCATTGTTAAAGTCTTCCATTCGGACTGAACCTGGATTTGACCTGGGTCCTACCGCGAGCCCCTAAACAAAACCCTACACGACCGAGCGCTCCGCGCTCGGTGGTGTCCTAGTGCTATGAATGGCGTCTGGTAGTACCCTCTGCAAAATCTTTGCGCCCAACAGTGCTTATTTTTCAGTGATGGGCCTGTTCGACGAGGAAATGGATTCAGTTTCTGTCCATATTCTGTTCATTGTAGAAGTTTACGTTGACCTGCTGCAAGTTGTTTGGAATTCAAGTTTGGGAAGGAGAAAGTACTGCCAAGAATTACATTTTGTACCACATCGTGAAGGATTTTCAAAAGCAAAACTTCCAATTAACGTTGCTCCGATTATGCCAAATAGATATCATAACCGTACAATATGTTACAGATGGGAAGATAACTATCATAATTAAAGAAAACAAAACTTAACGAATTACAACGATGTGAGTACAGATGTCTATCGTCAGCACTTACAATACTCGGAGATCGTTTACATTTCGTAGCAGCTCCTCTGGTAAGAACCCTAAGCGGTTATAATCTAGGAATCTGAGGATGAGGCAGAAAATTCTGTACTAACAATCTAGTTAATACAGGATAAGAAACTATATAAACAGCAGTAAAACATGAAGAAACTATACATTAATGTATATTCAAGTCCTCTGAGTCATCGTGAAGAACAATGTTTCATTTTCAAAGAATTTACTCAGGCAGCTGCAATTGCTTTTAATCCATCTAATTAGTACCAGATTGAGTTGACATTATCTCTCCTTCCATTGGATTCTTTTGCTGGAATGGAAAATTATATGGCGTGTGCTGAAAAATAACGGAAGGGGCTAGGAACGGCCATTACGTATTTAAAATGTCATTTGGATACTCCAGTTAGAGGTAGCAAATTCTTTGCGGTGAATCTACGTAATGATGTTATTTGGAATGGTGGACCCGATTCCAAAACTCTTTAGTCAGTGCTTTGCATTTCCTTGTTCAAGTGGGTTTTCTTTTTTTCCACCATCGTATAGACAATGTGATTTAATTTTATTATTTTATTGCCAACATCAGTCAGTAGTCTTAGTGTGGTTTGGCAGTATTGGTAAAGCTATCACATATTTCTCCACTAATAGCATTCTCAAATACATTTAGCAGTGGATGCTAGAAGTAAAACATTACCTTTATTATCAATTCTTATATAGAACCCAAATCAACTAACATTCCTTTTTAATAATGAGATTTCCAATGAGATTGATTCATAACTTACGGTTGGAATCATTGTTTTTAAAATCAATGCCACTTTACTTACAAAAACTGTAGACTTGATACTTTCTCAAAAATCTTTACAGGCAGATGTTCAATCTTATTTTCTCTCAATGCTCTGAATAATATGGAAGGAAATTGAATTATTGAGTCATGTTTCGTACGTCAAATGCTATCGGATGTAACTTGAAGATTCCGAGTTACACTCTAATGAGATAATTAAGTTAAACTGGGCGTCAGCGGGAAAGCATGCAAACGTCTTCTCTCAATGTTGAAATAATTAGGCTTCACAAAATTATTTTTTCCAAAACCAAAAGTGTACCTCAAGTCACAAAATTCAAAAATACATATTTCAGAGCATGAAAAATGGATTATAGCAGTCCAACTTCCATTTTCATAGGACATTCCTGAGCTGAGATATAAAATGTTGAAATTTATTCACTTAAAACAAGTTGGTTCATTGCGCAATAATTTGTGACTATCTTGTTGTACAACTCACATAACCTGCTTTGTTCTCCTTTAAAAGTTAAAAATGTTTTTATGACCTTGATAACTTCTGTTTGCTTGCATAGCATGTTGCACAGAAAGGACTTAATTAATTACATCACCCCATGAGAATACGATACTATCACGTCTTCGTACAAGGTGCAGTAACTTTTACAAAGAAATACAAAGATTGTAATTTGAGTAGTACAACAATGACATCACAAATTATTGAGCAATATCCCATTTAAAGTTTAGTGAATACACTTCAACATTTTATATCTCAGCTCAGGAATGTCCTATGAAGATGGAAGTTAGACTGTTTGAAGTCTTTATTCATGCTCTTTAATATAAATATTTGAATTTTGTGACTTGAGGTACACTTTAAACTGCATTTCTAAAAGTTATGATGTAAAACACTTATCTTGAGGAAAGTAGAGAATACATCTCTTTATTGGAATTTCACTCACCACTAATTAGCATTGAAATAGCAATATGGGGGTTCAAAGCGTACATTGTGTTAAATAGACAATAGAACGTTATTTCTCCTTCTTTAAGAATTCCCTGGTTTTCCCTACTCCATTGTTTATGCTGGGCACGAAGCACGGTGGCAGTAGATTCCATTTTTCAAACTCGATACCTCCCGGATGAAAGACGGACACTCTTATCATCTGACCATGCAGTAGGTCTGGGTGTAAATAGTGGATCCGACTAAGCGTAAATATCCAAATACTTATATACATGGTTATATACCATGAAAATATGTCAAACCATACCGTGGTCAGCTTTTTCGTTACGCCGGTCTTAAAGGCAGGGAAGGGGACTGTCTCATTACCACAAATACTTCATGGGGTACATAAACTCCAACGGGATTCAGTAAGGGGGCTCTGAAAGTATTAGGTTTTTTTTGTAGGGATCTATTATGTTTGAAACTAATTTGAAGGTGTAGGCTAATAGAGTTTCCAACTCCCAAGTATTTCGTGCATTTGAAAAAATGCGACAGCTTTAGAATTGGTTTTACTTAAGATTCCACAAAAATGAACAATCAGATGGCACAACAAGAATATGAGACATATGTTTTAATTACAGCCTGTAACATGTTGTCTCACCTTTCCAACAATATCTACGGTGGAGGAGGATATTCCACTCCCACTCACTATTCCAGATACTTTCACATGACACAATGATACGCTTATAAATATTAAACGTTGCGCTCTTTAATGATCTTGCAGTAACCTTGTATGGGTCTAAGAAAGGTTAATGGATTCTTCTCATTCCTTCAGTGAGGCTACCAAAACGAGTTTTGTTAATTTACACCACCGCGCGTACAAAAGCTTGTGATAGGTTTACTTTGGTGTATACGAAAGGCTGGGTAGGGTCTCAGCATTAAAATGGAACCATCCACGATGGAATGAATTTTAATTTCTTAGGTGAAATTTTACCAAAGGAGAACTTAAGGAAAAGTGAACACTCGTATGAAAATCAGGAAAAAATACATAATTTGGTGAAATAATTTTCGAATAAGCGCATGATTTTATCGGGAAATCAGCCAATTAAACTAAACTGCAATTTTAGAGGGCAGTAGAATTTATATCGCGTCTTTACATTGCCAAGGAATGTAATGTTTCTTTTTCTTTCTATTCTTTTGACCTTGAAGTAAATAAGGAGAGAAATCTTGTAAATTTTGCATGCTACTAAAAACTTGATTTGACGTGGAACCAATTTTTAAAATGTATTGTGTAAACTCATGGAGGTAATCCAGATGCAGTTTCTAGAACGTAAGTTACCTTGGTTAATGATGGCCTTAATTATTTTACCAAGAATAATCATTAATATTTGATCATGTGTTCTCATATTTAAAATAAAATTATTCGTCTCAAATAAAAAGAATTTTTGAATTTAGCAAAACACCAATCGAAGGACTTGAGCTGTTAATCGAGGTAAAACTTAATTCGACTAATTACATTAGAAAAGAACTAAATTTCAAACAAAAAAGCTGTTTTCTACAGATAGGATGAGTTTGATTTATTATAATTAATCAAATTGAATTTATTGCTAGGAATCAGCAATGACATTTTCTACCCCATTAAAGTAACAGCTTTGTTTCTAATTCCTATATGTTGTACAGGTTTTCCCTTTATTAAGGAAAAATGTTTAAACATACCAATAGTCCAATTTCAAGCACAAATAATCTATGGAATGATAAATCTTCTGAAAGTTATTGGAATAATAGATAATAAGGGTTTTTTCGGCAAAGTGAAGAAAACTCTTGAATTCTGATTTGGAATATTTCTTTTAAAGTGACTTACAGTACTTGCAGACTGCACTGTTTAGATAGCAACGCTTCTGGTAACGACAGCAGATCGTTTTTATCCAAGTTTCTGTGGAGATGGGAAGAATTTATAAGTAATTCTGAATTGCAAGTATGGAATTACTATTTAGGTAGTCAGACAGAAATAAAGCATATGTCATGCATTAATATTCTGGCTGATATTGAGTATGATACCTTGCAATCTAATTTGAAATGGAAACAATATATTCGGAGGTTGGAGCCTTTCTGGGGAAAAACATAATGACTTCCCTGTAATTATCAGCTTTTTTCCTTTTTTTCTGCAAGTTAAAATTTCGAAACGGTTCATATATTTGTAGGAGTGCCCCGGATTAACGACAATAGTATTCGAATATATATATATATATATATATATATATATATATATATATATATATATATATATATATATATATATATATATATATATATATATATATATATATATATATATATGTTATATATATATAGCAATAAGTCCAAACAGGAACATCACCAGAAGCACTCAGTATAAAACCATTAGTGAAAAAACAAGAAAACTTGCAGTTTCAGTTTCAGGAATCTATTTAAAATTTTCAGCAACACAGTGACTTTCTCAAGAAAACAACACAAAATGACAAGAAGACTCCAACACTCTCTTGTTACGGCTTGGTCGCAATTCAAACCAATAACAGCGAAAGACCACAGAAGAGCGAGATTAAAATCAACAGCTTAATTATTATTCACCTCTTACTTCCTTAAATTTACAATAATTAATCTTAAATCTACTTACAATCTTTTACGACTTAAGGTATCACTCTTCGTCCAAGGGGTAGTGTTGTTAGCGTCGATTGTACAGCAGCACAGCGTAGGACTCGGTTCCGCGAAGGCAGGATGAAGACTAGAGTGATCGGTAAATGGCGACACAATTACAGCGTTAAGCGGCGAAGCAGGCGTCTGGTCTCTGTATTGTCTGTGTATCTTCTGTTCTCCTCTCTTCCCTGTCACAGTTCTTGCATGACCTTTTATACGCCTGGTAGTTCTTCCAGAAAAGTCCGGAACTTACTCTTATGGAAACGTCTCGTTTGATCTCGTACAAAACAAACAGCGAAAGTTCTGGGCACAATAACCCATAAACACAAGCAAGACAGATAGTTCTCCAAACAGCAAGCAATCGCCTATAGCATGAATGTTTTCGGTTTCTGAGAAATCTACAGTAGCCGACAGTTGCCATAGTTGGCTATTATTAGGCGATTACATCATACAGTACTTTCCAGTAGGTGATCGTACATTCTCGTAACTGTGCGAATGTTCTCTGGGGTCACCCGTTGAATATGCTAGAGAGACAGCACCGAAGCTAGCACTTTCTAGAACTTTTCACTCGCTCGTCGATGGATTCAATCTGGTGACTGGTGAGCTGATGTAGTCTCGTAACACTCCCCCCCCCCCCCCTTGAAAGAGTTTTGGACGTCTAGGACAAAACTTAGGTTACAATATCTACACTATAACTTTATAGTAATAACTATAGTATTATAGTATGCATTCCAACTTCAAGTGGAAGGTGTTATCATAACATACAACTTGTCTTACAATATGATAATACATGAATAGTAACATCATTAACACATACTGTGCTGCAGGCAACATCAAAATTTCAAAATTTACAGTAAGATTTTTAATCTACTCCATCAGATTAAGTTCTTGACAAAGCATCAGGCACAACATTGTCTTTCCTTTTAATGTGCCTAATATCTACATTATATGATTGTGGAAATAAACTCCATCTCATCAATCTCTGATTCTTGTTCTTCATCTTAGACAGAAATGTCAGAGGATTATGATCAGTATATACAATAACAGGGAAACTAGTAGTCCCCAAATAAACATCAAAGTGCTGAAGACCAAGTATCAAAGCTAATGTTTCCTTCTCAATTGTAGAATAATTTTTCTGATGTTTGTCAAATTTCTTTGAATAATAACACACAGGGTGATCAACACCATGCTCATCAGCTTGAAGCAAAACTGCTCCTATACCATTGTCACTGGCATCAACTGCCAACTTAAACTGTTTTTCAAAATCTGGAGCAATCAACACTGGTGAACTCATTAGTGCTCTTTTCAATGATTCAAATGCTGCCTGACAATTATCTGTCCAAACAAACTTTTCATTTTTCTTTAATAATCTTGTCAATGGTGCAGCAATGTCAGAAAAATTTGGACAAAAACGTCTGTAGTAACCAGCCATGCCTAGGAAGCGCATGAGCTGCTTTTTGTCAGTTGGGGCAGGGAATTTGTCGATGCCCTCAACCTTAGCCTTAATTGGTTTAACTCTACCCTGACCAACTACATGCCCTAAGAATATCACATGGGCACAAGGCGTCACGAATGCTGAGATTTTTCGAGCCCTCTCAGTGAGTGGTATTTCCCAGTACCCCTTTAACAAGTCAAACTTTGATACGTAAGTAGCATTCCCAATCCTATCAATACAATCATCGATACGGGGTATCAGATAGGAATCCGTTCTTGTGACCGCATTCACCTTCCGGTAATCAGTACAAAATCTGTACCCACCGTCTGGCTTTGGGACCAATATACATGGGGAAGACCATTCGCTACTACTAGGTTCTATAATATCATGGTCTAACATGTAACGAACCTCCTCCCTGAGATGTTGTCGTTTTCGAGGGTTAACTCTATAAGGATGCTGCTTGATTGGACCAGCATCTCCCACATCAACATCATGTTCAATCAAATTTGTCCTAGTAGGATCATCTGAGAACAAGCATACATATTCATTGATTAATAATTTCATTTCTGATCTTTCTTTGTCATCTAGATGACTTAACTTCTGATCAAGATTTCTCAATACATCAGAATTTTTCAACTTAATACACATGTCAGGAACATTATTAGTATTGATCTCATCATTATCATTGAATTCATGATCAACACTGATGATACACACTTGATCACATGCATTATTAACATTGACATTCACATCATGTACACTTTCATCCTTAGAAATGTCACAATCCATTCTTTCATAATATTTTTTCATCATATTAATGTGACAAACTCTCTTCGATTTACGCTTGTCAGGTGTCAAAATGACATAGTCTGTGTCACTGACCTTTCTTTCAGTGACATAAGGTCCTTGAAAGCGAGCTTGAAGTGGCTGACCAGACACAGGCAAAAACACCAACACCTTATCACCAGGCTTAAACTCTCTTTCTACAGTGGTCTTATCATACCACGCCTTCATTTTCTTCTGAGAATGCCTCAGATTTTCTTGAGCCAGTTCACATTCTCTGTGAAAACGATCCTTAAAGCGGGATACATAATCAAGCAGATGTATGTTTTCACCTGGATCTGATAACCACTTCTCCTTTAATAATTTCAATGGTCCACGAACTGTGTGTCCGAAGACAAGTTCAAATGGACTGAACCCAAGTGACTCCTGTACAGACTCCCTGGCAGCAAACATTACAAATGGAATGCCTTCATCTCATTGTCATGACAATATGTCTTTAACATATTTTTCAATGTTTGGTGAAACCTTTCTAAAGCCCCTTGGCTTTCGGGATGATAAGCCGAAGACTTAATTTGGTCTATGCCTAATTCATACAACATCTGTTGGAATACAGTTGACATGAAATTAGACCGTTGATCTGATTGGATCTCCTTAGGCAACCCAAACAATGTGAAACATTTAAGTAAACCTTGTAAGACTGTCCGAGCCTTAATATTTCTTAGAGGTATTGCCTCTGGAAACCTTGTCGAAGCACACATTATGGTTAATATATACTGATGTCCTGCCCTACTCTTAGGTGGAGGACCTACACAATCAATAATGACTCTACTAAATGGCTCTTCAGAAGCAGGAATTGGCTTTAAGGGTGCAGCCGGGATATTTTGATTCGGCTTCCCCACCATTTGACATGTGTGACAAGTCTTACAAAATTTAGCCACATCACTTTTAAGTTTTGGCCAATAAAAATGATTTAAAATTCTGTGGTAAGTCTTATTAACCCCTACAGTAGGTGCCCTGCAAATGGCATTTCATGAGCAATACTCGGTAATTCTTCTCGATACACCCTAGGTACCACAATTTGATGGTAAATGCGCCACTCTTCATCTAATGGTGCATCAGGTGGTCGCCATTTACGCATCAAAACATCGTTCTTAAGGTAAAAACACACTGGGTCGTCTTTCGACTCATCCTCAGTAAGGGCACCAGCAGTTAGTGGCTGAAGCTCTTCATCATGTTCCTGTTCAACTGACAACTGGTCTCGTTGGAGTGTGTCACACATGTTTCCTTCCTGTTCTATCCCCTCACCATGTGTGGGGACAGGAGACTCACAATCCTGAAGATTAGCCATAAAAGTTTGGCTGAGATCAAACCAGGAATCTTCACTTTCATCAATATTTTTTATTAGAGTCCTCTTTAGACTCTGACTCCACTTTTGGGAGTGTTGTTCCGTTTTTAGGAACTAATTCCTCAATTTTAGAGGGCGGCGGCTTAAATTTACCATCCTTATTTTCAGAAATCATACCCTCACTTTTAGAGAGTGGATGTTCAAGATTATCATCCTTACATGATTCCCTACTTGTTTCACTTTTGGAAACTGTATCCTCACTTTTGGAGGCTGGATGTTTAAGATTATCATCCACAGCAAGCTTTTGTGACATAGCTCTCGTGACAGCACAGGCTGGGAATAAATCTGGAAATTCCTTTTCTAATTACTCTGTGTTGTTATAGTCACATGGTTTATCTGTCAAAGTTGCATTGGCTACTACCTTTCCACCAGCTAGGTCATTGCCTAGCAACAGAGATACCCCCTTTACAGGTAGAGTAGGTCTGACCCCTACTATGACCGACCCAGAAACTAAATCTGACTTCAAATTAATTTTGTGGAGAGGGACAGAAATAAATCCACACTCAACCCCCTGAATTAGTACATTTGCCCCTGTGGAAGTAGAGTCCGTTAATGGCAAAACTCCATCAAGAAGCAAGGACTGAGTTGCGCCTGTGTCACGCAAAATTTTAATTTTGACGGGTGGATGAGCTGAATCCCCATCTAGGGAAATAAAACTCTCAGACACGAATAGAAGGTATTCTTCCTTAATTTGGTCATTAGAATTAGGCCGTAAAGTCACGACTACCTCTGGAGAATTTCCTGCATTGGCTAAGGCATTAGGAGCTATTTCAGTCTCCTTTAATTTTGCCAATTGAAAGCAATTTGCCATTGTGTGGCCCTTTTTGTGACAGAAACTACAAACTATGTCTTTAAAGGCAGCTTTATTTGAGCTGACCTGGTCGTTCTTTTGACGACTAGAATCTGGCTGTTTTTTACCAGAATTTGTTGGAGAGAGAGAACCAGACTGAGATCCACTAATTTTACCTGCTGTGCCATCACTAGTGCTATTGCCATATTTCTTATTTGGCCTACTAAACTAACTCTTGTTTTGAGTCTGACCTACTTTACCGAACTTATGGGTAAGTGCATACTGATCAGCCAAATTTGCCACTTCTTTCAACTTGTCTGCCTTTTGTTCTTCAAGGTGAGTCTAATGTCATCACTCACACACCGTTTAAATTCCTCGACCAGCATCAGTTGTCGTAAGGCTTCAAATGTGGAGACCTTTTTAGAATCATACCATCTATCGAAATGCCTTTCTTTTTGATAGGCAAACTCTACATATGTTTGTGTATCCGCCTTACGATATTTTCTAAATTTTTGGCGATAAGTCTCGGGTACTAATTCATAGGCTTGTAATATGGCCTTTTTGACTTTATCGTAATCCATGCTGTCCTCTATTGACAGAGCGGAATTCACTTCCCGGGCCTTGCCAGTAAAATTACTCTGAATGAGTATTGACCATTTATCTCTGGGCCACTTTAATTGTTCACCCAGTTTTTCAAAGTGGTTGCAAAATTTCTCCACATTATCCTTCTGAAATTTGGGCACAAATTTTACGTGCTTAGAGACATCAAATCCCCCAGTATCCGTGCCTATTTTAGGTTCTGGGCATTTTATGACCCCTAACTCCAGTTGTTTCAACCTAAATTCATGCTCTCTAGCCTCTTTCTCTTTCTCCCTTTCCAATTCTTTCATTCTAACTTCTCTTTCCTTTTCTTCCCTTTCCTTTTCCAATTCTTTCAATCTAACCTCCTTATTCATTTCCAGGTTTGCAGGTTGTACCCTCGTACCCGACGTTTTTTGGCGTTATATTGACGATTGGTTTCTTATCTGGTTGCACGGGGAAGATAAATTTCATGAATTTTTGGGCCTTTTAAACTCTTTTCATGATTCCATAAAGTTTACTGCTGACATTTCTCATGATTCTATTAATTTTCTTGATGTAACAATTAAGCTTAAAGCTGATGGATCATTAGAAACCGATGTTTATCGCAAACCAACTGGTACCATGCTTTATCTTCCTTCTGATAGTTGCCATCCGGGTCACGTTAAGCGGAGTATTGCCTATAGCCTGACTAAACGCATTAATTCTATTTGTTCTTCCCCCGAACTCGTTGAACGCAGGTGTGCTGAGCTTGCTGCTGCTTTAAATAAACGTGGTCATTCTAAGCGTAAGGTTAAAGCGGCAATTAATCGTGCTCTTAGAGATTGTTCTCAGTCACACGATCAAGAGGAAGCGCCCTCACATCGCGTACCTCTTGTGGTTGAATATCACCTGGGGCTGCCTAATATCCAACAGATTCTCGGACGACACCAGTCGTTATTGCATCTTTCTCCGATTATGAAGGAGGCGGTGCCCCATAGACCATTACTATCCTTTAGTCAGCCTCCAAGTTTGGGTCGTTTACTGGTCAGGGCAAAGGTTAACTCGAAGGATCCTAATTTTGGTCCCAGTAGTTACTGTGATAGGAAATGCATATTATGCAAGAGCCTTGTTAACCCCAATAAGGTTACCAGTAAGTCAAGTGGTAGAGTTTATAAAGTGAAGGCTGCTAATGTCAACTGTACGGCTACTTGGGTGGTTCATTGTATTTTCTGTCCAGAATGTGGGATGCAATATGTGGGGATGACAACAAACCTTAAAGAATGTATGGCTAATCATCGTTGTGCCCTTAGGAACAGGGTTAGACTAGGGAGTGAGGGGGAGGATAATGATTTCAAGAAGGGTTGTTTTAGACTGTACTCTCATCTGTCGGAACACTCACCTCATGAGTTTAAGTTAATAATTTTACAATCTATGGCGCCCCCTACTTTCCCCCCGGATATGTCCGTTAGCTCTAGGAAACTTGTCTTGGATAAGGCACGCAGGAAAGTTGGCTCTGTTGAGAGATTATGGATGTGGAACAAACTGGGTACAATATGGCCTGATGGTCTTAACCCTAGTGATGGCTTTGACAGCCAGAACAGAAAGCCGAGGAGACGGCCCTCGCGTGCTGTCTGATACGAGTTTTGTTAATTCCCGTTTCCTCGCTGCTGGCAGGTGTTTCAGCTTTCTTTTCTTCTTTGTTTTCTTGCTCGTTCAGTGCAACGCTTCTGTATATATAAGTGGTACCTTATTTAGTTCCGGTCTAGTAATTTTCTATTCTTCTTTTATTTCCATGCTTTTTATGTCTATTTGTGAAGAGAGTGTTGGAGTCTTCTTGTCATTTTGTGTTGTTTTCTTGAGAAAGGCACTGTGTTGCTGAAAATTTTAAAAAGATTCCTGAAACTGAAACTGCAAGTTTTTTTGTTTTTCACTAATGGTTTTTTATATATATATATATATATATATATATATATATATATATATATAAATCAAATTGGTAAAGCTGGAAAATTTGGCTGAGGTGAAAAAACGATGTTGACTCCACCGGGATTCGAACTCGGGACCTCCCGCTTTCTAGTGCGGACGCTCTAACCACTGAGCCATGAAGCCAAGTTGGTTTGGCCTTTGTTCAAATGACAGATGAAGCAACTCGCAATTCACCTCCTGAGCAGGCGCCTAATTTTTTGGAACAGCACTAGTTCTCGTTTGACGCAAACCCAACCAAAGATCAAAGTTGATGCTATCCAGCTGAACACAATTGCTTATTCGCCAGCGGATCTCCGAAGAGATACAGAAACCTGTGAAAGCAGAGATGAAGTGAAAATAAACGCTGACGACAACTGCGTGGAATATATAAATCAAATTGGTAAAGCTGGAAAATTTGGCTGAGGTGAAAAAACGATGTTGACTCCACCGGGATTCGAACTCGGGACCTCCCGCTTTCTAGTGCGGACGCTCTAACCACTGAGCCATGAAGCCAAGTTGGTTTGGCCTTTGCCAATATATATATATATATATATATATATATATATATATATATATATATATATATATATATATATATATATATATATATATATATATATATATATATATATATATATATATATATATATATACACGCAATCGTTTTACGCAATCGATACGATCGATAATTAAGTTAAGTTACGATACGCAATCGTTTTATTGAATATAAGAATTATTTAATAGCTAGAGGCTATGACCCCCAGCTGGTCGAGGACCAATTCCACAAGGCGAGCATATTACCAAGATCTGCCTTACTTAATCCTGTCAAAAAGAATAACTCTAGTCGAAAATACCCTCTAGTCCTCGATTTCAATCCAGCATTACCGAATGCTCATTCTATTATACGGAAACATATCCACATTCTTCATAGTTCGCCCCTTATGACCAACATTTTCCCACACAATTCAATCTTTACTGCATATAGAAGAGGTAAATCCCTTAAGGATTTACTGAAGAAATCGCAACCGCCTGATCGTTCTAATGGAGGGGGCACTATTTCCAAACTGGGGTGTTTTAAATGTGAACGGAAGAAATGTGACCTTTGCACCAACTTTCTCACGCAAAGTTCTACCTTTCATAGTTGTGTCACTAAGAAAACTTACGCTATTAAGAGTTTTGTTTCCTGTACAAGTGCTTGCGTAATTTATGCAGCAACTTGTTTTAAATGTAATTTGCAATATGTTGGGTCTACCTCTACGGAATTTAAAGTAAGGTTTAGAAATCACAAATCCGATCTTCTCAATAATCGGGGTAGATGTGAATTAGCAGTCCATTATAATGCTTCTCCCCATCAGCTGTCGGACATCAAGTTTATAATTATTGAACAGACTTACAGTAAGTCTAATATTGATACCGTCCTCACCAAAAGAGAGGGTTATTGGCTTGCCCAATTGAATACCTTATTTCCATTGGGTCTCAATAAAAGAAAGGAATTTAACTCATCTAAAAGAATCAGCTACCTACGGTAAAGCCCAGATTCAATTTTTCCCAGTGGTTTCCATGTTTAAAGTTCTTGCCTAACACTCCTTTCAGGCCCCTTTTATCTTCCATCAGTTTTTACCTTTCTGGAGGATTCTCACTGCTCCTGTGCTGCAATTTTACAGCTGGTTTTAAGCTTCTTATCATTTTTTCTCTTTTTACTTTTTGTTGTTTATCCTCCAGTGATTTTAAGCTTTATTCTTAACAGGGCTAAGGTTGTGTGGGTTGCTTTTAGCCTTTGTTCGTTTGCTGGTCTGGTAGTAATTTTATTTGAACGCATTTTATTTCGCTTCATTCGAGCCGAGGAAGGCTGAATAAAATAGCCGAAAGCTTCTCGAATCACGGTGTCTTTTTATCATTGTATGTGCAGTTGCAATTCTAGTTTTAACTTTCATTTTCAATTTTAAATAATTTTTAACTAGAATTCTGAGAATCCTCTGGATCCTGGGCATACACCGGAATATCGTTGTTATCCAAGCCTCTCATTCATCTATATATATATATATATATATATATATATATATATATATATATATATATATATATATATATATATATATATATATATATATATATATATATATATATATATATATATATATATATATATATATATATATATATATATATATATATATATATATATATATATATATATATTATTTACTAGCCTCGCGATTTTAGCTGCATTATAAGATGTGTTCTAACAAACCTTCGCTGTTGCATTGTTGTCTTATAAGTAGGCTATCATTTCATTTTCAGTACCCAAGCCTCGAGTGAACATTATATCAAACTGGGTGACGTAAAAATTGATGTACTTATATGGACTGTTGCGTTGAAGATACGTTCTGATACGGCTTCAATATTGTTATTTGACATATCACTGAAACGAGAAATAACAGTTGTAAGCCCTCTTTTGCATCGTGGCTAACTTATGTGTATGAGTAAGTTAATGATTACAGAATTCGAAGACTTCCTTCTAATTTTTAGAGTTATTGCATATATTTTCTTTTTAAATTTGTAAGCTTATTGAAATACTTAGCATTATCACATTGAAAATGGGAGTTTGACTTTCGTTAAATCCACCGAAAATAACAGTTGCGACAGCAGGAACAATGGAACACGAAAATGTACTGCAACGACGACAAGCATGCAACTGTATCATTGAAGTCTATTCTAGGTATTAAATGTTTTGAAATTGTTTCTAAACATAATTCACTTAAAGTCAGAACTGTCACTCACAGATCTTTTAACTTCATATTTTGGGCAAAAATCTTTTCTGGCAAACCTTGGAGTCGGTTGAAGTCTAAGCTTCTAAAAAAAAAAAAAAAAAAATTAGTGGCAGATATAATGGATTGGCCATCCTAAGTAAAAAGTAAGCGATAGTTTCCCTGATACGTTTCCTACTTATGTTCTTCCTAAGAAAGATATTTCATTAGTGTTTAAAGAATCGGCATGAATAAAATTGGCCATTCCTTCTTCTCTGTTTGGTGTAAAAATATCTGGCGCAGTTGAACACTTCCTCCAAGGATGATTGGTAAGGGGCCTGCTGCAAAATAAATTACCCATACTGCAAAACGATGTTTGAAAAGGCATTTGAAACAAAGATAAAATATATCAACTCATAAAAGATAATATTTCCCATCAAAATGGAAAAAAGGTACAACTGACTTTTATCGTATTCTTATGTATTTTAAACAAATGCTGCAAAGTACTTCCTTAATTTCAAATGCAATTATGGTTTCTAGTATTGAATAATAAGTCCGCCAAATTGTAATGTCAGTTTTGGGGAAAAACATTAAGCCAGTGCTTTAATTAATAAGGGGATACATAAATTTTAAATTTTCGCAACTGCCCCTCAGAATATATGGATTAAGCGTGGGGACTCTTGGAACTAACAACGTCCGCAGGTTTCAATGTTTTGAAAGTTAATGGATGCCCCTCTAAAATTTCCCATTAATTAAGTAATTAAGTATGCGTTTTAGTTGGAGTGGCAGGTACCTTCTAACTTAATTTTGTTTCGAACAGTTTTAATGAAAAATAAACTCCAAAAATGAAATGTAGAAGGAAGTAATAGGAAATTCTAGCAGACATCCAACACACTCTGCATCAACTCGGTACAAGTTGCACGCACCCGCCCAATTTGCACCCGTTTTTCAATCAAGTGCACGAGGGGTTCACTGCTATCTGTTAAATTTAAAGTACTGTGTTTGCCATTTTTTTCATTCATTTGTAGAGTATATACTGGTAAAATCGCATCACACAATTAGTAATGCGACCATGCATATTTAGCTTTCGAATGAATTCTCATAAATGATTTTTTTGCTCGTAGGCTCACAATACAAAATGTACTTGATGCAATACATCAAAGGCACTATCTGACAAGGGGTTTATTTGGTGATATCAAGAGTTAGAAAAAATAATATAGCAACGATGAACCTTGGTCAAAACGAGAATTTTCAGTTAGAGAAAAGTCGTGTATTTAAGGGTAGGCAGAGGGAAATCAGTTACTAGTCACTGTAGTGTGATATAAACTTTTCGTAGTAATTTTGTTCTTGTAGTAATATAATTCAAAACTCAACAATTGAAAAGCGTGTGATTTCAGGGTTCGTTATTTTCATGTAGAAATTGAATTCAAGTACAAGGTGGGGAAATGGACAGCTGTGAAAATTATCTTCGTGTATTTCAGATTTTCAGTTTCTACTCAAGTAACCCTCTGCTAAAATTGCACTCTAGAGTCAAAGTTAAGAATGTAAATGCACATTGCATGAGAACTGTTCTGCTTTGTCGGCCGGCAAACATTTTGTAAAAGACATTTTCCAGATAAGAAGCTATGAAGGGTACATATTAGGCAGTTATTTTAAATTCAAACTGCATTTTTTAGTTTGCACCTTATAAGACAGTTCTGCTTGCTCCTGAGAAACTGAATGTTGGCAGAACAAAACCATGAATCATTCTACGAATTTCTTCTTTTTAATGATCTTGCAATACTAGCAAGGGAAAGTCAGTCCAAAATATTCAAAGGTCAATGACATACTTAATTAAACCGTCCTTACATCCTAAACTGGGGAGTACTTGTTAATAAAACCAGTTCCCAGGCACGCCTAATTCTACAATCTTACACAAGTATTCTTACTACCAGTCAAAGCCAAGTTAAGAAAAAAAAATACCAACAAATAAACCTAACAATTGTCCCTTTATCTCATTTCCCTGAGGGATATTAAGAATAACACCGTATCATGGAAAGTAGAAACAAAAAAAAAAAAAAAAATAATGTACTGCATTAGCTACAACTTTTAATTAAGGTAAATTTAAGACGCTTACAAATGTCGTAACTGATGCAGTTTCTCAAACTCTGTCCCAACCAAAGTCTTGATTTGATTGTGGCTAAAATTTCTTTAAAGAACAAAAAGGGATCAGAGAGAAGTGACAAAAAAAATTTGGACGAGGATCTTAACTATTTCCCAAGTTTACTACTAGTTTACTACTATTGCAGAGTTGATAATTTCGACGCCAAAATAATAAAAAAAAAAATGTGATGATGTAATCCGAGCTGATTGACATGTCTTTAATTAAGGGCCTTTTAAAGTTTCCATAAAGGTTAAGGAATTTATTAGTTGATTCTGGTTTTCTACCGGGATTTTCAGTTTATCGGACAATCTGTGTAAAAATCAAAATAACTTACAACCAACTTTACATTCACATGAATTTTTATATAAATGCGACAGTTAGATCTTATCCACTTAATGAAGGTGAATCCGTGAATGTGACTCAGATTTGTGAGTAAAGAAAATGCCTTCAAATAGACATATTGATAGCAAACCCTTCGGTTACAAGTTATATAATACATTTACAGGGGTACTTACAGGAAACTAGTACGTAGGTCTATGTTTCGTGGTACTCGAGTAAAGTTGCGGAGAGAACAATTCACAAGCAATCCTTCCGGCGTTCCAGCGCAAAAACAAATTTTACATTGATGTATTTCTAAAAGATATAACATCGGTCTGCATAAATTGTTTGTGAAAATTAACAAATAACATTACTGAACTATATTACAGGTTTTGACTAAGCACCTCACCCTAGCCTCTTGACTAAAAAGTAACATTTTTGATGCTACAATTGTCGCTTTTTCCTACCAAGTGGGGCGATTTTAAAGGGTTGAAATCTTTGTTTATAGCAGCCATACTACACTAGACAACAATTCCAGTATTCCAGAACTACAAAGACCACTCAACTGATTGGGTGTCAAGGTATCTGATGAAAGGTGTACATGAGAGCATTTGAGTACAGTAGGCCAATGATCACAAGCCTGAACTATGTAGTCTTGCCCGAAAGACCATCTAAGCGGAGCGACAACTTCTGTTGACACGGAAGGTAGAGAAAATGTAAAAACCAAAACTCCTCACGCAGCCGATAAAATGAATTTCTCTGGCTTATAAAAATCAGCTGAGCAGCCAGTGGAATAGACCTTTTCAAGGAAACAGGGCAAGCACCCAAATTTTCCGATTTTTTTCTTTGAAGTGTGAGCACCAATGTACAAGGGACGTAATTTGAGAATCCGAAGTTTTTGCCCTTTAAAAACAAATATTTGAAGATATGGGGCTTGTATTGCAGCAAGTTTTGGAAACTGGGTTTCCTCTAAGGAAATTTAAGAAGTTGGGGGATTACTAACGAATCTGCACTCCCTATATTGGCAAATCGAATGATTGAACGAAGCGACGACAGAAGATCGTTATTGCTTCGTAATGTTATCTAAGTCCAACGAACTGACGCTCTCCATTGACAATTAAAAAGTTTTCGAAATTTTGTTATCTTTTTTGGATGAAATATTTCCACATCAAGAGCTTACATTGGAGAAAATTTGGAAATTAAGAAAAAAAATTATAAATATAGCACTCTATTTGAACGTTTTTTATTAAGCTTTAAAAAATTGTGTTTTCAGTCCCATCAAAGGTAATGATCAAGATTTTACAGTCTGATGTCGACATCCATTTACAACTTTACTGCTTACCCGTTGTTATTAACTAGAAGAATAAACCGTGTCATTTACCAAAGGCGTTATATAACTGCTCTAAAGTTCCCTTGTCCTTCTTCGTTTAAAAAATCCCATTATCAATAAAATCTGTTTTATTATATTGCATTATGTCTAGGATTCATGAGGGCTGATTTTTTTTTTGGGGGGGGGGGTAGGCAGGGAACATGTAACCCTCCACTTTTTTGAGTGGAGGGGACACTATACATAAAAATTCCCTCCCTACTTGATCTTCCTAAAACCCAAAAGTGAGGTACTACCAAGAAGATTATACATGAAGGTTATGAAAGGCGTCTTCTATAGATTACGATCTGTTTTCCGTATCAATAATTCCACATGTTTACTTTGCAAGCCTCAAAATTTTCGCGCGGTACGCTACGAGCACAACATTTAGGATTTTGAAAAGAGGAAACGTCCCCTGCTATGTTTTTATGAAATCTGTAATTTTTAGTGAATGACACGCTTGGCAGGCTGGAATTGGCAAACACATTTTAAAGTGGCCCTGGCAAGTTTTAAGAATCCCCAGGAAATACTTATCAGTTGATTATTAGTACAAATTATCATGAAATCTTGTTTAACAGCCCAATTTAGTACACTTTTTATAAAACGAAAGCATTTCTTGTAAACCCTCCCGTTTTTGGCATTCTCAAACGCATAGTTAATAAACCGTGACGTCCTTCTAACGTACATGGCAGCTAAGACGGCACGGAAGGCAACAGTGTACGAAAATGGCCATTGACTGTACGCATCTACGTGCACGCAGTTTAGTTGGAATCTGAACCCATCCTGATGATTTCATTATAGGCTACTAACTTACTAAGCAATATAACGTCACCAATTTTTGAATTTCGCTCACTGGGCAGGGATAGAAATATGAAAAAATCGTCCCGAAATGTTTTTAACCAAAAGAAAAATGAGTCAGGATGAATATGAAGTAACAGTACTCACCACTTGTTGTAATTTGTTCATTATTTGCCAAGAATGTAGGGAATTTTGTCACAAGCTGGGAATTATCCTCAAAACAGAAATCCATAGCTGTAATCATCATTTCACAAAGCAATTAAAGGTCTACCAGCTTTCGGGTGCCCAACGTTACTTATGCCATTTTGTTTGCCCAACTATGTGACAATTAGCACACTTCATAGCAATTTTTTTCCTTTTTGCAAAAAAAAATACCAAATACTGACAAGATTGACGTGAATACCTTTAAAAAAATCACTTTCAATCCATTGCGAAAAGTTAAACAGTTTGACAATATAAGAACGGAATATCAATATTTTTAATCCACATTTAAGCAGGCAGAGAATTTGCAAACTAGAATGTAGGCCTCGGCCTACGCGCCTCATAGAACATAGACAATGTTCAACCCGATACTCTATCGCTGGCTATACTCGTCAGCTGGCTAGACGATCGCGGCAGCTTCATTAGCTTAGAAACGTTACAGGTACAATCGCCACCTCCCTCCGGCACCGGTTTTGCTGTGATCTATTTATTCCTTTGAAAAAGAAGCCTTGCTGTCTGAGAGTTTACCGAAACGACCAGTGTAACGTTAGTAACACTGCAATTGATGTGAATATCCTATACATGCGTACGTACACTACAGTATATATATATATATATATATATATATATATATATATATATATATATATATATATATATATATATATATATATATATATATATATAAATATATATATATATATATATATATATATAATAAAACTTACGGGTCATTGCTATCGACCAAAACGATACATGGACCGACAAAGCTAGAAAAGCTAAAGAAAATTTCTGGGAACTCAATCTCAAAACCACATCGCCTTTCGGCTTGAACATCAGGAGCGATTTACCAGCTTGCTGATAACACCAACCCAAATAATCCGATCAGGCCATTCCGGCCTAACAATTTCTCTAATTACTTTGAAGAGGATTTTCCTATTGTTGATGGGTTACACCCGAGTAATCCGATCAGACCCTCCCGGTCAATCAACCTGCTCAATTGCCTTAAGAAGGATTATCCTGTCTCAATAGAGGTGAGACCATTGTCCACACCTTTAAAAGCTTCCAAAATTTCTCACTCCTTGTCATTCTCTGACCAAGTATTGACAAAGAGGTACTATTCCTCGAAAGCTCTACTTCAAACCTTTTGGCTGTTTAATTTATCTAAATTCTAGCCTTCCGCTATTTGTATCTCCTCGGAGATCCAGCCTTTCAATTCTGTAGCACCGTTGTTTTACAGTTTCTCCGTCATGTTTATATATAAATATATATATATATATATATATATATATATATATATATATATATATATATATATATATATATATATATATATATATATATATATATATATATATATCTCTGAAATAGACAGTACTATGTTTCACTTCAGCTGGCTAGTCACAGATTTTCAAGTGTAAGAGTGCGGAAAGCGTATTTGTGTGCAGTGTTATAGTGTGTACCTAACCTACTGTACCTACGTAAGCGCGTGCGGCCTTTCCATTGATTCGTCGGCCAAAATAGTGTCTACCTTGTAACCTCTTTTACACAAAAAGTTAGGGTTCCTGATTTTTTCGTGACCATGGAGACAATCAGAAGAAACTGGTCAACGCAAAGTTGGCATTTAAACCCAAAATGCATACGTTGAGTAGGGGTGAGAATGCATGAAATGGAGAGGCAAAATCCCCACATATAGCACATATTGCTAACATCGAGTCTCATGTGGGTTCTTTCTATGGCGTAATATGACGTAATGGGTTTCAGAAATTTTTCACATCCCTTCAATCAAGCTCAAAAAAGCACCCAGCTTCTCTTAATCTTTAAGAGCAGAAAGGTGTCATTTTAGAAAAAGCTGATGGGTGCACCTTGTAGAGAGTTATTTGTTCTATCAATATCACTTGCAATTTGCCAAAAATATTCGGCAAGAAACTCAATTCAGGACCCCTTTAAGGAAACTGAAAAGGTCCTGGTGCAAATTCTACATGAAATTTTTCAGAGAAATAAATGATTTCTAATGCAAAATTTCGACACGCGCACATCACACTTTCGTAAAACGATTCGACCATTTCGTATTTAGACCATTATCAGAGAAGTAATATCACACTGAAGTTAGCAAGATTCTGTAAGAGACTTCAGTCTGGAATACGAGGTACACCTCCATCCTCTCTCTGCAGATAGTGCATGATGAAATGTCATTCGAAAGGACTTATTTTAGGGTTATCTTTAAATCAACAATCTTACACCGGTAGGCCTATGCAACGGTGTCTCAGTAGCACAAGTGGGTACCAGTCCCACCCCCGCGATCTGTGATTTTCCCGCAGAGGATTGAAGTGTGCTTTTGATCAATTTATGTATTTATTCAACCATTCACAAAGGGTTCCCAACTATTAGAAATTTGCATAGATCCCTCGCAAATTATCACATTTTTCGTTGTGATTCTCATTACTTATAGAGCACACCCGTATTTTAATCCACATTGACCGTAGTCTGTTGAAGTAGTTAGTAAGTAAGATAGAGTTTCACGGCCCAGTTTCCAATTTGTTCAAGTCGAGCCGACTAATTACCCACACTTTCAAGACCATGTTTTTGACAACTTTTGAGTTTTCAGCACCATTTTGCATCTTGTTCCCCTTCTCTAAGACGGGGTAGCTACAGGGGACAGGCGGCAGGCGGTTCTGAAAAATGAAGAATTCGGAAATTTGCCATTTGTGAAACCAATCAATTGACAACTCATGAAATTCCGAAATTCCAAAATCTCTCCATAAAAGCTCCATATTCGTCATTATTTGTTTCAAAAAAAGCAAAATTTTAGGCGCGCTTCGCTCGTTTGCTTCCAATTGCAACCCCTTGGCAGAAGTGCCCTCTCATAGCCTAACTCCAATTTGGTAAACGTTTCCGTACTCTGGAAGTGACAAAATCGAAAATTAGCTATTTGTGACATGAGACCACCCAGCCTTGAAATCGGCAACTACAGTGCGTACTATTTTCTTTCACAAAATTCCAATTTTCCCCAGTATGAGCTCTTGACTCGAAAAATTTCGTCGGAGAGCCTAATTTCGTAGGCGTTGGATAACATGAAGCCACAAAGTGAACGATCTTTGGTCACCGCTCAATATCCGATTTGCCAATAGGAAATGCATATTCTTCAGTAATCCCCCAACTTTTCAAATTTCCCGACGAAAACCCAGAATCCAAATTTTCTGCAATAAGCCCCATATTTTCAAATATTTGAAAATGGCAGAAATTTCACCGCGCTTCGCGCGCCGCAAAGTGTCCCTAGTACAGTGTCTTAAAAATCATAAAATTCGGATGCTTGCCCACCCCCACCCTTCCCGCAAAAATGTCTACAAATCTACTGTACATACCTTGCTAGGACAGGAGAATAAATTTATGCCAGATGTCCCCCAACTCTGAAAATCAAATCGACACACCTGCTAGAATTCAACGAAATGGTATGTCATTGTAATTATTGTATATGAAATTGAAAAAAGCATGTTCTTTGAAAGTAATGTAAGATTAAATATCATGAATAAATGGAGGAAAAAGCATAGTTGCTCCTTGATGATCTGGTGTTACATTTGGCAATTTCCGCTTTTGTCATTTTACAGCCACTATCCTATCCTAATGCTGCTTTATTTTTCGGGCTATGTAATTACTCTACGTTTCCTGCTTCCAACTTCCAACTTCTTCCTGATAGTTCGAATCTCGATTGATGTTCTTGAGGGTGGAAACAGGGGAGGCATACTCGGATAAGCTAGTTGGAAGGTATGCGATACACACGAAGTGGAAGTCGGCCTGTCACGCCGCCTGTGTGTACCCGCGGGCAACAACTTGTGACAATGTTCTAAGATTAAATAACACGTCGCAGCACCTATGCATGGCGGGATTGTTCACGGAATCACTTACCGTGAAAATCACTAAGCTTGTAGGCTACTGAAGCAGCTTCTTCAATTACTTTCTCACTCCCTAAGTACATCATCGTTAGCGTGTCCAGTTATCATGTTATAAATAATTTTTCCGACCGTTGCCTACGTAATAAAAACTTCCATGCGAAACAGCTCTCTTGTTCTAAACTCTTTTTCTTCCACAACACTTTAGTTACAACAGGGCCGAATTAACCCCATGGCAGAACAGGCATATGCAGGGGCCCCGCGCTTTTAGGGGCCCGCGCCTTCTGATTTTCAAGTCAAGGAGACATAAAATAAGTTTTTAGTACTAGCGAAACCGATTCAAGCCGAGGCTGTTTTTTCTTAACTTGAATGCCAGAGACCAACACTGGTTTTCAGGTGCTACTGGCTTACACACAAAGTGCTGTGTTTCAGTAATGTTTATGAAAAGGTGTTTGGGAATTGAGACCCACATCATTTTGATTTACTGGTTGTCGGGCTATACGTTTTCATGTGTGTGCACCTTTGGCATCCCTTAACACTATCTGCACCAGTGGCGTAGCTAGGATTTTTTCCAGAGGGGGCAAAGGTATGAAATTTGCCCAAAACTTTTCCCGGTCAATGTATATGTATTTCATATAAAATATGCAAATTTACAAGTATAACAACATTACCATTTCATTATGTAATATTACCTGCATTTTAATCTTAAAGTATAACATAGACCAATTGGAAATAACAACTCTTAGTATATTATTTTGGTCAACAGTATCTGATTTATTTGTATGTACTAACGCAGTGGCGTACGCAGGATTTCTCTCAAGGGGGGAGGCATGCAGTATGGTCTAAGGGGAGGGGTGTCCGGAAATTTGTTGACGTTTTCAAGGAGCCTAGATGCAAAATGGTGCAAGATTTTCGACTTTGACAAGAACAGTGTTAAAAGTTGAATCGGGGTGGTTCATGAGGATAAAACTGAAACTTGTCTCTTTACATGCATTCTTATGCCAATTATGCTACCTTACGAAGTTAAAACTTGCCATTAAATTAGCACACTTTTAGGAATCAAAATAAAAGAGCATTGATCGGTATAGGATTTGTGGTTTTCCTTGGCCACAAAACGTTTTTGTCTGAAAGATTATCTAAGCGGAGCGCCACCATTGGTTGGCACGGAGCGAAGAGAAAATTTCGAAAAATCAGACCCCTCAGATGGCCGGAAATAGCATTTTCCAGACTTATACGAAGAATCTAACCAGTTGCTATCTTCTTTTGTCGTTTGCAATAAAATGCTCCCTTCAAAATATGTTCGCAAACTGCAAAGTGATCAGAGAGTTAAGAGCTAATTTGACCCCAAAAATGTAATTTTGCCCAAAAGACTGAGCGAAGCGCCACCACTGGTTTGCGCGGAGCGTAAAGAAAATTTCGAAAAATCAGACCCCTCAGATGGTCAAAAGTAGCGTGTTCATGCTTGTAAAGAGAATCTAAACATGTAGTCTTTACCTTTATCGATGCAACCAGTAGGATACAGAGTCTACCTTTTTAAGTAAAAATTGGAATTTGACAGAATTGGCCTAATTGTAGGAATTAAAAAAGTTGGCACCACTGAAGGACCTTGCAGAGACAATCCTTCCCCTTTGAAAATTTTTGAAAAATTTGGGTGTCCTTATATGCAATCTGGTGCCACATATGCTATCTTTTGAAGTAAAATCGGTGTTACTACAGTTTGATTACGTATTTTTAAGAACAAAGAAAAAATGGCATCTGTGAGGGGGGCATGGCCCAATGGTCCACCTTCGTACGCCACCAAAAGGAGGCCTAATAGTGGCTCGATCACACAGGATATCTTGTTAGAACAGCAGTCTGTTATGTGTGGAAGGCTACAAGGTACTCATGGACCCGTTTATTGTTACACCCCAAGTGAGCAGAAAGCTATTTTCCCGAACTAGCCTGTAAGCCTCCAAGGATTAGGCTAAGTAGCAAAATCTAATTATGCCAATGGATCCCGTTCATTCTAATTTCTAGACTAACTTTAAAGGGGAAGTTTAAGCAAAAATTCATTTTTCACATGTGAAAGAAGACCCCAATCTTCACAGTGTGGTGAAATTTACATTTAAAATTGGACATGTATTTCTCCAGATATCAGCAAATGAAGTTACTAGATTTGTGTTCCAAAGTGGCTTAAGGGCAGCAGAGATAATATCGCTTCCTCACATTGACAAGGAAGGCTTTGTTTCCCTTTTTTCACACTGTTGTGTTGACCTTGACGTTTATAGGAATAGCACCTTCCCATGGGGATTGCAAAGTTTGAAAAGTTCTCAAGCCACTTATGCAATCACATTTTGATAATATGAGACTGTTAAGGAGAAAATTAGCTGTAAAGTTTAAAGAAAAACAAAAGACTGTCCACTAATGTGGGGATATGATGTCATATATGCTTGCTTCAAGTTGACTGTTGGTTGACAATGTGACAAATTTACTTGCTCATATCTTGAGAACCACACATCGAATCTTGGTTTGCGTCCGTAATGGTATGAATTCTGTACATAGTTCAGGTTATGTTTTTGTCCCGTCTGGTCTGAGTTCTCTTATTGGTTCTCCGTGCCCGTTTCTATGTACGTAAAAAGCACACCACACATCGAATTTCAATGCAAATTTCAACAAAATGCTTAGAATAAGTACCCCTCTAACATATTAAAAATTGACATGACCTTAAACCCTTCTTTTAAGTTTATCGTTGGGCATGGATTGTTTCAGCCCCATCCATCGTTATGTGCACTGAGTAAAATCGGTATAGCTACTACTAGCTTGTAGGACAATATAATAACCTCGGGGGTCTACGTTAGTGACTTGCCAGTTTTCACATCCTTTTACTGAATTCCCAAATTGTACAACGCAGAGACTGTGTACAAGCAGGGAGGTGTTAGGACCTAACACCTCCCTGGTACAAGGGGTTAAGTTCGGGTTTACAGCCTGTCAGTGTTAGTTGTACTGTATCAGCTGTTGTTAAATTCCTGAATAACAGCTTCCTGTGCACTGAAATGCACTGATCATAACACCCGCGCGTATACAAGAGAACATTCAATCTGCTACGCGGCGAGAACATTTCTGTGGTACGCGAGTAGGGCCGGTTTATGCGACACTGACGAAATCTGGGTTAATTTGTTGCATGAAAATACGAATTATGTATGAGAAATGTCTCACAATTTCTTATTCTTACAAAAGTTTTGAGAAATTTTTGTTAGAAAAAGAGAATTCATCAAATCTCCCCATTTCATCAAATTTCCCCAAATTATTTTCCGGGGGGCAACTTGCCCTCCCCCCCCGCCCCCAAGTAGCTACGCCACTGATCTGCACTCTTTAAAATTCTGGGCAAAACGGGTTGGGCACAAACGACAACAATGGCGGAAGAGATGGTGGTGATAAAGCTTATTTCAGGTGGATAAGGTATCTTCATTAATATTTTTGCAGGTGCACACTAACGTGTATCTCTCAGGGTAACGTTTTAAATGTTTCTCTGTCATTTCTGTGGAGTGAATGCCAAGAAATGTCCAAAATTGTTGTGCAAAGCTGACCATAATAACTGTCATATGTATCACTGTATAATGTGTAAAAGCAACTAGTTATTAGCGGTTAAAGGCTCGAGTCAATCCATAAACTAGGGGTCCAATAGTGTGGCATGAGTCAAAATTTAAAAACCATTTTATCTGAATGAAATTTACTTTCATGATAGAATATTTACGGAAGTAATAAAAAATACAAATATTTTGATATGAAGCATATATGCATGACGATACTCATTCAAACATAAATTTGGCCAGTAAATTGATCAACACATCGTGGACACCAAACTGCCAAAACAGTCGTTCATCATCTCCCAAAAGAAGGATGAAAATCTGAAATGGTTGAAAATTCCTATTTGAATGTGTTTTAGTACCCATTGTGACAAGAACATGGTCAAAGTTTGAAAAAATCTCTAAAAAATTAAAAAAGTTTCATTTTTCTCAAAAAATTTCAAGTGTCAAATATGTACACGTTTATATATTTTTGTACAATACTGACTGATTTTTACCAATTAATGATGTTAAAGTATTCAAATTTTCCTCTTTGACACCCTAAAATTGTTAGATTTAACATTTGAAATCTTACTTATCGTCCCTCCATGGACATACGTAATATTAGCATGATGTTTCACTCCAATATGTCTGCTATGTGTAACAGGGACACTAAGAATTGGTGTCCCCATAACACCTAACGTCCAAAGTGCCAATTTAATTTTTGAATGTTAACTTGAGCTTGAAACTTTCAAATACAACACAAATCACTGTTTACAGTAATAAGATAAAAAAAGATCCATTTTTATCATTTTGTTTTTGTTCATGACCAACATAACTCTGACAGGATGGGGGACATTAAAGAAAAATCAAACCTTCATTAGGCTGGAATACATGATTCTCAACCATGGGATTTACTTTTCTGATAACATCCCGGGACCTTCTTTTTATGTAATTTTATTCACCGATTAAATTAATTAGTTTTTCCCATTGTTGAAGCATCAAATTTTACCAAAATATCTCACTAACGGGAACACCAAAGTTCTGCCCATATCGAATTATGTATGGAACAACGTTGGTTTTGATTTTTTTCTTCCCAAATGAGCTACTGCTTAAAAGAGTTTGACCTAATTCTTATATCAAGAAAACTCTGGCCACTTGAGAATGATCACATTTGTTCAAATGATGAAGTATAGCCTACATTAGAAAACCA
The DNA here is from genome assembly GCA_037179385.1 of Holothuria scabra. Classification (NCBI taxonomy): domain Eukaryota; kingdom Metazoa; phylum Echinodermata; class Holothuroidea; order Aspidochirotida; family Holothuriidae; genus Holothuria; species Holothuria scabra. The sequence goes on along the minus strand of CM074181.1, from coordinate 586,496 downwards.
ACCTAACTAGGGGGACACCAAAAAGTTTTGTCCGCCAGGTTGTTTTCAATAGTCTTGTTTGGAAATTGGGTGCATGGAGCGCTAATGCTGATATTTTTTAACAATATCGACTTTTGGTGATATCCTTACCATGATACATGAACAAAGCAATTCAACCTGTGATAAATATGTTTTTCTGATTACTCAAATTTGTATGTTGTATGTCACAGCCATTACTCCAAAACAAGGGGGACACCAAAGCAAATTAGTATATTTTCTAAAAAAAAAAAATACTAAACATTGGATATTCAGTTTATATATCATAAGATAGCCTCGGTGGTGAGGCATGATAAAATCCCTGAGGCACTGGTTTGTTTTATTCTCTGTTTTTAAAATAAAGAATCATATTGGAAAGTCAGTAAAAAACCCATTGGACCCCTGTTTTATGGACTGAGCCAAAAGCTAAAATTAAATCTGTTAAGTGTTATTAATTTTGTTTAAGCGGGTAAAAGAGGGGGAAGGAGGTTAAACTTGTAAAAGGGGCCCCGCTATAGAAAGTGCTGGGGCCCCACACAACGCTAATCCGGCCCTGAGTTACAAAACACACTCATTGGAAGTAATACTTACATGATCACACAAAGGCGTAAACCTATTTCTTTACCTTTTTGATATCCAGACTGGTGCGGATTACCCACAAAATCACTCATTTTTAAATCCATTTCTTCATTTTGACATCGCCCATTGCCAGTGCGAATTGCCCACAGAATCTCTCGGGCGTCTATTATTTTTTTTTTAAATTTTTTGACCGACTACAGATCGAGAGCAGGTAACATTTGATGCTGTATGAATAGTGGCAATGAGTTCATTGTCATGAATAAACCTTTGAAATTGTTTAACCGACTTCACCAAACAGTGCAGTTGTTGAACTGAAAATTTCCATGTCTGCTTCTCTAATATAAAAGAAGATGAAAATGAAAAGGCTACGTGAGCGACCGCCTCTCAACCAAGAATTAAATAAAGAAAAATTGAAAACAAAATAAATAAATTGAAAAAAATTCCAATTTGAGCCACTTATTTTGTAGTATATTTGCGGTATATAGGATGTACTCTGACATCAGTTTGATGGAAACCATATTATTTCTAGTGTATCGACTATAACTAAACTGAACGCTCATTCAAATGCCTAAATTTTGTGTCAAAGTAATGCCTCTTATATTTCAGTTGAAATTACAAATGGCCATTTAGCCGTAAGGGGGGGGGGGGGCGGGGGGCGATTGAACATGAAGCTATGCCGCCCGTATGAACTAATATCCCTCCTTACATGAAAATCAATCAGACAGGGCAATGTTTCACCGCAAAAAAGGTGTTTAGTCATGTATATCTTCTTGTTTCTATTTACGTGATATATAAAGTGAAAAACACTTTTCACGTGCTACCCGCAATGGACATTCGTCGTCATTTACATTTTTCTTTTACATCCGTTTCAGATAAGCTATAAACTGAGAGTACACACATTATGTTTTGTTTTGGCAGTCTTGAAATTAACTGGAAAAGATGAACAGCAACTCACATCATACAGCATGCACAAAGTGCTGTGATTACACATTATGACAACTTGCATTAAGGCCTCTTATGCTGACCACCGGATATAACAGGAAGTGTTACCTTGATAAGGTACCGTGGTTCAGGATTTGCAGGGAGTGACATAGTTGTCGAATTGATACTGACTTTGATGGAGCGGAGAGTAGATTCGTCCACACAAACGTATTTTTTAACTTCTTAATATACTTTTAATTGTTATTCAGTTTTTTTTTCGACCAAAAATCCAAAATTTCGCTTCGAGCATCGAATCCCTGTTTACATTTTGCATTTTTTGGTCTTTGGACAACCCGTCTCATCTGGTGGGGATTTAGGTTTGCAGTTCCTCTTGGGAAATGTCCTTAATAACACCTCTGTTAAGTCTGCATGCAGGTATAAGCATTGTAAAAAATATGCTCCCAAACAAGTTTGCGGCTGGTATGCCAATGGACGAATGACCATATATAAGCCTTAGAACCCCAGTGAACTATTCCGACCAAAGTTACAGATGAAGGTGTTTATAGTTAGATACCGGGGAGAAGGAATCGAGTTCTACTCAGCCGTCCACTCTATTCCTTTACACCGGCACCAAGGGGTTTTCATGTTGGATTCTGTTATATTTCATAACGTTCACGACATGACGAATTGGCCACGGTAAAAATATACACTTGATTTCCTTCCTTGCCCAATTACACAATTTGATGATTGACAGACAGTGATACTCCATGCAAAGACATTTCATCCAAGTCAAGAAATCCTAGCCATAATATGCAGAGCACAGGGAGGGAGTTTTGATTACAATCCTGCCCAAAGTACCGTGAAATTTTTTGCAACCTAAGTGGACTAAAAGCTTGGTGAAGTGATAATAATAGACCTCCAGCAGTGGGTTTGGAAACTTGATATACCTCACTTGAACAATAGATTACTGAGGTTAGAAAATCAACTTTTTTACCGCAATCGAAACGGCATGGACGTGATTAGTATGTATGGCTACATTGAATATCACAAACGTTCTAAAATGTCTACTTTTCCTTTTCATGCAAAAATTTGTTCAAAGTAAAAATGTTTAAACGACCAGCTGAATTGTCATGATCATAGTAGTTGTGTCTTCGTCCCTGCCCGGACTTTCCACGCCTGGAGAAAAGTTCCCACAAGAACTGTTCGAGCGTTACGCGCATGTACACACGTTAAGCATATGCAGCAGATCTGTAGCACATATCGTGTGGGCGGTTTCCGCAAACTCTTTTTATGGTGTCACTATACTAACAAACGTACTAATCATCGCCCGTGTTGTCGCCAATGAGGTGGTGAAACAAGGTAGAAGTTCAGCCTTAAAATTCAAACAAACCAACCAAACTCATGCGGCTTTGCCTTCCTCTGTTAGTCTATGATAGAATTCGTGGCTATTTAGGCCCTGATTTTCAAGGGCTGCTGACAGAACTTGATTGATGTCTTAGGGTTAAGTAGTGGTTTTAAGGTAAATTGTTTGAACTACGTTTAAAAGTATGTCAATTGGCCTACATGAAAGGATATAGGCCTATCTACCAAAGAGGGCCGTAACATCCATTCTGGCAGCTGGAAGGATCGAGATGTTTGAAAATTTTCTACTGATGGTGGGGCTTCCCCTGAATAGTTTCTGGGTAGGATGATACATTTGGGCAGAAAATAGCGTTTAATGGCCACCAGGTTCCTACACGCGCTTTTAGCTACCCTCTTGGAACATACGGATTAGGATCCATAACTTTGTACATTCTACAGTGGGCAAGTTAGTCATTTAGAAACAATGTAGACGGTAACTCTTTTTTTGAAAATACCACTGACCGACGGACCAACGGATCGGTTCAACTGATTCTGCCGTTTGAACGATTAACATGACTATACTTTGACCTTGATTCTCGAATCCAGTGGTGCAGTGGCGCATCTTCGCCGTTAACCATAGGATACCGGACATCGACCATCAAAAGGTTTCTAAGGATTTTTTTTGTATATTCAAGTATTATGTGATAAGAGTAGAATTCATTGGTTAAACTAGTTACCAAATGAGTTGTCAACCATGAAAATTGATTCAGTTTGTAATGCATAAAAATAAAATGAATTAAACGTGGACAGAATTGCACATATCGAGACCAATCTGTAAGATTATTGATCAGAAAGTTACAAAGGCATATTATAATCGTAAACACTCATTGATTTTTGCAGTAAGGCAGGAAACCTAGTATATCTCTGGGCGCCGAACAAGTGGTAGAAATATCAAGATCAGGTAATTAGCTAGATTCTTTGTATCTGACTGACTGATTGACTGACTGTCTAACTGACTGACTGACTGGCTGGTTGGCGGTGTGGGTCGTTTCTCGGGCAACCGGCTGACTAATTAGAATCCTGTTATTTTCTTAAGAGGATTCTAATGCTTATGATTTATACTTAAGACTACGCTTTTTAAAATTTTCGTTTGAAACGTTTCCAAATGTTCAAAATATCTAAAATAGTAATCGTGATATATCATCATAAGGTAGTCTCGATTTTTGGTTACATTACCTTATGTTGGTGAACTTAATACAATTACAATTTATTCATATAATTGTAATCACCAACTGATAATTACACTTCTGCCAAATATGCTGAAAAAACTGTAAGCCTGAACATAAATAAATCGACTAACTACATTAGCTAAGCAGTGTTGAATAATATTTTACTGATGCTTAGTTTTTTTTTTTTTTAATTTTTACCTTCCTTGATTAGGTTTTACTAATATTGATTCGTTCTCTATATATATATGATTTTCAATTCAGAGTTTTGGAAAATTTGTGTATGAGGACAAAAGCGAAGGGCAACTTGGAGTCTTATGTTTGCAAGGTATAAAAGTTGGACATAAAAGTCGCACCTTAGATCATATATTCATGTTGAAACTGAAACTTTTAAATGTGTGTTGTAATATCAGCATTGTAACTTGTAACAAAGCATTGTGCAGACGGAACCAAGTATAAGTCAACATACCACTTTTATTGTCCAAATAGTAACCACCACTGTTGCTAGCAGCAACAAAAATGATGATCAAGTGTACTACACTTAGTTGTTTCGCAGTTGATACGATGATTAGTGACGTGTCCGTAATACCCATGTTGCACGACTATTGCACAATAAAAACATAGGGCAAAATAGAAACAAAGTTAATCATTAGTCTAATTCTGGCCTGGCAAATCATCCAGGGGCTAGTTTGGGATAACATTCAATAACAACCATTCTAAACAGAAACGGACTGTAAAACTGACGACATTAATCAATGGACGATGCTTCCAAAATTATCATTGTTCTCACATTAAAACAAATTGTTCGCCTGAGGGTTCGAGGTAAGCTAATGACTTTAATGAGGGGACCATTTGAAGTGTAAGGCATTTTTTTTTTCAAACTGAAGTTCATATAATTGATAACTTTGGGTAAAAATTGTCCCACAAAGCATCTTCCTCGTGAATATTGAGATATTAAAATCGAAATATCTCAAGACACAAAAATTGTTGAAACTACCTATTAGGTATTTCAAACGTAGAATATGTGATCAATGTATCATCATCTTTGTTGTAAATATACAGTGAATCTAACATTTTCTGCATAGAGTTCATATGCGAAGGTGATGATGAGTATATATACAACATGGAAAATGTAGGAGTTTTTGGCAATTCAAAGCGAGTAAGTCTACGTGATTCAAATTGTTACGAGACGACCTCAACCAGACTGAATCCACGGACGAGCAAGTGGAAAGTTCTAGAAAGTGCTAGCATCGGTGTTGTCTCTCGAGCATATGCAACGGGTAACCCCAGAGAACATTCGCACAGTTACTGGAAACTACTGTATGATGTAATGGCCTAATAATAGCCAACTTGTGGTTATGGGTTACTGAGCCCAGAACGTTCGCTGTTTGTTTTGTACGAGATCAAACGAGACGTTTCCATAAGAGTAAGTTCCAGACTTTTCTGGAAGAACTACCAGATATATAAAAGGTCATGCAAGCAGTGTGACAGGAGAGAAGAGAACAGAAGATACACAGATAATACAGAGACCAGACGCCTGCCTCGCCGCTTAACGTTGTAATTGTGTCGCCATTTACTAAGTCTATAGTCTTCATCCTGCCTTCGCGGAACCGAGTCCTACGCTGTGCTGCTGTGCAATCGACGCTAACAACACTACCCCTTGGACAAAGAGTGATACCTTAAGCTGTAAAAGATTGTAAGTAGATTTAAGATTAATTGTTGTAAATTTAAGGAAGTAAGAGGTGAATAATAAGTAAGTTGTTGATTTTAATCTCGCTCTTCTGTGGTCTTTCGCTGTTATTGGTTTGAATTGCGACCAAGCCGTAACAGAATTGGTGGCCTAACATCCGGGAAAGAATTATACTACCAGGTAGAAAATTCGAGAAATTTCGTTGTCATTTGCAACTGTATTGTCCACACTTCTTAGTTGTTTGTGAGTGCTTGACACAGCCTCAAAATGCCATTTGATTTAGATAAATTCGTGGCGAGCCCCTCAATTGAGGAGCTTAACTCACTAAAAAAGTCCGAGATTGTAAAAGTCGCAAAACACTATGGCGTTGAGTTTCAGCCGTTAATGCGGAAGGACGAGATTAAGAGATACATTGTAGAGTATCTGGTAGATGAAAGTATTCTGCCAATTACAGTGCTTGAGACAATCATGACCGTGCCAACTGACAATGCATTTGAATTGAAAAAGCTTGAATTGGAAAGAGAAGTTAGATTGAAAGAATTAGAAATGCAAAGGGAAAAAGAAGAAAGAGAAATGGAGAGAGAAGAAAGGGAAAAGGCTAGAGAGCATGAATTTAGGTTGAAACAGCTGGAGTTAGGGGTCATAAAAGGCCCAGAACCTAAAATAGGCATGGATACTGGGGGATTTGATGTCTCTAAGCACGTAAAATTTGTGCCCAAATTTCAGGAGGATAATGTGGAGAAATTTTTCAACCACTTTGAAAAACTGGGTGAACAATTAAAGTGGCCCAGAGATAAATGGTCAATACTCATTCAGAGTAATTTTACTGGCAAGGCCCAGGAAGTGTATTCCGCTCTGTCAATAGAGGACAGCATGGATTACGATAAAGTCAAAAAGGCCATATTACAAGCCTATGAATTAGTACCCGAGGCGTATCGCCAAAAATTTAGAAAATATCGTAAGGCGGATACACAAACATATGTAGAGTTTGCCTATCAAAAGGAAAGGCATTTCGATAGGTGGTGTGATTCTAAAAAGGTTTCCACATTTGAAGCGTTACGACAACTGATGCTGGTCGAGGAATTTAAACGGTGTGTGAGTGATGACATAAAGACTCACCTTGAAGAACAAAAGGCAGACAAATTGAAAGAAGTGGCAAATTTGGCTGATCAGTATGCACTTACCCATAAGTTTGGTAAAGTGGGTCAGACTCAAAACAAGAGTCAGTTTAATAGGCCAAATAAAAATATGGCAATGGCACTAGTGGTGACACAGCAGGCAAAATAAGTGGATCTCAGTCTGGTTCCCTCTCTCCAACAAATTCTGGTAAAAAACAACCAGATTCTAGTCGTCAAAAGAACGACCAGGTCAGCTCAAATAAAGCTGCCTTTAAAGACATAGTTTGTGGTTTCTGTCACAAAAAGGGCCACATATGCCCAAATTGCTTTCAATTGGCAAAATTAAAGGAGACTGAAACAGCTCCAAATGCCTTAGCCAATGCAGGAAATTCTCCAGAGGTAGTCGTGACTTTACGGCCTAATTCTAATGACCAAATTAAGGAAGAATACCTTCCATTCGTGTCTGAGGGTTTTATTTCCCTAGATGGGGATTCAGCTCATCCACCCGTCAAAATTAAAATTTTGCGTGACACAGGCGCAACTCAGTCGTTGCTTCTTGATGGAGTTTTGCCATTAACGGACTCTACTTCCACACGGGCAAATGTACTAATTCAGGGGGTTGAGTGTGGATTTATTTCTGTCCCTCTTCACAAAATTAATTTGAAGTCAGATTTAGTTTCTGGGTCGGTCATAGTAGGGGTCAGACCTACTCTACCTGTAAAGGGGGTATCTCTGTTGCTAGGCAATGACCTAGCTGGTGGAAAGGTAGTCGACAATGCAATTTTGACAGATAAACCATGTGACTATAACAACACAGAGCAATTAGAAAAGGAATTTCCAGATTTATTCCCAGCCTGTGCTGTCACGAGAGCTATGTCACAAAAGCTTGCTATGGATGATAATCTTAAACATCCAGCCTCCAAAAGTGAGGATACAGTTTCCAAAAGTGAAACAAGTAGGGAATCATGTAAGGATGATAATCTTGAACATCCACTCTCTAAAAGTGAGGGTATGATTTCTGAAAATAAGGATGGTAAATTTAAGCCTCCGCCCTCTAAAATTGAGGAATTAGTTCCTAAAAATGGAACAACACTCCCAAAAGTGGAGTCAGAGTCCAAAGAGGACTCTAAAAAGAATATTGATGAAAGTGAAGATTCCTGGTTTGATCTCAGCCAAACTTTTATGGGGAATCTTCAGGATTGTGAGTCTCCTGTCCCCACACATGGTGAGGGGATAGAACAGGAAAGTAACATGTCTGACACACTCCATAAAGACCAGTTGTCAGTACAACAGAAACGTGATGAAGAGCTTCAGCCACTAATTGCTGGTGCCCTCACTGAGGATGAGTCGAAAGACGTCCCAGTGTGTTTTTACCTTAAGAACGGTGTTTTGATGCGTAAATGGCGACCACCTGATGCACCATTAGATGAAGAGTGGCGTGTTTACCATCAAATTGTGGTACCTAGGGTGTATCGAAAGGATATACTGAGTATTGCTCATGAAATGCCATTTGCGAGGCACCTAGGGGTCAATAAGACTTACCACAAAATTCTAAATCACTTTTATTGGCCTAAGCTTAAGAGTGATGTGGCCAAATTTTGTAAGACTTGTCATTCATGTCAAATGGTTGGGAAGCCGAATCAGAACATTCCGGCTGCACCCTTAAAGCCAATTCCTGCTTTTGAAGAGCCATTTAGTAGAGTCATCATTGATTGTGTAGGTCCTCTACCTAAGAGTAGGGCAGGACATCAGTATATGTTAACCATAATGTGTGCTTCGACAAGGTTTCCAGAGGCAATACCTCTAAGAAATATTAAGGCTCGGACAGTCTTACAAGCTTTACTTAAATTTTTCACATTGTTTGGGTTACCTAAGGAGATCCAATCAGATCAAGGGTCTAATTTCATGTCAACTGTATTCCAACAGATGTTGTATGAATTAGGCATAGACCAAATTAAGTCTTCGGCTTATCATCCCGAAAGCCAAGGAGCTTTAGAAAGGTTTCACCAAACATTGAAGAATATGTTAAAGACATATTGTCATGACAATGAGAAAGATTGGGATGAAGGCATTCCATTTGTAATGTTTGCTGTCAGGGAGTCTGTACAGGAGTCACTTGGGTTCAGTCCATTTGAACTCGTCTTCGGACACACAGTTCGTGGACCATTGAAATTATTAAAGGAGAAGTGGTTATCAGATCCAGGTGAAAACATACATCTGCTTGATTATGTATCCCGTTTTAAAGAGCGTTTTCACAGAGCATGTGAACTGGCTCAAGAAAATCTGAGGAGTTCTCAGAAGAAAATGAAGGCGTGGTATGATAAGACCACTGTAGAAAGAGAGTTTAAGCCTGGTGAGAAGGTGTTGGTGTTTTTGCCTGTGTCTGGTCAGTCACTTCAAGCTCGCTTTCAAGGACCTTATGTCATTGAAAGAAAGGTCAATGACACAGACTATGTCATCTTGACACCTGACAAGCGTAAATCGAAGAGAGTTTGTCACATTAATATGATGAAAAAATATTATGAAAGAGAGGATTGTGACATTTCTAAGGATGACAGTGTACATGATGTGGATGTCAATGTTAATAATGCATGTGATCAATTGTGTATCATCAGTGTTGATCAAGAATTCAATGATAATGATGAGATCAATGCTGATGATGTTCCTGACATGTGTATTAAGTTGAAAAACTCTGATGTATTGAGTAATCTTGATCAGAAGTTAAGTCATCTAGATGACAAAGAAAGATCAGAAATGAAATCATTAATCAATGAATATGTATGCTTGTTCTCAGATGATCCTACTAGGACAGATTTGATTGAACATGATGTTGATGTGGGAGAGGCTGCACCAATCAAGCAGCATCCTTACCGAGTTAACCCTCGAAAACGACAACATCTCAGGGATGAGGTTCGCTACATGTTAGACCATGATATTATAGAACCTAGTAATAGTGAATGGTCTTCCCCATGTATATTGGTCCCAAAGCCAGACGGTGGGTACAGATTTTGTACTGATTACCGGAAGGTGAATGCGGTAACAAGAACAGATTCCAATCCGATACCCCGTATCGATGATGGTATTGATAGGATTGGGAATGCTACTTACGTATCAAAGTTTGACTTGTTAAAGGGGTACTGGGAGATACCACTCACTGAGAGGGCTCGAAAAATCTCAGCATTCGTGACGCCAGATGGCTTATTTCAGTATAAGGTTATGCCGTTTGGTATGAAAAATTCACCGATGACCTTTCAACGTTTAGTAAATGACCTTACGTCAGATTTAGAGAATTGTGAAGTGTATGTTGATGACCTTATTGTGTACAGTAACTCATGGAACGAACATGTGCAACATGTTAAGGCATTATTTGACAAGCTTGCCAAAGCTAATTTGACTGTCAATTTAGTCAAGAGTGAGATTGCTTGTGCCCATGTAATATTCTTAGGGCATGCAGTTGGTCAGGGTAGAGTTAAACCAATTAAGGCTAAGGTTGAGGGCATCAACAAATTCCCTGCCCCAACTGACAAAAAGCAGCTCATGCGCTTCCTAGGCATGGCTGGTTACTGCAGAAGTTTTTGTCCAAATTTTTCTGACATTGCTGCACCATTGACAAGATTATTAAAGAAAAATGAAAAGTTTGTTTGGACAGATAATTGTCAGGCAGCATTTGAATCATTGAAAAGAGCACTAATGAGTTCACCAGTGTTGATTGCTCCAGATTTTGAAAAACAGTTTAAGTTGGCAGTTGATGCCAGTGACAATGGTATAGGAGCAGTTTTGCTTCAAGCTGATGAGCATGGTGTTGATCACCCTGTGTGTTATTATTCAAAGAAATTTGACAAACATCAGAAAAATTATTCTACAATTGAGAAGGAAACATTAGCTTTGATACTTGGTCTTCAGCACTTTGATGTTTATTTGGGGACTACTAGTTTCCCTGTTATTGTATATACTGATCATAATCCTCTGACATTTCTGTCTAAGATGAAGAACAAGAATCAGAGATTGATGAGATGGAGTTTATTTCTACAATCATATAATGTAGATATTAGGCACATTAAAGGGAAAGACAATGTTGTGCCTGATGCTTTGTCAAGAACTTAATCTGATGGAGTAGATTAAAAATCTTACTGTAAATTTTGAAATTTTGATGTTGCCTGCAGCACAGTATGTGTTAAGGATGTTACTACTCATGTGTTATCATATTGTAAGACAAGTTGTATGTCATGATAGCGCCTTCCACTTGATATTGGAATGCATATTGTAATGCTATAGTTATTACTATAAAGTAATATTGTAGATATTGTAACCTAAGTTTTGTCCTAGACGTCCAAAACTCTTTCAAGGGGGGGAGTGTTACGAGACGACCTCAACCAGATTGAATCCACGGACGAGCAAGTGGAAAGTTCTAGAAAGTGCTAGGATCGGTGTTGTCTCTCGAGCATATGCAACGGGTAACCCCAGAGAACATTCGCACAGTTACTGGAAACTACTGTATGATGTAATGGCCTAATAATAGCCAACTTGTGGTTATGGGTTACTGAGCCCAGAACGTTCGCTGTTTGTTTTGTACGAGATCAAACGAGACGTTTCCATAAGAGTAAGTTCCAGACTTTTCTGGAAGAACTACCAGATATATAAAAGGTCATGCAAGCAGTGTGACAGGAGAGAAGAGAACAGAAGATACACAGATAATACAGAGACCAGACGCCTGCCTCGCCGCTTAACGTTGTAATTGTGTCGCCATTTACTAAGTCTATAGTCTTCATCCTGCCTTCGCGGAACCGAGTCCTACGCTGTGCTGCTGTGCAATCGACGCTAACAACACTACCCCTTGGACAAAGAGTGATTCCTTAAGCTGTAAAAGATTGTAAGTAGATTTAAGATTAATTGTTGTAAATTTAAGGAAGTAAGAGGTGAATAATAAGTAAGTTGTTGATTTTAATCTCGCTCTTCTGTGGTCTTTCGCTGTTATTGGTTTGAATTGCGACCAAGCCGTAACAAAATTAATAATTTTACTTGTTAGCCAAATGTAATATATTGTACTTTATTTCTAAAACGTACATCGGCTAGGGCCACGCAGGCCCATTTAGGTGAAAGGTTTGACAATGACTTCACAATAAAATGTTTCCCTTTCTGTCACACTTCGCACCTAACCAAGTAGTAATCTGCCTTCTTCTGGGTGACACTACATAACATGTCGTTAAGCACTATCTGAGACATCAACTATCCCAACGATCAACCAATTAACCAGCGTGTGCTGAAAACACCGACTATAGATAATACCTCTCTCACACAACATTCAAAATCAACATTAGACAATAAACTCAGTGTAAAAAATCCCTTATTGAAGTTACGAATCCTGGCTAATTTTTCATGTCAAAACCAATAACGTTCTACATATAAAACTTGAGATGGACATACTAAGCCATGCGACTTGATAGGTTTTGTAGGGCTGTACCAAGCCGAATAACAGAATGATTTAGAATGCCGGGATGCCCCATCGAAATTAAATAATTTTTCACAAGTTATTCCTACCCTTACCTAAATTAATTATTCAATGCAATTATAACTCTTAGACGCACCTTTTGACTCCCGATCCAGGTCAGTGAATGTTTGTAACACATTTTTGTGCATTGACGTAACCATTGGTTACGTAGTTGAATCAACATTTCACAAACGTTCAGACACGTTTGTTGTAAAATATGAAGTGATTCACTTGTAAGGCTGCTTTGACGCAACATTTGGTGAACCTTGACCCCACCCTATTGTCACAACTCAGGCGAACATGGCAGAAAATTGCCTGACCCATTTTAGGGATCACAGGGCCCGCCTTAGAAATGGTAAGTGTAAGTGCATTAAACTTTGCCCTCCACTTGATCAATTATAAACAAAGTCTCCTGAAGGTGACGAAGTGCCAAAAATCCTCCTTTATCTGATTTATGTGAAAATAGCTATTTGCTTTCGTACTAAATTTGATACGTCTGCATGGAACAGCGTTAAATAAACTTTGACTACTTATTCTACAACTTCTGTTTGACTAAAGAGGGTATTACCAACAGCGATTTTTCGAAATATTGAATAAAAATATAACATATAATATAGCTAAACAAAGGGTAAAAAAAAAACTTACCTGCCAACAAGTAAGAACAATTCGTTGGTGTCAATGAGGCAGAAATTGTCATCAGTATTATTTAAGTGATTACTTTTTTCCTTTGTGCTGTGCTTAAAATGGCTTGCACTCGTCTGGTGAAACTAAAATTAAGTTTTTTTCATATGACATGATGACTTTGTCTTTAGTTAGAAGGTGTTATCGTTTCAAAATCAAAATAAAACTGCAATTACGTTTGCAATGACCTTTGATACAGTAAATTTCCAACTTTCATTATGAAGCAATACTTTCTAAACCCTTTTAAGATATTACTTTTTTTGACAGAGGGAAATTCTTTGTTAACAATGAGAAGAATTGTATTATCGCAAGATTTCAAATATATTAAAAAAACCGTTCCCAGGATTATTAAGTGCGGTAAACGTTAAATATATACCGTCGAATTCGATGTAATTGTACAATGGATCTAAGAATATTTTGGTTCACAGAAATCATGTACAAAGGATATGATGATTGTACTATTTTACGATAAAACTGAGTGTTCAAAATGGAAACATTTCAGAGAGTGAGAGCTACCTTCTTGTAAAAAAAATTTTCTTGCTTTTCATCTTCCGTTTTGGTGTCCTATTATCTTACCACCAAACAAAGCATTGAACCAGGCAAGACATGATTTTGACAAACAGTTTGGAAAATGGCGACACATTAAATGTTCACACTACTTTCTTTTCAGACTTTCTGAGGTAACGCTCTCATTTTGTATGTTTTGGATATCGGTTCAAATTTCCCTTCAACCATCGACCCCTAGAGCATCTTTGAGGAAGGAGTGATTTTTTTGAATAACCACTCGATGATCGATAATCCTTCCATTCTGTTTGACTAAGCATACATTCTAATATATACTATCCATGGAGAAATGAAAAAAGCACAGTGAAAAGAAAGACATGTGCCATTCACTCTCATGAGACACTTGCCCTTTTAGTAGATAATTCGTAGCATTGCCATTAAAAGCCTTTGGCAATCACTATTACGTTGTCGACATTTTTTTCACCAGAGGTCAATAAATGTTAATATTTAATAGCAATTTCGCATTCACTAGGTTCAAAAGGACGGATCTATGGTTGAAATGAAAGTTTGGATAAGCTAAAACTATTGTTTGTGCTTCAGTCAGCAAACTGTCCAATTATACACACAAAAGAGAAACTATTCTTTAGGAGACTCACAGGTTAAAAAAACGAAAATTACCAGCATATTACATTATGACACATTTTAACTGTAAACATTACTTAAATTACTTAGGAAAAATATGCAGCCGTAATAGGTGAAATCTTCACCTGTACAATACAGCAAATGACATGTATGACTAACGTTTATTGAAAAGGCATGCTTTCCCGCAATACGAGAAACCAACATTTTCCGTATGATAACTTGTAGTATAGGCCAGTGTCTCTCAACATGTTTCTGTTCTACATCCACTTCACTGTAGCAGCCTATTGGCTTGAATGAAACAGCTGTAGCGGGCATTGCAATAAAGGGCTGAATTTCACTACCAGTGCTACGGAGTGCGAAGCGTATCATAAATATAGAAAAATGAAATCAACACATCAAAAATAATTTCAACATATCGAAAAAAAAGCACCTTACAAAAAAAGGAGTATACCAAGAAATAAATTAAGCTGTTAGAACATAAATCAATATGTTAGGAATTGTTCAGAATGTTACGAAATAAATCAGCACACCCAACAACACAAAGTAGCTTGTTCAAAACATTGTTTGGATGCTTGTTTTCACAGCGTCCTTTATGATACACGACCGCGAGACTGTAGTGTGCGAAGTTTAACAAAAAATTAGAAGAAGAAAACAGCATATCAGAAACAAAATCAGTGTGTTAGAATCTATCGCCGATATACCATTATACGTTCAAACGCACTTTCCAACATTATATGGCACAATCTGGACATCGCGGTATCGTGGAAGAGAGGGTGTTGGCTACGCAGTATACCTACTGCATGCATCCATGTAAGGGTAATATGCCTGTAGGTACGTACACTCATTCATTTGATCGGCCACTCTGGACAGTTTCAGGCCGCTACTGTACTGTATACTGTAGGCAGGGCCGGCGCGCAACTAGCCCTTGAACAGGGCTGTGTGTTACGTTACATAGCCTAAGCTCATTACACTCCACATCACAGCCCTTGCCCCGCTAACACAAAAAATCCCATCATTAGCCGACCCTGGTCAGGGTCGTCATCTCTCACGTTCACAAATTCCTATGTTTTCTCACCAAACTTTACACAGATGACCTCTGGCACCGCATTCACCTTTTTGCATAAGCTGTTCACCCAGATTCGATTTTATAATGGTGTATTTTGCCGCGAAAAATATAACGTAACACTAACTCAATGCGCCATGTGTGCAAGCTTTCAACGACTAAGTAGTCGGGTCGTCGGTCTTACTAAATCACGCGCTGACACGCCTGCTATGCCTTGTGTACCAGGGCATGCGCTGACACGCTGATGTTAATTTAGTTAACGCTGATATTAATTTCATTAAATGCTATCATTAATCATGTTATCATTACTGATTAGGAATTAAAATACAACGGACCATTGTGCCAATTTTTCACTTATTTTTTTCGCAAAATGTTGCTTTTCATAACATATGTTAGAATGGATCCCTGAGTTTTCCACTAGTTCCGCGAAACGCCACGCGCTGTCGTACAACTGAGTTCCACGCGCTGCCGTACAAATTTTACGGCAGCGCGTGGAACTTGAGGCAGGGCGTATGAGCGGGTGTCAGCGCGCGGAATAGTAGGACCCGTCGTCTTCGTGATATCCACTTTGGGGTCAAAGGTCATACCAGGGGTTTCCACTTATTCAAAAAGTTTTCACACTTGGAGAAATTTTGACAACGTTTCAACAATTTCAAAAACATTTAGAAGCTTCAAATACGAACAAACAACAATTTTTCATATGAAATTTGCATTCATTAGGTGGAATGATCGTTAAAGTTATCGATTTGGTGAAATGGTTACAACGTTCTAGGAATGATTTTTGACTATTTGCAAGTTCATGTAGAAACACTTATTGAACGAGGGTTCATTCAAACGAAGGAGTTTCTAACCAGAATCGAAGTGTCATTTTGCTGCATTTTGACCTCAGACTGTCCATGAAAGCCGATTTATTGGTAATTTTTTGATTGAAAGTCACTTGCACATCATTTTGTGGTAATATAAGTTCGATGTGTGTAATATTTACCAGTTTAGAACGTATTTTGTTCTGAAAGCCTAATGACGGGATTTTTTGTGTTAGCGGGGCAAGGGCTGTGATGTGGAGTGTAATGAGCTTATGCAATGTAACGTAACACACAGCCCTGTTCAAGGGCTAGCGCGCAACATTCATGCAGATACGATTTCCACATCAGAACAGGGATTTGCCACAGAAGCAAGAGTTTTTCGGCGGTATGTAAACTTAGACAGCGAGACGAAAGGCGTGGAATAAATCATTTCTAACTTCTATTTACAGACGTAGGCTATGTCTAAGCTTAGGCTAGTATTACTAATTACTAATTAATAATACCAGGCCCAGCGCCGGTTATACTACATGGACCTTAAACTTGGACGTTAAACTCCATTTAGCCTAAGTTACTACCTAGGCTAGGCCTAAGTTAGGACCATAGAGCAGGATAATAGGAGTTCCTTTATCCTGCTCTATGGTTAGGACTAACGTTAGGCCTAAGTTTGGCAATATAACGTAGGCCTAAGTTAGCCAAAAATTTTATTTTGAGGCCTAATCTAGCATATGCAATCGAGGAGGGGCTATAGACCTTTCTGATGCAATCATGTGGCCTGTCTAGTCCTGGGTTCATAAACTAGTATTAGGCCCTAAATCTGAGGCATACACAACTTCACACATCGATCCAATACTAACTAACGTAGCCTAAGTAGGTATCATGTCTGTTTTGCAATTAAAAACAGTAGGCCTAGGCTACCTTTCTTTACTTTCAACAATTAGGCTGGCTACAAATACACCAAAATTTTCCTCACTTGAACATAATTTACATTGCCTATGGGAGGAAAATAATGTTTTTTAAGGGAGGAAACTAACTTTTTGTAGGGGAAGAAACTAACGGGTCCCGGCGGGACATGTGGGAACTTACGAACCCCAGCTACAATCTTGGACAAAACTGTTGGAACACCTCACGTCATTGTGTTGTTTATGGTGCCGAGTACTATTTCCACGACCTCTATCCCTTTTGAAAAGTTGTGTCCTACAGAAAATAGCGATTATCGAAACCCCCGTCCCCCAGTACAATGTTGGGTCCCAAAGAAAATGGTGCGTCCCGAATTGGCTTCATTATCTCCAACATTGCACGGGGGAGCGGGGGTGTTCCAACTAGTTTTGTCCAAGATTGTCTGAGTTTTGCCAGCTTAAAAATTGGGACTAATGGCAGGACATTTGTTATTTTGGCACACTCCAAAGAGCATTGGGGCCCTGCAAGTTGGCTATAACATCATTTTCTACATGATGAGGTCACTAGGTCATTGCATAATATACCCTAAGGTGAGGGCGCTCTTGCATAATTTCACAAATCACGACAGTGAAGGCCTTTATGAAAGATAGACTCTCTGGACGTTTAACATATACTGAGTTTGGCAGAACGAAATAGCGCCACGATAAGCAGTACTTTTTCAAAGAACTCAGTGGGGTGAACTTTTTTACTAACAACTGCCGTTTATCGTTGATAGCTCAACCAGTTCGGTTTTTGAGCCTTTGCTAAGTAATGGGTATAAAATTGTTGGGATCGAAAATACTTCAAGTTCATTTTCCTAGGAGTAAGTTGACTTTTTCCTTTCTCAAACTTAACATTTAAATGAAAGCGTCGCATAAATTTGGGAAATTCTTTAGCATTGGCTACTGTTTATCGTTGAATTAGGATGCTTCTTCTGTTGCTTTCGTTCAATATATATTTCTTTATTTTTTATTTTTATTTTATGTGCAGGGAAAATCATGCAATTCTTCTAAATCTTTATTCTTCGAAACAATGAATTCATTTTTATCTGTTTCTCGACCAAAATTTATAATATCCATATTATAACTTATTGTAATTAAATGAAGTCCACACTGAAAGGGCCAAACCTCTCACCCCAAACTACAATTTTAGTACGGGGGTACCGAAATTCTCAACTGGGTCAGCTCTTTGATTGACAGTTAATTCAAACAATGCAGAGTACCAAAGCTTGTATTACACAGCATGAACGGTATTGAGAGTGTTTTGATTACATAAATTGAGATTTTCTATACTCACCTTGAAGCAATAAACTGAGATTGTATCTGGAATAGGATGAATTTCAGAAAATTGTGGGAGGGGCTTCGGTAAGAAGGTGAGGAGAATTGGTACTGTTTGGGGTGAGAGAACTGGGCCTTTAAATGAATTTTGTGATGACCTTATGCTCAGATCAAGATTGTAATATGCTCAAAAAAGTGAAAAAGGAGAGTATCCTTGTCAAATACAAACTATTATAATGCAGTATAAACTTGGGCCAAACTATTTGTACAACTGCTAATATATTTTTTCTGACATGTCAAACGATGCCTTTCCTTGGCTGCCAATGTATGAAAAGTATGTCACCGCCTTTGAAGTGTTACGTCACAAGTTGATAGAATGCTATACTGTCTAATGTTGTTCTTGTTGTCGAATCGGCCAGTGTAATTCACCCTAAGAGATAGGTGATCGTTATGACTCGAAATATGAGCCCACACTATTCTTCTGCTGAAGTAGATTCTCGGACAATCTTCGAAAAATGTGCCTTGAATTTTCAGACAATCTTGGACAAAACTGTTGGACCACCTCACGTCATTGTGTTGTTTGTGGTGCCGAGTACTATTTCCACGACCTCTATCCCTTTTGAAAAGTTGAGTCCTACAGAAAATAGCGATTATCGAAACCCCGTCCCCCAGTACAATGTTGGGTCCCAAAGAAAATGGTGCGTCCCGAATTGGCTTCATTATCTCCAACATTGCACGGGGGAGCGGGGGTGTTCCAACTAGTTTTGTCCAAGATTGTCTGAGTTTTGCCAGCTTAAAAATTGGGACTAATGGCAGGACATTTGTTATTTTGGCACACTCCAAAGAGCATTGGGGCCCTGCAAGTTGGCTATAACATCATTTTCTACATGATGAGGTCACTAGGTCATTGCATAATATACCCTAAGGTGAGGGCGCTCTTGCATAATTTCACAAATCACGACAGTGAAGGCCTTTATGAAAGATAGACTCTCTGGACGTTTAACATATACTGAGTTTGGCAGAACGAAATAGCGCCACGATAAGCAGTACTTTTTCAAAGAACTCAGTGGGGTGAACTTTTTTACTAACAACTGCCGTTTATCGTTGATAGCTCAACCAGTTCGGTTTTTGAGCCTTTGCTAAGTAATGGGTATAAAATTGTTGGGATCGAAAATACTTCAAGTTCATTTTCCTAGGAGTAAGTTGACTTTTTCCTTTCTCAAACTTAACATTTAAATGAAAGCGTCGCATAAATTTGGGAAATTCTTTAGCATTGGCTACTGTTTATCGTTGAATTAGGATGCTTCTTCTGTTGCTTTCGTTCAATATATATTTCTTTATTTTTTATTTTTATTTTATGTGCAGGGAAAATCATGCAATTCTTCTAAATCTTTATTCTTCGAAACAATGAATTCATTTTTATCTGTTTCTCGACCAAAATTTATAATATCCATATTATAACTTATTGTAATTAAATGAAGTCCACACTGAAAGGGCCAAACCTCTCACCCCAAACTACAATTTTAGTACGGGGGTACCGAAATTCTCAACTGGGTCAGCTCTTTGATTGACAGTTAATTCAAACAATGCAGAGTACCAAAGCTTGTATTACACAGCATGAACGGTATTGAGAGTGTTTTGATTACATAAATTGAGATTTTCTATACTCACCTTGAAGCAATAAACTGAGATTGTATCTGGAATAGGATGAATTTCAGAAAATTGTGGGAGGGGCTTCGGTAAGAAGGTGAGGAGAATTGGTACTGTTTGGGGTGAGAGAACTGGGCCTTTAAATGAATTTTGTGATGACCTTATGCTCAGATCAAGATTGTAATATGCTCAAAAAAGTGAAAAAGGAGAGTATCCTTGTCAAATACAAACTATTATAATGCAGTATAAACTTGGGCCAAACTATTTGTACAACTGCTAATATATTTTTTCTGACATGTCAAACGATGCCTTTCCTTGGCTGCCAATGTATGAAAAGTATGTCACCGCCTTTGAAGTGTTACGTCACAAGTTGATAGAATGCTATACTGTCTAATGTTGTTCTTGTTGTCGAATCGGCCAGTGTAATTCACCCTAAGAGATAGGTGATCGTTATGACTCGAAATATGAGCCCACACTATTCTTCTGCTGAAGTAGATTCTCGGACAATCTTCGAAAAATGTGCCTTGAATTTTCAGACAATCTTGGACAAAACTGTTGGAACACCTCACGTCATTGTGTTGTTTATGGTGCCGAGTACTATTTCCACGACCTCTATCCCTTTTGAAAAGTTGTGTCCTACAGAAAATAGCGATTATCGAAACCCCCGTCCCCCAGTACAATGTTGGGTCCCAAAGAAAATGGTGCGTCCCGAATTGGCTTCATTATCTCCAACATTGCACGGGGGAGCGGGGGTGTTCCAACTAGTTTTGTCCAAGATTGTTGGCTAGAGCAGGCTGAACTACAAAGTACCTAGCCCAGACCAAGGCACAGGCTTCAGCCTAGTCTAACTCTAACGTTAGCACAGGACCTTGGCTAGGCTGGGTTAGGCCTAGAATCACAGGATTTCGAATGCCTGTGGGCCTTATTATTGTAGTGTGCCGCACTACAATCAATATTGGCATTTATGGCATCCCCAATCAACTACTTGGCTGATCGGTGTATGTTTTCCATTCGCTCTTACAGTTCAGCTCTTCAAGTTAACAGCTTCGCTTCGCAGTAAAATCCAGAGCCAGCAGACTTGCAGATACGTAAATGTCCGCCAGACAACTGCCATACCTTTGCATGGGAGAAAATTAGATCTCTTTGAAAACGAATTTCTTCCATGTAAAAGTGCAAGAGGTGTACAAGTTCTTCATGTCAGTGGTTACAATGCACACTTGAACATACTGATAAGGTTGAATGCATGATGAAAATAGAAGTTTAATCAAAGTTTGGAAGTTTGGCCATTGCGTATTAATCCTTACACGTGAGTTACATTGATTCCACTTTTTCAAGAATTTGATACCTGCTTCGGAGATACTTCTGGGTGTTTATTTACGGTAAAGGGAAAAGTATTGGCATATTTCGCCTTAGATTGTTTTAACTGTCAGCCGTATAGTAAAAACAATCTGCAGCAAGACTAACTGAGTTACAACATTTACCGAAATAGCTTTATAGACCAGGCGGAGAAGAAGGGGGGTATCGTCACCCGAAAGCGAAATTTATGAGACCAAGTGGATTTGGTCAATTTTGGGTCGCTGATTCCGAAAATCGAGGGTATACGGGCCATATACGGGCTTTTCTGCGCCATTTTTACGTTTAAAGTTCAAAGGGCGCCCTCTATTTATCAAAAATCTCGTTTTCTCCATATATTTACGGTCCAGTCATTAACTGATGTGAGATTTGGTTCTTATATTCTGTAAATATAATGTCAACTGATAAATACGGGGAAATATTAGTATTCATATTAATATGCTAATTAGATAAGGTTAAAGGTCAAGTGATAATGTCAGCAGAGAAATAGGCCGAGGGTTTGAGTCATGGAAAATTACATCAAAATAGACCTGACTTACACCCTACAAACACCATAGATACTCATTTTAGAGCAAACGGCAGGGGTGGCGCTATCTGAAGACCCCCCTGCATCCCCACCTGAGAACAATGGACCCCTTTTGAAGAATTAAAGTGTATAAGTGTAATGCCGACAACTAGGGCTGTGTTGGTCATCGCACGATCGTAGTTTGTAAGTTGACTTCTTTCTCCAGTTATTAATTATATACAATATATACCATTGTGGTTATGGGGAACAAATATAGTACCAGTGTTGTCCAATCAAGGCTTGACATAAATTGCATGAAATCATTTGGAGAGAACATTTAAAGTAATTTCATTTGCCGAGTCTTAATCGGCACGTTTCGAAGAATCGGTCCCCGCTCTATGGCATAGGGAGGAATATGTGCATTCACATGGATGTGTACGAAGGCGTGATCGAGGGAATAGCTCAACTGCCTGTGGGCTCAGCATAGGCTCAGGAGCGAATTTTTAAGTGCGCGACTATTCATTTAAGTGGGTCATTTGCAGGGATGGTGTTACCTGGAGCCGGAAGTTCGGATTTACTTGGGAAATCTCGATCCCTTGTGGGACAATGATATTACTACTTCGGATAGCATTGTAACGGGAAATATACGAAAAAATAAATATAAAAATTCGCAAGATATATGCTTTCAAATTATAACATGTGCAATTTATGTCATAGCCTTCAATTTGCTATCCGCCTCTCACTAAAGTCCCCCATGGAAAAAAATCCCACTGCCATCTGTTCCCCCTTTTTAGTCAAATTAAAGCGACACAAATGACATTTTGAAGCAGACCAAAATGCTCTTGGCAGAAATGTGTGCATACGTGAATGGAGGGGAGAGGGCTATAGACACGTCTCGAACATCTTCCCACCTACGTTGCCTGCTCAATCGGCAGATTTGGAGAAGACTTGAACGAAAGGGAGGGAAGTGGAGTGAAGATCGCCCATGAATTTTGATGCAATTCTACCCCAATAGCCTACGTAAGTAATACGTCAATAATATTGTTAAATATATTGGTTTTAAAGGTGCGATTGTGATAGAATATCTCATTGATTTATTACAAAGGTCAGTCTTACGTGTATTTCACATGAGGGCATAGGAGTTTGAGACGAGTTCCGGAAAAAACCGTAATTTAGGGAATAAATTCCAAATTTTGGGTAGCGAAAAGTAAGTTGTGGTCAGAAGTCCATCAGAGTAAACTAGAAGCCAAAGTTGAAGAAGTAGCCTATGAAACATGCTTACATCAATCTTTAAATGCTTGACATATTAATTTCCTACCCAAACATGAGATGATGGAGTAAAAGTTCACTTGACCTTTCTTTCAGTGACCAAACAGAATACTTGGCTTTCATGGAACAATGGCAGAAAGTACCACAAGGGCCAAGCAAACTGCAAAAGTGCTTGATACTTTATGATTCCTTAGCTAAACGTGACAATTTGTATTCATACATTATGTATATTTCCCAGAACAAGGCTATTCGAAGTAGTAACCACTGTCCCACAAGGGATGGAGATTTCCCAAGTAAATCCGAACTTCCGGCCCCAGGTAACACCACCCCTGAAAATGAGCCACTTAGATGAATAGCCGCGCACTTAAAAATTCTCTCCTGAGCCTATTCTGAGCCCACGTACCGGGCAGTTGAGCAATTCCTCGACCACGCCTTCGTACACATCCACTGTGAATGGCACTTTTATGCACAAATTCCTCCCTATGCCATAGAGCGCGAACCGATTCTGAGAACCGTGCCGACTCATATCGAAAAGTTTTGTACAAAAACGATCATTTGCTCATTCTATATAAAATTTTTTTAAATGTTCTAATTAAGGTAAGCTAAATCGATTATGCTTTGGAATGATATGTCAAGGTGAGAGGAACTCATGAAATGCCGATTTTCATTCGAAATACATGATCTTATTTGGGGAATTTCCCCAAAATAATGGGCCATTTTATGCCTTTACCTCTCGCGTTTTACGACAAAAATATAGATCCAAATAAAACCAATTCTTCTCCTCCTGTTACCTGTGACATGCACCTCCCGGAAATGCGTTAAGCCGTGTCAATATATTTGTGGCTAGAAGTGTTAATCCTCTAAATTATGTAAAATTCGGATGAAAAACGTTTTTAGCCCATTGACATCAATTCCCATAAATTAATGATTTTGCGACAAAAGTAAGGGGTGTGGACATTCAAAAAAGCATTCACTACATGTGCAATAGTATAAACATCACAAATCCAGTTTAGCCAGACCTTAAAACACAACCCCGGATACTTCATAAAGCGAAAAACCTAAAAATGCAAAATGCGCCCACACACTGTAACGCATTTGGGAGGTTTATGATCGAAACTTTTCGATACGAAGGCTCGGTAAATGAAATCACTTTAATGTTCTCTCCGAAAGATGTCATAGAATATATGTCAAGCCTTGATTGGACAACCATATCGAAAGTTTTTTACAAAAACGATCATTTGCTCATTTTACACCAAAATTTCTAATTATGCTTCGAAATGATATGTCTAGGTGAAAGCAACCAATGAAACACCAATTTTCATTCGAAATACATGATTTTTGACGATTTCAAAATTTTGTGACGTCATAATTTTGGGGAATTCCCCCCAAATAAAGCGTCATTTCATGTCACACAAACGCGGTTTACGACAAAATTATAGACCCAAATAACACCAACTCTTTTCCTCCTGCTACCTATGACATGCAGAAACGCGTTTAGCCATTTCGATATATTTGTGGTTGGAAGTATTAATCCTTTAAATTATAAATTTGGGGTGAAAAGCAAATTTTTGCTTAAAGACATCAATTCCCGTAAATAAATATTTTACAAAATCAAAAGGTGTGCCCAATCAAAAAGTATTCACTGTGTGTGTAATAGCATGGACATCACAAATCCAAATTTGCCACACCTTAAATCACAACCCCTAGCACAACATTAAGCGAAAAACCGAACAATAACAAACGCCCATACACTTTAACGCATTTGTGAGGTTAATAATCGAAACTTTTCGTTATGACTAGTACTACATCTGTCCCGGCCTATAACTAAAATTGTATGTATTGTATATAATTAATAACTGGAGAAAGAAGTCAACTCACAAACCACGATCGTGCGATGACCAACACAACCCTAGTTGTCGGCATTACACTTATGCAACTTAAGTCTTCAAAAGGGGTCCATTGTTCCCAGATGAGGAAGGGGGGGGGGGGGTCGTCAGATAGCGCCACCCCTGCCGCTTGCTCTAAAATGAGTATCTATGGTGTTTGTAGGGTGTAAGTCAGGTCTATTTTGATGTGATTTTCCATGACTCAAACCCTCGGCCTATTTCTCTGCTAACATAATCACTTGACCTTTAACCTTACCTAATTAGCATATTAATATGAATACTAATATTTCCCCGTATTTATCAGTTGACATTATATTTACAGAATATAAGAACCAAATCTCACATCAGTTAATGACTGGACCGTAAATATATGGAGAAAACGAGATTTTTGATAAATAGAGGGCGCCCTTTGAACTTTAAACGTCAAAATGGCGCAGAAAAGCCCGGATATGGCCCGTATACCCTCGATTTTCGGAATCAGCGACCCAAAATTGACCAAATCCACTTGGTCTCATAAATTTCGCTTTCGGGTGACGATACCCCCTCCCCCTTCTCCGCCTGGTCTATTACTTTGTTCAAAATTTGGAACTTTAATTCTACAAAAATGTGAGCAATGGAACCACTGACTTTGCAGCACTACCACTGGCTGAAGCTGGCTTTACAAAACACATTAATACTGTGATGGCAAACTCTCATTTAATACTGTGAAGGCAAACTCATGGAATGCAAAATGACACTACCAACAATTTCAGCAGAAGAATGAAACTACACATAGTTTTACATCCAGCAGGGGCAGTCAGATCTGTTCAGTGTGTAACTGTTGCAGTGTGTGAATTGCTGCTAACCATTGATTTCTCGTAGTGAACACAATAACCTATAAAGGTAATTCTAAGTTTTACACTGTATATCTTTCACCATATGAGAGTATATCCATTAATACTTTTTTCTCTCATAGACCATCACCACCAATCTGTCCAGTGCCTGCCTGGGAAGAAGAGATTTCCATGGACCACCAGATGACATTTGTTATGCTTTTGCCTCAGAGTGTGCAATTTGATATCATTCTCGGCAGGCATAAGGATGCATATTTGTTGGTTCATGGACTAAACAACAGCAATGAAAATCTAAATTCAGCTACAGTATGAGTACAGATTGAACAATTTAATCTGGCAACATATTACCAGTCTGTCAATACCGGGGAAGAAGAGATTTCCATTTACCCCCAGATGACATTTGCTTAAATTGATGCCTTTGCCTGAGATTGTTCGATAACTTGAAGATAATCTTGGCAGGTGTAAGGATGCATATATCAGACCATTATCTCCATTGATTCACAGGGGCGGCCCACCCCACCCCGCTTCAGTCTCACAATGCCCTCATGTGAGGGTCTTTCTGCACCCTGCCTCTTTTTCCCCCACCCTTCCCCTTTTCAACTTCTCCTGCTGGGTGTGCACTATTAAACAACCCTTCCAATGAGCGCACTGCTAACACTTGCATGGACTCTAATGCATATAACGGAATGTTAGCCTTTAAGGATATCATTGCTACCGCAGTTCTAAGGGAAAACTACTGTTCCTAATCTTAGTAACCGACCACTGGTTCATTTCTCCAATTAGCTGTTTCAATGAGCAGCAGATTTGATTAGAATTCTGGTACAATAGAATCCTAGCAACTCCGGGGTTCAAATTACAACTTACAACAAATCCTGAAATAAGTGCTTACAAAAAGTGGATCAAATTATTTACAGTGTATTGGAGGACTAGATCCCCTTTCAGTATATTCTGAGACTTAACCTGCTATCAAATGTCAACCTGGTCATTTTCAACCGCTTAAATGGGCAGTTCTTGACGAGAATGTGCAAAGCGTATTTTTCCGAGATGCAGGCAATTGGATGTGAAGTGGCAGGCTAACATTTCAGTGTAAGTCAAGAAAGCATACAGTTAAAACCTGGAGCTCTAGGGAGTCTCCATTGGCAGATGGTGCATAGCTCTTTGCATGTACAGTGTGTCCTACAGCTATATTAGCCCCTGCCCATCTTTCACTGAAGCATGTATCTGTTGGTTCTTGGACTAAACAACAGCAGTGAAACTGAAACATCTGAGTTCAGTTATGAGTGTGGATCAAAAACTTTAAATAGCCTCATTGCCACAACAGTTGACAACAGCAGCATATCCAAGTGTCACCCTTGTGTGTATTACTAGTGTTATTCGATGAAATTTAATATTTCCTTCAGCTTAAGCCTTGTTTGCATTTTGTGATAATACAAACTGAGTGTTGGCCAGCAACATTCCATTACTTTTCCTTGGTCCTGAGGTATTTGCCCGCAAGTTCAAAATTTCTAGTTATACCAAGAAAGTGATAAGACCTCACGCGTCCTTGACCAAACTCCTTTTGTTTTCAGATTCATTT
The DNA here is from genome assembly GCA_037179385.1 of Holothuria scabra. Lineage (NCBI taxonomy): Eukaryota > Metazoa > Echinodermata > Holothuroidea > Aspidochirotida > Holothuriidae > Holothuria > Holothuria scabra. The sequence continues at coordinate 559,140 of CM074181.1, read as the reverse complement.
GTAACAACTTGACATTGTCAGACAAACAGAGTCCAGTGTTCACAATGACAATGCACCCTCTTACTCTGCACACTACAATGAAATGTATTTGCTAGCAAATACAGTTGTTCTAGTTAATCGAAGCCTACAGCTTCGATTATTGGATTTGCTCCGTTTGTCAAGTGAACTCGTGCCTTCTTTCTTGGCTCGGCGGATGAATATATTCATTGTGATGCTACTCTATTTACACACGAACAATACTAACGTTAAACAGCATTTCATCTGCCACGCAGTTATTTTGACTTTTTCATGAAGTGGAAATTTCGACTATTTCCCCGATTTCACCAACTTGACGGTGTTCCAATAGAATAATCAGCCTGTTTGAGGCATGTAGGAAGTCTTCTTTTCGAAGGACGATAAGTCGTTACGCAGTTCTATTGACTTTCTTTATATACTTGATTTGATCACTCATAAAATAGTTCCAGACTTGAACGCCGCTACGCAGGCTAACGCTAGTACTTGCTCCACGACCACACCATCGAAAATCCCCGCTTGTTTAACACGCTCGTCAACCGCTACAAGTCCGTTGGCACGTCTTGGCGTAATCTGCGCATGTGCACATGCCGAATCTGAGGTACAAACATCTTACAGCCCATCTGTTGCCTGCGTGAAAGGTACATTCCTGACACAATGGTTAAAGTTGTGTTGGCGGCAGAACATTTTTCTCTGAGAATGTGAGCATGATAGGCCGTTTGCTCATTTTTGTACAGCACTTAATATTTACTCGATCGAGGCTTGGAATCAAGTGGTGCAACATTGGGCTTTTTCGTTTCGTTTCAGACCATTTTCAGTGGCTTCGATCAGTACTTGCCTGCAAGTACAAACCGTCTAGTTAACGGTGGGCCTTGTGCTGAGCAAAGGTAGCGAGCAACTAACGTCTGCAGAAGCACAACAGATATTTAGGATTGCCCGATTGAGTTACAGCTCCGTCGCCTGCGCGCCCGTACACTGAGAGAGCGACATTGAACACATTGGCAGACACGATATCGCGATATATCGCATTAGCTTAAGAATGTATAGGTAATAGTTCTGATACCCTGATTTCGCTTACTAAAATTTTGTTACACTTCGCACACATGAAGATCGCGCGTGTGTAACAAAACAAATTTTTTTAGAGTAGAACACTTCTGGACTGAACTACATGGACAAATTGTGCCTGTTACAGTGGCGGAGCTAGGGATTTCGGTCAGAGGGGGCGAAAATGGTCTTCAGGGGCGCTTCGAAGGAAATACCCTGCGCCTCAGCACGATTGAAGCCACGGCTTTTCAGACTTTCCATTTGATTTTCCGCACCTGGTAGAAGACTACTTTGCCATTTCTCCTCAGCAAGTTTTTCTATTAAAACATGTTCAAATTTTCTATCCATGGGCCTCCGCAGAAGAAAATGGGGGGGGGGGGGCTAATTCTTTTAGGGGGGAAAGCTCCGCGTCACCTTGATTTGGCGAGGAGGGAAAGAAAATTTTTGCCCAAAATTCCTCTCAGATTGCTGGAAACGGCATTTCTAAAGCCTATTTACCGCATATATATAGGGTGAACTGTTAAGGAATGTTGATGTTAATTTTTCTTCGTCTTTTTCTTTATGTTTTTTGTTTTAATCCGGTATTTTTATTTTCATGGGGAGGGCAAGTTCTCCCCTTGCCCCTACCTGCGGACGCCCATGTTTCTATCCCTCTCTTCCACATTCTAGTATGAAGGCGGTCATTATATTTTGTATTATTGTGAGGTCTCGATTTAAGATTCTAATGTAATAACGGGCTACTTTGTGAAGATAAAGGTTAACTCTGCTAGAGCCAATAGCAAGCAATCTTACAGGGGGAAAAGTTTTGGAAATTAATCACCGTTAGGTGTACATTTTTCTGCATCTGGAAATCAAGATAAGTACATAAAGAAACATTAATTGACGTAATTTACATCATGTGACCACTCTAAAAAAAGCCATTTATTAAGCACATTGAAAGAAATAGCCAAGACAAAAAGTCTGCTTGGCTCTCTAGATACCGAATTCATAATAAATAAAAGTAGCCTAAACCTAGGCTTACTAGATGCAATTTTCTGGCTTTTGAAACCATTACTGTAGAGAAGTAACCATTTCTATGGGATTATCGTGCAATTTTAGAAATAGCCATTTATCATGAGAATGGTCACTTGAAGAGAAGCACTGATGGAAACTGCTCATTAAAACTCTTAAACCATTACCATGATGATAACAGTTTTATTTTATTGTAACCCGAATGTTCTCTTCAAATGATTTTGAAAAATATTGTGGAAGCTATTTTGGTATCTTTATAAACAATGTTTATAAACAATGTTGACAATAATCCCCGACAACAAGAGGGCTATTTGCGCTACAATTATTGTTGCGCCCTTTGCAACATCTTTTATTGGCCGTGAGGATGAATTTAATGCCAGTCCGTGTATTTTGTAAGCCTATAATCACGCTTGGTGTGGAAGCAATTAACTTAGCACAGTGACAACATTCATTAGTGCGTATAACGCATGACAATACGTTTCGGCAAAACCTATCCCTATATTACAGAAGATGACCCTTTTCATCAGAATAAAGTGCAGATAGCACAATTACTGGTGGCTGTTTGGGCATTTTGTTATCTGGGCTATGAAACAACGCTATTAAATTATGTCTTTTGCCAATAATGGTGCAAGAGTAAAGTATGTTAAAAAGCTAAAAAGGGCGCCGACAGACGATTTTGGTCCGTCGGTGGGGGGGGGGGGCGGTCGCCCCCCTGACCATATGGCAGCTCCGCCAGTGGCCTGTTACGACATGTTGAATGCGACTGGTGAATCGAAAAAAATCTAATATGCTGATTTTTTTTTTGTAACATGCTACATATATTCCTGGTATCCTACTACTTTTTGTAAGGTGGTATTTTTTTCTTGATATGTTTAAATTATTTCTGATGTGCTGATTTTTTTCCATATTTATGATACGCTTCGCACTCCGTACAGTGCTCTTGAATGAAACAGCTGTAGCAAGAATTGAGATTGCAATAAAGGACTGATATTCACTACCAGCGCTTAACTAAACGGGAGTCCGACCTTAACAGCTGCACTGAATTTACCAGTACATGAAATCGGCGGATGTTATATCAAACAGATAGAAGATACTATCATTTTAAAGCAATTTCTCACAAAGATAGTATCCATATATAAGTATGTTTGTGTGAACATTGTAGACAGTCATCGTATTGCAAAAATGCCAGCAAGAACGTCACTTGCCGCATGCTGCCACGTTGGCTATTGCGGCAAAGTACTACTCGCCTTAAATCGTTCTTGGGGACGGAATTTTGAGTACCTTCCGAGTAGCATTCGTAAGCCCTTTTTTATTTTATTTTAAATTAAATTTTTTCAGACTGAAGTCAACGGTATTGAAATTTAGCCGAAAAAAGATGATTTACATCCCAGTTTTGTTCTGAAATGCAGTCGAGGATCATCGAAAACCTCGCAAAAATGGAAAGCTGCGCAGTGCCTTCCTTGACCATAAAGTATCTTTAGTGTTTATATTGACCTGTCTTTTGAGAGCTACATACACGTCAACGTTCTCGAAACGACGTTTTCACTTAAAGAGAAGAAAGCTTTGTACAAGGTTGTAGTAGCCCTTCTTATAACTGGTAATGGAAAAGACCAACTGATATTTATTTTGGGAATAAGTTCGTAGTACTCATTACTTGGCAAGAAAAGTCGGACTCCCTTTTGCTGGAATTTCCGACCCTTCATCTACTAAATCAGAACGTAGGCCGTTATACGAACTCAAAGATATTACATATGTGGGATGCCATATTGTGTACTTCAAAAGCAAAAGTAGATCTTTGGGACAATTAATTCACAAAATGATTTGTTACTATTGACATCTATTTTTTTAATTTCACAAATAGTTTGCGCACACATATAACTCAGCGACACCATAACGCGGATGGGGGTAACAGCCACGTTTTACCTCATATTTGGATCCAAAACATAGATGCCTTTCAAAAAAAGTAAATTTTCTCTTGAGGAGTTTTTAGAAACCCTCATCGTCAGGACAAATGCGTCTTCATTCGCAAAAGTTGGGAATAGGGAATGTAGTTGGACATGAAGTAGGGTGGGTGAATGAGTAAAGCAAATAGCTGTGTGAGTCAGTGGGTTAAAATGGATATAAGTTTTGGGGTTTTTGTAACAAATACATAGCTCCATGTTTAGGAAGACTACTGAGGTGTCAGATATAAAGCTGGTAAATTTAAAATAAGGCAAAACGTTTCATCAAGATGTATAAACTAAAGTTTTCTTACTAACGACGAAAACCCGACACCGCCTCAAAGATGTCATTAATAAATCGTTTATAGAAGTTGGTTGTATGACCATTTAGGCTTCAAAAAAGCTGCTCATCAAAGTGTCCCATAGACAGACAGGCTACAACAGAAACCAGTTGGCCGGCGTCGAAAAGAGAACAGGGACAAAGAGGAATTTCTAGCTGGACGGCAAGCTTCATACCCTGAAGCCGCCAACCCCTCAATCTATCGGCAGATGCCCGGTACTAAGCTATAGCTTTTAAGAAGATTTTAGTAATATTTTCCAAGGAGTAATTTATTCTGCTTTTAAAGACCAATCATCTATCGAATGAAGAATATACAAGTTAACGTTTTCTCTGCTCTTGGAGTCATTTTCCCGGTGTTCTTGTTGCTGTTGCCGATCAAGGTACATACACATTCCCCTTCGCCATACGACAGTGGCCCTCCCTTATGAGCAGACTTAACGATTTGGTTCTTATTTTGAACTATTTGAACCCTTTGTCTTGCAGACGTTTTTGTCGATTTGAAGTCGATAGGGACAGGACCTTCCTCTGAGAAATGCAATGTTTGTACAATTTCAATGCCACTTATGCAATCACATTCTGATAATGTGGGACTTTTGGGACAAAATTGATTGTAAGGAGAGACAAAAAGGTGTCCATTATTGTGAGGATATGATTTCAAGTGTACGTGCTTGCTTCAAGTTCACTTTGTATTGAAAATGTGACAACTTTTCCTGCACATATCTTGAAAACTACACATCTGATTCCAATGCAATTTTCACAGGTATGATTAGAATGAATACTACGAATAAAACATTTAAACTTGATGTGACATGGAACCATTTTTACCAAAAGGAAAGTTGGTAGTATTCCATTTTTACAGAAAAGTAGCCCCATATACCAGGGTTTTAATGTCGAGTTGCTGCCAACACTGACTGAGTAGAGAAACGTATGAAACGTTAAAGTCGCAGGTCGGAGGCCTTATCTCCCGGTAGCACAATTATGAAGCAAACACGTTGCACTACTCATGGATGAACACTTTGCAAACATTCAATAATTGATCACTACCATTCCAACATGTAGCAATTATCCAAAAGGGGTAAGTGAAAAGAGGTATCTCCTCCCTTCGAGACCATGTGGAAAGAAAGATTGTTCTAAGCCTCATGAGAAGCTGCTGTTCGGTACTTGGGTAATCACGTCCAGAGCCTCGACACATTTTGACTGTCGTAAAGACTGATTTCAATATTCAAGCAATATAAAGTGGGGTTGAAATGTTCGACGGCCACCAGGCGATATCTTTGAGTCTTTTTTGATGGACCTGGGACGTTCGATGAACTCGGTCTGCGAGGCGACACTTGTTGTCCTTCTCACAAAAAGTGAGGTACAACTTTCACAAATTATACTTGAGGTGAAGGGTTCCAACCCTGCAAAGATTGTCTGCCTATTGTACTAGTTCATGTACCATTGACATTAAGAAAGTGTATAACTGAGGGATGATTTTGCTACTTTTGATTTTCTGTGGTATCAACAAATTTTTGATGCCAAATTTGTGTGTGGCTTGTCCATAAAAGTTTCTCCCACTTAGATATCAAGTCACTCTGAGAAACCCTAAACATTGTTTGTGAGCATGCATAGGGAGCTTTCTTTACATCCCTGTAATGGTGTGCCCTAGTAGATTAAAAGGTGTCATGAGTTAGTTACGTACATCGGTTTTTACGCCTCAACTTAAAAACATCCTGTTTAATTTTGAACTATTAATATTATTACTTCTAACGCATTTAGACTTAGTAAATAAAGAAGTGAGGTCGGAAGGGTAAACCCTTATTTACTCGGCATTCATAGTCTACAGGAAAATAAAAACCCTGTAAATCAGTAGAGAGGTGTACATTTAGTGAACAACCATCGATTATACATGTTTGCCGACGCAAATGGAAATGTCATATTGCCGTAAAATCATAAGGTCGTAATGTTTGTTACTGGGAGGGCTTATATGGTAATGGCACGATGTATGTATCAAATGTTTAACGCTGGGATGCTTTACAATTAGTATTATATATGCCCCTTTTAGGGAGTACACTATCGACAAGCCTTGGATTGTTAATTGCATTTCCTTTCCTTCTCATAAATACTACTGTAAAGCCAAATGTGTCTTTGCATATATTTGAGTGATGAAACAAATAAACTAGAAAATGTGGTTAAGTACTGTAACCGCCATGTACAAGACCACGAGCTAATCTCTGATTGCCCATGTAGGTAGAGAAAGACTGCCTGGTGAATCCTACAACAGGGACGTAGATCTTTTGTGTGAATGCTTCGCCGGATCGTGTCCCAGACCGGAATCAGCTGAAGCAATCCACCCGTAGAAACGCGAGCGCACTCTTACAGACATACACACCCACATTAACCGTTTACAAGCACATAAACTCAAACTGGCCTTTTCTGGAATCCCTAAAGTCATCCGTTTCCCACAATGCTATATTGTGTTTATTCTGTTTGTTGTTTTCAGTTATTTTAGTTGTCTTAATTAATAGGGGGGGGGGGACAATACTGTTTGTTCCCCCAATGTTTTCGTTGGATTAGCAATTGCCCAGGCCCCCAATAATCAACGCCAGTGTTTGACAAGTGCGGAATGCAGTTAGTGTCTAATAACTTTGGCCCTTATTAAAAATAAGTGCCCAGAATGAAGTGAACAGTCGAATGTACGTAGGCCTACTTTGAATTTATTACGTTTACGTTTGACTTCAGCTAAGCATTGACCTATGCCAGTTGAAAACTTTACACGTGCTAAAATACGAGATTTTGGATATAAAATTCGTACTTGACATTTCATTGCACCTGCCTTTTGTACGATCTCATGTGAAAGTATTTTTTACGAACATCTCAAACACGTTAGAAACTTGGTTCAATCGGTCACATCGCTTGTACACGGAACGCTATGGACCGTATACATACTGCCTTTCTTCTGAACGCTGCCCGGACCCGGAATTTGCACTATACATGCACTTTACGTGTATGCTACTATTGTACACATATTATACATTCCTAAACTGTATGCAGATCAAATACCCCCGTAGCATACCTCTCTGCCGAAATGACAGGGATTTGCCAACAAAAATATATAGACGCATGTTTTCAAATTTATGAAGTCGTCTTTAAAATCACTTCATAAATCGAAAATGAAATGAATTTGATAACCAAGCTGTTCTAGATAAAATGATGTTGAAAATATAAATACAACGGTAGCAAACACAAGCGATCTGGAAAAAGAGTAGAAAAACAGATCAACGAAGGAGATCATCCTCTTTTCATGACTGCGTCATATGTAATGTCTCTCCCATATTACCTAACTTAATATTGTAATCAGCCTACTTAATATTTAAGTTGTAGAGCATTTGAAGGAAGAAGTCCCGCATTTCGTAATAAGGGACATTTATCCAACAATCTTGTCACACACCAGTCTCATCTGCCGTACGAATATTTTCCAAAAAGATCGGTATGTTTCTTATTGGGCACCGTCCGATAAACTAACGAAAGAAATGTGGTCACGTTATCATCAGAAAATGCGACCAACCACAATTTATAATGGACATGTTGTCATGTCTTTTAATGAAATGAAATCTTCTGTAGCGTTCCTTTTTTGTCATTTGTTGAAACTCATGAGTAATGCGTTTAGGTAAATTTCAGACCATTTAACTCAAATTGTAACACAAATACTTAAATTTCGGCGAAGATTTAAAAGAAATCACATATAAGAAATGTGAAGCGAGTTCATTATTTAGATCTTATGAACATCTGAAGCTATAGGCACCGTAGAAAAGAATCTGTAATTTTTTAGTAATTTTGTAATAACATGTACCCTCCTGATTGTTACATGCTTTTAATGGTATTGGAAGAGTCAATCTTCAGCCTCACTAAGTTATATTTCCTTCGCGAAGCATTAAATAGTGGATACTTGCACAAACGTGTGGCCTGGGGCAGGATAAAACGTTGGGCAAAATTGAAAAATGTACCTGGCAGCCGCTTGACTCTTTTAAAGTTGGAATTGTTTTTTTTTAATCCCTAAGAAATCCCCCGAAATCTAAACAGACATGCCCCCAAAAGAACAAAACATGTTCATAGTCACCGTAAAATTTTCATGGAAAATCAACAAGATAACAACATTGTACCACACATTGTTACAAGGTTCTAATCGAAAACCTTGAGCAACCTCCCCTGATATTTTTGTCGCCCCCTTTAGACTTAATAAATTAAAACACACGTGTGGCGATGGGGGGGGGGGCACGGGGAACATGTCTTCTCAATATATTTGAAGGAGGCATCATATCAAATCCCCCCCTCCACAAAAAATGGGACATGGAGAAAAATGTAGTCGACCCACTCACTTAGTGCTAGTAAATATATTTTGAGATTGTTGTGACCTGCAGTCTTTTTTTTTCGTGTGCATCTTGTCCTTAAATTACAAATATTTTCGCGAGCTACGAGTTCGTTTGTCCAGAGTTAGATCCAAGTTTCATTTAAACTGTTTAACGCGAGTTTCAGATATATGTTAAGTTAAGAATGGTTTTCATAAACAGCCTTGTTAGTAGTCCGTGCAGACGCTGTTCTGCAAAACACCATATTTAATCGACGAAAGATCTTTTTGCTGTTGTCATGAAGATTTTCTATTCAGGTCCGAGAAGTTCATATTGCGTAGAAAATATTAAGTGTTTCGAAGATTAGTTCACGGTAGTGAAAAAGAATTATGTCCCGAAATCCGTGTTTTTGGTTTATCATCCAAGTATATAGACAAAGCTCACTTCTTTGCTGCTGAATGATCTTTGTTGATCATTAAAGTCAAAGCTTAAATTGCTTAACATGCAGTGAAACTGAATTCACTGGTTACATACTATCGACTTGCACGCTCCTCTGGATAATTCTGTGAACAATGTAATAGGGTTTGTATCTGAACGAGGAAGAACTTGAGAGAGATTCTGGGGGATTAGGAATGAGTTAGGTGAACACTTTTTATTGTCTGAAATAAGAACTGGGAACTTTCTTCCATTTTCTGAACATGAGCCAAATATTTTCAGTATTTCTTGAACAAATCTCCAAATTTTTCCACGCGCTTCTGGCGTCCAAACTATTTCTTTCCGGAAATTGTTTCAAAGCTTCCTACGCAACTTCGTGTTGCCGGATCCTCAATGAAATAGAGCTGCTACTTTGTCTTGTTTCCTTTCATTAATCCCTTCGAACTCGTACCACAAATATTCTATGTATCATGAAAAAAGTGGTTGAAACAAAAGGCACTACACGCCTAAAAAGATCTATATTGAAGACTGACTCTGCCATTCCATGGCCTGCTCAAACCTCTATGCTCTATCGCAAAAGGAGGTGTAAGTTTTATTTTTTCCTTTCATTAATCCCTTCGCACTCGTACCAAAAATATTCTATGTATCATAAAAAATGGTTGAAACAAAAAGCACTACATGCTCAAATCTCTGTGCTCTATTGCAAAAGGAGGTGGAAGTTTCACGAGAAGAGATTTTTGTGCGCTTCTTGCGCATAGACGCACCATAAGTCGTGTGTTGCTTCTACACAGCTAAGTAATATAAGCAGGCTTGAGATACCATGCGATCCTCGCAAACAGTGATTATCACATGGTGTGACTACTTACTATAAACATAGTCATTCATCGGGGACCGTACCCATAATATAGTACCTGCATGGTTATCAGCCCATTGTTCGTGAAAATGCCCACCCCCCCCCCCCCCCCCCGTATTGGAAGCATATTGGAAGCATATCTAAACCATGGTAAAACAAACCCACCGCGTAAGTTGGCATTTTTGACAGATGTTAAGAATTAAATCATTCATAGTGGAAAGTTCGGGCATTCACATAGACTCTAGAAAGTGCTTAGGAGTTAAACTTTTTTAACACTTTTGACCCTACTATAGACACGTGTTTTTATATGCGAAACTTGTCTAACATATTCCTATTAAACAGTCAAGTTTAATTGCTAAATGTTAGTGTTTAGTAGTTACACATTTTTAGAATATAAAAGTGGTTACAAAGTTGGGCAAAATAAGTGTTTAGTTGCTTCACACGTTTTTCGAGTGTAGACAATTTCATCAGTGCAATAAATCTTGAATTTAGCCCAGAGTCGCAATAGAGTAATGTATATGAGCATGTTTCAATGCGGTTGTATGGTCTCCCTTGAAAAGATAAAAGGCTCGTCTTGTTATACGGTAGAGGTAAATTTCGTCTGGTTATTTTGAATCACTTGGCAATCTTCTGATCGTTGTTTTATGTTTTTTACGAAAGCTCAACATAAATTTTATTCCTACTTTCACCATCAATTGACATATAGGCCACTATCTCGGTAAACGTGCCATGCCATACTTGCAAGGGCTCTCAGCACCTGTAAACCGTGACAGCCAAAATGACAATACTTTCAAACAAATTAATGGACACTTTACCCGTTTACAATAGGTGATAATGAGAAAAACATTTCGTGAAAATGTACAATAAATATAACGTATCAGCTACTCTGTTCAAAGTATGTATTTCTGAAAACTCAGTCCTTTAATATGTGGATAGGGACCATTAATAACTGGAATTTGGAAATCAGGACTACATTAACTTTCTTTTCATATTAAACTGATATTCAGTATGTCCCTATCAACGGGGGGTTTGGAAACTCGGGTAGTGCCGAAGATTTTAAAATCAGAACCTACTGCCATTGTGCTCGGTGCTCGGGATAAGCAATGGCGTAGGGAAAACAACACAGGGAGCCAGAGCTGGAAAAGGGGCCATGACCGGCTCGACTTGAAACAATTGGTTGAAAACTGGGCCGTAAATCTCCATCTAACTAACAAACTGTCTTTCTATCACCACCTCTAAATTCTAGATTTCATGACTGATTCCAGAATGAAAGTTTAGACAGGCTAGGATGAATTGAAATTCACGACATATGGTATATGGCATTTATATAACCTTGACAATGTTCATATTACCAAACACAACAGTACTACTCGCGTAAAAGGGTAACACAGTGTTTATTATTTTTTTCACTGCCATGTCTGTCAATAATATTATACAAACATAACAGTAAGTTTATTATGTATTCGAGTATTACATGCTTTGACCTTGGCAGGTTTCTTTTAGTTCAGTTTGGATGAACAACAAGTTGAGGACGGTAGATACGAAATATGTTGACATGGTCTAAATAACAGCCTAAATTGAAAAATAAAAGGAAAGCGAGAATGCATATGTGCAACCGTTTTTATTGTACTGTGAAATGATTATTCCAAAAACATAGTTTGATTAGAACATCATCGCTGACTAGGTAATTTTACTTGATCGTTATGTTTTACATTTTTCTTGATCTTCATAGCTTACAAGAAGTGTACCAGAATTCCCAGGTTGAACAATTGATACCAAAACTTCCACTTTTTTTGTTATTTCTGAGCGGATGTAAAATATCGTTTACTTATTAAAAACGGCCCGCAGATTGCTTAATTAATCAACATTACACTAGCACATTACCATTTAAATTACAATAGCAAATGAAAGAAGAATATCATTTTTCCAAAGCAACTTTCCCCTGTACCAAAGTGTAGTCACCTTTTCATGGTGCGTTTACAGGTGAGTAAACAGGGGAAACTTGTTCTCGTGAAATTTTCAAAAATTCTCCTCTTTGAACTGGGGTAAAAAGCGCAGCATTTTAGTTTTGGTGTGAAACTCAACGCGCCCTTTTTGGGCACCTGAATAAAACAAGCCTTCTCTGTACCATATTAGCCATGCGTTGTTAAACAGCTACAATACACGTTTAGCCACATTTCCATTTTAATTTCAAGAACAAATATTCATGGAAAAGTACATAGCAATCTACACAAAATATAAGGACATCTTAAGCTATTATCCAAAGAATAAAATGAATAAATTTCAAAGCTTTAGAAATGAGAAGGGATTAAGCAACATGTGACGTTAAGAGTAAGACGAATAAGAATAACTTCTTATCCCCCCTCACCATTAAAATATAAACCCTTATAATTTGGAATTTACTTGCACTTAAATGACAACATGCAGTTGAAACGCATCAAAGCACCTCACTTGTAAAAAATAACCGTTAATTGACTGGTGTCTCAAATAGCATAATTTCGAATTTTTCACTTTTCTTAATTACCAGCCACAAAGCAGATGTGCCACTGGACGAGACAACAGATGAATGCAGAGCAGTAAAATAAATGTATATATCCGTTTTTGGACGTCGTTAAGAACATTTGGTGGTTTCATTAAAAATAGCTCAACTAGTAATTACAGTTAATTCAATCAGCGACATAGTTTCCACAAATGAAGTTCAACATGTGCTGCAACAATTAAATATTACATCGTTTTAAACTCTTACTATAGGTGCTAACCATTCAAAATGAATGTCTACTACTCAGACGAAATTTAACTATTATTTTAAAAATATTACAGTGGAATGAAAGTAAAATATGCTTGCGCGTTTTTATTTTATGTTTAGGCTTTTGCTTCCTCTTTTATAAAACGTACGTTGTTTAATGAAATTCCAAGTCTACTACTCTGAGCAGTAGACGAATATCGGATCTGAGGGGAAAGGAGTGGGGGGAATATAGTCCATGGAGTTTTCACTTCACAAATCGGTTAGGTCATACCCCTTCTCTTCTCCCCTTGCAAATCTTGCAATATTTTCCCATACTTTCCCTGTTCATTAAACTACTAATTGTCACTAAAGTCTAGAGACGGTTCCGAGATCTACTTTCTGGGGACAAACGCTCCGACTGGGCATCAAACAAAAGCCTCGGTAAAGGTAATGCGTTCATTAAAAGGACTGTACCAAGTGTGAGAGGCAGACGTATCAAGATTAGTAAACGTACCCCGCGACTATATATTACTTGAGTAGAACGGTGATAATGAGTCAGCTTAATAGATGGGAACGTCTAACTAAGCCCTTGAGACAAATTGGTGACAACACCAAGATAGAAGTTATTGTTTCAAATAACTTAGTCGATGAATTTGGCTTAGATGAGTCGAACACGCTCAGGAGAAAAAAAAAGACAGAAAGCGCAAAGGCGTGGTAATTCGGTGTGTTTTCTTGAAAAATTTTGCTTTTTGACCTAATTTGTCCCAAAACGGAAAGGTTCTCGTTTTAACCATAATGGACCCACCAACTACGAACATAAATTAGCCAAACGTCCTAGTACCTAAAGGTTCCTATAAACATGATGTTTAATTTTTTGTAATCTTAGAGAGCGCTGTCATCTGATGACTTCCAAATGACCTTTGACCTCCACCAAAAGCAAAAGTGTTTGGAAGCCATTCAGGCCTGTAGCAAGAGAAGGAACAGAAGGAGACAAAACATTAGGAGAGCAAAATAATGTTTCTCATGGAGGTCAAATGTGTGAAACTTTCATTTCAAAGGAAAGCTCAAAATAACGACTGCTTCATTTCTGGTTAAAAGTCTGGCAAATGCCATTTCCGGCTGTCAGAGGAGTTAGATTTTAACAATTTTCTGTACGTTTCGCTCCAACTGATGGTGGCGTCCTCTTAGATAGTGTTTGTTCGAACAGATTACTTAACAGAGCAATGCGTTCATGCATTGCCAAATTGTTCTTTGTTTTGGGGCAATATTATGAAGTGAAAATTTTATTGCGAAAGAAATCTCAAAATAATGACTGCTTTGATTTTTAGTGGTTACGAGACCTGGATTGACATTCCCTGCTGTCTGTGGGATTTTCAATTTTTCAAAAATTTCTGTGCTCTGCACTTTGATAGTCTCTTTGGCAGAACTACACTGAAACGCTCCCGTGCGTCCATGTCAGTATATTAAATATGAAACTTCAAAAAAATGAAAAGCCAAACTTTTTCCGCCTGAAAATTTTCCAATATGGCCCGAGGGCTTTTATCTTCACGATGATATTCAGTAACACCAACTAAAACTACAGATCACACCTACTTCATTTTTCTTATGAGGGGGTTAGATTTTCCCATTCTTCCATAACACCGAAAATGTGTCATAAAATTGCAATTTTTCTCTAATATAAACTTCAGATTGCCAAAAGTGACAAACTTTTCTAATTTCGATGGATAATCCGTACAATAAGTAACCAAAGCCAGCTTTGTTAATCACCCCGACATTCTACCTAATTTTGCTCTTGGAAGGCATATCTCTTAATAAAAAACAAATTTCGTTATAACCGTACCTAAAAACCAAATTTTCTTTCCATTAAATTCCCAAATCTTACTTTTTAAACCTCGTTCAAAATAGGACATTTTTTTTCAAAGTAAATTTCTAGTCTCGTTTTGAAGCCTTAGTACGTAGGCCTAGTACGATTCAATTCGTAACCCCAAAAGATTTTCAGCTGTCGCCTTTATAACGTTTTGTGATTTTGCCCATATGAAGGACAGATTCTTCAATAAGCACCTCAACTTTTAATGGTCCTTTCAAAAGCCAAATGTCTTTCAAAAAAATCAAAGTTGTCTTCAAAATAAACTTCAGATTTTTAAATATTTCTTGAAAAGAAAGCCAAGAATTTCGCACGCTGCGAGTGCCTCAATATCTTCTTGGTCACAACTCAAAACCTTTGTTGGGGCCTTGAAATGCTGGCTCCCCTGTCGGGGAAATCCTGGCGCCACCCCTTACACATGCACACACATCCGTACGACATCACTATCACATATGAGTCCTTGCCTGGTTAGAGTGGCGCACTACCTGATTGTGTATCATTCTTTTTTCTTTTCAATGCATTGCTCAGCTCCCACAAAGAAAACAGTAACCTCCATAGCAGCAAGAGGCGTGGGGTGTGGGGGACTACAGGACTCCCAGGACATGCAAAATATTACCTCAAGGCACCGAAACTTGTATTTACAAGGCAAGGCGCGGTGCAGTGGGCAATGGGGCCTGCAGCGACGTTTGCCGACAGCACAAAATCCTTATGATACCTAATGATGCATGAACCTAATGCAAGTATAAACCAAACCCCTACCTCCAAAATAATATTTTTATTTGTGGTTTGTGGAAAGGGAATTTATCCATACCCGTGTTGAGTGATATCGTTGTAATAGCGAAACCTGGGCAAACATCCTCCTCCCTCCGTGAAATGTCTCTCTTCATACTTTGCAAAAACTTCATGTAAATCTTATAACATAATTGATTAACTCAGTAGCCGGGAGTAAGTCTTCAAAGAAAGGAAGGCCACGTCTTCATGAAACAGTTCATCCAGGATTCGATTGTTATTAAAACAGGGGAGGGAGCTGTAAGTATCCTGCATCAACGGACATATCCACAGAACTCTTCAAACTCCCCTAAAAATTTAAAGTGAAAATTTGAACACGTATCGAGGACGCCTCTAAATTTTTAGGTGATTCTTTAATTTTTTTTTTTTTTTTTTTTGGGGGGGGGGGGGGGTAGGGTAAAAAAAAAAATGAAATTGCATAAAATATCCTACAATCCCAATAACATTGCTTTGAGACTTTAACAATGAATTCATTTGATAAAGGAACGTTTATGTTTCGTATAAAATTAGTTTTCAATAAAGAGAAGAGGGATAAAAAAAATAACTGATGAAAAATCCCATTCATATGAATGATCTTAAGACATCATCTACTATTTTATTTTTACCTTGTTTCAGTTTATTTGAAGATGTGTAAGATCATTTCAGACGTTATTTTTTTATTTAAAGTATCGAAACAGATTGTAAGCATAACATAGTATGTTAAGGTAATCTTTTTGGACGTGGCGTAGTGAACGTCGGATGCTGATTTACATTCAAAGTACTTCACTGGTGTTAAGGGTCAATAACGAGGTCTCTTCTTGGTCGGATTTCATTTCACGTCTTTTTCTGCCATTAATGTCTCCAGTTTGAAATCGCTTAAAACCCGTTGAAGCCTTGTACAGATTGAAACTTATCCGCCATCGCAAATCAGCTTTAAGGTGCATGGCACTGACAACAAATATTTCCACTTGAAAACAAAAATTAGAAAAGATGTTAACGGTGCTTGTTTGATGCATTTTTAATAGAAGAATGTTATTGTAAGTGCTTGCAGACCAATATCTTATGTGTTAGTATAATGTTACTTTAACACGTAATACTTAACAAATGCTAGTTCCTGTGAAATTTTTAAACCATGCAATCGCTTCGTTCTGGAATGACGGTACACTGGATTTGATATTAAGACCGTGTTCTCATGGTTTTGTATTAGGTTTTTTATTTTTCGGCGTATTGGCCGTTTTGGACAACCACCTCAATAAGGGGTCAGGGTAGTGTAGTGTGTGTAATGTACTGTTTGTGGGAAGGGTAGGGTGGGGTACAGGTAGGGTTTTTGGGGCAAGTGTGAGGGTGAGGTAGGATGGGTGGTAACTAGGGAGGGATCTAGGGTGTGATTTCGGACAGGTATTCTTGATCTATGTGTTTCCTCTTTGTTTTGTTATCTCCTGCCCTCATGCACTTTTTTAGTTTGTAATATCCTAGTTCTTTTTGTTTTTTGTTTGCGATTTTTAAACTCATACCCCCCCCCCCCAATAGATGGTGGCGTGCTGCTTAAGAGTCTTTTTCGCAAGTCATATAACATATTTCGTGCAGACAATCTTGTGTCTCCAAGCTGATATTTCAGCTAATATGACATGTTTTTAAATAAAATCCGCTTCTACCCAAGCTTCAACATGTATAATCATTTGCGAATATTCAGTATTGTTACTATTTTCAAACAGTTCTTTATTGCCGCCCCTCCCTCAAAAAACAAAGGAAAGCTGATGCTCTTGTACATCAAACGCTTTTTTATGTACCATTAATATGTCATCGCAAAATGACGATGATTGCCAATACTTACAGCATATGACCACAATGACTGACATGTTCAACAAAATGAGAGACAACGATAACAGGCCTTCGTACTTGTTCGGCATTTGCACACCGAGGAAAACAATATTCGTTAGAATAGCGGCGAGTGAAAACATCTGCAAAGAAAAAGAAAGAAACATAAGTAAAATAATAAATGCAATTTTTTCCAAAAGCGCTTCGGTACTTAGTCCAAAAATGGCTGCTGTTTGTTACAATAAATTTTGGTTTAGGGATTTTCGTTACTAACTCTCAATTTGATAATCACAACACTTTCAAGCACGTATTTGAGAATAATCTTGCACTAAATTGATGATGTTCTACTCTACTTAAAAATAGTTAAAAAAAAAAAGTTAAAAAATACCTCCTTTTAATAAAAAATAAACAAATAATTAAATAATTATAATTAAAATAGTTAAAATCGAATACCTGTAATGCTTGCTCCCAATCGCTTCTCATTGGTCGACACATCGCATGTATTAGCAAGAACACGACAGAAATTCCTATTGTCAACAAGACGGTAAACTTGTTCCCCCATCCAAAGATAGTGATCAAAACTGTTTGCGTCACCTTCCGTACCAGTTCCACAATCTCCCAGTACCAGTACTCTGACTTGTAGTTTTCACTAAGAAACTTCAAGCACTGTGGAAGATGGTTGCCTCTTTTATCCTCAGTTTTGAAATGCTTTATATTGCTTTGGACTGTGTTGTCCTCTTTTCCTTTTTCTACCTCACTAAGTGGTTCAGAAGAATACTTTCGCAACATGTGCAGAAGTGCAAGTGGAAATGCTAACACGTACCCGACAGTAGCTATAACTGCAAGCATTTGATATGCTATGAGTTGCTTATTGCACCTCACGTCGTAATCAGAACGCAGCCCACTAAAGCAGTGTTTGCTGTTGAGATCCATGCAAAAATATTCACAGGCGCCAGGAAGCAATTGAAAAATACTGAAACAAACCGGAGGATACGTTATAAAGATCACAAACACCGCTAAAGTTAAAAACTTTGCATTGAGATTAATTCGGTTGCCGTTACAGCTGTTTTCTCGATATCTGCTATGGTGATAAAATTTAACAATTTTGCGAAGTACAAATGGAAATGCTGCTATAATGAAGAGGAATGATGTAGCGATTACGAACTGAACTTTTGGATTGATTACAAATCTTTTGTTGAGACATTTGGGTTGAAGGCAGAATTTTAATATATTCATATCGACTGCAAATATTATTTCACTCGTGAATTGCGTTGCTGCTTCAACTTTAATATTGCAGACTGACGAAAGGTACTTGCCTACCACTTGGTAAAATCCAAGCAAAATTTTAGCCCTCGAAACAATAACATCTGTAGTTGTCCTGTCGCGTTTCGTTTTCCTTTCATTCGAGTTATTTCTCCAGATAGCGAACACTAGTGATGTCACTAAACAAATTATTAAACCCATTTCAAGGACAAGCACTTTAATATCAGGGCAACGGAAGCAGGCGCTGTAAACTGAGTAATAGCCCGCTGCACACTTACTACACGCCCAACCCTCGTACCCGTCAGCACAAGTTCCCTCAACAGATTTATCACTATCAAAGTTACTTGTGCAACTGTCAGGCCTTGGACATTTATGTACGCGTGGTATTTCCCTGAAGTAACCAGTATTATTGTCATAAAATCTTGTGTTATCCAGAAGATTAACTGCGAAAGCGTTGTATTCGTCAATGCTAGCATTTGGAAAATTCCAGTACCAGAAGAAGCCCGGTTTCAGTGACTGAAAATCGTATTTGGTGCATTGGAGCCCAGGGTGTTTACAAGGAAAACATTTCTCGAATCGCTCTCTTCGAGCAAAGCCATTTTTACAAAAGCAAGCCCTGAATCCAGCGTGAATACTTTTATTAGTTCCTTCTGGACATTCAACACAATCCTTTAGGGATCTTCCTCCGATTTCTTTCACATAGGTGCCTTTGAAACATAATTTGCACAAAAATGCACCAGGCGAACTTGAAGTTGCTCCAATGTCGTCCAAGTAGAAGCCGCCTACGATAAACAGTAAATGTTAAGAGAATGATGTGTTAAAGTAACTTAGAATAATTGTTAGTTACTGTAACACGTACTTTTAGTGTTACCTTTCTTTAAAAACGTACGTGTATGGGCTACGTAATGCTAGACTGAAAGTTTTAAAGAAGTTTAAAAGGAAATACTGCATTTGTTTCACAAGGAAATTTCATCCAATATTTATCGGCAAAGAGTGATAAGTAATGAAAGATAAGGCATTGTGGTAGCTTTCTTTTCAAGAAATAAGTTTCCCTCACATAGACATTCTGTTGTTTGTTGCTCAAGAATGATTTGTTCACCCAAACTTTCAACATTTTAAAGGATGCAACTTCCACAGCTCTTCTTGTGCATAATATTTTGAGATTATGAAGCTATTGCTGAGTTTTATTGTTGAGACCGAATGATTTGATAATGACTAGAGCTATTTACTTATATGCTATGTTGGAGCATTTTAAACGTAATATTTCCTTTTAAGCAGAAAACAAATTTACACATATGAAAGTGGAACTTAATATACCGGGGGTTGTGAAATTTCAATCCAAATCGGACGAGTATTTTTCTAGATATCACCAAATGAAGTCCCTACATTTGTGTTCTAAAGTGATATTGAGGGCAGCAGAGATTATATCACTTCCTCACATTGACAAGGAATGATTTGTTTCCCTTCGTTTTTCAGACTGCTTTGTTGACCTTGACTTTAATAGGAATAGGACCTTCCCATTGGGATTGCAAAGTCTGAGGGTTCTCATGCCACTTATGAAATCACGTTTTGGGAGATTGTTGTGGACAAATTAGGCTGTGAAGTTTAAAGAAAAAACAAAAGACACGTTATGTTTAATGGCACGTTATCCATTTGTGTACGTAGGTTGGTTAGTTAGTAAGTTAGATAGATGGAGTTAATTGGTATACATTGAAGTATTTACATGTACTACGTATGGTGAATAGGAATTTACCACAGAATCGCGCGGTCCCATTCGAAGTGTGTGTCAAAACGTTAAAGGAAAAAGATATCATGCTTGTTGAGCGTCTTTTATTTTTCTTTTTTTTTTTTTTTTGCCTGAAGGTGAAGGATATGTCCCGCTATAGCAGTAACGGGCAGTAGCAACTTATATTGAAATCAATTCATGAAGAACAATGAAGTGTGCATAATTTCAACTGCAGTGACCGCGTATCAGTTGTAGAAGTGTTTTAAAATGTCTTTACCTAATGTCGGCTTATTGCAATTTAAAGCTACGGGAACGCAGAAATGAAAACAAGAACATTCAAAGAAAGTTCTTAACACTTACTGTAAAAAGAAAGAAAGGAAAAGAACTGATTGTATAATAAGCAAGTTAAAGACAGTTTTTCATGAATGTAATATGAAGTTGCTCGTTTACCATTTGAACATAGTCAAGAATATAAGTTTCCAAAACACCCTACATAAATTTAACGTAGTATATTTTGGTCACATTTTGGGGTAATGATATAGGCAGGAATAGATAATGCTATCGTACTACCTGTCTGTTCAAAATCTTACCTTTGGGGCACGGGACACACTCGTTTTCCCAATTAGCATAACTTCCCTGTGGACAAGTAGTGCAGTTAAAATATTCTGTTATAGGATTTAGGGAACATGTAAAGCCTTCCGTTGTTAGCGTCCGTGCTAGGTAAGCGTCTGGGTCGTATTTGTTGGATAAGTGTAATTCTGGAGTGAATTTTTCTCCTACGCAATTCCTTAGGGTGGAAAAGGAAATTCAATGATTATTGGTTTAATGGAATGACGAAAGCCCTCTTCTGTTTTTCCCATCTTTCATAACAACCAAAGCAATCCATTGAAAAATTGTCCTACAATTTGACACTGGCTGGGCACTATCCGCCAAACGTGGGCTACCGCTAGCGGTTGCAGTAATTGTAAGGTGCACATAATTGATTGCCCTAGGATATATATAATTGTACACATCTGCTTTGACACGGACCAACTGAACAAACCTAACTATCCAGGTGCGACTTAATGTAAAAATGATATGGGGGTTAGTCTACCAAAGCGAAGCACCAGGCTACACCACCATCGATTGGCGCAAAAAGTAGAAGAGAGTAATTATTACTAGTAGAGTGCATTAACGCTACAGGAACTCAATACTTAAGTTACCTTTCGTATGTTCAATGGTCATCTTGAAGCAGTGAACCTATGCATTTAAGTTTTTAATGAAACAAAATACTACAGAAAACATTGTTTTAGTGGTGAAGTGTAGTATCATGCACAAAAAAATAGAAAAAAGTGAAGAATGATAGTCTTGTACCAAGCTAAAAATATGATAATTTGAAAACATATTGAATCTATAAAACAACCATTTACACAGCTACATTACGATCAGTACTCTCTAAAGAGTCTGTTTAGCATTCACTCATCCGTTTGCCCACTTTGTAAACACGTTTATATTCTAAACATACTAAGCAATTAAACGTGTTTAAAAGTAAAATTGTAAGTACGTTAACATTTGTGTGGAGCACCTTAAAGTGTTTTCAAAGTGAGGCAAAAATGCATTAAGAAAATTGTTAATTACTTAAACAGCTTTCCAGAGTTTGTTATAAGCAAAAATTGTGTGAAGGATATCTAGTTTCCTTACTGTCTTTCTTTCTCTTTTTCCAACACCCCCTCCCTAACTTTAAGAACACATCTTTTGTTTAAGGTTGAGAGGTAATGCCCTGTTTAGAAACTCAATCAACTGTAAATGAACTTCTCCGTCTCTACTCAATAGCAGGGTGAACGTCCTAGTCACACCAGGCAAGATCATGTGACAAAATCTTTTGCTTGATTAAGTAGGACTACAAAGTCAAAGACACAACAGCAGACTAATCACACACAATTTATTATGAAAAAAGGGACAATAAGCAATGGGTTGCAATGGCTCTGTTTTAAAGTATGAAAGCTTATAAATCGCATGCGTAATAATTGCAATGAGGAAATTTAGCAACAAGTTATACATCACTTTGGTCCTCATGGTTCTAAAAAGATTTTAAGGCTCAAAGTCAGTCAAGGAATCTGACCTGGCTACGGTCTTCCTATTTTTCCTAAATATTATAGATTTAGTTACCAGATGTGTCCGAAGTGATTGCAATTAACATATGAGCATTGCAAGCGAATTTTATGTAACTGTGACCAGTGTACATGGAATGCTATCTGGTTGTGGCAGAGGAAATGTCCGATGGTATGCATTAATAAATTTTAATTAATTGTAAATCAGAAAATTCAATTACTTGTTTTACCTCTATTTATATGCAATCTTAGACAAGAGGTTTGTGACATAGCAGCAACAGATGTCTGATTTTACACGGCAATTGAAAAGAAAGAAATCCAAAAAATTAGTAAAAGCGCTTTCAATATCTGGTAATGTTTTCAAGATATTCATCTTCAAGTTTAAGTGTTTCTGTAACCTAATTATTATGTATTACTTGTAACATTACTACTATGTACTGAACAGTTCGATAAGAAGAACTAAGGAATAATTAAAATCTTCCAAACTAGCATCAGAATATACTAGCCTAATGTAACAACTGGTTTTCACTAATAGTTGCAAAATCGATGGATCCATACTCTCACGTGTTCCATATACTTTGATATATTCAGCCAGTCCCCTCTAATCTGCATAAACGTGCATATCTAATTCATTTCACTTCATAACACTGATGCACATTTAATGACCCTGTTAAATCTGAATAAATGAATTTCAGTTAATTTGAAGAGGTTGCTGCACGATAAAGGTTTCTGTGCTTTGTGCATCAAATATGCAATTACATAATTTTCATATATGCCACTTCAACTTGGGTACTAAGTACTTCTTTTAACATCAGACTGGAAAACTTGCACCATACCTCAACAAGCAATGTATCTCATTGGGAGAAGAATAAGCCAGACAAATGAGCAAGGGCGCAGATTTCTTTTCACCCTTGAGGGGGATGGTTTTTATAATGATAGACCTAGAAGGTATCCACGGGGAGCGCGAAGAGGGACGCCTATTCCGTGTGGGGGAGCTCCTGGGTTTTAAAGCCTCAGAGGCCGCAGGAAGACTGCTTTAAGGGGTAAATCACAGAGGGAATGGTACTGGGTATTGACAAATTTATACACGTAGGAAAGGCTCTTCTGAGCACAAAACTCTTCAACAAGTTGCACTGATGGACTGAAATTGAGCAGATCTAGGGCAACGATGTACTGTTAAGTTTAAAAACGCAGGTATCAGCTGCCGGCATTCCCGGTAACTAAACTTTGAATTCGAAGACCATTGCTTGAGCCGCAATTTGGCTGGAGATAACCAGATTATTTGCAACTTTATTCTTGAAAATAATGCAAAGGACATACATGTGAACACATAAAACTTAAGCTGGAATTTTTGTGAAACCTACAGAATAAGATGATTTAGTTCCCAAATTATCAGCCATACGTTTGAAAAAATCATAAAATACCGGTGGATAGATTGAGTTTGTAAAAAGGATTGTGACATATGGAATACTGAAACGTTTGAACTCTGTTGTAATATGGCTTACTCCTATATTATTCTCAGAACCTCAAAAAACGTGGAATCGATTTTAAATACTTGCAACAATGGTAGAAAGGCCTAGAGATAAAACAGAGATTGAAGAATTCCTGACGAAAACTAGAAAATGTTGTTACGAAAATCGTAACCACTTATTGCCCATGATTGTTTATGTGCCAACGTACTTTGGTACGTACTAAAGCTTAGAATATTGTCCTTTCACGTTTGTTGGCCAATGTGATATACCTGAATATAATCAATGCAGTACTGTGTTGGTTGCTTGTTGTAGATATCAGTCCTTCGTTACTTTCGACTCTCAATCTCGTGATACACATGAATGATGCAGGACTGCACTATTTCTCATAATGCTTATCAGGCTAATTGAAGAATCACCACCTATAGGCTATTCATGCATTGCCGATCATGTAACGGCAGTGATCATCCGGAAGTCGCAAAGCATGCCTACAGTGCTCACATGTACAGTGGCACTGCAGGTAGGTTTACTAGACGTTCGGTTTTACCAGGACACGCCCTCTTTTTATTGTTTAGCTCGTGCTGGTGTCCAAGCGGTTTTGTAAAATTACCCACTATGTCCAGATTTCATGTATTTCTCACATGATCTGACAGGTTTTACCTAATTTTCCTTCAATCAAGTTAGAAGAAACTCTAGTAAAAGCAACAAATATTGCACCATTTTGCATCTAGACACCATTGAAAACCAACAAAATTTCCAAACTCCCCACCCCTCCCCTCCTCTTAGACCCTTCACCAGGGTGGCGATGCATGTCCTATGCTAGTATTCTGAGAATGGCCATCATTCTCAGAATGATAATATACACAAGCAGCGGTGGGCCTTTGGGCGTATGTTATGCCCACGGACTTCTATATAAACATGGACAGAGGGTCGTCGAACCGTAGCAAAATGTCACCGACTGCTAGACCCAATAAAATAACCCAGACTTCCTGTATACAGTATACATTGACAGACCAGACTGCACTAACGTCCTATGCGTAAATTGTCGCTGCCGTATGTGCGATTATAGCAAGATAGCTGCCTGCTATGGTTTTGTGCGTAGAGAAGGATAAGTTCTTATTACTTCTCAAGATACACCTAGCGTTTGGCAAGCCTAAGTTAAGCCTTACGTAACTGCTTTCAAGAGAGTAATATAACAAGAAAGCTAACGTCAAATTCTAAGATTAAACCTACGCCTAGATGCATACAAAAATGTCATGACTGTTTTCCGGCGACGAACTACAAGCATTTGCGAGATACGACAGTACAGTGTGTGTGCCACAATACTACAATGCTCTTTAGCTTGTTAGCGTTTAGCGACACTGAACGTGTACGCGATATACTACAGGTACAATGCGGCCGTTGTGTGATGAGCAAGTATACTGTTTACAAATTTGACTTACTCAATTATTCTTTTAAACACAATAAATAAATAAATAAATGCCAAAATAAAACCCGCTCATTTTAGGCCATATCATAACCAAAAAGGTACCATGAAGTCTCGTCCCCGTCTACATGACTCACTCTACATAAAGAGCTCGATTGTAGAGCAAATCACTCACTGAGAATCAAGAAACGTTCAACGAAAAAACTGTCCCTCGAAAATGAGAAGCGTGCCTAAGGCACTGTCCATGACGTCATGGACAGTACAATGACCCCATCGATGTTCACGAAAGTAATTTACTTTGTGCGATCAGGGATAACACCTCCCTGGTGCGATTCACTGTATTTAGTACGATTGAATTCGCCCGGTATATCCTTTGTGATAATAAGGCGTAATAAAAACAGGGAGCTGTAAGGGAACGAGAAACAACGCATGCTCCTCCTTTGTCCTATGTGCGTAGCCGCCACTAAAGTTTTGCATTGTCTGATTCCTGAAATTCCTCTAAACTAACAGGGATTTGGCATTGAACATTTGAAGACAATTGTTTTCGTCGTCTGCTACATCTGAAAGAGCTCTTAGGATGATTTGCCTCCATTAGTATTACATTGCTAGCCGTCAAAGAAAGCAAAATTTATTTCAACTAGTGCCTCAAAGTGCCACTTTTTAAAAGGGTACAGTGTATTTCTTTATTACTTCTTAAGAAAAGATACATTATTCGCTATTTCAGGAACAATCCGGAATTGTTTGAAATATCATCATCGAAATTTAGACTCCCTTTGGTTTTCAAACAGGTTCATTCTTATTTTGATAAAGAAATTAGAATAATAATGGAATTGTGCGACTTAAAAGTGAGTGACAGTCGATTTAAGCAAAACCTGTGAAAACGTTTCACATGTGTAGGCTGAGCAGATATCTTTAAAGCAGCATCTTGGAAATGGTCTTTGTTACAGAAGTACTGCACTTGAAAAGAAGGAGGTCATCGTTAAGTAGGAAAGTCAACAAAAGTCAACAATAAAAACAAAGTGAACTGTTAATCAAATTTCGGTGTTTGAAGAGGAGTTAATTATTTTCAAGTATATTTTGTCTGACAGATTTAGTCGATGTTTCTCCTACCCTTACAGCTCCCTGATAAAATACAACAACAAAAAAAGAAAAAATTACTGGTATAGTTA
Source organism: Holothuria scabra (assembly GCA_037179385.1). Classification (NCBI taxonomy): domain Eukaryota; kingdom Metazoa; phylum Echinodermata; class Holothuroidea; order Aspidochirotida; family Holothuriidae; genus Holothuria; species Holothuria scabra. The sequence continues at coordinate 532,859 of CM074181.1, read as the reverse complement.
GATAGTTAGATAGAGTTTTACGGCCCAGTTTCCAGCCTATTGGTTCAAGTCGAGCCGGCCATGGCCTTTTTTTCCAGTTGTGGCCCACTGGCTTGTTTTCCCTACTCCATTGCTTTTGCGGAGCATCACGCACAACGGCAGTAGGTTCCTTTTTAGATTCTTTGGTATGACTCGACCTGGGAAGCGAACCCGGGCCTCCCGCGTAAGAGGCGGATGCTCTTACCGTTAGACCAAGCACCCGGTCCCTATGCTTGAAAGGAACTGTTCCTTACCTTAGCACACCGTGTATCAATAAACCGTGACAAGGCAATGTATCGGTCAAAAGTTAATTGATCGTATAAGGCATAATACGGTTCACAGCGCTGGGGTTTCTGTTGTTAAAAAGACATTGAATACATCAATAGGTAATTTATTGAATGGAAGGGAGCGTCGCAAGGAATGAAACAGGATGTTTCGAGTCCCGTAAAGAGCAACATGTTCTCTTCATGTCGTTGAGCTACAGTAGTGAGTAGGTCGCAAAACTTAGAGAAACTTTACCCCAGAATAAGGGAGTTTTGCTTTCTTTGGAAAACAAGCCTTCCCCTTAAGTTTTTCATGAGATACAAGGTAGAAATTTCTCAAAGAGAAAACGTGATTTCTTCAAATTGTCAAAGGCAACTGATTTCGACGTTACCACGTCTCATTTATTTGTCAGAGATAACTGTTAATGCACTGAGCCAGGCTCATAACAATATTGGTTTACACTTCAGTGAAGTTACCATACATATTTTTTCTTGTCTCTGACCTAGACACGAACTCTTTTGCAAGCTGAATCATGTTAATCGTGAGGGGAGGGTAGACTGAACATTGGAGGGATGATTACATTGACCATCCCCCTAACCAAATATTGGGGGGATATATACCCCCATCCCCCCTGGATCGCATATACTTGAAAGTTAGTTAGCTGGAGTTTTACGGCCCAGTTTCCAACCTATTGGTCCAATTCGAGCCGGCCACGGCCTTTTTTCCAGTTGTGGCTCACTCAGTGGTTTGTTTTTCCTACTCCATTGCTTATGCTGAGCATCACGCACAACGGCAGTAGGTTCTTTTTTAGAGTCTGTGGTATGACTCGACCTGCGAAGCGAACCCGGGCCTTCCGCGTGAGAGGCGGATGCTCTACCGTTAGACCAAACACGCAGTCCCTATGCTTGAAAGGAACTGTTCCTTACCTTAGCACACCGTGTATCAATAAACCGGGTTCAAAATCCCTTTTCATGTATTCAAGACTAACCATGAGCAAACACGACATGTCATCTGTACTCAAGCTACAACCTTGCCAATCACCGCCCAAATCATCCACCTATAAGTTTATTTGAATGTACCTAAAAATGTCATGAGTATTATTTCGGAATTGGACTAGTTTCATCAATCATTTATCCTTGAGGTTAGAAGGTTCTTCGAACACACATCGAAAAGCAATAAACTATTGAACTTTTATGAATCTGCTGAAAGATTATTCGGAATTCGTTGAGAATAATCTATTTATGACATTGCGTTTCAATTGTGTTTGTATTTCCCCAAGCATCTTCAGATGAATGATTTATCGAAATAATGTTAATCGTTATGATTGTGCTGGAATCTATTGTAATAACATACACCCCTGTAAAGATTTTTTGCATCGTTGTTTGTAAAGGTACATGAAAAAGCGTAAGCCACGTTTCAAAATTTGCATATTATGACAATTTTCTTTTCCTACATCTGTGTATTAATAGTGGTCTTTTGTTCCATTTCAAATGTGAAATGAAAACAGCTTCTAATTACAATGTTAAATTTGAGGTGCACATCAGATGAAAGAGCCCTTTCTAAAGATTTAAAAAAAAACATTAAACTTAAAATGTTTCTAGTGGAACTTGGTAGGCTAAAATCAAATCAAAGAAGGAAGCAAAATACCCAATCAAATCGACTAAATTGTTTTAAAAAGGCTATAGACTTTAGAGTTCAAATTAAACAGGTCATTAACCCCCAATTAAACTGTTAAAACCCCGTTGTAGCCCTGCAGGTTTTAATGCAGATCATATCGTCCCACGGCGTTTTTCTGTTGTGCTAGCCATGACATTTCTTTTAAGTTCTAATAGGTAGTCAAATAGTCAATAAAACAAACAGGAAGAAAAACGACAAGTACTTACAGTGTAAGATTAAGTTTGTAAACTTGTTTCAAGTTCCAACAATCGACGTACCTAATCAACGAAAAAAGGTAATTACTTTGGCGCAATATTCCAAATGCACTGTCCCCACCAAGCATGTGACTATTACATCATTACTCTTTTAAAAATTGTCCAATCTAGAGCTCAAACTGCTTATAAAATAAGAACAGACACCTCTGGAAAAAGCATTACGTCTTATTTTTCAACCAATCATCTATTAAGATTATTAAAAAAAAATCTTACACAAAGTGTGTGAAAAGAGTTTGAAAGGAGTGTGAAAAGAATACGGTTATTTCCAAATCTGAATGTGGTACTTTTACTGAAATATCAATTTGAAATTTTGAGAGCAAACCGCAATTAAACCCTTTATAAACGCACAGAATGTTGTCGTCAGACCTTCGTCTGGTCACGTTTCCAGAAATAGTTGTTACATTGTTTCTGTACAAATGACTGGAAGAAAAATGTTTTGATAAAATGAGCTTAGTACATATCTTATCAAGAGAGTTTTAGTAGCCAAAGTGTAAGTGTTGAACTAACTTTCGCCAGTCTTGGTCGGTCTTCTAGCCTAGCTTTCTAACACCAATTTTCTAGTTCCTTGTTCCCTCATTTTCCCTCTCCACCATACACAGTCTAAACGAATTTCTTGTGTCCATCTTGCATAGTAGGCTACTTACTTTTCCAGCCCCTTCTGTATTTTCCTTCTGAACCTAGTCTTGCCGGTTTCTTTAATTGATTCATCGATATTTTTACCAGTCCACTTAATCATGACCATCGCCTTCTCTACACTCATCTTTTCTCATATTACTTCTATCTAATCGTTATTCATTTTCCACATTCAATTTCTGCATTATTTCCTTTTTCCCTTAACCTTGTGATTTTCCCGTTGTCTCGGTTATGATTCATTTTTTTCTCCAGAATAAGATAGCTTAGGTTACTTTAACCCAATTTGCTATTGAAAATGAATCACGAGTTTACACCTTAAATCCTATAAAGAGTGACTCTAGCATTTAAAGAAAAGGCTTTTAACACTTGGGGAAAATCCCGTTCGTGGGAAATTCTTGGAAAGTGTCTTACGATTATTTTTACTGATCCAACTTCACTGCCTTGATCTACAGAGCAGTAAAGAAATTGTGGTGATTGTGAAGTTCAAGGTGCATTCCATTTTCTAAATTGGTGTTGCTCAGATCACGCAGGTATTGAACCTTTCCATTTTTTTTTTATTTGAAACCCCGTTCGTTTCACTTTACTTGTTATACTTACACCTCAATTGTTTTCAAGTCACCATTGAAGGAATCGTAAGAAAAATTTTCCAACATATTCGCGAAGAGGTACCTATAAGATAGTCGGGTGAGAAAAAAACAAGGGACAATTGTAACCAAAAATATATCAGAAATTGGGATTTAGCTTATTTGCCTTTCATTTCCATTAGTGCGTCTTGACCACTTACTTTTTAAGTTCTTTTTTTTTTCTCCGAGTACACCTATCATTCCCAAGGACTATTTTTACGAATAACACAAAGTAAAAGAAAAGTAAAAAAGTTTTAAACATACTAAGTGAGAAAATCCTAAGTCATATCAAAAGAAAAAAATGATTCCCAAAAGAGTCCAACAACCAAAAGAAGAAGTCTCGTCCAACCGCCAGTCTTATTCCGGAAAATCTAGTCGTCTGTGTCATTGAAAACCATCATGTTAGGTACCGTTTTTCCTTTAAAGGAGTACTTTTAACAATGTCATTACTTCTCGTATATAATTGTAACAAATTAAGTCTTTTAGCCTAGGTGTTTAGTAACACTAAACTTTGCATTTTATTTTTCCAGAAAGTAATGGGCCGTTCAAAGGACTAGAGCTACAAAAGATAATTGGCCCCAATAAACTGCTACATCTGAAAGAAGTAGCGACATAATTTCCTTCATTTCTTTGCATTTGCTACGGTCACAGAAAAAAATACACGTTGAATGTTATACGTATTGAAAGAGAGTTGTATTACGTTGAAAGCAAAGTTACACTTCTCGATTTTATTAGGAATGATCTAGTTTGGTTTGAAATTCATTGCTTTTCTACAGATTTTCGTGGGATTTGGAAAAACAGACTAGTTAGAGGATTGTTCGAGTTAGGTGGATATACAATCGTTTTTATAAGAAATTATGCCAGTTTTACCTTTATTCGCTAAAAAGTATCTGCAAAACAGTACTTGGTAATGGGTTATTTATACAGGATGACCGTAGTTAGTGAAGATCATCAATAACAAGAAGATCAACCTACAGTCATCAAATTCCCTTACTTGAAGGAATGCTCTTTAACAGATTTGGCCCAGAATTTTACATCTAAAAACTTGTTACGTGTTTGCCTCCGTCTCTCTTTATTAATGTGTCTTTCTTGTGGTTTATTTTTTTTTTTGAAATTCACTGGCTACAACCTCCATAACTAAAATAAGCTTTAGTCGCCTCTCCTGAGTTTCTTTATTTGTCTTCCCTTTCACAAAGTTGTAATTAGCTAGTATGTTGTTATATGTGCAGACTGTGTCTCATGTTAATTTTTTTCATTTTATTTTGCTTTGATATTGAAATGAAGTTACATTGAACTGAACTGAGTTGAACTTACTTACACTTTAATTGCAGTTCCAGAGAACACACCAGTTCCAATAAAAAGTATCTTATTTTCAAATAAACACCTGTATATATACAATAAAAAAGTTTCATAATTTTTATGCCCTTCTCAACATATCGTCTTCAAAATTGCAATAAGTAGTCCTTGAAAAGTATGGTATTACATTTTTTACATAAACACCTGTATATATACAATAAAAACGTTTTCATATTTTTTATGCCCTTCTCAACATATCGTCTTCAAAATTGCAATAAGTAGTCCTTGAAAAGTATGGTATTACATTATCTGAACGATTCCAAGAAAACTTACACTTTTGTTAGGTTTGCGAGACGACTGAAAAGGCCGCTCTGTAAATACTTGAGCGAATTTTTATGTAAGAATAGGTCTGTCAAAGTATGCGACCGGTTATGAAAATTGAACAGTTCGAGTGGGATTTCTTCAATAGCATTCATGGAAAAATCCCTGGAATGATAGAAATATTGATTTGGTACGGTTAAATGGGTTCAACTTGGGATGCAGCTATAATGAAGATAAAAATAGGCAACAGAGTAATATGTTCGTTCTCGTTTCTTAGCTTTGATCTTAAAACAAATATATTGAGGGCGTGGCTTTCTCTTCGCGGAACAAACAATTCTATGGCGACAGTTTACACTGAGTACCGGAAGATAAAGGGGAAATTTAAAGCGTTTCTCCATAGGAAGGTCGAACAAGTATTCTTGCTCAAAATGAAAATGCCTTTCATTTTTTTTCTAAAACGTGGGTACCCATTATTTTGCTGAAATTCAGTTACCAACACACAGAACTAGGAGATTTTTAATATTAAAAAAATGGTTAACAAATGGATAGGTGAATGTTCCAATAAACAAATCAATACATAAATTTATTAAGGAATGACTGTATTACTGAATAAATGAATGAAATTAGTCTTTAATTGAACGAACTGATGAATGGATGAATGAATGAACGAATATATGAACGAATGAATGAATGAATGATTGATTGAATGAATGAATGAATGAATGAACGAAATGATTGAATGAATGAATGAACGAATGAATGGATGGATTGATGAATGATTGAATGGAAGGTTGGATCGATGAACGAATGAATGGATAAATTGCTTGAATGAAAAGATACCGAATAAATGAATAATCGACTGGATAAATAAGTGACTGAATGGAAACTTACAAAATACCAGTCAAATCAACGTTGCAAAAAAGTCCTCGTGGCAAATACATAATGTTGTTACCAGGAAGCAATCTGAACAAAAACGATAAAAATAGTGTTCAATCGGACTGTTCCTTACTTTTTGTAATAATGCTTCCAATAGAATATTTTTACAAGTAGACTCCATACTAAATTTGATGGTGGGTGGATGTCAGGAATTGGCTTACCGAAATCCTTATGGGTTCATATCTACCAAAGTATTCACCAAACCCACTAATAAGCATGGCTGTCAACATTTCAATAGCATTTTCCTTGCCCTTATCAAGAAGTCGATTGTTTTTTCTTCAGCTGCTAAGATATTTGCGCATTTGTTCTGATAATGATGAATTCATCCTTGAATCGGCTATATGTTCATTAACTAGTTTATGCTAAGGTTACTCATTTAAAATTTGAGACGCCAATTTGATCGCTTCAACTCACTGAATCGCAAACTTTGTAAGTGCGAAAAAGTTCAGATGCGCGTCCTTTTAGTCATTCAACACCCCCTGATCTAGAACCCTCCTCTGCATATTTAATCTTCATGGGGCATTCTCTTGAGTGACCACTCCATTAAGTCTATTTTCTCCTTCCCTTCACCATTTTCCGCAACCAACCGCTTAAATTGCGTTCCATTGTCAGTAGAACTAAATCTCGTCCTTACACCCGTAAAGGCACACCACCTTATCAAAAATATAGATGCAAAGCTCTTGAGATTTCTTTTACACTTCTACTAGATACATGGACCCCTTTTTCCTTTTTTAAATTATTTTGTGCAACTTATGTCCCGGGAGGAAGTGTTTGGCTATGAGCTTGAGAAAGGTTCTACCAATGTTAATTTTGACTATTGTACTGTATGAAGGGGTGGGGGGGGGGATGTTGCTGAACCAAATGATCTTACTATGCTTTTGCTTTCTCATTCGTCTTGGGGTTTGCAGGCTCTCAACGGGATACTGGAGCTTATGCTGAAAGCCGCTAGGGTTTATTGCCTTTTGGTAGACAGGTGCTGTAGCGTCAAAAGCTGCTCGATTGCAGGAGAGCTCAGCAACACGGCTGTTTACAGCCATGGGGATTTTTTTTAAATATGTTGGGTGGCTTGACTGAATATTAATAAACAGGGGTGTCATTGGATTTCCTATAGGTGGCGTAGGTTCCATCGGTCTTATTATGCGGGACATCGAGAAAATTGACGGTATGGTATGAAGGTTAGTTTCGATACTAATTCTGGAGCGCGTTTTCAAGAATGCAAGCCCATCATCCCTTTAAAGTCCAACATCGGAAAAATAACTGTGCTCACTAAGATATGTTAAGGATATAAAGACCGACAAGTTCACATACCTCAACGCATTCGAAACTGCCCATTGTGACATCAAAGAGGGTTACTTCGTTCCGTCCAGGGTGTTTTTACTTAACAGGACGGACTTTCTAGCATGCATGATAATAGAAGTCCAGTCTCGTGCATTTAGTACCCAAAGCGCAAAGGGAAAAGATATTGATTTGTATTTTATAGTTATTGTAGTTTCGCCTTATCATTTTGATGGTAAACCGACTTAGCCTAACTTTGAACAATCTTCCGCGAAAAGTGTAGGCTAGCTTGCATACGCAAAATTTTCACAAACATCTCAAGGAAAAGTGAACACACATAATTTTCTCGCGAAAAACGACCTAAGTCAAATTATAAATGTAAGTTTGCATTTGTTTTGGTTAAACTGTACCAAAGTTTAAAATTTCAGTAACCCGTATGCTTACGTTGCTATAATGAATGACGCTTACAGTAACAGAGACGCACCTAGTGCCATCATCAGTTGACACGGAAAATTTAAAAGAAAAGTTTTGAAAAATTGTGATCCCTCAGATGTTCTAGAATAACATTTCCCACTCTGAATTTGTTACGGTGGTCCTAGCGTAAGGTCGTAATCAGAAAAAACAATAACACTTCTACTTCTTCTGCTGGCTGATGGAAGAGTTAGAATTAATTTTACACTTAGGGGAACAGTTGGTAACGGCCGGACCTTTTTCTTTCTTTTATTATTATTATTATTTTTTTTTTTGACATTTCGCCAATTTATGTGTTAAACAAACCAGATGTTGGAGAGTAAATGGAGGTTTTAAAGTAAGTCCAACATCACATTTAATGTTGTCGTTTGGTAAAGAATCATTGGGTTTCATCGTGCTGTTGGAAAGTATGTTGGTAAATGAAAAATTGCTTTGGGGTATGCAGACTTGAAGGCTACAGATGCGGAGTTTAAGTGTGCAATATTTATTATGCTGTCTAACCCTGGTTGGAATCCTATGTAAGATTTGTTGTAATTTTTCAACCTTCCGTGGGGGAGATTCCAAAGCTCCAAAGTTCCAAAGCGCATAATATAAGTCCACGTATGCTCCATGTAAAACAGAAGTATTAAGTAGAAAACAACACAAATATAACAATTATAGAAATGAATGTTCCAAAGATTCTTGATTTTGCCGTAGGCGCCGATGCGAAATGACGATTAATTTGCGAACATATGATATACAAGAAATAAAATGTTTTGGTGGATGGTAAAATATGATAGCGCCCTCTAAACCACAAAGGGAAAGTCTGTCAGGCAGCCATAGTCTTTGTTGAGGCCACGGGAATGAGTGGACAGTTTTAGTGACAGAATTAGGACTTAAAAGAATACATCTTAAACTAGACAAAAAGGGGTTTGAGTTATTACCGAAATGTTTGGATTCAGGATAACCTTCTGCTTTATCTAGATACTTTTTTGTGGTTGGGGAAACTTCAATATAAATTTCGTACCGGTCGGGCATAACAGAAGGTCAGATAATTCTCCACAATGTGCAATAACAGGTTGCGCGCGCTGCCATATGTAGTATTGATGTGTTGATCTATTTTTTAAAATACTACGTTACTTTGCCCGGCATTGTAAACAAATAAAATATTATGAATTAGGGAATGGAAATCCTGGTGACATGCGGATGTAATTGACCTTAGATGGGTGCTGTAAGCCACAATGCAGGTAGCTATTGATCAGTGTGGGACTTTTGGTCGATACCTCTTCCGAGATGAGAGTTAATACTCACTCTGTGAATCGAGTGAGCTTTCTTAAAATGATTCGGGACTTTTATCTCCCTGTGTTTCACGTGCAGGGTCGCAAAACGGACAACCTGGTTCCTATGAGAACGCAAAGGTTCGAGCAGGACTTACACAGTCTCACCCAACCTACGAAAATATGCAGCACATTTTTCAGATAAACTTATCCCTTGCAAGAAACAATACACCATAAGTCATTTAATAAATTTATACCAAATAGTGCAATCTTCAAATATCATCCTGAAAACAATAAGAATCTGAGGTAGGTAAACTTCGTCTAAGTCATATCCCCTTGTTGACCCTGTATGTTTAGCAGAGTGGATAATTTTTTATTATTTATATACTTGTGTTCTAAAAATCTTCACTTGTAAAAGTTGAAACAAGAATAGTTTGTCACTGCAACCTGCAAAACTTACAAATACTCCAATTGCTTGATGTTCGAAAGAAAACCCTCTGGAATACTCTCAATAAGAGTATCAACAATTTTCCTGAAAAAGTTTGAAAGGAAAAATGGAAAAGTTGTAATAAGTTAATTACTTGTTAGATAGATGGTTAATGACTTACCAACGCGAACGTGTTATGTAGTGTCACCTGGGAAATATCAACCGCCAAAGGCTTTCAGGCTGATAGTAGTCTCTTATATAGCCATGAAAGTTGATCACCAGGCTGGTCTAGTCCCCCTAACTTCACAATAAACTTTTTAAAATATCAGCATAGAAACTTGCCACCAGCATGGTCCAAAGAATGGGAATGGCAGTGCTAGCATTAAATGTCTTACGAGACTTCACAATGTTACCCATGTAGTGTTGTATGCTCAACAAACAAACATTTGATACGTTATGTTAAGTTTTTGATAGTTGCAAACTCGTGGTTAAACCTCCCTTCATTTTTTTTATCTCTCACGAGGTATCAAGTGATCAAAAACAGCTGAAACAATTGCGTTAGTATTGAGAAAGGAAAGTTACGATAGTCTATAAATGACAGCACCAGGCTTTCAAAAAAGGTGTCAAAATGAGGGCAAATCAAAACTGACAGAAATAATGACTTACAGTGTTTCTAGGAAGGGTGTAATTTCAAGCAATCTCTCTGGAAGTGACGTCAGATTATTTTCCCCAAAACTTCTGCAACATTTCAAAAAGATATCAAATAAGTCTTAATCGAAAATATTAATATGCACCTTTCAATAACACCTGAAAATAAATCCTCAAAATTTGAATCCTTCATGTGTAGGTTTCCGATACCAAGAATAGCTCTTAGATTTGTGACTAAGTGGATTTTCCTAAGTGGATTTTGGTCCTTTAGGCTCAAAATTATTGCAAAAATGAAACCTCGTAGGATGTTTCTCTACTAACAATATAAACAAAAAGAAATTATGACTAGTCTACTTACAACCATTGAAGCATTGGTGTATTGAAAAAGATGTTCTCGGAAAGATACTTTAAAGGGTTGTTCACCAGATTTCTAATTAAAAGAACGACAAATGCGATTGAGAGTTTAGAAATTTTAAAATTAACTCTGCTGATACAAAGAACATCTAAGGGGCTGACGATAATTTAAGGGACAATAGGAAAAAGACAAAAATTTGTGACTTTTATAAAGATATTGCTTTAAATTACACTGTGAACTTCGTACTCACAATGCAATTGTCTTTGAGAGTGTATGATCTGCTATATTGGTAGTAAGCATCCCTACTATTTTATAAAGCTTATTTCAACAGGTAAAAGCTGAGAAAGTTCCCTAAAAATTACTTAAAGTCACTAACTAAGGACATTTATTTAATTTCCACAAATTCCGAATCTTACATAACTGCAGATTAACAAATTTGAAGGTACTGCGATTCGCCTACCTGGGAAAAAATCAAAACTGTTTTGTGGTGATAAGTTTCTGTATTTAGGTTCTGTCATTGACCTTACACTCTATTTATCTCTGTCTTGTTTGTTGTATAATTGATTCACTTTTATTAAGCCCACGTAACTCTGAAGTGAGCGTATTGAGTATACTGTAGATTATTATTTACACTTAGCTGCCCTGGAGATAACCACTTTCGGTGAAAACTATTTTCACCCGATTGGGGGACTATTGTGCCATGAGTGGGTACATTTTCAAACATTTCACATGATGCATGGCGTTCTTACCGCTCAAATTCAAAGGCGACGAACGTTCAAAGCAGTCCTGCAATTTTCATCGGTTTTAGAGAAGAGAAATTTGGGATCATTTAAAATCTTTATTGCTGGGAGAACAAAAGAACTTTGTCATGTTTAGTTGCTTCACCGCACCAATCTTGCTATGTTCTTCGTCCAAAGCTTAATTTATAGACACTATGCAGCCGCAAGGTTTCTGCACTATTTTCCACATAAAGGTGTTCGAGAGGGTCGTGCCAGCACTATTTTTGTAAATGTGTTGTTATAAGTCCCTTGTGGTTTCATTCTTTGCGTCTAAACGATTATCTCTGATTTGAATACACACACATTTATTAAACAAATCGACGACTGTAAAGAGATAGCCACTAAGCGTTTTTAAATATTCATACCGTTGAGACAAGCGAATTTTCCCCCGATATGAAGAACCCTCATTTTCTCCCGATAGCGGTTATCTCCCTACCTGCTCACAGAAACACGACGACAGCGTACCAATATCTTAAAAAATAAATAGATACATACACAGCTTCAAGATTGTTGGTTGAATCAAAAATACCTCCTGGCAAAGTTTCAAGGCAATTGTCTGCAAGGTCACTAAAAAGAACAATTCTGAATAATTATACAGCATCAACGGTGGGCACTATTCGTTCAAATGGTTTCATTTCTCCAATCCATTATTGAACAAAATTTTTGAGAAGCAGTCATTAATATCAGATCGCTTTTACAGATCGCTTAATATAACAGAGGTACAATCTTGAGCAAGTATTGGTAAAACACTAGGAAAAGCACGCATGGAAAGCGAAAAATATACTTACATTTCTTTAAGATTGTTGTTAAAGGCAAAAATAATTGCTGGTAATGCTTCAAGAGCATTTCTTGACAGGTCACTAAAAAGGGAAAAGTAAAAAGTCCTCTTAGAGTGTTTCATGCCCTATAAAGCAAAGACGCTATGCTATGATCAAATGAAGGTTACTCTTCATCATTGAACTTCTATAGTGGAAAATTGTTGATACACTCGTAAAACGGTAACTGGAAACGTGACTTTCCTAATTACCGTCTTAGTAGTGCTTTCAACATTATATAATGAACGAAAAAGTTACTCACATCATTGTCAGGTTGAAGGCGTTGGCAAATAAAGTTTCGGGTAGTTCTCGGAGTTCGTTTTCCGCAAAGCTTCTGTCCAGGCAAAACATTGTTAAGCAAAAAGTTGCAATGTACATAATAAGTTACACAGTTAACGATAGAAGACATGGAAAGAAGTGCCTTTCTATAACCACAATTGTCTTTAAATTATAGTGTGATATCATGATAATTTCCTGCTTTTCGCAGATTCAGTGTCTCTGAATGATGACCTTCTTGTAATATGTTTCCAACTACCCTTAAGATAATTGAAGATAATTATGTACCAAACATAAATAAAAGATATGTGTTGTTCTTAACTAATGTAATAGATGACTGTTACAGTTGCAGAATAATACATATCGACGAAGACCTTTAAACGATAACACATACAGTTGTGAAACAGGAATGAGTGTGCAGACAGACACCCGCTTGTACGTTAATCACACTATACGACTCGATGTACAGCACATTATTTTACATTTGTTTGCGTTCATAAAAACTGTAAATTTAATTTCAAGGATGACTTTTTCCTATCTGTGCCAAGAAAATGCATTTTTTCCTATTTTGAAAACTAGCGTGATCTTTCTTGGGTAAAATCTGATGTTCTTCAGCTCAGTCGTTGTTAAAATGGGTTTCATTTGGACATTATAGTTGTACTTAAATTCACATTTGGTGATCACGTCAGCTTAAAGCCATATTCTGGAGACAAAATCCATTAACTTCAAAGTAAGCAGATTTTTTCTTTCAGAAGGTGAAAACGGTATCTCCATAGCTAATAGCGTTCGGAAGATACAAATTTTTAAATTATTGCAAATTTTTCTTGGGATTTCATGCATCATGGGAAATCTGTGATGTCATCTTTACATTGCATTCAATTTATTTATAATTATGATGTCGGTGCAGGCAATATTAAGCAATATTGTTGGTTGCACTCTATGTATGGTGAAAGGCAATGCTAGATCTACAGGATAAGATATTCAAGCATTCCAACAGTATCAAATTTCAACGACAAACAGGATGTTAAATTCTGAAGAAAAAAAAAGGAATTTGAAGCAATGTGCCCACATTACATAACTTTTCGTATTTTTTAACAAAAATAACCAATCTTTAAAGTGAGATATTTTCAGTGACGAAAATGATATTGTGATAGGGTTTGAAGGACATGGTGTGGAATGTTTTTGTTTTTCTTATAAGAAAGAGGCGAAAATCCACCAGAATATGCCTTTAAGGATCTTACATATTAGTGATATTTATCACGCTCGTCATATAGAAATAATCCCACTTTGGAAACCCTGATCTTAACCAGCTAATCTTCATGTTCTAACGCTACCTGTCCAGGCTGAGTCGGGGACGAAGCCACCTTTGTCAAAAGCGCAATTTCCAATGAATCAGTACTGTTCACAATGTTTCAATGAAAAGCTTATGCACACGCTTAACCACCTAATGCAATAGACCCAGTGCTACTTACATGGAATCTTTTTGATTTAAACCAAGGAGTAACTCACCATCTTAAAATTAAAACGGATCATTAATGAGTAAACATGCTTTTTTTAAAATTAGGTATGCCCAAAGAAAGTTTGTTATCTGAACATGTTCAAATTGTTTAATATTCTTTTCGTTTCACTATGAATCAGTAGTCTAAAACGAAAAAAAAAACAATACTCACATTGTACTTATATTAAGCGTGTGTTCCAGCAATTTCTTTGGTATTGAGGTCAAGTTGTTTTCTTCAAGATTCCTGCAATGCAAGATAGCGCCTGAAAATGTCATCTTGAATTTCAATGCTATTTTTATTATTTGCAATCGACATGACAGAAACTTCTGTCAGCTCGTATGATATTTTCAAATACTTCTGGTGTGATGGTAAAATGTCAACATCAAGCATGGAATCATTTTGGGGGCGTAACAAAACGCGAAGGTTTGAACGTAATTAATTGCGACACAAAATACTTACAACCATTCTAACTTTGGGGTGTTGAAGAATATCTCCTCTGGAAGGTATTTTAAAGAGTTGTTTTCCAGACCTCTGAATAACAGAATAACAAAAGACTGGAAACTAGTTAAAAATTTAGATATCTGCTGCTTCCCCAGCTAAAAGTTGCAGAGCAGTAAATGATATATTGCATGTATCAAACCATGCCCAGAGAAAGAGAGAGAGAGAGAGAGGAATTTAAAAATATTGAATTGATATTAACAATAGAACATTTATATTGCTTTCGTAATTGATCATACATTTACCTGAGAAAAAAGGGTTTAGTCTTCATACCTGACTTCGCCGTTAATATAAGTACGAAGATCGTTATTTATTTATTTAAATTTTTATTTATTTATTTTGGAAGGCTAGGAAGCCATTTGGCTCATCGTTGACCCTATGCCAGAGTGGGCGTGGATGAATACCGGCGAACTTCGCCTTCTCTTTTCGACTAGTGCTCAGAGGTTAAAATGGCAGCCTTGCACAATCGCTCCCAAACTTGCTCCCGAGACCGCCATTTTAACTTCACCATCCGACGGACGTGAGCATATCCGCAGTCAAAGGCTGGGAGGGATGAAAGTTACTTGCTATGCACCACTGCTCAACAGACGAACTGAGCAAGCGAACGAATTCCTGAATCGGACAACTTCATGAGTCGGACAACTTCTTGAAACAGGCAACTTCCTGAAACGGACAACCAATTACCCGATTTTTTAATTCACCAATTTTAAACCCCTTCAGCGCTCCCCATTGTTCTGTGATGACGTATACCATTACAAATAGTTCCAAAAAATATTTTGTTTACATGCCTATAAATCTGAGGGCACTAGAAACCGTATAAAATGTCACTTAAACATGAACATGTTTCAGTAATACCCTTTGTAGAGATGTTGCTTCTCACTCTTACAACTTGCCTATACGGCCCTTATTTCGATGGTCTCCATAAACTTCATGCAAACTAATTTTTACATGTTTAAGCAAAATTCAACAACGTACTTAGCACTTTTCTTGAAATAAAAATATATACTTACAAAGTTTCAAGATTATTGGTAAAAGTAAAAATGTTTCCTGGTAACGTTTTAAGAAGATTATCCGAAAGGGCACTGAAAGGAGGATATACACAGTGTTTTTACATACCGTAGCAAAAGCAATTCCAATGAAAGATTTCATGCTCCATTTTTATAATGTATTTTTAGTAGAAGACTGTTGCTTTGATATTTTTTCTGAAAAAGTTTAGCTAAAGGTAGGAACAAGAACACATATTCATGCAATAGCCACGCACAACTTATTTTTTAACGGAAAGATATACTTACATCTCTTTTATATTATTGGTGGAAGCAAAAATCTTCGCTGGCAAAGTTTCAAGAAGATTGCCTGACAGACCACTTAAACAAAAAAAAAATGTATATTTATTTTGCAGTAATTTTTTGTTTTGTAATGAACTGTTTTTAGTTTCATTTCGTTTCAAACTTTTAATATTTCTGTGACCCTGTCGTTATCCAAAAGAGGGGAACTTTTGGGCGGAGCGAGTGTCTTAGGAATGCTTGCAAGGCTGTGTCAAAAACCACAAACCCGAGGTAACTTACATAACTGTCAGATTGCCAGCGTTGGAAAGTAAACCTTCTGGTATTTCTTGGATTCTGTTATCTGACAAGTGTCTATAAGTGTTGAAAAAAAACATCAACAATAATGACAATATATAAGTTTCTTGCCTTTACTACACATGTTCAAACAGTGTGAGGATGTTTCACAACAATGGATCCATTACCTCAAGTTAAGTAAGTTGTATTTATCTGTAAAGTTTATATTTACCTATAAAGTATTAATTCCTGTTTTAAGATCTGATTATTATTTGGAATTGATATCATGCAGACCTAATAAATGTTTTGTATTTGCAAAATAATGCAAATAAATAAAAAAGCTATACAAGATATTGCAAGTCGTGAAAAATAAGTCGACCTGTAGCCAGAAACAACTTGAAGAACTGAAAATCCAAGCTTTACTGAAGGAACCTTTCTTCATTCGTTTACTTTGTGTTTATAAGTTTCGCTGCTAAATTGCATTGTTTATTTGTCGAACTAAAACTCGTTATTCAGTAGCTAGCAAACTTGCAACACTCATTCTCAAATTCACGAAATCAAAACAACATGACGATTATAACAAAATTAATGGTGAAGTACCAAACCGGACGGATTTGGAAAGATGGATAAATGAGAAGAAAGGGATGACTAGCTTCCTGTCAACAATGACTTTTGACACCAGAATGCATAACTGAGCTTTCGATTAGGTGAACGTGGACTTCGTTCTAGTCGACCAGATTGCCTGCGTGAACGCGTCGACTACTATGATACGTCGACTGTTAAAGCCCGTTTCGATTTTCCAGTGCACGGGTCGACGAAGACGAGTCATACTAACATGTCGAGTTTACTGCCCTGTTTAATTTTCTGAATTCCAACAACAATGTAAGTTCATATCTACAACATCAACGCCAGTATATAAAAGTTGTTGGTATGTTTTCATGGAGAAGTAAACAATAACCACAGCATGTTTCAACTTCTCCGCTTATTGAAGTTTCAAGAGAACATAAAAGTAAAGAACATTCCCCAATGAATCATTGATTTCATACAATTTATGTAAATATTTGTACGGAACAAATCATGAGGAGGGAAACTAGCATGTATTCTTACCACTTAGCCCATTTTCAGAAATTTTCTGACGTCACACATGTGAAGGATCGTTACAGTGTGGGACGAACGGCAAACCCGCGGTGGACACGTTCTAGGTTTGGCTAATGGACTAGGGGGACGACGTGACATATGCGCAGAGGCTAAAATGGACGTTATCTCAAAGTAGTTGACTGGGTGAACGTGCAAATCGAAAGTTCCCTATACACTGAGTGAGGATGAATGTCCCTCTATTCAAACGACGAACGTCTGACTACAGAAAAAGGAAAAGGCCTGTTGTAGGTCCCAACAAAAATCCTTCCACATCAATCAACATTTTACATGTATGTCCACTAATAAAGTTTACATCGTAGCTTGTAAGCATTGCGCCCTTTTGTGTTTGGGTGAAACGAAACGTTGTCTGGCGGATCGTGTTACTGAACACTTGAAGGCGCATTCACAGGATAGGACACGATTGCCTAAGATTTGGGTTGCACGCGTTTTATTAACAAAAAAATTGTCGTTGCGTGTGCGTGAATGTTTTTAGTCAAATGGAAAATTATCGCGCGCAACAATGTTGCTTGCGATTTCCGTCTGAATAGAATTTTGCTCAAATTTTAATGAGCGAGACCTAGTCGTTGAAAGTTAAACACTGTTGAACTTTTCCATACGATTTTTGTGCAGCAAGACATGTACTTTAACAAAATGACAAACGTAGGCCAAAATGAGAATGAAGAAAAGAAGAAATGAGACGAAAAAGATGGATATGCATTAAACAGAAACGAATGTTGTATTAAAAGGCCGTTCATGTTGACTAAATTTGTAAAAGAGGTTTCTTATTTCCCAAGGGATTTACCACTTGTGAGGTGAGCAAGAGTGTATGAATGCACTGGGGAGATGAGCGCGGTACAACTTTAACCTTAGAAGGAAAGAACGGAGCAGTAATTTTCATGAAGATCCTATTATGACAAGTTCCAAGGCTGTAATTTACAGTCAGTGCTCGAAAGCCAAAGTTTGCATATCAATGGGTAGGTTTAGCCTAAGCTTCACGTATGTGGTGATAATTTGCCAGGCTTTGATATTAAAAAGGCTTTATAACTAGGATTACACCTACAATAGGTAATCCAAAGTAATGATTAATTCGAATTTAGGCTGAGATTATTAGCACATAATGGGTGTCAATAGCTTATGAAAAGTGTGGGACATAACCTTGATTCTGTAGCCCCAATCAGTTATCTGTGTCCTGGGTAGCCTCCCCTTGGAATGTTTGTGTATTATTATAAAGTGTTTAGATCCAAAATATTGTTTTATTTGTTCAACTGCCTCTGATGTTAGATGATTTTGAGCACAAGCAATGTTGAACCGTTATTTTTACGCACGATTGCACTTGGGAGTGATGACTCACCTCATCTGCATGGAGAAAGAGTTGAAACTGGCTATTCCCTTTGACATCCTGTACTCTCCCAGTTTGAGGAGAGACGGATAAATTAACCACTTTGAATCACGGCAGCAGTACGTACGTACATAAGTAAGCGGAGTTAGTCGAGAATTAGTATTAGCCCAGCCCTGCTAGAGAATACTAACGTTAGGCCTAGTGTTGCATGCATTGAATTCATGCAGTTCATGCATGCACTCAAGCATTGTGGCCGTTGGCGAGCATTCTCGCAGGGAGTAGGTTACATGCAAACAGCCTATTTCTTGGGAGACCGCTTCTGTAATTCGAAGCCATCCTGCGGTCATTTTTGTTTACTTCAGGCCGAGAATGTAACGCTGTCCGAGGATGTAGCGTTCAAGTCTCGATGTGGGCTCGCCTTAGCATGAAAGTGCATGTTTTCACCATTTTCGAGTTAGATTCCACGTTCGGAGTGGGCAATCCAATTGTAATGAAAAACTGAACACATGCCTGTATTTATTTATATATATATATATATATATTTAGTTTATGGAAAGTGGGAGGAACATCATTTGTCATCCACATGATGACAAATGATTTTCCTCCCGCTTTCAAAGGGGGGGGGGGGACATGACCTCCATCCTGCACCTGTTGACGCCCATGAATTACTGGTCTATTTTGTTGAATTGATGATTCACTATAAAGCAATGTTTTTGAACCATCTCTACTTTCCAATCTGAGCCAGCGTTCAACATCAATTACCCTCACTTTTCAAAAAAGATCTCTAAAATTCATTTGATCATTCATAAGGAGCAAGTGCAAAGTTTTTAAAAGTGGAAGAGGCTCAACGTGAAAAGGAGGAGTCTTTTTCAAGCTTAAGCGGCTCGAGACTTCGACTGGAAATACACCCCAATAATTTTCAGGAAATATTAGAGGAAGGTTTAAGCGAAACTTAATTTCCTTACATAAATGAGGAAATCTATCGTGCGCAATTTGTTAAAACTTCCATTTAAATAGGAAATGTGTAACTGTAGATACTGGAAATTATTTTGTTGTTTTTCTTTTCTTTTTTTTTGTTTGTTTTGGATATTCCAATGTTAACTCAGTTTTTCAAGTTTTGGAAAGAGCCTTGGTACTTTTCTCCGCACGAGACATAGATGTACTTCTAAACTTTTTTTCCTTTCCTTTTATCGCCTTACTTAAAATACAGCTGTCGCTGATAGGACTTTATCTTCATGCACTGAATCGCATTGAATGAATCCACGCTCACCTTTTTCATACCGGTTGAACGCAATAATGCCGAACTTGAAAAGATCTTTAAATAGACTTTGTGCATTGACGACATACTGGCGTCATCCTTTGAGCAGAAAATGGAACACGTGGCCACACCCATAAGTATTCGTCCTACACGTGTAGCAGACTATGTGCGTATTTTACTGGTTGACAAATCAGCTGTCTGCATTGCCTGTATTGGTTTGTTTTGCCCTCAAAGGAGGGCGTACTTTCCGCTCAGTGACATCATATGCACGAGTTCTATGACTCACACAGTCACGCGCAACCAAAGGCAAGTCATCCACACGCAACAACTTTTGCTAACTTAGCGCGACAAGTCGTGTGCGAATAAAAGTCGCGTAAATAGCCATCCACACTTAACCATTTGTTCAACACGATGGCTGCGCACGTCAGCTTGGGAAAAAAGATTGTATCCTATAAAAAAACCGGCTTACCCGGTTTCTAACCATTTCAACCCCCGTAAATTTGTTCTATGCAGGACTTGATAGTCACGGCAGCCTTATCATGCACAGATTCTGACCGTGATCACCTAATTGCCAAAAATCGGTTTATTATGAAGCTGGGGATTCTCGCCCCTAACGGAATGAACATTAAAGGCGAACTTTTTTAGATCATGTTCAATTTTACTGTACTTGCAAAGTCCTTTTATCATTTTTTCATTTTTTTCATAACCGCCTAGTGTATTTAATTCTTCATTGCGTCATAGTTTGTAATTTATTTCGCACAGTTGCGTTGCATTACTGTGTATCACTTAGTTGCGTCGTGAAGCTCAAACATTATACATGTGCGTTCCCCTAATAAACGCGCGCCAGTCGACCGGTCGTGTCATGTAGAGGCGCCTTTGTATGTTCCATTTGAAAGTGTTGTTTTGATCAGCTGATATTTTGCCGCAGTACAGGTTTTGTTCAACTCTCCGAAAAAGTTACTTACAGCATAACAATGTCCGGTGCATTTTCAAGCAATCTTTCTGGTATTGATGTCAGGTCATTATCCGCAAGATTTCTGCAAAATTATGAAAGTGTTTGAAAATAGCAAATACCAAGAACCCTTCAAAGGTATTAGAACGTGTATCCTTTAATGCTAATGTAGCTTTCAAATGCCAAATTGCCATTGCCATTAAGTCGAAAATAGTTTGGGATCATGTTCAAAACATCATCGAAATTGATATTCTATCTGTGGATGTAACTATACCGAGCATTCAGACGGTTATCAATAATAACAATTATACTTACAACCATCTGAGCATAGGTGTGGCGAAAAAGAAGTCCTCTGGAAGATATCTGATAGAGTTGTTTTGTAAGCCTCTAATATAGTAGTAAATAGCAAATAACCAGAAAAATAAAATATCACACATTTGCAACCATTTCTCACAGACTTAGTGAATAAATGAGTTACTGCATGAACATACACATGCTTGTAGGGAAATTGGGCAAAGTCTCCGTTTTATTTAGACAAATATTTTATATATTAACACTAAATTGTGCGTTTGAGAGACATTGCCTAAAAGTCCTAAATTAGGGAGAAAAAAGCTATGTTTAATATATTTCCGTATATGGATATGCAGAATGTGAAACAAAAGTGCCAATAAATCTTGATGATGCCCTTTAACTTCTGGTATGTTTGTTTTACCATATCTCTATTACACAAGTTTTAATTAAATAAACAAAATACTTTAAAAAAAAAAAAAAACAATATTTTAAGTCTCCCTATTATACATACATATACTACGCACCATACAGGACACCTGCATTTCAATGGTGAATAACATGGCCACTGATGCATACATGCAGACTGCACAGTGACATGGTAAAGAGGGCGCCAAAACGCCACTAAAGAGCTAAAAAACTGTTAGGTTGAATATAGGAAGGAGGCTTTAAAATGGTGTGAAGTATTAAGGAGATATGTTTTGTCTCCTCAATGTGAAATGTCTCTTTAATTTACCGACTTTAACTGCATTTTGTTTCCCTAATGCACAATTAAAATGTGAAAAAGCCATTCAACAATTAAAGTCATTCAACAATTTTCCAACAATGTGAAAAGTCATTTACGTGCACTTTACAAGTAATAAATTTTCATATAACCAAAATTCCTAAATAGAAAAAAAAATGAGATATTAATACAGGTTGAAAAAGGAAGTCTTTAGTCCAGCTTCAAATTGTGAGGTATTCAAGACACTTCTGAGAGAGAATGGAAGGGAATTCCAGAGTCTAGGACCTGCATCCATAAAGGCACGGTCACCGTATGACCAGGAAGTAGTGCGTGGGAACTACCAATCGTAATGTGTATTTGTTAGATCTGAGATTGTGAGCTTCATTAAATCTTTTATCAGCATGTCATTGAGATATTTCGGCCCTTGATTATGTAACCTTTGTATACTAGTAACATCAATTTAAACTTTATTTTTTAGCCAACTGTGAGCCAGTGCTCAGATGAACTGTAGGAAGAATTATGATCATATTTGTTTCGGTTATGCAAGCAACGAACTTTCATGTTTTGTACCATCTGTTATTTACTGATGTGGACTTTGTGAACACCGGTTAAAAGACAGCTCCCATAGTCAAGACATGATGTCACAAAAGCGTGCAATACGCTCCGAGTAACTTCTATAGATAGATACTTCCTAAAAGAGGGAATGGCTTGCAGATGCATCATAGCTTTTGGCCATTGCTTGGTAATATGTAGCTACATGTCAAGGTGCTCACCAAACCACATCTCAAAATTCCTCACATACGGCACTTTTTGCATCACACACTCTCCTTCACGGATGGAATTCACATGTACTTTGGCTGAACTGGATTTTGAGCCAAGTACCATAAATTAAGTCTTTGAATCATTTATTTTTAGAATATTATTCTAATAACTTTATTATTAGAATATCAATATCTCTCCATACCAAGCGCTTGAAAAATGTCATCCCATACTCCTATTTAAACTCTAACCAGGGAGGTTTCTAACAACTCCCTGCTCTTGAAAGCTCCGAACACTAATTTCATTAAAACTTTCCATCGACCAAATAACACTCATGCTGTGACGTCGCTTCTTGGAAAAGCAACGTAGACACCCCAGCACATCAAAGGCGGTGTGGGGTGTAACTAATATCTGAGTTTGTTACATGATCTTTGGCCTCAAATGAGCTATGCTTCCATTGTGTTCACACTGAAAAGCAATTAACACATGCTGACTGACCTGTTAGCTGACCCCAAATGTTACGTAACTTTTTGTGTATTGAAACACGTCTTTTACTGTCAATCAAAAAGTCAGATATGAAACTTGACTCAATCAAGTCTGCATGTAGTGTGCTTCTTTTCCTCCCTGAAGGGATAAGAGTTAATCAGGCAGAGAAGAAGGGTGTAACAAAAAGTAAAAGGGAACGTTTTATCATGCTTTCTGTGTGGAACAAATTCCCTTGACGTATCTCTCGTGATGGGTTGTAATCAAAGTTTAGGCTGGTCTATGATTTATGTAAAAGATGCAGAAAAGTAGGTACTCAAAAGACCTTAAATTTTTCTCTTATCTCTACAGTATTGATTAACATTCTTACGAGTTCCTTCATACTTCTTTTTTACGTCAGTTATGTTGCAAATAATCAAGTAACTCCTAGTTCCTCACAAAACACTACTTTTTGTGCTTCCACTTATGCAGAACGTTTAGACGCTTAATTACAACGTACTATATATCAATTGAAGAGGATTGCTTACATTGCTTGAAGAATTCTGGTAAAATTAAAAACATTTGCTGGTAAGGTTTCGAGAAGATTGTCTGAGAGCTCACTGAAAAGAGGAGAAATTCAGAGAAATAAGGCAATTTCTATCGTATCTTCATTTTTTCTTTTCTAATTGCTCCTTTCATTCTTAATAGACGAAACGTGTGATTCTGAGGATCTGAACATCACCAACAACGAAAAGCTGACAAACGCATTGTTGCGTTGTTTGGCCTATCACATCGTGAAGGCTAGGGGTTGGTACGTTTAAATAATGAAGATTCAAGAAAAGAGGACTCGAACCAAGTTTTACAGTTGACTAATGCTTATTCTAAGTCAGAAAGAAACCCTTTTCTCTGATCGAGCAAAGAGCTGCAAAGGATAAACTTGATTAAACAGTGTCACATGTTGAGTATGACTTGATTCTATTCTACATGGTGAATAACAAACTTTTACTCTAAACGAAGAGAAACGAACTTCTGTGTCAAAACATAAGTTTCCTTTAAATGTAAAAACAGGTTCCTACCAACTACTCCAAAGTTAAAAGAAAATTGGACGGATTGGCCCAACGGCAAAAGCCGCAGAGCTGTGAGTGTTTCTGAAATTGATCCTTTCTGTTTGGCTATCTATATCCAACTCTCTCTAGGGAAGGGAGTTACCTAAAAGTGCTAAAGCGGTTTCCAGACAGAGTTGTCTGCAAATTATGGGATTCGGAATCCTGATTGGACTAAGTCATACACATGTCTGACAAAAGACCAACGAGAAGAGTTTGCAAGAAGTAGGACGTTGACTGGCGACCTCTTTTTCTGTATTTGGAGAAGACACCGACTAGGTCACTGGATGGATTTCATAAAAAAAATAGGTGTCAAGAATCTGACGGGACATTGAATTTATTGTGTGGGAACAATCTTGGGCTTTGGGCTAAAACCTGGGGCATGCGTTTTCAGCCCTCCAAATGTAACATCATTTATCTCACGAGGAAGAGGAGTTCTGTTCTTTTCGATTATGCCTTGAATGGTGAGAAGTTAACTAAGGTAGATTCGGTCAAGTACTTAGGGATTTGTATCACAAAGAATCTTAACTGGGATAAGCACATTCAGGCTGTTTGCAATAACAGCACCAGAATTCTTGGTATACTCCGAAGGAATCTATCCTTCTGTTCTCGTGATGTTAAGTAAGCAGCTTTCAAAGGTCTCCTCCGTCCTGTGTTAGAGTATATATGCTGGCAGTGTGTGGGATCCACACCAGATTCATTTAAAGGATAAGCTAGAAAGCGTTCAGAGAAGATCGGCTCATTTTATCAGTGGCGATTTTTCTCGGGAACCAGGGTCTATATGACATCGATCCTGAAGGACCTTGACCTCCCTACGCTAACCGAGCGTCGCAGGCAAAATGGGTTGATTCTGTTTACTAAAGATTTCTTTGGTAAGGCTCATATTGCAATGGACAGACTTAAGCACCCTATCCGTAGAACTCGCGGAATGCATGACCTCCATTTGTGTCATGCATACTCTAAAACTAACTGCTACAAATTTAGCTTCTACCTAATACTGTTAAGGATTGGAATAGTCTCCCAGCTGATCTCATCGACAGCACCCACGGTCATAAAGACCCGGGAAATCTTTTTACCAATTTTGTTAGGGCTTAGGGGGCCACCTCCGACGCATGCGTGGTGAGGGAATGTCCGATTGTGCGGATGTGTCACCATTTCCAAAAGAAAAAGAAAAACGTCCACCTAATGAAGCTGAGCTGTCAGCACCTGTCTGCTTGAATTCCCAAATTAAACTCCCTTAAAGGCCCAGTTCTCTCACCCCAAACAGTACCAATTCTCCTAACCCTCTTACTTAAGCCCCTCCCACAATTGTCTGAAATTCATCCTTATCCAGTCACAATACCAGTTAATTGCTTCAGGGTGAGTATAGAAAAGCTCTATGTCACAATCAAAACACTCTCAGTACAGTTCATGCTGTGTGATATAAACTTTGGTAATCTTCATTATTTTAATTAACAGTCAATCAAATATCTGGGCCAATGGAGAGTTTCTGTACCCCCATACAAGAAGTGTAGTTTGGGCTGGGAGGATTGGCCCTTTAAGTAGGAAGTCAAGGGGAGGCATTTGAGTGCATGGCGATAAGCCTTATTATTTGACAGTATTTTGCGGCAAACAGCTAGTGGAGATCGCTAGTCGCTCTCTACAAGTGTGCAACTTGAATACCTTATGAGAGAATACAGATGAATAATTAAAAAAATATACTTACATAGCTGAAAGAAGTTTGTTAGAAGCAAAAACGTTTTCTGGTAACACCGCAAGATGATTGTCTGAAAGGTCACTACAACGATAAAACATTAAGGGTAGGTTTACTGCAGACACGATATGAGCGAACCGTCTTACCACTGCATTAAACGTAAATGACGTAATTACCGGTTTGACCCGGCTCGTTCGAATATCGCATACTTCATTACCCCTTTTTTCAATACAAGAAGAATACAATGAAGGTTTAATTAGATAGGTCAAACACGGTAGGGTCGACTGTTAATGCACGTCGAGAAATCACTAGCCTATATGGTTCGGTGTTAAATTGAATTCAGCCCGAATACTGGCATTTCCTTGTGAACAAAAGAAGGAACAAAATAAAGCAAGAAAGAAATTTTAGAAATTTTAGCTGGTCATTGAGCCCGGGACGCTCGCTTGCTGGGCGATTCTGTTACCATTGCACTATATACACGACTGACGTGATCTTCGGTTCGAGCAAAAGTACAAATACTGCAAACTCAATTTCCCCTTCTTGTTGACTCACCACAATTGATGTCGCTGGTCACTTTTTAGTATCCTTGCATATTTCTATAAACATTATATGGTGCCTTCCCTATGAATAGAAATAATTTCCGTACCTATCTTACCAAGTTAGAGGGGAGATATTGTCCGTTACCGTTACTGTCGTTAATTATAGCCAGCTGTTATTGTCTCTTAGTGTCATCTGAGACTTGAAGCCACGCCAGGCATTCTTTTCCTGTGACAACACCGTCTGCAGAGGAGTGGGGATCACTAGGCTGACCCGACCGTCACCTATTGGATTCCACTTATTTCATGATCCTATTTCTGCACTACTCTAATGTGGCTTATTTGCCACTTTGATGGATGACCCAGTGTTTCATACATCGGCGAGACTTCAACATCATTCAGACTATGCTAATTAAGATATATCATTCAGACTATGGTCTAACAAACACGGGCTAAGCTAGGGTTCCTGATTAAAATACCTCGGAAGTATTTGTTTACAAACATTTTAATTTATTAACCTATCATAGGTTGGTTGATGTCAAGTTTGTTGTCTTATTTGTGGGCTGTCCTACAGATGAGAAATGAATAATTTAAGAATAGCGTTTTATCCTTTTTTTCCAACATTCGCAGACTTGGCGCAAACAGGAATCTTTGAATGTCATAAAGGCGTGACGCTGATAACGTTTCCTTTTCCTTTTACGGGTGACAGCTTGGTTCGTTATACTTTTGGCGAAAATACTAGAGCGTTCACATTTCAATTGAAGTAAAATTTCGAATAAAGGGTAATGCAAATAAGGGATAAAAGAAATAAAAATACTTACAGGACTAGTAAAGTTGGTATGTTTGAAAAATCATCTTCGTACAAAAATTCGATCTGGTTGTTGCTAAGGTTCCTTGATAAAACGGAAAAAGGACAGAGTAATATTTGGGTATGATTTTAGCCCAATTTGCTGTGTATGTAATGATCATGTTTTTGAAAACAGTCGTTGTGTAAAATTCTCCATAAATCGACAATTAGCATTTCTTTGTTTTGTTCCCATCAAAACGTTCTTTGTTAGATGGAACTCTTAGCAAAACATTGTGCATGTGTAACCTGCGTTTGTGCAATATAATACAAATTTTCGCTCATCCAACCACTAGAGCGGCGTTCCGAGGCATGCAGTTTACTTTTAGGATGTCACCATTTTGTTTCTCTACTTTTATGAAAAAGCAGATATAAAAGGAAGTGAATGTTCTGCAACTGCTTCTATTTCGCACCTTGAAATGGTATAGGGGAATTTGAATGAATTTAAGTTAATTCAAAGTCTCTCAAAGGATTTTCCCTAATGAATATAAGTACAGCAATTCAAGAAAGAAAAGTCCGGTGAAGCTAATAGTTCTTGAGAGCGCCTTTTGTAAAGCAATCAACATGTCTCTATAGTATTAGTCACTGGACATTTCCTGAATGCCTTCATGAATGAATGTACACACCGAATACTCCATTGAACTTGACTTAATCCAGGGTACCAGCCTCGTGTCTGATATTAAGGGTGCCAAATATGAAATTTGCTAAGGGGCTGTTGCTGCATGATTAGGCTCTAATCTCCTTGATATTGCACGGCATCTAACGTCAAGAGGAAGGGGCTAATTGCATCAGTGCAAGAGTGAAATGAAAAGCATTTGAAAATATGTCCACCCTTAAATGAGAGTGCTGTACTTTGGACACCGTTTGATATGTTTTGTAATCGAAACTGTGGTTGTTAATCATAACGCAATGGGGTTACGTGCTTATTCAAGGAATACTTTCAATGCACCATGAATGGTTCTATAAATGTTTTCTTGACAATTTACATGTCACCAGTTGGGATCTAGCTTATCCAAACAACTTGATATGCATTGCTGTTGAAGATTTATTGCCTTCGATGTCCTTTTGAAATAATCAGAATAATGGATTTTACTATTACCGGATGATTATTTGTTTTGAAAAAACAAAAACAAACGATTTTGTTTTCGACCTGAGCACTGGGGAGGTAAATGTGAATTTTCGTTGCAGCATTAATATCCAAGCAATCGCTACGTTTTGTATTATGTATTTCAGGTTAGAGCTCCAATTCATTCTTGATTGAGGATATGCCTAAATATGTTTTAGATATGAAATTTCCCCTTTTCTGTGGATATTTTTTTCATCATTTTTTAATCGGGTATAAGTCAGGGAAAACACTCCAGAAAAGTTTCTGTGAGGAAATTTTGTGCCGCTGCAGAATTGGGATTTTATTCTGCTCTCCTTAGAGCTAATGACAAGTAGTTGCGTTTATTTATACCCACTTTTAAATTAACAGGTAACATGTCAAGTGCAAATGAAGTGATACACTGAAAAATGTAAGAATTTTGTTAACTTACAGACTCGCCGTTAGTCTTGGTAGTTGTTTTGGCACTTTTGTTAAGTTTAGAAAATCGCAGTAAACGAAAAATCCCGACCTCAAAGAAAAATTGCATCGGCAAATTTCACAGGCATCCGTTGCTAAAATATAGGGAAAGATAATAAAATACGTGTGAACTTTCATGATAGTGAGATGAAAAAAAAAGTTAAATCATGACTTGCGTCAAATCCAACCTTAAACCCCCACTTCGGGGAGTGTGTGATACACAATTTCTCGATCTGTGGTACCTCCTTACCACGCTTGAAGAGCATCGGTCAAACCCATAAGGATGGCTTCGTGACAAAAGTGTTTGCTCAAAAATATAAATTTTGCAGTTCATCACGTGCTGTATTACATCTCGCGCCATAGAAATCATATGTTTTTTGGTAGTTCTTGGCGTCATAAGAAAATCTGTGAAGTCGTTTTGATTGGATGTCTGGTTACAGAAATTCAGCGCAAGAAATTGTCACCAAATTAGATCTCCGACTTTTGTTTCCGTTAATATTGGCTAAAGATATGTAACGGTATCACAGGAGATATGTTTGTGCAAAGCTAGAAAAAATATGAATCGTGAAGGAGGTATTACACGTTCAAATGTATATAACATATATTATAAGTACAAGCCCCATATAAAGGCACTACAAAGAAAGCGCCGGAAAGGCATTATATATGGTATTACTTTACTAAAAACATACACAGAAAGGGGTGTAATAGGCCTTCAAACAATAGGTCTTCACAAAAATGAGGAATTATTGTAAATGAAGACCTAATACATATTTTTAGAGCATGGAATGTCGACCAAACGTAGAATCCAGGTATATATATATATATATATATATATATATATATATATATATATTTATTTATATAGTACAAAAAAGGTGATAAGCGATAATGTCTATTTCAACCAACAAACTTTATTCGTTCTCAAATATTTCACATCTTTTACATAGATTACAACCTATCTCCTTCCTCAGTGAGTATCAGATGCTGAATGAAGAGGAACAGTTGTATTTATTTATATATAAATATTTATTTATATATGTATATATGTGTGTGTACATATATATGTATATGTGTGTATATATATGTGTGTATATATATATATAATATAAAGACTCCATAAGATGACCAAAATTAAATTAGTCAAAATTAAATAGTCATATATTTCTGCCCCTCCTGGGGCTTTTCTCAGTGACTGGTTACAACAGTTTGAATGAATAAACGACAGACTGAAGTTTAAAAGCAAATAGCTTAAACAAGATGTGCGCCCTAGCTGGATGAGCGTTACGAGCTTAGTTATCACCTATGTGACGTAACAAAGAAGGCGCGCGTACAAAAAAGAGACGCAAGTAAGGCTGGCCGGTTAAATTGTTAAGTCACAAAAAAGATATAATAACGTAGGTAATACAGGAATATGTGACTATTTTTCAAAACTTTGTGCTCTTTCTTGTCCATTTTTACCTCCTGTGTAATTTTGTTCATCTTATGGAGTCTTTATATTACCTCAACTCGAGCATACGTGGAATTTTATCTTTAAAATCATTATATATATATATATATATATATATATATATATATATATATATATATATATATATATATATATATATATATATATATATATATATATATATATATATATATATATATATATATATATATATATATATAATATGTCCCGAATGTAGGGATCCAGTTGCAGGTGTTTGAAGTCATTAACTAATGGCCATGAGAGCTTAGAAAGTTTGTGGTTGAATTCGAAAACCATGGGAATTCTAAGGTTGGGTGATTATAGCTTAAACGACTATCTCTGTCGATCTTGGAGGCTTTAGAAATTGCTTCTTGAATAACCTTGAGAGGGTAACCACTTCGGAGAAAGTGATTTGTAAGCTTACCTACATGAGTGTTATAGTCTTCAGGATCAGAACATATTCTTTTGATACATAAACATTGACTGTATATTATGGATTTCTTAAGGTTACTAGGGTGGCAACTATTGAAATTTAAGTAACTGTTGCAATCGGTAGGCTTGGTGTACAAAGATGTAGAAATAGAATTATTATCAATAGTAACTAATACGTCAAGAAACGAGATAGATGTGGTACAATGCTCTAACGTAAATTTGATACTATGATGGAATTCATTAACGAATCTATTGAAGTCATGGATATATATATAAATATATATATACGATGCTCAGGGAAGAGCAATCGTTTCCTATTTATTTCTAATTATTTACATATTTACTTTATATATATATATATATCTATGTCATATATATATATATATATATAAGGTCGAAATGCTGCGGAGCACTGTGGAAATGTGTAGGTCGAAAAGAGGTAGTAAAAAGTGCTTAAAAGTTTGCGGAAAACGACGTTTCGTTTCGAGTATAAACCCTTCATCAGGTGGCAAAAACCAAACTGAACAACTAACAGTAACAATTGGACACGACAAACATCAATCCGAAGCGATCAGAACAGGACGAAAGTGATTGTCAGAAAACATGAGTGCGAAGGATGAAACACAAAACTAAAAAAGAAAAAAAAGGGTCCTTAATGAAAAAGTACACGTTAAAAACGAACATGGTCGGAAAGAAGATAAAAGTAGGCAAAAACTAGGCCCGAAAAAAGGACACTTTTTTCGGGCCAAGTTTTTGCCTAGTATTTTCACTTGCCATATCTGCTCTGATGAGTGCAGTTCTCTGTACGAAACAAGTTTGTAAGCTAAATATGTCAGGTCAGTGTCATTGAATTTATTTCGATATATATTTTGCTCTGGGCTACCACACCTAGTGAGCACTCTCGGAGTATGCAACCTGGACTTTTCTTTTTCTGGACTATATATATATATATATATATATATATATATATATATATATATATATATATATATATATATATATATATATATATATATATATATATATATATATATATGTATGTATATAGTCGGAAAGAGGTAGCACACAGTGCTTAACAGTTTGCGGAAAACTCCACGACGTTTCGGGTGTAAACCGTTCATCATTTGGCAAAAACCAAACTGAACAACTTAGAGTAAAAAAGGACACGACAAATAACAAATCTAAAACGTTCAGTGTAAAAGCAGAACCGGACGAAAGTGTTTGTTTGAAAACATGAATGCGACTGGGGAAAAACAAAATAAAAAGGAAAAAGAGGGTCCTGGATGAAAAGGTACACACTTAAAACGAACAAGGTCGGAAAAGTGAAAAAAAAAAATAGAAAAACCGGCAGCGGCAAAAGGTACACACTAAAAAAGGGCACCAACGGATAGGCATTAAAAGAGTTATAAATGGGACAAATGAGTGTGGATATTACAAAAGGTCAAATCTAACATTAAGGACGTGTGGAGCGAGAGTACAAAGCCTCATGATAAGTCGGTTTTTAGCACTCAGGCGGTCACGGTCAGTGCCTCGGCACATTAAGGCTGCAGTAACGGTGAAGTGCTGTATTGAACAATGTGAAGGGGGGGGGGGTTGAAATGTGAAGCCACCGGATATCCTATGGGATTCTGTTTGATGGAACTTAGGTGCTCGGTGACTCGGTTCGCGAGGCGGCGCTTTGTCTCTCCCACATACAGGCTAAAATGTAAACTACATTAGAGGAAATGCAGGAAAATCGTTGTTTGACAGTGACGCTATTGCCGTAAGGGTCTGAAATGTCGACGAGATGGTGTTTGCCAACTACTGGGCATGTATTACACCTGGGACGGTTACAGGGAAAGGTACCATGGGGGTCGTTGAAGGGAGTTTGTGGGTGGGAAGCCCGAACCAACTGGTTTGCTAAGTTTTCTAAACTCTGAAAGCAGTAATGTGGGATTCCGGGAAAACATCACGAGGTGAAGGGTCCTGTCGTAGTGACTCTACATTTTTGTAGATACCGCGTATAATACGACGGACCAAATGGTGATATGAAATAACCAAAGGAATACGTAGATTGGTGCCAGATTTGTTCTTTTTCTCCAAGGCTTCCTCTCTGCTAGTTCCTTGAATTCTGCGTAGGGCATTAGTGAGGATTTTGGCAGGTTACTGGCGTTTTTTAAAAAAAATTTCTTCAGAGGCAGTGGAGAAGTCAGAATCCTCAGATAATATTCGTCAAGCTCGCAAGAGCTGGGAATGTGGAATAGATTTAGTGCAAGACTGAGAATGGTTGGAAAGGTACAATAGGCAGTTATGCGAGTCGGTTGGTTTAAAGTGTAGGTGAGAGGTAATTTTGCGGTTGGTAATGGACAGTTTTATGTCAAGAAATTTAATAGACGAGTCCGAGATACAATGGGTAAAATTTCAAAAAGGGCCAGAAGGAATTAACAAAGTCGATAAAAGTTTCTAAATCACGGCGGAATCCAGTGGCAACTCCTACAATATCATCAATATACCTTTTGTAAAGTAAAGGTCGAGCCTGGTATATTGAGAAAATAGTTGTTCTTCAAAGTGACCCATGGTCAGACAGGCAACAGAAGGACCCATTTTGGTTCCAATAGCCACTTCATTAACTTGGCGGAAAAAGCGCCCATTAAACTGAAAACAACTTTGGGTGAGAACAAGTTCCGTTAAACGTAAGAAGGTTTGGGTCGGTATTAGGGGATCGCGCCGTTTGTCTATGTAGTAACAAATAGCTTTCAAGGCCGCATCATGAGGAATGGACGTGTAGAGGCTCGAAACATCCATGGTGAATAAAAGACGTTCACCGCAATTTTCAGGAAACTCAAAGTCACGAATAAGTCTCAAGAAATGTGCTGTGTCTTGAACAAACTACGGTAAGGCTGAAACTAAAGGGGGAGAGCACGGAATCCATATACTCGCGAAGAGACGATTGGTCTTCCAAGGTTGTTGGTTTTGTGGATTTGGGGATATAGATAGAACTTAGAAATCTGTGGGCAAGAGTGTAGTAGAGAAGTAGCTTTTTAGGTAGTTGGTCGTTGTTCAAGAGTTGGGTTAATGTGTTCTTAACTAACTTTTGGCAATCAGGAGTGGGGTCAGCGGAAGTTCTAAGTACGCACTTTTGCAGACTCAATAGACTTAAAAATTAAAAAAGTTATAGACTAATTGAAAAAATACAACACAGTGGCGAACGTCCCAGTGCATAACAACAAAGGTACATTCTTCTCTACTAACGAAACGTCATTGTCCAATCCGCTGCTTTGTTTACATCCGCGCCCGACGAGACATTTGATACTCAGAGTAAACTGCAGTGTACAGATACTATTGTAATGCCATGTGAGCACACACCACCACTTGTGACAAAATATGCGGTACATAGGAAATAATTAATGGACATGACAGTATGTCCTTTATTGTGGTTGGTCGCGTTTTCTGATGATCACGTGACCACATTTCTTTCGTTCAGTTTATCAGACGATTCCCATCAAGGAACAAACCGATCTTTTGGGAAAAGATTTGTACAGCAAAGGAGACGGGTACAGTATGTGACAAGAATGTGTGAAAAATGTCGCTAATTACGAAATGCGGTACATTTTTCCTCAAATGCTGTACACTTAAATATTAAATAAGCAAATAACAATATTAAGTAGGCTAATTACAATATTAAGTAGGCTAATACGCCTGGTACTTTACATATGACGCAGTCATGAACGAGGGATGCTGTCCTACGTGGACTGGGTTTCTTTCTCTCTCCAGATCGTTGGTGTTTGCTACCGTTTTATATACATTTTCATAATCAATTTACTTAGAACCGTCTGGTTACCAAATTTATTTTATAATCGATTTTTTAAAATGGTTACAAAGATAACTGTATAAATGTGAAAAAATTAGTATAATTCTTTCTGGCAATTTCCTGGAATTTCGGCATAGTGGTATGCTACGAAGTCTCCGTTCGTCGTTTGAACTGCATACTGTTTACGAATGTACAATATGTGTACAGTAGTAGCATACAGGCAGGTATAGTGGAAGTGCCCGGCCGCGGGTGCGGAGCAGCCGGCAATTGCCAACCCATTGGAAATACTGGGGGAGCAAACATACTGTTTTTCCGAGGCTCCAATAATTCAGGCAGATTTAAAATAAAAAACAAAAAGCAGAATCAACAAAATATAATAACATTTTGGGATGCGGAGGGGTTCCAGAACACCTCACTTGGTTTGTATGTGCTTGAAAATGTGAGAGTGTGTGTATGTTTGGTTGTGTGTGTGTACGTGTGCGCTCGCTTTCGTAGGGTGGATTGCTTATAGACTATTCCGGTCCTGGAAACGATTCAGGGTTCGACAGGATGTTGGATTTTGGAAAATATTAACTCCCCTCAGTCCACATACCAGTTCTACGTCCCTGTTGTCAGATTAACCAGGCAGTCCATCCTCACCCTACATAGGCAACCAGGGACTGGTACATGGTCATATCCGTTGTGGTTACGGTAAGTAACCACATTTTCTAGTTTAAGTAAGGATTGGTGAAACGTGTTTCAAAACTGGAAAGGAGACCGCAGAAACAGACAGATAAAACCAGAAGGTTCGATTCAGTTAGTAAAATGAGTTTCTTACTAACGAGATTCTAACCGATCGGTTTAAGTCGGGTCAGTCATGGCGGTTTTCCAGTTGTGGCTCACTGTCTTGTTTTCTCTCCTTCATTATATATTATAAGCACCAAACACATCAGTATTACCCGACCGGATCACTGAACTCCACTTTAACTTG
This sequence comes from Holothuria scabra, assembly GCA_037179385.1. Taxonomy (NCBI): domain Eukaryota; kingdom Metazoa; phylum Echinodermata; class Holothuroidea; order Aspidochirotida; family Holothuriidae; genus Holothuria; species Holothuria scabra. The sequence continues at coordinate 497,663 of CM074181.1, read as the reverse complement.
TCACATTTGAAAATTCGGATCAAAAAAGGAGAAGCCTTTTCAAATTAAAACAATTGACAGAACGTGGCAAACTGTGGCAAACAAATTTTCTTCACGAGCTGTTTTTTTTGATATTTCATATTTACAATGCTGGCGAAGTGTCTTAGAAGTATAAACGTATCTATTTGTACATAGAAATGCATACATTCTCCAAGGTCCACCCAGTTTACTGCGAAGAAGTTCAGCGTTAATCCCCAAAGAGAAATCAGTAATCCTTATAAATGTCCAGAATAATAGTTACAAAACTATACTAATTATTCTCAACCCAAACTGACTACAAACAATAAGATGGGTGTAAATAAGTGTTTCCTTTCGAAAGTGTTGTGTGCTTATATTTTTTATAGGATAGCAATGGAAGGTGGAAGCCAATGAACCAATCAACTTATTGGAAATGGGCGAAAATGGCCCATTGAACTTTTAACAAAATTTCTGTTTTAAACCATAGTTTGTGTAATTCTAATACATGGGTATGAAAAAAACAGGCCACAAAGGAACTGTAACAGAGCTATGAATTATTCCTGTTTAATCCCAATCCTAATCCTATAAGCATGCTTTCGAAACAATGTGAATTTTACTGCTTGCTTTTATTTCATCCTACAAACGGACAAACTGTAGGGTATGAAACTGCAGCATTGTGGCAGTAGAGAGGGCAAAACACGTAACCTTACCGCTGTCGTTGCAAACGTAGCCAGCATTGGTGAGTACTGCCGTGAATGTAAGAAACGAGAATATCACTGTCAACATGATAACCATTGTCGTTATATCTTTATTGCCAGATAGTTGCATGGGCAACCTAAGTCTGTAAAAGAAGCACGATAGCAACTTTAAAGTAAACATCGATCAATTAGTCATTATATAAGGAATAGAACATTCATCCTTACTTAAGCTGGTTTAATTCATAGGCAGTTTGGGGCCCGTAAACTATAAGCGCAACGTCATCGCCTGTTGGCTTGAAGTGTTCAGCAAATTTTGAATGACTGCCAACCCTCAGATGGCATTTCGCATTCTTGTACGGGACGTAAAATCTAAGCAGTCTCCTATTTTAGCTTTCGAAAATTTTACCCATGGTATTTGTTTCCTTTTTTCGGGCATATCTTTTTAAGACTTTGGATACGCTCAGGAGTCTTCTTTTTTAAAAGTTCAAATGGTAAACGGTTGTCCAAAATTTCCCCAAAACTTCCCCCACTGCCCCACAATTGTAATCTTACAAACGTTTTGAGGGGCAGTCTCTCCCCCCTTCCTGGTGTCCTACGTCTATTGTTCAATCCATCATAAAAGGAGTATCGTTTGAAAGGTTATACAAGATCGATTTAAAAGTCTACAGATAATGACAGTTTAAAGTAAAAAATGGCATTATTGTGGAAGAGTTTTGACGCAGGATTCGCTTCTCCAAATTCCGTTTGAAACCTTTGAGGGAATTTCAGCAAGAAAACCGTTGTCCTTGGAAGAATTTCGAGGGCAAGCGAATGTAATACTTACGCAACTAGCAGACTTTCACTTGGAAAAATGAATTTTATACAAAGTTTAAGCACTGTCGCCTTCAACTGAAGGATAAAGAAACAATTTTCTTCAATAGATCCGTTCAAGCAGCAATACTGGAATAAATAAATATCCTTGATTTATTTTAGTCTATGGGCCAATAATTGTAGTCTCCCCCCCCCCCCCAGCCACAAAGCCACAATTTTCCACTGTGTTTTTCTGTTAGATCAAGCCAGATATAAATTGATGAAATGCCTTTCCAGATTTGCAAATGAAGATTTATATGGCCAGTATAGGCCAGATATAACTTGATGAAATGGCATTTGAGATACGTTAATAAAGTTTTACCTGGCCATATCAAGACATATTATGAACTGGTAAAATGTCTCTCGAGATATGGTAATTATAGTTTTATATGGCCTTATCAAGATAGATAAAACTTGATGAAATGGCAGTCCAGATATGTTAAATAAAGTTTTACATTGCCATATCAAGACATATAATGAATTGGTAAAATGTCTCTCCAGATATGTTAATTAAAGTTTTATATGGCCGTATCAATCCAGATATAACTTGATGAAATGGCAGTCCAGATATATTAAATAAAGTTTTACATTGCCATATCAAGACAGAAATAAATTGATGAAATGTCTGGCCAGAGCAATTTAAGTTTTATATGGCCATATCAAGCTAGACGCAATTAATTAAAATACCATGCCAGATGTACATATAAACTTTTATACGGCCATACTAATTCAGATATAACTTTATTAAATGAATACTCAATACACAATTAAAGTTTTTTCAGGCCATGTCAATATTTTTATGCTTACTTTTTGTAACGGTCACACAAAGGACTATTTTGGAAGCTGAATAAGTATCAACAAACCAAAATCATTACATTCAAACCATTTTCTCAATATTTAGCCATATTATACTAATATGTTGAAATGACTTGATAATATGGGCGTGGTAAGGAATTTAGAGCCCTGATTTTCGTTTTTATGAATAACGAAGTAAAATGTGAAAAGTCATGAAACCTTTGACAGTATTTATGTTGGGATTTTTCCCCATACGGAAGTTTAACAAACAATGCACTGTAAAAATTTAAAAATCGGAATTTCAAAGCAGTTTTGCTGTTCACTATTAAGAAATTTAACAACTTCAAATACTTAAGTCAATGTAATTAGACTTCGTTAAAGATGTTCAGATAGGCCTTGCATCATACTGACTAGGCCTTTTGGCTACGATCATGTGTAGTATCTGTTTTTTCTTCCAGTTTAGAATGGAGCCATACATGATAAACCAGTGATGTAAATGGTCAGAAGACCGTGAGGTTGTTCAAGTGTAGACGTAATAGCTTCCTCGGGAAGCAGTTTAAAGTTTAGTTTCGCCGAAAGGCCCTTTGCCAGAGGGTCGGGAGGACTTTAGAAAAAGAATAGTGGTTAGGCAAGGCCTCTGATATGTTTTACACAAAGATAGTGCCTTTAATAATTTTGTTGCAGATATATATAGTCCAGATATGGCCTGGATAAAAATTCAGATCCCTGCATAGCATATATATGGATTCGCCATTAATGCACCATATCTGTCCTATATAAAATTTGAGCCATAACAAGTAACTTGGTATACATATAAATATGGGCCATAAGTTCCTTTATGGTATACCAAGTTAAATCTGCCCAGGTTTTGTTAAAGAGAGATACCAGTTCCAGATCTGGACCAGATATGGTCCAGATATAAATTGCCATACAAGGCCCCTGTATGGATTTACTATATATGCACCATATCTGTCCCATATAAAATTTGAGCCATTACAAATTTGATATGGACCATATATTCCTTTATGATACATCACTTTATTTCTGCCCACTTTTGGCTTAAGCCAAATAAAAATTCCGTATCTGGACCAGATATGGTCCAGATGTAAATTTCCGTATATGGCCCATATATGGATTTTGAGTAATGGGTAGTAAATATTTTAGATTTGAACTCTTATTTTATCTCAATTGACTTTTTCAAAGAACGTCTGTTTAATTAAATGTTGACATGTGTGCAATTTAAAGTATACTCCTTCACAAGGACTACAATAAAAATAAAAAGTTCTTCAATGAAACATTTGTGTACATTTAAAAAATTACTAAGATGGCAGAAACTCTAAGTTGACGCTTTTTATTCTAAATTTATTCAGATCAAACGTACGTGTTTTTTAAGGTGTAAGGGTTCTGCAGCTTAGGTGGGTAGTTGGAACTGCGAAACCGAACAGCCAGTTCGGATAAACGGGGTTTTACTGTATTGTAATTCACTGTTTTTTTTTTTTTTTTTTTTGGTAATACTCTTACCGTCACAGATGATACCTTTATTTCCATAATATTTTAAAGACACTCCTTAAGTTGACATAGTTTTCACCTTGAAAGAACCTTTTTTGGTCTTCGGTCAAGATACTTTGAAAGTAGACTGAAGTGTACTTATATATCAATATCGTGAGCATGGTCCTAGACTCAGAAAAATATTCAATTATTGAACAAATGCTATTCAATTCCTTTCAGGGTAATAACTACTGTTGGAATTTTGTTTGAAAAAACTTAAACTAAGTTATGACGAAAATGTTCTTACCTGCCGTACGAAATCCCTTCTACTGCTCTCAATGCCTTGTAAAGTTATAGAATGTTTCATTTTGAGTTTGTGTGCCCTGATAAAATGGCAAGATCATCTGTAATAAATGTCATCATTTTTCCAAATCAAAAATTAACTCAGAGGTTATTGTTGCTAATTCTTTGTTTTCAATCGCCCTTGGCAGATGAAAGTAAAACTTAGTTATAAAACTTAAATTATTTATCTTATTACAGGTAAGTGCTTCCGATTCACTTCATTATCAATTAGTTGCAAAAAGCGTCTAACAAAAGATTACTGGACAATAGTGCAAGAATTTTTGGAGTAGAAAGTGATGTGTAAGACGAATCTAAATTCTTTGATCACTTTATAGTAATTATTAATTGAATATAACCTACCCTTAATTTATGTCTTAATCCATGGAACCACGGACTAGTGCTTTCGTATTACCATTTTAGCTTGACATGTTTACTAGCGGTAGCAAAAGCGTAAGTAGCTGCTGCAGTGGCGTGAAACCTTGTGTACACCGTCAAGATTTCAGAATAAATATGTCGAAGAAAATGTCAAAACAACTTTAGTCAGAAAATGTTGGCAGTACGTACAGGACAAAAAAGGATTGACAACTTCCATCCCTACATATCTCTAAACATGAATCCAATAATTCAGATTTTGATTTTTCTGCCACATGTGTCTTACTGTGACCAATCAGAAATCACATTTGAATCAGCTGATTTACCAACTGATCTTGCTTCATTAATTTAATTGAAGGTTGCTTTATGTGATTATTGAACCGATAATAAATAAGTTGTATTGATTTATGTTCCAGTAAAAATATGATTTTCCGACTTTCAGTTGCTGTTAATTGTTCACATTTCAAGACAACAGACAACAAATTCACAATGCCTCAATGCCAAAAGTTTTTTTTTTAAAAATGACGCAAGTAATGCCAATGAAACGTAACCCCTAGTGGGTGATTGTTGTATGACGCTATTTTAAGGGAGAGGAAGTTTGACCAGAAGCAATCGCCTGGGGCACTAAATAGAACAAACTGATCTGGGTGGAGACGAGATATTGGCCTGATGACTGACTGTGAATATTTATTCCATTCAGGGTTACATCAGTTTTATCATACTGAGGTTAAAGCACGAGGCCCCAGATAAATTAAGTAAAGTCTTTTCACCCAAGTATGAAAAGCACTACCCAACGAAAATCGCATTTTAAACAATGCCAATCCTATAAGACGAGCTAAAAATAAGGGAGGGATAGAACGAGGTAAGGGCAAGGGTGCCCTTAGGGAGACACGGGAACCACTTCCCGAGTCATTATCGTTAACCCAAGAAAACCGTATTTGAACCAAAGATAGGTCTACCAATCCTGAGAACTATTTATCAACCCACAGATAAACTTAGAAAAAGCTTCGACCCTGTACTTCACCAAGCGTCCTCAGGCGTTCATCTGGACCTCACCCGCAATGCTACGCGATGGGTTTCGGAGTGGACAAGAAAAAATTTTCCCCAAACAATTCCCTTACCTCCAATTGGCCCACTCCACTTTTGAAATACTTGCGTCGCCACCATGACTGAATAAGGGGCCATGCTATATGAGCTGAAGTGTACAACTCTCTGATTGAAGGTTCCTAGGTTCCTCAAGCAAAATAACTACCATAAAATCTCGAACATAAAACTTCAGAAGAGATTTTGAGGACTTTCCCCCAATATTAGCAGTGCTGTTATTGATCCTACCTCCACTGGACTTCCATCCTTTTCCCACAACATCTCCCACGTATGTATATAGTATGTCTATATATATATATATATATATATATATATATATATATATATATATATAGTAGGTCGAAGTTGGTAGATCGAAGTTATATATATATATATATATATGTGTGTGTGTGTATATATATATATATATATAAATATATATATATATTTATATATATATATATATATAACCGTAATAGTAAAAAGTAATTAATAATGTCAACCAGGCAATGGTAAAGTGCTCAACCCTCTGAAGGGAGCTGTAATATTGAAAAGGTTGCAATAGGTTTTTACAACATAGCCTTACAGAACTGTTTCGTAAGGGCCAATAATGTAGGTTCTCACCCCTCAGAAGCCTGAAGCAGAAAGATGTCAATAACGTTGGATACGTATGTGTTCGCTGCTTTTGAACGTGTCCGTTTTAAAGCACGTGTTCGTTCCGTGTTCGTTGTGGACAAGCAAGAACGGTGTACAGCGAGCAAAGATACATTACCTATTAGAATAATTACACAGCAGATGTTTTTTCCTGTGTCTACAAGAGCTTATCAGTTCGTTTCTTTTATTTAGAGTTGCTAAGGAAGGTTTGAGTATAATGAAGAACTTTTCTTCCAGACAGAGATTACAAGTTTTAGATGATGTGGAGTATGCTCGAGCTTTGTTCATGAGTTTCCATTTTACGGAGTGTTCTACATTTGAATCCTTTAGTTTCCGGATGTATTCACTGAGTGCAGTTGCGTTTCTTTTGTCTTTGTGTTTGAAGCTAGACTTGTGGGCGGTGTATCTTGTTTTGAATGTGTTCTCTGTTAGACCAATGAATGTTTCTCAGTTGTGGTTGTCGTGGCGTGGTACAGTTGCTTGGTACACAATGTTGTTCGTAAGGCAGTTGCCTTCCAATGGGCACTCACTTTGCCTTCTGCAATTGCAGTTGCTCCGAGTTGCTGGTTGTACTTCCTGTTTCGCCAGTATGTATTTGTTGTGCGCTGATATAATTTGGTCTATGTTTGCCATGCAGCTGTAACTCAGTTTCACCGTGTTTCTGTTGAGTAGAGTATGTAGTTTGTGCCCAGGTGGGAAGCAGCTATCCAAGAGGTTAAAGAATTTCTTGCCAATGTTGGTGGTGACACTGTCACTAAACGGAGGATTGAACCAGGTTATGTTCCTCTTTTGTCTTCGTTTCGGGGCTCCCTTGGAATGACTGGTGCTAGGGGATTGGGTCTCGTACTTTAGGTTGTACCCATAGCCACTTCTTTGTAATGCTTCTTGGTATACGGGCGATGATGTGTTGAATGTGTTTTCGTCGGAAGAAATGTTGGATAGTCTCCCGTTGATGCTTTCTGGAATGTTCCTTATGATAAGTGGGGGGTGGTTACTCTGTGCACATAGGGAGGGGTGTTGTTGGGTTTCATATATGGCTTGTATGTGCTTGTGCTAAGATCAAGGGTAAGGTCTAAAAAGTTCACTATTTTTTTTGTTTGCTTCGATTTCTATTTTTAGCTTGTTATTTGAGAATACCTTGCATATTTCTTTCTTTATTTTTTCTGTTTGCCTTGGTGTTGCTTTGCAAACATATATATATATATATATATATATATGTATATATATATATATATAACGCTAATTCCCACCTTGGGGGGAAACTGTTACATCTGCTCGTACATAGGGCGAAAAAATAACAATAAAATACATAGGAAAAAGAAATCTCCCTAACGTCTAAACATATAAACAACGTTATTTCAATGACCAGCCATCCGTTTTTGTTAACAGCTAGGTGTCCGTAAATTTGACAACTCTGAAGTAATTGAAGCTAGTTTGTAAATCTAGGAGGGCGCCCTTGTCCGTTTACGTATTCCTATAGAAAAAGTGAGTGGAAACGTTAAGACGAAACTAATATTTCGCCCCAAATTTTTTCCTCCTAAGGTCGACTTTTAAACAACAACTTTCCCCCTAAGTGCCGAATTAGGAAAATATATATATATATATATATATATATATATATATATATATATATATATATATATATATATATATAGAAGAAGAAGCGAGCAAAAGAAAAAAAACATTAAAGGTCAAAGTTTAAAAATCCAGAGTAAACCAGAAAATATAATTAACTTAAACAAATCAAACGTAAAAGGATAGTACAGTGGTAAGATAGGCAAAACTAACAAACAAAAGCAGTCAAAAGGAGGAATAAAAAGGACGACTAAGATTGTAAAGCGTAAAATGGGGTACTTAAAAGGATGGCAAGACGGGCTGAAAGGGAGGGCAGGCAAGTAATTAGCGTACGTAGCTTATCCTCTTAGGTGAATTAAACTCTTTGCTTTTGTTAAGCCCAAATGGGTCAATAGAGCAAAGTTGGGCCATCCAAAGAGCTTCCCTTTTATTTAACAAATAGTCGGCATTGACAGTGCTATGGATTTGCTCAATAAGAACAAAACGAATTCTACCAAGAACATGTGGTGGAGAATTAAAATGAACAGCTTATTCACACCTGGCTTTGTTGTTAACCATGTCAGATTTATGATTGCGAAAACGTACCTCAAAAGCAGGAGCTGTGGAACCTACATATTGCAAATTACAGTCAAGACAAGTGGCAAGTTGAATACGTATGTGTTATGTATTCAACGTTATTGACATCATTCTACTTCAGGCTTCTGAGGAAGGAGGACCTACATTATTGGCCCTGACGAAACAGTTTTGTAAAGCTATGTTGTAAGAACTTATTGCAACCTTTTCAATATTACACTCCCTTCACAGGGTTGAGCACTTTACCATTGCCTGGTTGACATTATTAATTTTTATTAAGTTTTACTATTACGGTTATATATATATATATATATATATATATATATATATATATATATATATATATATATATATATATTTATATATATATATATAACAGAAAAGTTCCACGTATACTCCGAGATAGAAAATAAAGTACAGAAAAATATACAATAAAGAGCATAACTGGTTGATTTTAGGAGTAAAAAAGATTACGAATATATCTCGAAATTTTCAGTCCCCCTGGGACTTTCCTCAGCGAGTATTAAAGACAAAATGAGCACAAAAATTAAAAATGAGTACATAAATTAAAAAGAACGGAAATCTGCAGTTAACTACATTGTCAGGAGGGAAGATTAAATTGTTTGTTGAAACGTGTAATGATTTAGAATACCAACTTAAGGTCTTTGTTGAGGCCGGTAATGTGTGACTTAAGCCTCCTTATCCAAATAAGTTCGGTACGCTTTCGTTGTTCAGCGCAAATAAAGTTATTTGCAATGAGGATTATTTTAAGATTCTCGATAGAATGGTGCGGAAGATTAAAGTGCTCCGCTACCGGGAGTCCAAGAGTGTTGTCACGGATAGACTGTTAATGGTTATTGAACCTAAGACGAAAGGAAGTAGTACCAGTTTCACCGACGTACAACTTATTTTTACATAGATTACAAAATAGAATGTATACAACATTTCAGGAATCACAGTTAAAGTTGGGGGGAATAATCGGAAAATTAATGTCAGGGATATTGATACGTTCTTCAGTAGTAATGTGCTTGCAGATTCCGGGGGGGGGGGGGGGGTTCGGAATTGTTTGTGTTGTGCCTTATGGGTGTGGGTTCTCTTGCTCTCACGAGGAGGTCACGGAGTGATCGGGGACGGCTAAATGCCACCATGGGAGGCTCCTTGAAAATTGATTTAAGTTCAGGGGAATTTTGTAAGTGTGCAGAACATATGTGTAATTTTCTATGCACGCTCGCGAAAGTCGGGGCATAGGTGACAACTAGGGGTGTGCGTTTATTTTTCTGTTTGGGTTTGTATGTGAGAAAATCGTTTCTTGAAATTTGTTTGGCTCAATTAATTTGTTCGCTTACAGTTGATGGGTCATAACCTCTATTCGTAAAGTGGGTTTGGAGTTCGTTTAAGTGGTGCGTGGTGCTATCCGCGTTAGAACAATTTCGGATGACTCTTAGGGCCTGGCTATATGGGATACTAGAAAAGGTGTGCCTCGGATGGCTAGATGTGGGCATTAGATATGCGTGGGAGTCAGTTGGTTTTGAGTAGATTTTGGTTTCGAGTTGTGTGTCGGTTTGTGTGATCGCTATATCTACAAACTGGACACTGTCTTGAGAGCTATTAAATGTGTACTTAATTGTGGAGTGTCTTTAGATAATAAGTGTTTGGAAGAGTGAAAGGTTACGAGATGTTGATGTCCACAAGAATTGTATGTCATCGATAAAACGTTTCCAAGTGTTCGGGAGGATATGACTGCTTAATTTCATAATGTCCTGTTCAATTGTACCCATAAATATGTTTGCGTATGGCGGCGCAACAGGCGTGCCCACCGCTGTCCCTTGGACCTGTAGATAGTGTTTTTCATTAAACTGGAAATTATTTAGGGTTAAGATTAATTCAAGTAACCGTATTAGTTGATGTGTAGGTGGATAAAGGTGGTTTGAACGGGTGTCTAGAGCTGAGGCACAGGCTCTGAGTCCTTCGTTATGTGGCATGTTTGTGTAAAGAGAAGTCACATCGGCTGTGACCAAGATGAATTTCTTTACATATGGTGCATGATTTTCGTTAATTTGGTTTACGTGGCTTATGAAGTGTGTCGTGTCTTGGATATGAGAAGGTAACGCTTGAACGAGTGGGCGTAAATAATAATCAACAAATTTCGATATTTGTGTTGTTGGACAGGCACAACCTGAAACAATAGGGCGTCCTGGGTTATTTGGTTTATGAATATTAGGGAGAAAGTATAGGTTAGGGTAGGCTGTGTGTTTTGGAATGAGGGTGTCTTTGGTTTTTGGGTCTAAGTCTGGAGTCTACTGTTTGACGTAACCTCTGTAAATGATTAAAAGTAACGTCTTGTGTTAGGTGTGTGTAAGTAGAACTATTTGAAAGTTGCCTTTCCCCTTCAGAAATATAATCTGTGGTCGACATGACAATCACTGCCGAGCCCTTGTCTGCAGGTTTAATGATATTGTCCTTGTTCCCTCGGAGCTGCCTAAGGGCAGACCTTTCTTGCGTACTTAGATTATCACACTTATGTGAACAATTGTAAGACTTAGCCATTTCTTCTACCATTTTATCAACTTCATCGCAGAAAGTTTTTAAGTAAGCGTTTTGAATTTTTGGTGTCCATATGCATATGCTGCGTACGGGTTTGAGGCTACGAATAAGTTGTTCATGCGGTGAGACCTCTGTCATAGTTGGCTTTCTGTGGTATTTTCTTTATTAAAGTGATATTGTAAGGACATGCGTCCCTTGATTTCCATTATATCCTCCCTTACTTGCAATGTATCTATTTGGGGTGGTGTAGGACAAAAGCCTAAACCTTTGGAAAGAAGGCTCAATTATGGTTCCGATAAAGTGTAGTTAGATAAGTTAACAACCGTTGTGTTATCCACATAATCATTCGTGTCCACTATAGGTTCCGGTCGTTGATCCATAGTTGCATCTGTGTTTACAGGCCTATCCGATTCCAATCTTCTATTCATGTGTGTTCATCTCCGATTTGTGTAGTTTTGTTTTCTGAAATGCCTGTTTTTCCGTTTCGGCATTTGTTCGTCTTCGTGTCTTTGGAATAATTGATGATATGTTTAAATCATTTCTGCTTTCATGAGCTTCCGTCGCTTCTTGTTCGTAAGTTCCACTTTTATATATATATATATATATATATGTATGTATATTTATATATATATATATATATATATATATATATATATATATATGTATATATATATATATATATATGTATGTATATTTATATATATATATATATATATATATATATATATATATATATATATATATATATATATATATATATATATATAATTAGGTCGAACGTGGTAGGATGGGTGATGATAGGATTATCCTACCACGTTCGACCTAATTACCCCGTTTCGGGATTTATACACTTCGGTGGTAACAAGGAGGGGAAATTGAGTGCGCGGTATTTGTAATTTGGGTCGAGCCGGAAATCACGTCAGTCACGTTTAGTGCAGTGGTAAGGCACTCGCCCGGAAAGCGAGCGGTCCTGGGTTCAAATCCCGCTTTGCTGAATTTTCCTTCTGGTCTTTTTCTATATTTCTTCCCTTGTTCAAAAAAGGCAATGCCAGTACCTGGGTTGAATTAAAATTCATGATCGAATCATTACCAATTTTTCGACCTATATATATATATATATATATACATATATTTACCTGGATCCTACCTTTGGTCGACATTCCTTCGTCTAAAAATGTACATTAGGTCGACATTTACAACAGGTCAACATTTTCGTGTCGACCTAATGTTTGGTTCACGATTTCATCCCCTTCTGCATACATTCTTAATAAAATAAGTGCATGTATTATACCTTCATGGCGCCCTCTTTATTGTGTCTTTATATAGACGTAATAAACACAATGTATAGTATGTAGATTTGCACGTGAAAAAGGGGGTGTTATATCTTGCGTTGTCTAAAAATGTACATTAAGTTAACACGTTAATATTGCAAAATACCTTTAATAATTTGTTTATTTTATTATAACTTGTGCGTACGTCATACATTATAAATATACCATACATATTATTGTTGGCGCTGTTGAAGTTTATGGTGGTATTTTATTTGAATTTTTTAGTGTCTGTATGTGCAGATACATTCAAATATGTGAAATATTTATATGTCGACTTAAGGTCGATGTCGACCTAAGGTATATATATATATATATATATATATATATATATATATATATATATATATATATTTGTTGTTGTTGTTGTTGTTGTTTCTAAATTTTTCTTCACTCCGCCTTGACGCTGATGACTGTACTGATTTTAATCCAAACTTTAATTTTAGTATCTTCACATACGTACGAAGAGCTGGTTATCATTTGTCCCATAATACTTTTATCGTTCATGCGACATCCTTTATGACGCCATGACCACTAGGATATATCATACAATTGACGAAGAAAATCCTGGAATAAAATTTGTCGCCTATATATATTTTGACAAATACTCAACATTGAACCGGTAACTTTAACATCTAAGTGAAATTACATATAAATTTTGCTAGTTCGGTTTGGACCCTGTCAAAATGGTTAAACAGATTTTTATTTAGAGCTAACTACTCGGTTGAACCAAATTTAAAGCAGTTTTTTAATCAATCAGCCAATCGTTCAGGTTAAATTGCCATGTAAAATTCAGTGGCATTCTATCTTCTAATCCATTTTCTATTACAACTCACCTCATTAAATCGTTAAAAAAGATAGTTCAATTTACTTCTGGTGAAATTTAAAAAAAAACCAAAACTCTTGATCCTTAAACCATAAGGACCCAATTTCCTATAACCTTTACAACTTTGGTTGTAATTTACGTCATAAAAATTTCTTCTTAAAATATATTGTTTGGCAGTTGTCGCTTATTAAAGCGTTATGAAAGGAAAATTGTCAGCTATCATGGGTCGATATGGGGGAGATGTCACTCGTGACTTTAGATTTTTACAAAGTAAATTTTTGACGGAACTGGCCATGTCTACCCCCCCCCCCCGGTAAAGATTGACGCCCATGTAAACTATGACTTGCATTAACAACGGAAATGACAATAACAAAGTAGGAAATCAAAAGAAACACGTTTGGAAAGGCTATTATCTAAAGGTTGATTAAAAAGAAACAACTTATTCATATTTGTCATGAAATGACAATCAAGCAAAGTTTTAAAGTGATAAGAATTAAACATCGAAATACTTTTGGTTAAATAATGTCTGAATTACCCACTCCGCATTCGTGGAACCTGGCATTTCCTTCCTGTTTTTATTTTTATAATTTGCCAATGAGTGGTAATAGCAAGACAACATAATTGTTGATTTCATGGTTTCATCGAAAAACCGTACCGTACAGTATGGCTCAAAATTGCTATAAATTTACAGAATACAAATTTAAAAGAAACATATTGATTACCGAAATGTTCTGGTAATAAGTTTCAAGAACTTTTCTTTAATACTTTTTATCTCTTTATATTTGTTTTTCTGTAAATCTACCATACACAACTCGGTAGACCAACAATGGACAAGAAAAAAATCCTGGAATATATCACACTATTTTAGTACTGTTACGTCTTGGTCTTGGATATTACCTTTGGAAATGCGATGTCAGTTGATCGATTTTGTAAACACCAGCGCTGGCCTGAAAAGTCTTTTCGGGCTCCATTTTTGGCTGTTGTGAATAATTCCCGTCCTTCTTAGGCTGTAATGTGCATTTTATAAGTTTCACTTTCATCGGTAGTGATGTTTAGGGATGTTACAGTATCAGTGTCAGCTTTGTTTCAAAAGGGTAATTACCTCGATTTTGGGTCCCAAATTATTGGATCCTCCATTAGAGATCATCGCTTCTCAATATTGTTCTCATGTTTTATTTTGGAGACTAGCGATGTCACTGTATCACTTACGGTTAATATCATGGCCCTTTTACGATGGAATTACCGGGACCATCTCAGTTATATTTTTGTAACCGTTTTTTATCATTGGAACAGTATAACAAACTGAAATCATGTTAGTTTTCTCTAAATAGTGTAAATATTGGGTCCACTTTGGGCTCTTCCTAAATGACGAATGCTCCAAAATGTGTTTTCTTAAAATGCGTAAGTCAATTATCAGTTATATTACATAAAGCGTTCTGGGTATTAGTATTGGTCTACAAAGTGTAATAAAAGGTCATGTTGTGAGTCTTTTAGGGCTCACCTGTCTTTAGGGTCCCAAATGTTTTCCTTAATAAATGGGTTTAATTGTCACAACCGTTACCCTAATAGAATGAAACAATCAAACATTTCGTTTCCAATAGTGTAAGTGAATAGGAGCTAGCTCGACAACTAGCAATGGTTTTACTTGAAGGGGCGTTATTTCTTCCATAGGCAACATGCATTGTGCATGTGGCAAAAGCTGCTCTACGAAATGAGTCGCAGTGTGTATACACCGTTAACACCTATGCAGTAAAATAATCATCAACGTTTACTCTTTGTCGATTTCACACATTTTATTTCTATGGAGTGAAATATTTTTCACGGTTTTCGTTTTTGAAATGGAATGACAAACAATACGCTAACTTATGACTTATACATTTGCCAAGTATTACGTGTATAATATCAGTAAAACAATCATTACAAGTTCGTAACTACGTTGACATCTTTCTGTTGTCTTCAGAGATCAATTACAATTTACTTGCCTAATTATACCGATAATTCTTATTATACCCCGTACACTCAACCAAAGAAAAAGCTATATTTTTTATCTTTTTAAATTAACTGAAAATGATGATGTTTCTGCTCGTCTTTACTACATCATTGTAAAGACAAAGGTCACTTTAAACCTGTGGTAAG
Source organism: Holothuria scabra (assembly GCA_037179385.1). Taxonomy (NCBI): domain Eukaryota; kingdom Metazoa; phylum Echinodermata; class Holothuroidea; order Aspidochirotida; family Holothuriidae; genus Holothuria; species Holothuria scabra. The sequence continues at coordinate 482,403 of CM074181.1, read as the reverse complement.
GCACGACCTTAAATTTTTAAAGGGAAATCTAGTCTATTTCTTCAGGTATTCTTTTTAAGGTATTCCTAGTGACCAGCTACTGCATGTTTTGAACATCTAATAGCAAAAGAGTTAAAGTTTTTTGCAGGTGCAAATTGCATGTAAACCTAAAGACACCTAATGTTTCATAATTTATCCCCTTAGACCCTTTTCCAGTCTGCCATAGGTGTCTAGACAGGTGCGGAGGGAAGAATACCCTCCCCCCATTTCTGTTCTGTTCGACAACATTTATTTGAGTCATTCTCTGGATTTACATGTAACACAATTCAAAAAATAATACAAAGAATAAAAACTAAAGAGAGACTCAGGAGGAAACTCAGAAAAGCTCCATAGAGCTTGTAAAAAAGCCTACGTAAAAGAAAAAGGGCAACAATGACAAAGTTTACAGAAGGAAAAAGATTACAGAAAAACAACAACAGGAAAAATCGGAAAAAGGAAACTGGGAAGAAGAGTCAGGTATGTTTACTCATCAGAAAAACTTTTGGGATTTCCTAAATAGGTTTAAAGAGTGACACCGCTGAATGTTTAGTGGGAGGGAGTTCCACAGAGTAGGTCCAGTGAAACGAATTGTTTGCTGAGAAGATGATAGTCTAAATGAGGGAATAAAAAGAGAATTCATGGTACGTGTAAAGTGTGTGTGTGTCTTATGTCGAAAGTGAAACATGGATTTAAAGATATTTAGCAGGATATTGTTACACCGGGAAAACATAAAAATACCAATTTAATGGCGATGAATATCGTAGACTGTTGAATTTTGTAAACAAATCAGTGGTTTGACACGGATGATAATTAACTATAGGGCGAAGAGCTCTCTTCTGAAGAACTAAGAGGGGATAAATCCCGGAACAGTACCTGCCACCCCATAGAAGAGCACATAGGATAAATGTGGATGAATCAGACTATGATACAGAGTAAGAAGGATCTTACGAGGAAGATATAATTCCAACGTTCTTTGAGATGGTTTTAGAGATGGCCTGAATGTGACCATTCCGAATGAGGTGACTGTCCATAAAGACACCAAGAAACGCAGCCGATTTACAGAGGGGGACCTCAGTGCCACAGAAATCAATGCTACGGATGGAAGGGTCTGGCAGCCCATTAGGAGTACTGAAAAGAATCGATGCAGTTTGTTTTACATTCAGTAATAACTTATTTGCACAAAACTATGTACGTACTTTGAATAATTCATTGCTAAAAATATTTCTTAAAGTCTTAGAATCTTCATGCGAACCAGTGGCGTAGCCACGGGGGTTTGGGGCTGGGGGCCTAGGCCCCCCAGATTTTCTCCAGGCCCCCCCCCCCAGATTTGTTGCGTCCTGATAAAGTAATTGAAAAAAATAAAATGTTTGAACGGAAATAAACTTTGAAGTATTTCCTTCAAAACAGTAAATAAATAAAATGTGTAAAAATTAAAAAAAAAAACATGGATGAATGTGTGTAAAACACATTTTGTGCGCACGTATGAAATCAAGTAATAACCTCAAAATGCCTACTTTCACTAAATTAGTTACCGTTTGTGATCTGCACTGTCGTTTATTGCATTTCACTTTGAAGATGAGACGAAAGTCTCGACGACCAACTTTAATGTGACTTTGTTAGGTTGAGACCCTTTCTGCCTTTCGGATGGCTGATTGATTTACTGAAAATAAGGCAATCGTACACTGGAGACCACTCTTACACGACCATTCCTATACTTTATCCTACACAAAATATGCCGTAAGCAGGTAAGGGTAAGGTACTGCCTTCGGATAATTCTTCCCTTCCATCCTTAACAAGTAGGCCTATGTCTTGCCTCACTCCTGCCCATGACAAGTGCCACTGTAGGACGATTTTTTTCGACAAGTCCTCTTTTTACTAGTTGGCACTGGCGTCCACAAGGTCCGGATTTCATGTGTTTCCCACATGATCCATACTTCTGCTTTGCGGTTCAATTATTTTGAGAGATTTATTCGTAGTATTTTAATTTTGACTGCGTAATGTACCGATGAACAAATACTGCACCATTTTGCACATTGTTTCTTTGGTAGTATGTATGTCTCTTGTAAAATCTCTACAAAAACTAAAAATATTTTGATATTTTTCATGCTCCCCAAAAAGGGAAATCCTAAAACTTAGGCCTATAATCAGTTCAAAGTTTTGCCAAACATAGCACCATTTTGCATCTAGGAAATCTAACGCAAAGAAAGTTTCTCAGAGGGGGACAAAACTACTTTTGGTTTTCCTGTTAAAGGGTAAGGTACTGCCTTAGGTAAGCTGAAATCCATTCAGATGTTGCCGCATTTGCGGCTGGGTACATGCAGTTTAAAACACATGGGAAGTGCTGTTTCCGGCCATCGGGGGGGGGGGGGGTTTAAAGCCCAAAATTTTCTTGTACGCTCCGCGCCAACTGATGGTGGCGCTCCGCTTAGATTCAAATATTGCCGCATTTGCGATCTACGTCCTTCTGAAGTTTACAATTTTTCCCAAGGGAAAGTGTCACAGGGTGAGAGTCCAAGGACCGGCGAATGCGCTAGGAGACAGCGACACCACGAGAAGGGGCCCCAATAAAGTTGCGACACAGAGAGAAAAGGTGTAACACTATGTGTTTACTTAAAACAGAAAATTATTATTATTACCTCTTAATAGCAGACTTTTGCTTTGAAATTGAGTGGTACAACAAAATAGCAGGCTTTTGCTATATATAATAATGTAAAGATATATATAAAAAAACAAGTATGGATTCGTTATATACAAAGACACACTCCGTAGGATAGTCACTTAAGAACAGTTTGCTTCTGGCTTCCGCTTGTTTACTAGCACTCCCTTCAGTAAATGTCTGATTCAGTTATGCATGAAAGATTCATTGCCCCGGTGACCACGCCCAGCGCTTCCCGAAACTTGAGCCTGGCCTCACGTAACCGCCAAACCGAGTTCTAGTCGTACGCCAGCCCAGAAAACCCCTGAAAGTGAATTTCATATGATGCGAATTAATAATGTCCCCAATTTGATGGCAATGTCAATAAGCTTATGCAATAATTCATATTTTCGTCACCCATAAGGTACCCTGCTATTTAACGGAGTAAACAACCTCCTTTCTTGAGCATCCTCCATTTAACATCTTTACTTCCCTGATGGATATTTACGCTTCCCCTAAGTTTTGTTCAAATTGCAAGAACAATTATCAGTCTTCTTTTAAAACTACCTTAACCTATGAAAATATGTAAATTCAACTTACAGGTTCGTCCTGGGTTAAATTTCGTCGGGAGCACACAGCTCCGGAAAATAAGCCACAAAGGCACATTAAGCACACAGCTTTATGGTTAACTGCCGCTCAGGCCCTCCAAATGACGAGCACACAGCTCTAAACTTTAAACTTGAGCCACACAGGCAAACATCTCGGTGACGCGGGCACACAGCCCTACAACTTCCACGATCCTCAGCCACACAGGCGAACAAGGAAACTAACACCCAACCCTTCGACAACACTACCTCTTAGCATATATCTTGGCACAAAAGCAGGTTTTCTCTGTTAGAAGAATGGCTTAACTACTATATTGCTTAAAGAGCACTCATGCCTCACATTTTTCTTAACAAATTCAAGGCTAATCTAGATACACACGACCGACTTATGCAAATTACAGGTGTGTAGCGTAGCTACGAGTAAGATAGCAAAATGGAAGAAACGAAAAAAGAAACTTTAATTGTTACACAGTCATACTCTTTCCAAAGTAGCTTTTCTGTGACACTACCCCCATTTAAAGATCATTCTTAATGGTCGTTACTGCTTCACAGAAAACATGAATAAATTATCACGACTACACATTTTCGTCTTTAGGGCACCGACTCAGGAAATCTGCTCCAAAGTTTTCAGTACCCTTGATAGTTTTTACGAGGTACCTATAGGGTTGTAGTCCTAGGGCCCATCTCATAACCCTAGAATTACCTAGTTGTGCCTTGGACAGCCGAGCTAGGGGAAAATGATCCGTTTCGATTAGAAACTCCCTCCCGTACAAGAACAAGTTAAATTTCTTCACCGCCCAAACTAAGGCTAGACACTCCTCCACGACAGAGTATTTGCATTCTCGTGGAAGCAACTTCCTGCTGGCATAAAATACAGGGTACGATTTATCCTCCTCCTTTTGGAGCAAGACTGCCCCCACCCCGACGTCTGAGGCGTCTGTCCTAAGTATAAAAGGCTTTGTAACATCTGGTAACTTCAACATTGGAGAAGATGCTAACCTTGCTTTTAAGGTTATGAAAGCAGTTTCTTGGGGATTTCCCCACTCAACTTTGTTCGGTTTTCCCTTTCTAGTTAGGTCGGTTAACGGAGCCGAAATTGTGGCAAAATTGGGAACAAATCTTCTATAATAACCGACCATTCCTAGGAAAGACCTTACTTGCTTCTTGGTGCAAGGCCGACTAACCTCTAAGATTTTGTTTACTTTATCTGAGGTTGGCTGCAGCAATTTCAATGGTCCTACTGTAAACCCAAGGAACTCTTAACTTGTAAAACCAACAAAACATTTGGTTGGCCTGGCGTGAAGGTTTACCTCTCTTAACCTGTGCATAATTAGGTCCACGACCTTCAAATGGTGGTCAAACGTTTCTGTGTAGATTAAGATGTCGTCGATATAATTTACCACATTCTGAATACCTTCTAAAACTCGACACATCATACGAGTGAACAAAGCAGGTGCATTTATCAGACCAAAGGGCATCACATTGAAGTGATACAGGGCACTCTGGGTTATAAAGGCTGTTTTGGGCTTATCCTCTTTTGCAATCTTCACCTGCCAGTAGCCTTTACTCAGATCTATCTTGGTAAAATACTGACCATTTGCAATTTTCACAAGTAGTTCATCTATAGTCGGGACTGGTTCTGGATCAAACAAGGAAATCGCGTTTAGTTTGCGGAAATCCACACAAAATCTAATACTACCGTCCTTTTTTCGAACTAGAACCACTGGAGAAGCATAAGGGGAGTCTGAACGCTCAATAATACCCATTTTCATCATGCTTTCAATTTCTTGTTGAAACTCATCAACCATTGCATGTGGAACTCTATAAGGCTTACTTCGTAACGGTACATTGGTAGTCAACATAATTTTATGCTCCATAACATCCGTGCAACCTGGTATATCCGTCATGATGTCACTATATTTGCGCAACACTTCGTGAATACTCTCCTTTTGACCTTTGTCTAATTCGGGATTAATATACACATCTTCAATACTTTCTTTTGCTTGAACATTTCGGTTAACTGAACATTCATCATTAATTTTAAAATCATCATTATCCTCAATTAGGTTAACAGCAATTTCTTCTGTTTCTACACTAGCTCCAGCCTTGTCTATGACTGCCTCAGCGCTATCATCCTGTCTCCGAATGTACTTTTTCAATAAATTTACATGCAAAGTCTTTTCCTTCCCTTTCACTTTAACTCTGTACTCACATTTACCTACTTTTCCTACGATTTCATACGGTCCTTGCCATTGAGCTAGAATTTTGTTTGCGTCAGTTGGCAGCAGAATTAGTACCAAATCGCCGGCCTTGAAGTGCCTATTTTTCGTCCGCGCATCAAAGTACTTCCTATACCTTTGTGATGACCGCTTTAATTCCTCCTGCGCCATGCGACAAGTATCTTCCAAGCGCTCTCTAAGGTCTACTACGTATTGATAACTATGTTTAGCTTCTTCCTGGTTTACGTCGCCTGTCCATAGCTCTTTTAGGACCGCCATAGGCCCTCTGGGGGATCGACCGTATAGTAGCTCGAAGGGACTAAATCCTAGACTTTCTTGTGGCACCTCACGGTAAGCGAACAGAATTGCTGGGAGGTAAAGATCCCAATCCTTCGGGCGTTCTGCGCACATGCGCCGCAACATTCTTTTCAATGTGCCGTTAAACCTCTCTACTAAGCCGTTACATTGTGGATGATACGGAGTCGTAGTTAGTGGCCTAATAGTGAGCAACCTACCGATCGCTTTCATCAGATCCGATGTAAATTGCTTACCCATATCACTTAAAATTTCATTTGGAACCCCAAATCTAGTAAAGATATCTAACAATGCTTCCGCCACCCTTTCTGTATCAATCTGCTTCAGAGGCACAGCCTCAGGATAACGTGTCGCAAAGTCTACAAGTGTAAGAATAAAACGATTTCCTCTGTCAGTCGCTGGGTGGATCGGCCCAACCAAGTCTACCGCCACACGTCTGAATGGCGTATCAATTAAGGGCATAATTCCTAGAGGGGCTTTCGGAACCCGTCCTTTATCTACCGTTCTTTGGCAGATGTCACATGACATACAAAATCTCCTAATCGCTTCGTGCATACCTGGCCAATAAAACTGAACTAGAATTCTATCAGTCGTTTTCTTTGCGCCTAGGTGTCCTGCGAGTGGTGATTCGTGAGCGAGTTTCATGACCGCGCTGGTAAACTTTCTGGGAACAACTAATTGTTCAAGACTATAGTCACTGCTCACTGATTTGAACTTACGATACAATAAATTGTTTCTTACCACAAAAAGAATTTCGTTTCCTGACTTTGTTACTGTTTTAGTACCATTCTTACCCAATTCCCACAACCTGGACAAACTTTTGTCCTCGTTCTGAGCTTTCCCAATATCATGTTTAGTTACACTTGACGCCGTCCCACTACTGGTGAGCAAAGGGTCAAGGGCCCTTTGTTCACGCTGCTTTTGTTCCCTGGTTTGGACACCACTGCTTTGGTCTACTTGTTTGTCATTTATAGTAGGCCCTGGTTCCCAGTTCGAGTCTGGGTCCAAGGGTTGCCTAACCCCCGGTATATTTCCTAGTATCAAATCATAGATCGGGCTATCAAAAACTAGCGCATCTACTTCTCCCTTGTAATATGGAGTGTCTACAAACAAACGAGCAATTGGGACTTCACGAACAGTTCCATCTATCAGCACACAGTTTTGCATTCTGCCCGTGTAACCTTTGTCCGTAATAAACTTTTTACAAACCACAACCGTACTGCATCCACTATCCCTCAAAACTTTAACAACTTCTGACCCTATTCTACCTTTACACACTGGCATATCATTGCATACACCTACAACATCAACCAGTAATGCATGGTCCTTATTTTCAAGACCAGAAGCAACATTAGTCGACACAGAACTGGAATAAGTAGCACTGTTTTCACCCTTGTCCCTTTCTACCTCCTCATTCTTTCCAACCTTCGAACCTTTCGAGTTACTTTCAGATTTCAAAGAGGCGGCAGTCTTTCTTGCCGTTTTTGTAGCTTTGGGTGAAGGACAATCTCTTGCCATATGACCTTTCCTTGGCAATTATAACATGTCCTTGAAAACGAAATGTCACTATGCTGACGAGGAGCGTCCTCACCCTTGTTCTGAACTTTGCCTTTCTCACCCCCCCGTATTACTACCACCACTTGGCCTATGGGCCTCTTGATACCTATCTGCTAGCTTTGTCATTTCTTTAACACTCTTTGGATTTCTTTCCTTTAGAAATAATGCTACATCACGAGGGCACACGTTACTTGTCTGTTCTCTAACCATTAAATCCATTAACTAGTCATAGGTTTTAGCACTAGTTCCCATTTCAACCCAACGAGTGAAATAACCTTTAATTCTCTCGGCAAATTGCGAGTAGTTTTCTCCCTGTTGCAGCTTTGCCCGCCTAAACTTTTGTCGGAAACCCTCTTCATTTAATTGATACCTTCGCAACAAAGCATCCCTCACCTTATCATAATCACTAGACTGGTCATCGGGCATGCGAATGTAAACTTCTAATGCCCTCCCAGTTAATAGGGCACTAAGTGGAACTGGCCAGGCATCTTTATTCCACCCAACTGTTTTAGCATAACGTTCAAAACGTTTTAGAAATGCATCCATATCGTCCTTTCCGTCTTGAAATTTAGGAAGTTTGGGTAACGTTCCTGATGAACTGCTAAAACCGGCAGCAGAACCTTCAGGTACCCTCCAATTTTCCTTTGATTTGGCAATTCATATTCTTTTATAGCCTTTTGATGGTCCCTCTCTTTTTGCCTCTCATCTCGGGCCTCCTTTTCCATTTGCTTAATAAAATCGAGAAGCTCTTTGCCCTCTAAACCTAACTTCATGTACTTCTCAAACTCCATGTTTTCCGCACACCTCTTTTCAGCTTTGACTGACTCGTACTTGTAAGTGCAACTTAAAATAATAAGCACCCATACACATTTAATTAACACACTGCAGTGGGAACAACCGACCCTCATATCTTTTCTCTCCATGTAAGCCAACTAGAAGGTATCCCATTCGCAATACGCTTTTCTCCCAGAAATGCCGGTCCTGGCAGGGTCGCCAATTGTCACAGGGTGAGAGTCCAAGGACCGGCGAATGCGCTAGGAGACAGCGACACCACGAGAAGGGGCCCCAATAAAGTTGCGACACAGAGAGAAAAGGTGTAACACTATGTGTTTACTTAAAACAGAAAATTATTATTATTACCTCTTAATAGCAGACTTTTGCTTTGAAATTGAGTGGTACAACAAAATAGCAGGCTTTTGCTATATATAATAATGTAAAGATATATATAAAAAAACAAGTATGGATTCGTTATATACAAAGACACACTCCGTAGGATAGTCACTTAAGAACAGTTTGCTTCTGGCTTCCGCTTGTTTACTAGCACTCCCTTCAGTAAATGTCTGATTCAGTTATGCATGAAAGATTCATTGCCCCGGTGACCACGCCCAGCGCTTCCCGAAACTTGAGCCTGGCCTCACGTAACCGCCAAACCGAGTTCTAGTCGTACGCCAGCCCAAAAAACCCCTAAAAGTGAATTTCATATGATGCGAATTAATAATGTCCCCAATTTGATGGCAATGTCAATAAGCTTATGCAATAATTCATATTTTCGTCACCCATAAGGTACCCTGCTATTTAACGGAGTAAACAACCTCCTTTCTTGAGCATCCTCCATTTAACATCTTTACTTCCCTGATGGATATTTACGCTTCCCCTAAGTTTTGTTCAAATTGCAAGAACAATTATCAGTCTTCTTTTAAAACTACCTTAACCTATGAAAATATGTAAATTCAACTTACAGGTTCGTCCTGGGTTAAATTTCGTCGGGAGCACACAGCTCCGGAAAATAAGCCACAAAGGCACATTAAGCACACAGCTTTATGGTTAACTGCCACTCAGGCCCTCCAAATGACGAGCACACAGCTCTAAACTTTGAACTTGAGCCACACAGGCAAACATCTCGGTGACGCGGGCACACAGCCCTACAACTTCCACGTTCCTCAGCCGCACAGGCGAACAAGGAAACTAACACCCAACCCTTCGACAACACTACCTCTTAGCATATATCTTGGCACAAAAGCAGGTTTTCTCTGTTAGAAGAATGGCTTAACTACTATATTGCTTAAAGAGCACTCATGCCTCACATTTTTCTTAACAAATTCAAGGCTAATCTAGATACACACGACCGACTTATGCAAATTACAGGTGTGTAGCGTAGCTACGAGTAAGATAGCACAATGGAAGAAACGAAAAAAGAAACTTTAATTGTTACACAGTCATACTCTTTCCAAAGTAGCTTTTCTGTGACAGAAAGGGAGATACCGGTTCCCTTTAGCCTCATCCCCCAGGCCACAGATCAGAAGTGCCCAGTTTTGGGGTTCCTAAAAAGTGTATGTATTACCATTTTTCATAGACTGATTTTTTATTCTCATTATTTGAAAAGTCGCAGACATGACATTCGTATTTCAAGGCTGGGTACATCCAGCTTAAAACACATGGGAAGTGCCGTTTCCGGCCATCTGGAGGGGTTTTAAAGCCCACAATTTTCTTGTACGCTCCGCGCCAACTGATGGTGGCGCTCCGCTTAGATAGTCTTGCCGTGCCTGACCCTCGGAGGTACCAGCCCCCCCCCCCCACTTGTTACCTAGCCCCCCCCCCAAAAAAAAAATCCCATCCTAGCTACGCCACTGATGCGAACAGAAAATATTAGTATTACCAGCGTACGATATTAAGTGTAGCTGGTCACTAGACTTACATAGATCATTAATGTAGATAATAAAGAGAAGAGGCCCAAGAATGGAGCCCTGAGGGACACCACAATTAATAGGTAGGTAATTTGAACGTACCTTACGAATAACTACGAACTGCTTTCTATCACATAAATAGCTCATAAACCAATTGAGTAGAACACCTCGGACACCGTTGTAGGCTAATTTACTGAGCATTGTTGTATGATATAGACAATCAAATGCCTTGGAAAAGTCTAGTAATGTTCCAGAGACAAAAAGTTTCTTTTCAAAAGCATCGGTAAACAAATCGGTGAAATGTAAAAGAGCATGTGTAGTTGAGCGACCTGGAAGGAAGCCAAACTGAAAATCATACAACATGTCAAACTCAACTAAAAAATTATACAATTTATCAAACATTAACTCCTCAATAATTTTGGAAAAACATGGTAATAAAGATATAGACCTATAGTTACTTACAACATCCCTACTTCTTTTCTTAAATACAAGAATAACACGGGTAATTTTGAGAGCTTTGGGAACTATACCCTGCCGAAGCGATAGATTGAAGACGCGTACTAAAGGATCACTTATCAGAAGAGCAACAGCTCTTACCACTTTTGGCGGTATTTCATCAGGACCTGCAGCCGAGTTTTTAAGACTTAAGATAATACGGAGAGCTTCGTCATGGACGGCTGTTACAAGGTACAGAGAGTTTGGATTTGGAGAGCTGAGATAATGACCAAAAGAGGTAGTCGAAACCTCAGGAATACTGCTTTGAAGTCTTGTACCAACAGAAGTAAAAAATCGTTAAGCATATTACCAAAACCAAGGGAGTCGCGGATAGTAGTACCATTGTGACTTATTTCCTCAATATGCTTATCCTTATTCTTGCCATGAATAATTGAATTAATGGAAGAACATGTTTTCTTAATACTCATTCTTACAGTTATCAAACATTTCATTGTAATAAAGTCTCTTTACAACTCTAATACCAGAGGTTAAGCGATTGCGGAAAACTTCGTTAGCAGTAAAACTCTCACTGGTTCGTTTTTGAACATACTTCTTGTATAGCTTATGCTTAGTTTTGCATGAGTTTGCAATGCCTGTTGACATCCAAAACTGGCCTGAACTGTTATTAAAATCAGTGTTACGACTGGGAGATTTTCGGGAGCAATAATCAAGGTACAGAAGAAAGGTAGAAACAAACTTATTAAAGGCATCCTCAACATGGTTTTCAAGATACACATTTTGCCAATTCTCCTTTAAAATTACATCATAAAAATATGAGATGTTATGAGATGATGAGTGAACTTCCTAGAGTATGATACAGTATTCCTTATTTTTCTCTGGCAAGATGAATCAATAATAGTGAAAACGGGGAAATAATAAGAGATATGGTCTACCAGAATTACAGGGGTACATGGTTGATTAATATTGGTTTACATGATATCATGAAGAGTATCTGAATTGGCAGTGACTCTGGTAGGAAGGGTGTGGAGACTTTCGAATGCGTTAGAATGTACTAAATTCAAGTGTCACCACCATCCGTATTCATTAAGTTGCAATTAAAATCACCCATTAGAACACAACCCTTGCGAGATGCTTCAATAGATTCGAAAACAGGATTCAGCTTTTCGATAACATCAGAGTTAATGTCTATGTGGCAATAAATCACTCTAACCAGTATAGAAGAGTAGGGAGATGTCACTAGCTCAATAAAATGGATTCTAGGACTCCATCTAAGAATATACTCAAGTCTGGTCTGAAAAAGTACTTGTTATTTTCATTGATGTAAAGAGCAACACCACCACCCCTTCCAACCTTAGAGGAATATTCCATCTAGTAACCTTGCAGATCATACAAAGAATACAGTGTATCATTATCCCGGAACCAAGTTTCAGTTACTAAAGTTTTGAAAAATCCTCATCATTTCTCAGCCTGTTTTTGAATCTTGCTCAACCCAGTGCCCAAAAAGGCAGATTATCTAAATACTTTATATTACTCGGTTCAACCCGCCATATTTCATGAGCGTAAAACTAAAATCGGGCAATTATTCCGTAATTTATTTAAGAAACACTTCCCCGGGAGGGTTTTGCAAAAATTAATGAACAGGAATACCGTTAAAATAAGTTATTGTTGTATGCAGAATATTCAGCAAACTATTAGCTCGCAAAACCAGGCTCTCGTTAGGAAAGGAACAAAAGTTACTTTTACAATTTAGAAACAAGAACACCTGTTCAGTCCCCAACAAATGTAAAACCACTTACCCTGTTATATACCAGGCCACTGTTTCTACCGCAAAGAGTGTAGAAAGTTTTGTTGGCCTTGCAGAATGCTTTAAGGTAAGGTTCCGTAACCACATTAAGTCCTTTAATAATAGTAAATACTCTAATGTCACAGCGCTAAGCAAGTATATATGTCACTTAAAAGAAACCTGTGTCCCGTATACCATCACTCATACCATCACTCATTTTTGAAAAATGCTAGTGTCTTCAATGTCTCAACTGAACGATGTAATTTGTGCTTGTGGGAGAAGTATTTTATAATCTGCAATCCCAATCTAGCTACCCTCACTTGCCGGTCTGAACCTGTAGGCGATCTAAGAAACTCTTGCGGAGCAAGTAAAGTACGTAATATTGGCACCCTTTAGGTGTTTTTTTTTTTATTTTTCATGTGCATGCACAAGTCTCGTTGTAGTACTGTAGTGTGAATCCCCTGACAATTGGTTTACATACAGCCACGAAACTCGGAGTAGCGAGGAATAGCCATAATGAATTGCTAACTAGGCCGCTTTATCTTGTTAAAATGCTCAATAATATGTTTCGAGCACTCTCGTTGAGGGATCTGATAGCAATGACTTCTGAGTATATATATATATATATATATATATATATATATATATATATATATATATATATATATATATATATATATATATATATATATATATATATATATATATATTGTTTGGGTATGTTGAACTATGTTGAACTTTCTTATTCTTGCTATATATATATATATATATATATATATATATATATATATATATATATATATATATATATATATATATATATATATATATATATATATATATATAAAAAAAGACCAGAAGGAAAATTCAGTAAAGCGGGATTTGAACTCGAGACGGCTCGCTTTCAGGGCGAATGCCATACCACTGCACTAAACGTGACTGACGTGATTTCCGGCTCGACCCAAATTACAAATACCGCGCCCTCAACCAACTAGGAGGGAAAATTTATATATATATATATATATATATATATATATATATATATATATATATATATATTTATATATATATATATATATATATATATATATTTATATATATATATATATATATATATAACGCTAATTCCCACCTTAAGGGGAAATTGTTATATCTGCTCGTATATAGGGCGAAAAAATAACAATAAAAAACACGTTGCAGCACAGTAAATAAACTACATTAGCCGTGTCACAGTTTAAGGGAGGGGGACGGATGTTACAAGTAGTGCCAGGAGGGGTAAAAGTTTCGTCAGTGATAATAAAAGGGCACACCTGACACCTGATTCTCTTAAACTGTGACACGGCTAATGTAGTTTATTTACTGTGCTGCAACGTGTGTGAGAAAGGCAACTATGTGGGTCAGACCGGCACCAAATTTAGACTGAGGTTTAACAACCACAAAAAAACTATTCTAGATAAATCAATAAATTATCCTATATCCAAACATTTCACTAGTAACTCAAACCACTCTTTGTCTAATTTAAGATGTATCCTACTCAATTCTAATTACCCATCTGTCACTCAAAGGCTTAAATCCGAAAGCAAATGGATGCTAAAACTGTCCACACATACCCGCGGCCTAAACAAAGACCTTGGTGTTTTGAGCGACTTCCCTTCTGTGGTTTACAGGGAAGCCGGTACTGTTTAACATTCTCGGTAGGATTTGTATTTCTTTTTGTTGTTGTTGTTTTTTGTTGTTCCTAAATTTTTCTTCACTCCGCATTGACGCTGATGACGAAGACAGGTGTCTTTGAAATATACGTTTCTCTTATCTTGTATGTGCTCTAATATTGTCATATTTGTGGTGTTTTCTACTTATTCTTTTATATATATATATATATATATATATATATATATATATATATATATATATATATATATATATATATATATATATATATATATATATATATATATATATATATATATATATATATGTAACGCTAATTCCCACCTTAAGGGGAAATTGTTATATCTGATTGTACATAGGGCGAAAAAATAATGATACAATGCAACAGAAAAGGAATTCGCCATAACGTCTAAACATATAACTAACGTTATTTCAATGGCCAGTCATCCGTTCGTGTTAACAGCTAGGGGACAAAACTTTAAGGGAAACTATACATATTGGGGTTGGGCATCCTTTCGACTTTACCTTTCACATGCCACTGTTTTATACAGGGAATAACAGAAAATGTTACCTGCTGTATTCGAAAAGTAAAACAGATTAACCAATATCTATTTTATTTAAAATGGCTTCTTGCCTATCTGGTTAGCTTCTTTCCTATGACAGATTTTTGTCAAATGTTATAACTCTTTCCTTGCACCCGCATCTTGGGACTTCATTGTGTGAAGTAGTTTATTCTTTACTCCGACGACAACAACGAAGAATACTTCCACTGAAAGTAAAGAAAACGTAAAGAAAACAATTAATCTGCCGGTTATAACAATAAGGAGAAGATATTCCTAAACTCGTTTGGTAAAATCTGGTGGATTAAATTAAGTAAGTACACGTTCAAGGAGACAAAGAGGAAGAAAATATGCAACAGAGATTTCAAACACTTTCGTCAGATGGGAAAAAATGGTGAAATGAAAATCATTTTTCGCCTATAACAAAAGCATTTTCCGTACATTTCTTAGACATTTGTGGAAAAGACTCGTGTACTATTTACTTAGCTCAAAGGAGTAGCTTTTTATTCTTACTTATTAGCTGTTTGAAACAAGACGCTCTAGAGGTATTAATTGACAAACCTTTTTCTTATCGAGCACACGAAAAATATTATAACATCTTCTATGATGGATTGGCCATGTTAAAACGCAAGGGCAGTGGCCCCAAACTTACGTTGAAACAACAGCATCATCCTACTATTTTTATTTCTCTTCCAAGTATCTATTTTGGTATTTCAGGAATTTGTTAGCATACTCAAGGTAGACCATTGGGTTCTTCTTGGTGAGGGAGTGAGGAAATATTGTCACATGACTTTCAAGACTCAATCATGACACAGGGCAGACTGCTACACTAATCCCGCTTAGGTTGACTGCATTTCTCTTAAAATATCCGCTCGAGTTCCATTCCTTACCCTGCGACCATACAATCCGATGATAGGCAGACATTAGTATCCTTTAAGCATAGAGTAAAGTTTTTCTCAAGAAAACACTAGCAAAAGCAGAAAGGAAGATTTGTGTACAAATCTGCTCAATTTGCAGATTAATCCTTTACAAACATAATGGATAGGACCCTGAACACATGAATGACCGACTTTGGAGGAAATTTGGAAACCTGATAAAACACGTAAAAAATGAAAGTGAAAATGGAAGGGGGTCAGCAGCCGGTCCCCCCCCCCCACTTGAGCTTTTGGACGTTTTGTCGGTACAATAGCTGATTTTGTCGGTAAACTTCTAAAGGGTGGACTGTGGATAAAATATTCCGATAACGCATATTGAATGGTCTCCATCTGCAAAAATCACAAAAAAGAAAAAAATAACAAAACATTTTGCGCGCATCTTCAGTTACGCTTTAACACCAGTTTTAGAGATGCTAGTTGTATAATGGTTTCACAGTTAGGATATTGTTCATTCGTATCATGGGCTTGATCCTTGAGAAATACGATTTGGAATCGTCCGAATCGAAAAGAATTTCTGCTCAATTTTTATTTCTTGGTGGAAGATTCATAGCACAACTGCAGCATGATATTTTGTATAAAACGTAAGTTGTCTCTATGCAGAGCCCACGGTAGTGGAAGGGACTTATCCATCTTTGTACCTTTTGGGCTTTGCCATCAAAGCCAAAAGGTGCATTGTACCGTCACATAATACCACATGCACAGTGAGCGTTTTGATTACATATAAAGGCCTTGCATGCAATGCCAGCTAGGACGTTAGCAAGAGGGTCAACACAGCCTTCATGGTTAGGAAAAACTTAGTCAAGAAAATTGAAATTGTTAGGATTAAAAGTACTTTTTCTTTAGTCCTCCCGACCCTCTGGCAAAGGGCCGCTCGGCAAAACCATACTATAAACTGCTCCCCAAAGAAGCTATTACGTCCACTGAAGGACAACACTTAACCAACCTCACGGCCCTCAAACCATTTACATCAGTGGTCTTTCATGTTTGGCTCCATTCAAGACTGGATGAAAAGAACGGTGTGGTATACAAATGGTTTCAACCAAAAGGTCGAGAAGCGATCAAAAAGGAAACAGTTTTTCTATTAAACCCAAATTTTCTAACTGTCACTGTTAACTGTGCTAAATATTTTTTTACATTTTTTTTAACAGAACTCAATTATTTGGGCGCGCCAAGCCCGCCTAAACTTTTCGGCGTTCTGTAGCTATCCGTAGAATATGGATGGCTGCAGGTTGCTGAATCCCTAACGGAAGCTTGGAACACTCGTCGTGCGTATCCTTTATCTACCTTGTCGAGTCTGTTTAGCAGGTCTCACCATGTCAGATCAGGGAGCTGTTATTTGGAAGGAGGCAGAACGCTTTGAAATGAGGTTTACGCCGTCAAGGCCACTCAGTAATCCGTCTTTTGTATCGTTCTTGGCATTTCTATTATGCTTGTACGAGATTATTAAGAAGACACAAAAAGGCATTTGTCGTCTGCTACGGTTAGAGTAGGACCGGCAGGTTTTTTGCACTGCCACAGCATTGCCAGTCGTCAGGTAAATAAAGGTAAAATTCGGTCTTTCGGATCTCGGATACGCGTATGAAAAAATATCAACTCGGTCATATGTCGAAATCTGAACAAGAATTTACATCTGGCTGATATGTCTGATACGTCTGGTATTGTTGTCAAAAAATTAGACTTTTCCCCAGACAATTTATATGCATATCATACCATCTAGAGGGAAGGGCCAATTAAATTCATTTGTTTTCAGTTGACCAGTCGTTTCGAGTGAGATTGTATCTGTTTTATAACTGTTGGCGGTACTAACCCACCTATCAAAGCATTGTTCTGCATGAGCCACTTGTCTAAGGATTAGTTGCCTTGAATGAGATGGTGTCCCAGAAATGATATTGAAGCGGCGCCGCGAGTAAAGGAAGGAAATACCTTTGCGGCAATTTTACAGCTTATCTTCATTCCTTTAAGTGGGCCTTAAAGTATTAGCATAAATTAAAATTTCCATCACATCTCCTTCCAAATAACAGCTCCCTGGTCAGATCAGGAAGTTGCTAGAGAAGGAGAAACAACGTTCTATAGTCTCTTTGAGACAATGTTCGTTTCCGACGATAATCTTGCTTTTATCCGCCAAATTCTTATCTCATTACTTCGATAAACAAAGATTAGTGACGCATTATCGAAATTCCAATGAAGAAACGTTTCCCTTACACTCTATTCGTTAACATTTTGTTGTCAGCCGTAATGGAAAATTGTGAAATTTATGTCATTTGATGCTATCCGAGACGCGACCTATTGTTTCATTTGAAGACAGCAACAATTTCTCTGCAAATTACTTTAATTTTTTTGTTTCTTAATGATGGCAAAATTTTTTAAATCTGAGGTTAAGGTATAGACTTGAACAATGCTTTAATCTAATGACGAAAGGGGAGCAATTGAAGCACCTAGTTTAACCGTTTGTTTCCAGTCGTTCTATAGAAATTGTTATTATAGGCTTCGCCATTGGCGGAAACAAACCTCTATATCAAAGGATATACAGACAATGCCATTGTTTAGGGATAACTCGAAGGAGAATGGAAGAAATGTTCATTAAAAGGACTTAGTTACAAGGGATTTAAAAATAGAAACAAAGGGACCTGTCAATCAAATAGTGGCGACTCAAAAGATATAATCTTTTTCAAGTATATATTGTCTGGAAAAATTTGTTCGTTGTATCTCCTTCTCTAGTAACTCCCTGGTCAGATCAATATCCCTTATTTCCAAATGTCGGTATTCTTCGTGTGCAAATAGTAACAATCGACACAATCGAAGTTGGACCACCTTTAAATTGTTTGAGAACAAAAGTTTCAGTGAACGAGCTAATGCTATGTAAAGGTTCCAAATTAGTTGGCGCACATCACCAAGAGGTTTACTTCAGAACACTAAGTCCTTGATTTCAATTCTTAACTTGATGGCTGTGGGATTATATGAATTTGAAGCTAACTCTACTCGTACCGTGCACAAATTTAAAAAGATGTGTGATTTCAGCTAACTTCGCCATGGAAAATTTCTTCAAAGTTAAAATACTGCACCTACTGCCTGAACTCTAGCTGTAATTAATAGTCATATGATACAATATCAATGGTATATTACCATTCCTCGGACATTCGGGGAATTTCACTTAGAGACTAGGTTTTAACTAGAAAAGTGGAACTTTTGGCGCGCCTCGCGGACAGGTAATCATCTTCCACCGATTTCGGTTAAGCTTAAGGTGCCTCCTGCGCGGTGCCGGTGCCCCCTATGTCAAAATTCGTGGCTCCGTTATGTGTGGATGAAGCGGGCGGGGGTCACGGCTACACAAATGAAGTCAATGTACCGACACTTGTCAAAATGGTATCACTTCTCCCTTAATTTTATTCCCGTCCCCCACTTTTGGTACCTCAGTTACGTCACTGTGAAAAAGTGGTTAAAAAAGGTTAAAAAACAATATTGTGAGTATCTTTGATTTTATACATATTTATTTATTTATATAATTATATATAATGCGAGGTCCAATGGTTACAGTTCGGGCCATATACTCCAACTTTACTGGATATATGGTCAGCACTATTGCAAATACTGTCAATGTGCCCGTAGTTGTTGCATTGACGCCTTTTATCTCTGTTTAGTTCGTCGTTATTGAAATAAATGAGATTGAGCGTTAGCTCTAGACCTTTGCAGACACTAAAGTGAAGCAAATATAGGCTACTCACAGATAGTAAATATCGGCAGAGAAATGTTTAAGACAACGAGGAACCAAGACAAATCGTCATTGTATACATCTGGTATTTCAACAGCAAAGGAAACAATGTTTGTAAGAATAGCAGCCAGAGAAAACATCTGTGTGGGTTGAAGACAAAATGATCTTGTTTGTTAATGTATGATTTGCCTTACCTTCTAGTTGTTGTAAGAATGCCTCATTGGAAAATTTCCAAGTATTTTTATAAATAAAATGTGTTGGACTTGTGATGTAAGAAGAACCGGTTAGACTCTTACCTTAGTCATATGCTACACGTGATTTTGCCCCTAAGTGAAAACTTTTTTCTATTGCCTCTTTTCACCCAGGTGTGACATGGATATATGTGGGGCAAACTTTCATTGAGCGCTCTGTCAAAACCACTGCTCCACTTGTGGGTCTTGGGGACAATATGTGATGCAGTAGCCGGAATATACTCCTGCGCCTTTGATATCATGCTTCCCTTGTCGACATCGCCATATTAGAATATGTAAATAGTTATATCAATTTAATATTGTCTAAGTTTGAGTACAGTGATGATTAAATTTTTCAAAATTATCAAGTTGTTCACTCTAAATAAATGTTCATATTTATAATTTGCAACATTTGTTGCGGTCTTTCTATTTGTTGATGGAATAAAAACAAGAAATATATTTTCATTATTATTTTACATTACATTACAGTGCAGACATTATGTAACGAACAAGTAGACTGGGTTGGATGGGTTTAATATCGGTCAGCACTTTTCTCAGTACCCTGGGCCTACTAGAATCAACTGATATATTTTTTAACAGTTTCTTATTACGTTCCTTAATTTCAAAGAAGCCATTGCAATGTTTCCATGGTTCATTGCTCCCGTGGTTCGCAGATGTTTCCATCCCGGGAAGATTGAGCACTTTTGAAAACATCAAAACCAGTAAGTAACGATCTTATGATCAACTCCAACATGTGAAATCGTACGAAAACGGTGAACGTCGAATCTTTGGGAACAGTGAACAATTGGTAACCCCAGATAGACTCTACGTTAACGCTGTCTAGGCCCAATATGCTATATCAAAGTGTCCAGTTTAAGTACCAATCGCTTCCAAAAACGGTAATTATGGGGACTATTAGTTACTGTCCCCGTAACTACATTTCTAGTTTGAAACGAGTGCTAGCGCGTTTTAGTAAGATTTGCGCCTATCGGTGACCATTTCCCAGGTATCAAACGTTGTTTTTCACACGATGCCCACTTTTCACACAGTGTGAGCCGGAATGGTTGCGGCAGTACAATATTCTTAAAACTTGAGCAAAGAGGAAGTCGCGTTAAAAAAAACGACTCGATTGATATTTTAGTAATCTGGCTAAAGAGACAAAAGTCCCATCAAGCCTCGCCAGCGCGAGTGAAATTTGATGAGGAAAATGAAAAGTGAGACATTTGCCTAATTAATTTTAGTGTGCGGAAGGCTTAAAATATTACTGTACCTGCAAATGCTGTTCACCAACACTCTTCATAGGTCTGCACCTAGCATGTAACGTCAAGAAGAATATAGAAATTCCAATTGTCAGCAAAACGGTGAATTTGTTATTCCAACCAAGCAAAGTAATCAAAGCAGTTTGCGCGACTTTACGGACAAGCTCCATTACCTCCCAGTACCAGTAATGTGGCTTGTAATTCTCACAGAGAAACTTAAGGCACGGGGGAAGGCAACATCTAGAATTGCTGGACAAGGGCAACGATTCCTCATTTTTATCGATCGTATTTGCTGGATTGTTTCTACCTTTGCCTTGGTATACAGACTTTGAACAATATTTCCTCAAATAGCGTAGGAGGATCAGTGGAAATGCAAGCACGTATGAAAAACTAGCCATAACAGCGAATGTTTGGTACAACTTAAACTGATCGTCGCACCTTACGTCATAGTCTGATCGGAGTACAGAGAAACAATGGGCATTATTCATATCAAGGCAAAACGTCTCACAAGCACCCGGATATATTTGAAACACTCTGGTGCAAATTGTGGGGTAAGTGATGAAAAGTAATATGATCACAGAAGTAGAAGTTTTTGCTCTCAGACTTTTCGTCTTTTCATTACAAATCATTCTATTGTGCCTCATTTTGTAAAGAGCTCTCATAATGTGATAAAAGAAAACTGGTAAGGCTGTGCATACAAGAAAAGCCACCACAGAGATGACAAATTCTGCTTTTGGATTGGTCACAAACACATCACTGATGCAATGTGGTCGGATGAAAAATTTCAGTATGTTCAAGTGAATCACCGAAATGATTTCCCCTATTGTATGCATAGTTCCTTCTAATCTCAAATCATGAAGTGAAACAACGTATAGTCCTACGACTTGATAAAAACCAAGCACAAGTTTCATTCTTGACAAAATGACATCAGATGGAGGTCTTTCGTGATTTTCATATATTTGTCCGTTATATTTCCACCAAATGATGTAATATAACATTGCAACGAAACAAATCAGGAAGAACACTTCAGTGAAAGTTATTTTCTTGTTCGGACAAGGTAAGCACATGTTGAAAATCAAGTCAAATCCTTTTTGGCATTTGCTGCACAGCCAACCTGAATATTGGAAACTGCATGTCGTTCCAACTGATCCTGTATGTTGTAAATCACTTATACAACTTGCAGGTCTCGGGCAACGCTAAACACGTGGTATTTCTCCATTATAATGTGTGTTGTCGTCATACCAAAGGGTCAAATCTAAAAGATTATGGACAAATGCGTTGTATCCTGATAAATTTGCATTTGGAAAACTCCAGTTCCAATAATAATTAGGTTTAAGTGATTCGAAACCTTGTCTGCATATACGACCCTGTTTCTGACATTTATAACATCCCTCCAATCGGTCTCTCCGAGCATAACCATCATTACAGAAGCAAGCTCTAAATCCGGCATGCATGCTTTTGTTAGTACCATCAGGACAATTTATACAATCTTCGATAGACGTTCCTCCTCCATACCTCACATAAGTTCCAGCACTGCAATTTTTGCATTTCATATAACGAAAAAATTCCGTCATTGCACCGATTTGGTCTTGATAAAAACCACCTATATGAAAAAGAAAACAAATAAAAAAAGATATGTCTTTTTCTAAAAAAGATCAAATTCTCAGGTAGCAACACTAAAACCAGCATTCTAGTCACATTACCTGCTGTCCTTCTTTGGAACACAATGACTTTTTCTTGTTTTGGCTATTGTCCCTACAGACCACACTGTCATATGGGACTTTGTGTGGATAAATACCATTTGCAAAGCACCTAGTATATGTGTCATCTCATCACTTTTGCTAAAAAAATGAGACATGTTAACCTGTCAGTTGAGCTGTAAATGGAAGCATCAGTCGCTCTTTCAACAGTTGCCACGGTAATGGCTATTTACTAAACTAGTTAATCTGAATGTAAGAAGTAGATGACTTTGTGACTGCTTTGGGGTGCCGTCAGTATGTGTGCGGAACGTCTATTTGTCTGTCCATGTTAGCCTTAAAATTACCTTTGTGCTAAGAAGACGGATATTTTTTCAAAGTAGTGGGAAGTTAACAAAGATAGAACGAATGTTTAACGTTTACCGGAGATATAGTCAACAACGAAAGGTAGCAAACTTGGTTTTTTTAAATACCTTTTGGCTATAAGTCCAACAATAATTATTCCATGAAATGAAACTTTTCACTAAATTCCAGAACTTCTGAAGTACCGATGTTTATAACTTACCGAAGGCTTGGAACAGTGAGGGACTGAAAGATGTGGGTGTGTAACTAGAAATACTGAAAACGGGCAATATTTTAAAGGCAAACATTGAACCACACTATAACATCGCCTGATGAGATGACCATTCAATTCTGTTAGTGGTATATACTTAACATTTTCTATATCTCCGACCGAAAAGAATCAAAACTTTATAAACCAGTTTAAGCATGTGATTTGCACCACAGTACTATACGAAAGTCAAATTTATATTTCCCAATATTAAATCACCAGACAATCTTTTCGGACACGGATGGTCCGGTTAAAGCTATCTGCTGATGTTGTATCACAAGGTGATTAAAGCAATCAAATATTTGAACAGATTGTTAAATTTTGTACTTTTTCTGACAGAAAGTGGTGAAGCTTCTATTAAAAATAACGAATATCAGATGGTAATCTGTTTCAACATCGCTGTTGTGTAATTCTCGCTAACGGTAACCCCGGTATAAAAATGGTAATTGCTGCTGATATAATGTGGGATGAAGTAATTTAAAAGGCAGTTGCAATGTTGAGACACTGGCACGATTTTGGTCAACTCTAGACGATTTGGGGCGACATTTTTTCATTTAACATTTTTCTCTGCCACCTATGCACGATTTTAGTAGGAAATATTAACAAATATTCCAAAAGCAAGAATTTTTCTTCCAAAATTTTGCAGAAACGAAGGGTAAAACTGCAAGATGAAAACCTCCTTACAAAATCTTTTAAGGTTTTCCAACATCTTCCTTCTTTTCTTTGCTTTTTTGTAACTAATTAATGTGTAAAATCATTCATTTGGAAAAATTACACAGTGCTCAATCTCGTTAAGAAGTTTTCTCACTATCAATGGAATGCCCATTCAAAAATTTGAAACTTTCCTTAAAGGCTGATATTCGATAGCAGTTTATCTCAGAATAAACTGAAAGAGGGCGCAGCCCTCCTGCACCTTAAGATGAATTTGATCCCCCCCCCCTTTTTCCAGCACTTATTTAAGAGTTTGTTGTAAGTTGTTTCTTGAATGCTCACTGAAGCAGCTAATTTGAGTAATACCAGTGGTCGGGTATAATAATTGACAACCGCAGTTTTTTCTCTAAAACTGCCCTAGCCATGACGGATCTCCCTACATTCTGATATTTTCTCGTGTTGTTAGAAAGACTGTTACCGTGGTTATATATGAGTCACAGTCATCAAATTAAGTGTTATGGGTAATAATACTGCAGCCTATGGAACTGATTGACCTAGGCTATGTCAAACTGAAACAGCCTATTGAATATGCGAGATAGCGGAAATAGTATTAGGAAGACGCTAAGTGCTCACAAATATTCATACCTTTGAGACAGGCAAATGTTACCCTGATATGGAGAATACTCATTTTTCCCCTGAAACCGGATTATCACCCGAAATGCTCATACTTATTAACTGAGTTTTTGTCCCCCACTTCTCATACCTCTTATTACTTTGTGCTTCTTTTGGTTCCAGTAATTCAATATTTGATAGAGGAAACTACCGTTCCATCACATGTATAGTTATTAATATTTTGACACTTGTGTTAACATATAAACTAGGTATGTTAGCTTTTATGTTATGAGATTACTTTTCAGTGAAAGCAACGCTTAACAAACTTAGTTAACTTAATTGAAAGTGTTGGTCTATTATCTATCAAATCCCTAACGTCTCTTATGCTAATTGTATTGTTTTGCAGATACATTAACCTGATAAACTTTAAACCATAGCTACGGTTCATTTTATTTTCCCATGATATTGAACATGACCGTAGTGGAATTTTCTCATGAAAAACGTATTTCCCGTGTATGGTAGAGAGTCTTGACCAAAAACCTGTCGAGTATGACCGTCTAACGTTCAGCTCGACTTAGATAAAAATTTCTACACGATTAATTCCATCTTTTTACATTTGAGGCTACCCATGCCGTTCCAACTGTACTTCCCCTTCCGTCGTCCAATACGACTATATTTTAAATGAAGTTATTTTTCCTGTATTCCTTCAAAGACCAATATATACACGATAATATTTTCACCAACCTGTAATTAATGTAAAAAATAATACGTTGACACGTTCTGATCCATTAACAAACAATAGTTTGAGATTAATTTATAATCAAGGCCATAATCTTATTGTTTTCAGTAATTTTACCTGCAAACAGTTTTTACCTTCAGGACAGTGCATACAGTCATTTTCGCCGTTGCCGTAAGTACCCTTAGGGCAGATTTTGCAAATGGTGCATTGCTTTTCAGC
Source organism: Holothuria scabra (assembly GCA_037179385.1). NCBI lineage: Eukaryota > Metazoa > Echinodermata > Holothuroidea > Aspidochirotida > Holothuriidae > Holothuria > Holothuria scabra. The sequence goes on along the minus strand of CM074181.1, from coordinate 457,242 downwards.
ATCTTCATAGCAAGCAAATCCTTCAAAACGTAAAAGCCAGGCAATGTACTTTTCTACAGGATTAGTCTTGTTAATTTTGATTTCTGGAACGTATTCTGAACTGATGCAATTCCTGTTGATAGCAAATAACAGAAAATGTAACAAAATGTTGTTTTAATATCGTTTGAGATCCAAAATAAAGGGCCATTGAGTGTCATTTAGGTCCCATTGCTAGCTTTCACTCGTCAATTAACCATATAAAATGAATTCCCTCTTCTCTTCTACAACATGTTGTATTCTCGAACAAAGGAGACACACTTGAAGATTGGAGATTGGAGGAGCCACACTTAACCAATTCCCCAACAGCTCTCAATTTCTTTATCCATCCAGTAACATGCTCCAAGTTCGTTTTATCTGTTGACATTACTTTAGGTTAGATGTAGTTTTACACCCCAGTTTCTAACCAACTGGTTTTAGTCGAGCCGATCACGGCGTCGTTTTTCCAATTGTGGCGTATTGGTATGTTTACCCTATTCCGTTGCTTATGCTGAGCACCAAGCACAATGGCAGAAGGGTTTTTTTAAGCCTTTAGTACGACCCGGCCAGGATTCGAACTCCCGACCTCCTGACTGAAAGTCTGATGCTCTAAACACATTTTAACAAATTTTGATTGCGCTTGTAAGGAAAGGCTCAATTGACTGTCTTAAATGTAGTCGACATTAATCGTTCCTGATAAGAACGGGTTTTTTAAAGACCATACTTTTTATTCTTGTTTGTATTTTGTACAGTGAGTCTTGCTGTTTTGCTGTGTAAGGCTTGGTAAAAATATTGGCGCCTTAAAAACCCCTTTCGAATGGAAGCAATCTGTTGACAAGTTAGAGTAAATCCTCAAATCACTCTACCAATATCCAATATAAATTTCTACTTACATGCGTGCATTTACTCTTTGGATTTCATGTAAGTGTTCGCAATTGATATATCTGCAAAAAGACATAATTTTCCTCCAAGTAATTACCTTTTGCTCCTGTGAAATATCACTAGCGCGTTATCAAATATTAACATGGCATAAACTTGCATTAAATTGTTTCTTGATAAAAGATCTTCTTGATCCAGTGTTAACTTAAGTAGGGAGGAATAAATTTATTACCACGAAGGCCAGAAGAGAAATAATTTACCGTATTTTGCTTTCAAAGGTTAATCAACGCTGGACCGTGCATTGTTAGAGGATAATGCACGATCGGCGGGTTAATGCAAGCGATGCACGAGGGCGTAGCCCGAGTCCATCCAGCGATAGCATTAACCCCCGAGAGTGCATTATACTCTACTCAAAGCACAGGTCCATGGTTGATTAACCTTGTTCATTCATACACAACAAGATTTTCATTAAAAAGACTGAAATAAGAGAAAACGTCTTTTCTAGATAACGGAATTTTCCACTAAAAGTGGAAACATTTAAACCCTAATGGCCGTTACAGGAAATGTTCTAGCGCAATTAACAAAGTATACCATTGTACAAACTGGATTCAGTAGATCCATAAACCATAGAATATAACAACTATGTTATTACATTTGAGAAATATTGCTTTTATTGAAGAACTTCAGCAATCCAAACAATGATAAAAATTAACACTTCGGGAAGTAAGAAGAAGAAAATGTCAACCCCATAGCAACAAATTTTACATGCACCGGCACCATTGTGGCCTAGCCTCCTTAGTAAGCACGATCCTAATTATGCTTTTAGTATGCGTGCAAGAACATATGCTGCTTTTATATTATATAGTGAATTTAGCTACGGATGTTCATGTACATTTGCATGTAGGCTACAAACAAACAGCGCAAATGCACAGCACATGCAGCGAAGGGTGGTATTTTCAAATTGTGAATCATAGTCTATAGTGGATGTGTGTATGTATATACGTGTCTAAGCTAGTCTGCGCTGCACAATTCCTAAGGAATCAGATTAAGACTTCAAAGGAAGTTGAACAAGGTAAGCTACCTAGTGCTAGTAGGCCTAGTAAAGTTCAACTTATACGCAACGTTAATAAGAAGCCTTAAGCCGTCAAGACCTTGTCATGTTGAGACGATTCTTGGCTAGCGTTTGAAGTACGATTGCTTTAAGTTCAACTTTACATGCCAGCGTTACACTGTTACAATATTCATGTTGGTTGGACTAACATGGCGTTCGTGACAGTCGCACTCGCACTTAAGTTAGTACTAGCGTTAGAAATTGATCCGAACACTTATATTTGGGGACTTAACCTTTTCCATGAATCTTTGGGCCTACTTCTTATTCACATTTTGTTGTGTCCTATTATTTTGGGCTTTGTTTACTCAAGTTAAAACCTAAGAAGAGCCTTCTTAGGCTAACCCCCACTATCCCTGTAACTTAGCTGTATAGTATACTACGGCTTCACTAGCATGGGCAGGCATAGCATGAAGCGAGCACTGAATAGCATGGCATGGTATTCATACAGCACATATTATCATGCAGCCTAGGCATAGTCGAGTCTGTATACGTATGTAGTAGTGGACTAATGCTGTGTAAGCCTGTAACGCTAATGGTACTGTAATGTCGTATAAGGGTTGATTGTATTCCTCCGCACTTGAGTCCCAAAATTAAACTAGCCTATACGATGAATTAACCACTTTTAAAGTGTAAATAGAATACAATGAGGGAATGTTTTGAGGTAATTTGTAACGTAACCATGCTTTATTTATAGTTCTTCTTTGCTATGCCATGAGAACTCAATTTCGATGGCAAGAGTTCGTAACGATATTCATATATCGTCCAAATAGAAAATGTATATTTGAAACGTCGTTTTTATTTCTCCAAACGTGAAAGTTCTCGGTTGAGGAAAATCTCTAATAGCTGCCTCACTAGACAGCTGAGCCCTTTCTTTATTTACAAGCGGCTTAGTTGTGTAACCTGTTCTATCGTTGATGTTCTCAGAGAGTGTAAAGACCCCTATCACTTGCTTCTTCTAAACTTCGTCTTTTTTAAGCAAATATGACATCGTAAGGCTGTTGTTTGTCCTTCTATTAATTTAAAATACGATCCGAAAAATGATGAAGTTGTTGTTCACGTGGCGTTTTACGTGACAGACGAAATTTAGTTTTTCGTTTAAGAGGAATTCACAAAGAAAAGCAGCGTGTAATATTTCACTTAAGTTTGTAACGAAGGTATATTTTTCACAGGTTACTTCCCATTATCGAAATAAGTCACATATGTTCAAGGAATGCTTTTGCACCAAATTAGTGTTGTGGTCGTTTATAAGTCAGCTCACAACAAACAGCGCTTAATTTAAGTTTTAACCCTAATGCATCGCATTCAAGTAATCCATTTTGCATGGTGGTGAGTTAGTGGGTGGTGGGTTGGGTTTAATCTTGGTAAATTGATGCTTGCGTACATGAATATCCATCCAAGAATTACAAACAATTTCTCATATACAATGAAGAAAGGAAATTTGGTCGTAATTGTGAGTTGACGCAGGACACGAACAGTTTACAACTTGCAGCTCACCTGTCAGTTACCAATCGTAAGAGGAATTACTTTTCAATTCAATCCAGGAACACACCAATGTCTAATTCCCTTACATTCTTCATTTCATAACATACCTCTAATTTTTTTACCATTTGTTATTTATTGCGAACGGTAAAAGTCTCGGAGTCACTGACAATGGAATAAAATCATTTCAAGATATTTTCAATTGCAACAATAAAAACAGCAACAAAACGAGAGAAACGTTGCGGTGAGAAATTTAGTTAAAACAGAAAACGTGAACCATATTGCTTTTAAAGTTAAAGTTTAATCGTACTCTAACCTTTCGTTTAGTGCAAAACACATGGAGCATGTGTTATGTGCAAGAAATTTTACAATTATTTTCCCGAGAACCTGTATTATGCTTTGTTTGGTTAGATGAACATTTCTGTAATAACACTACTTACAAAATATATGACGCATGTGCTCCTTGGTCTGATTTTCCTGATAAAGAAGTTACGTTGTTTCCATAAAGGTGACTGAAAGAGATGAGATTCACTAATAAACATAAATCACGTAAATAACATGTATGAAATTTTAACAATTCCCAGCCAAATCATATTACCACTGTTTACAAGGTATTAATCCTATGCAAACGTAAAAACTCAACATCCCAGTTGCGCAACCCTGCGAAATAAATCCCCCAAACGAGCGATTTCAAGCCCATTCTTAACGCCACCAAACGTTTTTCTTAAGTCATACATAAGTCAATCGTACATTATGCGTAGTATCATGGGTGGCAATAGAAACGGAAGGCCAAGCTCTCCAACGGCACCAGCCTTTCCTGACGGAAACGACATCACCTGTATCCTCCCCGCAGGTGCTCCCACTTTATAGTGACAACGAAAGCAATTTACTCACATTTCAAGGTTTGCGCTAGTCGAGAAGGAGTCCAAAGAAACATTGACCAAATTGTTTCCGAAAAGGTAACTGTTAACCAAAATTATTGAAAAAAGACAATAAAAGTGGATATATTAGAGTGTGTAATGTAGGTGTAACATTTAAGTTACATAACTCAATATCCACAATATCCTACTACGTGTAAAGTGCATTCATTTTATTATCAGAACATACAAAACCAGCAGTTTTATAACATTTTGCGACTTACATTTGTCTCAATGAAGGACTGGAAAGCACATCGTTTCTTATAACTTGAATCCTGTTACCAAATAAAGTTCTGTAGGGATGATAGTAATCATACTGTTTCAGTTTAAATCACTGGATTTCAAACGTTAATTTAAATCATGCCAAAAAGTCATGAGTTAAATCAGTCTGAAAAAGCAATATTTATGGCATATAATTTATTTGGTTTTGTTCATAAATAACATGGATACAGACATTCTTTCATCTGCATTGTTGACGTTATACAGTACGTGCCCAGTTTCAAATAAATTAAATTTGATTTGGAACTGAACTGATGGACAATAAGATGATGCATTCATGTGCGATGCATTTTATGTCCTTTAAAATGTCACTGATAATATTTTGACTGGAATTCTTTTGAAGAAAATAGGAAAGGTTGTTCTACAATTACATAATGACATCTTATGAGAATGTCTTATCATAATCCTGCTTGAAAATTCTTTTAGACCCACCTGGTAATGTGACATGGGTTTACAAAAAAAAGTGTTAGAGGTAAAATCATTTACAGTCAGGTCATGTCACAATCACCTGGACAAACTCATCAGTTTTAATCTAAATTTTAGCCAAGCGTCGTGAAGGAGCCAAAACATTAGCATGATTTGAATTTCTGTTGCACAGTTTTCCCCCAAATAAGTACCAACTCATCCAATGTTAGTGGTACCTTTTATCTAATAGTTTTTCTGATCATTTAGCAAGAGCCATGTTGTCTATTGGACAGAAAGTTTTATTGCAAACAAAAGCTATAAATGACGACTGCTTCGGATTTAGCTACTAGCTGGGAAATGATTTTCCTGGCTGTCTGAGAGGTCAAATTTTCACACTTGTCTACTCACTCCTCCCCAACTGATGGTTCCGCTTTGATAGCGTTTCGGCCGAACAGATTATTAAACAAAATGCTCGCACACCACATTTTGCTTTGTATCAATGTTAGATGGACGGTGATTGATAATGCGGTAATGGTGAATGAAATTTAAATGCAAACCAAAGCTAGAAATAACCGCTGTTTAGAGTGCACTTTCAAGACTGGGAAATGTCATTTCTAGTTAGTATCTGAGGGGTCGCTGTTTTTCAAAATTTTGTTTACGCTCCAAGCCAGCTAAATGTGGCGCTCTGCTTAGATAGTAATTCTGGCAGAATTACATTTTGCGGACAAAATTTTTCGTTTGTACTTCAAAAGAAAATGCTCCCGTACGCATATGGGGAACTGCAGTTGTCTACTGTGTGGCATATCTATACTTACATCATTTCCAACCTTGGAAGACCAAGGAAAGTTCCATTTAGTAAATACCTCAAACGATTTCGATGGAGGAAAAGTTCCTTAAGATTATGTGAGCGATTGTGCGAGCTGAAGAGTGTCTGTGGTATTTACTCAATCTTGTTGCGAGAAAAGTCACTAAAATAATATAAAAATTTTACAATCAAGATTCAGTCTAAAGGATCCGGGAAATAGTTTAAATTTATGAATAGACAGAAGTATGCGGTATGACACTTCCAGTTGGTAATTTATCCCGTTTCGTTCTCATTTGGTGCAAATTTTCTTTGCCAATCCCTTGACATGCTTTTAAAGTTATACAAAAACTAGTTTAGGTATTAGGAAAACACATCAAACAGAATGAAAGCCTAATGCAGTGGCCGGGGTTTGACGAGAACGGGGAAGGGGAGAGGGGAGAAGATAATTTGAAACGAAGGATAAGAAAGAGAGAAAATGCAAGAAAAGGAACAATAGCAAGGACCAAAATAGCAAACGGTAAGAAACTAAGTATATCTAAAAACGAAACAACAGTATATCGTTTCAGTGAGACTTAACTTACATGGGCGGGCTCACGGGGGACGGGAACATATCATATTTTTGAGGATATCGTATGAAGTGTCCACGCAATATTTAAGACATGAGGAAAACATGCGTGTAGCCAATCTACTTTTTTGTTACAACCAGTTTGTTTTTGTTCTTAAGTTACAAAAATTTACCTGCGTTACGTGTACTTTCCTCCACAGTTACATTGGGTTAAATCTCTTTAACGCGAGTTTCAGACATGTTGATTGAATTGAAGCCTCGTTTTTGCAAACAGCATATAAGTAGTTTGTACCAAATCACCATATTGAATCGATAAAAGTTTTTTTTTTTTTTTTTTTTGCTGCTGTTTGGAAGATTCTTTTCTTTATTCAGACACAATATCATGTTGTGCAAAAAGTATCTAATTTCTCAATGATAACTACTAGGTCGTGGAAGGGGATAATCCCCCAAAATCCAGTGCCTTGGTTTTTCACCCTAAGTACATTATAAAGAGAAAGCGAACTTCTACATTGCTGACTGATCTTTGATTGTCATCAAAGTCAAAAGATGCATGATAGTTCACATTTTTGGTATTCACCGGAAGTTTGCTGATTACATATTATGGACTTGCCCCTCATGATAATTTAAGGAACAATGTTATACGGTTTAAATCTGCACAAGGCAGGTCTCAGGACAGTTTTGAGAAGGACGAGGAATAAGTTAGGAAATTGGAATTGTCTGGTATGACAACTGGGAGCGTTCTTCCATTTTATGACGATGGGCCAAATGTTTCCAGTATTTCTGGAGCAAACCTAGACTTGCCCCAAGTCTCTCGAGATGTTCCCTCTCAGCTGTAAGGATTATCATCTGTCACTATTCTTTCTCTACGTGTCGCCCCTTTGACCTCTCCCAATGCACCTCTGCTGACAAACCAACTTCTCACACTCTCCTCTTTCCACTTCGACTCGTTATGACGCCAATACACACTGTGCTAACCAACCCACATCGACAAGCACACCTCTACCGGTAATGCCCGCTAACAAATTGTTCTTACACCCACCGCTTCGAACGTTTCTACCCTGAGTCATTGTAACGATCGTGCGTGGCAGATTCCTGTTTATACGTTTATACGCTTTGCACATATCAACAAGCGGAGATCTAGCTTGCTCGAGAGACTTGTAGCTTCTGCAACTGGTGACGTAGAATTTTGCGCGGTGCGGCTTTTAATCACCAATCTCTGTAGCCAATGAAAAGCTTTCTATTTGTAAACAGAGAGAACAACGCACTGCTCATCGCACGATGATCTTAATGAATATCCAGCAAAAGTCGCAAAATGCCGAAGCCGATTGGATAATACAGTAAACTATCTTGAAATACATTCATCTAAATTCTTAGATGAATAAAACAGTATAGAAGTTAAAGATAATGACGTAAACAGTTGCAAAAGATACAAGTCTCTCACGGCAAGCCGCAAGTTTGAACTGGCCGCTCAGCAGGCTCGTGTGTGTGAGCTGTGTACAGTCTTCGCGAACCGTTGTAAACAGGTGTAACAGCACTAGCTCGTGGAAGTTGACGGGGCAGTGAGAAGTAATAAGAAATTTACTTACCAAGCGTTGCTTTCACTGGTGAGGACGAAAGTGAATTAACGTGCGTTACAACAAAAGCATGCATGACTGCTGGGTATACTTAAAATATTTTAGTTCGCTCACAAGAGCAAGCGAGAACAATGCAGTATGCAGACAAGCCACAGCTTGATTGTCAATGCAACTCAAGTAGCACGTAAACTACGTAGTAGCAAAGTCTTACAGTAGAGTCTTAGGAGGGGGTATGTAAGTTACAGAACGTACATAACCCCGACTTGGCTAATTTGAAGAGACGACCGCAAAATACGTCCGTCCTCTTCAAATCCAAACAGGCACTGATCTTGGCTATCCAATCACGCAATCTCATGGAATTCCGCAATGAATGGAATAGGCGAGGTAGAATCTGAACAGTTGCATAGCAGCACAATGCGATGGAATCACCGTGAAGAATAGGAAGAGAAATAAAATGAAAGGTGGATGGAAGGAATACGTGAGAGACTTGCGGCAAGTCTAGTAGAACACCGTGGCGTGAATAAGGATGGCGCAGCTTCGGGTTGCTGGATCCTTACTGGGTTAGGTCTGTCCCATCCCTTGTCGTGTATATGCATTCATGATATCTTTCACTACATTGCTAATAAAATCCTTAAAAAATGTCAGCATTCTGTGAGTGTACGACTTACAGTCGAAGCTGAGCCAACTACATACCATTAGCACTAGCTTTAGCAGTAAACTTTAATTTTCCTGTAAAAGCTAGGGAAATGGTCAATGTTAGTTCCCGTGCATCACCTCATGGGCTTCCATGCAGCAGTCCTATTAAGTACTAAACTTACATGCTTAACGTGATGAGTGGGATAATTTATTTTGTACTCGCATTTGTACCGCTAATACATTGTGAAATTTATTTTTTCTCTTCCTCATGAAAAAAATCGTTCAAAGTAAAACACTATACCATCTGTATTGAAGACTAAACTTTTCATTAAATGTCCTACTCAAATTCCCATGCTTTATTGCAAAAGGAGGTGGGAATTCTAAAAACAGGAAATTTTTCGCGCGCTTCCCGCGCATGTGTACAACATTAGCCGCGTCAACACCGTAGGGCTACCCATGGTAGGCTTGAGATATCATGTGATTCTCGCAAACAGGGGTTACCATATGATGTCACTACTGAATAAAAAAATAACCCTCCTCCGGTACCCTTCTTCAATATCAGGGTTCCTGGTTATCCACCTGTCTGTCGTTCGTGAAAATGCCCCCTCCCCCCTCTTCAATATCTGATACATGTCGCCGCCCTTGTCAACTTATATATTAGACCGGTCAATCCCGATTGAAAGTTTTTAGTTTTCAAGTGCGTTACTTAATGACAGGTGATAGCTTAATCACAAGCAATACTGAAATATCTTCTAGTGAGCATGTTTTGACTAAGGGAACGTGATGGGTCTTGATTCTAAAGCAATCTTCCTGTGTTGTGCACATGATGCGTTATCGGGCTGAATGAAATCGTGGAGAAAACTGATATTCCATCGACAACTTGATCACGATCCCTTTTTGATTGAAACTCACTAATCGTCGCATATCTTAAGATCAATAATAATTGAGGAACGATGGAGTTCATTAGTACATCTGAGTATGGATCACGAGTTCGCACGATCTTAAATCTTTGAATTCAGTTAGAAATTACTTTTAGCTAATCCGAGACCGTTAAATCTAAAGCCGATCAGTAAGTTCCTTCCTCAGCTTTCTTCAGACAGCTGAGCAAGGAACTCACTGATCAATAAAGTTTAAAACTGCTAAAAGAGTAACATTTTTAAAATGGAATTTTCACTACTATCTAGAACGCACTTCTGCATAATTTAACCCCAACATTTTGTCTAAGTCGTTCTCAAAAATGGCATTTATATGTCCAATAACGTAGGAAATAGCCGCACTACCTGTCACATGTGCGAACAGTGTTCGGGGAATAGCCTATTGGCAAACCACATGGGAAGGGAAATATTCATGAAAATAATAAATTAATATGAAATTAGAATTCTATTTAAACACAAAGATATAGATGTTGTTGATATTGAAGAACAGCTCTAGGCAAACTTATTGTTTAAAATTCCCCCAAAAGGGCTCTTTCGTGTAAATTTGGCAATATTTCTTATTGTTTTCTATCGGCATGCAATACTTTAGACATTGGTCAGTAGTCGAATGACAGTCCTTTTAACCCTACAAAGTTTAGTTAGACAATGTGACAAATTCGTCATGTCTAGGAAATTGCCTATGCCATCCCAGGCTTGGGGAGCCGGCTACGCCTTTGTCCTTACATGTTGAGAACAATGGCGAAAATGATGTACATTGTACGGTGCAACTAATGACGTATGTGATGAAGGACGATTTGTCGATTTTAGATTAATTTGAAATACTAGGTTTCCCATAAGGTTCAACTATAACATAAACATGAACAATTTTTGTTGTTACCTCATCATTATGTAGTCACGAGTCGAATAGAAACAGTTTCGTACCTCCTATGACATTAAAAAAATTGCCAATATTTCTTTGAAATTAGAAAACTCAAAGTTTGAATAACTACCTTCGTTCCTCTAAAAACTAGCTAAGAATTTACTAGGTCATTCTTATTTAGGACCTCTGCATCGGCCTCCTTGGTAAATATTTTTGAAACAGTCTTGGGCCCTCACTTAACAACCAGTTGCCACAAGATGAACAACCTGATATGAGTTTGTCAATAGCCATGATTCTATTAGAAATGTGTTTGGTACTTGAATCGCAAATAGTAAGATAGGGAACATGCAACTCACAGCATTTTGGTCAATAAAACATCACGAAAAGGTGTCTCTGGCAGTCCGGATAGATTGTTTCTCACAAAGTCTCTGCAAATATCAGAGAAGGCGAGAATCACAACTAGTTCAGACTGGTATATGAATAGAATCCCCAAAATTGAAAACACTACCTCATGCAGGAGACGAAAGTTGTACGTGTGTGTTTACTTATACAGTACCTTTTTATTTTAATCAGCATATTAATGCATTTGAAGTGCTCTCATGTGAATCAAATGTACCTCGTTTACCTTATTATAATAGTTTCATAGATCGATATATATTTATTTCAGAAAACTTCAATCTCATTCAGTTTATATCATTAATACCACTTTACCATTCAGTAGTATAATTCAGGAGAAACTACTAGAGTCTCACATAAAGGATTTAGAAGCATTTAGAAATCTTTGGAAATCTCCTATTCGATGCTTTAATTCAGAAACAATTGATAATGTTTTAGCTCAAAATACGAGGGTAAGAAAAGATTTGAAAATTACTTGGGGCGATTGTTTTTCCCTTTGGCTTACCATGCAAATATAGAACCATTTTGATGTTATTGGACTTCGAATGCATTAAACAAATGATATAACTCACATAACTCGTAATTCTCTTGTATATCTGAAGAGACCGCTTGGTAAAGATGAAATTTTCCCACCAGAAAACAATCTATGTTTAAGGTAACAGTACAGTGTCTTGAATATTTCTTCTCGATGAAACGAAATATGTTTTGTATTGATAATCATGTACACAAATAAAATTACTGTCTTTTGTCTGATTTGCGCCTTGGGTTTTCAATCAATATCGGTACAACATACAAGAACGTTATTACTTACGTCTGGAGTTCACACCGGCTGTGCTATTTTAGGGAGTGAACACGTTACATTCCTCTCAAGGAAGGTGTTGATAGAAATACTTTTAATTTCGAAGTTAAACGCAGTTTACCGTTGTTTAGTTTGCCCCAGTTCAACTTTGTAGCTTCTGAACAAGTGTTAGTCAGTGAGAATAGTAAAACTACTAGAAATAAAAATGCTTCCATTATTCCAAAAGTCTAAAGAACCCTGGATCCCTTTTAACGTCTCCCGGGTTACATACAGGCAATTTAATCCCTTCATACTAAATATAAAATATAAACTGAACATGGTTCACGAAAACTTACAGTTGGTTTAGGATTGGTGTCCTGGAAAATAACTCATCTGGGATTTCTTTCAGCTTAGTTTGGCTGCAGAAACTAATTTATAGTGAAATGAGTCAGTCACATTACCTTTAGGAGTGATATGGTTAAAAATGATACTAGTGCTGCACTTTTTTAAATGAAATGGTGTTTTAAACATAAAATGGGTTACTTTTCAAATTCGCAATAAAAATTGCGATGTCCCTTACTATTAGGAAAGGTAGCCACATCACTCTTGCATTTCACTATTGCAGTTTCACTTCAACCTACACATGCGTTTATCGAAAAGACAGTGCGGGGTTTCCACGTAATATATTAAGGAACCAAGAAATCACAAGGAAACCTTTATCAAATGAGTCTTCTTTTCTGATAGGAGAGCGTTTGGTACTTCGACATTTGAAGGCTATACGCACATGTGTATTTTCCCCAAATCTTTGGGATAAAGACAACGAACCTAACTGTACGACGTACACAATCTCCAAAATTTGAGTTCGCTTCAAAGCTTCGTGGTATTATTCTTCCCAAATACACCAATAATATATAGAGGGATTTTACGTGGTTTTGAGCATTGTACTATATCTAAATTACTTTTCTCGGTAGAAAAAGGTATGAACTATAATTTCCCCTAAAGAAGAACCGAGATGCCTATTTTCCCTCGTTCGGATTTATGTGTAGTGTTTTATGCAAAATCTGAACGAACGACAAAAGAACACAGAGTAACTGACGAGTTGCGCTGGGTTTGTACATCCCAAACTGTGCACCAAAATTCCATTCGGCAACTAATTACTGAACAAGGTTTTTCAAGAGAACTGTCTTTCAATGACGATGATCTACGGATGCTTTTCAGTTTTCCAATTCCTCATACAATGCAGTTAGTGTGATGTAGTGTGGTGCATTCTCCATGACCTTTAACAGACACCATCTTGTTGTTGACGAGCAACTCTCCCTCCCTTTTGTCCTAGATTCCCAGGGCCCTTCCTGTTTCCCGTCACGTTTTACCGGTGAAAATTACATATTACTCCATCTCAGTTCCACGTGTACGCTGTAGCCCTTATTTTCAAGGTGTGGACAATTTCACCCTTTACAGCCTCTTCATCGGTCATTTAGATCAGCACACTCATTTATATTCATTTAATTTGGTGTGTCATCACTTTTGACCAATCAGGGAACTGCAATCAGTACTAGGATCTTCCCACAACCCTCGTGGCTTGGAATTGCGAGACAAGCTCCCAGTTCGCAAGCTGGTCACTTGTGCAACAGACCTCGAAGCAGAAGCATGTAGTCACCTTGTACATAACTGATTTAAGTAATTCCTTTTTTTTTTTCGGCCGGCCGTTGATTGAAGTTGAACTGAATAAAACTCACTAATCGTGCTGAAATAGAACTGAAATCTTTACTCTTCCTGTCTGTGCGTCTATCTCATCTCGTATCGCCATACTTAGCAAAGTTCCTGTGCCAAGCCTTCGTTATACGATTGGCCCTTTACATTAGGGGTAATCGTTACAATGTATGTGTTTAATGGATTGCATTTTCAAAAAGGTGTTAGGATGATATTACACTTTTTCAAGACTCGGAATTGCGAGGATTGCAAGCAGCTGAACTTCAAAGGACAAAATGTAGAAGCATTTCAAAAAAAAAACAATAAACAAACAAACTTACAATGTCTTCAGCTTTGGAGTAGCTTCAAACATTGACCCGTGCAAATGTGTTAGGTTGTTGGTAAATATTTCTCTGTGAAACAAAAAAGAAACAAGTAACACTTCTGATCTTTATATACTTCGCAGGCTGGCATGACAACCTACACAACGGTGGCAGAAAGGCTGGGTGCATTCGAAAGAACGCATCCTAAGCAGGTAGTTCTTATCGGCTATGTTTCATGCTTAACGATGAACCATGCATCTAATACTTTTAGGTTTTAGCTCCATGGACGCACTCATTTTACCGTAATAAATAGATTTAACACCACTTAGTAGGTTGAAAAGAGTCGAGCGGTTTGAACATGAATTAATGAAGGCAATGGTAAGGACGTTCTCGTGTCCACTTTAACGGTAAAACAATTACGTTTTTCTCCTCATATTATTGTTATGTTTTATCATCATCAAAACGCATTGATGTTCAGCTCAAGAGATGGATTGGGTGATAGGTGAGTTTCACTACTGGAGTAAAAAGTTCAACTCAAAGCTGCTCATTTTAATGAAAAATGTTCCTTACAGTTGTTCCAGTTGATAAGTATGAGCAAGGAGTTTTTCAGGTATGGAAACCAGTTGGTTATTATCTAATGTCCTAGATAAAAGAAGAGAAGAAGACCAAGTAAAAACAAACTGTATATAACAGTGCTTGAGTTAAGAATCTGACAATGTATGTATAATTACTTTTTCAAAGTTGTGTTAGTTAGAAACATATTTTAGCCAGGCAAGGTCACGTTATATTTATGATTTTTTTAAAGAACGTTATTTGAGGTTGTCTAGATTCATGACTAGTGTATAAAAACTGCTACTTACAAAATAATCATGTCACGTGTTCTGTAAAACAAATTTTCAGGTATGTCCTTTAAGAGGTTCTTATCCAAAAATCTATGGAATTAAAAGATTAGAGATAAAAGATACACCAGTTAACAGTGGCTAGATTATTGTACTGAATATTGCATTGAAAGTGATAGATACTAAACAAATATTTGGTCTTCCTTAGCGTCTTCACTAAATCCGTAACTCCCGAAAATAGTCACATTGCATTAACATCTTCAAAGATATAGCTTGTAAGCAGTCACCAGTTTGGCAGTGTTAACTAGTAAATAGAAGATAAGGTATTTCTTAATACACGGCTTTTGATTTAGCGAACTTTGCCAATTTCAAGTCGTTCAGCGCGTCTAAGTGAACGCTTCTGGCAACTGTTAAACCCTATTTCGATTTCCCAGTGCATGGGCCGACGTGGACGAGTAGTATTAAAAATACCAATGCAGTGGCGTAATGACGTTATGAGGTAAATTTTCCGAGTTTTTTCAACCATGCAAAGCGCACGGTGACAACGCGAGGTTCAGCCTATTTAAATTGTTGTTTGTTTTTTTTGTTTTTTTGTTTTTTTGTTTTTTTGTTTGTTTTTGTTTTTGTGACAATGTACACAATCATAACCATATTTGTTAGCTTCACTTGCCCAAAACGAACAAAATCCTCAACGGAATATCACTCTCTAGATATATTAAGGTAAAAGATCACAATCTTATACAATACAATGTCATGTATATGATAACAAGAGACAGTAGCATGCATATGTTTTGGGATGGAATTGTTGTCGTTTCATTTACTTTTTAGCAATGCCACACGCACACGCCTGAACTGCATTGCAGGTTGAAAAGAATGGCGAAATCATGGCGGACATGTTCTCACTTTGGATAGTTGACAATGAAACGACGTGACGCATGCGAAGACGTTAAAGTAACAATCTCCCCAATAAAAAGCTCTTTCGTAAGTTCAAAATGTTTTGGCAAAGATAATTAAGTGTCTTTTCCTTTCATTCAGTTTAGAATAGAGCCACGCATTACAGACCTATGATGTTAACGGTCTGTACGTCTTGAGTTTAATATGTTAACTAGTGTTCAAATTGTCCTGCTAGGATGTACCTTCCTTGGGGAGCAGAAATCCTTCGGGAGTGAACGTTTGGATTGGTCGAAGGGATCCTTGCCAGAGAGCTGGTGGGACTTAAAAGGGCCTCTAAACGTAGGGCATAACACCTTCCATCACATTAACGCATTAACAGGGAAAATGATTATCGGAGATATCTACCAATTTCCGATTTGGTATCGGTGCCCCGCCCCCGACTTGGCTGCTTCAGATGTTAAATTGTTTCACCAATGAATCTTTAAAACCAGAAAAAATATCGAAGAATATACAACAATAGCACTGAAGGCGTTGTGACTCACAGGTACTCCAAACGTGGGGTGTTCTCAAACAGCTCCTCTGGTAGAAAGTGGATCTGGTTTTCTGAAAAAGATCTAGAAATTAATGAAATAAACACAAACAAGTTACAAACTTTTTAAAACGTATAATTAATATTACCGGTCTTCAACATTAAATTGGCAAAGGTTAAATGTATTCCACATAAATAAAACAGTCCAAATACTAAACATAAGATTGGAGTGCTTGGTTTTTCCATAAATCTGCGTGACTGAACGTTTTTACAAAGTCACGAAGACGGCAGCTATTAATATCACTTTTCACCAAAAACTTATAGTGCATGTTGTTTTGTTTTCTGAAATCCAGCATTTGCATTCCAACCAGGAAGCCGAACGGCTTAGTGATTCCTCTCAGAATAAAAAAAGATGCAATAAAATTTCTTTTTGGACGTTTGATGATCCTCATATGATGATCTTTGGAATTTTGCTTTTTGGAAGCTGACCCCACATAATCTTTGACCTACCCAAAAGCAAAACGGCTGTCTTTTCAACCATAATGCATCCGTATACGAAATATCAAATTTATCCAAGATCCCCGCCTAAAGGTATCTTATTAAAAAAGTTATGAATCTATAGTGCCGGTAGATGATCTTTGACCGCTGATGACCTCATATTATCTTTGGACTCTAATGACCACAAAGGACCTCTTACCTACACAAGAGAAAATGATACCTCCTCTGAACGTTGCAAATCTATAATCTTTGTATGGAAACTGTCTGCAATTGCTATCTTGGGCTATCGTGTTCACAAGCCATTCAGACCTCTAGCGATAGGATTCTTCAGGCCACCATCATGATAAATCTATTTACCAAATAAACAAAGTTTCGGTCAGTGCTAACATGAGATATCGTGCTTACGAGCCACTCTCATAGCTTTCACAGTTTTACTTATGGTGACCTCAAATGAACTTTGACCTCCATCAAAAAGTCTAGGGTTGTTCTACTAAGAAGGACAATTCTATTACGAAATATGAAACGTGTGCGTCATTGCTTTCCCGAGATGTCTAGCTTACAACCAATTTGGATTTTCCCGCAATTTTACAGTCAATGACCTAAAATGAGCTTTGACCTTCATCAAAATCAGTTCTTATTCCCAACATGATAAATCTATATACCTAGGACAAGGAATCAATCATTCATACATCTGTTTTGTTTGTGTAAACATTTTTAACTAAATTACAAAAACTTCGATAGATTTCTTGAGGTTGAACAAAAATGACGTAGCAGTTTTCATTATACTTACAGAATGCGAAGATATTTCAAACTGCTAAGGAGTGCCTCGGGAACCATAGTGATGTTGTTTTCAGTGAAGTCCCTTGTGGACAGCGAGTTGGCAAAGTAAGAAAAACGTTATGTCCACCTACCGAACTTTTGTGGACTCTGCTAAGCAACAATTATTTTCAGGCATTTAAACTATTTGTGTTCGTTATAATTTTGTATTGAATTACTTAGACATACTTGTTCCGAATTGCGTTTTATTAAAGTGATCTTCACGTGTAAATGTAACGACGGAAATATATATTGCTCTTTTACTACCTAAAAAGGAAAATTACATGTTCCTTTGTAACATTTCAATTACAAAGATATATCAAATCCTTGAAAAGGAATGATTTTTCAGGTTTAAAAAAGCCAAAGAATATTATGACTACGAAATAAAAAGTTAACAACGAAGTGATGATAAACTCAGTTTTTTTTTTTATTATTTTTGTTTCCTGTTTTTGTATTGGCACATATAATTCGCAATTTTCCTCCCTCCCTTGGGACCTTCGTCAGCGAGAATCGAAAACAAAATGAGTACAAAAATTGAACAGACAGACAGCTGTAGGTAACAACAGACGGGATACATGGTTAACCTGTTCTTTTTGATCGTGTAATAATTTGGAATACCAATAAGGTCTTTTTTAAGTTCTGAGAAGTGTGACTATAGCTTCATTATCCAAATAAGTTCAGTATTCTTTTGTTGTTCCCTCCGCGCAAATAAAGTTACTTGCAATGAATTTTCCATAGAATGATGGGAAGGGTAAATTTCCTCCACTTCTGGGAATTCAAGAACATTTTCACGAATTGATTAATTGTGGTTATTGATCTTGACACGAAAAGAAGTCCCGATTTCACTTATATATAGCTGTACGTCATCAGTGGCTACGTCAGAGGCTACGACAAAATAACTCAAATCAAAAGAACAAGAGCGTTAAAACACGCTTATGATAGTCACGTCATACATAAAAGCGCTTACATAGATTTAAGAAAACTTAAAATATTTACACAATAAATTGAAAGTTTACACACAGGGGAGGGCACGCTTTGCATTAATAACCAAATGAATATCCTAATCCAGCAGTGACTACGAGGTGAGGCTTAAAAGAAGTGCTCGGGAAGACGTTTTATATTATCGTGCGTCCTCAAAGGTTTTGTAAGAAGACAGTCAGATATACATAAACGTTGAAGAGACTTACAGGTTTTGTATTTGACTGTTTCTTGCAAAGAGACTTTCTGGCAACTTTTGAACTCTGTTCTTTCGTAAACTTCTGTTGATAGATATTAAGAACAACTATTAATCTGAAAAAAAATCTTTTAAAGATGTACTTTTATTACATTGATAAGAAATTTATAGACGAATCGGGAGAGCAAGTGATGGTTTGACTTTAATCGGCCATAACAGGAGTCTATCGCCTTTAAATTTTCAATTTCCTTGCTTACCTGTATAACGGATAGTTGTACACTAAATTTTATCTTTATTCCTATTGCACTGAATGTGAGGGTTTGATATTCATGCAGACAATAAACGAAGAAGATTGAGTGAGGGCTGATGGACCCACCAATGGCTGCCTACATTTACTAAACACAAGCACTGATCGGATACGTCTATAGTTTAATAACATATAAACTTCTTACGTTCTTCAACGTACAAAACAATCTAGTGTATCACAAAGTTTCTTTTCTGACAAAATAGTACACATACATAACAAAGAAAACCGTTTCATGTATTTTCCTGAATTTTCCAGTACAAAACTTTTAAATAAAATCTCCTGATAATGCTTTTTACTTTTGAAAGCATCAGTATTAGACAGATCATCTTCGTTAATACAGAGTTTGTGGAGTTTGCTACTATTTATCTGTAGCCTTAAGAAATATAGAGAAGTAAAACACCAAAAATGAACAAACTGAGGAATGAATCCCAACAGTAAGAATGCATTAACTTTGATGTAACCATAGTAAGGAGGTGACGCTGATTTTCAAATACTCCAACACCTACAAAGTCTATGTATGCACGTTTAACAAAATTATCTGTGGATGTTAAGATGAAAGTCACCAAAGATAACGTTGCAATAAATTGAAGCACAGAAAATTTCGTTTTGAAGCCAAAGTACTGAAAAACTGAATACCCAGTGGTAGGGAATCTTGGCTTTCTATCTGTGTCAGAACCAAACCTAATAGATCGATGATCAGTAACCCCTGAAGCCGATACGTTTACTCTTTTCTCTATACTTCGGGGATAGAAAGATGAGTTAAACGATTAACATATAGCAATAGATAAAACCTTGAAGTCGTAGAATGCTGTTAGGTTAGACTTTAAACAGTACTTAAATTCTAACGAAATGACGTTTATATTTTAATACTCTTTTTCATAATGTTGACTTTGAGCTTAGGTAAAAACCGCCCTTGATACTTCTTTCGTAATGCCAACCGCGGTCATTTTTTAATCCAACATTGAGTTATTGCAGATGTTAACTGCACCCAGTTTAATTTCTAAATTTTTTAGAGTGTCGTGAGGTTAGGACAAGGAGAAAAGTTAATTTCATTGGGTATTTACTCTTGCTAATGAGTTTCAAGAAAATATACTAACAAAGTTTCCAGTGCCAGTGTATTGGAAAATATGTCAGGAGGAAGATCTTCCAAACGATTGTTCTCCAAATTGCTATGAAAATAAAGTAAACGTGATGCAAGATTTATTAATAGCACTAGTACTGTAGATGTGTCTAACTGCAGAAATTACTTTCACAACAAAGTTTAACGAGAAATCACATTTTAAGGAACATCGCACGCTACAGAAACATTTTAAGTAATGCATTTTTCGTATAAAAATGAAAGCAGTAGCACCGTATACTGACAACCATTCAGGTGCAAATAAGTTCACATCCTAACTGAAAATATGTTTTGGCTATAGTGAGCAAATGTGCATGCTAAGTATCTTTATGGCAATCAATGGCCCTATGTCAAGTCGTTTACATGTATGCCACACTCTAATACACATATCAAATATTCAATTTTTCAGTTCGTTTAGCGTCAGAGAAAACATGGATATTGAAAGCTATACATCAATTTCCATTTTTACACAAAAATCCAACATTTTGGCATTAAAACCTTCTCTTAGCCGAATAAGTGAAACGTCTTTTTAAAAACGCATGATACAGTAATAGACTATGCGATGGCGTACCTATTTTATGTCGTAGTTCATAGTAGGAACAGTAGGACATAGCTAATGGCCCTACAAATATCAGTCATACGTTCACATGGTGGAGACTAACCGACCATCAATCCCAATTTAAAATGCTACTCTTCATTAATTTTCCTGTATTAATTCTTCTGTTATACCTTTGGCGTGATTTAAATGATTTGGAGGAAAAGACTGAAAATCCGTTTACTTCCAGTGGCATTTTCCTACTACGGTACTCAGATTTTTAGTTACGTTCTAAGAAAATGGTGTGAAGTGGTTTTCCTCTTTTGACGGCCTTTTTTGTGAAGGTTAAGTTGAGGTGGTTTATCTGGGCAATGTTTTAGCACCCAGCGCAAATCTTATAAGCCCATTCACGGTTAGGTTATAATACGTCACTAGTTAGCACGGGTTAGTATAGAGGAGTTCCATGTGCAGGAACCAATTCTTGAACGATTGGTGGTTTGTGCGTGCAGAGATCTCGCGACTGTACGCAGAATGCAGGCGGATTACAATCTACATTTCATCGTGACAAAAATGTAAGCGCACCTCATCAACTCTGTTGATCTTTCACACCATTTTTTGTAAACATGAATGACTCTTTTGAAAAAGTGGGTGTTCTTGTGCCTCCTCGTGTCACCTTTTTGGGCTACGCGACTGTCGAAATTACAAGGCAAATTAGCATTTATACCACCGAATAGCTCCAGCCTGGCTTGGACAATATATTACATTTTACTTCTTGAAATATTTGCCTTCTTTGAATATTGTACTTTGAACTTCATTCACTATATATATCGAGATTTACATCACGAAGCCAAGTACACACATTGCATGCCAATAGCTGATCAGGGCATACATTCTATACCGAAGTCATCCTCCAGTGATTCATAAAAGTGACTGATATACTTACATAAGCCGAAGATTGATTTGGTTTGCAAAAACTTTTCCTGGTAGGATTTCAAGAATATTGTGCAACCCTTCCCTAAGTATGGGAAATATTACAACATCAATTATAAGCAACAATGTAGTAATTGTGGAAAAAAATGGAAGCGGTAAGACATTTTGTTGTGTCATTCCATTACTGTCTTGACGCTTTGTCCAAAGTATTGTTCTATATTTTTATCAGCGGCGGCGCCAGAATGTCAATTTGGGGGGGGGGGGGACTGAGGGCAAAGGAAAACGCTGGGGGCAAAGATTTTCGCGCGCAGCGCGAAACGGAGCGCGAAGCGCAAGGTCTCGCGGGTGGTGTCCAGGGACCCGCCTTAGGGCTCCTGGTGGGGTCCAGGGGCAAAGTGCCATTGGGGGCCCAAAAGGGAGAAGCCCCCGTAAGCGCTAAGGTTTTAGCATATCTCTGGGTAAGAAAATTAAGCCCCAGAAGACGTATAGGCCTATTATTTGATTTTCTGGCTGATCTAACTACAAGGTTTACATTTTTTCTTTGGGAGTATTATTTCACATTGGCGCGGAGCCCCCAAGTACCACCATACTAGTCAGTGGTTTAACCTGCCTTTTTCATTTGGGTGGGGTGGATGGGCAAAGTGTTGGAGTAGTGTCAAGCTGTAATGAAAACATCTAAGCAGAGTGAAATCATCAGTTGGCGTGCAGTCTACGGAAATAATTGATGGATGCATAAGGAAGAATAAGGAAGAATGGAAAAATAAATAAAGCACGCTATGTACCATGCCGCGCACTGCCAAGACAGGGCAACTTTGAATCATTAGTGATATGCGTACCACATGTTGATTGGAAACTCCTGACCTAACCCGGAAGGAAGTAGGCCTACTTAATGGGCATGTACACTGTAATAAGTTCAAGCACGCCAACTACAAAAATGTTCTTGTAAGTACCATTAGGCTTTCCAAAAAATCTTACTATAGCAATCTGTTTCATGAAAATAGAAATAACCAAAGAGAAACCTGGAAAACCATTAATAAAATTTTAGGAAGGGGAAATCTGCAAGGCAACTCACAGTTTTGGATAGAGCGTGATGGTGAAATAATTGATACAGACATGAAGGTTGCTGAATGTTTTAATAATTACTTTTCATGTGTCGGTCAGAGTCTAACCAATGGCATACAAAAAAGTACTGTCGATTTCACAAGTTTTCTAACAAATCCTATGTCTACATGCATATTTATTGTCCCAACCAATTGTAACGAAATTTCCTCTATTATTAGTAACTTGAAAAGGGGCTCTGTCGGGGGTGGATGGTATCTCAACTGATATGCTTCGATCTTGTCCCAATATTGTCTTACCCCTTACGCATATCTGTAATCTTTCCCTCTCCAGTGGAATTTTTCCAAGCCGTATGAAAATAGCTAGAGTTACTGTACTCCAATTTTTAAAGCTGGTGACCCCGCTGTGCTTTCCAACTATAGACCAGTCTCCATTCTTCCTACCATCTCAAAAGTTCTTGAAAAATTAATGTACAGTAGACTCATCGACTTCTTAAACAAGAATGATATTCTCTCACCGTTTCAGTTTGGTTTTCGTGAAAATTCATCTACCTATATGGCGGCAGCCGAAATCGTGAATTACAGTGCTAAGGGATTCGACAATAATGAAATAACCATTGGTGTTTTTTTAGATCTCTCCAAAGCTTTTGACACTGTTAACCATGATATTTTGCTTAAGAAACTTACTCATTATGGAACCCGAGGAATTGTTAACAATTGGTTTAGAAGCTATTTATCCGATAGAACTCAAGTTGTTTGCGTAAATAAGACATTTTCAAAGTACAATTCTATAACTTGTGGTGTCCCACAAGTTTCTGTACTTGGACCATTACTCTTTCTTATTTACATTAATGACCTATGTAAGTGTTCTACCTTGCTTAATTTTACCCTATTTGCTGATGATACCAGCACTATGTTCAAGCACAGTGACATTCATGATGTTTCCCGTATTATTAATGCTGATTTAAGTTGCGTTTCTATATGGTTTAGAGCAAACAAGCTATCATTAAATACAAGTAAAACAAATTTCATGATATTTCGTCCCATCCAACGTAAAGTTGATACGATTCACATCTATATCGATAACAATGAAATTAATTTAGTTGACAAAACTAAGTTTCTCGGTATTTACTTAGATTCCCAGCTATCTTGGAAAAATAACATTGACTATCTCTGCTCTAACATCTCTAAAGTTATTGGTATCTTCCATAAAATTCGCTGTTTTGTGCCTTCCCATACTCTGAAAACATTATATGATTCCCTTATACACTCTAAATTGTCTAATTGCAATATTATCTGGGCAAATGCTTTTCCCTCTTATTTAAACCGTCCACACGTTCTCCAAAAGAAAGCTGTTCGTGTTATTACGAACTCTAGTTATTGTGCCCACAGTGCCATTCTTTTTTCAAACCTAAAAATCCTAACGATTTTCGATACCTTCAAATTCCAAGCCGGTGTTTTTATGTATAAATATGTTAACAGATTGCTACCCCGCAGTTTTGATGAATACTTTAAGTTTAACAGTGATGTTCATACCCATAACACACGCTTCTCTCAACATCTGCGTACAAATTTTTCCTACACAGAAATATCACGCCGCCTTTTCATAAATACCGGGGTCAGTATATGGAACTCACTACACAGAACCTTAAAAGATGCTAAATCTGTATTTTCTTTCAAGACTAAATTAAAATGGCATTTGCTTAGCGATTATTCTTCTTAGGTGGTTTTGGCTTTCTTTGTTTCTTTGTTGTCCTATTTTGTCCTGATTTGTTGTTTTTTGTTTTTGTTTTTTTTTCTTTTTTGTAAAGGGGGACTGCTCGCATAAGCTTTGCTTTTTCAGTCCTCCTCCACCACTTGTTTAAATGTTGTATCATTTTGTATTTAAACTGTGGAAATAAACTCAAACTCAAACTCAAAAAATGGCTCAAATTCGCTGTAAATTTACAGAATAAAAAGTAAAGAGAAACATAAAGATTACAGAAAAGTTCTGGTAATAACTTTCCAGAACTTTTCTGTTATCCTTATTTATTTCTTTATTTTGTTGTTCTGTAAATCTACCGTAATTTTTTACAGTGTAGGCAAACTTTTCGTCAGTATCAATTGCACATTTCCCCAGGCGCCAGAGCACTCCCATCCCCACCCCCAACTCACACACATAGATCACATACACTTCCATTCCAGCAACTTCATTTGGGGAGGGGGACAACTGGGGGCAAGGACAGAATGCCCCCTCATGTCCCCCTCCCGTAGCGCCGCAACTGTCTTTTATCTTAATTTTTAAATGAGATAAGGAATTTCGACCCACAAAGTATGCAAATTATTATAAATTAATTCCTTTGTATAATAATGAGTTAGCCTATGAAATAAAACAGCTTACTGTGCAGCGTATGAATATTCGCTTTTTTCAAAATGAATCCCTCGCAAATGTTAAAAAATTAAGTTAGGAATTCTAATAATTCACCACAAAGTTTATAAATTTGTGAAGTTAGTGATCGTTTCAAGGTTAAATCAGGACTCAAAACCTGTCCAAAATATCTCAAGAAGAGAAGGACTCACATCGTTACCAGTTGACTATTGTTAGCAAATATGACCTCTGGTAATTCTCGAAGCATATTCTTGGATAAAACTCTGTTAAATAATAAAAAGGGATTGAAATATCAGCATCCTGTTAACTTACATTCTTTTTAATTTTCCTTAACCTCGTGTCAATAAATCTCCGTCCATTTGCTGACAGTAATGTCAAAGGATTTAAAGACTGTCTGATTTTCATTTTCATGCAAACAAACATTTAGCTACGCTTTTCAAGATGGTTACTTTTGATACGTGTCCTTCAGTGGATTGAATTTGACTTACTTAAAAGAGGGGGCAAAAATGGTCTACAGGGGCGCTTCGAAGGAGTAAATACCCTTAGCCTCAGCACGATCGAAGCCACGGTTTTTCAGACTTTCCATTTGGTTTTCCGCACCTGGTAGAAGACTACTTTGCCATTTCTCCGAGGCAAGGTTTTCTATTAAAACATGTTTAAATTTTCTATCCATGGGCCTCCGCAGAAGAATGTTCGGGGGGGGGGGGACAAAATTCTTTTAGGGGGAAAAGCCCGCGCCACCATGAGTTGGCGCGGAGCGCAAGAAAATTTTGGCCCAAAATGCCTCTCAGATCGCTGGAAATGGCATTTCTTATATAAGCCTATTTACCGCATATCAATAGGGAAAACACTGAGTGAACTTTTAAGAAATGTTGATGTTAATTTTTCTTCCGTCTTTTTCCTTATATTTTCTTCGTTTTCAGGTTTTTTATTTTCCAGGGGAGGGCAAGTTCCCCCCTTGCCCTACCTGCGGACACCCATGTTTCTATCCCTCTCTTTTACATTCTAGTATGAAGGTGTTCATTAAATTTTGTGTTATTTTCAGTTCTCGATTTGAGATTTTAATGTAATAATGGGCTACTTTGTGGAGATAAAGATAAAACCTGCTAGAGCCAAATAGCAAGCAATCTTAAAGGGGGGAAAGTTATGGAAATTAGTCACCGTTAGGTGTGCATTTTTGGTACCTGGAAATCAAGATAAGTACACGAAGAAACATTAATTGACGTATTTTACATCATGTGACCACTCTGAAATAGCCATTAATTAAGTACATTGCAAGAAATAGCCAAGACAAAAGGTCTGCTTGGCCCTCTAATACCGAATTCATAATAAATAAAAGTAGCCTAAACCTAGGCTTATCAGATGCAATTTTCTGGCTTTTGAGACCACGAAAGAACAGAAATAAGCATTTTCATGGGAGTATCGTGCAGTGTCAGAAATAGCCACTTTCAAGAGAATGGTCACTTGAAGAAAAGCAAAATGGAACTGTTCATTAACACTCTTAAACCATTACCACTATGATAACAGTTTTATTTTATTTTAACCTGAATGTTCTCTTCGAATGATTTTGAAAAATGTTGTGGAAGCTATTTTGGTATTTTTATAAACTCTTTTTATTGTCTACGTTGACAATTATCCCAGACAACAAGAGGGCTATTTGCGCTACAATTATTGTTGCGCCCTTTGCAACATCTTTTATTGGCCGGGAGGGTGAATTTAATGTCAGTCTGTGTATTTTGTAAGCTTATAAAATCACGCTTGGGGTGGAAGCAATTATCTTAACACAGCGACATTCATTAGTGCGTATAAAACATGAAGATACGTTTCGGCAAAACCTATCCCTATATTACAGAAGATGACCGTTTCCATCAGAATAAAGTGCAGATAGTACAATTACTGGTGGCTGTTGGAGCATTTTGTTATCTGGGCCTTAAAACAACGCTTTTAAATTATGTATTTTGCCAGTAATGGTGCAAAAGTAAAGTATGTTAAAAACCTGAAAAGGGCGCCGACAGACGATTTTGGTCCGTCGGGGGGGGGGGGCGATCGCCCCCTCTGACCATTTGGCAGCTTCGCCGCTGCCACACCCCTAAAACAATCTCCTCCTTCACATGACATTTATTGACCGGCCTATGTCCATCTTTTAAATATCAACATCCCTTTTCAACTTTTCAAATTAGTTTTGCATTCACCCCCCCCCCCCCGTTTCCAATTAATCTTAATCCTTTCACGGGATCTCCGTCTATATATCTATTACCGTTTTTATGTTTCATTGGTCCAATGTAATTGCTTACAGAACAGGATACATGCCAAGATGATTTCACAGAACTGACGGTTGTCAGAGTTGGCAATGAACTGAGAAAGTCTGGCAAAGAATTGGGAGATTTGTTCTTCACTGCCAATTTATTTTATGGACTTCTCAAGGTTGCCTGTACTGG
Organism: Holothuria scabra; assembly: GCA_037179385.1. Taxonomy (NCBI): domain Eukaryota; kingdom Metazoa; phylum Echinodermata; class Holothuroidea; order Aspidochirotida; family Holothuriidae; genus Holothuria; species Holothuria scabra. The sequence continues at coordinate 430,094 of CM074181.1, read as the reverse complement.
GTATAATTTTGATACAGGATTTTCTTCAAAACGCTGCATTTAGCAATACTTTTATCAATATATTCAGATTCAATGAAAAATTCACACCTTTCTTGATGTAAAACATGTCAAATTCAAGACTAATGAACATTTAAAATGCAAGAGGGAGAGGCGATAAAAGATGTCAACTGCTGTGCACCTGTTGAATTAGATTTACGACTAGATATTTAGACAGCTCGACTGTTCGTTCTGTGGGATCAACCTCACATGTAATATTTATTGCAGTGGACTTTGATTCATAGACGGATGACAGAAAGATTAAATATGCAAGTAAGTGAATAGAAGGCAGAAAAAAATTGCTATTCAGAAAAAAATGTTTGTTTAAAAAAGTTCCTTTAAAGGAGTTTTTTTTTTTTTAAATTGCCTATGCTATTGCAAAAGTTTGGTACTTTGACTTACATGTATTTCAAACGAATAGTTGTCTCAAACAACCTCGGTGGGAGATGCTGCAGCTTATTTTCCGCCAAGCTTCTAGACGTTTTGAGGAATAAATGACATAACGTGTCCTCATTGAAGAAACGTAATTGAACATGACATTACTTTTTTTAATTAAGTTTTTACAATGATACAAAAGCTGCAGCTTACCATGGTGTGGAATCTTGTATGTAGTTTTAACCATGAAAGGGTTTGAAACGTAATATTAAAGGTCTAATCTTCTCACCCCAGACAGTTTTAATTCTCCTTACCCACTTTCGCCCCTCCCACAATTGTCTAAAACTCATCCTCTGGGCACAACATGTAATGAAAGGACCCTCATTACAATACATGCTGCATAGTATGAGCTACAGTTCTCTGCATTTTTGAACTTGAGACAAATCAAGGAGCTGTGCCAATTGGGAATATCTGTAGACCACTGCAAAAATGTAGTTTGGAGTTAAAGTTTACTGCCTTTAACCATCAAATATGATTAGGAAGACAGTTGCTTAAGGACTTTTTTCACCACATACCCGGAGAAACAGGCATTTGAACGGGGTCCCTGGACAAGTATCAATTAAGTTGCCAAAAATGCAGCTGGAAGTCACTCAAGCATTAGCAAAAATAAGGGAAACAATCATTCTTTCTGCTCGCTGATGGTGGAAAGCAGGGGATTACAAGGGACTATTTTAAGTTACACAAGATTTGTAAACTTCAGGTGACTTTTCCATTCAATGAATCGATCCGACCAACTATCACTTAATGTGGGAAGCAGAAAATCCTAGCAACTCGTCCCTTTAGTGAGGTCGCAGTACCTTATAGACGGAGCTAAGGTGTTTAGATGAATAAATTGAGTAATTCAGAAAATATACTTTTGGATAAGAGAATCTATTTTTGTCAACGCAAAACCCGAATAAGTGGCACTATTATGTTCACCTTAAACACCACAGGCTCTCGTTTATTCCGTTGAAAGACTTCTTACCTTGTTAATTAGGGTATAAAGTTAAAGGTGACCCTGTAGAAGATTCGAACAGGATGTGACGTCACGCATATGAGAAGAGAGATCAGCAATATACGTGACTCTCCTGCCAGCGTGTCAGATTATTTCCTTCCGGCATGGAGTTCCCTAAGTTTTTTTTATTTTCATATTGATGGAAGAAATGACCATCATCAACCAATTAATTGGATAAATTTACTGAGAAAATTACACACCCAAAAACAGGAGCATATCGTAGTATATAACCAAACAATGCTTAAACAATGGTGCATGTTTTTTTTTTCTTTTCCATTATGGCTTTTCCTGCATTTACCCATAGCAGTAGAAGCAGCCAAAAATAAAAAATTGAAGTTCAATATCAATAGTTACTTTAATTATTTTGCGGGTTTTGTTCATTTATTCGTGAGATATAAAGAACAGTCAGCTAACTACTGAGTTGAAATATATTTTTTGACTTAAATCGTCGGAAGTGATGTGAACGAAATTATCAAAGAACGCCATGTTTCATTAATGAACTATTATTTGTAAATAACAGTCCCCTGGTTTCATAGTGACATAAACTGTGTCAAACAAAACACAGCATTTGGGCTTATCGGTAGAATGTTTTTCGGATGTACTGGTTAAATTGGGTTGGATGGTAATTGCCAGTGCATTCAAGATGGGGTTCCATGCAGGCGCGGTTCAACGAGGTCAGGGCTTTGGGAATTCAAGCCCCCAAAATGTGTTCGAGCCACCAAAAAATGCCCCAGGTTGTAGACAAATTTATGTTATATTTTTGCATATTGACAAAAAGTGCTTAATGGTTTCATAGCGTGGCAGTGAAAGAAATGTGGTCGTTCCCAAATTTCCTTTCATAAAATTCAGTATATTCTCCAATATACCTCTATATTTTTCAATATTTGTTTAAAAGCAAAAATTAATGCAAGCCTCAATACAGCAGTGCTTGCGCTTATACTATGAATTAATCAGTTTCGGAAACTTTCAGAGCTCTGGAATTAAAAAAAAAACCGAAATTTGTCCTACATGACACCAAATTATCATTAGTAACGCAGTTCAAGCAATCAAGAACATGGTAGTTTTACCAACTTTTCTTTCAAAACATTCAGAACTCTTTTGAATATCCCTTCAATACTTGTCAGTATTTGTTTAGTAAAGCAAGAATTCCCCGCAGCAAAATGCAACCTCTAATGCAGTTTAAAAGGATAAAAAAGTTTCGGAAAGAAAAGGGAAGACAGCACAGTTAACAGTAATATTTTTCAAATTTTAATCCATGAAACTCCAATTCTCTTTAATAGTAGCTCTAGGTTTTCAAATATTTTTTTTAAAAAAGCAGAAAAGTTTCGGAATGTCTGACTCTGAAAAGAGAAAAAAACCCCGGAAAACTGGCATATGTGCCTCCAGAGAATCAAGTTTCAACTACTACTACAGCGATGTTTTCCTACATTGTATTTCATAAATTGACAAACGTTATGTAATATATATATATATATATTTATATATATATATATATATGTATATATATATATATATATATATATATATATATATATATATATATATATATATATATATATATATATATATATATATATATATATATATATAGGTCGAAAAGAGGTAGTAAAAAGTGCTTAAAAGTTTGCGGAAAACTCCACGACGTTTCGGGTATAAACCCTTCATCAGGTGGCAAAAACCAAACTGAACAACCAGCAGTAACAATTGGACACGACAAACATCAGATCCGAAGCGATCGCTGTAAAAACAGAACCGAACGAAAGTGACTGTCAGAAAACATGAGTGCGAAGGATGAAACACAAATCAAAAAAAGAAAAAGAGCGTCCTGGATGAAAAAGTGCACGTACAAATCGAACATGGTCGGAAAAAAGGGGAAAAAAGTAGACAAAAACTAGGTCCGGAAAAAATAATAAATAGGGCTACACAGTAAAAAATGAGCACGAACGGGTAAGTGTAAAAGGAGTAAAAACTGGCTCAAAAAGGGGTGAATATTACAAAAGGTCAATTCTAACATTAAGGCCGTGTGGAGCGAGAGTACCTAGCCTCATGATCAGTCGGTTTTCAGCACTAAGGCGGTCACGATCGGAGCCTCGGCACATTACAGCTGCCGTAACAGTTAAATGCTGTATAGAACAAGGTGAAGGGGGATTAAAATGTGCAGCCACCGGGTATCCATGGAGATTCTGTTTGATGGACCTAAGGTGCTCGGTGACTCGATCCGCGAGGCGGCGCTTGGTCTCTCCCACATACAACGAGTTACATCTCCCACATGCTAAAATATAAACTACATTGGAGGAAATGCAGGAGAATCTTTGTTTGACAATAAAGCTATTGCCGTTGGGGCCTGAAATGTTGACGAGGTCGTGTTTGCCAACAACTGGACATGTATTACACCTCGGACGGTTACATGGAAAGGTACCAGCCGTGTCGTCAAAAGAAGTTTGTGGGTGGGAAGCCCGAACTAAATGGTTGGCTAAATTTTTCTCAACTCTAAAAGCAGTGATGGGGGGTGCCGGGAAAACATCACGGGTTGAGGGGTCTTGTCGGAGCAACTCTACATTTTTGTGGATAGCGTGTAAAATAGGACGGACCGAAGGGTGATAAGAAATAACTAAAGGAATACGTAGATTGGTACCAGATTTGCTCTTTTTCTCCAAGGCTTCCTCTCTGCTGGTTCCTTGAATTCTGCGTAGGGCATTAGAGAGGATTTTGGCAGGGTACTGGCGTTTTTCAAAAAAGGACAAAATTTCTTCAGAGGCAGTAGAGAAGTCAGAATCCTCCGAACAAATTCGCCTGGCTCGCAAGAGCTGGGAATAAGGGATAGATTTAGTGCAAGATTTGGGGTGGTTGGAAGGGTATAAAAGGTAGTTATGCGAGTCGGTTGGCTTAAAGTGTAGGTTAGAGGTAATTGTACGGTTGTTAATGGACAGTTTAAGGTCGAGAAAAACAACAGATGAGTCCGAGATACAATGGGTAAATTTCAAAAAGGGGCAAAAGGAATTAACAAAGTCGATAAAAGTTTCTAAATCACGACGGGATCCAGTGGCAACTCCTACAATATCATCAATATACCTTTTGTAAAGTATAGGTCGTGGCCCGGTATACTGAGAAAAAAGTTGTTCTTCAAAGTGACCCATGGTCAAACAGGCAACAGAGGGACCCATTTTGGTTCCCATTTAAGTGTCCTTAATAATATTGGTATGCTACCCGCCAACACCTTCCTAGTTACTATGGACGTCACATCCCTGTACACTAATATCCCCCACGATGAAGGCATATTAGCTAGCAAAGAATTTATGTTGAGACACTCATTCAGCCAAACCTTAGCCGATGATGTCTCTTACATAATAAAATTTATCCTCACAAACAACTTCTTCTCTTTTAATAATAAAAATTATTTACAAATCAAGGGAACAGCAATGGGAACCAAAATGGCTCCATGTTACGCTAATATCTTTATGGAGAAACTGGAGTATAGGTACATTGATGACATATTTTTTGTTTGGCCCCACGGTTTGGAATCTCTAGAGTCCTTCAAATTACACGCTAACTCCTTCCACCATAGTATAAAATTCACCTTTGAAGTTTCTGACTCAAAAATCTCTTTCCTGGATGTCCTAGTTAAATTGCGCGCAAACTCCCTATCCACGTCCGTTTACTATAAGCCAACAGATAATCACCAGTTCTTACATTTCGACAGTGCCCATCCTCTCAGTCTCAAAAAGTCAATTGTCTATAGTCAATGTCAAAGACTTAAACGCATTTGTTCTGATAAGGAGGACTTCAATATTGAAATTTCCAACCTTATTCATTTTTTTCTTTCCAATGGTTATCCCATGAGTTTTATCAAAAACGAAATTGAGAAAGACAGCAAGTTCAAAAGGGAGGACCTCCTTACCTATAACTCTAAAAAATCGATCGCATTCCTTTAGTTTTAGAACACCACCCCTTTGCCCATTCCCTGGCACGTACAATCAACAGGGTTTCCCTCTTTAAAAGAATGATTCTTCCCTTCCTGCCACCTTTAGCAAGCCAACTTTGTTAGCCCTTCGTCAGCCTGCTAATCTAAGACAACTGCTTACGTCTTCTATGCTTTCACCGTTTTCCAAACCACCCCTAGGAAATATACCCTGCAATAAACCTCGCTGCCAAGTTTGCCAACATATCTCCCACGGCTCGCCCATTTTCCTCCCTTTTTCGAAATTTCCTTTCAAACCCCACCCCCCTCCCATCTGGACTGTGATTCTCATAATGTTGTTTATTTATTATATTGTACTATGTGCCCTAAAGGTCTTTATGTTGGAGAAACTAGCACTAAGTTTCGGTTTAGATTTAACAACCACAAGAAGTCTATCCGCGACAATGCACGCGGTCTTCCAGTTGCCGAAGACTTCGGACGGACCAATCATTCCCTCCGAAATTTGAAATGTGTGCTGCATGGTTCAAACTTTCAATCTCCTCGGCACCGTAAAAGTACAGAAATAAACTTTATCCTTAAATTAAATACACACACTGAGGGTCTCAATAGAGGTTTGGGCCTACTCAACCATTACACGTTCTACAATGATTCTTGACCAATTGATGTCTTTTGTCTGTTCCGAGATCTGTAATACGAGATCAGAAATCATTAATTTTAACAAAACAGGCTCAAAACAACTACCTTACACAATACACTTTAATTCCCCGTCGCATTCCATAGACAATGTCACACTTACTGGCATTGAACTCATCACAGAAAGATCACACACTACAATTCTACACAGAGAATCGTTCTGGATTGAAAAACTAAAAACCCTAAGCCCGAATGGTATCAACGTAGATAAATAAATTCAAATGACACACTGCGTCACCAGTCGCAACAGCGGTTTCACCAATTTACACTGCGCACTTCCGTAAGTTACCAATTCCCTTTGTTTAAGTTAAGCCGATTGTTTTAATGTTCGTTGTGTTACTGTAGCATCACTTTGAACACTGAATACCTGTAATGTGTACGTAGAAAGGTTTTTTTGCATAGTAGCCTCTTTAATTAGTAATCTGTTTTGGTTAGTTAAGTGTAATATAATTTGTTCACAAATACTACCCGTTTTTTAGTCATTTTCTCTATTTTTGCTACTGTAAATACTAAGTTTTCCCTTCTCCCTTCTCTCCTATATAGTATCCTGAAGAAGGCCGATACATACTGGCCGAAAGCTTGATTAAATCTTAATATTTGAGTAACGCGAAGCTACGTCTGCCGAGTTTTTATTTTCCTGTTGTCTCACTCTATATTATTATGACTTGGCACCAGTTACGTTTTGGACCAAAGCAATTTCTTGCAATTATTTATATATATATGTATATATATAATATATATATATATATAAAGTTATAAATATAATATATATGTTTGTATATACATATATATATATATATATATATATATACTAAAACGATAACAATGAAAAACAAAGTCAAAATTGACAAAAGGAGTACGATTAAGTATTTATTTAATTAAACTTGGAAATTTTCAACTTCTCCTGAAGCCTTCGTCGGCCAAGACAGACATACGACTAACACATGAAAAAGTAAATTTAAATTAACTGCACAGCCTGTACTGACCAGTTACGTGCAAACATACAAAAGTTGGACAATAGACATTGTAGTGAGTGTCACGGTAGAGTACACCCAGACAAACTCGAGCTAGCTAGCAGGCCTACATGCAAGATTGAATTGGAAGTAAACACACAAAACATGTTGAACAGACAAAAGACATCAATTGGTCAAGAATCATCGTAGAACGTGTAATGGTTGAGTAGGCCCAAACCTCTATTGAGACCCTCAGTGTGTGTATTTAATTTAAGGATAAAGTTTATTTCTATACTTTTACGGTGCCGAGGAGATTGAAAGTTTGAACCATGCAGCACACATTTCAAATTTCGGAGGGAATGATTGGTCCGTCCGTAGTCTTCGGCAACTGGAAGACCGCGTGCATTGTCGCGGATAGACTTCTTGTGGTTGTTAAATCTAAACCGAAACTTAGTGCTAGTTTCTCCAACATAAAGACCTTTAGGGCACATAGTACAATATAATAAATAAACAACATTCTGAGAATCACAGTCCAGATGGGGGGGGGGGGGGGGGGTTGAAAGGAAATTTCGAAAAAGGGAGGAAAATGGGCGAGCCGTGGGAAATATGTTGGCAAACTTGGCAGCGGGGTGTATTGCAGGGTATATTTCCTAGGGGTGGTTTGGAAAACGGTGAAAGCATAGAAGACGTAAGCAGTTGTCTTAGATTGGGAGGCTGGCGAAGGGCTAACAAAGGTGGCTTTCTAAAGCTAGCAGGAAGGGAAGGGTCATTCTTTAAAAGAGCAAAATCCTGTTTGATTGTACGTGCCAGGGAATGGGCAAGGGTGTGGTGTTCTAAAACTAAAGGAATGCGGTCGCTCGATTTTTTAGAGTTATAGGTGAGGAGGTCCTCCCGTTTGAACTTGTTGGCTTTCTCAATTCCGTTTTTGATAATGCTCATGGGATAACCATTGGAAAGAAAAAAATGAATAAGGTTGGAAATTTTAATATTGAAGTCCTCCTTATCAGAACAAATGCGTTTAAGTCTTTGACATTGACTATAGACAATTGACTTTTTGAGACTGAGAGGATGGGCACTGTCGAAATGTAAGAACTGGTGATTATCTGTTGGCTTATAGTAAACGGACTTGGATAGGGAGTTTGCGCGCAATTTAACTAGGACATCCAGGAAAGAGATTTTTGAGTCAGAAACTTCAAAGGTGAATTTTATACTATGGTAGAAGGAGTTAGCGTGTAATTTGAAGGACTCTAGAGATTCCAAACCGTGGGGCCAAACAAAAAATATGTCATCAATGTACCTATACTCCAGTTTCTCCATAAAGATATTAGCGTAACATGGAGCCATTTTGGTTCCCATTGCTGTTCCCTTGATTTGTAAATAATTTTTATTATTAAAAGAGAAGAAGTTGTTTGTGAGGATAAATTTTATTATGTAAGAGACATCATCGGCTAAGGTTTGGCTGAATGAGTGTCTCAACATAAATTCTTTGCTAGCTAATATGCCTTCATCGTGGGGGATATTAGTGTACAGGGATGTGAGTCCATAGTAACTAGGAAGGTGTTGGCGGGTAGCATACCAATATTATTAAGGACACTTAAAAAATGAGTCGTATCCTGAATGAAGCTTGGGATATTAGAAAGTAGTGGATTAAGTAATGAATCAACATAACCTGATAGACCCTCAGAGAACGTTCCCACACCCGAGATAATAGGCCTACCGGGGTGAGTTAAATTGAGAGTTTTTGCAAGTCGAAAAATTTCCTTGCTGCAAAGATCTGAGGTTTTGGAAGGTAGGGCGGCATTATTCAGAGAGTTCTCTATGAGTTTAGGTAATTTGTGAATTTTAGGAAGTGTATAAAAATAGCCTACCTTAGGGTTGCTGGGTATAAGCTTCTGAACAGTTGGTAAAATATCATTCGAGATGTTGTCAAACAAATTGCGAGATAAAGAAGAAAAAGATGGAATGTCCGTAATTGAACGATAAAACCTAGAGTCATTGAGTTGAGCTTCAGCTTTAGAAATATAGTCGTTTGTATTAAGGATGGTGACACAGCCTCCTTTATCGGCGGGTCTGACGACAATTTCTGTGTTATTACGCAAACTCCTGATGGCCTTGTACTGCGATGGCGTAAGGTTCCGGGGGGTATCATGGTGTCGGTTATCGCTAAGGAATGAATCTAAATGGGCTCTAGCTGCCTTCGTAAAATTTTCAATGTAAACGTTCCGGCCTTCAGGAGGGGTCCATGTAGATTTTGGCTGTTGGGAGCTTACATAGTCCTCGATGTTCGATTGGTTGTTTTCATCGTCACCAAAATATTCCTTAAGGCGTACTCGGCGTTCAAATTGTTTGAGGTCGAAACAGGTACCAACTTCATCCAGACGTCGTGAGGGGCAAAAGGAGATTCCCTTTTCGAGGACTGATTTCTCATTACGCGAAAGTTGGTATTCGGAGAGATTAGCTATTCTCTCTTTAGATGAAGATTGTTTAGGGCAAACAGACGTTGGGAAATTGTTCAATAGAAATGGAAGGTCTTTTTCAGCTGTAAATTTTGTAATTGGGTCCTTTTTGATGAGATTAATAAGTTTTTTAGATTTGAGTTTGAAACGGGAATTCAGCTTACGTTTGTACGAGTCATCCAATGCTTTAAAAACCGCATTTGAATCGACGGATCCAGGTTACGCGTCCTTTAAATATTGTTCTGACGAAGACAAACTTAAGCTAAGAGCGTTTTGTTTTGCATATGAAGATTTGATAGCGTGGTTTCTTAGTTGCCTAGAGGCTCGTTGACAGATTCCTTCGGCGATACGCCTGCTCGATTGGGAGTATCCGTTGTAGGGGTTTCGAAGACGTAACCCCTTAGGAACTAAGTCCAACTTTTTGCACAGAGAAAGGAAAACTATATCCGATCTTGTATGTGATAGTTTCTCCAAAAGGTACTCATGGTGTCGTCTGGCGCGGAGAACATCGCCGTCAATGCGACGACCAAACATAAAAAAGAATTGAAATGTCCGCGTGTACTCCGAAAGAATAACAATTAAACGATAACAATGAAAAACAAAGTCAAAATTGACAAAAGGAGTACGATTAAGTATTTATTTAATTAAACTTGGAAATTTTCAACTTCTCCTGAAGCCTTCGTCGGCCAAGACAGACATACGACTAACACATGAAAAAGTAAATTTAAATTAACTGCACAGCCTGTACTGACCAGTTACGTGCAAACATGCAAAAGTTGGACAATAGACATTGTAGTGAGTGTCACGGTAGAGTAGACCCAGACAAACTCGAGCTAGCTAGCAGGCCTACATGCAAGATTGAATTGGAAGTAAACACACAAAACATGTTGAATAGACAAAAGACATCAATTGGTCAAGAATCATTGTAGAACGTGTAATGGTTGAGTAGGCCCAAATCTCTATTGAGACCCTCAGTGTGTGTATTTAATTTGTATAAAGTTTATTTCTGTACTTTTACGGTGCCGAGGAGATTGAAAGTTTGAACCATGCAGCACACATTTCAAATTTCGGAGGGAATGATTGGTCCGTCCGAAGTCTTCGGCAACTGGAAGACCGCGTGCATTGTCGCGGATAGACTTCTTGTGGTTGTTAAATCTAAACCGAAACTTAGTGCTAGTTTCTCCAACATAAAGACCTTTAGGGCACATAGTACAATATAATAAATAAACAACATTATGAGAATCACAGTCCAGATGGGGGGGGGGGGGGGGTTTGAAAGGAAATTTCGAAAAAGGGAGGAAAATGGGCGAGCCGTGGGAGATATGTTGGCAAACTTGGCAGCGAGGTTTATTGCAGGGTATATTTCCTAGGGGTGGTTTGGAAAACGGTGAAAGCATAGAAGACGTAAGCAGTTGTCTTAGATTGGGAGGCTGGCGAAGGGCTAACAAAGGTGGCTTTCTAAAGCTAGCAGGAAGGGAAGGGTCATTCTTTAAAAGAGCAAAATCCTGTTTGATTGTACGTGCCAGGGAATGGGCAAGGGTGTGGTGTTCTAAAACTAAAGGAATGCGGTCGCTCGATTTTTTAGAGTTATAGGTGAGGAGGTCCTCCCGTTTGAACTTGTTGGCTTTCTCAATTCCGTTTTTGATAATGCTCATGGGATAACCATTGGAAACAAAAAAATGAATAAGGTTGGAAATTTCAATATTGAAGTCCTCCTTATCAGAACAAATGCGTTTAAGTCTTTGACATTGACTATAGACAATTGACTTTTTGAGACTGAGAGGATGGGCACTGTCGAAATGTAAGAACTGGTGATTATCTGTTGGCTTATAGTAAACGGACGTGGATAGGGAGTTTGCGCGCAATTTAACTAGGACATCCAGGAAAGAGATTTTTGGGTCAGAAACTTCAAAGGTGAATTTTATACTATGGTGGAAGGAGTTAGCGTGTAATTTGAAGGACTCTAGAGATTCCAAACCGTGGGGCCAAACAAAAAATATGTCATCAATGTACCTATACTCCAGTTTCTCCATAAAGATATTAGCGTAACATGGAGCCATTTTGGTTCCCATTGCTGTTCCCTTGATTTGTAATTAATTTTTATTATTAAAAGAGAAGAAGTTGTTTGTGAGGATAAATTTTATTATGTAAGAGACATCATCGGCTAGGGTTTGGCTGAATGAGTGTCTCAACATAAATTCTCTGCTAGCTAATATGCCTTCATCGTGGGAGATATTGTGTACAGGAATGTGACGTCCATGGTAACTAAGAGTGTGTTGGCGTGTGACAATATTATTAAGAACACGTAAATATATATATATATATATATATATATATATATATATATATATATATATATATATATATATATATATATATATATATATATATATATATATATATATATATATATATATATATATATATATATATATATATATATGTAAATAAAGCTTTTGATTTTGAAATATTGTGACAGTCTAGAAAAAGCAAGAAAGTTTTAAGAACCTTTACCTTGACAGTCTAGTTGATACTTACATTTCGACTATTTCGGTATTGTGTGCTAACAATCTTTCCGGCAATTCCTGAATCCGATTCTTTGCTAAGTATCTGCAGACCAGTAAAAGAAAAACGCACACAGATTAATATCTGTTGGTTGATATTGATATATGACTTATTACTGCGTAACACTTCAATCAAGGAAAGCATCAAATAAAATTTCTGATATTTGCAAAACTACGAAAACGTTCACTTTGTAAAACTTTGGTGAATGGAAAATGACAATTAAGGAGATGAAAGATAACTATTACCCTCATATAGCAGAACTTTTTCTTTGTGATTACATGAATGTTATGCTGCTAGAAGTGAATGTGCGAGAAAACAACTAGACATGTATGAAATCACCGTTTCCAATGACTACAAGTGCACTTGAAGTCTAGAATTTAAAAACATATTTAGAAATCATGAAAACAGAATTTAAATGGTCCTACCCTAATGTTCACGGACATTCCTATGATGCATGAGATATAAAATGTTGACGTTTATTCCCTCAATTATAGATTGCGCAATCAGTTGTGAATTACAATCCGCATCTTGTGCAAAAATGTGAGCACTTTCTTACTGCTTGGGGATAACTTGGCTTTTCATGTTTCCTCTATACAACATGTCATGCAAGAAAACAAGAAGCGTTAAAGGACAAATTGTTGTACAATGGAACATTTTTTTATTTTAATGAATACATTTCAATATTTAACATCTCAGGAATGAGGCAAGCTATGACAATGAGAACTAGGACAATAAGATTCATTTTTTAACCTCTAATATGGTGTTAAAATTCTAGACTTGAATGTAAACTTTAATTCCATACATTCATCTCCACCTTGTCAAGATTTCGGAACCGTTGAAGTTCCATTTCAGAACGTATAAACTACCAATCTATTAAGAAAGCACTGCTACAGAACTAACGATTAATCGTCACTCACAAATATTTCAAGTTAGATGTGCTTGAAAAGACGTCTTGTGTAACGAATTCCAAATTGTTGTTACTTAGATCTCTAGAAAGCAAGAAAAGGAAAAAAATGAAGATTCGGCATTGTCATTGTCCGTCGGGGTTTTACATACCTGTAAGGGAATATTACTAACCCATTTCAATGTAAGTTATTGTTCTTCTTGAAGGCAAACATGATGTGAAAAATCAAATCATCGGTTATTCCAATATGCATGTGATGTCAACCCTCGCTTAACTCACATAAATGTAATCGTTTTATGAGTGAACTTGTCAATGCGATCTGAAAAAACTCCGTGAAAAACCTTTTGGATCACGCTTTGTAACAACAGACTAATATTTCTTGAAGTCAATTATTTGTATTCAATTGATATCTTCATTCTCATTTTAAAACATTTTAATTGTGCACCTCTCAATATCAACAACTATTTTTAGTATACTACACCTTTTGGGTGTTACTTTTTTGGCTAATATAGTGCAAAAATTTATATTACCAGAATGCAGACATTACTTGGCCTCTGATAATTAAGGGCTGCTTAATGTCCAGTGGGGCGCTTGGAGAAAAGACATGATCCTAACAAATTAAAGCATAATGATAAGTTGTGTCTTTGAAACTCGTTTAAACATCCATGGGCAGAGTGGTAGAATTTAAAACACACTTTCAAGTAATGATTCCAATAAGATGCCTCATGGTTTAAGAAACAGTGTTTTTGTTAAAGGTCAGAGCAAGCCATGCATTGGTAATTAAATAAAGGTACCAATTTATTAATGCCAACGAATGTGGGCTGACAATGGACACCGTACCTTATAACTGGAAATATTTGTTACTCACATTAAAAAAGAGGTTTCCGGGATATTCTTTGGAACTTCAGTCAAGTTACGAGATGAACAGTTAACAGCAATTCCTTTTTCATATGAAGCACAGTGGCAAATATAGCAGGCATCCTCAACTTTAAATAGAAGGGAATTTGGGTACTTCAACGAGTTGCTTCAAAGGAGAGGTCTTGCTTAAGTATGGTTAAGCTAGGTAATTGTTTCATTACTTGTATTTTTTGGACAAAGAAGCTGCACTTAATGACATGACAGTTTTCTCTTGGGATGCAATTGATAATTAAAATACTCCTTCCTCATTTATACCAACACTGGGTATTTTGAATAGATTTTTGGAAAGGCCTGATGTAAAGCCCACCTAAGCATAAAGTTGTTACAATTGCTCACAAATTGTTTAATGACTGTTACTACAATTTAAACCCTTATTGCAAGGTGTCACTGAAACAAATATCACTATGGAGGCAACAGACGTTGAGAAGCGGGAACGTCACTGATTCTAGGGAGCGACACATATTTCTAATACGTTTATTTTATTGCATGGTTTAATGAGATGGTAAAAATCAAATGAAAGCAGACAAAGTGATCTTACCATTTACGGTTTCTACGATGCTGCGATGGTAATCCATTATAACCATTGTTGAAATAATTAGCAATGGTACGACAGTTGTCTCCAATATACCAATCATGTTTAATTACAAAAACCTATAACTAAGGCAGATAAGCACAAGATCAACAAGTCATATAAACTGATGATAGTGTATTAAAAGTAACTGATTTTTATTAAAATGAGTATCATTCTTACACCGGGGTGAACCCCATTTCGATGTTAACATGTCCATTATTTATAATATTTTACAAGTTGACATTTTAAAATGATGCGTAACAGTCTGGGACTTCATCTGTAATCGTTTGCAATACACTATTCTGTTTTACCAAAGAAATATTACAATTATACGCTTTAAACGAAGAAAAGGGTGAAAGTGTAGTGTGTTGCATACAAATCAAGTGTTTATCATTCTACATCAATCACATTGCAAGCCTCCACGAAATACAGGTGATAATTTATAGTGACGCAATTATTACTTCAGTCATGTCACTGAGTTCTGGGTAGTCAACCATTTTCTTGAATTCAAATCTGACCGTTGACCTCTGTTTAAAACACCATGGACCATACGGTAACGCTTAAGGAATACCAAATACGAATGAAATCTTTTCAAGTTTCTACCGTGCGAAACTCTGCTGGAAAGTTTTTCGGAATCTGAACCCTTGCAACCCCAAATGACTTTTGTCTCCTCCAAAAACGATAAGGTTCTCCCTTTTAAAACTCAAATCCTCTCACCCCAGGTTGGAAACTGGGCCGTGTAACTCCATCTAAATAACTAACTAACTAACTAACTCACCTCAGACAGCCCCAATTAATTGACCTACTTACTTAGGCTAAGCCCCTCCCACAACTCTCTAAAACTTATTCTTAACAAGACACAATCTCAGTCTATTGCTTTAGCAGTTCAGGGTAAGTATAAAACAATAATCAGAACACTCTCAGTACATAACATTACCTGCTTTGTAATCTGAGCTACAGTACTATGCATTGCTTGAACTGAATATCAAACAAAGAGCTGTGTCAATTGAGATTTTCTGTAGACTACTACAAAAGTTGTAACTTGGGATGATAATTACTGACTGCATTTAAATGGGCCATCCTTGTACCAAGTGGGAAAACAGACAGATATTCTTATCTTGAGATATTGTGTTGTATTGTGATACTTACCTGGCGCAGGAGTGTCCGTGATCACGGAGGCCAGCCGTGGAGGTATCTTTGCGCTGGGGGGTGTCACGCACTATCACCCTGCCCGCCCGTGTAAATAGCTGTTGGTGTGTAAATAGTTGTTGGTGTGTAAATGGGTGTTGTTTGTTAATGTTTTGTACTTGTGTTTGTTTTTGGTTCCGGAATTTGTTTGGAACTTTGTTCCGATCGTGTCCGTTTCCAAGCACGTAAAAAGCTCCTGTGTTGACGTCAAGCAAAGCATCACGTGATCATCACATGATGTAGTTAAGAGCAAACCCATGTGAGGACAATCTTAATGGAATTATTACCGATTTGAGGACAGGAAAGCTAATGTGAGGACCCAGTCCTGTTTCTCAGTTTTTAAATCCTTTAAGAAATATGAAGTTTCACTATACCACACCACAAGACACATGGTGAATGTGCTCAATTCGACTTGAAATTCAATAGGAGTAGGGTGTTGTATGTAAATGTGCTCATGTTGACATGAAAAAAATATAATTTTGATGTCAAAATCTACACTTGTATTCAAAGTATGTTCATAGGTCCTAACACGAGTTGGAACTTCACTTTGTATGCACACCCGTCATTTGGGCTGAACTGGTTTCTCTTATTATCGAAATCAAAGATAAGTGTTAGAAAGCCCTTGTACTGTAAACACAGGCAATCACAGTTCAATATATAAAACAATAGCAAAAGTAGCTACAAAAATATTAATACCTAGAAACTAACCGAGTTTAGTTGGACCTAAAGTCCTAAACGTTGACGCAATCTGTAGTAGGGGAACGGTGAGCTGTAAAGAGTTATTCAAATAACCCATATTCGGTTCAATTTGACCCCCCCCCCCCCCCAAAAAAAAAAAAAAAAAATGACAACCTGCTAGAAACACTAATTGTAAGAAAATATGATTTGACTACAAATGTTTCCTTCGTTCTTCAAATACTTGGTGACATTTTTCTATGATATGATGTCCCCTCCACTAATGTTTTAACTTGTACTGTTCGATAATTGGCATCACATTAACGCATAGCTATTCCTATTACACAACATGCACTGAGAGGGCTCTCATATCTCATTATTATGCCCTTCAGTTATGAATTCTTGAATTATGTCAGTACAAGATATTTCAGAGGCAGTGGTGGCGCCACTAGAATTTCCTCGACAGCTACCCCGATATAGTCCCGGCAAAGGCGATGAGTTCCCGATGGAACTTGACTGGCAAAATTTGAGGCATGCCGAAATTTATGGCTTTCCTCTTAACAACTTTTAAAAATCCAGAGCTCGTTTTAAAGAAAATTTGAAACTTTTGCATGGAACCTGGTTTTTAAGGGCCATTAAAATCGGGGTCCGTGTTAATTGAAGAATTGGAGAAAAGTTACAGGGCGACTGAAATTCGTTTGGGGTTACGCATTTAATTGTAGACCTAAGGGCTAAGGCTCTCAGAAAAAGCTGGAGATTTGCCCGCAAACTTTTGGCCTATTCTAAACAACAAATTTAATATTAAAACCATATGCTGGAGATATTTTTGTACTTAATTAAAAAAATTGGGTTTTTAGTAAAGTGAAATTGAAGTTTGGGTTTTTTATAAAATAGCCTGCCTTTCAAGAACAAAATTTAGAAGAGCGTTGGGTAATTTAATTTTGTTTTCCTTTTTTTATTGTACGGAGTAACCACCGAAACTGGAACTAAGATCTTCCAAAAATCCTTTGCCAGTTTAAACAAATACTTTAAAAGAAATAATGTAGTACTAGGTGGTGGGGCGATCTGTAATCTATTGAAGTTAAAGGCGTAGGGGAGCATTTCAGTTTGGTGAGTCTGAAGTTTTTTTTCCTATGAATGTTGCCCTGCCCGAAAGACTAAACAGGGCGCCACCATTGGTTGGCGCGGAGGGTACAGAAAATTTTGAAATTGAATTGCTATCCCTCAGGTGGCCGAATAAATGGCATTTCCAGGCTTGTGGCAGAATCTAAGCAGTCGGTACTTTGAGCCTTCGTTTCTTATCGTGTTTACTTGAAATAACTTAGCAAGTGTTCAGAAATATTTACTATCATTGATAAAAAACGAAATATTATTTGCAAGCCTGCAATGTTACGTATTTTGTCTGTTCGATTGAAACCTATCAAAGCTCCGCGCCACCATTGCTTAGCGTGGAGGGCACAAAAAAATTTTAAAGCCAGTCGGAAATAACATTTCCCAGGCATGTGACTAGATACGAAACGGTCATTATTTGGGGCTTTCGTGTTTGCAATGAAATTCTCACTCCGACAGAAAAAAAAGTCAGCCACCAATTTGCTGTTTGCTAAGTGAACAGAAATTTACCAGAAAAATATACCACTACCTTTGAATGAAATGTTTTTAGGGGAAAACAACACAACGGCATTAAAGAAAAAAAATAAAATAAACACATTCTAATGTTTATACTCTTCTGTGACTCTTGGCTAAAATGGAGATCTACTGAATTGATGAAATTTTTCTATGTGAATGACCGACTCCTGACTAAAAATGATATTTCTTCTACAGCCTTTAAAAAATGTCAAGTTAAGACATGAGTTTGAATGAGTTTTCAAGCAGATTAAAGGTAAGAAATTCCCACACTTGATCATTATGCAATTGAAAACTATATACCCGATTTTTAATGTTGTGACCCGAATTCGGCTGTAGGGGCAGGATGTATGTCCAACTGTTTAGCATTGCACCCTAATACCTTCCCGCCTGCGTAATTTGGCAAATGAAACGTCCCCGCGCGATGCTAACGTATACAATGGAATCTTGTTCTATGTTGTTGGCGAAAACGCATGGTGGGTATATCAAAACCCTCTTTTACATTAGTAATGGCGAATTTGTCGGGCAAACTTAAAACTTTGTTTTGATTACGTATGATATTTATTAAACTATTCATTGCCGTCGGCTACATAATTACAATTTATTTTTCTGTCAGTATGTGTTCGAAAAAAAAACCCAACGTATTGCCCATATTTTCACAGTTCAGAAATATGTAGTTGCGGCTGCAGTCCCCCCCCCCCCCCCACGTCCTCCCCCCTCCCTCTTGTACGCCGATGTTTGGGGTTACTGAATATTATCAGATTAATTATCAGATTAAAGAATCGGACGATATTTGAAAATTTCCCGAAAAATTTTGGTTTTCTCGTAACATAAATTTGAAAATCTGGAGCTTATATATTGAGAGAATTTTACGAGGGAAATTGAAGAAAAATATTTTTAAGAGGAGTAATAGAAAACTGGACTCTTTGTTGAAGATCAATCTGCTCAAGTCCATGTGGGCAAATCAAAATTGAGTTTATTGAGGTTTCATATATTTTCCTATGGTGAACATAGAAAATGCTTTCTTTTCAGAATGTTTGAAAATCTCGAGCTTATATCGAAAATAATTGAATTTTTGTAAAGGAAATTGGGATTTTTTTTGAGATTTTCTTTGAAGCATTTGGTCTTCTCGTAAGCAAAATCAGGGTGATCGTCAGGGAGGGAGAACGAAGACTGAAATTTATCAGATTTACATCTTTTTTCGTATGGATGAATGGCTCCCCCACTAAATTGGATCTTTTCCCCTCCGCTGGCGCCACCCTTGTTAAGACGGACTGCGGGAGGGGTAAGTAGAAAAAAGTGTCAGGAGTGCAAATCTTTGTGGCAGAGAATTTACACTGTTGCGCGAAGTTCGAATGCATCTTTGCCAAAAGTAATGTCTATTTTCTGTCAACAGGTTCACCGGCAACAAATTGCAAGGCCTATAGGTCAGTCTTGCGTGTATAACCATTCGTCTCTCGCTATGCACTACAATTGTAAAACTAGCTCTATGACCGTAATTTACATTTCAAACTTGTGAGTTCTTTTCTATTCGTCGCCAAGACGTATTCCACGTCATAGAATGAAGGAAATAGCCACACCTCTGACTTAACATTTTCTCGCGGTCCTCTTTCTAACTGTCCAATACTCTCCTATACCTTTTTGAAATGATCGACAGTGTCATCCGTGTTTATTATAAGAGTTTTCACTAACGAAAAGGTCGCACGCATTTTTTTAATTGTTTGCACTGCAGTCGTCTTAAATATGACTGTAGGTGGGATTTAATCCATTGTCTTCCTCTTGATAGAAATGCCTTTGTACTTTGTAATATCACTTTCAATTTTCCATGTGAAACTTGTCATTAGTTCGTTGATTGGAAAATTATTGATAATGGACAATAAAAATGTTTAATAGATTACTAACTGTACGTTTCAGACTGAAGCACTTTTGCACGTAGCCTAGAATCATATCAGCTTCTCTTTCAAAAGTGTAGATATGTTATCTGCAGTCATGAAAAATGAAATCTCCATAGGGTTATAATATTTGATAACTTGGAATCCTGAAACTTCTACATCTAGACTCAACTGGAAACTCCAACAACATTTTCACATAAAGTATCCAATTTTTGGTACCCTTCCTTCTCTGCTAGCAACTATATTTAGACCACATCAGTTTATCTAATAAGTTTTAATTTAATACCTTAACATACCGTTACAAACTAAACCGAAGATGCTTGTAAGGGGATTCCAGTAGCCTGGTTGAGGTGGGGGTAGGGGCCGGAAAAGGCTTCCCCCGTCTGGGAGAAGAATCCATTTTCGTTGGGGAGCATTCATACATGCAACAAAAGATGTAAGCCTTATATACTTTACCCCCCTCACGATCTTATTCATTCTGCTCACGAAAAGACCATATTTTAAAAGAAAGCTCTCAAAATTAAGTTTTCCTTTCAAACATCAAGGCACGAAATTTGTCAATAGAAGTTCCAGAACATCTGAAAAGAAAGTCAAAACATTTTTCATTTGCACCGTACAACAAAACATAGGTCTATTATGAAACCTCAACCAACCCCACTGTTGATTTTGCCCAAATGAACTTGGGCAGACTGATCTTCGACTCAATTTTTTCAATTCTACCGTACAAATAAAACGAAACTTTTCACATTTTCCGCCATAAAATTCTTGAAATGTATAAACTATAGATTTTCAAATTTATTTTGATTAAAAGCCACACTTTTTCAGGAAATTTTCGAAAAGGTTCCGCGTCACCTGCAAGATGATATTCAGTAACTCGGTAACACCAACAAACTTCAAGTCGCCCGGTGATCCAGGGCGGAAGTAGGGGGCCTTCCAAAATGATTTAACTTTTCCCCACTACATAAAACAATGAAAAGGTCATATTCCAACTTAGATAGACCTGTGTGATATGTCCTGTTTGCTTAATGACACCCACTTCTTAAATCTCTCGGCTGTTTCCCTTCTTCATACCAAACATGGATATACCCCCTGCCCTTTACTATGCAAATTCTTGATCATTTTGCACTTTTTTCAAACATTTCATTGCAGAAAATTTTCTCTTTGCTCCCCGCCAACTCATGTTGACGCTTAGCCTAGATAATCTTTCGGGCAGGATTGCATTTTCAGCCACCAAAGAATCTTCTACACCCTAACTTAAATGACCAATTCATCCTCACCCCAAACAATACCAATTCTCCTAACCTTCTTACTTAAGCCCCTCCTACAATTTTCTGAAATTCATCCTCATCCAGAAACAATTTCAGTTTTTTGCTTCAATTGCTTCAGGGTGAGTGTAGAAAAAGGTCAATGTGTATAATAAAAGCGCTATCAGCACAGTTCATACTGTGAAATATAAGCTCTGGTAATCCGCATTGTTTGAATTTGCTGTCAATCAAAGAGCTGAGCCAATTGAGAATTTCCGTAAACCCCTACAAAAAATGTAGTTTCGGGTGAGACGATTGGCCCTTTAAAGCGGCTCGTTGAGTTGATATCAATAACTTAATGAGAGTGTAAAAGGGTCTCTACCGCAAGAAAATTCTTACAGCTAGCATAATGAGTCAAGTTTCATATCCAATAGTTACTGAAAAAGTTAAAATTTTGCATTTTGTGGTTTCCTGACTTGTAACAGTTTTGTGCATAATTTGAAAAAGTGTCTGGTCACACAGTTTTGAAAATGGAATTGAGCTGTTGAATACTCACTCATAAAACAGTTATTTGTAAGTAGGATATTGATGTTGTCTTAGTTGGACCATTGGTCATTAGTATGTGAAGAAAATTTAACAGGTTTGGAAAAAAAATGTTGAATTCATGATTCAACTCAATTAGCCGCTTTAAATGTTCCCGTACCCCTACGGTGACATACACAAAATTAACACTACTGGCATAACTCTCAATATAGCTTTCATCACCTAGGACATAGGTATATGTTAGAAATTAATGGGAATTTTCTTTTTAAGTTTAGTGACAATTGTAATTGCAAACACAAACTGACCCCCTCCCCCCCCCCCTTGCTTCTAGCAAATCCTGGATCCGTCACGACGACTTATTGGTTTTACTCATAAAAAAGTCTGATTCTTCAATACAGAAAAAAATCTTTCATACAATTACAATTTTTCTTAAATATAAGCTTCAGATTTTCAAATGTTTTTTTTTTTTTCAAAATGGAAAAACAACGGAAAATTTTCTGTTTCTGTGAGTACTCCTCACGATCAAAATCCAAGCCAGCTGCATCCACCCCGACATTCTCCTAAATTTTGTTCTTAAAAGACAGATCACTTTCTAACTTTCACTTTCTTTTACAGTACCCAAAAGACAAATTTTCTTTCATTGATTCCCAAAATCTCTCCAGTGTAAGCTTTAAGTTTCAAATCTTTGTTCAAAAAAATAAAAGGTTTTCGGGCAAATTTCCATTTACATCTGGAAGCCTTAGTAGGCCTACGTAGGCCTACAAAAAATAAAATGCGTAAGTTAACCCAAAACGAATTCCAGGCATCCAAAATGTTTTTAATTTTGTATCATATGAACGGCAGATTCTTCCATAAACACTGATTTCTTTTACTGATGTTTCAGAAAGGTCAAGTTGCTTCCAAATATTTCAAATGCACTGCAAATTAAACAAGCTCCGGAGTTTTTAAATAATTAAAAAAATAATAGTTTCTAAAAAGAAAGCCCGAAACTGCCCCACGTCTCACGGGAACTCATCGCCTTTTTCGAAGCTTCGAAATGGCGCCCCAGCTGGGTGCTTGCCCCTCTCCTCCTCCCTTATCGGGCAAATCCTGACGCCACCCTTGATATCACTCTGAACTAAACTGTTATACATGGCTTGACGGTAGTGTGACATGAAAATGACAAAATTGTGTATCCGATCTAGAAATCATTAAAAACCAACAAAATGGCCGCAAATTCCAATCAAAATCCATCAAAAGTTGACCATTTTACAGGGCAATTTCTGATTTGCACTTAATCATTAATAAATATGAGCTCAATATGAAAATTTTGTGATGTCTTGAGAGGGACATGCGATATATGGCTAACTTTATTCATTGTTCTTACAATCTTCATTTCAGGGACAGTTGTAACATAATTATGTCCTAAGGGTTTTATTTTGAAAGTTTAAATTGTTTCCTTGAAAATCATCAGTATCAATTACCAAACCATAGACTATCCGGTGAGTAATTAAGAGATAATTAATATAGGATTAACAAAAGAAATCTCAGCACTGTGCACATCATAATTTTTGCATAAGCAACAAATTGCCTCAGAAATTCTCAAACTTAGAAGAGGTATACCGGGTATCTTCAGAACCGTGGAAGATTTTAAAATAATTCTTACGGGTTTTTCCTTAGAAAAGTTCACTCCCTAATTGCCAAGTTAAGATAGGTGGTTTTTCTGACATGACACACTACCATTAAGAGGCAAAAATAGTGCACCATTTCATCTTGGAACCTAACAGAACCGATTTTTCCAAAGGGGGGGGGGGGTTGGAAAGGGGGGGGGAATTGGAAACCCGCTCCCTTTAGGCCCTCACCATTCCACACTCAAAACACTTCCCAAGACAAAATGCTGGCTACGCCCGGGCGTCCTCTATATTCACAACATATATGGCCGCCGCTAGTTGGAGCCGGTGAGCTTACTCCTTGTATTACTCGATAAAAGTTATCTCCGCTGTTTCGGAATTGTTAGAGCACACCATAAAATCTCGGGGAAAATGTTTACACCCATGTTTTTTCGTTTGATTATGTGTTCTCCTTTAGTCAACTCTTCAAGGAATAGAATTGGCTTAAAAGGGGTTTAAGTACTATAAACTCAAGGCAAACTATACGCAAGACCAAATATTTCAGTGCGGCTGAAGCGAGGAGCAGTATCGTATGGCTTTAAGTTATCGAGACTCCAAACTAAATCCTTTAATTTGGATGAATAGCATGGCATATCACCTGAGTCCAGCTGGTTTCTCTATACATACACTGTTTGTTGTAGAATAACATACAGAAAAAACCACCATGATTCATATTTCCCTATAGCTACTTTAAGGAAAATCAGAGTTTGACAGCGAATATTTACCATTAGTTCCAGCATTTCTTTTCTTCTTTAATTGGCTATTTTACAAGAATTAACAGACGTTGACGACCTAGAACTTTCAAATGAGAACGTTTATTCTGCGTTAGTTACTGTTAAATTGGTATTTTGCAATTTTGTTCGGGTTACAAAGTTCCACACAAACGCAAGACTAGGAAGTTTGCGGTAACCACTGAAAACGGCAGACCATCATGACAAATCATTTTTGTTAGTTTTAGCTCAATGTTGACTACAGTATGATGTTAAATTTAGGCCTACGTCGTGGGAAACTTGTAGAAACAAATTCATATTGCCCCTTGAAAAGTTCGAACGCCTAATTCAGATTATCAGACGTTTTACATTAGGAATGACAAACAGAACGAGTAAGGATCTTCGCCTGTTTTGGATGGTTAAGATTGACAGCACATAACATATTCCAAACCAAATAAAAAACTAAAAGAATCTTGTTATTAGGATAAGGATATTTAAACCTTTCTCGAGTGTCTGAGAGTTGACATAAATTTTAATTGTATTTCACAGCCCAACACAATTTACACCTACTATACCCCTACCCAAGACTTCAACGAAAGATTCTCGTCATTTAGATTACTACTGGGGCTTTCACAGATTGTTCCGTGCTGCTTCAAAGATTTCTGAAGAAACATTTTAAGATTTGACAGTTATTCTGCAAAGGCCTTTACATTAAACGAACGGTAATAGCCTCCAGGTGTGAATGTCGACAGTCTTCACGCTTATTTGAAGCTATTAGCATTCATCCGCGAATTCATCTGGAGTTTCATCTTCGGATCCATCCTCGGTTTCTTCCCCGGCAATATCATCCTCAAATTCGGGGGCTGGCTAACGACAGCCCTAGTCCCTAACCTAATCCTTAACCCTAACAACAAAAAAAAAAAAAAAACAATCGATACAACACAATGGCAACAACTAATCAAGAAACAACTTGTTAAACAGTGCGCATCTACCCCAAATTCGTTCGTCCTTGGATTCGTCTTAGAATCTGAGGATGATAATAAGATCATTCTGATCCCAAATTCAATTATGAATTCGTTCAATCCAACGGCTAATCCGAGGATGAATCCGAAAAAAACCTTTTGAAAGATCCTGATTGTTTGCCCTATACAACACACGTCGCTTACCTACGGAACTACTACATATACCGTGCTGACTCTCATGAAAAAATCTTACCTGCTAACCTCGATCATTCATGTGGCCTTTAATACTGCACGACTGTTTACGTCTGATGAGTTCTACAAAAATAACTATGCTTATAGGATCTTTCTCTGTCTTTTCAGTAAATGACTAAAAGGTTCATTATTTGTCTATTAAGAAAACGAGTTTCGTATTAAAAGAAAACTTTTGTTCGTGAACTATTTGTCTCTTAATTGAGTCACGGATAATTTGCACTAAGTCACATGTCCCATTCTGTCATTTTTTAAATGAATTCAATTGGTTCGGGATTTCCATGTTACCTTCAAAAGTTTTTGTTTTCTATTCACTCAAGCTTTTGGAAGTGCTTTATCGAGTACCCATGCTTTCGATTCGGAATTTCATGATTTACAAGCTTTGCATTCACTCTCAAATGCAACTGTCAGCAGAAGGGAATTTGAAGGAGGAGCTAGCCCCGACTGAAATGGAGAAGTCTCTTAACTGATTGGACGCAAAACTGATCCCTCCCTGTGGCGTAGCCACGGGGAGAGTTTGGGGGGTTAGAACCCCCCCCCCCTGACCAAACCTCGCAATGCAAAAAACACCTAAAATAGCTGTTTTTTCTCTCTATCCTTAGACTTTTCCCTCATATCGTGCCCCCCCCCCATGACACCAAAGCCCTCCCCATGACACTATCCTGGCTACGGGCATGATCCCTCTTAATGACAATCTGAAGGTAGTCCTATTCAGTGGCGCACCCACGGACTTTGGACTCTAGGTAGCGAGGGCTGAAAATGGTCGGAAAACAATCAAAGCTGAGCGCCACCATTTGTTGGCGCGGAGGGTACCAGAAAATGTTTGGGTAAAAACACCCCTAGTAGTATCCATAAAGTAGGTTTATCTCTGGAAAAATTTAAAAGAAGCTGATTTCACTTGATTCTGATGGATATGCGTGTCACCATTTACCAAAAAAATAGTGAGCTTGGGTGGGGGTGGGGAAGTGTATTTTGGGGGGTCAAAGGTCATTGACTTCAAATATACCGTGTTTGTTCTCAAATGAAAGGAAATTTAATTTTATACGCCCCATGTGACATTTATTGTACAATATTATGCTTACACAAAAAGGTACACATGGTTAATGATGTAGACCTAATATGACACTGTAAAGGCGACCAATCAGGAAGGAGCAGAGTTACACTGTGCGGAAGTTACGTTTTGGAGCCTGGTCGGAAATTAGTGCACAAGAGATTCCAAAGACGGGTAGGCAGAGCTACCATACACCTTCAGTGTAGCCAATGAACATTACTAGCGGGAAGGCACTAACACATTCTGACATTTCGAGGTACACTGTAATAAAGGTTTGCAGAATTACAGAGAAAAAAAGAAAACGATTAGGTAAAAAATACACATTAAATTAGATATAAATAAAAAATCGCAAAGGAAAAAGGTGGTAAAAAACTTGGCAATAAAAATGATATACATAGGCCTTAGAAAAAAACAGGAAAAAACAGAAGAAACAGAAAAAAAATTAAAAACAAAAACTAAACAGTAAGAAAAAACCCAATCTGCAATTAACTGCAACAAATATTAACAGTGCAAACTGCTGAAACGGTGCCTATGTGCCGCTAAGTTGTACCTATGTTTTTTTTTTTTTTTTTTTGCTTTGGAAAGGAATTGACGTTTGAGGTAAGAGCCGGTGTCGGGAGGGAAAAATAGGTCAAGTATCTTAGTACTTTTCGGAGTACGAAAAGACCGCAATACGTTTTTGTGTATTGCTAAGTCAGGTTTTTCCAGAGAAACCTAACAGGTAAAGCGTCTTCTAAGGGACCTCATCTTTCAATGATGGAGGTATCCTTAATGATCTCGGTTTTGTGTGAACGAGATATAAAATCATAATGAAGCCTCAGAACTCCATCAAAAGGAAAAGGTGATTATATTGAAGACTTTTGCAACCTTTTGAGGTTAACGAAAAAGAAGGAGAATGAGCGTGCAGGGTTTATTTATTTCCAAGCTTCATTTTTACCCTGTTGGAGAAGGTTGTAAGGCAGCAACGTTAGGTTGTAAGGCAGCAATGTTATGAGGCGGCCATGATGGGTGGCGCTGTTGTTGTAAGATCAGTAAGTTTAACTTTCAAATTTTGCCTTGAGAAACCTGCTCATAAAACGCGGGCTTTGCGCTCCTGCTTCAAATAATTCATCCGTGATTTTTGTACTTTCCCTATTTTTAAAATATTTCATTTTTAATGAAAGGTATCAACTTGCGATTGGATGTTTCCGATATGGGATCAGAAATCCCTTTCTTGGGGTGTGGCGTATGATACCTTGTGGTGCAGGGGAGTATTTATTCCGTAGTAGGTCGGGAGGGCTTAAGATTCACATTCTGCTATTTGAAACTAGTACTTGCAATGTACCATTTATTCATTGCATATTGTGCATAGAGCTATTCTACAGTATATTCAAAGTGATACAAAGTGCCTATATCAGATACTGGTAACGTACTAATGATACTATAGTTGAATGGCTTGAAGTTCCATGCTTAACAGTGCCAATGTCTTTCACCTAAACCTGACATTTTACAGAAGCATCAAATGACAAAATAAATGCCACTTACTGGATTAAAAATTTAGTTTCCTTACATTTGGGACCAAACACGATTTACTTTAATTAATATTTGAGGTCAATGACCTTTGATCCACGAAATGCACTTTTCCCACCCCCCACCCAAGCTCACTTTTTTTGGTAAGTTTTGACCCTAAACCTACTTAAATCAGATGAAATCAGCTTCTTTTAAATTTTTTCACAGATTGGCTTAAAATTGGTCTAATTAAGGGTCACTATAGTTCGCAGGAAATCGCCTTTCTGGGGCTTCAGAAATAAGTTCCCACAAATGGTGAAGGTTCTATTTTACTGTTACACTTCAATTCTAAGGTTAGCCGGTCGATTTGCTTAGCCTATAGCCTACTGCACTGCACAGTTAGTCTGTTGCAACTCCCTGTTCATACGTAATGCAGTGCGTCACAGACGACTTTCCCCTTCTGCAAATATCTATATTCCGCTTTTCATTTTATCTTTCGAAATATTAGATAAGTGAAATATTTAATTTGTAAATCATTAGAGAATTTTGGTTGGGATTGGTTACGTTCTGGACAGGAACAATTTGCCTGTTCCTCTTAACTCTGTTGAGAGGTATAGCTTAAATAAATTTTCAGCTAAATAATATAAAAGTAACCACTGACTAACCATTGGGGCGGGGGCCATTTCAAGGAGCCTAGATGCATAATGGTGCATATTTTCGACTTTGAAAGGAACAGCTGGTGTTGAAAGTTTAATTTTGGTGGTTAATGGAGATAAAAATAAAAATTTTGTGTCTTTACATGCAGTGCAGTGCCATGTACGCTACCTTTCGAAGTAAAAGTTGTTTTTCCAAAGTCCTCCCGACCCTCGGGCAAAGGGCCGTTTCGCGAAACCAAACTTGAAAGTTGTTTTTAAATTTGCGCACTTTTAGGGGTCAAAACTAAAGAGCATATGTGATCGCCATAGGCGTATTTTAGTTTCGGGCTTGTCTTGCCCACAAAACGCTATGCTGCCATAAAGACTGTCTAAGCGGAGTGTCACCACCGGTTGGCGGGAAGCGGAAGCGTGCAAAGAATTTCAATCGAAAAATCAGATCCCTCAGATGATCGAAAGTAGCATTTCCTTGACTTATATAAGCACACTAAAATGCTCACTTCAAGTTCGCCAGCAGCAAAGTGATCCGAAAAGGTATTAAAAGATACTTTCACTCGACATGTAAATTTGCCCAAAAGACTATAACGGAGCGCCACAATAACGAAGCGTAGAGAAGACTGAAAAATCGCGACAGCTCAGATGGGCGAAAATTGAGTTTTCATGCTTGAAAAGAGAATCTGAACAATCTCCTTTTATAGCTTTCGTTTACAATAATACAAAACCCAGCAACTTGCTCAGGGATCCCTTACTTAAAATCCATACATGGGTCATATATGGAAATTTATATCTGGCCCATATCTGGTCCAGATATGGAATTTGTATCTGGCTTCAACAAAAATTGGGCAGATATAATTTGATATAACATAAAGGAATATATGTCCCATATATAATGTGTTATGACTCATATTTTATATGGGACAGATATGGTCCATATATGGAATTTGTACCCGGCTTTAACAAAAAATGGGCAGATATAACTTGATATAACATAAAGGAATATATGGCCCATATAAAATTTGATATGGCTCATATTTTATATGGGACAGATATGGTCCATATATGGAATTTGTACCCGGCTTTAACAAAAAATGGGCAGATATAACTTGATATAACATAAAGGAATATATGGCCAATATAAAATTTGATATGGCTCAAATTTTATATGGGACAGGTATGGTGCATATGTGTCCCATATAGGGATTTGTCTGCACCAAACTTTAGTAGTGCACTGCCTTTGTGTAAAGCGTATCAGAAGCCTTGCTTTTTCTAAAGTCCCCCCGACCCTCTGGCAAAGGGCCGTTCGACGAAACAAAATTTTGCTTAGCCAGTTCTTTTTAAAACATATATAGAAACAGGCACGTTTAACAAATAGACAACTCAAACCGACCGGACAAAAACACAAACGCTAATCATCAACCATTCACACACAAAACATTGAACATAAAAAAACGTTTGTCACAAACAGAACAGACGCATCAACCCCACTCCAACACCCAAAAAACCGGCCAACTCACCCACAACCGCCTTCAACACAAACCACCACCCGACAGCAACCCAACACCAACCCCTAAGACAACAAAAATCAAGAACATCCCACAATGGCACCACGCTTGAAGACCACCCTACGCCGGGAGGTAACACCGCCCTCAAAGGCAACACCACGCCAGAAGGCAACAGCAGTTAAAAAGGTTTTGCTCAGCTAGTGTAACTTTTTCTGAAGTCCTCCCGACCCTCTTAGCCAGTATAATTTTTTTTCCCAAAGTCCTCCCGACCCTCTGGCAAAGGGCCGTTCGGCGAAACCAAACTTGAAACTGCTCCCCGAAGAAGCTATTAGGCCTACGTCCACTGAAGGACAACACTTAACGACCAACCTCACGGCCTTCAGACCATTTACATAATTGGTCTGTCATATTAGCCAGTGGAGCTTTTTACGTGCTTTGAAACGGACACGGTCGGAGCAAAGTTCCAAACAAATTCCGGAACTAACAACTAACAAAAGTACAAATCATTTACAAACAAAAACTATTTACACACCAACAACTACTATTTACACACCAACAATTATTTACACGGGCGGGTAGGCTGATAGTGCGTGACACCCCCCAGCGCAAGGATACCTCAGCGACCACGGGCTGGCCATGTCAGCCAGTATAGCGTTAAGGATTATCTGAACACCTCAAACAAAGTTTAATGGCCATTGTATTACATTGACTTAAATATTTGAAGTTGTTAAATTACTTATAGTGAAAAACAAAACTGCTTTGAAATTCCTACTTTTAAATGTTTACAGTCTGCATTGTTGGTTTGAATTACCGTATATATGGGGCAATATTCCAGCATAAATTTTGTTGAAGGTTTTATGATTTTTCACATTTTACTTCCTTAATCATAAAAAGAAAAGAAAATGAGGGCTCTCAATTCCTGGCCACGCCCTCATGAGAAAGTTATTTGCATATGTTAGTATAATATGGCTGAATACGGTTTGAATGTTATGATTTTGGTTTTCTGATACTCATTCAGCTTCCAAAGAAGGCTTTTGTGTAGGACAGGTACACAAATTAAACCAAAGAGTGTTAATATGGCCATGAAAAGTTTATATGTATATCTGGCGTGGTATTTTAATCAGTTATATCTGGCTTGCTATGGTCATATAAAACTTTATATACATATCTGGATTGTCCTTTCATCAAGTTATATCTTGCTTGATATGGTCATATAAAACTTTATTTACATATCTGGATTGTCCTTTCATTACGTTATATTTTGCTTGATATGGTCATATAAAACTTTTTTGCATATCTGGAAAGGCATTCCTTCAAGTTATATCTGGCTTGATATGGCCATATAAAACTTCATATAATGTATCAAGATACCTACATAGGGTTTTATATCTGGCTTCATATGGCCAAATGAAACTTTAAAACAGCCAGATATTTCCAGATATAATCCAGATACAAATTTTGAGCAGGGATCACAAAATTACCTCATACAATGTACCACTTCCTTTGACTGCACGGTCTTAAATCATTTCGGGGGGGGGGGGGGGGGGACTATGCAAACTTAATTGAAAATAGGCTAATAATCTCTGTTGTGAATCTTGTCTAAATTCAAGATCTGAATTGATGAAACTGTCGATATGACTGTCCGAACTCCCGATGTAAATGACTTTACTCCTAACATCTTTTGCATAATAAATGGCACACTATTGCTCACAGCACCTAAACACCCACGCTCCCCTTGCCCCGTCTTGTATGTCTATACCGGCCTTGGAAGGAGTCTAAGGATCGGCCCCTCTCCTTCGAAAGTTGTTGAAAAAGTAGGTGTCCTTTCATGCAATCTAGTGTCACAGGTGCTGCCTTCTGAAATAAAATTTGGATTGTGACAAAATTTGCGTATTTTAGGAATTAAAAAAATGGCATTACTGGGGGTGGTCTTGGGGAGAAAATCCTTCCCCTTTGAAAATGCTGAGAAATTGCGGGGTGTCCTTACCCGTCCTTACATGAAATCTGGTGCCACATATGCTACCTTTTGAAGTAAAAATTGTGTTACTAATGAAAGTACGTACTTTTAAGATTTAAAAGAAAAAGGAAAATGGAATCCGTGAGGTGGGCATGGCCCAATTCCCCCCCCCCCCCTGCGTACGCGCCAGTGAGCGCAGCTGTTGAAGTTACTACACTGCTTTTAATTTCTGTCGATTTAATTTTCAAAGTATGGGGGACATCTTGCTTAAATTTTTCTTATTCTATCACAGTGAGGTGTCGAAGAGTAGGGGCCCGCATGCAAAATGTTAAACTTACTAAATGTTTATATATTTGGAGTTAACTATGAAAATTTCAAACTAAGCTTGTCTTGAAATTGTAGGTCACAGAATTACTTCGACGGAAAATGAATGTAGATGGCAGGTGTACTTCAGGTCACAATGGGACAAAATTTTGATATTTCATAGTTAGCGATAAATTTCTTATAATTTTGGAACCACTTGTTCACGAACATGCTTAAAATAGCTCCATGACTCGGTCAAGAACACACTTCCACCTACTGCGGAAAATCGAAAATCAAAGGGAAGGGGGGACACGCCGCGGTGGGAGCTGGTGTAAGAGTTTTGATAGAAAATTATTAAATTACATACATTATCCTTTCGAAGGACGCCTCGCTCTACACTACAGGGGACTGAAAAAATATTTATAGGCCACTACTTCGAATTTCCAGATAAGTTTGTAAGATAACAAGCTGGTGCGTTATTTCATTTCCCTTTTATGGTCTTAATTATAAGATATTAAATTTAGAATTTACTGCATGAAGTCCCTGAATCAAAGTACAGATTACGATCTAGAAACCAGGAGTCAATATTCCTTACTGTGCCCTTCACACGTAATTCCACATTTGCTGACAGATCTTTCTCCGTTTATGGTCCTAAGTTGTGGAATGCACTTCCAGACAGCATTAAACGTAGTTCAAGTATTTCAATATTTAAAGCTAGGTTGAAAACGCACCTGTTTAAGGAAGCATTTAGTACTTATTAAATTCTCTTTTTATTGTAAAGCGCCTCAGAAAACCTTTGGTTCTGGAGTGCGCTATATTAAGTATAATTTACATACATATTAAATAGACGTATGCATGCATGTATTTATCCCTATAAATGTGTTTGCAGCCTAGTCATTCACTAAACAGCTAAGAGCAACCGCTTTTATTAAATATAGTTTCCAAAATGTATTGGAAGTCAAAAAAAAGGTATTCTTCCCACTTACGAATAACTTCTTCTGGCTTACGCATACGATAAATCTACCTAATCAAGGATGCAGACCGATTTATAACGTTTGCGGTTGTAGAAATAATCACCGTAGAAACAATAAACAGTTCCCTACTAACGCAGCTTTCTGCTATAGTTTTATATGGCTAGCCTATGAAGATAAGGTGTGAAGGGAACTGATAGTCTAGATTCGTTTGTACTGAACAACTGAATCTTCATCTAACAATTTACCTCGTTTCCCTTTTTCATGATACAAATCAAACTATCCAATATTCAGGGCAGCACTGCGTGTATTTTTAGGGTGACGATTTTTGCTGCTCTCCGCAGATAGAACGGACTTGGCAGTATCTCGTCCAAATCTTGCCTGCACTTGCCCACCTGTGCGCACGGAAGTCCGAGTCACGGCCCTCTACTTTTTGAACATGATCAAAACTTGCTGCAGGTAAACTGCGTGCAGTTGGCCGCAGAGCATATTCCCGCAAATCACCCTCTGGAGGCACTCAACGGCCTCTCATTACAAGCAGTTAACCCGCTCGACGATAGCAGGTTGGCCGCGGTGAAGCGCAAAGAAATTATAAACGTAGATACCAAGGTCCTATCCCTACATTGTTAGGCGCGCTGACTGGAGGGGCGGAAGAAATGATTGGACATGCGCACAGTTCTATTCGGTGATCTGCGCGCACAACTATGCATGCGTAACAGAAAATTCCATTGTGAGGGATGTCAGCGTGCGTGTATTTTCAAAGAGAGTTCTGAACGCGTACAATGCATTTCTCCGTGTGAAGTTCGGAATAATTGACGCGTACTTCCGTGTGCTTGGAAAAAAACGCAGTAGTTGATTTTGTATTGCAACCCCGTAAGAATGTAAACGAGTGCACAGATGTGCGCTGGTGAAGATACCATAGAAACTGACCAATCAGTAAGTCAATGACTTCAAACCAGTTGTTGTGCCTTAAAGTTCAAACGTTCTTAAGTAGAAAGCCTCGGAGAACTTGAAGCCTAAAATTGTTTCATGTAAACGAAATTTATTGAAGAACGGTGTTTGCAAGGATTGAAATGTTTTAAAATCACACTATTTATACTACCGGAAGATATCAATTAACTGTTAGCTTTCAAAACGACAGATCAGTGATCAGCACTTCCGCCTCTCCGATTTGGCCTCCGTGAAGAGTCACCGCGCCATTTTAAGTTTGGTATCTACGCTTGTAATATCTTTGGGCAAGCGCATGTCAGACGCGGACATAAAGTGTGCGTTTTGTTGGAAAGGAGCGGCGTTGGTTCTACCAACCCTCGTGCAGCCAGTCATTTCTGAGGAAAAAGGTGAGTTATACGAGGAAACGTATTGAGAGCATGTTTCGGCAGGTTACTGCTTCCCTACTGGTAATATGAGGGCTTACTGCAGGCAAGTTGCTGGCGTTCTGCGAATACCTTTGTCATATAAATATACCCGCAATCGGTACGCGCAAACCTTGTGCATTGAATGCAATTTCCACGCAGGTCTCACGTATACTGGCAGTCAGGTAACCAGCAGTGTCCGTATGAGTCACTGAACTATAACATGGAACTCTCACGAGCGTGGCACACACGGCACATGTAGAAAACGCTAATACCACGCAGGTTTCACACATCCAACACGCACGTTCCACGCGAAACTCACCCAAATCTTGGCCTGCCCGCTGAAAGCTTCCCTGGCCGGGTGCAATGAAATCCTTGCCCTGAACAAGCACCTGTAGCCTGCCCGGAAAAGTGTAAAAGGGACTTACTTTATTAGTGAATGTAAACTATGTATGTATTTTACATGACATTGCGCTACCACAACATATTGTAAAATAATTCAACAGGGTCATTCATAAATTAAGATACCGGGATACGTCAATTCAAACAGGACTGATTTTTTTCCTTTAAGTCATTGAGTCAAAGTTTCAGGTTGAAGATTGCTTAGCACCATCTTTCAATAACTTATAGGGTGAGAGCAACAGGACACTATTCCCCAGTATCTCTGAGACTAGCAACAGAAATCCGAGTCAAACTCTAAATTTAAGGTGTAAGTGACGACCCCGACTTTTGCCGAAAAGGACCCCCAAAAATTCGTCAGGAAACGTGTACTCAAAAAGAGCTTATCCATCGATTCAGGGAAGCGGTGAGGAAATACTTGCACTTAATATGGGCTCATTCATCTATCACGGTTACGGTAGGCCTATGCTCAGGAAAGGTTGAACGAAAAAGTATGGGGGTGAATGACAGTAATCCTCTCTAAGCGGAGCGCGACAATCAGTTGGTACGCAGCGCACAAGAAATTATAACTGTATAAAACCTCTAAATGGCCAGAAACCGCACTTCCCATTAAGCGTCCTATGCTGCCGTTTATTAGACCGATCATTGGTCATATGTTTAGCACCTCAGAACTATTCCAGTCGTCCCCACTTCTTGGCTGATATTGGTGCTTATCCCCAATGTTTTTCACTGGGGGATATACCTAACCCTTCCCCGTTCAGCCGCCACATCTATATACTTCACTCTGAACGTGCTTCCATGTAAATACTTGTGATGGTAATCAAATTCATGCACTTACAACTACAAACCAAATAAAACAAAAGTAAAACAATTCAAACAGTGAAGCCGAAGTCCTGCCGCAGATCTCATATACTTGCACAGGTTGAAACTTTTGGATTCTTTCCAGTCAGAGATGAAAGAGATTTTAATTTACTCACAAAAGCGGATCGGAATCCTTCAAAATTCGCTGTAGTGTTAAACCTACATACTGTTAAACAAAGGGTTGGTGGAGAGTGACCGAGTCCCTTTAGTCATACTAACTTTAATGATTTCATTCCAAACAATATTCAAATATTACAAGAAACTAAAAGAAGGAAGTATTGAAATCCAGGCCAATATTGTGTTTTTCTGTTTATAACTTTATTCTCCTTCGAGGTAAATTCTCACACACAAATTAACAAGGACATAAAAACTCAACATACTTTTAATAACTAAATTTTTCATAAGTGACGTACGAAATATTAGAGAGAGTTATGGCAGTATTTCCACCGAATCGACTCAATCATTCATAATCACATGTTCCTTTTTTATTTACAGCAAAGCCTACGGGTAATGTGAGGGGCATCTCAAGGCACTCGAATTCACCTCACACTGCTTCTCCCGTCTTACGTAGGAAGTCTTCCAAACCCACTGGCAACTATCTCTTTAAAATAATTACAAAAATAATCGTTTTAATTTGTGTCTCCTTGTCCTAGAATACTGTAACAAGACACATGCAAGGCGGACCCATTTCATCAAAGAGACTAAATTTAGATCTTAAAAATGAAATGGTTTATTTGAGACAAGGGGCAACAAATTAAATTTCATTGTCTGTATACATTCAAAGGTGTATCACTCAATTCTGGGGGTAGCTGCTGTAAGTTATAAGGCAGCATGAGCAAAAGGACCGTGATAGGTTTCATTAATTATTGATGCACATAGTTTAATTCAACCCTTCCGTTGTTTGCCTATTCTTAATGTTCTTTCTGAAATGTCTCAAGGAAGAAAGAACAGAAAAAGAAACCTCATGCTCAATGCAGAAAGGAACCATCGCCCCCCATATAAAAGTCCATTAAAAAGAGAATCTAACAAGGTCAACTCGTAAAGACTGTTTGGGATTTATGGACTCTTCAACATTTGCAAAGCTAAGGTAAACCAAGTCACTATTTAAGTACTAAACGTTCCAGTAGCACACATTAAGAACAGTTAAGTACACTGTTCACCAACCGCTGGTCACGTATGTGACAATACTGAAATTAGGAAAAATTGGTCCTAGCCAAGTTGTGGGTTACCTCAAAAAATGGTATCTAACCACATGATTCACCTGTAAAATCAACAATTTGGGACAAGTTTTACCCAAATTCAGTACTGCCACATATGCTTACAGTTTTGGCGATTACTTTATCCCCATTTTCAGAGTGTGTGAAAAGATATAACATCATCGTATAGGCCAATGCGTTGGCATCATGATTACGTCATTTTGGAAAACGATAGGACATACATTGAATGTGGGAGTGGTGGAATGATGATCCATTCATTTCTTGTTTTGTGGGCTTTGTCCCATCATTTTTGTCAAGTATTAGCATGGTCATAGTATTTACATACATGCAAAGGGACCTCTTGTACTCACATGAAAATAATAAGCAAACTCCGTCTCTATAATATCTCTAGTTTCCAGTTTGCTGAAACTGAGAAAGGATGCAATACAATACTCATTTTTAACAAAAAGAGATTCTCTGTCATTGAAGCGGTATGACCAGTTCATAAGCATTTAGATTTCTCATGGGAAACTAGGTTACCCTTGCAGAAATCAAAGTTTCCTCCAAAAATCAGTTGATAAAAAACAGTACCAAATATTGACATAGCCCCCTTTAACTCCTTAACAGTATCCAAGATTGCAACATAAGTAACCCCTGTAAAACCCCAGATCTGTCACCTTACCCATTTGTGTTTAAGGAGGAGTCCATTCCATTTAAAGTATGTTAAAAATATTGACAGCAGGCGACATGAATCTAAAGTACCTAAATGAACAGTTGCCCTTAAAATTTTAAATTTTTAAACCACATGATAAACCATGTATAAACAACTAGCTGTAAATTTAAATTTTAAGCCATCACATCTTAGGTAATTTCGGTTTTTACAATTAATGTGGATAACTGTTGATATAAATGCAGCATTTAATATGAAAGAATAAACACAGCGCAATGATCTTTTTTTTTTTTTTTGTTTCTTTTGGACAGTGAGGGAACCTTAGATAAAAGGTAGCTACATTATTCAGAAAATAAGGAGAATGTGGATAAAAGTGAACTAAGCACACTCACAATTGAATACTTGCCAGTATTGTATGAAAAATTTCAACTTATGCTTAAACTGTAAGCTGCCAGATTAATGAGTTGTATACAGATGAGCCTAAGTACCAGCCTGATGTACCTTATAATCATTACAAAATGGATAGTGGGTTCTTACTCTGTACTTCCAATGTGCAGTGTTCTAAGGTCCTAGGGAAAAGAAGAAATAAACAAAACACAGCCATATGTCTAGTTTTAACATAAGCCCATTTTGAAATGCAAAACACACAGCTGACCTGATACACCAAACACTAACTCTAAAATTATTACTAAGCCACTTGATGCAACAAATGGCTTAATCCACATGTCCACAGACAGGAACTTCACATAATACAGAGTAGCACCTTCTCTTTAAGAAAGAAAACCTTTATGGTGTGTTTTCACCTACCTCACAAGTGCCACCGCTTTTGACAGGCAAAATCTAGTGAAGTACACGTTTCGTGTAGCTAGCTAATGACAGACTGGTGGTTAAGTACATTGAAACATTGTAGATTTTTGCTGGGCAGTGGGCATGGCTTACCAACTGTGGTGTAACCTGAAAGCACTCTCCTGTCACTGTTGAATGGCCCTTGACATTTACTAGAAGTGCTTTGGCTTGATGAGTCATGCTCGTGAAAAGTCTTATCTTCAATCATGTGGACCACTAACCCTAGTAACGTGATGTGTTCATGAAGTAGGTTTGACCTCTCCAAGATATTTTCAAGCATTTGAGAGGGTGTGAATGGACATTTGAAGGATCATAAACATAAACATAACTACTGCACAATACAGTACATTTGGGAAAAACTTAACTGCACGGTTTGATATTAGCATAATAACTGACTGAACCATTCCATGTCTGAGTTAATAGCAATGATAAAATAACAGTATTACTTGAAATACTAAAGCACCATATCAAGAGAATTCCGAGAAGACCTAATATGAGTTAAATAAAATTTGTCACACTTTTCTTAAACATTCACTTGCACTTACACAGGTAATACAACACAACTGACTTTACAGTTGCAATCTCACAAACCAACAAAGGGAAAAAACAACCCATTTCATTTTGTAAGTCTTCCATAGAAATCAAGTAGTCAACTGAGCCAGGCCTTTAACTAGTGATATTTCTCATCATCTCTGAGATGGTCAAAATGTAGAACAGGTGGCTAAAATTTTTAGGGCAGCTTCAGAGGTGGGTGACATGCTAACAAATAATTTACCTGGAGACATAATTTTTTGCAGTGCCAAGCTACACAGGGCTCAAGGTGGGCCTGGAGAACAACTCTTTAGTGCTCCACACTTCTGGAGCAGATCATGATTAAGTTTGTCATCAGATGCTCTAAATCAAAATCTTGACTAAAGGCCTGAACTGAACCCTGTACCCCTACCTGAACTGAACCCAGCTATTCTACCTTAACATGAATGTAAAGGCCTCTGGTCACTACATGGACCATCCAGTCAACTTGAAAGTAACTTAGTAAAAGTCAACCAAAAGAAGTTAACTTGCAAATTATTTTCATAACAGTTGATGAATGGGTAGTAGTAGCCATTCCGACTCTAGTAAAAAACAGCATCACGCTAATAAAAATGAAAATGCTCTAAATATCGTCATACTCTTCATTTTATTAGAGTCTCAATGGCTACTACTGCCCATTCACCAACTATTTCTATGATGACTCTATTTCAGGTCAATAAAATTCCTTGGAATTCAAATTTTGTTTTCATAACGATCTACAGAAAAGAGGAAAAATACTACTGCAGCAAACTGTAAAACAACTTTAACTTCAAACAGTTCTTTATCATTCAATCTATCACATATTAACTTCCACATACAAGATATGCAGATTTTAAAACACATTTCTATTCAAGTAAATAAAGTGCACAAATGCATGACAGTACTATTAAAAGTTCTTGTGACAAAATCTATAGACGAATCTGAGCAGGGCTAGAGACTGTAATTGGCCATAAGTGGGGTCCATTACCCTCAAATCATCCTAATTTTATCAGGGAGCTGTTATATAATAAGGAGACACACTCTTTGGTACCATGTTTGCTATGGTCAATAATCCTGCTCTTTTTCCCCAAATTCCTGTCGCAATGCCTAGATTAATTAGTAACAGCAAAATGCCAGTGCAAAGACAAACCATTATCTTCATTAACTTTTCATTGCCAGCCATCATATAAATATACGAAATTTTATACTTTGGCCTTTACTGCTCACGATCAATACAATTTCTCATAATTTATTTGGTCAATCTTATCACAACATACACTTCAGATATGTTCAAAAGTCATTGGGAAATATTCCAAAATTGGACAAAATGGTTTAAGACCTTGACAATACTTTTATCAGACTCCACCTCAGACTGGTACAGATATAGGGGAATTGATCTATTTAAACTGCCATTGCCAGTCATCTAGAAAGAAAGTTTAACTCAATTAGAGCTGCAAGTCTGTTCCTAACAAAGGCAATTGTTCTTGGATTACTTAGGGGTGAAAGGGTCAGATCCTGTTTAGTTTTAGGGGAAAGTCAACAGTAACTCATCATGCTGTGTTCTTGCAAATACTCAGATATTTGCCAATCGGCAGTATTTTTGCACTTCAAAAAGCACGAACTAAGATAAAAATTCCTCAAATTCCTACTCTGAACATCTTGTTGAAACAAATGCATCTGTTGTAAAGCCCAAAGTATTTTCAAGTAAGTTGAATGCTAACCAGACAGGATTATCTGTCAATAACTTACACTTTTATCAAGGAGAGGAGGGAGATAAGCCCCTTCGGCTGGTACACCTAATGCAATGGGCACAAGGAACCTGTCGATCAAAGTTTGACCCTTGAATGGGAAAAGTATGTTCTCATGCCATGAAACAGCTATGAATGTTGCATCCCCTTCCTAACAGCTCCCTGAATTCATTGCCTACATGAAATTTCAAACACTAATATTCGGTGAAATTGAGGCAATTCTTTATGAGGTATTTAAGGTGTTCAACCATCCATGATACAGGTAAGGAAGGAATTTGAAAGATTAAAAGTGATGGACCCCATTTAAAATCAGACCATCACTTGTACCATAGTTGTTATACCTTTCCCTGGTTAGGAAACTCCTCGAACTGACTGCTTATGTTGAGATTCCGGTTTTCGTCAGTCATGTGACGTTGATAGTACATGAGAGCCTTGTTGTTGGACTCTCCATACGTACTGCACATATGCAGACAGGGTAAACTGATTTCTTCGAAAGTCTCTTGCGAACAATTATCAAATTGTGATGACTTTAATTAGGGTGTATATTATTGCAAAAGGTTTGATTAAGATTTCTGTCCTAAATTAGAACGGCACTGGAGTGAGAATTACTGTGCCCAAACTAAAATAGCAGGACAATCCAAGGGTGGGCTAGCAACAGTAACTTGGTAAGCACACTCAACAAATCCGCGAAATTGTGAAGCATGTAGCAATCGCACTGTATTACGTTAGACTAGTTGGATTAAACCATTTTAACAAACGAATGTAACGGTTCATCAGACAAGTGTATTACACAATATTTATCAGTAACTATGGTCATACAAAATTTGAGGGAGCCCATCTAGCATAATGAAGTAGGTCTACTTCACCCTTACCACACACTGACTGCGGTATGACAAGCCTGTAGGGACTACTGAATGTCCTCTGCAAAGGTCTTCAAACGCCAGGCCTCCGAACCAGTATTTTACGCTTAAAAAGAGAAAATGAAACCTGAGAATGCAGGGTTTCTTCATTTATTCAAAAATCTTAAAAACTTACTGATAAGGAGGCCTTTTACAGTTCCCTTTTAGCCCAGTGGATCAACTTTAATTTCACTTCCCA
The DNA here is from genome assembly GCA_037179385.1 of Holothuria scabra. Classification (NCBI taxonomy): domain Eukaryota; kingdom Metazoa; phylum Echinodermata; class Holothuroidea; order Aspidochirotida; family Holothuriidae; genus Holothuria; species Holothuria scabra. The sequence continues at coordinate 388,271 of CM074181.1, read as the reverse complement.
GTGGAAACAGTATATCACTCAATGGAGCCATATTGCTACTGATCAATACCGTGCATCTTCAAAGTCACGTGATGAACTTTTTTGAAGAGCTCAACATGCTTTTACGGACAGTTACGGACGCACCTTACAAAAACTATGAACGTATATACAGCTTTAACGTCTGTGCATACACAGTTTACTTAAGGAGTTTCCCAACCAGAGAAAGGTATAATAACTATGCTTGTACTGTTTGGATTCATCTATACAAATAAACAGAAAAAAGAAAAATCTCTTTAGTAGATCCTTATCATGACATAAAATTAATACTGAAAGTAAAAAGTACTACAAACTACTCTCATATTTTGCAAATTTCAAAACCTTACTCTTGATCCTTGCCATTGTTTTGTTCATCATCTCTCAGAACTTGCTGACATAGGTTCTGTACATTGTGGTGGTTCAATTTTGGCCAAAGGATGCCAATCACAAACATCTAATGCAAATGTAAGTTGAAAACATGTCCTTCTTTGGTCTTTTTCTTGGTGGTTTTTCTTCTCCAATGCAATGTTACTGTTTGGTTTAAAACTGCTTTCCTCAACTCTCACTTTCCTTCTCTTTTTGTCCTTTATATTTGTCCTTTTCATGTTCAATGGGAGAAAAACATGCTTTTGTCTCTCTTTTAACAAAAATAGCTTTACATTCAAAAGGAATATCCTTCTGGGTACTTTTCTTTGCTCGTTCTAACCTGATAAAACCCTTCATCAAGTTGGAAAGAAATCCTTAAAGAGAGTCTGTCTCCTTTTCTCTGCTACAGCCATTTGGTTCTCTAAATCCTAAAAAAATTGGGAAAAAGTGTGATTAAACAAATAACAACTGCCTCTTTGTTTCATACTTTCACCACAGCTTAAGCTTTATGCTATTTCCTAATGTAAGATATTGTTCTAAAATCCTTTCCACATATTTGAAACAAACAAATTCATTCTTATGAAATAATGCAAAACTACAACACACAAAAAAGTGAATCTGTACTTTTACTGACAAATAAAAACCAGAATCAGCATGCCCCCTCCCCATATTCCAAAATATAAGAAAAATGGAACAAAACACAGATTTCATCAATGCCTCCCCATGGTACTTCTAGTTATTTTCTGTTATTTAAAAAAACTTACTGCTTAGCCACCCCCTTGCCATTTCTCTACCCCTAGACAAACATTAAGGCTGTGCCAGGCGGGACTTTAACCAATTAGGTAGAAACTGAAACGTAAAATCTCTAACTAACCTATCCAAACATAAGTGACAACACTCAACAAAGTTGGGTCAAAGGGTTACACTTACCCCTCTCTGGTACTTTTCGGCTCGCTCTATCTTCCAAGACAAATTTTCAATTTCTGCCTCAAGTTGTGCCTGCTGATATTCAAACAGCCTTTTACGAGCACCAGACTCCAAGTAATAAGCGTATGGATAGGTGTATTGAAGGCTATACCGGCACTTCAAAAGAAAAATGAGGAGTGTGAGGGATTGTTGTGTAGAAGGAAAGTCAACGATGTAAAAGTAACTGCACATTCCCACAAACATTTTATGCATCATTTTCAGTAATCCAGATTGTAAACTGATGAACTTTGTTAAACAGAATTGCAAGAATTTATGAAAACAATTATTTTCTTAAGGACAATACAGTATTAATGAAATTCTTCTAATCAGCCAGCCTCATAGAGAAATGAAGTCTCAATGAGAAATGAAGAATTAATCTAATTTGAGAAAATTAACATGAGGTGTTATCCAATTTGAGAAAATTAATATGAGGTGTTGCTGAAGAAAGGAGTAAGTTAATTTGCACCCTCTGATTTTTTGCATGTTTGCTCTAAATCAAGTACATATTAATAACTAAGTGTCATTTAATCCTGCCTGGTCAGTACTCTGCTCACTAGACCATACAGCAGGCCTCCTTAAAGAAGCTCACTGAGTTGGTTCATAAGATTCAACAAATTTTTCCAAACCTGTTCAGTTTTCTTCCATAGCAACAAAAATGGTCAAAATTAGAAAATACCCATAAACCCATATCCCACATAAAAATAACTGTTTTATGGGCAAATTTTTCACCGTAGCAAGTAAGAACACCACCAGATTCAAAATTGTAACTTTTACCTTAACCTCGAAGTGTGAAACTCGATTCATTATGCCTAACTGAAAGCATTGTCATGTGTTAGTATCCCTTTAACACTCTCATTAGGTTATGGATTTAAACTCTATGAGCCACTTTAAGTCTGTTAACACTTGACTGCAACTAAACAAAGTACTACTGTAAATCTCACATTATTTTATTTTTTTTCCTCTTCCCAATATCTTTTATTGCATTTCATGACTTATAAGTATTGCAAATTCAAGGTAAATCAAGCAGGAACTCGTAGCAATTTTCACAATTAAAGAGTAAACATATTGCTACATGACTATCAAGTACCGTTCATCATGAAATGGGATAGCCTGCCACACACATTTAAGTTGAAGTGACCAAATTTTCTTTGAGTGATTTGTAGTGTTGTGAAGTAAGGAAGTCTTGCTCCCCTTAATTCCTACTAGAGGGTAAATATTTATAATAGTAATGATTTCTTACATTACGGGAACCCTAAAAAGGATTAGATATGATAACTTTTCCTAGAAGCTTTACTATTTTCTTGTCAAACTTTGACAATACTTTGGAAAGGGTCATAATGTTTTTAAATACAGAAAATTTGTCACCTTTCTTTGGTGACAGGAGGAAACTTGGCGAGGAAAGTTGATGTATCAGAAGACTGCTACTAAACAGAAGAAAAACTAACTTCCCTGTAAGATATGAAAGTACTTATTACTGCAAGTCAACCAGCATAGTAATTAAGTCAAGGTAATTGACTGGGAAGAAAACATATAGAGTTACTAACCAGCATCAGAACAGGCAGTAATTTTACTGGTTGTCAACCAGGTTGAATAAAGAAGAATTAACTTTTTCTAGGAGAGATACAGTTTTCAGGATACCTGTCTTGTACACAATTACCCTGGCTTTCATGAAACAGAGCACAGAGAGGATACTGTTTATCAACAAGTCTCATAATGAAGAAAACAAGCATTTCAGCTTGAAAGAATGGAGGTATTGAGATGAGATATTGTCTCACCATCCAACCAGGAAAGAAATAAAGTAAACAATTATGTTTACTGAATGATATACAGGATCAAGGGGATACTGTGAATTAACCAGTCTCATAATGAAAAAAACAAAACATTTACCTTAGCAAGGAGAGATGCAGCATTCAGGAGATACTGCCAGTCAATCCAGGTTCCCTCATTCTTCATCACTTTCTCTTGAATTCTCTTGTTGATGTTAGCCAGAGTAACTGCTTCTAGTTGCAAACTTTTTGCATGATTCTCCCACTAAATTGAACAAAATGTTGACAAACTTTATATCTGTTATCCCTACCATATAGGCAATTTCAATTGGTTACATCATTTACACAGAGGTCTTTAAAAATGGATTACCTTCTGACATTGTGTTTGGTGGAGCTGAGAAAACTAGCCATTGAGCCACAACTGGAAAAAAGGCAGTGGTCAGCTCGACTTGAACCGATTGGTTGGAAACTGGGCCATTAAACTCCATCTAACTAACTAATGAACTACACAAACGTCTCAAATAAGTGTTGCATTTTAATTTTCTCCAGCTTGGTGTCATCACAATCATCTCATTTTTTTTTTTGTTTTACACAACCTCCAAAATATTATTTTTATAATTTCAAAATGCAACAACGACCTACTGAAGGTCAATGTACAGCAGTACTGAAAATATTATAAAGAGAATTACTTAATGACTAAATGAAGACAGAATATTTTTATTTTGCATCCATGGGCAACTTTCTGATCACTTGAGCACTCTTCTTTGCTTTTCCTGCACATTATCTCAGCTTTTTCAATCATGATGTAAATGAACTACCAACCTCTAAAGTTAGCAATCATGGAATCTACCTATCAATGAGTACACTTCTTTCTACAGTATTTCAAATGTTCTTTTCTAAAAAAAAATATGAACAGATGACAAACCCCAATAACTGCAATGACAAACTTACAAATACTATTTTGCATGACAACCCTTTTGGGCATGCAGATAGTGCACTCAGCAAAAAAGACAATGGAGTACACAAAAACAAAAACAAAGCATCAAGCCCCACCCTCATACCAATCTCCACATAATTCAATGACTGCATTTTCATCACAGTATTAGCTCATTATCCATTCATTCCTCTTTTTCCCTGCTTGTAGTTATGCCTGTACATGCAAGGTAAGAAACTTGGTAAACTAATTACTCCTCTCTGTAATGCACTAATATTCTCAAGATTTCTAGGAAACTCATGCTTTTAGAACAAGTACTTATAGTTAAAAAAGGTTTTCTAAATTACAATGCCTAGTCTGTCTTTGGAACCATGTTCCAGGTCAAGATTAGCATTCTCTTTCCAGAAGTATTATCAAAACCTGTTATCTGTCACATTGTTAAAGCAGCTAATTTTCTTTATGATTGTGTTTGTAAGTTTTGGTAAACCTATCTGTCTAAAATGCACTTATCAATTGTAACCCTGACCCCTCCTAGACCCAGGGATGGTCGAGTCTTAGCCAGGAAGTTAATTTTTGAAACTTTTTTTTGAAAATTTTTTTAAATCCTTGGGCAGAGCCTGGCCATTTCCACTCAGGATGGGGTGTTGGTCAAGGGTAAATCCCCGACAAAGTCCCAAAATCTGACTGCCGGCACTATGCAGGCCACAAGTTAATGCTCCAGCCAATTTCACTAGTCTTTAAGATTATGTGAAATTCCGTCACGTCCTTACTCTGTGGGGACAAAATTACTGTGAAGGCCCTGGCCAAATCTAAGCTCAAAGTTGACCATCCCTGGGTCTATGGGGGTCAGGGTTGCAATTGTAAGTGCATTAAGAATACTGGGATGATTGTAACATTTGGGCACTATATAAATCTTCAGTTGTTATTATATGATAACAAAAACTTACCCTTCCATGATAAAAGAGGTACTTCTTGAGAGCTTCTCTTGCTTTGACTTGAGCATTCTCATTGACAATATTAGGGTTTTCTTTGTATCTACTGCATTCATAGTACTCTGTGCCATGTGATTTCCAATCTAATAAAGTCAAAAGGCAATACCAAAAACAATGCAGCAATCACAACAGAGCAATCTATGAAGTTTGCCAATTTTTGCTATGGTACTAAATGATACTACCAAACTTTTAACAAGGAGAACTTCATTTAGCATTTAGAGGAGTTTTAACCCTGCGTAATCATTTCTAGGTGACTACAAGGCTCATTAGGTCAACTAGAGGAAAGTTCAAAATAGTTAATTCAGGCTTAAACACTATTCACAACTAGCAAACTACTGTATGTGGCAGCCTCACAGGGAAAACGGAAAATGTGAATCTTCCGTCCACATACTTCATCTGGGATGCCCAATTTTTCTGCTGCATGTACTGGCTTCTCATGCATATTAAGCATACTCAAAAATATGGCAACAAACAAACTTGTGTTAAAAACTAGAGATCAAAATGAATTTTTCTGGACTCAGCCTCACTCATAATGGTGCTTAAGTTAGCATTATGAAAATTCCTCCATCTCTGTCACAACAACATGTCATGAATTAGTGAAGACAGAGGAGTAAGTACCTACTTCCATTATTAAGAAACAAAAAAAAAATTCAAAAAAAAAAAAACTTAAATACATACCTCCCATGCAAACCCAGCAAAAGTCATATTTACATCTGGAACATTGCTACAGAAGAATGCAAAATGATAATTGTTTAAACCACACAATATGGTCAAAGGGTCCACAAAAGTGTGATGTTTTGAGCAGAGGAAAATTTGGAAGAACAGCCAGCATTTGACAGATATGTTTGACGACTCCCTGATCAGACAATATCATGTTATTCACTTCATTTCCATGGCATCATAACCACTTCATTACATATCTGAGGCCTTTGAGTTTAAAATTTTTCAGGTTTACTATATACAAAGCACATGTCTCATAAAATTAAGGAGTGTGGTAGAAGTACTGTTTTATCAAACATCGATAAATTCATATGAACCTAACTTGTTAAGGTGTGCAAAAACTCACACTGCTCAGAGTGATCTGAGGTGAGTGATGGTGTATCATCACACTAGCACACCAGCGCTGGAATTAATCGAAGGCCACCAAGGCCATGGCCTTCGTATCTTCAGCAATGGCCTTGATGCCCTATAAAATTTAATGACCATCAAGGCCTTTTGGCCTCTATGCCCTTCCTGTGAGACTACATAGTGGTCAATACAAAATCACTTGTTTGACCTTGGTGCCCTCTCAGTTTGCATGAGATGCCCTTAAAACTGATAGGAAAATGACCTTGCCCTGCTGGAACCTTAATTCCAGCCCTGGCACACCCCAAAATTCCAGGCCTGATATCTGCCATGAGGTTTGTACACAACATTTGAAAAGAGCAGATTAGATTGCCTTAACATTGGTGTGCTGTCACATTGTGTAATACAATAATATGAGTTTTCTATCCAAAAATACACATTAGAAATTTGATGACATAATTGGAATTAGGCTTTCCATGCCAGTTAACAATAGCATGACCATCATACTTGTTTTAATAAATCCCGCAAGTGTTGGGATTGTACACTCAAAGGCATAAGAACTAAAGCAAAATTACAACTCCGGGCAATATCAGCTACAATCTAGCAAGCTTTGACAAATTCTTTTTACATTACTTGTCCATCTAACTAGCTGGTCAGCAAGTCTACTTGTCTGCATGAGGATCTGACTGTCCACTTTAAATACGCCTTTGAACTCCTTTATGGAGGCCACTATCAGTGCTTGCCTAGTGAACCACAATATTGACCAGTGCACTTGCCATGTAACTTCTTACTTGTCCCTGACTGTCCAGCAAGGATTTGTCAAAGCTTCTAATGCAGAATTTTTTTCAAAAACTGAGTAGGGTGCACTTATTTACAAATGAAAAGGGTAAGTTTCAAACTCTGCTTCCATGAGTACTTTGTCAGAAACACGTAGAGTTTGATATTACACTGAATGATCTGCCACAGGTACAAACCTTTTGACTAAATTTCTAATTTTAAAATTGCCATCTCATCATTATGATAAAAAATAAGGAAAATAGAGGAGAAAAAAATAAGGTTTGGGTGAGTTACTCAACTCTAAACAAAAATATGCACACAAACCATACTTTTAAACTTATTTAATGTGCAGGTTTAAATAATTTGGTTTTAATACAGCCAACCTATTAATCTGCATTTACAAGTAAGTTTTTTCTTTGAGGCAAATTCTATTCTTTGTCCTTAGCAGCTTACAAAGCACAGATGATAAGTTGTAAACCTACTGGGGAACTATCACTGCAGATTGGCCAGCTAGAAGGTATATGTTCTGTGTCAGTTATGCCATGTTTTTTATTTGCATGCCAAAAACAGACATGGCAAGACCAGCCAAACAAGCAACATATTGTATGGCCAACAACCGAAAAAACCAAACACCAAACACTCTCCTAAAAGAAACACTAGAACAGCAATGCTGTTGTAGCTCACACATTCTCTCTTGTCTGTAAAAAATAGCAGCTCAAAGAACCAACTTTTATTACTTCTTCATCTATTTCCACAAAACCTTAACAATGGTAAATAACAGGTACAAAAAGACCAAAGAACTCAAAACCCTACTGCAAAATCACAAGGTATGCTAAAAAATCCCCTCCCTCTTTCAAAAAGTGCAAACTTTTACATCAGAAAGAAAACAACCTAATTGACAGATCTACAAATACTACTGCGAAAGTTTGTAAAATTAAGAAAACCTGTTGAGCTATACAAACTTAATTAGGAGCATTTTAGAAAAAATTCTAAATATGTAGAATGTATCAAGCATATTTTAAAGTACTAAAAAGTACATTTAGTTTCTCCTATAACTCCATAAGAAACACTGCGTGAATTTGCACTGGTAAAATAAAAACATGCATCGCTCCTCAAATGGCTCTCCTACTGCACTTGAACTCAAAGAGTTATCACAATTACTTGCCTTGACCAACTTTATTGATCTAGAAACAGAACAGATGTCCCCACCACATTAAGCCTATTTTCTTTCTTGAAGGCTACACTTGACCACAGAATTGCTCCCAATTTTGTCTGTCAAGTATCCCTAGCTGCTCAGTCCATGAAACTCTCTTCACAATACAGTGCTATTATCCCAAGACACTGTGATTGCAGAAACCACTGATCCATGTCCACAGGTGAGTCAGACATCAAACAACAGTCTGCTTGCAAGGCATTTGCAAGACAGCAATTGAACACACAACCAAGTACGCTGCAGTCAGCACAATGAATAAACAGGTAACTGTTAAGCAGGCACAATGAACTCTGCTCTTCATAAATAGCTAAAAAATTATGCTTAACACTCCTACATTGGAATGAAAGTAGGTGGGTTATAATGCTGTACTGACAAACAATCATATACCAAAATTTCAGAACAGAACCAAATCTCCACAAATGGAAAGGGAGTAGGCTTTTGTTAAAAATTTGACGCCATCTGGCCCATTTTATAACCTCACACATGTACTGTGTACATGTGTGAGCTAAACACCATCAACACCACTCTCGTTGAAGACCTCAACTGAACCCAGCTGAACCCAACTGATCCCCAACCCTAACCCAAATGATACTTGACTCAAAGACTGCACAAGTTGACCATATCTTTATACTATAAAGACTCTGTACTACAGTACATGTGTACCTCATTTACACACATCATAAAACATAAAAAGCTATTTAATCAATAGAAAACAAGAGGAGATCTGTACCAGTTTGTCACAGGTAATACGAGTGGGCTAAACAGTTAATTAATATGTATCACAGTCACCCCTGATGACATTCCCATATCTTCTATAAATAGCTTTGTCAGTTTTCCTTTGCATGAAATTTTACACTTCCCACTTCCTCTTTGTGCAAGCTATCCCAAGTATTACAGCAATGTGTGTAAAATATCTATAAAAAATGTACAAACAGCAACATGCAACAAGGACATAAGAGTGAGCTCTAACACAAAATGCCATATATATGTACTTATTGAAACTTACCATGTGATTGCACCCCCCATTCTTCTCAATACAGGCATGGCATTTTGGACACTGGATTTTAGAAGAATAAAAGATATTGTAAATTGAAAGGACATGAATTATGTAAAACTAAAATAAAGAACAATACCAACAAAATAAAGAAAAAAAACTACTACACATTATTTGACAAGGCATTTGCCTTCGGCAATATAATGCTGAAAATTACTGTACACAAGCACATAAAATGAAACAAGAATGGGAGAATTTTCCCTTACACTTCTTCACTTCCCCTCAAATAGGAAAAGGTCAAACGGACATACTGCATCTTTCAACCCTTTTCCACATATATCCAGTACAAATTCTCTTTTGAGTTGAGAACTAACCTTGATTTTGTCAATAATCTACTGTTAGCATACAAAACGAGACAAGTAAATATTGCCTTCCTTTTGTTATCATCACACATCTATTCAACAGTAATGTGATCATACCTACCAGGTGGGTGGATTGATTGCAGTAGCTTGAATATATTTGCACAAGAAAACAGTTATTAAAAATTTGCTTTTTAATGCTTTGCTTTTTAGTTTGCCTTCAAGTAAGTAAGAACTGATCAAGACTCCAACTTATTGACTGATTTAGCTAAACACTTAATACATCTATGCTTCATGTAGTGAGCACCAACAGTGCTTACACATGTATGCAATTGCTAGTACACTATGAGCTCAATTAGGCTTGAACTGTAGGTCTGTCTATCACAAAGTATTCAGTACAATTCCATATGCAACAAATTACTGAAATTGCTCATTTAATATTTGAAAGAAACAAACTCTTTCCTTACAAAAAACCCCTTAAAAACTATCCAGGAGCAATTTTAACTTCTACATGAGCTAGTACCAATTTTAAAATATAAGGCCTACATTAGTGAGTAACAGGTCACCCTTTGTGACACAGTACATGGTATTTTATCATCCTCTTTACAATCAGGGTCTAGCAAGAAAGATCTGAGTGTGGGGGTGCACATCCCATTGCAGACTACTGTATCTATGGTAGGCATAGCACCACAATCAATTGGTTTGAAGCATCAACCAAATTTGGCAAAATATGCTTTCTACAAGGCAGGAAATGGAATATCTGGATTTTTTTTCCAGTTTATTACTGAAACAATAAAACTTAGTTTGGAACAATTGTTTTACACAGGCTGAAAATTTCCCAAAGAGATTTGGTGGATAAATTTCTTGCTGATTTATGGAAATAGTGGGACTTTGTCAGGGTCAGAATAGCTTCATATTAGCAAAGGCACTGGTCAACAAAAAACAGAGGGGGTCATTTCCATCCCCTTGTATTGAAGCTACAAAATCCGTGACTTGTGAATCAACCACAATCCTAAACAAAAATGATGGGACAAAACAAGCAATGAAGGGGATCACCATCCCCCAACTACCCTATTCAATGTTGCGGCAGCCCAAGGCGTCCTGAAACTTTAACACTGATACAGCGAGCGAAATTTGTCCCATGTATTCTTGTCGAGGATTGTAGACTATTTTCATATGCTGTAACATTGTTAAGGATGTGACAATGTAAATTGATGAAGTGTGCTGCACAATGCAATTCTGGGCAAAAGTCACCATACTACAGTTTGTAAGGTATGTACCGTGCATGTACAGTAGGTATAAATAGGAATAGGAAAATAATCTAAGCAGAGCTTCTCACATTTGCTTATTGAATTAGGCTGTAGTTAATCATTCCTTAACCTTCACAATGGTACCCTACAGCCAATGGTTTACAAACTCGGTCCAGGTATCTTTTAAAAGAGGGGTACTGGGGTATAGGCCTTCATGATTAGCCAGAGGTAGGCTACACAGTCAGTATGGAAACACCACAATACCTGACAACTACACCAGCTAGTCTTCTTGTTATTAATCCTACATTTTTTCTTCTTTTTGTTCATAAGCATGACTCTAGTACCATATTTAAGCCATTTCAAGTTGACCACTATGAATCGGAAGCTTCTTGTCCACCTATCTTAAGATCAATTTAGGTCTAAAGGTTTGCTTTCATATAACACTGAAATATTGATGTTGATAAGAAAAACTATTTCACTGAATCTCAGCTCTTAACTGAACCATAGTTTGGAACACAAGAATAATAAGGTATTCTATTCAAGTTATTCTGGCTAAAAACTCATATTGAATTCTAGCTGCATGAGGGAAATCTTTCTGGCAGATAGTGCCTTGTTTCATTTATTGATCCCCAGCAATCTTGACAGCAGCATTTTAAGAAGTTGCAATATTTTTGGTCTCAATCAGTCATTCTAGATATTATTACTCAATGACTCAATAAAGTAAAATAAAATAGGGCAAAGAAAAATGTTAAGCAAAGACAGTCAGGAGGGAGATTTCCCCAAAAAAGGGAAAAGAAGAATATACAGAAAGAGGCAAAACTCACATCTTTTGTATTTGCACTAATGTAATTAGCTGTTTCTGAATCATCTGCACATTTCATCAACCACTTCTTAACTGTCTCACAGTCTGTAGGAGCATGATATGCACCGCAGCAATTAAAGCTGAAACAGGGAGGAAACAAAGGCAAGAAATCAATGAAAAATAACATGAAAGGGTGACATTAATACCTAAACAGAGACAAATTTCTGTGACTTTTCTCTGGGCCTGAACCTGATACTGCCAGTATCTTGAAAAAAAAGTCAGATGTCATATTTGTCCAATTTTTTGCCATAGTAATTTATCTCAACATGAGGAAAAAAACATGACAATACAGTATACTTCCTAAAACTCTCCAACTTTCCTCTGGCACCTTTTGAAAAATTGCCCAGTTTTCCTGACTTTCTAGGCCTGGAAATCCAACTTCCAGTTTTCCCTGACTTTCCACGGTTTCTAGGACCTGTGCAAACCATGCTAAAGGAGAATTTTGTGTCAAGTTTGAGAGAAATTATTGCAATCAAGAATATGTTTTTAATTAGCCACATTACTCACATCCACTGCCTAGAGTTACTTACATGAACAAAGTTCACATATTTGTGATGAATGATTGTCATTGATTATTACTTGGTATTGGGGCAAATCAAATCTGAGTGTTGAATGGAAGATGGAAGGCATACTTTCCAGAAACAAAATTCACTGAATTCAAAATATGCAGAAACATCTTCTCTTTCAGGCTTTCGGGAGGTGAAAACTACATCTCAATAGCACGTAGCATTCAGAGGGGACTGATTTTCAAAGAACTGCATTTTTTTAAAAGAAAGGGCATTGTGGGAAATCTGTCATGTCATTATGGAACATTAATTTTGATGCTGAATTCAATTTCTCCATGATATCGATGCTGCTGCTGAAAATAGTGAGAATTTGTTTGCTATACCCAACATATGGTGTAGGGTTATGCTGGATCTACAGAAATAGACATCCCTACAGTATCAAACTTCAAGGACAAACAGAAAATTCAATTATATAGAAAAACAAAAAAAATGTAAAACAATGGGCCCACTTTACATTACATCCTACTTTGTTGAGAAGTGAAGTTATTGTAATCAAAAATTACTAATTTTAAGATAAGATATCTTGAGTTAGGAAGAAGGTTCTGCTACAGGGTTTGGAGGAAATGGTGGTCTGAATTTTTTTTTTCTTCCACACAAGATCCTAGGTATGCCTTTAAAGACAGTATTCATCACCCCAGGCAGTTCTTATTCTCCCAATCTACATACACTCCAAAACTCATCCATATCCAGACAAAATCCATGTTTACTGTTCAATTCACACCCTGGTGAGTATACAATGCCCTAATAAGAAATGAGAACACTCTCAGCACATGCTGTGTTATAAAAAATACTCTGCCATTTTTTTTAAATCTGATGTCAATCAAGGAGATGTGCCAATTAAGAATTTCTGTAGACTGCTGGTAAAATTGTAGTTTAACATTACAAATGATTGCCTTTAAAAAGCACATAGGAGGTAAAAGAAACCATGTTTGATGCAACTGGATGTCTTTAAATTATTTAAAATGTTTCAAACTCACCAAAAGGATGTTTTACACTGGATACAGTCCACCCTCTTACTCTGTGGTTTCTCAGCATAAGCTACTATACTACAGTCTGCTCCAGGACAAAATCTTAAATAATAGTGACTCTGCCAAGGAAAAAATGAAAAAAAAAAAAAAATAAAATGTTAGGTACATCTCCACTAAACCTCTGCAGATTTGCAGAACTTGGCAGTGCCAGTGTGACATTTCATGTACAGTACAAACACTAGGTCTTCTAAAGGATGATAACCTATTGTAATCTCATATTCTTTGCTTTGACAGCTCACTATCAGTATATGTGCTCTAGAGTACAAAGGTATGAGTTCAAGAAAGGAGTGAGGTAGTTAGATGGAGTTTCATGGTCTGGTTTCTAACCAATCAGTTTAAGTCAGGCTGGCCACTGCCTTGGTACCAGTTGTTGCTCTCTGGCTTTTTTCCCTACTTGCTTATGCTGAGCACCTAGCACAATATTGGATGTTGGTTCCATTTTAAAGTCTTTGGTATGACCTGGCCAGGCCAGGACTCGAACTACATACCTCCTGAATGCAAGAGAGGAGTGTAGATCACATGTAAGCATGAATAGAGACTCAATTACTACAGTACAAGTTTTGAAATTATACAAGTACTGTACTACAAAGCAGGCCTATGGCCAGAATTTTGTTGTGAATGTCATGCTTTTCATTTATGGTTAACTTGCAATTAAGTTCATTGATGCCACAAAGGTATTTTGCAGCACAAAGAACACATGTCAAAGTTGAAAACACATTGAATTGGCACAAGAGATTTCTTAAATTTATTTTCCCATTCCTTTTTATCATCAGTTTGTTACCTGTTTCTGAAGATGTCTCTTGTAATTTTGGCCATACATGTACAATACATTTTGGCAATAATCTCAAAGAGGTGAGACATGTATCACTCACAAGATATAAAGGCCTGCTGCAGGCTAGGGGGTTACATTCCATTGGAAGGGTACTGCTACTACGATTAATGTTTGATATTTATAACAACACAGTAAATACAAAAAGAATGACTCTTAGTTCACAAATTTTATTTGTTCTTCCTTTCTTCATCAGATCACTGCATGGTCAAGTGGTTAGAGCATCTGACTTGCAGCTGAGAGGTCTGTTGTTCCACTACCTAACCAGTTCATACCAAAGACTTTAAAGATACATGGAATCTACTGCTATTTGTGCTTTGTGTTCAGCATACACTATGGAAAACAAGCCAGTGAGCCATAACTGGAGAAGAGGTTGTGGCTGGCCCAATTCAATCCAATTGAATAGAAACTGGGCCATTTTATAATTCATCCAAACTACAGCACAAAAAGAATCCATAAAAAATAATGTGTTTATTTACCTTTATGTAATCCCTGAAGAGAAATTTTTGATATTTTTGTCGAAATGAATCTACCTCTAAAAATGAAAGCACAAATTCCTCTGGGGCACCAATGTGACAGTCACTAGCCATACACTGCAAATCTGTGTGGCAAAGAAATTGAACAGTAAAAATGTCAGCTCCTAACAGAAAGCCTTTCACTGGTGCCGAAAATCAAAACAAAGAGCCGAAGCGTATCAACAGAATGATTGTAATGTATCCTTACAAGAATAAGTTCCAATAAGTCTACATAGATTTAATGTAATCTGAATAATACCTCAATGCTTAAAAATATGTTACAATGGGTCACTCCAATGCTAAACATTTGATCATAACTAATGGACACTCCTCCATATCAATTTTTCGGTACTTTTTTATAGATTCCTTTTTCACAGGGAGCTATAAAGACAAACCTTGTGGTGAAACAAGTAGCTTAGATGAAGTAGCCCGAACCCATCCTCTTTGAAGCCAATTCCCCCCCCCCCCCCCACTATTTTTGTTTCCCCCAAAAATATGTAAAACATTTTGACACTAACGCTACTTCAAAAGGTACAGTGGCATACAGTATGTGGCACAAGATAACATATAAGGACATCCAATTTTTCAAAAGTTTTAAAAGGTAGAGAGATCTATCCTCTTAGGTCACTCTTAACAGTGATCACAAAACATATTGCATGTCCAAACCCACCCCCCTAAGAGAAATCTTGGCTATGCTAATGATAACAGCATATTCTAGAATTCTTTAATGTCAAAATATATCTGTAAGAGGCCAGTCATGTCTAACCCATAAATCAGGCTTTGAATTTTGAGGCATGAGAGTGCAGCATCACACCATCACTCTCCTCACACCACTGTGAGGAGTGTGATTTCTGGCACATCTGGAAGAAGATGGGAGTTCATATAAATCTATTACAGTTCAATACAACAGCACACCTACCACACTCCTCAATTTTCTGAGAAGTGTGATTTATAGCACACCTGGAATATCTAAAACTCAAGGCCTGATAAAGGATTAAATATGTAATTCTGTCAACATTTCAGATATAATTTTTTTACGATTAGCATATGATAATTTCCCATTTGAATAAATTACCACATTCACTGCAAGTAGAGCAGACATTCTACCACTTCACACTGAAAGAGAGTGATATATTTTCTTAGTTTATTTTGGAATAAGTAATAGACAATAATTCTAAAAAAAAGTTGGAAGTTTTTTCCCCTGCATAATGGTTTGACTTTTTCTCTAACTTTACTAGTCTTGTAGGATGTACTGAATAGATATTTCTACAAAATGTATAATGCATAATCTTGTCTTATATGAATTGCATCATGTGGTGAGCTGGGGATTGCAGAAACCCCCACAGTATTCCTCACCTGGTGGATTGAAGCAAAAGACTTGCACCCTACTTGAGCTGTATTTGAAACCAGACTTGAACTGAAACCATTAGTAAATATTTTTGTCTAGTTGGTACTATAAAATACATTCCAGTTTGTGTGTCCTTAAATTCCATCCAATCAGTTATCAATGAATTGTACTTCAGACAATTATGTTTATGTTCTTCCTTCAAGTAATAGATTTAACTTCCAGTAAAGCTGTCAATAATGAATATGCATGACCAGTGATGGTCCAATTAGATCAACTCTGGTCAAACCCCCAAAATTGAGAAAGCATGACATTTTCAAGACCCACATGGTATGTCAAGTCTCAACAATTGAGACCCTTTTGCAATAAACAATTAAAAGAGAAATTGTGGGACAACAATTTGGTGTGCATCATTTCTGGTCACCAAACATTGACAAGAACTACCATATTTTCCCTAATAAATGCCTCCAAGGGCGTTACATTTTTGAAAAGGGTGGCGTTTATTTGGGGGTATATTTAAATAAAAAAAAAATCAGCTTACCACTAGAACCTACACTAGTGTCTTACAATGATATATGAGTTTCTTAGATGTACAGATGAAAGTTAATTGTTTTTGACATTGGGCTACTGTTGTATCGTTAACCCTCTAGTACCCGGCTCCAATCAGGGCAAATTTGCGCGACTCAGGACCAGCGGAAAAGCAGACGTAGCATGATCGGCTTCCATACAGGCTACTGACCCTGTGACGTTAAACTATTTGTTGTTGTGGCTAAATTTTTGGGTAGCTACTTGCCGTTTCGAGCTCCTGTGAAACAGAAAAGGCTTGTGGGGGCCATGCTCTCTGTCTGTAGCAGATGTGCAATGCTGGGCAGTAGAGAGTTAACCTCAATCTTTGGTTTGGGCTTGAAGTGGGAGGAGGCCTCGGCCTATGCACTTCTTCAAAATTTTGAGGGAAGTGTTTATTAGAGGGGGGCACATATTAGGGAATTTACAGTATGCTTACAAAATACTGGTCTTGCAATTCTTTGTAACTGCTATTTGGTAAAAAGTTTATGAATGTGCATGTAAATTCAACCAACTCCTGAAATAATAATTCTTGACCTTTACCTGTTGCAATTCCATTGTTTATAAGTGTTTCAAAGTGTTTAGACCAGCATTCTTTGCAGAAATTATGAGAACAAAGAAGACCTTTTAAGTCTGATGGTTGTTTCCTTTGTAAACACACTGAGCAGGAAGAGACATAACCACCCTTCCTAACCTGAAAAGAAAATATAAAGAATGTTTTAAAACATAAAAGATGTCTTAAGAACTACTTTACCTTGTTGTTGATGGATTTCTCTACGCAGAGGAATGAAGTACTAACGCAAGTAACAAATCTGTACTCATGTGATATAAGTGAAATTGTCTATTGTTTACATTTTAAATTACATACTGATCTACTTACAAAAGTACTGTAACTATGAGACGGTGTTTTATTCCATTATTTTACACTAGTGTTAAGTTCCTACACACTTTAACAAAAAAGTTATATTCAAAAGCCCATTACTGCATTACCATATTGCATGCTTTGCTAGATTCACCTCTCCAAAAGGTTCATATTTAACTCTACCACCTCTCTGCATTAGGTTATGCACATTAAACACAGACTGTTTATCCTCCCACAGACCATCAGAAATTCTAAACAGATGAAAATGATACTTTTTCATTTTCCACATTTGCACAATATTAGGGCTACTGGGTCATAATCCAAATCTCTGTGTAGTTTACAATCTTCACCAACAATTGTCAGCCAAAACGCAATTTACTCTTAAAAAAGGCACCTCCACAGAAATGGTTTTGCTTGTCATTGTCACTGACATCAAAGTAAGATATTGCTACTGTAGCACACTTTTCCTGAGGACATTTCCACTGATGCCCAATAATTACAGCTTAGAAATCAAAAAGGTTGCATTTATTACCTACATTTAGGAAATGAAAGGCACTGTAATCAATAACCTTCCTTGCTTCTTCATACTGATCCTAAAATGCATTTTTCAAGTGTTAAACATGAATAGGGAAAAAAATCCGGAATTATTTTCCTGCCCAGTAACATCCAGGCCTGAACATCAGATCTCCAGGGGCACGGCCATTTGGCCTTTGTTATTTTCCGTTTTGACTGGGCACCAAGGCCATTAGTCAGGGCATTACAGCCATTTTCAACTTTCAATAAGGGCAAAACAGCAATTTCTAAATGTAACAAATTTAGCAAACACCAACTCAAGAGATTTGTTAAGCCAAGCTCCTTGGTCTTAGATGCATGAATTGCCCTTCAAACAGTTCCCAATTGTGGAAATTACACCGGGCAATCTTAGACTCACAGGACTTGGCTATCAGCACCCCTGAATACTCTCTTGTCCCAATATACTTCGATACAAGTTCAAATTGGAGGTGCCCAGATCACAAGCACATTTCAAAAAACACAACTTCAGTTACAGACTGATTTTGTTTAAATACTATTGGCAAACTTATTAACATCATTCAAAACAGAATGCACTGCATTGTTTACCAAAATAACTGAGACAAAAGTGTGTGTAGTGTGAGCTTTTTAAGGACAGTACGCATCAACAGACCCTGAAAAACAAACAACACCAACCCGGACTGGACCAAAATGTAACAGAGAACCACAGTGAGCATCCACACGCAGCAAAGGAAACGAAAGTCTGCCAAAGTGTGCACATGATCGATGTAACCTGATCTCAAAGCAGGGGTTTTTACACACAAAACTTCCATTGACCGTATCACAAGTTGGGCTTGGCTGGTTAATGTCTAATCAGTCATGGTGCTTTTTACATACATTATCTGTTGTATTTCAGCATGCAACTGCATAGCAGGCTACATAGCTTGTATAATGCTGCATTGAAATCCCTGTCTGGTTGTTTGAACTGAAAGAATTTAGACAACAGCTTTTTTTTGAGCTTCTACATAACCTATGTTCACCAAACATGTATTACAAGCATTTTAGTGATAAGTTACACAACAGGCCTTTTCATCTAGTTTGATTGAAGTGCTACTTTGTGGTACTGAGTGCATGGTATTCATGCGCCACTGACAGTAGGATGACAATTCTAAGAGGAGCACCACCATGAGATGGCGCAGAACATTCAGAAAATGAGGTGGTCCATTAGGGTGAACCTCCCTAAATATCCCTTTTAAAAGGGCAGATATACCCCTTTGTTACAGTGGTAGAGTCTATGTCCAAAGTCCAAAAGCTATTAATAGCTGACGACAGTCGCCAATGTTTTCACTTAATGCTGCACTGGTGCCCGTATATTACGGAGCTATTACACCAGATTTCAAGACATGTCCCCTGGCCATGCCAGAGGTATGAGGCCCAGGAATGTTGTGCATTATGTAGTTTTAACTGGAATTCAGGAATTAATTTATTTTATATTTCATATGCAGTAGCTAAAGCAAAAAGCTAAAGAAGTAAAGGCTTCATGTATATAATTAAGTAATTTTTGTATGTCTGTTTTTAAAATGAAAATTATTTTCACTGTCTGTCCTTATTTCTGTTAACAAGTTTCTTTTTTCATGGCAGGGCGCCACACGCCAACTGGACCGCCTCGAAGCACCACAAATGGCGCGTGCGCAGCCAGTTGGGAAGGCCTGAGTTAGAACTTCATAATTAGGTCTGAGGGCATGGCAGCCATTTGCTGAGGGCATGATGGCAACTTTGGCTGAGAATTTTAATCATTTCACCAGGGCATCAAGGCAAAAAGGAAATGTACGACCACAAAGGCCCCAGTAGCTGTCGTTATATTCAAGGCCTGAACATCTTTATCACCTTATTAAAGAAATACTACCCGAAATGTTTTTCAACTATCTGCCAGTTCTACCTGTGGTATATTTCTTGCTTGGACACCTTTCTCTATGAGTAAATTTGAGATATCTTGCTCTGTTCTGTAAGAAGAAAGTAGAGAATATACGATTAGTTGGATACAAAAATACATTCAAAGGTATGCCATGACAACACTGGGATTTTTAAGGTCACTTCCTACGTGTTTGTTCACATTCCAGTTAACTCTTCTTTAAAGACTAACCTGTCCCACACAACAAAGAATGTGGTACCCATCTGATTTATCCAAAAGGTTGTCTTTACTACGATTCAAAAGGATATTTTGCCTTTGCATGCTCCAAAATAGCATTCAAGGGAAATGGCTCTAGTCATTACACTGTAAACATTCAGTCTAAACAATACACCCTCACAATAACTTCATCTCCTCAAAATATTATGCACAAGAAGAGTTGTAATAAAATAGCATTGTTTGACATTGGGGTGTACAAATTATCACTGAGCAACAAAGAACAGAATTTCTGTATCTGTTGGAAACTTTTCTCTTGAAAAGAAAACTACTGTACTGACTTATCTTGAACAATGGATCTCTGTGTGGCTATGTATTTTTTTTTCAAAGGATGAGTTTTTCCTATAAGGCAAGCACAATGTTTTCCTGTAAACATGACCATTCAAAAAACATTCTTTGCTGCTTTTTTCACAAAGCTGTATAAAAATTTAACACTTTATTCAATTATTAAAAACTCAGATGGTCTCAATTGTTCTTCCATCAAGAAATGATGCATGGTATCATACTGTACCATGACATTGCTTATTGAAATTGCTTCACAGACATCCCAATAGATAAAAGGTGGTGTACTGTAGGGTGTAACTGGTACCTCAGTTTAAATAGTTAAATGATCTAGATGCTTTCATTGTGTTCATACTACTGTAAATAAAAAGCTTTTAAAACATACAAGATTTGCCTGTTACTTTGCCCAAAATGCCATGTAACTTTCTGTGTATTTCAGTATATCTGGCACTGTTAATACTGTAAATAAGTCAGATGTGAAAGCTGAGTACAGTATATCAAGTGTAATTTGTAGTGTGCTTCATTTCCTTCCTGAGGTAATAGGATGTAATCAGGCACAGAAGGATGATGTATCAAAAAGTATTACTGTATAACCATGATCATCATCAACATTTTGCATGATTTTACTTCATGATTATTAATACCCTTTATGGTTTAATTCTAATGAGTTTACAATGTAAACATTTGTGTAACTAAACTACTGTAAATACATACAAACTGAAGGGACAGCTAGACAGGCACCTCTCTGCAGAGCCAAAATACTTGTAAAATAATCAGTATTACAGCATAATTATAGATACAATGCAACTATGGTAATCAAAGGCCTTGACCCTAGATTTTAAACTACTGTATATAATTCCAAGGCTTTTTTACACAAAAGCCCACTCATTTTATTATGAAAAAAGTTGTCAAAGTCTATGTAAGATAGAGTAAAGCCAGGCATCTCATAACAATTGGGAATGATCACTTACACGTTTAAAATAAAAATAGTTACATACTGTAAATTGACATTCTTTAAGAACTTGTAGGTACTGAGCAGTAAAACCCTGCTGTATACTGTGAGTGCATTTTGACCAAATGATAGCCAAATAGCATCCAACATTAGTATGTGGGTTCTGCAAGGTTGTTTTTTTTTTCCTCCCTTTTGGAGGGAGAGTGAAAACATTTCTTGTATTTTTTTAATGGGTTAAAACACATAATGGGAAATACTGTACAATACAGTAAAAACATACAGTATACTAAACTATTCAAAACCCTGAAGACATGAAAATATTATTTCAACAGAAAAGATGAGGGTACCAGAATGAATTGTCTTATCTAAACATTTATCAAAACTAAACTGTTGCTGACATATGGCAGGTGATAGAGCCCATAGGGTAAAATCTGTGTATCAAATAAAGGCCAACCTTTTTTCAAGTTCTGTTAAAATCCATCCATGTGCCATCAGAAGGACCTGAGCAGACCTTTTGTCAACCTGTGGAACAATGAAAGAGGACAAATCAGTAGCCTAAATGTTTGAGCTTCAAGTAATAACCAGGATTATAGCCATGCCAGCTGGCTGTAGCTGGAACTGAAGATTGCCTACCAACAAAAGCACAAAGTTTTCTGACACAAAATTAAAATCCCATAGAAAATATCTACAAATTCATAGACACCCTTTGGCAGGGGTGGGCAACCTTTTCGATTGAACAGGCCAGATTTGAGGAATGAAAAATTGATCAGGCCACACTTATCCAAAGACATGCTGTTGATTTCAAACCTTTAATTCTGAGGATTTTGAAGCAGTATAAACCTTTAGTCACAAAAAATAAAATTTCAATACAGTAATGTTGATCTTGGATAAAGATGTTGTCATTTCAAGATCAACAAGGAGTGCTTACTTAAATTGTAGTGTTCAATGTTAACACCTCAGTAACAAAGCCACATTAATAGTAGCTGCTTTAATAGGTCTACTAATTTGGAATCTCAATCATAGGTGAAAAGAACTCTTCCAGTTTGCAGACAGAACATGTTTGCTCAAACTTCCTTGCAGTTCAGGTGCATAAAAATAAAATAGACCACCAAACCACTGATGCCGGCGGAAAGTTTTGCAAGTTTTTTAGAATTTGATAAAACACAAAATCTGGAACTCGGTAGAAAATGCGGGCAATGTTTTCTCTTATATTTCATCTCTGCCGGGCAAACACTCATTCTGTGCCAGATTTTTTGTTGTTTTCTACCCGAATTTTCGACCTCAGAAATTTTTTGGGGATCTTCCCCTGCCACGCCTCGTATGCCTATGATTCCAGTTTGTGGCTAGGCTCTGCTAAGTTTAAGTAAATTCACTGGAAAATTTGGGATTTCACAGCCAAATTTGTGTTTTGGTTAATGGTAGAGACTCATCATCAAAAACACAAATGATGTCCATTCATTTCACAGCAACCCTTGTAGGCCTACAATGGTAATGATTTCTATCATGACCACGAGTTTAGCAAAATAAAGGGGCTACCATCACCCCATGATAATATTGTCAGACATAGAGCTTGTTACTATGCGTATCGCGAAAGGAGGGAATTAGATCGATCGTTCCATGTTTACACCAACAGACGAACTGCACTAGTAATACTAACCACGTTTAGGCCTAAATGTCTACATCAAATCGAAATGGAAGTTGTGCAGTTAGGTTGCCTCAAATAAGGTCACACCAATCATGGTGGTAACTCCATGCACCAATGTGCAAAATCAGTCTGCATGGAGTTTACCACTCCGAGACAGTTACTTCATGTCACAAGTGGATAGTGATTATACATACAATGGGGAACGTTGTTGGTGAAATTTAAAGTGAATCTATAGCTGGTTTGTAATGATGTAAAAAAGACTGATATTTTTTTTCCCTGAGAAATCTCGCGGGCCGCAAAAAAATCACTGGCAGGTCGCATGCAGCCCGCGGGCCTTTGGTTGCCCACCCCTGTCCTATGGAATTGCAGTGTTAGAGGAAGTCATTCATCACTTCAGACAGCCTCCCAACCTACTTTTTTCTAACCCCTCTCATCACTATCTACTGTATCACTCATCTTCACCCAGATGCAATCCAACTTCATTGCTTTGGTCTAGTTGTGGAGAGGTACAGGGTGTACCAGTGCATACACTGGTGAGCATACAAGTCCCTAATGTGTAATCAGAACACTTGTAGCACCTGCTGTGTACAGAAATGTACAGAAATGTACAGTAGCTACCCAAATTTGAGTGCCTGGCAATTGTCTGATCTTGGAAAAGCACCTCACCCCATCCCATGGCATCTACCCCAATTTTTAGCCATTAATTTTTTCATTTTTTACCTCATTTTACTTTATGGAATTAAAATTGGGTTAGTTTTAGGTCTACTGTGATTAGAAAGATTTGTGGTGGATGGAGAAAGGTGTATTTGCCTGGAGTGATGGGTAGGAATGTGGAGTGCTGGGAGTCACTACCAAGCACCATTGACTGAAGCTACATTCCTGGCTGTGCAATATACTGTAATCTGATCTGCAGTTTTGAATTTAATGTCAATCACAGACCTGTGCCAATTGAGAATTTCTGTAGGCTTTTGACAAAATTGTAATTTGAGGTGACAAAAAACTGCCCTTAACAAGCCACATGTTTATCTCGTAATTTGATACATAATGAGACATCCATTAGTCAAGAATGATCACTAAAGTTGCAAGCAAAACTTTTTGAAAGTCCCTGCTCATGTCCCAAGGGGTGGTTTTGCCATCTACAATACACTGACAAAGCCCTAGAGCTGCTACTCAGAATCCTCATGCTACTGTACCTTCTTACCCTATCTTAACAGAATTTTGGTGAAAGAATTGATCAGTATATTATATGAAAATATGCACATATACAGTCAGTTCCCCAACAGTACAAAATATTTTGAGGGACAATTTGTTCATCAAAGCATAAACTTAACAGCAGCAGTCATTTTGGCCAGATCATTTACAATAATTCCATTTCAATCAGAAGTGTTGGTGGTAACAAAAAAGAAGGAAAAATTGCTGATATTTTTTTTTATAGGTGCCTGCCAGAAGGAGCAAGGACTGTTTGTTAGAGGTTGAGATGAAACTTCACAGTGCATGTATACAGTAACAGGGTCTACCCAATGCTTCCGGGGGTTCAATGTTTCCAAGGTTAGCTGTTCCCCATTTTTGTATTTCAATGATTTGTCGATAATAACAAGGTTTGTTATTCAAGGGATTCAATGTTCCCAGAAGTGCAAATGTTCCCAAGATTCCGGAAAATTTAACCTCTGGAACAGCAAACCTAGGGAACACTGACATAGCCCCACAGTACCTTAAGTTTCCCACAGGTTTCCTCCACTTGTTTATCCAAAAAAGCCTTTGCATCCCTGACAGTTAGACATTTGTAATCAAAATGTTCTGGGTCAGGTTCCCTCTCATCTATAGGTTCCTGGTCTTCCTCCATGCATTCATCACCATAGTAATCATCTGGATCAACATCATCATCTTCGTCATCATCACTATAAACATAATCTTCTTCCAAAGACTGTGCCATCCTTTATATTAAATGTCACAAGATGAAGTAGGGTGCAAAGGTTGGTCAACAGTACAGTATCAAAATGCAATCAATAGAGTTTCATGTGGACTAGAGTAAGTCTGTAACAAGAAAAAAAAAACGAGATACAGTAACATTAAAAACACCATGAATAACAAACTGGACTTGAAATGTCTTCCATAGCAAGCTCCTGTACTGTACAGTACAAGCCAGCAAAGCTTTCAGCATAATCTACAGGATACTGTTTGAGTACAGTATGCATTTACTATGTCATGCATATATGTCATACAGTATATTGACAATTCTTCCTTCGTACCATTGTGGTGGACAGCCGGCATGGAGAATATCCAGTACAGTCGCTAGTCATACTGTATGATTGATGCAAACAAGCAGTGCATATAACTGTATGTGCATGGAAAGCACAACACACCAACTGTTTACTTTTTGTGGTGGCTAGTTAGTCAGTTCCTCAGTAAGATGGAGTTGTACTGCACAGTTTCCAACTTATTTATTCAAGTCCAGCCTGTCAGCTTTTTTTTCCAGTTGTGGCTCACTGGCTTGTTTTATACCTACTCCATCGCTTAAATGAGGAGCATCAGGCACAACTGCAGTGGGTTCCATTTTCAGAGTCTTTGGTATGACTCAAATTGGGAGTAGAACCTGCATGGGGCTTTCGTGTGAGAGGCGGATGCTTGTACCATTAGACCAAACATACAGCCTTTTTGTGGTGGCATTAAGATACTTTAACATAGTGTTATTGTATAATTTGACCTTATTTCAGTAAAAAAATGGTGAACTTTTGTGTAGTAACAGGATGTAGCAAACTTGCAAAAAGAAATAAAACAAGAGCCCAATGGGCACTGTGGTTCCTTGCTGGATATTAGAAGAATGTACAGCCAGTCTCTGAAATAGAGCTAAGCAAAAGCTAATACTCAATGTTTGTAACATCTTCACAAGGGATATTTTATTACTTATAGTAAATAATATCAAAGATCAAATTTTTGTGGCCTTACTAACCTTCAACTTTTGTAATGCTTGGTGATCCTTCAAAAATATTTCCTGATTTCCATATGTACAGTATTTATGCTTGTAATCAAACTTGATATTATCATCAATAAACAATACACAATGTGGTCAGAGAGAAAAACGCCCCCTGTATTTCTCTCACAATTTATTTTTACCTGCTCGCAACTAAAACTTGCTATTACTTTAAAACAATCTACCATTTGTCCTGTTTGCTACCTCTACACAGAAAACAGTGTTTATTCAGCAGTTAAGCAGAAAGCAAGTGATTAATGGGGTGTGATAATAGAATGAGTATTAGGTTACCCCCACAGAGCACAGCAGTATTAAAGAGACATACTGTATAATCCATGCATTGCTTCCACTGGCAGAGAGACCAGTTTAATGCAGAGTGACCTGTGTTCAGTGAAATCTACAGATTTCAGTTATTGCCCTCTTAAAACTTTGAATGATCCAAAATATGTGTACAACCCGAAGGAATCATTACTGAACAAACGCAAAGGCCAAATTTCTAAGGTGTTTGGGTGTATAAGCATGCAAAACCAGGTGAGATAAAAAGTCTATTGAACCTATCTTTATCTAGCTTACAAGATTTTCTAAATAACATTTGCAGCGGTTGACCTCCAGTGACCTTGATGACCTTTGACTTTAACCAAACACAGATTGATTTGATATATGTCCTTTCTACCTTAAAATACTGTGTTAAAACTTCTTTCAGTGTATGACCCCTGGTGACTCCAGATGACCCCTTGACCTTCACCAAACATATCCAATTTCATCCTTATACAATAACACATCCACACGCGAAGTATGACATTTATCCACGTTTCCTATCAAGAGCTATCGTGTTGAGAAGGTTTTTAGTTTTTGACCTCTGGCGACCCCAAATGACCTTTGACCTCCACCAAAAAGGATAGGGCACACCTTCTCCCTATGATGAATCTATGTACCAAATCCAAGTTCCATTCAACCTTCCCTTGTTGAGTTAGAGCGTACCGAAGCAAGTGTCACACACACACACACACACACACACACACACATACACACACACACATGCCCACCTGACTACATAGGTTCCTTTGCTACCGCAAGGAACCAAAAACTGACGTTTGTTTAATTGTCCTAAGAATTAGCTTTAAAAGAACATCTTGAAGATGACAGAAATGAAGTAGTACCATTGTTCAGACCCAAGTTTTGGAAACAGGACGAACATGCCTTGGAAAAATCTACCAAAAGGCATACCTGGTTTAAAGATCACAAAAGTAATCCTGAAGCAGTTCTTTTTGCTGAAGCCACCCCTAACAGTGCCCTACACAAAAATATTGAGAGAATTACTAATGATACCGAACTTAAAATAAAAGTTGTAGAAAGGTCTGGTACTCGATTGAAAGATTTAAAATCCAATCCATTCGACAGAGATGTGTGTTTAGATTCCACCGTTTGTAATTTGTGTAAAATAAAGGCGGGGCTATGTAAGAAAAGGGAAGTGGTATACTGCATTCAGTGTAAAGATTGTGAAGGAGAGTTTAAATATATAAGAGAAACTTCAAGAAGTCTAGGAGAAAGGTTTGATGAGCATTTGGCGAGTATGAATGACAAGCAGTCAGTATTCTTTAACTATAAAACTCAATGTCACAGAGGGCTGAATTTTAATTACACGGTTAGCGTCCTTAATACTCATATCGGCGACCCAATGCATAGGCAAGTTTCTGAAGCTGTTTGCATTACTGAATTCACCCCTAAGTTAAATCGAAAGGAAGAGTGGGCCACTGGTAGACTTCTCAAGAATAGAACTACTCAACCATAGTTTCTTCCAGTGGTCCTTTCTCCTTACTGCTTGCTCTCACTGACTGTTTACCTGTTTAGTCACCCTTGACCAGGCCATTGTTTACCAGCTTTCTTTTCTCTTCATCTTCACTGTGTAGTATTTTAACCTTGTGTATACTGTATTCATACTGTAGTCTATGTATGAAGATGATCGAGGTCAGATCGAAAATTAATCAAGAGAGTAACATGAAATTGAGAGTGTTTCTCCTGTTTATTAGTGTGACGCTACACAACTTTAGAGTCGGAATGGCTACTACTACTAACCATATCCTTCTTCCAACATCTGTGTCTGAGGAAAGGAAATGTCGCTGCTGGCTTGACATCAGGCCTATACAGTAGGCTATGCTACTGTACCATACAAGTCAGGCAGCCTGATAAGATTAAGAACTTGTGGACAACTTGATGCAATGCATATTTCCAAATGGAAAAGTGACAATCTCTGAACAATTCTGGAAAATAATGTCTTTTTTTGAAAAGCCTAGGCATGTACACTACTGTTAAACATTTTCTGTACAGTATGCTACAGTACTGTAGCTATATAGTACAGTATAGTAAATTTATACTAATTGCTATGCCCATGGACAGTAAGATCACTGACTTCCTATACATGGACAGAGCATAATGCACGGTACATTGTCGCTGAAAAGGCGCACCAAGATGACTGTCTGCTATGTGTTTGTGTGAAAGTTTGGACTTGGTCAAGTATATCACCATAACTTGAAAGTTGAAATATTTTTGAAAAATGGCAAGCTAAGGTCACAATCCCTTCACTCATTGCAGGAATATGATATTTTTCCCCATGATTCAAGTTTTACATAAATGCTTTAAATATTATAGAGTCATCGTCACATCAGACGATTGATACAGTAGGTTCAAGCCGGCCATCTTGGTGCGCCTTTTTTGTCCCAGTCGGTGGTAACCAGCTACGAATAGGATGTGCACATTACATGCTATAAGTCTGTGAGTAAGATACAGTTGGCCTTCAATTATTACTGAATTTAACCTATATGTATACTGCACTGTATAATGATGAAATGAGTGACTTAGGTGAATATCATCTTGAAATAAGCCAGTTCAGAGTTGTAGTTCTGGGCATGTCAGATCATAGGAGTATATAGCAAAGTAAACATGTTGTTTGCAGCAATGCTTCAGCATTGGACAGTGCCATCTAGTCAAGAAGCATATTGGCTTCAATTCAGAAAAAAAAAAAAAAACTTGTGTCTGCAGTGCAAGACGGCAACGTAGTCTACTTGCGAAAAGAACTAGCACACCTTTACTTGTGATCCTGCGAAATTTTCGGCATTATCCATCACTGAAAATATATATACAGATTGTGCAGCACTGCCGAAGTGAATACGTATTACTTCAGCATTTTTCTTTCTTTTTCTTTTTACCATAGCCAATTTCTTATTCATGGGGGATGTCCAACGGCTATGGAGTACTTATTGTATAGTGTATACGGGAGTAACTTGACCTGTCAATGTCACTGTGCAGTGCAGTTGTGATCAGAGCATTTTTACGACCTTTGTTCTGTAAGACTTCAATGTAACTCTGAACTGGCTTATTGAATGAAAATTACTGTGGGGTACTGTACATGTTACTGCAACATTAACCACACTCATTTCTCTGATGGGCAGTTCCACCCAGAAGTGGACATGGATGCTAAAGTTTTAAGGGCCCAATGGCACTGTGGTTCCTTGCTGAATATTATAAGAATTGTACAGCTGGTAGAAATGGTGATAAATTGACCTCCAAACTAGAGCTATGCAAAAGCTCATACCCAATAACTGTAGTATCTTCAAAAGGGGCCCCATAGTTCTAACACTCCATGAAATCAAAGATTTAAGTTTTGAGACCTTACTAAGATTCAACTTGTATAATAGTTTGTGATCTTTCAAAAACATTTCTTAATTTCAATATGTACAGTATTTAAGCTTGTAATTTAATTTGATCTCAAATAAAACTTGCTACTGTACTACTTTAAAACAATCTACAATACCATTTGCCCTGTTTGCTATCTCTAAACAGAAAACAGGGTTTATTCAGCAGTTACAGTAAGCAGAAAGCAAGTGATTTATGGGGTAATAGAATGAAGATTAGGTTACCTCACTGAGCACAGCAGTAAGAGACATATGATCCATGCATTGCTTCCACTGGCAGAGAGACCAGTTTAATGCAGAGTGTGACCTGTGCTCATTGAAATCTACAAATTTCAGTTACTGCCCTCATATAACTTTAAATGATCCAAAATCTGTGCACGATCAGAAGGAAGCATTCATGAACGAACAAAATGGCCAAATTTCTAAGGTACAGTATTTTGGTGTGTAAGCTGATTTGATGCAAAACCAGGTGAGATGAAAAATCCAGAACCTATCATTATCTTGCTCATAAGATTTTCTAAGTAACATTTTCAGTGGTTAAACTCCAGTGACCTTGATGACCGATGACCTTTGACATTAACCAAACACAAATTGATTTGAAATCTGTCCTTTACACTATAAAATACTGTGTTAAAAAGTTTTTCAGTGTTTGACCCCTGGTGGCCCCAGATGACTCTGACCTTCACCAAACACATCAGATTCATTCTTACACAAAAGTTACACATCTACAGTATCCAAGTTTCCTACCTTGAAATATACGATAACTTTTTTAGTTTTTGATCCATGCTGACCCCAAATGACCTTTGACCTCCACCAAACAAAGCAGGACTATCTTTGTACCATAATGCATTCATGTATAAAGTATGATGTTCATCCAAGCTTCCTACCGTACCTTGAGACAACTTGTTTACAAAGTTTTTAGTTTTTGACCCCCATGACCCCAGATGACCTTTGACTTCCACCCAAACTTACAGGATTATTCTTTATGCAATAATGCATCCTCATACTACATGTGTTCCATCTAAACTTCCTACATTAAGACATCAGTTTTAAAAGGTCTTTAGCATTTAACCTCTGTTGACCCCAAATGACCCTTGACCTCTACCAAAAACAATAGAGCACATCATCTCAGTATGGCTGATCTAAATACCAAGTTCACTTAAGTCCAACTTTCCCTTGTTGAGTTATTGGGTACCCAAGCGTCACATACTGTACACACACGCCAACCTGACTGCAGTGGCTCCTTTTGCTAACTCTGCTGTACGGTAAAGACCTAAAATTTGTCCGACCCTTACGAGTTTGGTATTATAAGAAAGCTTAGAGACTGAAGGTTCAGGATTTAAACCATTCCTTTTAATTTTACAACACAAAAGAGTAAAATTTGCAGAATGATTGTCATAAATTAAAACAAATTCTTTTCATCAACCAGAATGCAAAAATGCATTGAGGTTTCGATGATGCATACAGAACATGTTCTTTTCAAAAAAGGCTGCATTTATTGTAACACATGGTGACCCAAAGTGACCTTTGACTCCACCAGTAAGTAACTGGTTTTTCTTTTAACCAAAACACTTCTACAATGAAAACCCAAATTTCATGCTGTGCCTTAAGATAATCTATCCTATTAACAAAGTTTTCATAGTTTGATCTCTGGTGACCCCAATTGACCTTCAACCTCCACCAAGGACAACAGAAGCCATCTTCCAACCATCACACATCCACATTCTAACTTTGAACCCTCTCTCATTTTCCCACCTTGAAATACAAAGTAGGAGTTTTCAAGGTTTGACCTTGGATAACCCCAGGTGAACTTTGACCTTTACCAAAATTAATAGGGTCCACCCTCTCGTCATAATTCATTAACAAACCAAGTTTGAAAAAATCCAAGCTTCCTACCATTAGATATCATGCAAACAAGGTTTTCGGGGTTTGAGCCTCCTGTGACCTTGGATGACCTTTGATCTCTAACAAAATCAATAGGGTTCTCCCTCACATTATGATGCATCAACATACCAAGTTTGAGATTAATCCAAGTTTCCTACCTTGAGATATCA
Source organism: Holothuria scabra (assembly GCA_037179385.1). Classification (NCBI taxonomy): domain Eukaryota; kingdom Metazoa; phylum Echinodermata; class Holothuroidea; order Aspidochirotida; family Holothuriidae; genus Holothuria; species Holothuria scabra. The sequence continues at coordinate 356,712 of CM074181.1, read as the reverse complement.
TGCAAACAAGGTTTTCGGAGTTTGACCCCCTGCAACCCCAGATGACCTTTGACCCCTACCAAAATCAGTAGGATTTTTCCATACATCAAAACGCATCAACATACCAAGTTTGAAATCAATCTAAGCTTCCTTGCTTGAGATATCATGTAAACAAGGTTTTCAGGGTTTGGCCCCCTGTGACCCCACATGACCTTTGACCTCTACCAAAATCAATAGGGTTCTTCCTTACATTATGATGCATCAACATCTCAAGGTTGAAATCAATCCAAGCTTCCTTCCTTGACATAACGTGTAAACAAGGTTTTCAGGGTTCGGCCCCCCTTTAACCCGAAATGACCTTTGACCTGTACCAAAATCCAAAGGATTCTTCCTTACATCATAATGCATCAACATAACACGTTTGAGATTAATCCAAGTTTCCTACCTTGAGATATCCTGTAAACAAGGTTTTCCAAGTTTGACCCCCTGTGACCCCAGATGACCTTTGACCCCTACCAAAATCAGTAGGGTTTTTACATACATCATAATGCATCAACATATCAAGTTTGAAATTAATCCAAGTTTCCTACCTTGAGATATCATGTAAACAAGGTTTTTGGGGATTGACCCCCTGTGACCCCAAATAACCTTTGACCTCTACCCAAAATCAATAAGGTTCTTCTTCCCATCATATTGCATCAACAAATCAAGATTCAAATCAATCCAAGCTTCCTACCTCCAGATATCGTGTAAACAAGATTTTCTGGGTTTGACCCTCTGTGACCCCAAATGACCTTTGACCTCTACCAAAATCTAAAGGGTTCTTGCTTACATCATAACGCATCAACATCTTGAGTTTGAATTTAATCCAAGTTTCCCAACTTGAGATATCATGTAAAAAATGTTTTGGGGGTTTGACCCCTGTGACCCCAAATGACCTTTGACCTCTACCAAAATATGTAGGGTTCGTCTACCCATCATACTGCATCAACATATTAAATTTGAAATCAATCCAAGCTTCCTACCTTAAGATATTGTGTAAACATGGTTTTCCGGGTTGGACCCCCTGTGACCCCAAATGACCTTTGAACTTGACCAAAACCCATACCATTCTTCCTCTTGATATGGGACATCTATGTACGAAGTTTGAAAACTTCCAGACATTTCTACCTTCAGATACTGTGCTAATGAGTGAAATGTAAAGTGTTTCAAGTCCTATGAACATTTCTACATTGAGATACTCTATTAGTTAGTTAAATGTAAAGTGTTTCGAGTCCTTTGACACCTGTCACACCAAATAACCTTTAAACTCGTTGATAACTGATATTGTTCTTTTTCTTGATATAGGACATTCTATGAACCAAGTTTGAATACTTTCAAACATTCATACCTTCAGATACTGTGTTAATGAGTTAAATGTAAAGTGTTTCAAGTCCTATGGCATTTCTACATTGAAATACTGTGTTAATGAGTTAAATGTAAAGTATTTCGAGTCCTTTGACACCTGTGACCCCAAATAACCTTTAAACTCAATGAAAACTTATGTTGTTCTTTTTCTTGATATGGGACATCTATGTACCAAATTTGAATACTTTCAAACATTCCTACTGTGCCATATCCTATTGTAAAGTGTTTCGAGTCCTTTGACCCCTGTGACCCCAGATGACCTTTGAACTCCACCAAAAACGATAGGGTTCTTCCTCTTCATATGGGGCATCTAAGTACCAAGTCTGAAAACTGTCAGATATTCCTATCTTGAGATATCGTGTTAACGAGTTAGTTGTGTTAAATGTAAAGTGTTTCGAGTTTTTGACCCCTGTGACCTCAAATGACCTTCAAACTTGACCAAAACCGATAGGGTTCTTCCTCTTAATATAGGGCATCTATGTACTAAGTTTGAAAACTCAGCGACATTCCTACCTTGAGATATCGTGTTAACAAGCAAAGTGTCACAAACACACACACACACATACACACACACACATGCACACACACACACATACATACATACATACACACGCACGCCATCATGATTGCATTGGTGTCTCTTACCATCGAAACCAAAAAAGAAAAAAAATTGCAACTACTGCATAATAAACACTTCAAATCTGGTTGAGTGTGATAGCAGGGCTCAACATAACCGACGGCACCGACGGCAAAAAGCCTCCGTGCCTTAGTTGTTTGCCATGGCGCCCCTAAAAAATACACCTGATCAACAGCAAAAGTTGCCGTCTTGCCCTTTTCTATTTGCCGTCGGTACTTTCCCTTTCAGAAATGCGCATTTCAAGTGTCTGTATATGCACGAATTAACAGCACAAACTTTTCGTTGTATATTGCCTTAAATCGTCCACCGCATTGCTGTTTTGTGTAAAATTAAGCAACCAGTCATTTGTCAGAATTGAGAGCACAAAACTAGCGTTTCTTTCCTTACCCCAACATTTCTATCAGCGATCATCATCACCATGTCTCTATTTCTTGGAAGCAACGTTGCTTCTACGATTCAGAAAAACACTACATCAATGTGGCAATCTCTTTCTTTTAGCGGACAAAAACACACACTGAAGGCCTATTGAAATTGTCGCGAGATCACCTGCAATCAGACTTGCTTTAAGTCGTTTTCAGGTTCCGGTGTTCAGTGATTAGATATGAGGGAATGTTAATACGAACATCCCCAGTATAAAGTAGTACCTTCTAATGTGAGGAAGACAAGAACAAACTGGTACAGTGTGATGGAACATTCCATTTTAAAAGGGGGGAAATGAATTAGTGTTTTTTACTTTCCCTCACAGGCTAATAATTATATGTAAAAAAGTGTTTAGATGCAAACCGCGTGGGTGAAAAGTTTTTCGTTAAGCCAGTATTTTATAATCGGAAGTAGATTGTTGTCAGTATGCCTTCTAATGTGTTTCATGTCCCATGTTTCCATGATGAAATGATCTTTCCACTAATTTGCTTAAATAAATGCAAACTTTGAAAAATGCCATAATGCCCTATCTTCACAATCATTTTAACCGTCATGCCCCTTCCTTTTGCCATGATGCCCTTCAATTTCCATACCTACCGATGGCATTTTTGCTGTGCCCTTTTTTGAAGCTTATGTTGAGCCCTGTGATAGCATACAGTACGTGTATCACAAGTAAATATGACCTGATACACTGATGGCATACGTGTATCACAAGTAAGTATGACCTGATATACTGATGGCATACATGTATCACAAGTAAATATGACCTGATATACTGATGGCATACATGTATCACAAGTTAATATGACCTGATATACTGATGGCATATGTGTATCACAAGTAAATATGACCTGATATATACTGATGGCATACGTGTATCAGAAGTAAATATGACCTGATATACTGATGGCATACATGTATCACACGTAAGTATGACCTGATACACTGATGGCATACGTGTATTACAAGTAAATATCACCTGATATACTGATGGTATACGTGTATCACAAGTAAATATTACCTGATATACTGATGGCATACGTGTATCACAAGTAAATATCACCTGATATACTGATGGTATACCTGTATCACAAGTAAATATGACCTGATATACTGATGGCATACATGTATCACAAGTAAATATGACCTGATATACTGATGGCACACGTGTATCACAAGTAAATATGACCAGATATACTGATGGCATACGTGTATCACAAGTAAATATGACCTGATACTGTATACTGATGGCATATGTGTATCACAAGTAAATATGACCTGATATACTGATGGCATACATGTATCACACGTAAGTATGACCTGATACACTGATGGCATACGTGTATTACAAGTAAATATCACCTGATATACTGATGGTATACGTGTATCACAAGTAAATATTACCTGATATACTGATGGCATACGTGTATCACAAGTAAATATCACCTGATATACTGATGGTATACCTGTATCACAAGTAAATATGACCTGATATACTGATGGCATACATGTATCACAAGTAAATATGACCTGATATACTGATGGCACACGTGTATCACAAGTAAATATGACCAGATATACTGATGGCATACGTGTATCACAAGTAAATATGACCTGATACTGTATACTGATGGCATATGTGTATCACAAGTAAGTATGACCTGATATACTGATGGCATACGTGTATCACAAGTAAGTATGACCTGATATATTGATGGCATACATGTATCACAAGTAAATGTGACCTGATATACTGATGGCATACGTGTATCACAAGTAAATATGACCTGATATACTGATGGCATACGATTATCACTAGTAAGTATGACCTGATATACTGATGGCATACGTGTATCACATGTAAGTATGACCAGATATACTGATGGCATACATGTATCACAAGTAAGTATGACCTAATATACCAAAGTTTAGGTGTTTTGGTATTGTGTGCTCTGTTACGCTTTGTTATGTGCTTTGTAAAAATGTCATGCTGTCTAATACCAAAAAAGAGTGTTTTTTTTTTAGTGTATTTTCAAAAGTGAACCTTCAATACCAGAAAGTTTTAAAGTGTGATGCAAATCATATTCATGGAGGTTAATCAACTGCATCTGAAACAATGGTCTCATTTATTTTAGCTGTGATTGTGACATGAAATATGTCACAATCACAATATATATCTTATTCTTATTAAAATGAGTTTGTGTGATCTGCAAATTTGAAAATTTAAGTAGGAAATTTTAAAAACCAGAAAGCCAAAAGGCTTAGTGATTCCTTGTCGCTGAAATGTAAGGCCCTTTTTCACAATGACATTGCTTTGCAGTGTTTTTCAATTAACAGGGTTCCATAATGTGCCCACAAAGTACACATGCAAGGCATCCAATCTTCCTACATTGAGATCCCCCTTGCTCGTTGTGAACCCAAATGACATTTGACGTCCAGCAAAAACTTCTGGGACCATGTACAGTATTCACTATGTGCCATCTACATGACAAGTTACAGGACCCTACAAGTGAACTTTCTTGAAAGAATGTGCAGGAAAGCTTGTCAGGCTTTGAACTTGCTGACTCCAAATGAACTTTGACCTTTAGGAAAATCAATAGAGATCATCTTCTCAATATGGCCAACACACTCGCCAGATATGAGCACAGTCACATGTACCATTCTTGAGATATCGTGATTACAAAGTTTTGACCTTTTGACCTCTTGTGACCCCACATGACCTTTCACCTCCACCAAAAACAATAGGAATCATCTACTCAATATGGCCAATGGACACACCTCATATGAGATTAGTCACACTTACTCTTCTTGAGATACCATGTTTACAAGCAATTTCTAAGGAATTTACCTATTGACCTCTCGTGACCCCAAATGACCTTTGACCTTCACGAAAATCAATACGGATTATCTAACCAATATGAGCAACCCACACACCAAATATGAGCACAGTCACATATACCGTTCTCGACATATCGTGTTTACGAAGTTTTGACCTATTGACCTCTCATGACCCCAAATGACCTTAACCTCCACCAAAAACAATAGGGATCATCTACTCAATATGGCCAACACACTCACCAAATATGAGCGTAGTCACATGTACCATTCTCGAGATATTGTGTTCACCAAGTTTTGACCTTTTGACCTGTCATGACCCCAAATGACCTTTGACCTCCACCAAAAACAAAAGGGATCATCTACCAAATATGCTCAACCAACACACCAAATATGAGCATAGTCACATATACAGTTCTCGAGATATTGTGTTTACGAAGTTTTGACTTTTTGACCTCTTTTGACCCCAAATGACCTTTGATCTCCACCAAAAACAGTAGCCATCATCTACTCAATATGGCCAATGGACACACCACATATGAGATTAGTCACACTTACTATTCTTGAGATACTGTGTTTACAAGCAATTTCTAAGGAATTTACCTATTGACCTCACGTGACCGCAAATGACCTTTGACCTCCACGAAAATCAATAGGGATCATCTACTTAATATGACCAACCCACACACCAAATATGAGCACAGTCCCATGAACCGTTCTTGAGATATCGTGTTTACAAGGTTTTGACCTTTTGACCTCTCGTGACCCCAAATGACCTTTGATCTCCACGAAAAACAATAGGGATCATCTACTCAATATGACCAACCCACACACTAAATAAGAGGTTAGTCACACTTACCGTTCTTGAGATATCGTGTTTACAAGCCAAAGCGTCACATACACACACACACACACACGCACGCACACACACAACATCACCGTCGCATAGATTCCTTGCCTGCCTTCTGCAAGGAATCAATAACCAGAAAGCCAAAAGGCTTAGTGATTCCTTGTCGCTGAAATGTAAGGCCTTTTTTCACATCGACATTGCTTGGCAATGTTTTTCAATTAACAGGGCTCCATAATGTGCCCACAAAGTACACATGCAAGGCATCCAATCTTCCTACATTGAGATCCCCCTTGCCCATTGTGAACCCAAATGACATTTGACCTCCACCAAAAACTTCTGGGACCATGCATTCACTATGTGCCATCTACAGGACAAGTTGCAGGACCCTACAAGTGACATTTCTTGAAAGACTGTGCAGGAAAGCTTGTCAGGCTTTGAACATGCTGACTCCAAATGAACTTTGACCTTTCAGAAAATCAATAGGGATCATCTACTCAATATGACCAATCCACACAATAAATATGAGCACAGTCACATGTACCGTTCTTGAGATACCGTGTTTACGAAGTTTTGACCTTTTGACCTCTCATAACCCCAAATGACCTTTGACCTCCACAAAAAACAAAAGGGATCATCTACTCAATATGACCAACCCACACACCAAATATGAGCATAGTCACATGTACCGTTCTCGAGATATCGTGTTTACAAAGTTTTGACCTTTTGACCTCTTGTGACCGCAAATGACCTTTGACCTCCACCAAAAACAATATGGATCATCTACTCGATATGACCAACCTACACACTAAATATGAGTATAGTCACACTTACCCTTCTTGAGATACCGTGTTTACAAGCAATTTCTAAGGAATTTACCTATTGACCTCTTGTGACCCCAAATGACCTTTGACCTCCACAAAAATCAATAGGGATCATCTACTTAATATGACCAATCCACACACCGAATATGAGCATAGCCACATGTACCGTTCTCGAGATATCGTGTTTACAAAGTTTTGACCTTTTGACCTCTCGTGACCCCAAATGACCTTTGATCTACACCAAAAACAATAGGGATCATCTACTCAATATGGCCAATGCACTAACCAAATATGAGCATATTTACATGTACCGTTCTCGAGATACCGTGTTTACGAAGTTTTGACCTTTTGACCTCTCGTGACCCCAAATGACCTTTGATCTCCATGAAAATCAATAGGGATCATCTACTCATAATGGCCAATGCACACACCAAATATGAGATTAGTCACACTTACCCTTCTTGAGATACCGTGTTTACAAGCAATTCCTAAGGAATTTACCTATTGACCTCTCGTGACCCCAAATGACCTTTGACCTCCAAGAAAATCGATAGGGATCATCTACTCAATATGACCAACCCACACACCAAATATGAGCATAGTCACATGTACCGTTCTCGAGATATCGTGTTTACAAGCCAAAGCGTCACATACGCACACACACACACACACATACACACGACATGACCATCGCATAGATTCCTTGCCTGCCTATGGCAAGGAATCAAAAACCAGAAAGCCAAAAGGCTTAGTGATTCCTTGCTGCTGAAATGTAAGGCCTTTTTTCACATTGACATTGCTTTGCAATGTTTTTCAATTTACAGGGCTCCATAATGTGCCCACAAAGTACATATGCAAGGCATCCAATCTTCCTACATTGAGATCCCCCTTGCCCGTCATGAACCCAAATGACATTTGACCTCCACCAAAAACTTCTGGGACCATGTATGCACTATGTGCCATCTACATGACAAGTTACAGGACCCTACAAGTGACCTTTCTTGAAAGACTGTGCAGGAAAGCTTGTCAGGCTTTGAACATGCTGACTCCAAATGAACTTTGACCTTTGGGAAAATCAATAGAGATCTACTAAATATGACCAATCCACACAATAAATATGAGCACAGTCACATGTACCATTCTTGAGATACCGTGTTTACGAAGTTTTGACCTTTTGACCTCTCACGACCCCAAATGACCTTTGACTGCCACCAAAAACAGTAGGGATCATCTACTCAATATGGCCAATGCACACACTAAATATGAGATTAGTCACACTTACTTCTCTTGAGAATCCATGTTTACAAGCAATTTCTAAGGAATTTACCTATTGACCTCTCCTGACCCCAAATGACCTTTGACCTCCACGAAAATAGATAGGGATTATCTACTCAATATGACCAACCCACACACCAAATATGAGCATAGTCACATGTACTGTTCTCGACATATTGTGTTTACGAAGTTTTGACCTTTTGACCTCTCCTGACCCCAAATGACCTTTGATCTCCACCAAAAACAGAAGGGATCATCTACTCAATATGACCAACCCTCACACTAAATATGAGCATAGTCACATGTACCATTCTCGAGATACTGTGTTTACGAAGTTTTGACCTTTTGACCTCTGGTGACCCCAAATGACCTTTGATCTCCACGAAAATCGATAGGGATCATCTACTCATAATGGCCAATGCACACACCAAATATGAGATTAGTCACACTTACCCTTCTTGAGATACCGTGTATACAAGCAATTCCTAAGGAATTTACCTATTGACCTCTCCTGACCCCAAATAACCTTTGACCTCCACGAAAATCGATAGGGATCATCTACTCAATATGACCAATCCACACACCAAATATGAGCAAAGTCACATGTACCGTTCTCGAGATATCGTGTTTACACACACACACACAGGTCATCATCATCGCATAGATTCCTTGCCTGCCTACGGCAGGCAAGGAATCCGAATGGTGCAATTAGGAAAAGAGATGTGCTGTAAAGAACTTTGGACAGTGTCGAGATGCAGGGAAGCAGATTGTCATGTATTGTAATTATGGACTCAGAAGTTGTGAGAAAAATTAGTTACTTGGAGTCATGACCCTAGAAACATAGAAATATAAAATTTTTAGCCATCTCAAGCTGGCAACTAATAATCCAGAATCTATCAGAGAACTTCCTGTTTAAGTATCTTGTTCTTGAGATCAATAAAGTTAAAGGCATTTGCCCTCTTCAAAGACTATTTGTTCAACAGAGCAACAATCTTGGTTTAAACAGGGTTGACTGCTGCAATTACAGAGAAAAGCTTTTTCTCAGATAACATTGGCTAAAATGTCCTATTCAATTCTAGCAGCATGTTTTACCAATTGATTCAAGTGGATCCAGCCATGGCCTTTTTTCCAGTTGTGGCTCACTGGCTTGTTTTTCCCACAATGGCAGTAGGTTCCCTTTTTAGAGTCTTTAGCATGACTCAACAGGTCTGGGAATCAAACTTGGGCCTTCTGTCTGAGAGGCAGATGCTCTACCATTAGACCAAACAGGCGTAAAGATTACATCCAGTAAAAGGTAAGAAATCATGAACTGCTGGGACAACCTGTGGGCCAAGCTAGCAAAAAAAATCAATAGGTCTAGAGCTATAATTTGTAAACAAAGCAAATTCCTCCATGGTCTCCCTTTTCAAGTTTAAATAACTCAGTAGCCTAGGCCTAGTAGCGGACCTAGTTCTTGGCTACTAATACTAGTTAGTACTAACGTTAGGCCTAGGCCTAAATAAGTAGGCCTATGTTTAGCCCTTGAACAGGACTGCCTTATTTGGGTGCATTGGAGTATCAGAAAGAAGAAGAAGATTTTAGCCTAGTATTATTCACATTATCCCACAGAGGCTACAGCCTCAGTACAGGCTACACTAGTACTGACTATAAAATAGGCCAAGGTGACTGTCTTACTGTATAGGCTAGTAACGTTAAGTTATCATTAGTCGATCACTATCATGAGTCGATCACTGCCTTCTGAACACCACTGCAGCGAGTAGGCCTAGGCCTAGGTGCGATGCGATTGCGATGCTGGAACAACCTGCGATGCAAATTCTCCAAACAACATCAAAAACAATTATTTGTCATCATGTTTTCGATTTTTGGAGCAAAAATGTTAGTCATGGCCAGATTTTCAAGTGTCAGAAAAGGTGTGAACCAGAAATTTGCAAAAATCAGTAAAAATAATGATGAGAACGTCTTTTATGAAGTTTTAAGTAAGAATTCTGATAGAAGGGAGATTGTTCTGTTTCATTATGTCAAAATCTGGACCTAAATGTAGTAATTTGTAGGCTTTTATTTTTTTTTTATGAAAGGATCGACTCATGATTACTTCATAGAGCCAACCAGAGAACACAATATTCTTGATCTGTGCTTTACAAATGACCCATCATTTTTAATTAAAGCCAGGGTAACACCTGGTATTAGTGACCATGATGCTGTTGTCATCACTGCTTCAATCAAACCAAAGCTAGTACACAAACCTAAAAGATCAGTGTACCTTTATGCCAAAGGTGATTATGAAAAAATCGAACAGGATTTAGAGGCCTTCAATGAGCAACTTTCAGAGGATTACATCCAAACCTCTGACATTGATTCTTTGTGGACTGGCTTTTCCCAAGTTATCAAGACATCTATGGACAAGTATATCCCTTCCAAGATGTGTAGTAGCAAGGTCAAACTCCCATGGATGACTGACAGATTGAGAAGGGCATGTAATAAAAAACATAAACTGTACGATAAAGCCAGGAGAACAGGTGATTTTGAAATTTGGGATAAGTTTTTAGACTAGACGTAAACTAGATAGGAACCTTAGAAACCTTCGTAGGGATTATCTAAGTAATATCTGCAACTCTTTGAAAACAAATAAGACCAAACCATTCTGGCGTTATATTAAATCTATACGATGAGAGGTTTTTGGTGTTAGCCCCCTCCAGCATACTGGTCGGTCATCTCACATCCAGTGCCAAAGAGAAAGCTGAAATTCTTAATGCCCAGTTCTGTTCAGTATTTACAAAAGAAATTTTACAGAATGTTCCAGCCCTAAATAGTAGTCCATTTGCAAGCATGCCTGACATTGTTATAACCACCCATGGTATCGAGAAGCTTCTGAAAGAACTCCCAAGTCAACAAAGCTACCGGCCCTGACAGTATTCCATCCAGGATCTTGAAGAACTGAGCCTCTGTTATTGCACCTATCCTGCAGAAGATCTTTCAGAAATCTATCTCCACTGGCACCATCCCCCCAGGATTGGCGTGTTGCTAATGTGTCGCCTATTTTCAAAAAAAGAGATCGATCACTGCCCTCTTACTACCATCCCGTTTCCCTGAAAAGCATAGTATGCAAACACTTGCAGAGTTCTCACTAACCCGAGCTCCCGGGTACCTGACGCGCGAGTTCAACTCGAGACGCTTGAAACAGAATCCTGTGCGTCCTGGGGACGCACGGAATTTGCTTGCTAAACGCACGTAAAATTTTGGCAAGAAGGCATAGAAAGTTTTGTGTTGAAAAGTTGACCCGAACCCATTGCCTTGAAATGTTCATTGTCAATGTGACCTCACAAAATCCATGTTGGAAAACTTTCTCCGACTAGACCGACTATTCGACCGATCATCTGATCGACATCGGGGCGATTATTCCGTTGTCGGTAAATAATTTGCATCGGTAAAATTCTGCCATTCAACCGATCATTACCATCAATTATTTGAAAACTGGGAAAATGGGCTAGATATAGCCTACTTGAAACTTGCTCTTAGTTGAAATTCCCGTTAATACTCAATCTTTTAACTTCCCGCCAAAACGGGATGCACTGATAATCACAAACGTATAAATTTTACCCCTGCCATGGGAATGATCCTTTGATATTTTCTGCTACAGTATAACCCGGTAGTATTACCTGGAATTAGATTTAGAATTGCATTCAAGGTGTTTTCCTAGCTGCCTTGCAAAAAGGGCCACGTAAAGGCCTGTCCACACAGGATGCGTTGCGTTCCGTTCCGGATACGACACGGCACTTCACTTTTATCACTTTGCACATAAATCAATGGAACTGTCCACACAGGATGCGTTGCGTTCTGTCACGATCGATGCGGTAAAAAAAGTTGACGTATCCTTCCGGATGCGTCAAATTTTGGCAAAGTCCACGTGCGTTCAGAAACAGAGTTGACGTACGGAAGCATGCATCAGCTTTGATTTCTTTCATATTTTTCTTTCATGAAATGCAATTTAACCGGATATGGATGCAAAATAGTACTATGTTTGAGCTTAAAATCTATATTACTTTATTATTCCGTCTGCAAATATGGACTGTTATAGGTACTCGCTCTATCCACGCACCATCCCCTTGTGGAATCATCTTCCACCAGAGTTAAAATCTGCCCCTAGTGTGCTCTCCTTCAAGCAGCTCCTGGACAAACAAATGTAATCCGGAAGAAGAAGGACCACACGTCAACAACCATTTTGGTGATTTGTGTGGACATCGACCAAGATCAAGATCAAGATCCAGGGTTTTCCCTGGGTGTAGAATTGAACGTCGGGCATCTGATGCGTCCATTGGTGGATCGCCGGCCTGGGGGAGGGGTATAAGGGGAGGGGGTGTCCCATTTTGTGACTTGTGCAAGTCCCTAGACGCAAAATGGTGACATTTTTGAGCCAAATTAGTCAACACAATTTTTGTAAGTTGACGCAAAAATATTAGCACCGATACTCACATTCGTACAAATTTTGATCTACTGGTAGCGGTCACATTGGCTTCCATGTCACCGTAATTTCTGCTTCAAAAGTTTTGGTTCATCGGCATGGCCTTTATTAAGCGCTGGCACCAGAAGATTTTTACCCCCGGTTGGCCGTTATTTCGCGTCCGTTGCTCACCAGAATTTACGTGATTGGGCCGGCTTGCAATATTACCAGTTCAGGATAGAAAATATTGGGAAAATTTCCGCTCGTTTCACGAACGGGATATCATTTTTGTAGGCGTAATATATTTTCACTTCAAAAGTGGAGATGTTAATCAACTGTTAATGCGATAGATTTGTTTGCAGTCGATGTCACATGCCCCAGGCTTTAATAATTTAGTTCTTAGGCCAACATCATGCCCATTCTATTTTTCATCCCCCAATCATTTCGGAACTATTGCATTCCTTTTCTGCACTGGCCGGTTGTAGTTGCTATAATATACTGAAGCGACTCTCCTGCTTTAATACGAACCCCATGTAGAGCAACAATTCATGATAATCTTAGAAGTAGAATCTTAGCAGTTCTGGGCAGCCAACAATTGCACCCGATTAACGTATCTTATGGTTCCTTTCGGGTATAAACATCCCCGGAAATTTTAAGCAGTTCTTGTCCAAAACTTACGTCTTGTTTAAAAAGAATCTGCAACTGAAATGCACGTAGGTCAGATCCCCGAAAAATCCATGTACGCAGAGATTTGTGATGCCGTTTCATGGTGAATTTGGCACGGGGCTCGCCCTGCTTCGCTAGCCGGCTATATAAGCATTGGCAGTGCGATCGTCGTAACACAAACTCAATGGGAAAACTTGTCTCGCGACCGAGTATTTTCACCGTGCACTAAATCACATAGGCGAATTGTGATTGGCTGGCTAGAATCAACGCAATTGAACCAATCACGATGCAGGGACCAATTTAAATCTTGAAATGGGTCGTATGCATATGATGTCACCAAGCAAAACAGGATGCCTTGTTTGGCGGAAAAAACGGACACGCACGGAAGTCTACTGCATGCGTGTGCCAAGAATTTTGCTTCACGAGACCACGTGCATCACGGTTTTTGTTTGCAATGACGTTGCATGACAACATTGCACAAGTCCTACTGTAAATAACATTACGGAAGGAATGCTGGGAATTACTTAATTTATGCAAGATAATAATCACCGGACTTCACAAGATTCTAGGAGCTTCGTGTACAAAACGTCCACAGACATGTATGCCAAGCTTTGGGATTAAAAAGAGGCGAAACACTGCAGCTCGATAGTCTGCTTTGTGCAGAACAGTTTGTACAGCAACTTACGCGGCGCTTTTTGCGATAAGCTAGGAAAAGACATTGAATGCAATTCTAAATCTAATTCCATGTAATACTACAGGGTTATAGCGGAAAATATCAAACGATCACTTCCATGGCAGGGGTAAAAATTTTACGTTTGTGATTATCAATGCAACCAGTTTTGGCGGGAAGTTAAAGGATTGAGTTTACAGGAATTTAACGAAACTAAGGGCAAGTTTCAAGCATATTTTAACCCCTTTTTCAGTTTGCAAATAATCGGGAGTAATGATCAAGTGAGTGCCAGAATTTATAAAAGCAATGGAGCACGTGGCTGCAAGCAATCACAGATTGTGTGTGTCCCGATCTTTTCATGAAAACATGTTGGGAAAACAACGGTTCTATGTAGGAAAAACATGTAGAAACCAACTGTCTTCGCATAGAATTCTAATACTCCCATTGCATTTTTGCTACGATCGAATTTCCCAAACTTTGGTTGTAGCCGGGCAAAACAATCGTGTCGTAAGTTTTAAGAACGAAGTAACAGGAAATATGTGGGATTACATCGTGAAGATACAATGACATGGTTCGTTCGTTTGATTGATAATTTCGCAAATCTGAGACATTAGCCCCGCCTCTAACCTGCCAAAGGCGGGCGTAGGCTATGTGTTTTGGTCATGCAAGTCGTGTTATGCCACATAGCTGCTGTGCTCCGGAGTGAGCAAAACATTTTCCTGATACAAGCCTACGACGGCAAGTGTAGGCTAGTTAATTAAAATAATATTGTGTTGTTACTCGTTCAATAGTAGGCCCTATGGGATATACATACAGAGCTCCGACTCGCATGCAGTGGTATGTGCATGGAAATTAAAAAAGTTAGTTGCTGTTTTACAAATAAGTCAATGATTTTGTCGTTTATTGTATTAAACAACAAAAGCAGTCGTTGACAGAAAGAAGAAAAATTATGGAGGCTAGCTGGCAGCAATTTTGAACATCGCGGCCGTTTTTTGAACGTCGCGGCCTCCTTGGTTTTGAAGCTTGAACGTCGCAGGCCGCGACGTTCAAAACGCCCAGGGAAAACCCTGAGATCGATCAAGATCATAAGCATTGCTACTTAACTGCCTCCTACATTTCAAGATTCATTTTCTATCGATTACTCAGTTCAAATAATACCAAAATATAGCACAAAGAAGAAGACATATTACAAAACATTACAGTCAAGTTTTATCGATTTTTTCATATTTTTGTGGTAACGAACTTTATTAGGTGATCGACTCATGGTAAGCCTAGCCTAGCTAGTATACGTTAATACCAAGAAGTGCTTTTCTATGAGGATTACTCACTCAAGGAAACCCAAGTTTTTTAATTATACTCTAGATAACGATACCCTGGAGTCTGCCGATTGCCACACTTATCTGGGAGTTGACATCTCTAATACCCTTACCTGGAATAGACATATTAATCGTATCACTTCGTCAGCAAGTAGGTCTTTGGCTTTTATTAAAAGAAATTTATACTCCTGCCCCAGGAGTGTCAAAGCTAATGCCTATCTCACACTTGTTAGGCCTTTATTGGAGTATTCATCTTCTGTTTGGGATCCCTACACCACTTCCCTATCCAATAAGGTTGAGCAAATTCAGCGTAGGGCTGCTAGGTTTGTTTATAATGACTATTCCCCCCATAGTAGTGTGACTGAAATGCTAAACGACCTAGGGTGGGATAGTCTCAAAAACAGGCGTACTGCCAACAGGCTAGCAATTCTTCACAAAGCCAGATTGGGCCTCCTAGCCTTGCCAATCAACAACCTACAACCGGCCCGGCGGCCCTCTAGGCATCACCATTCTAATAGCTTTTCAAATATAGCAACCAATAAGGACTGCTACAAATACAGTTTCTTTCCTCGGACCGTCAGAGACTGGAACCTACTCCCCCAGAACATTACAGATCTCGAGGACCCCAAGCAATTCAAGAGCGCAGCCTTGAGGATCCTCAGACGGGACGACTAACTACATGCGCACACTCAACCCTGCACGTTTGACTCCACCAGGAGTGTTGTGCAGTATTTTTCCAGATCCAGATCCAGTGTCATTATGCGTCACTAACGTTGACGTTAGTTAGCCTAGGCCTAGGCCTAACGTTAGGCCTACAGTAACACTAACACTAACAGTAACAGTGCTTGCCAATGAAACAAGATTCTCTCCCTTTACCGAGAAATGTAAACTAACTAAATTTCTACTCTTCCCTCTTCTCGGCCATGTCCTTTGCACTGGATATGGTTTCCTACGGTTAAAAAACGTCAGTGTTGTTGTGGTTCAACTGCAAGTCCACGGCCACTGTTTTCACAATCAACTTCGGTTGGACGAATCATAAGACTAGCCGGCTATGCTGCGCTACTACATGCCCTATATTTAGTATATTGTTCCAATTGTACGTGTTCAGTGTTGCACATAGGGATACTGTTACTTTTCCTGCAGTATTGCATACAGGAACTGTATGTACCAAATACGTAAACGGATACAAAACATAACAACCCAAACAGGAAGTAAAGTATGTCGCTCATGCCATGGAGGTGGCGACTATTATGGTTCAGGTGATCGCTAACGAGCAGCGGACGTTTCAACACCGGCCAGAGTACTGTATCCAAGTATGGCCCAGCAGATACTATTTAACATAACATAACATAACATAACATAACATAACATAACATAACATAACATAACATAACATAACATAACATAACATAACATAACATAACATAACATAACATAACATAACATAACATAACATAACATAACATAACATAACATAACATAACATAACATAACATAACATAACATAACATAACATAACATAACATAACATAACATAACATAACATAACATAACAGGTTGAAGGGCAAAGGAGGGCCAAGGCCCCATAAGATGCCCTGAAGTCCAAGCCCTAATCAAAAGTCAAACCACCAAAGCTTGAAAACAGCCCCAAACATTCAGATTCTACCACAGCCATGGAAAAACCTGTCAATGTTAACCTTAAAGCAGTGAACTGAGGGGGAGTTAACTACCCAATCTGGTAGACACTTCCACTCGTTGACAACTCTATGGGAGAAACTAAACTTCCTAATGTCAAGCCTTGCAAAAGGCTTTTCAAGCTTTTTACAATGCCCACGCACCCGAGAATTACTTTGAACCCTTAAATAACTACAAGTCAGAAGGGGATTCCTTTCACAAAGGAACTTGAAAACCTGGAGCATGTCACCCCTAATCCTTCTCAGCTCCAAGGTGGTAAGCCCAAGATGTTTAAGCCTAGCATGATAAGGCAAATTTCTCACCCCAGGAATGAGGCGAGTGGCTCTCCTCTGAACCTGCTCTAAAAGAAACTTGTCCTTTTCATAGAAGGGACTCCAAGCCTGAGCTGCATAGTCAAGTTTAAGTGGTGACAGCATGAGAGTCCCGCTGTCTCCCTGGCATCCGTCGTGGGATCATATTCAACCCCGGCCCATGGCATAAAATGAATTCGTCAGGGGGTTGCCGCGCGATGCAACCCCGATCGACCTTTTCAACAACCGACAGGCTCTACATAGGCGGCGGAGGCTGGGGGAGATTTTGTGGGGGAAGCCCCTCAATAATGGAATGTCGAGGTAATTGTTTCGTAAGTAATTACACAAATTCAAGTTGCTGGCTCAATTATTTCTGCAGAGTGCAAAAGTTACAAAGGCTTCCGGGGCTTCTCCCCCCAGACCCCACATTAACGATGACCTGTAGGAGAGTTTACTTCCACCCTTCAAACAGTTTAAACAAAACTGTATGCAAGCAATCTTTCTTATTCAAACTATCTTTCATCTCTTAAATCGGGGCCTTTAAAACATACCGAGCCAGTCATGACCAATTGACACACATCTGCCCCAGTAATAACTTCCATTTTAGGATTATAAGTAAAGGTACCTTTTTGCTTCCATTAAAGGCATGTTCTGGTGGATTTTTGCCTCTGTCTTGTAAGAAAAGTAAACATTTTCCCCACCATGTCCTTCAAACCCTATCACAATACCATTTTCCTAACCCAAGATATCTCACATTAAAGATTGGTTATCTTTAATTTGTGAAAAAAACCTCTGCTTTTCAACAAAGCCACAAAAAGTTATGTAATGTGGGCACATTGTGCCAAATTCCTTTTGTTTTTCTTTATAATTGAACATCCTGTCTGTCCTTGAAATTTGATACTGTTGGAATGTTTGAATATATATTTTCCTGTAGATCTAGCATTACCCTTCACCATAGTACATAGCGTACAACCAACAATATTGCTTAATATTACCTGCAGCGGCATCGTTATTATAAATAAATCGAATGCAATGTAAAATTAATGTGCCACAATTAATTTCACATATAATGCATCAAATCCCAAGAAAATTTTGCAATACTTTAAAAATTTGTATCTTCCGAACGCTATGGGCTATGGGCCGGGATGCCGTTTTCACCTTCTGAAAGAGAAAACTTTTCTGCTTATTTTGAAGTTAATGAATTTTGTCTCCAGAATATGCCTTTAAGTCCCGTGAATGTCAGAGTCCCGGGAACCTGTTGCTGGATTTTAACTGTTTAAATAGAACTCCACTTGTGATCTTGGGATTGCTGGTTCGATTCCCACCTGGGTCTTTATGTTGTGTCCTTGAGCAAGATGCTTTATCTCGATTGCTTCTCTCCACCCAGGTGTTAAATGGGTACCTGTGAGGCAGCTTGTAAAGTGATGCGCTGTATGTGGCTGCTCCTATGGGAAGTCCCCCAGGCATGGGCGTCCGCAGGTATGGGCAAGGGGGTCCCCCCCCCCCCTGGAAAATCAAAAATTTGAAAAAACGTATAAAAATCAAAGCAAAAACCCGAACAAAACGGGTTTTCCAAGTTTCTATGCGAAAAATAGGCTTTAGAAATGCCATTTCCGGCGATCTGGGAGGCATTTTGGGCTGAAATTTTTGCATGCTTTGTGTCAATTCATGGTGACTTGGAGGTTTTGCCCCTCCCTGGAAATCCCCCCCCCCCCGACTTTCTTTCTGCGGACGCCTATGCCCCCAGGGGACACGATGAATGGACATTGTGACGGATACGAATACCATGTGCACTTTTTTAGTGTGGGTTTGACGAGTTACCAAAGACCAGGGGTAATGATTGTGAAGCGCTTTGAGATGTTTAACATACATATAAGGCGATATATACTGTAAATCCTATCATTATTATTATTATTATTATAAAATGCCCCAAAACACTGGATCATTCATGTCTCAAATTATCAATCACACGTTCAATTTTAAGTAGGTTCAACGTTTTGGCCTTGATAACTGTAAAGTATGTTTCTCGATCCTGAATCAAATGCCAGCTAGATTACTTCCCGATTCCATTCTCACCCTTTATACCTCACCCCATTCCTGAATTGAATTCATAGTTTAGAATCCTTAAATTGAATATGATTTCCGACCACTTTGGAGCCCTCAAATCACCCAAACCGTTGAGCTTCCGGGAGCTTCAAAATTTTTCTCCCTCGCTCAGCGCCAACTGATCGTGGCGCTCCGCTTAGATAGTCTTGCCGCGCTAGACCCTCGGAGGCACCATGAATCCCCCCGGGTCCCCCCCCCCCTCTTAGTGTTATCTAGGCCCCCTGAAGATTTCATCCTGTCTAGGCCACTGACGGTGTCACCATTATGCCGGCTGCCGAAAACTTGTGTCCCCTAATAAAAAAAAACGGCATCTTCCAACGCCTATGCTCTAGTAACGTCACGATGAACTTCAGTAAGCCACACTGTTTCAATGATAATATATGTCTGAAAAATTTTCTTGAAATGTCTGAGGGCTTTTCATATTTTCTTTCAGTTAAACAAAAGTTAAACCAGCCATAAACTCTATCCCAATCGAGGCTGCTCCAAATGAGCTCGTCCGCTAGCATGCATACAAGCCTCCTTGGTTCTGATCCTCCGATCGAAACCCCAATTAGGCCTACAGGCTGGCCGGCCTGCCAATTCCATTTGTTAAGAAAAAGAAACACCCATCAGTCTGGAGGATTAGGGGCGAGGAGTTCCTGGCTCTGAACGCCCTGCCTATGAATATTAGCAAGTGATGAACGTCAACGAGCGTCTTTGGATAAATTTGCTAGTGTTCCATCGACAAAAGAGGAGGACAAAACACAAGTAACTGCCTTTCGCCGTTGAGTAGGTACTTTTTTTTCGTGGGTGGGGAGGGAGGCTATAGGGGGCTTGATCCTTTTGTAGGGGACTGGAGTTTACTATCTAATCGTACCGCCACCATCAGTTGGCGCGGGGTGCACAAAGAAAATTTCGGATTTTAACACCTCCCAGATGGCTGGAAATGGCATTTGCCAGGTATAATTGTTTTTAATTCTGGTGAGGAAAATTTGTAATTTTGCTCAGATTCAAACGTACTTTTGAGATACTGATCAATTCAGTTCGTTACTCCGCTATGTAACTATGCAGCCTATAGGATTGCAAATCCGGAATCCTGCTACGTGTTGCAAGCAGCTGTTCCAGTTCATACCTGATAAGTAAGGTATTTCCAAAGGCGCAAGGGAGCATTTTATTTAGGGACAGAGGATTTTCGCCCGAAAAAATGTAATTCTGCCCAATAGACAATCAAAGCGTAGCGCCACCACTAGTTGGCGGGGAGCGTCAAGAAAATTTGAAATATCCGACCCCTCAGACAGTTGAAAATGGCATTTTTCGGGCTTATAGGGGGATCTAAGCAGTTGCTATTTTTAAGTTTCAGTTGCACAGGCACATAAACGTTCACTCCAAACTAAAATTCAGCCAGAAAGACTAAGCGGAGCGCATTAGTTGGCGCGAATCGTACAGAAACTTTGAAATATCCGACCCCTCATACAGTTAAAATTGGCATTTCCCTGATTTATAGGGGAATCTAAGCAGTCGCTACTTTGAGTTTCCTTTTGCAAAATATGATTACTGGAAAGTGAAATTCTGCTATGAAGCAGACTAAGTGGAGCACCACCATAAGTTTTTTTTTTCTTTTCTAAAAGGGATCAGACTTGAAAAGCCTTGCTTATTCTGATTCCTCTACCCTATCACATCTTAAAGTTTTAGTAAACCATGTAATCTGTTTAAGTCAGCTTCAAAGTTTTTCAAAGTATTACAAAGTATTCCACTTCTCCATAATGTTCTATTGTTCGATTCTCAATTATATTATAACATAATCTGTTTTCGTTGTATGTAATCATCGTAGAATTAATTTTGAAACTTGAAGTTGGTGGAAACGTTTAGGAAATTTTGAAAAATCTGACCCTTTAGACAGTCAAAAATGTCATTTCCGATGCTAATTGCGGGGTCCAAGCAGTCACTATATCGAGGTTCGGTTTGCAATAAAGGTTCACTTGAAACTACAATTCTGCTAGGAAGACTATCTACGCGGAGCTCCACCACTGGCTGGCGCGGATCGAGCGAACAGAAAATTTTGAAAAATCGGACCCGTCAGACAGTCGAAAATGACATTTCCCATGTCTATAGGGGGATCTTAGCAGTCGCTATTTGATCAGAAAATCATATAAAATGTATCACTACCAATTAATGAAATAGTCCCGCATATTTTCGGGAGAAACTACACAACGGAATTGAAAACATGCTAATGAATTTTACTCTTTTGCGACTCTTGGCTAAATTCAATATAAATTGATAAAATTGTGTGACAGCTCGAACTTCCGACTATATCATGATTTTACTTTTAAAAAATGTAACATTGCAAGGAATCTTTAAATGAATTTTCCATATGTGTGTATTATCGCTCTATTTAGAGTTACTTTTCACTTTACTTTAGGGTAAAATTTACTCTTTCTAGGATGTTATAACGCGTTCTTTGACAAAAATGCAGTACACGACTGAAATCTTAAATAAGATTTGTTACGTTTGAAACAGTTTTTTTCTTTGATTTAGAAACAATTTGTTCTTTTTGCCCGAACCAAAATGTCCCGCTTGAAGGCAACAACGGGGTGGGGGTTGGGGAAAGATAGACCTTAGGCGATCGGTGCTCTGAAGTGTGGGCATATGCTTTTTGATGAATTTGGCTAGTGGTGGTAGACCGGGATGGTACTCAGTTACCAACGGCACTCTGTCGGAATTGCGCTGACCAGTTTTGTACGTCAGAGTTTGCGAGCAAGGGTTTCTTTTGCCTTTTTGATGGTATTTTCAATTGAACCCCGAAAATACTGCCGGTTACAGAAGTAACCAGATAGTTCCTTTGCCCGAGTGTCAAAATCTGTTTCAGAGGAACAGATGCGTTTTATGCGGAGTGCTTGACTGCACGGAATGTTTTTGATAGAGTTTTAAGTTTTCCCTCTGACTCCGACTCCACTCAAAAATTAATGTCCATCCCACAATGCGTCGTTCTCAAACAAAATGATATTCATTCTTCACTGCGACTCCGACTCCTCTTCCAGATGTAAATGTAAAAGATAGAGTTTTAAGTTTTCACTGTGACTCCGACTCCACTCAAAAATTAATGTCCACCCAACAATGCGTCGTTCTCAAACAAAATGATTTTCATTCTTCACTGCGACTCCGACTCCTCTTCCAGATGTAAATGTAAAAGATAGAGTTTTAAGTTTTCACTGTGACTCCGACTCCACTCAAAAATTAATGTCCACCCAACAATGCGTCGTTCTCAAACAAAATGATTTTCATTCTTCACTGCGACTCCGACTCCTCTTCCAGATGTAAATGTAAAAGATAGAGTTTTAAGTTTTCACTGTGACTCCGACTCCACTCAAAAATTAATGTCCACCCAACAATGCGTCGTTCTCAAACAAAGTGATTTTCATTCTTCACTACGACTCCGACACCACTAGGAAAAATTTAGTTTCAAATATGCATCGTTCTCAAACAGCCTGCGACTTTAAATAGAGGGCGTAAAATTCCGATAGACACCATAAAGGCCTCACACCCCCAATAATTTCCCCATTGACTTACACACTAAATTAGCTCCTTTTCGAGGCCGCTGCAGCCTTGTCAAAGTTCACAGCTATGTCAAGACACCCATCACTTGATAGCTGACAAGTTTGCCCATCATGGCACTACAAAATTTCCATACCATGACCGTTTAGATTTTGAGCTAGAAGGACTTAAATTTTTTGTAGGGTACACCCACCCCTAGCCTCTTCACAAAAACAGAAAATCTCCGCCATTTGATAGCAATTTTTTAAACAGTCAAAATCAACGTCAATCTTACCCAAATTCTTAACATCTACACTCTGGCAAGTACTCTTTCATATTCATGGACTTTCATCACCCAGCTGGCATGTTACCGTGACAAAATTTGGTCAAAACCAGAGCTAAAAGGACTATTTCTTTGAGGGTGTACACCTGACGCTCTACAACACTCCTCTAATGGAGTAGTGAGACCTAAAAGTACCCCTGTACAAACTGTATCGAATAGCCTACACGGCGGCAATACGTGGGAAAGACTTAACAGAAAAGTAATACAAGTCCCAATTCCTACGTACACTATTGCCCGCGATAGTTCTGCACACTCGGTACATACAAGATGTGCAGTAAATATGAGTTCCTTCGATCACTGCGACTCCACGACTCCATCAAAAAGAAGACCTTCAAAAGTGCGGGGTATTCTATAATTACTCCCCCACAATGTAACTTCGAAAACCACATGTATGCCTAGCATAACGTTAGGCCTAGGCCTAGGCTAGGCATATGTTCTCCTGTTTCGTCCGACTCATACTAACTTTTAGTAGTAGTACTAGACCTGGATAATTGTAGGCCTACCCATTGTGGGTGAGTGACAAAACTTACGGGAGGGCCGGATACGGGCGATACATAAAGTAAAACGGTACGATTAAGACCGTATTAGAAGCTGTTCAGCTCGCTCAACTAGGCCC
This sequence comes from Holothuria scabra, assembly GCA_037179385.1. NCBI lineage: Eukaryota > Metazoa > Echinodermata > Holothuroidea > Aspidochirotida > Holothuriidae > Holothuria > Holothuria scabra. The sequence continues at coordinate 332,838 of CM074181.1, read as the reverse complement.
TTCCTCAGTTATTGCTAAAATTTCCACACAGCTAGGCCTAGGCCTAACGTTAGGGCCTAGGTTAAAGGCTAGGCCTAGGCCTACTAACTTAAAAAAGAAGGGCTAGGCCTAGCCCTAGACAAATTTCTCACCTCAGGTATAAGGCAAGTGGCTCTCCTCTGAACTTGATCTAAAAGAATCTAACACAGAAAGGTACTGTAAGTCACACCACTCCAGGCACCAAAAATGAAATTGAAATTTTTGACATAGGCCTAGGGCCTAGGCCTAGGCTAGCTAGGCCTAATTACTCCCACTTTCATGAAAAATTTTTCTCCAGTAAAATTTTCTGTAATTAGGTACTGTACCCCAAGGTAGTCCTCTTACCCGAATTTTTCCAAAATTGCTGAAAAATCTGCACATTTCTTCCTCCCTAACAAGTTCTTGGTGCTGCTTGATGCATGCTGCTGAGAGTTACAATTCAGCACTGCCACACTTTTAGGGCAAAATAACTAAATGTTAACCTCAAGAATTTGCAATCATTTAGCAATTAATCGTGATTACTTTATCACATAAAACAATAATTTCAGTATGTAGTGATTGATACTGAATGTAATGCAGAAGTAATAATAGGCCTAGTTGTTATCTTGCATGGTAAAATCAAATTGTTTTGAAACTTTGAAGCCTACAAGGTTCAAATATGCCCAGAATGTTGCATTTAACAAAAACCAGGGATCATCAAAATATGCAAATGGATAAAAAAATGTCTAAATCAGGTTTTGCGATTACTGGCTCTAAACGTTTATTCCACATGCGATCCTTTAGCAATTAATCGCTACACTTTCACAGCCTTACACACTTTTCGGTAAATATCCTTTTAATATTCACTACAGTTCACCAAAATATCAATTTCAGCACTGAAATCATAGTTATTTATTCAAAGTTTGCAGAATTTTTATTAATAGTGGTAGACAATTACGATATTGACAAATGTTGAATATTAATTTCCCATAAAAATTGATCAACTCCCAAAGAAGTGGAAGTGTTACATCAACAGCTCCAGCTGCTGATGAAAACAATAACACTTCCACTTCTTTGGGATCTATCTCTACTGGGTATTGTTTGTGGTTCGTATGTCTCCTCACCAGGGACATTCTGGGTGGCGACTGCTTGAGGATTAACCACTACTGGGGGCTGGGTCTCAGCTGGAGTACTTAGGCTGATTTGGAGGGATGTCCCCCAGACCTGTTGGCAACAAATGATCTACATGCCACTGACGAAGCATTTCCCCAACCTCGACTATGTAAGTTATAATTCCCATCTTTTTTGCCACGACACCTTTCAGATACTTCTCTCTCCCCCCTCTGAAATTTTTAACTCCTACAGTACTGTACTTTGTCACCTGCGTTAAACACTCTCATCTTCATTCTGGGAGTATCATGAGACAACTTTTGTTATTTTGTTGTTCAATTACCTTTTTGGTGACATCAAGCTTAAGCAGACTAAATCTGGTGATGGGACAATGCTTGAAAAGCAATACATATGGTGAGTGTCCCGTTGTAGACTGCGGGGTTATGCGGTATGATAATAAAAAGTTATCCAAATGATGTCTCAGTGAAACCTTTGGATTTGTGCCAAACTGATCACTCAAAAGATATTTCTTCATAGCTCTCTTAACAATCTGAACACTTCTCTCAGCGGCTCCATTTGTCGCTGGGTGATAAGGTGGCGAAAAAAAATGTGTGAATAATACCATTACGACTCAAAAACAGTTTGAACTCTTCAGACCTAAACTGTGGTCCATTATCTGACACAAGCTCAGCGGGTATGCCAAAAGTGGCAAACCAACCTCTTAAAACCTCTATAGTTTTGGAACTGGTTGTGGAGTTCATTACTTCAACATTAATCCACTTACTGTACACATCAATCATTGCCAAAAAGTCTTTACCTTCCAATTCACAGAAGTCAATGTGAACTCTCTCCCATGGCTTTTTTGCCTGAGACCAGGGCACGAATGGGACTTTTGTAGGGTCATTTCTCATACTGTAGCTGCACAAACTTCACAAGATTTGACCATGTTTTCAGTGTCCAGGTCTAGATTTGGATACCAAAAGTAGCTTCTAGCTACTGCCTTCATATGAATTATGCCTGTATGATCTTGATGTAATTCTTGTAACAGTTTTCCCCGAAATTTTGGTGGAATCACTACTTTTAATCCCCATTGGAGACGACCTTGATCCACACTCAATTCATTTCTCCTAATAGAGTACTATTTTACCCCATCATCCTCACTATGTTTAGGCCAGCCATTTTGCACACAATGGAAGACCTTACTTAACCTTAGTTTCCTCCTTAACAAGTTGAGCTGAGACTGGTAAATCATTTGTGTAGGAGAAGTAGTTGACCTCCAGCTCAGTGGCTAGGGCCTCAATACGGGAACCTTGACAACACATCGGCATTCACATGGTCAGCAGATTTCCTGTACTTTATCTCATACTTATGAGCCATTAAGATAAGTGCCCACCTTTGCAGCCTTGCTGCAGCCAATGATGGGACTCCCGTCTTAGACCCAAATATAGTGGTTAGAACCTGGTGATCTGTCAGGAGGGTAAATTTCCTCCATATAAATATTTGTGGAAGTTGGTAACCCAATTTTGCCAATGATTCTTTTTCCACCTGTGAGTAATTTTTCTCTGAACTGGTCAAGGTGCGTGAAGCATAGACAACAGGTCTCTCTTCACCAGTGTCCATAACGTGGGATAGGACCACTCAGTCCTGCTCCTATTGAAGAGGCGTTGCATGCTAACACCAGGGGTTTCTGAGGATTACATGGTACAAGTACTTGATCACCTGACAGCCATTTTTGATTCCTTGCAGTGGGCTAAGGAATCTATGCGATGGTGATGTCGTGTGTGTATGTGTGTGTGTGTGTGTATGTATGTATGTAACACTCCTTGTGAACACAATAACTCAAGATAGGAATGTCTGACAGTGTTCATATTTGGTATCTAGTTTTGTTACATTGAGAGGATGAACCTCTATTGTTTTTGGTAGAGATTCATGGTCATTTGAGGTCATCAGAGGTCAAAAACCTAAAATTAAGTCTTCAAAATGACAAAAATCGAAAAAATTGTCATCTTGCTGAGTTAGATCATCTCTTAAAAATGGTAATATTCAGAAAAATGTTATTTTGCCGGGTAAGAACTTTTCTTCAAAATGGCAAAATTTGGAAAATTGTCATCTTGTTGAGTTAGATCATCTTGTTTAAACGGTGAAATTCTATGGAAGCTTTAAGGTGCCATCTTTACATTTTATAACAAAATAATGAAATGTTTGGTTATTATCTTAACATTTTGCACACAACAATGAAATGCAAACTTACAATATTTCAACAATTCAAAATTTCACAGAAAATTGATGAATTACGCATTTAACGAATGTTATTAATTCCTCCTTTTGCAGAAAATTAATGAATTACTCATGTATACCAAAATTTTTGTATCAAATTTATTTTCTTCTCCCAATTTGGTGAGTTTATGGTACAATCAGGACTGCAAATGCTTTACAAACAAGAAGAAGAAATATGTAAACAGTGTAATCTGACCATTATCAGTGGCGGACCCAGGAAGTGGGGGGGGGGAAGGGGGCACCTGCCCCCTGGAAAATCTTGTGTCCCCGTGTGCCAAAAAGCAATATTTCCTCTGTAGTCAGAGTGTGACTGCAAAATTTTTAAAGATTTGATTTTTCTTTTGACAGTAATTTTCATGTTCATCAAATAAAGTTATCGCAAAAGCATCTGGAAATTCCGCCTGTCTGATGGGTTGCTTCTTTTCAAAAAAAAAGGAAAAAGGTGGCACGCTACCCGGTTCAATTTTTACCTCTGCCATGTGATGCTTTATTTTGTCCCCTTGGCCTGATGCTTTCAAAAAAGACTCATACTTGTGTAGAACCTGCTCTACAGCATTCTCAGTGTGCCCCACACAAAAAAATATTTTTCCACTGTAGTTTGATATGTTTCAACCAATTTCTGCCCAGCAGTGCAACCTTATTACCTTTTACCATGACCAAGGGTAGCGTATAGGTTTTATCTTCATAGGTCACCTTGACCTGAGTTTGACCCGCCAGGGCAGTGGCATCCCCACTGTATCTCTTTAAGTTAATACTTGCTTTTTCTAGGTGTAAATTTGAAAAATGCTGATGAAACTCATTCTCACTTATAACTGTTATGTACAGATGCATCAGTGTCCACTGTGAAATTAATATCACAGTACTGTCTTCTACTTGCATGACACAGTGTATGGTGGGACCTCTTTGCTCCCTTGAGTGGTCTGGAACAATGTTCCAATAAAATCAACCTCTTCTGGAGTGTCTCTGGAGTCAATATCCTTCGGTGTAACCATATTGGCATTCCTCTGGCCACGTGATCTTCCTCTCTCCCCTTTCTAGGCTTCCCACCTTGAGTTGGCGCTGACGTTTTCCTCGAATTTTGCCTCGATTAGGATCACATGGCTCTTTTAAGGTGCCCCACCTTTTGTAACCAAAACACTTTGTTGTCTTGTGTGGACAGTCTTGTTGGTGATGGACTGAACTTAGGCATCTGTAGCAATTTGTCCCCCCTGATACTTTAAATGCGGAGCTGGAAGTGGTACCCAAACTGCTTTTATCAACACTATTGCTGGAGCCTTCTGCAAAACCTGACAGCTCTTTAGCATCCTTCAAGGCTGTTTCCATTGCTAGGGTATCTTCCTGAGCTGTCTTTCACATGAGATTGTCCCCCTTTTGTAACAATTTTGCCTGGATTTTCGGTTTCGCAAAACCCCCTACATATGTGTCCCTGAGATTTGTTTCTATTTGGTCCCCGTAGCCACAATGACGTGACAGTTTCTTCAATTCCAAGATGTAATCTTCAATAGACTCATTTGTTTGTTGTTTAGGGCTATGAAATTTTAGCCTCAATGCTATCTGATTCTTTGTTGCTGCATAGTATTTTTCTGGAATATTGGTTAACTCTTGGTACTTTTTTGCACTGGGATCCTCTGGTGATATGTGGTTTTAAGACTACCTCAAAAGCCTTGGGGCCAATCATTGCCAAAAACACATTGACCTTATCATTGTCTGAGATTTTGTTTGCTTTGAACCAAATTTCCTACTGTTTTTGTTACATAACCCAGTCTTCCTTTGCACTTTCAAACCGCCCCACTGACCTGATAAAATATCCTCTCTCAGCCATGGTGACTCTGAATGTTCAGTAATGTACCGATTCACTCTGCTAAACAGCAGTGTTGTTTGTTAATGCTACTCTAACTAGGGTCCCACCCTGTTCAATACACATACACTGTGCACTATTAAAGATAGGTAATACAATCTGCAATGTTCAATCCACATCGGAGCAGAAATGTTATTGAGCCGAATCTTGCCCTATACAGACCATCCGTGTTTAAAAAAAATGTGTGTTGAACTGCTGATTTTTACGTTTACCTTCACTGCATACCTTTATTGGCTATCTATCCCATCCTCGTCGCCAAATTTGTTGTGTATTCCAGGCTCTAGAAAAGTAGAAGAAGGCATTCGGTTGCCATATTGAACCACGTGTTTATTCCCTGAAAATGAGGGCGCTCATCACAAATGCAAACAGTACACTTTGGTACCGACAAAGTGTATTTTGGTGCCATTTTGTTGGAACATAGAGATGTCGGAACATACTGTAGAGATGTTGAAACATAGCTCGTAACCGTACCTACAATAGTCGCCTTACTGGGAAGGCTCTGCAATGGCTAATGTCTTCTAATCATTTTTGTTGCCTACCAAAGTTTCACTTGTTTTCTAACATGGTCTTAAGCATGCAGCAGCTTATTTTGGTGACAGGGTGACATCTGCGGCAGGTCCAAACTTGAAAAAAAAAAAATTACACTGTTACGAGAAGCTGCAAAATTTATTACATGACTATAGTCTACAAGTCCTCGACCACACACCAGATTCCCTGTCCTAAGACTTAACACCTCAGCTTAACTACAGTACTCTATCATGAACACAGTTTAGTCAACTATTTTCCTGCTGTTCAAACATAGTTTGTCCATATGCAATGGTATAATTTCAGAGCTGCACACAAGAGACATTGACAACTCGAGACACATTCACTGCTCCTTCAGTTCAGTGTGTACAGCATAGCTAGAGGAGCTTACAAATTTTGACAATGGAATCTTGCAAAAATGTTCGCCATTATAATTATATGGGTGGAAAGGTAAATAAATTAACAATATTCTACAGTGGCAATACTTGGCTTTTGGAAAAATTGAAAACACAAAGTGTCTACCTCCCTTAACTGAGAAATTTAAGCCCAAAATGTATGGTTTGATTCAGCAAGTGAGCTAACGTTAGTACTTTCTGCATACGTTTGTGCTAGTCAGCAGTAGCCTACATTCCTTTCACAAAGCAGGATCGAGTACTGAAAAGGGTCAACAAAAATCCATGTGGCCAAGCTTATCTAAAATATTTACAAGGCGTGTGTAGTAGTCCCTCATACAACAATATGCAGTACTTTTGTGAGCTTTAGGTGTAAAGTTTTTCTCTGCAATGTAATTTTCGTCAGCATGTCTTGGCACGTTTGCCATTGCTTAACGTATGGACAACCATTTTTCTCTGTGATTGAAGAAGTATACTGCTGACTGATCAACTCTTTCAACTTTTTCCATCTTACAATATTTTAGACTATAAGTGCCTTTGTCTCTCAAAGATCACATCGCGATCTTTTTAACCTTCAAGATGTACAATACTGTGCATGAACACAATTACTGTTTCCTAATTGAGTGAAAAATGTTTTGGACAACCAAATTTACTTGTTGACAACCAAAATTAGTGAAATGGTTGCCCATAAATTTTTCTGTAAATCCAGGCCTGTGAGGGGTGTGTGAATTATTTGGTGGGCATTATGAGCATACTGTAGAGGAGTTAATATTAAATTAAATTATTAGAAATTAGTAATAGTTTTATGTAATTATTAATTTTATATTTGTACATGCAGAACAATAAGCAATGTGTACCAGTGTATCTTATATTTTCTACAGAGACTTCATTAGTTACTTTTGTGTTCTGTTTATTTTATTTAGAGTATGTACCACACAAGACCCTCAGAATAACTAATCACCATGTTTAGTGCAGCACAGAGTCTCATTAAGGGCTTCTGGTCTGCACCTGAGGAAGATTCCTTGGAAGTTGAAGAAGCAGAACAGTACCCTTCAGAAGAGGCAGACTATGGCACCTCTATTGAACTTCTATTGGAGGCTTCCATCAAATCAAAACCCAGTCAAAGTCAATCAAGGTTGACCCAAATGAGTGGGAAAATCACTCATGTCTTTGGTGACTACGGGCTCATCGATGATGACATTTATTTCAGTTTGTCATCGGTTTTGGACAGGGCTTGCCCGGTTGTTGGAGCAAAGGTGCAAGCAGTTGTGGAAAACCTGGATGTAGGTGGAAGCAACAAAAAAGCCATTTCAGTCACAATTACATCAGATTGGTTTGATGAAAAGGACAACATCAAAGATGAAATGGAAGAGGTGGTGGTTGGTAAAGTGACAAAGTGGGACATGAGAACTGGTTTGATAAATGACCAGATTGAATTTAGCAGAGATGCCTTGCCTTATGACTTCAAGCCCTACAGGGGTGATTGGGTTAAAGTTGAAATTGTACATAGCACTGTCACTGGTAAATCAACTGCTAAGACAATAAAACCATTGAGGGAAAAGAATTTTGCAGGGGAATTGACACATGCTTACCCAGGGCATGGATTTATCGATGGGGTGATCTATTTCTCCTTTGCTTCATGTGATGGGTTTAGGCCACAGAAAGGTGATTGGCTGACTGGAGTGGCCATTGAGTCGGACCAGAACAGAGGGAAGTGGAGGGGAATGAAGGTATACAAGAAGAGAAGACCAGAACAGAGGTGAGATATTTTCATGATAGCAGAAGGATGGAGGGATGGTCCATGGGGGTAAGAGCAAGGAGGAAGGATGGCACTTGGAAGTCTTATGAGGTCCTTAAGATAGCCGCACACTAAACGACTTTGCGCGTTGCAACTCGACTGGATCATCGATCTCCAGCAGTCGTGTAGTGTGCATGAGTTTACGACTGCGACTGGCACTTATAGGACCAGTTTTATGTCGCATCGCCTTCAGTCGGGAAAAACCAACATGTTGGTTCTTCCCGAATGTGTACGGCGACAGTCGCAAGGGACTGAAAAATCTGACCAATCAAAATTACTGATTTATATGCACATGATATAAAGACGGTGATAGTTGTCTGATGCTTGTTCCAGTGACAATTTTTGACGTAACTTTGTGTAAATATTCAATTGAAAAGATGGATATATGAAATGTGTACGGCGAGTAGAGATAGGACAAATTCGTAGAAATTTGGGAGAAACGACGTGTACTTTATAACTTTGGAAGCAAAAGCTGTTGGTAAAGGAATGCTTGGAAAAAACAGGTGAAGAGATTACCGAGGCAGTCGACATTACTGGTGAGCTGTAAACTTGCATAGGCCTAGTACGCTAGCTACACACTGCTGCTACACACGTCTGCTGTTCTGTGCTGTTGTACCGTAATATGTATAGCAGTAGCGTACACGTGTAGTCGTTCGACTGACAATGCTTGATAGCCAGTTGTATAGTGTGCGTGGCCCTGTCGTGCGACTCAAAATCGTGACGACGAATTCAAAACTAGGTCACGACGGTTTAGTTGAGTTTCGATGTGCAAAGTCGTAAAGTGTGCGCCAGGCTTTAGAGGCAGTGGGAGTACAGTACAGAAAAGAAAAAAAGCAGTACTAGTGACTAGCTCTGTAAAACAAAAAAATTTTGGTGCCAGCACTTCCCACTTGTTTACAATTTTATTCTTTGAGCTAGTATCATTGTTGACCAATAATTGTTGATCAATCATAGAGCAGTTATCACTAAGCCTTTGGGCTTTCTAGTTACAGTAGGTACACAGTACACTGTGGTTAATAAACTTTCTTAGCATAATTGCTGTCGTTATTTGTACAGTAGTAACTTTCTTTGTTTGCATTTTTTCTTCCTCATCCTCAAGATACAGTAATATTTCCACATGGTATGCATTAAATGAATGAATGAATGATACAGTAGGCTGTTACTCTTCTATTTTCTTCAGGAATAACACAGAGGTTCTGGGTGAACAACCTAAAAATAAACTGAAGGAAGAACAAAGCAAGAACAAAGGAGGAATCATTGTATCAGAAGTAAAAGATGAAGCCTTGATGGCACATCTTGAAGAAAAATTGAACTTAACTCTGACAATTGAGTAAGTTAAAGTAACTATCCCAGTTTAACAGAGAATATTAATCTTTTGTTCCAACTCTCTGTTTTTCCCTTTTGAACAGATTGGTCTTTCATGCAAGCAGAAATTCTTTTGTGTTTCTTACTGTTGAATGAAAATTTATGAATAATTGTACTGTAAGGTAAAATAAGTTCACACAGATGAAAGGTCCAGAGCAGTCCCCCGAACTTATTTCACGGCAACGCTAAATATTACAAAAGTATACATGTTTCTTTACATTTTATAACTTCAATATTGCATAGTATTCAATGTGAGGCAAACAGCTACTTAAAGTAAATTTCACATTTGAAGTGAAATATTGTTGTTACATTACTCTCAACAACATCCAATCATGAAACAGGAGAATCTACTACACTACTTCAAGCTGGGGTATACTGTTCTTGCCCTTTTAGAGACTTGACAAGCTCCGCTATACTGTAGATGAATCCAAGCCGTCAAGTGATGGTCTGGTTTAAATATTGGGACACAACTGGGATCCATTAGCATTAATCTTTCAAATTTTTTCCTTTTATCGAATATATCATGGATGACTGTACACTAAAATAGCCTTAATTCCCTCAGCTTCATGAAATATGAGGGTTAAGAATTGAATATTGATGATAAAATTGTGACAATTAAAGGTGGATGAACCCCACAAATGATCACCTTTACTGGCTGCTTGGATTTGTTTATACTGTAACCAATTTCAACGTTAGACAGTGATCAAAGAACACTTTTTGTTAGTTTTAAGTCAATGCACAAATGTGATGCAGACACTAGTGAAAAAATTGAAATATTATAAGAACTAACTTTGATTGCCCTTTTGTAGTCTTGTTACATGTGTTGTACACTGAACTGCATTCAAAGGTTCATACCCTTCAAAGAAAAAGGGGGGAGGGGGTAAGGGAAGGGGGAGTATTAAGGTATATTATTCATATTAAGTTGTGACCAACCAGTTATGTTAATTTATGCTTGCTACTCCTGAAGTTAGAATAATATTAAGATGGGTGTGAATAATGCACCAATAAGACTGTCAGCAAGATACAGTAGATACAGTAGGTAGGCAGTAAAATGTATTTTCCAAGTTCACATATATATGGATCAGGTCATCCCCTTTCATTGCCTCCTACTACAAGAGTGAGGAATACCATGGGTATGCTCTACAACACCCATGGGGTGAAGGGGGGGGGGGGGGTTATGTAATGGTTGGAAAATGGAACAATTTTCAGTGCTGTAGGCCTATTTCAAATGAATTTATCTTCAACTGTACAGTCACTTGAAGTTGTTGTCAAAGTCTACCTATGCAGATCCAGACATTCAAAAAAGGGCCCTGACTCAAAGAGAAATATTGTGTTTAAAATACTTCAACAACGAGTACAAAGAAAATGGCTCCGACCCTATCCAACAAGTCAGTCTTATCATAAACCCTAGCAATAGCTACATCTCTTCAAAATACTAATGCGCAAGAAGAACCATGGACGTTGCATCTTTTGAAATGTTGAAAGTTTGGGTGAACAAATTATTTTTGAGCAACAAGCAACTGAATTTCTATCTGCTTGAAACTTACTTCTTAAAAAGAAGGCTACCATACTGCTTTATTTTTGATAATCTATCAACCTGTGTCATTAAAAATTAGTTTTGAAAGGATGAATTTTTCTTGCAGAACAAATGCAATAACTCTCTTTAAGAGAAATCAGGGGGTGAGAGGGAGTTGCACTGGCGAAAAAGGGAGTGCTGAGGCCGTAAAAGCTCCTTCCCCCCTTGGAGCTGTGCCCGCTATGCCCCTGTAGATGCTTTTAATATTTCTCATATCTTTTACACTACGAGGGGTAGCTGCTTGAAACTACTGCAACTTGATTTATTTGTTAAACCTTTGTGGCTCTGGAGCCACAAATAGCTAGGGCCTACTCTCTGTTGTTCAATTCAATTGACTCCATTCATTGATTTTTGGTGGACTGTACACACTAGAAACATTAAGTAAGTAGGGAGTGTACACCTGATAATAGAATGATCTCTGCTTAAACATGGTCATTTGATTCAAATCAAGCTGGCCAAAATAAAAAAATTTTCCACAAAAAATTCATGCTGCTGGAATGAACAGAAATCAAATTTTTCTGACCGTTGACTCAAAAACTGCTTTGAATCTATATTTGGCAAGGTAGTGGACTTGGGTTTGCCTGGATCATAGTTTTGCAAAATTTGGAATCTCAACAATTTACTGCACATACAAACAATTGTCCACCAAATGCAGTTTAATACACTGTAGTCATTATCAACTTGTGCAGTTGGGCACAGGAAATACTGTTTATAAGTGACTTGGCAATAACTGCCAGTTAGATGAATGACTCTTACCTTAATTATTCTCATCTGTTTTCCTATTTACTGTACCTCATAGAAATACAACTCAAAAGGATCAGCAGCTGAATGAAATCAAGGTATCCTCTTGTTCAGGTTTGACCTCAGTGAAGCTGTACGCCAAAGAAAGTCCATTGACGATATTGCACCCACCTCTCTACCTGGAAGGATCCTCTTACACTTGTGCAGACATTTCACTCAGTCCCAGGTCGGTTAAGTGACTGTTGAAAAGGGATGTAGTGAACATTATGAAATCCAAGATGGCCTTTAAGCCTTGGTCACTCTACCATGACTACAGTACATGCAACTGGGCAAGACTTAACCATTATACTAACTATTTTCATAAATTGCAGTCTTTTGCATGGAGTACTACATTTAACTATGACTGAACATGAAGTCATAGTTGTGATATTTTTTACACTCAGCCTGCCACAATTTTCACAAACTCACAAATACTCACATTGATTTGTCATACTTGGTCAAGAGTAGTCATGGTGCCGTTACCTAGGATTTAGGGTCTTTGTCTTTCAGCTGCCTTTCAGACCAACAGGATCATTGCATGCAAAATTAGCAAACTTCCAGGGAAGTCTCCTGGTTAACATCTCAGGTTTCGATGGTTTTCCTATACAGTAAAATATTACTGCATAGACAAAACTACAGAAACCATCTTCTCAAAGTATTGTGCAATAATATTCCATGCTTTCTTGTCAAATGTTGCTTTATGTGATCTGATAACTTTCCACAGATACGTGTATCAGCACCAAAACCCAAATTTGTGATGTCCATTGGCAATATAATACTGGTCTACCTGATTTTAAGTTAGCAGTTATTGACTTTGCCAGCGACTTTACCTGTCCCCTTCTTGTCATATATGCCTCTGATTGAGGAAAGACAAATTCAGCCAATATCCTGGGTAAAGATAAAAATTAAACATTGATGGTGTAAATTTCTAGTGATTTCTGAGAGACCATGAAGTTGATACTGTCAGTATTTAATTCTTTTATTTTTCAGAAATTCTTTGAGACTTTTGCAATGCAAATCTAAATTTTCCTCTGTTTGCATTCTTCAGATATCTTGGAAGAGCCACAATCCTTGCCACATTTGTTTTTGAAAACTTTGAAATTCTAAGGGAGGTTAAGGTGGATGTACATGATTCTGGATTGAAGACATTGTTGGGCTCTGTAGTGCCTGCAGTACAAGGAGAAGTTACAAAGAAAAGCAGCATGGACAAGTGGAAGGAGCGTATGAACCATGGACAGGTCTTGTCTTTAGCAGGAGTGAGACCTCCAAGGTTAGAGGTTACTGAGTTTACCTGTCTTCCATGGGTGGAAAAAGTTAGGAAGCTGCAAGGCTTCTTCCTAGGAAACTTGGAGATGGGGAGGGAATTTTTTGCATTTGGAAGAAATTCAGCTTTTCTGTACATGAAAATATTGGGAGAATTGTGGGAATTCTACTCCCTTCTTGTGAAATAATTTTACCCTCTACCTATCTTCACTTTGTATGTTGACTTGTGGGATTGGTATGTCCACTTGGAATCAAGAGCTAAAATTTGTTTAAGTTTGAATTGCTTTGCCGATGCTCTGAGGGTGAAATTTCAATTTTTTGCTCAAAGGTAGAGCAAAAGGGGGATAATTAAAATAAATATCTGAAATTTCAAAGGTAACGTATATCACAAGGCATGGAAGTTGAATATAATGTACAGAACATGATCTACCCATCCTAGTAAGACATTCCTAAGCTAAGGTATTAAATATGGAAGATAATTCACCCAATTCAAAATCAAGTGGCACAATAATTTGTGATGTCATTGTTGTACTACTCAAATAACAGCCTTTGTATTTCTTTGATGACATGAAAGTTGCAGCTTGTGTGAAATCCCCTCACAAGTCTCGGCCCTGTGGGGACAAAATTACTGTGAAGTCCCCTGCCAAATCCCGGCTTAAAGCCTGACTATTCCAGGGTGAAGGGGGTTGGGGTTGCAATTGATAAATGCATAATATAAAAATGTATTGATGGGGGTGAAAGGGGAGTAGTAGTTGAGGGATAATGAGGTTGGTAGTTTGGTAGAAGGGCTGGATTGGTATATTGCAGAAGATGAAAGTTGAACAAAACCTTTTTTTTAAATCTTTCATTCTGTCTGGAATCAAATGATAACAACAATATTTCATTCCACAGAACATATAATTACAATGTTCCAGTAAAGCTACCAGGATACCCTGTCTCCAAAGAACTGCAGCATTGTATTATGAACCAAGGTGATGTTAGAGATGTCCGTCCAGTGTTAACAGAGGTACTGTATACCATGACTTAATATACATACCTTTATGCCTATGCATTACTTCATTCTTTTTATCACTGGCACTTTTATCTTGTACAGGGTTTTTATTAGTGTGGATATTTGAATATTCTGCATGTTGAGAAGTTCAGGTATGCACAAAAAAGTGGGATAAGACTTGCATTCAAAAACTCTTGATGAAAAAATTTTAAGAAAGCCCTGCCTATGCTTCAGTCATTACAAAGAAGTTAGTGCACTGTAATGTTTAATATCACTCAGATTATAGAGCAAGTGCTCACAGGACAATACCTGATTTGCATGTTAGATGCACAGGTCAAAACCATCTCTGATTTTAGAGAACATTTTTCATTGTTTATTGGGTCAAAGTTTTCACTGTAAAGTTGAAGACAACTTCATAAACTAGTGAAATAACTTGTGAGTAACTGATGCTGCTGGAATGCCCATTGCTGAAATGTAGCACATTCTCGAAACTCAAAATCCTGTCGAGTGGCTGTCTCGGTGAGATTTTACTTAGTTTTTTCTGAAAGGATGTGCACATCTGATTCCCCACACAAAAGACTCGATTGATAGTAAGCAGGAAGTGGCTCTGTTAACTTGTTGATAAGGAAGGTATGGTCAAGTACATTGGTCAAGTATAGTAAGCACATAAAGGAGAGATAACAACTCTTGGGATAGGTGGAGAGAGCTGCAGAGGTGCTGCATGTGGCTAATGGGTCCTCTTGGGACATGTGTGTTTGTGAAACATCAGGTTTTTATTTCCCCACAGCAATATTAGGCCTGTTCCCTGTAAATTGTTGTGTTATGACATGTATTGTTTAACTTTGTTACACTTAAAAAATTTTCATTTTGAAACTGTTGGGTAATCAAAATGAAAGCATTTCTTACTTTAAAATTGTTTGCTGTAAAGTTTCAGGTTTAGCCATCAAATGTAATGTGTTTGTCTACAGTTATAAAGGTCCCTCTGTGGGCTGGACATTGTAGAATATGTCCACCTTATTTTCCCATTTGTGGTAAGAGGAAACTACTGTAAAGAAAGGAAATTGCACTGTATTTTAACTGTGGTTGAAATTGAACTTGAACATATTGAAACAGTATTTAATTAACCTTCACCTTTTATCAAGTTGACACTATATAACATACTGTGGTTGGTATCAAACTAAACAAACTGTGACCATGAAGTGAGTGTTCCTGGAATGTGTTGAAGTACTGTACCCATATTTCTTAAAATCTGGAGAAAGGATAAACTACAGTACTATACATCTTGTAAGGTATATCTTGTTTCTTCTTGTATAAGTGGAACCTACTGCCATTGTACTTGGTGCTCAGCATATGCAATCAAATAGGTAAAACATGACAGTGAGCCACAACTGGCAAAAAAAGCTGTGGCCAGCCTGACTTTTGGTTAGAAACTGAGTTGTAAAACTCCATCTAGCTAAACTAATTTACAAAATAAGTAATCCATTTAATATACCTCTAGAAGTTTGGTTTTAAATGTTTTCTTTCTTTTCAGCCACTCATGATGGAGAATTATTCTCGAAGATTTTCAGCTCTCCTTCACTTGGAAGAAGTTCAAATGGATATTGACATTCGAATGTTTGATATGGAGAAGGTAAATTTGATTATTTCTTTATTCTTTTTGGATGTAAATTCCGTGACTTAAACCATATCTGTTACTTTCAAGTTAACAGTGTTAGTTTTACAGTCCAAACAGCCTTGCAGAGGAAAGAATTTTCACTTCTTTCAACCTTGAGAAGCTGAAAGGGACTTAAGTGCATCTTTTGTTGGAGAGGGATGGAGAAGTTTACTGCTTTGTCTTGATACCATCAGCAAAGGGGTAAATAAAAGGAAAGAAACTGCTCTGTCTTGATACCATCAGCAAAGGGGTAAATAAAAGGAAAGAAACTGCTCTGTCTTGATACCATCAGCAAAGGGGTAAATAAAAGGAAAGAAACTGCTCTGTCTTGATACCATCAGCAAAGGGGTAAATAAAAGGAAAGAAACTGCTCTGTCTTGATACCATCAGCAAAGGGGTAAATAAAAGGAAAGAAACTGCTCTGTCTTGATACCATCAGCAAAGGGGTAAATAAAAGGAAAGAAACTGCTCTGTCTTGATACCATTGGCAAAGGAAATAAATAAAGGGAAAGAAATAATGAAATTGAAGGAAGGAGATTATTAATTGGTTATCCTTAAAAGGAAAATATTGCTTTAAAAGAAAACCACCAACACAGAAGTTAGCCTGTTTCATAAGGAAACCATTCAAAATAAACCAGTTAACACTAACAAAGAAGATGCTCAAAACATTAAGTTGCATCAGTTGAATTTTTTACAAACTTGGTTGAACTGAGCATTTTGGAGCAGCAAAATAACTGAATTTTTTATCCTTGAGAGACCGATTTCTGAAAAAATCTGCATTTTTCCACAAGTTATCTATCAATCTGAACTCATAAATATTGTATTGTTATGCAACATTTTCCTTAAAGCCATTTCTCTCTCTTGCAGTGCAGCACATATCTCAGTAAAAATATTGTAAATTTTGTATTTGAAGCACAACCACAGGCATACAGGAGCATTTCAGTTTTGGGACTTCTTTAATACTGTTTTCAACTAGTGGCACAACTGGCGTTTTTAGTTGCAGGTTAATACTGACGACTCTTTTCCCAATTACAAACTTATATTCTGGTAACCTGTAGATGTTGTGACATAATTATGTTCCAAAAGCCCTGTATCCTGACAACCATATTATATGACCAGCATCACCTTTTCCCAACAGGACTGTGTTCAGGCAACTGGATTGTAGATGAACATAGGAGTGTTGTAAAATAGCCTACTCCTATTGCTTACCATTAGCATTGCAAAATGGAGGATGTTCACATGTTAATAGCCCCCCCCCAAACTGAAGCTATTGCACCTATGGAAGATCCTGTAGTGATTGTGCACATAAGATCAGCACATTTCAGTCAGACACACTGGACATCACTGATGTACAGAAGGTGTGTTACCAATATAATTGCAAAGGTGTATAACCAATAAGATTGTAAGACAACACCTTTGTAACAATAGTTGTATACTGGACACTCAGGCGGCAAAATAAAGAGAAGTGCAAACGTAAGTGTGCACTAGTAGATGAAATGTGAACTTTTTTGAAGTAAACAAAACACAATATCTCATCCTCCATGTGCAATGTGTGTGTTGATGGGATAACAAGAAAGGCACACCTTGACTTACTAATTTTCAGTTGAATATTAGACTGTTAAGACAATTCATCCATGATTTTTCATATTATCTAGGTTAATATGAAACCGTGGAGGGAATTTCTTGCGCTAGAGGTGCCAGGCCTTGCAGAAGGAAGACCATCTGTACTGGTGGGGGACAAAATAATTTTGTCTTTTCCGGATGAAGGGTCTCGTGCCATTGAGTACGAAGGCATTGTTCATGAGGTGAGGTTTGTTTCTTGTTGACAGATGGTAGAAATAAATGAGGACATTTAGTTGTGTTGATTATTATTGTTGTTGAAATGTATCTCAGTATTAGCCACAGTTACATTCAGCAGGCACCCCATGGATTGGGGTTCATGAACAAAGATCTAAAAAAAATACTAAGGATAAAGTTTGTGGAGTTTACTGAGTTGTAGGTCAGCTGCAGACTAACAGAAATCAAGGCTGATTAACAAAACATTATTTAAAAACAGCTCACCAAGTGGGGCAAAATGGCATTCAGAATTTACTTGCCAAGATAAGTTTGTATTTGTCTGTGGATAAAAGCAAGATAGCTGAAACTTCACTGGTGGTAACTGAAATGGTGCCCTTTCTTGGTTACACCACAGGTGAACCTAGGGGTAGCATTTAGTGGAGTAGGGGGTGTGGTTATGGTTGATGTAGCAATCTCTATTTTCAATCCCAAGACTGAACAATCCATGTTCGGTCTTGGGCAGAACTGAACTTAAACTTAAAAAACAGCTTGCTCAGAGGGGCAAGTGGCATTCAGAATTTACTTGCCAAGATGAAATTTTACTTACCTCATTTGAATTATAATGTGACTTAAGTCATGGTTGAAAAAAATCAAAATATGGGTAACTCCTTGCCAGGAGTAGGAGTCCTGGCTTGGTCACACCGAAGACTTCAAAAACGAAACCTACTACCATTGTGCCTGGTGTTCAGCATATGCAGTGGAGTAGGGGAAACAAGCCAGTGAGTCACAACTGGAAAAAGACATTGGCCAACTCAGCTTGAACCAATTCGTTGGATACTGGGCCATAAAACTCTGTCTAACCTATCTATCTTGTCAGGAATTTTAATTGTTCTGAGAGGAATGTAAGAAGGTGAAGCCGAATAGGTTTGGTTTAAGCATGAAACCTGTAAAGCACGGCACAAAATATGAAACTGTCTTGCAGAGAAATTATCATTTTATCCAGCCATTTTAGTCAGTAATGTCCCTTACACTAGTTACTAATTCAGTTGTTGTTTTGGATTTTATAGGAGAACATGGTTGGTATATATGTTGATTTTTTGTTTTGTATATAGGCAAAACCTGATAAGAAACTCTTAGAAATTAATCATTCACCTTCAAAGCCATAAAAATGCAGTGTCCTTTACAATAAATACCATTCATTTTTCTTTTTTCAGGTCCATGGCGAACATATTTTACTCAAATTTAATCCAGCATTCCATGAAACTTATAGAGCAGAGAACTACAACGTCAGGTTCACTTTTAGCAGGTAAAATTAGAAAAAAGTTGTGGTGTACAGAAGAGGGAAAAATATCAGTAGCCATAGGCTTCTAACCCAAAAAGTGTTAGGAAAAGGAATTTTTCAACCTGTTTACAATTTACATACTTTTCAGAACCAATGCTGATCATTCAAAGTTTCCTTGATCATGGTCAACAGCCTACAGCACATAGTGTGAACAAAGTTCCAATATATTTTTATGATTCACTTCATACTGTAGAAGTCAAATTTATTCATACTTGGTAAATTATCTTCAAGCTCTATTGGTCCATATTGTACTCTGTCTTTTAAATCAAAATATTGAGGGGTATGAATGAAGCACTTAGGGTGCACCCTCTTGCATCACTCACATTTACCATCGAATTGTGCATTATCATGTGTTAATGCACAATCCGTTGTTGTTTAACTTTTAATTACTGTATGGATTATGTACTTTGTCAAGAAATTATCCACTGGTTGAGCATCTGTTTGCAAGCATTGCATACTGTGGTATCATTGGTATGGACATTCAAGTACAAAAGTTACACTCTTAGCAGTTTTTGATGCCTTTGTGTACTAATTTGGTGACATTTATAAAATTGCAACTGGATTTGGTGGCACTGTGCACCTCTGCAGAGCCATAAGTAGATCCAGTCAAAATGATATAAAAGGTGTTTCCAAATAGAGGAAGTAGAAAATAATTGAAACCAATGAAACAAAAAAATACTCTCTGTAAATTGTAAATGTAAATGTGTGCTCTTGTTTTAAACATCAAATGTGGATTTTTTGTCGGGGACTTTGTTCTGTTCCAAACCAAAGCTTGTAGAAAGCCTCTTTCATTTTGTCTTGACTTTTTTTTCAACAGAACGCCCATGAGAAGATGCCACCAGGCATGTGAATTTGCCCCAAACCTTGGTGTACAAGGTATGCATTTACCATGTCTGGCATAGTGTTTCTAGTCTAGAAGATTGTTTGGTAATCATGAATGCTCGTATCCCTCAAAGTTTGGTAAATTTTATAAGAAGAAAGGTAAAGGTGGCATCATAGGAGTCTCGAGGGAGGAAGAGACAGCTAAACATGCAAACTCTTTTCATTGTTTCTCTTTACTTGTAGGAATTGTGATTGTGTAAAAGATGTATACTCTTCAGGGAAGGGGGGCAGGGGGTGTGAACTTCTCTATTTTCCAAAGAAAACAGGAAAGAAAGAAACAGTGGCTCATGTTATCTAAATTAAGCAGGCAAAATTTTGAATGAGGCTTAAAACATTCCTTCCTCCCTCTCCCTGTCCCAACCTGTGCTTGGATTTAAATCACATCTTACACAGTTGTGTGTATAATTTGAAAATTTGTCTGGTCAAAGATGTTTGGATACCGAATTGAATTGTTTGTTTCTCATTTCTGATTTGTATGTAGGATGTCATGGGTAGTCTTAAGTTTTAGGAAGCATACATTTTTCTAGTCCCCAACAGTTGGCAAACTAGGGAATAATGGCCACTTTCAAATGTGTGTACAGAGCTTGAAATGAGATCCACATATGTGATGGAGCTCTATGCAGAGTGGGGGAGCTTGATGCTGGGCATGGTTTACTCTGCTACAGCAGCTTGGACAATCCTGGTATCATTGTTGCTATGGTCTATTGTTTTGCTAAGAAAAAACAAACTTTTCATAAGTAACATTCAAGTGTTCAGCTAAAGTGTTATGCTGATCTGTCACTTGATGTGGTCGCTATAATAGGTTATCATTTCCTGCTTGTGGTCTCTACCTCTGGTTGCCTCAGTAACTTGCCCAGTGCACTGCTTGGGTACACAGGGCTGTTCAGAATATTCAGTAGCAAAGCTGAGCTCTCTTGTGATGTGTTATAAGTTTTCCAAAAAAGTTCATCACATTTAGAACAGTTTGGGTATTTTCATGAACCAACCCAATGCATCGCTTTTAAAAGGTAATATTTATTCTGTTGATGTGATGTCTTTTCTGTATTTCTTCATCCAGTCCTATTCCCAGTTGCATCAAAATCAAGACCACCTCAGGTTGATGTTTTGCTCAACACTCAAACCGTCCATCACAAGCGCAAACAACATCTCCATCAAAACATTGTGAGGGTGATCCCCTCTCCTGAAAGTAGGCAGATGAAGATCAAAAGCTTTCCGGTTAGTCAAAGTCCAGCCAACAGTATACATGTTCCACCTTAAGTAGAAAACCCATAAAAATCACAGCTTCCTGATTTGCCTGATGTAAGGCTTTAAAAATAATAGCAATATTTAAACTGATCAGATCAATCAAGCAATAACTTAGTAAAGTTAACACCAATCTTTGTGTACACATGAGAAAATTTTTGACCAACCTGAAACTGTTTATTTGAATCTTACAATAAAACAGCTCAAGCAGTAACCTTTTTGAACACATTTCTGTAACCTTTTACAATATCAATGCATTTATCAACAGACTCCACTCAAGGGAGAGGATAAATTCATTGTTCCTCAAATCTCTATTGAGGCATTGCAGGAGAAGAATCGTAAGAAATCAGGGAAAATGCTAGTAAAGTATTTTAACAATAAACTAAATCACCGACAAAAAGCAGCTGTTGTCCGTATCCTCCAGGGAGAGAGCAGACCAATTCCGTATGTTCTGTTTGGACCACCAGGTAGGTTAATGCATTGTTCTGTAGTGTGTAACTATTTAATCCTTGTTCATATATCATTACTTACCTTTAATGTTAACTTGATCTTAGTTCAGCATAATGAACCCTCCTTCAATTGCGTTACATGCTCTATCCATGTATATAGGAAGTCAGTGGTACCACATCTCAACCTTTAAAACCCAGAGGAAACCCTGAGTAAATGTGAAGTGTTTTTAAAATAGCATTGTGTAATGAATTGAGTAACCAGAGATCAACCTGCTGACCCTTAACCCCCTTCCCACTCTATCCTACAGTATATGTTGCCTTCTCTAAGCCATTACCCCCAAAATATCAATGTTTGCACCCCTCATTATTTCTCTTTATGCATAATTGTAAACCATTGATGTGTGCATTTTATTTTCTAAAGGAACTGGCAAGACTGTGACTGTTGTGGAGGCTATCTTGCAAATCCATCATCATATGACCCATAGTAGAATCTTAGCGTGTACTCCTTCCAACAGTGCTGCCGACCTACTGGTAAGGATATAACACTTTTTAAAGTAGTCAACAAACATAAACTACAGAACGATGGAAATGAATCTTGTAGCTACGGCTGTAATCATCTTGTAATTAATTGCTTAGATTGCGCATGCGGTTAAACATGTTTATTAAAATGCGCCTAGCAATCTTTGCAACTGGCATCTGTTGCAAATTTTTGTTCACTTCCTACTTACAGACTATCCTGCTGCCCTTACTGTTAATTTCTGCTACAGTGTTAGTGTTTTGGAACCCAAATTTACTGTTAGTTGACCCATGAAATCACTTGTGTTGAAACATTCTTCGTGGTTGCATGCTTTCACAGTATGCTTACACTAGACCTGTTTCCAGTGGTGCTCTAGTGCAGAGCCACATGAGCTGTTATATGGAATAAATGGTGTGTTAGGATTGGGAAGCTGACCTCAGGTCATTGAAATATATTAAGCTCTGATGACATCACACAATTTTGAACTTAAGCTTCTTATGGAAATGTACACTTGAAAAAAAAGGCTTTTTTATTCTGTTTACTTCACAAGTTATTATAAACGCAAAAGGCCCAAGAATCATCTGGAGATTTCAGGTCACCCTTTCTGAATGCTGGCAAATGTTCACAAATTAGCAAGGAAATCATCAGCTGTCCAACAATTACCCAATACACACATTAAGACAGGAAATACACTTTCTCACATAGGTTTGTTAAAAAATTATTCCAATGTTCCCAGAGACGGTTAATCCTGCTTTGTTTATGCTACCATTCTGTTTGCAGTACACCTGTAGTGAATCAGCCATCTTGAAAGGCAATACATGATGGTAGCTACAACCCTAGACAAAAATGATGGGACACTTTGGCACAAATGCAACACCATTTACCAAAAAGTAATCCGCAGATCTTCCAAATTTCCCTCCCTCCTAATTCAATGTTGTCCCAACCAAAATTAAAAAAAAAGAATCAACATTGAAAGGGGGAGTGAAGGACTATCTTTATTAGAGTATAATTTTACTTCGTTCAATTGCACTTTCCCCCTTCTTTGTGCCACCGTCAACGGTAAATTTGCTGAAATATCATATTGTAATATGCTTCTCCCCCCCCACCAAAAGTGTGGTCGATAGTCAGTCCCATTATAATAGTGTAGGTTAACGGTAGATCATCCTCGGGTCAGGAGTAGATCATTGAAAGTGGGGTTGCTTTTATCCAAATATTTGCAGAAAAGGATTCATAAGTAACTGCCCTTTTCAAATCTAGTCCAGTTTTTGTATCAAAAATGTATTTACTTTCGGTGTTTGTACCATGATAGCTATTCTTTTACTTCAAAGGTTATTAGAAATTATAAATAGTTACACTGCTTTCTGTTATTCATTCTACCTTTGTTGTTTCAATGATAAACCTCGCAAAACAAGCACCACGGGGTGGACTTTCACACTGCTGCTGCTTAGGGATTTGTGACTGAAATGAAAACTGTTTCCAACAGACAGCCATCATTTCAGTCTGGACCTCATCAACTTGCACCCCTTTAATTAAAACCAATTGATTCTTTCCAGTCATAAAAATGGGAGTGGTACTAGATAATACCATATCCTTTGCAAAGTGGGACTTGGGTGCTGGCAAATGAATTGGCTGCCCTTCTGGAAGAAGTAACAAATCATGTCATGGCATAATTTGACGACTCAAGTGAAAATCATTTAAGAAAATAATTTCAGCCTTTTTAGCTCCTGCCCATGCAAAAACTTGTAGAAGAAGGGTTACAAAATGCATCATAAACTACAGTTAAAGCTGACAGAAAAAAGGTTTTTCCACAATTAGCAGGCCCTGTGATCATAATATTTCTCCATTTCCCTCGGCCCTTTCTGCAGCAGCTCATAAACAGAGGACGTGCGCATCTGAATAGGAATATCGTGCCGTTTTGAAATATTGGTAGCTATTTTCAGCTACTCTCCAGCAGATTCACTGACACATTTTTTAATACACTTTCTCTTTTTCGTGTTGATTGAGTTGTCCATGTATCCCTACAAAAGCCCCACCCCCCAAAAAAGGGGAATGGGCATGAACTTTATTGTGCCATATGTACAGTGTCTGTATTCCTATACCTATGTACAAAAGTTCAGACAATCCTACACAAAAATGATGGGACACTTTGGCACAAATGCAGCAACATCAGGCAAAAAGTTTTGCCGGTCTTCCAAATCCCCCCCCCCCCTCATTTCAGTGTTGTCTAAACCCAAATTTAAAAAAAAGAATCAACATTGAAAGGGGGAGTGGGGGACTGTCCCATGTATTTTTGGCCAGGATTGTAGCATGAAACACTGCCATGCAAGATCCAAGGCAATGCTATGCCGTGGGTGTGCACATTCATAAAGTGGGTTTAATTAGTAACAACGATGAGCGAGCCTATCAAGATGAGGTACTTCAGCTGGTTGAATGGTGCCACCAGAACAATCTGGATCTCAATGTGAATAAAACAAAGGAATTGCTTGTGGACTTCAGGAAATCAAAGAACACTACGGAACCTCTCTCTATCAATGGTTTAATAGTGGAACAAGTTTCAGTCTTCAAATTTCTGGGTACATATATAATGGACCACTTAACATGGACGGTGAACACCGACGAGATTATAACGAAGGGTCGACAAATATTGTTCTTTTTGGGATGCCTAAAGTCCTATGGTGTCAGTAAGCATATTCTTGTCAATTTTTATGGTGCAATTATTGAAAGTGTTTTAACAACCAATATTTTAGTATGGTTTTCTCGTGTTCCTCATAGTGATCTTGAGTAATTGAATAGGATTGTAAGGAACGCTGAACGTGTCATTGCTACAGTTCTCACTCCCATTCACATTCACTACAAGAATCGCACACTGGTGCGTGTGGAAAATATATTGGAGGATGACTCACATCCAGCCCATAAATATTGTGAGTTCTTGCCATCTGGCAACAGGCTACGTTGTACCAGGGGATCAAAGAGGCTGACCACTTCTTTTTATCCATCTGCCATAAAACAGTACAATGACTCCTGCAGACGTTAGCCAATGCCCTCTTTTGTCATGTTTCATAGTTCTTATGTAAGGGTTTAGTGCAATTGTGATTATCTTTTGATTATTGATCTCTTACCAGTTTATTCCCAATTTTGATTCCTTGCCGAAGGTAGGCATGGTGCAACGGTGCAATGGTGATGTCGTGTGTGTGTATGTGTGTGTGTGTGTGTGTGTGTGTGCGCGTATGTGACGCCTGCTTGTAAACATGATATCTCAAGAAGGGTAACTGTGAGAGATCTCGAACTTGGCAGGTAGATTGCCCACATTGAGCAGAAGATCCTTATTGTTTTTGGTGGAGGTCAAAGGTCATTTGGGGTCACCAGGGGTCAAATGGTAAATACCTTGGAAATTGCTTGTAAACACGATATCTCCAGAAGGAAAAATGTGATTGATCTCATACCTACTATGTGGATTGCCCATATTGAGTAGATGATCCCTATTGTTTTTGGTGGAGGTCAAAGGTCATTTGGGGTCACCAGAGGTAAAAAGGTCAAAACCTTGTAAACACTGTATCTCAAGAAGGGTAACTGTGAGGGCTCGTATACATAGCATGTGGATTGTCCATGTTAAGTAGATGATCCTTATTTGTTTTTAGTGATGGTCAAAGGTCATCTGGGGTCACCAGAGGTCAAAACATCAAAACTTTGTAAACAGTATATTTCAAGAAGGGTAGCTGTGAGGGATCTCATACTTAGCATGTGGATTGTCCATATTGAGTAGATAATCCTTTTGTTTTTACTGGAGGTCAAAGGTCATTTAGGGTCATCAGAGGTTAAACCTTGCACATACTTTATCTCAAAAAGGGTAACTGTTAAGGTTAATATTCTTTGGTGTGTAGGGTTAATAGTTTTGAATGGCATGGGTAATGTAAGATGCATAGGTAAGCTTTTAGAATCCACTTCATTGTGTAAATGATCAAGTTGGGTTATTTCAAAATATGCACTGAAGGAATCTCATTGTATTAAGAATGTCTAAAGTGCATAAAAGTGCATTTGGTACAGTATTTATGTTTATTTTGGTTTGAAATTTTGCCCTATAACATTAAGTGTCAGTATAAATACGCATAAGAGTAAGTGGGTAGAACAAAATCTGAAAAAGTTAAAAAGAAAAAAAAATCATTCATCAGGCTGACATGTTAGTTAATTTATCTTTGTCATAGGTATGCTGATTTTGGCCTATAGATTTTCATGAAATATATTTCCTACTCTTAAGTGGAAGTTTCTAGCAGTGTCTGGAACATGTGAGTTAAACAAAGGCTATTTGGGGACATAGTTTGAACATATTGGAGAAAGCTTCCATGCCCACAAAGCAGAGGAATTGTTCAGTGGGGAACTTCATAAAGTGTTAACTTTGAACAGATCAAGTGCTCTGTATGATGCCCAAAATTTCTTTTAGAGCATACAAAATTGTTTCTTCCTTAACCCTAAAGAAAAAATGAGGATAACATTAAATTTAGTATCAAAGATTGTTAAAAGTTACAGACAAACCTTGTGCCTCTGTCCTCATAAGGACATGTAAGTGGGAACTAGATAATTAAATACACCCCGGGTAATAAGTTCTATAAAAACTAAATAACTGATCATTTGGATCAAATACCCTTGAGCGTACTTGAACTGAGAATGTCTAATTGAATGAATCAAATTGTAACTGACCCACCAGAAGCTGTGAAAATTTGCTGGTCACTGTTATCTTACCTAATTTATCACATTTGACTACCACAGTGTCTTGAGGGGTTTTCTCATTGAATCATACAGCTCAATGGATTTAACCTTTTCCTACCTGTCTAGAGATAGTGTCTGACACTTATTTAGCCGTCTTAGTAAGGCTTGTTTTTCAGAAAGTACTGTAGTTCATGTAATCAAAACAAGCATAATAGTATCTACTGTGTATCAAACAAAGGACAGTTGACTTGTACTCTGTTATGTGGTGTTCCTACAAGCAGACAATTTAACAGAGGGTTTAAGGTCACAACAGGATTTAGTATGTTTAATAGGGGGGTACTCATTCTAAGCATTTTGGTGAAATTAGCATTGAAATCCAATGTGTGGTTCTCAAGATATGAGCATGTAAAGCTGTCACATTTTCAACAAAAAGTGAACTTGAAGCAAGCACATATGACATCACATCCCCACATTAGAGCACAGTCTTTTGTTTTTCTTTAAACTTCAGACTTGATTTTCTCCTCAACAGTCACACATTATTAAAATGTGATTGCATAAGTGGCATGAGAACTTAACAAACTTTGCATCCCCCACAGGGAGGTCCTATTCCTGTTAACTTCAAGGTCAACAAAACAATCTGATAAAACAAAGTGAAACAAAGCATTCCTTGTCGATGTGAGGAAGTGATAAAAGCTCTGCTGCCCTCAAACTCACTTTTGAACACAAATCTACTGACTTCATTTTCCAATATCTCAAGAAATACATGTCCAATCTGAATGAAACTTTCACCACACTGTATAGATTTGCTTCCTCTTTCACCTATGAAAATTAAATTTTTGCTTAAACCTTCCCTTTAAGGCAAATTACAAATCTTGTTAGATTCTGGAGTAATAGGGTTCCCATTTTTTGTTTATTTTCAAGGACATCATAGTCATTGGGAAGGGCATTACACCAAAAAACAAATACAAAAGGACCACCACTAATTGCCAATAATTACGCCTTTCTGTTGAGATATCTCTACTGTATGTTCCAATTTATGGATGACTGTTGGGGTTAGGGCTTGTTCTAACACTAACCTCAATGCAGTCAACTTTTTGGATCATTTAGACATCATTATGTAGAGAGCCATCATCAGTACCCGAAATTTTGATTTAAAGGAGCATGTTTCAAAAATATCTCTTTATATAGAGTTACCAGCATCATAACTGGGTGGGAGATTTCTCTTGTTAGTGGAGGTCAAAGGTTGGGGTCACAAAAGGGCAAAACCTTGTAGACATGACATTTTCATGTGGTTATTGAACTGTGGAGGGATCTCATACTCAGTTTGTGAATTGCTCATATTTAGCATGTTGATGGTCTTTTTAGGTAGTTGCTCCCTGTTGTTTTAAGTGAGGGTGAAAGGTCATTTCGGATCACATGATCTCCAAAGGTTTTGACCTTAATAGTATACCTTAGTATTTGTGAGCGATCTCATGCTTGTCATGTGGACATCCATGTTCATTATTACAATGGCAAGGAATCACAAAGCCTTTTGGCTTTCTAGTTTACACATTTTAGTAGTTCATTCAGTCAGCAGTCCTCTTAGAATATGAAATTCACATCGTTTTACATCCATTTACTTGTTTATCTATGCTTCATCATAATACTGATTTTACATTGTTGTCTTACTGGTCATTTTATTGTTTTGAGCTCTTACTCAAATTTCCACTGTATTTTATGATACTGTTGGCTGAATAAATAAATATCTCTAAATATCTCTAAATCTCTATGCCAAATTATGTACATTTCCTGCATGAATAGACAGAACAAAGTTACTGTCTTCTGTGTAGCATTTTTAGTGAAGATAGAAGTATAACAAGAAAGGTACCACTTTATTTTGGAAATAGTATTTGTTCTTTGTGGTTAAAATGACATCTCAACATATTCTCACTTTGAAGATGGAAAATGTATAGTTTGAAACTTAGCAAGTGAGCTCTCCCTCCTTCAGTTTTCTCAAAAAAGTTTATGTTGAAGACTCTTGAAAAGTTCACACCCTGACAATTGCTATAAACTAAAACAAGTTTCTTTGGAATATTTAACTTTCTTTTTTTCTTCAATTGCCAAAAAAAAACTCAAGTTTGGAACACTATTAATAAGAATAATTGACATTTTTAAGGGGAGTCCATTTTCGCTCTGCATAGGTTAGCTCTAGCACGGTCTCCCAAAATGCATTTCACTGTGAGTGCTAAAGGTCTAAAGATTGCACAATAATTGTCACAAATGTGAGGTCTAGCTGCTTCCTAACTGTGTACGTTTAAGTGTTTGGGGCTATATTTCTAAAGACATGGAAAAGGAGATTTATCACACTAATGGATTGCTAATTATTTGCAATAAAACTTGACTGCTTATACTTACATGACTGCAGCCCTATTTGTAATGTAATATATCCAAACATAAACTTTCACAAACTGGGAAATTGCTTTGGGTTGTTGAATGTACAGTAGCAGGTTTCAATGTAGGGACTGCGGAATCATGACATCTCTGTGGCAAGCCTGAAATAGCAGTTAGTCTTTGCATGCATACTAGTTCGTTGACTATTTAACACTCATTCAATATTGATTTGCAGGTTTTGTAAGTGATTGACAAAAATTCATATTTTCTGCTTAAATGCAAAATGTTTCTAATATTTTGGTGTGATTTCAAGCAAGTGAAATAATTTAAACTTTGGTTTATTTTTCCACAGACACAAAGGTTACACGAGAGTGGAAAGGTGGCAGCATCCAATATGGTCCGCCTTAATGCCTTTAGAAGGCAGGAAGAAGTGAGTAGCAGATACTACATGGGGGAGGGGGGTGAGTGCTAACCCCAGCAATAAAGTGTATGGTAAGAAATCATTAGGGCAGTGTGAGCTAACATACCATCTCATCTCCAGTCCTTTCTATAATGGCATTACTTTGAACAGATCATTAACTGTACTGAGTAAACCTAAATGCATTTTTGCATTCTGATTTTGGATGCAGATCAAAGGTTGCATGAGGTCTCTAAAGATTAAGCAGCAAAACTTTGAAATTACTAGTAAGGGAGCATACCCCCATTAATTCCTCCATTGACTTACACACTAAATTCAAAAAGTAAACGGGCCTCTAAAAGCTTGTCGAAGTTTTTGCCAGGGTCAAGCTACCCCTCATATGAAAGCTGACAAGTTGGCCATTCATGGCACTTTCAATTTACCGTATCATGACCATGAAGATTTTTTGCTATTTCACCTCAAAGTTCAAACCACCTTTTCCAAGCCTTGTTTTTCACTAAAATCTCGGTATGCCTCCGCCAGCTTCTAAGGCCCATAATTTCCACAAAAGTGCTTCAATTAAGCCCATTTTTTCACCAATGGTACTTCATTTGATATACTTTCAGAAGGAACTTACAGAAAACCCCAGCTCATTCCATAACATATCAAAAAAGTGCTCCTTTTAGGGACTCTATCTGAGGGCGAACAAACGGACGCATTAATACACCTGCTAATTGGGATATGCTCCCGTAAGTAGTAACTTGCAATCTCTTAAGATGCAAAGATTGATACCTTTTATTTACTTTTGGCAAAGAATCAAAAGTCTTAGGGCTTTCTGGTATCATGTGGGAATGATAAGCTCAGCATTTACATTCTTGTCTATAACCCTCCCTACAAAAGAAATAAGAAATTTATTAAGGAGTTTTACGATGGCTTGTATCTGTTTTGTTAATGTTGCATATAGCTATAAGATTTACACAACTGTGTTATGCTGCTGGCATGGGCATTGTACTAGATGCTGTGAATGCTTCTACAGTCTTTGTGTTAACTTGTACAGATAGGTCTATCTAATTTCATCATATTCGACCTCCAACACAATTCGATTGGAAACGGTCTTACAAACATCAGTACTTATACTTGAGTTTTTTCCAGTATCCAGGCTTGTCACTTGATGGTTTATAGGGACACACTTCTTAAACTTCTATGTATAGTATTGCAAAGCTACCCTTTCTTACCAAATTTTGTCACAAGTGTGAAAACTGAAGACCAGCAATGGCCACAAACACTGTATGTAGGACATTCCAAAACTACAAAAATGAGTTTCTTAAAGTCAACCATTAAGGTGAAGGTGCCAGACTCTGTTACAGGGTGTTTATTCACATACCCTGACCCTTCATTTCATCCCAGTGGTGAAAACGTTCTAGCTTAATTTAAGTCAAGTGGCTTTTGCTAACCATCCCTTAGCCTCAGATTTTTGACAGAGTTCTTTTTAAAAGACTTCATACTGAAATTTTTCCAGTCCATTTTGTTCTTACTTGCTGCCCTCTATAAAGATGAAATCAGCTGAAGATGTTCTTTAATGTTACTGCCATAGAATATTCCTGAAGATATCATTCCATACTGCGTCGTCGGGGATGACCTTAAAGTCGTTGCTCGTTATAGCATCATTGTTACCACATGCAGTAGTGCAGGGTCATTTTATCAGCTGGGACTCAAGGCAGGCCATTTTACTCATGTTTTCCTAGATGAGGCCGGCCAAGCCACTGAACCAGATGCTATGGTGGTAGTAGCCCTTAGTGTTGGGCGTGATGGACAGGTGAGTGTGATGATACATTCATAGCGTTAAAGGTGAAAGGGAGAAGTTTGCTTTTGTTTGGGGATTTTTGTAAGAAGAAATTGTTATTTGGGAACAATAATTTTGTTAAAAAAAAATTTGAAAGTGCAGATAAAATTTGCCATTATTTTTCTTGTTGCTAGTGTCATCAAATCTTTTCATATATTTCAAATTGTTTAGATTTAAACTTGTTAAGAAACTTAATTTGTTAATGAAAGAAGTCTTGACATTTTGAAGGTCATAGCAGTGAGTAACTCTGGCATTATTTATACATAATGCTAGGTGAAGGTTGGATGTATTTCGAAGAAGTTGCATAACTTCTCATTGTACCATGACAGTCATGTTACTCCTTACAAATTGTCAAGGAGTGTATGTCTTTAAATGTGAATTCATAAACACCTCTTTTGATTTCCTGCATTCTGATTGGCCATATCCATTTCTTTGTACCACTGAAAACAAACACGCCACGCTGTGAACGTGAACGCGTTTCTCACAACTTCTGATATACAGTAATTTGGTTGGTTGTTCTACACTGTGTTTCACTGCATGTGTAGCTAACTGCTGTGTATCCGAGGTACTGTGTGTAATGTGCTGCTGTGTCCTTTGTTTGTGCTTACGTCGCTTGCTTACACTGTCCTGTATCAGTAAGGCCTTCAAGGTACGTGATTTAAGACAAAAGAAAGCATAATCAGCAGAGACATTGTATTTGTTATATCAATTATCCCCTGTGGACTGGGGTTGTAGTATATGTCGACAGTGTCTTCTGCCTGGAGTAATTTGGCAACTATAGGGAGGTACTTACACTGTATTTGAACCTTATTTGAAACCAAACTTGAACTAAGTAACAATTGATTTTTTAATGACTTTGTTTAAAAGAAGTTAAAATATTTGTGGGGTTCTCCCCCTTTCTTTTGGCTTGAGTTGATCACCTATATCTGAAGAAACTAAATGTGACATCATCATAACTAAGTTGGGAGAATTAAAATGTGATCTGTGAAATTTTGCTGAAAATTCAATGTTTTTGTCCACTTCATTTTTTGAATTTGAGTGTGTTTGTATGGGGATAAAAGCAGGGTGTCCTGGTCTCAAATTTCAGACTGACGATGACATCATCACAGAGGCTGAGCGGACCGAGGTGATAGAAAATGTTTACTATATTGCAGTGTTTTTGAAAGCAGCAAAGGAAAGTCATTTTCTAAAGTATGTCATTTGATTTATGATGTTGAAAATGGACACCCTGCTCAAAGTGAAAAAAAAAAAAAAAAAACACTTATTAAAAGATTTACAGTATTTCTGCTTTTGTAATTTAATTTTCAGAGCATTCTTGCAGGTGACCCCTGTCAGCTTGGTCCAGTCCTAAGGAGTGATCTTGCTAAGGGGTTTGGGTTGGAACAGTCACTCTTAGAACGTCTGATGAATAGGGATGCATACCAGAGAAATGAGGTCAAATTCAGAGACCATGGTTGTTATGATCCTCTCTTGGTAAGCTGTTTTTTGGCTGGTGGTGTAATGCATTGAAGTGAGGTTTGCAAAGTCAAGGTCTCACAGTAACCTGTCTCTTGCGTGGTTCGTGACATTTTAATTATGCTGATGTGGGATTAGGAAATACAAACAATAGGTATTTGCCATCTGCTGCAATTACAGAAGACCATTTTCTGCACTGCCACATCAGTACCAGTCATCAGGGAGATAACAGTCATTTTGGGTCACCTGTAGTTGTGTGATGCTTATCAAAAGTGCAATGTAGGTTGTTTGTAGAAATCAGAACAAGAATTTGTACCTGGCTATTTCTGGAATCTTGAAGGAACTTCTAATCTGTTTGTCAAAAATTGGACTTCTGCCTCCACAGCTTATTTTCATGTTATACCTTGTTAAGGAAGGGTATAATTGAATTCATTTATTTGAGTTAGCCAGTTATTTCAGGTTTGACTGCATCTGCTTTTCAACAGTTGGAGGTGCAGACCCTTTTTTCATTGTACTATGCTCTGCATTAGCTCCTTGTCTAAGGATAAGTTGTCTTGATTGAGATGGTGTTCCAGGAATGATATTGAAGTGGTGCCACAAGTAAAGAAAGGAAATACGGTACCTTTTGAGCAACAGCTTCCCTTCATTCCTTTAGTGGGTTTTGAAGTACAGCATTAGCATAAATATACTTCCATTGCATCTTCACAATTCCCGAATAAAACTATTAATATTTCCAGTGATGTTGATACATATTTGTGATATGCCAACATCTATGGTCAGCAATCATTTGGATAGTTTGAAAGCAGTAGTGCAATATAATCCTTGCCCAATAGTAAGTAGACCCCCACGACACCCCCTCCCCTTCCTGAATAAAACTATAATGAGTATATGACTGCTTGTATTGCATGAGTCTTTTGGAGGTGACACATGATGTCATGCATAACTTGTTGTCCATATACTCTTTACAAAATTGCTATTACAAAGGATTGTGGGATACACTGTTTTTTTTTTATTTTTTTACCATGTGAAAATATTGAAACACTATCCCACAATCCTTCATAATTGCTATTGGCAAAGGGTGTACAGCATGCTTCTTGATAGTAAAGCAGGTGATATATTTCACCTACAGCATAGTAACAGTAAGGTCTTGACTTACACATGTGGTCTATGGAAGTGTGATTTGCATTAATGCAAAATATGGACTGATGTAGTAATGATTTTGTTGAAATGTATTATAACATTGCATTCTCATTTTACAGACCCTATGCATTGATTTTACACGGTGTTATTCCTGAGGACAATACATGTAGGGGGTAAGCAATGGAGTAGGGAAAACAAGCCAGTGAGCCACAACTGGAAAAAAGGCTGTGGTGGGCTCGACTTGAACCAATAGGTTGGAAACTGGGCCGTAAAACTCTATCTAACTCTTAAACCCAGGAGGTGTGCTTCCTCACCCACAAAGTAGACTCTTGGGCATATTCTACCTTTACACCTGTTCCCAGGTCGAGTCATACCAAAGACTCTAAAAATGAAACCTACTGCCGTTGTGTGTGATGCTCCACATAAGCAATGGAGTAGTAGGCAAAACAAGCCAGTGAGCCATAACTGGAAAAAAGGCTGTGGCTGGCTCGATTGAACCAGTAGGTTGGAAACTGGGCCGTAAAACTCTAACTAACTAATCTACCTTCGCACAAATCAATTGTCTGCATTTGTGTTGGTGTAACGCTAAACACTCATCTCAGGGATGGCATGCTTTCCTGTGACATAACATCTAGTAGGTAATATCTTCTTTTATTTCCTTAAGGTGACCAAATTGGTGGAAAACTATAGATCTCATCCAGCATTGCTTCAGCTCTCATCCGATCTCTTTTACCATGGTGAACTGGAACCGAGAGCTGAACGGAAAATGAGGGAAAGTTTATGCAAGTGGAACCAACTTCCAAATCAAAACAATTTTCCCTTTTTGTTTCATGGCATCAAGGTTAGTAGATTTATTTAAAGCTAAATATTGCATTTGATTTACAGGAAAAATTTGTCCTTTTAAAACTTACACTTGTTGACACAGTGTTATCATGTTAAAAATAAGGTAGTATGATGGCCTTCTCCTCAAGAAATAAGTTTCTTAGAAATAGATATTCTTTTATATGTTGTTTATGAAAGATTTGTTCACCCAAACTTTCAATTTGTTAAATGATGCAATTTGCATAACTTTTCTCATGCATTACAGTTTGAGGAAATAAAGCTATTGCTTGGGTTTATGGTTAACTGTTGGGACTTGATTGGTGTGCAAGGATTCTGCCAGAAACACAAAAGGGGGAATTTAGTACACCCCAAGTCCAAAGTGATGCTGTCCTAGGCTAACATTATGAGTGGGTTTTAGAGGGACACAAGCTTACTTCAAGGCCCCTGTAAGGTGTACTTCGAAGGGTTTTATATGTCATTTATTTATGCTAAATAAAGCATTGCTGCAAAAGTGTCTTCTTTTAAAGTAAGAAACCAGGTTATTGAAAATTTCCTAATTTTATGGAATTTTATCTGCCTTCTTCTGGAAAGGGAGGGACAAATCCCATCTTACTCCCCCCCCCCCCCTCCATGGTGGAAACACTACTTTTTACAATGACCAGAGCTTTTTTCTTTGTTTCCCATTTTGGAATGCAACATTTCCCTTAAAGACAAAGTAAAGTCAGAGACATAGTAAAGTCAGTGACATTTTGCAAGGTTGTTTTGTAGCATAGCATGGACCATACTGAACCCTACATCATTGATGTCTGATATTTAGTCCCTGTCACAGCCTCATAAATCAAGTAAACTCAGGTACAAATATTTGAAATGTTCCTTTATTTTTGTTAAGAGGATTTCCAGCTTAAAAATTATTGTGTCATTCAACAGTGGATTGCAACTGTCAGCTTTGATATACAGTGAAGGATTTAACCAGATGTCTGGGTGTCCAAGACAACCAGAATGTCTCCAGGACTGTTGTATATTGCAAAAACTTTGTATAGAAAGTTTCCTGTTGACAACCCCAAATTTTAGAGTGCATCAGATGTAAATTCCATGCATTCAAGAATTAGGATGATGTCCACCAACATGTCATACCAGATTTAAAATAAAGTCCAGTTCTAATCACCAGATAATTTTTCTCTCTCATCTTAGTTTGTGGCTTGAACATTTCTGGGAATCAACAGGATTTAATACCAGGTTTCCTGTGTGACTGACCGGTTTCTGCTATGATAAATGGTTTTCCTTCGGATAACCACTTTATTTTCCTAAAAAGGCATGCACTGGTATACCTAAAGATATAGTCTTGACAAAACTATCACAGCTAGTTTTAATTCAGTCAAGACAGGAAGTTATTCACTTTCTTCAGATGCCAGATTTGTATCATTAATTGCTCCAATTTGTTTAATACTTCCCCTTTTTTATGATGTAATGTCCTAGGGAGAGGATTTGAAAGAAGGGAACAGTCCATCATGGTTCAACCCAGTGGAGGCAATACAGTCTGTGAAGTACCTGCAGGCCCTGCTTGCAGATGAGAAATTGAAACTTACTCCTCACCAAATTGGAAT
The DNA here is from genome assembly GCA_037179385.1 of Holothuria scabra. NCBI lineage: Eukaryota > Metazoa > Echinodermata > Holothuroidea > Aspidochirotida > Holothuriidae > Holothuria > Holothuria scabra. Next base: position 296,709 of record CM074181.1, on the reverse strand, counting down.
TATAACACCTTACAGGAAGCAGGTGGGTTTGAATGGGTATGATGTTTTATCAAAATGTTGTTGTTAAATTTATGAACTGCCATGCAGTACAGTACTATTGAAGCAGCATTCTTGAAGCCTGCAAGTTTGGTTTAAAAAGTCATGAACGCTTATTCGTTTTATTTAAAGCTTTGTAGAAGTTGTAGAGTTTCTTAAATTGTGACAAAAGTTATGCACCACCCATGGAATTCTGAAGAGGACTTGTAATTTCTGATCATGACATCAGGAAGATTTAAAGGGTGTAACTATGTAGTGGTCTAAATTTTAAATTTGATCATGAATCAGCTGCAAAATGTTATATTTTGTTGTGCAAGAACCCTAGGAAATATCTTATCATAAAGGTGTAAACAGTTGCTCTGAGGGTATGAGGGTAAAGCTGCTGTCACTACAATGAATTTGGATCGGATTCCAATTTTTTCGGCTTTTGTTAAAATCTTCTCAATCTGTGATCTGAAAAAGCCAAAAAATTGTCAACATGTGCAAATGTATAAGTTGTACTGCAGGACTGTAGAAATTAAATTTATGCGATTTATTCCATGTCATCACATTGACTGACGGATTTTATCGGGCTCTGTTGTTCGATAAAAAATGTACGTCGGTGTGACATCATGAAAAAAGTCAGTTGGCAATTTACTTTCATAGACATCAGGTATAAATCATATATTTACACTTTTTGACATTTTTTGGGCTATTTCAGACCAGAAATGGAGAAAATTTTAACAAAAACCTGAAACTATCGGACGGGAATCCGATCTGAATTTGTTGAAGTGTGACCTCGGGTTAAGACATAGGGATTAGTTCAGCTTGCTTTTGATCAAATTATGAATTATGAATAGCAATTTCTGCATGGGTATGAATCAGAGTTTGTGATTAGGATAATCAATCAGCAGTTGTCCAGGGGATAGGTTATAAAAGAAATATGGTTTTCCTTCCAAGTTGAGGTTGTCTCATTTTGAAGTAATAGTAATAGTGACAGACTTTTAGGTTTCATTAAAATATGTGAAAACTTAGTTTAATCCATTCATATAGTCAGTCAGTGAGTTGCATGCACAGTTTCATTGAAGTGCGCTTGAGTCAATTTTGCCTCTACACAAAATCCTTAGCATGTAGCAGGCTGGAATGAGTAGTGTAGACTGGAACCTATAGGGTAGACCAGTAAAGGGGTAAGAAAGTTTCATATGAACAGCCAGGACATAAGTACTATTTAACTCAGGCTAAAAGGTAACCTGACTTGTGAAAGTTGGCTTGTTTTGTTGGTTATAATCTTTACAAATTGCCCATATCTCTACAATTGCAAGGTCATGTGGGGTAAATCACGTATCTCATCATTGCCATATTGGTCCCTCTCAATTTTTTTCTTGTGTGCTTCTTTAAAACTTTAGGAAGCATGAAGTATGGTTACTTGGAAAATATGAAAGACACACTTGAAATTATGTGGATGGGTGACGGATGTATTACGTCAAGAGGTACCCTTAAAAATTGTATTTACTATTAAATAAACATTTTGTCCTTTGTGAATATGATACTCCAATTAAACATTCAATAGTGAAATACTAGAATGAGATTTGTTAATGGTATGCTGGTAGTGTAGTCTTTTTTCTTATTTCATGATGCATTCTCTCCGAAGGGCACTGAGCTTGCACTTTCCGGTTGTCTTCACAAAACTGTCTAATCAAGCATATGTTAGATGATCCTATTTAGTTAGCTCACAGTTCACTTGGCAATGAGTAAGTTTCTATGCTGCATTAGTATTCCAAAGAACAGCCCATTGTCTTGGTGAAAACAACATTTGATAAGAGATGAACTGGTGGGACCAGGCAGACTTGATCAAAGGGCCATTATCTAGTACATTATCTAGTACTGCAGGGTTTGAGTATTGTTTATATGAAAAGACTGTTGCTCAGCCGTTTTTACTAGAGAATTCTGCACCGGGCATAACACAGCTTATTTTGAAAATAGTGTATTACATGGTAGCCGATGTCATGCTCAAAAAAAAAAAAACTTGGATGTGCTGCTGTAAGAATATGCTGAACATACTTGAAAATCCTTTCCTGGGTGTGTTTATCAAACTATATTGTTTCTTCTTTTTTTATTTTATTAACTTATGATATAGGTGCTACATTGAATACCTACAGTGCATAATTTAAGTTTTTATGAAAAGAAAGTTGATTTTCTGGAGGGGTTTATTTGAGGAAACAACCTCAATGTAATTCTTATTCCATTGGAAACACAGGTCATTTATTTACACAGTCACAATCAAGAGTCACCTCTGTGGATAGAAGGAGCAATGTTGGACATTTCCTGCAAGGAAATGGTATATCAAGGGAAATTTGTCTTGTCTGCTACTTAAAAACATGCTAAATTTGTGGGAAACTCAATTTGCTTGCTGAGGAATGAACATTCTTTCCAGTCCTGTGGACTCACTTTTCATATCTGATTTGTTAGAATATAATGAGTGACACGTCATTTGGAAGCATTTCAATCATTTTATTTTCTTTTCTCCTCATTTCCAAAGCATCTTTTATAATGTTTTAGGACTTTTATAGTAATTGCATATTCAAGACCAAACAACAGACACTCCTAGTAAATTTCAAGTTGAGGAATGAGAAATATATCGATCCTCAAAAGCCAATCATTTAAAAAGGCTAAAAAGTCTATTACACTAGTTCATGTAGGAGTGACTACATATTTCTTTTACCTGTCCTAAAGCTCATGCTTCTGCATCTACCTTGCCATTCTCTTTTTTCTTTAAAAGATAAAAAATCTAGGGTTTACCATGCAGGTCTCATGACTTCAACTTCTTTTCTTCTTAGGTGGAAAAAATCAGGTTGCTGTTGACCAGTCTTTGTATTCAAGGCATCAAGGTGGGTTCGGTAGAAGAATTTCAAGGTCAAGAGAGGCTGGTGATTATAATATCTACAGTAAGTGTACCTTTTAAATTGATGTTGAAATAACCTTGCAAACTCCCATTAGCAGCATTGAAACAAAAGTATTTGAGTACACTGTTTTCTGAGCAAAGTAATATGAAAAGCAAAAAGTGTCTGGGTTTTTTGACAAATGTCCTAGTTATTAGAAATCTGCCACACATTTTGAAAGAGTCGTCTGCATAGACTGTAAATTATTGGAACAGATGTTGAAATATTCTTTCGACGTTCCATAAATTAACTCTGTTCTATCCGAGACTACCTAGCAAGTGCTACTATGACCATACAAGTGATAACCTCAGCTATGAAAGCCTTATTTACCAGGCCAACCTAATAGTACCAACACCCCCCTAGCTCAAAAATTGCATTTTTCAAAACAAATAGACTTATGTCCTGAGATGAAATACATTTAAGACAATTTTTCATTAAGCTGCCTTTACCAGTTAATTCTTACAGCGAACCCTCTTTTAGCACATGCGAACATTAGTTAAGCCTATAGGTCTTCATAACATTAGCTAACCAAAAACATATTGCACATGACATATGACAACCAAGATAATTGATTTGCCAAAGAAACATGACATGGGCTCTACCTCTCAGTCACTTCATGTCAAACTTTAATGTTGTAAGACAATAAATACCATTCCTCCTTCATTAGCGGTTTCATTCTTCAGGGGGCCGTTCCACAAAGAGTTATGCACAATCTTAAGTTTGATTCACCATACTTAAGCCAACAGTAAATCATACTTAAGATCGTGCGTAACTCTTTGTGGAACGGGCCCCTGAGCAGTCTATATCAGTGAAGGTTCACACATTTTCAATAAACACTGATATCTAGCTTTTTCATATGGAATGATGAATTGATGGCGCTATTGAGCTTAACTTTCTGAATCAATTCAGTACCTATACTTCCCAACTTGAAGGCTCCATTGCCATTCTCATTGAAACATTTTTAGACTGTTCCCATGAGCACTACAGGGTTGTAAAATTTGTGCAAGTGGGGTAAATCACAAGATGCTTCAGGACTGGGGGATTTCTTCTTCAGTTGGACCCAATGAGAGTTGTGTTTACATGGTGTCTGGACAGGCTTATCACTCCCCAAAGCCTCCTTTCAAGTCCTTTAAATGTAATATAATGTTCAAGATGTCATGGGTTTACCCTAAGTTTACTTGCCAGGATTTAAGGATGTTTTAGGAGCCTGTATGGCCCTCTTAGAAGCCCTTATGGGATGTGTGTGATGCTGGAACAGTACTGTTCATACCAAGAGAATGTGACTGATCCTTGTGTTTGTTGTAGGAGAGTTGGTAGGCCCACAGCTGGCAAAAATGATAGTCCAAGGCTGGAAGATGAATAGTTTTCCCTTTCAGTTACTAGCAAAATATGTCCTTCCAAGCTTACTGCATTGTGCCAGTTTATATACTGTAGCTCTGATACTGTTCAAACCCATATATTTGGTAAATGGCTCCAGAAATACTCATTACAGGGCAAACGGCTTTAATTGTGTGTATGTATGCGTTTCTGTGTGAAATGTGGCAATCCTTTGGAGGTGTTAGGACAATGATATATTGCAATAAAACCACGAATTTAACATTATTTGAAAGAGTTTCAAAATATGATGCATCTGAAAAGAAAATAACCTGGTGTGTAGCGGAGGGTGGTGTGATCGTCGATAACTGAAGTGGACACGACAAAAAATAACCCAAGGGTCTCGACTGGAGTTTTACTTCCGTGTGTATTCGTGAACTCCGTGAAAACTGTACAAATAAACAAACATTTCAAACTATAAGCTAAACATGTAACACAAAAAGGAAGAATTATACAAGTACAAGAAAAAAACGAAGACATTTAACATCGACTCCTCCTCTGCGACTCTCCAGCCTAACTCAATTACCCTAAAACTAAGTTACACAGAAAATACATAAAGTACAAAAATACACGTACCTCCTTGGGCTCTCTATCACACCGTAAAGGTTTCTCAGGTAAGTAAAGTTTCGCACGTGATGTTTCGCAGGTAAGTTTTCGCAGGTACGTGTAAATATGACGGAAAGGGTTGCCACACCCGTGGCGGTCTGCCGGCTGTATGTTGACTCTTCGGAAGCGGGTAACGGAGTGCCCTTCCCTAGCCTTGCAAGCTTTGGCTATAACAACTAAACAATGAGCGCATCTAATAATGGCAGCCACAGCCCGCATTCCTGAGATGAGCACAATATTTTCATGCTGATCCTCAGCATACTAAACAGTTAAAGTGCAGGTACTGTTACATGGCCCCTCAAAAATGATTTGTCATTTTTCCCTTAGTAAAGCGCAAAAGATACATCGGGATATCTACAACTCGCAATTTATCATGTCTCTCGATACATCGCAGAATAAATTTTACATCGAGAGAACTACGCATCGCAAATAGACAAACCCTACAGAGTAGCCCAAGTGGTATGTTCATCGCAAAATTGTACATTAAAAGTAACTCATAATCACAACTAAGATACAAATGTCACATCAAACATGATTACATTAAACACGGCATAATAAAACGTCTATCGCATGGCAATACTTCTGTATATTCAATTCTTGGTCTCAAATTTCCATCATATAATTGTAAATTCCGTCATACCAAAATACATTTGGTCATTATGAAATTCTCAAATTCTAAAATCGAATGAAACGTATATCAAATATACATTTTCGTTATCAAAAATACATTCAGTAAATAATTCGCATATTAAGTATCACTTACGATGAATATGGCCCCTCATGATAGGACCAACACTCTTGTACGGTCACTCCTCTTTACTACCTTCAACAAGAAGAATAAGCTTATGCACTGGGCGTTCTAAAACGATAAGTGGCCCTTTACGCTTACCCTTTGAGTCAAGCTGGGAAGTAACAACAATTTTAACCTTACGTACATAGCTATCCTTATCAACATGTGTCTCTACAATTCTGGCCAGTTGCCATTTTGTTTCTTGATCTGTTGTCTTCTTTCATGATTACAATGTCGTTAATTTGCATGTTACGCTTAGGGGAAATCCATTTTTGTCTATTCTGAATGCTACACAAATATTCCTTTTTCCAGCGAGTCCAAAACTCATTTGCTAAATGTTGGACTCTACGCCATCTTTTACGTGAATACAGCTCACAAGACTCAAAGACACCTGGGGGAGGTAGTAATATCTTTGACTTTTGTGTCAAGAGTTGATTGGGGGTAAGAGGTTGAATTGACCTGGGGTCATTTAGGGTGACAGTTGTTAGAGGACGACTGTTAACGATTGCTGTAGCTTCATACATGAAAGTCCTAAGACTGTCGTCATCCAACTGACTGCCTGAATGATACATTAGGGACTCTAGGATACTGCGCACAGTGCGAATTTGACGTTCCCACACCCCTCCCATGTGACTTGCATCTGCTGGATTAAATTTAAAATCAAAGAAGTCGCATTCCTGATGTAATAGGAACTCCTTGACTTTACTTTGATCCATTTCATTAAGAGCCTTTCTGAGTTCGTTTTGAGCTCCGACGAAATTCGTGCCCCTGTCACAGCGCAGTTGCCTAATAGGTCCTCTTATTGCAAGAAAACGACGTAATGCATTAATGAAAGAGTCTGCACTCAGTGCATTAGATGTCTCAATATGTATAGCCCTGGAGGCCATGCAGGTGAATAGAGCACCATAGCGCTTTAATTCTTTCCGACCCTCTTTAATAAAAAATGGTCCGAAAAAGTCTACGCCGCAGTATGTAAATGGGGGTGCGGGTTCTAATCTGTCCTCCGGCAAGTCGGCCATTTTCTGAATTTGAGTCCTACCTCTCAATTTTCTACAGATCACGCAATTGTGAATAACCCTGGATACGGCAGAATTGCAATTAAGTATCCAAAATCCGTTATTTCTAATCTCATTCATAGTCATACCACGCCCCTGATGTTTAATCTTTTGATGAAAATGACGTATCAGTAAATCAGTTACGTGATGTCTGCGTGGCAGAATAATGGGGTGTTTTAGTTTGAAAGACACTTGGGCCCTCCCTATACGTCCACCAACTCTAAGAATGTCATCTTTGTCCACAAATGGGTCGAGGACGATACAAGGGGCTAGACCTTGATAATATTCTACCTCTCTTAGATGTTTCACTGGGTACAAATTTCTGAGACAGAAGATCAAGTTCATCTCCAAACAACTTTCTCTGAAGAGACTTAATGATCTCTACCTCTGCCTGATGAAGGTCGTTTACCGTGATCTGCCTGTCTATCGCTGCAGACTGAACTTTCGCCGTTGTACGGGATTTTAACCATGATTTAAGTTTTAAGCAATTTGCAATAGCTCCTTTGGCCTTACACCAATTAGAAATGTGTTCTAACCTTTCAGGTTCAAAATAGGAGTATTCTACGCTTTGGGTTGCTAGAGCTTTAACGGTTTTCAGTTCCGGATCATTTTGATCAAGTTCCAGAACTATCTCATCCTCTTGTAAAAAATTGTTTTTCCACAGAAACTTGGGTCCATTAAACCAGCTTAATTGTTCGAGCAATTCATCTGGAGTTAGCCCTCTGGAAGCTACATCAGCCGGATTGTCTTTAGTACTAATGTACTTCCATTGTTTAGGTTTAGTGTACTCCCCGTATTTGCTGCACACGATTTGCAACGAACACTTTGAACCTTTTAGTATCATTTTGAATGTACCCTAAAACCACTTGACTATCCGTCCAGAAAATTCTGTAACGTTATCGTACTCAAGTTCTGGGACTAAGAGAGCACTGACCTTGACAGATAGTAGGGCGGCTGTTAGTTCTAAGCGAGGGTACAGTAATGGACTTCAGCGGAGTAACTCTAGATTTTCCCATAACTAAGCTACAGTAAACCTTGCCCTCACTATCTTCCAAACGCAAGTATGTACATTGTCCATAGCCAGTTGTGCTCGCGTCCGAGAAATGATGGAGTTGGGACGGATTTGATACCTACAAATTCCTTTGGTTTGAAGCATCGCTTAATTTTAAGCTTTTCTAACAAGTAAAGGTTGTTTCTCCAACGTTCCCAATGAAATCTAAGACTCTCGGGGAGTGGGGGCTATCCCAACCAGAGCCTTCACTGCACATTTGTTGCAAAATTTGTTTCCCGACTAATACAACAGGGGATATGAAGCCTAGCGGATCGTAAATTGAACTTACTGTGGATAAAATACCTCTCCTTGTAAGTGGTTTGTCTTGCAGGGAAATTCGAAATTGGAATGTATCCCGATTCTACACACCAATAGACCCCTAGGGCCCTTTCAATGTGGGGTGCGTCATGTGACAAATTGATTTCTTTCATACCCTCAGAATGATCTTCGAGGGAAGGGAACTCATAACAGTCTTAGAATTTGAAGAAAATTTGTGTAATCTAATACCGACCTTTTGGCAGAGTGATTTCGTCTTACGTATCAAGCTAATTGCCTCATTGTTGGTAGGCAAGGACTTAAGTCCGTCATCGACATAAAAATTACGATGGATAAAATATGCAACTTCAGAACCATATTCACTCTCGTAGTCGGTAGCAGCCTGTCTCAATCCAAAATTTGCACAACCTGGGGATGAAGTGGCGCCAAAAAGATGAACATTCATTCGATATTCTACTGGGCTGGAATCAAGATTTCCGTTTCCCACCACAAAAACGTAAAAAGTCCCTATGCTGGGGTTCACCTTAAACTGGTGAAACATTGCTTCGATGTCACACATGAATGCTATATGTTCTTGTCTGAAACGGCATAGAACTCCAATAAGAGTATTGGTAAGATTTGGGCCTTGAAGTAAATGATCGTTGAGGGATTGCCCTTGTACTTGGCACTGCAATCAAAGACGACTCTCAGTTTATCTGGTTTCTTTGGGTGATATACACCATGATGTGGAATATAATTTACGCCACCATCATTACACATAATTTCTGGCCCGGGTACCCTCTCCGCATAACCATTGTTCAACAGGTCTTGAATGAACATTTCGTACCTAGCTTTGTACTGCGAGTCGGATTTTAGACGTCGCTCAAGCCGTTTCAAACGAAGAAATGCTAATTCTTTATTGTTGGGAAGCTTTGGCTCAGATGCCTTAAATGGCAGAGGCATTTCGTAATGACCATCTACTTCTTGGTGAATTCCTTCTTTCAACTTATTAAGAAATGCCAAATCATCCTGTGAATACGAATTTACATTGAGACCTCTCTCGGAAAAGTCCAGTTCAAACATTTTAATTACCTGAACTGGATCAATCTCCTTGATTGAGGACTGAAAACAAATATTAATTGTATTACATTGACCTTGGGCAATAGACGTTTGTAAGTCTTTACTATAGGATTTACGATGGGGGACCTCATAAGTAAGGACTCTATGACTAACGCCAATTAGGTCACAAGAACTTCCCTCCACTGGAGTTGGATCAATGATTCCTACAATACCCCATCCTATATCTGTTTTCTGCCCAAACGGACCAGCATTGATGGGAGGTATAACTTCCCTAGGTAATAAAGCTTGAGGACAGTTGTACCCAATTAGAAGGCCTACTTCGCAATCCTGCAAGGGCATTAATTCAGAGGCTATTTGCTGTAAATGAGACCACTGAGAGGCCATCTCTGGAGTTGGAATATGTGATCTGTTTGCAGGAATCATTGCTCTTGAAAATGTAATCGGAAGCTGAATTTTTGTATGGCTATTGAATCCTCTTATCGTTAACCCTTGAAAACGTTTTGTATCGATGACTTGATTTTTGGAAACCATGGTAGATAATAACAACTTAGTCTTGGAACCAACGAGCCCTAATTCCTCAGAAACTTCATCTAGAACAAAGGTCGTATCGGACTGTGTGTCCAGAAGAGCATAGGTAAGTATTTCATTTTCAGGTGAATCATGATGTGAAAGCCATACAGGTACAATTAAAGAACTTTTGTGAACTTCCTTAGTACCATTCAAATGAGTGACGTGTACATTACCACTGACAGAAGTAACATTATCGGTCTTAGACTTATCACTATTAGACTTTTGATCCGTCTTAGGCGCATCTTTATTAGACACAATATCGCCATGTAATGAAGTTGGGTGCCTTTTGCTACAAATTTTACACACAAGTCTATTTCTACATGCCTGTGCCATGTGGCCAGCTTTAATACATCCAAAACAAAGTCTTTTTTCCTTGATAAATGCCTTCCTCTCACCTAGTGTCCATTTGAGAAACAATGGGCAATCGTCAATATGATGTACTTGACTGCATAGAAGACACTTGACCTTAAAAGATCTAGACTTTTCACCTTTGTCTGAATTCTCAACCCCTACCTTGGTGGTAAAGGCAGTCGAACTAGTGTGTTTGGCTCTTCCACTTTTCGCTGCTTCTGCCTTACCCTTTTCACCGGCAGAATTACTCTTCAAGGCTTGAATTGATACAACCGGATCGCAGGCAATGTTGGATTCCCTGATCATAAATTGTATGAATTCCTTGAAAGGTGGGAACCCTTTGCCGTTCTCTTTCCAGTCAGATACCTTTCTCCCCCACCTTGTTATTAACCAGTCTGGTAATTTAGCCAGCATTTTTCTGTTTTCTCTAGGGTCATTAAGTACATGAAGGCTGCCTGTAATTTGCATTGCTGTCTCGCATTGCCTAAGGAAGTCTGAATATTTTCTAAGGGCTTCACCATCACGAGAGGGGATTTTCTGCCACGAATCCAGTTTTTCCCGAAATGCATTAGCAATTACAAAGGGATCTCCATATCGCTGATCCAATAATTTCTTTGCTTCCTCATATGCATCCTCTGTACATACCAAAAAGTACCCTTCAACAGCATCCTTTGCTGAACCACTGAGATATTTCTTAAGATAATGCATTCTCTCAAAGGATGGAATTTGTTTCTGGTCAATTAAACTATCGAATGCACTCTTCCATCCTGGATATTTTAGGGGATTGCCACTAAAAATGCCTGGTTCAGGGGGTGGGAGACGATTTAGGTTAATTTTGTCAGCAAGGGATTTAACAAAATCCGTTGTCGCGTTGGTAGTACTGACAGGCTCTCTAGATGTGGGCCTGGGAGTGCTAGGTAACCCAGCATTGCGATAAATCCAAGTACTTGGAGTATTTGCTCCAACAGTTGAGAATTCATGAGCAGAATTTGAGTATACACTAGGCAAATTAAAGCCTGCTGTGTAGGCAGTTTCTCTAGAGGTAGCACACGTAAAACGTGGGAGTGACTGTACATGTACCGGGTCAGAGAAAGATACACTAAAAGGAATTCTGTAAGCAGTTTCTCTCGAGGTAGATTGCGTAAAACTAGGAAATGGTTTTGTAAAATCGGGGAAAGATACACTAGACGGAATTTTGTCCGTCGTAGGAACGTGAAAATGTGATTCTAAAAATCTGACACAAATTGTTCCTTGTCTTCGATTAAGTTAAATTTGTCAGCATCCAAAGTAACATTTGTATCTGCTTTCACAAAGGCATCTACTTTAGCTTCAGCAATATCAATCTCTTTTAATGTCTGGAGCCTTTCCAAACTTGCCCTTTGTTCAGCTTCTTGATCAATGTACTTAAGTTTTGCCTTTAAAGCAGCTGCCTGGGCAGCGGCCTCTGCCCGTTTCAAAGTATTAGACCCCTTAGAAGAATGAGAACTATTGGAAGACCGACGACTCTTAGCATGAATCCCACTTCCAGTTTCAGATCCCTTCTCAATTTCCTTGATACATTTACCTATTCTTTTAAGCAGATGATAATTGTCACTCTCAACGGTTTCAAAATTAGAATAAGCAATTGGTTTATCTGCCTTAAGCAAGATCTCATTGTACTCTTCATTGGCAACAATAACCTCATCCATACACTTCTCTAACAAATCACGTTCTTGTTTCAGTGTAGATAAATCATGTGATTCGGATAACGTTCTCTCAATTCGTCCAGCTCGCCTTCGCCATGCAGAAACCTTATTCCTAAAATTCCTCTCGGTTTTCTCAATCTCATAGCCCACCCCCTTTTCGGTATATTGCTTTGTACGAGAAGTAGAGGGTCCTTTTACTTCTTCCCCTCTATTAGCATAATCTTCTTTGACCCCCCAGAGCTACGCCTATATCTAAGGGCACATTTAAAATACTCGTGGGTGGGTCGGAAGTTTGTGGGAAGTTTAATTCTGAGTCACTCATTATAGCGACAGGATATCCTGCAATTAATGAAATATCTGAATAATACTGCAATACGGCGGGGATAATTTCAGAACCTGACCTGGAGTAACTGAAACCTTTGTGATATCCACCTTCAATTAAAATACTGGTTATCGCAATTATGAAGAAAGTTAACTTGACATTTATGTAAATTTCCATTCGGACCTCGTCTCAATAACATGGACTAATCTCACCGAAGTTATTTTCGTAGTTGTTCCACGCAGAGTTTTCTCGCATCGGGCCGTAGTTGAATGGCTATGTTGAACGGCGCAAGGGCGATGCAAGTTGAATGGCACCTGGGAACGGGGCTGATGTTGTTGAGGTATGTCCGGTAGCGTCACCACTTTAGTAGACTTCGAGATAGGAGTTTTCACTGTAGCGGAGGGTGGTGTGATCGTCGATAACTGAAGTGGACACGACAAAAAATAACCCAAGGGTCTCGACTGGAGTTTTACTTCCGTGTGTATTCGTGAACTCCGTGAAAACTGTACAAATAAACAAACATTTCAAACTATAAGCTAAACATGTAACACAAAAAGGAAGAATTATACAAGTACAAGAAAAAACGAAGACATTTAACATCGACTCCTCCTCTGCGACTCTCCAGCCTAACTCAATTACCCTAAAACTAAGTTACACAGAAAATACATAAAGTACAAAAATACACGTACCTCCTTGGGCTCTCTATCACACCGTAAAGGTTTCTCAGGTAAGTAAAGTTTCGCACGTGATGTTTCGCAGGTAAGTTTTCGCAGGTACGTGTAAATATGACGGAAAGGGTTGCCACACCCGTGGCGGTCTGCCGGCTGTATGTTGACTCTTCGGAAGCGGGTAACGGAGTGCCCTTCCCTAGCCTTGCAAGCTTTGGCTATAACAACTAAACAATGAGCGCATCTAATAATGGCAGCCACAGCCCGCATTCCTGAGATGAGCACAATATTTTCATGCTGATCCTCAGCATACTAAACAGTTAAAGTGCAGGTACTGTTACATGGTGAGTTTATAGTGAAACCATTTCATGTTAATCATATATGAAGTTTGTAAACTCTGCTACTGAATAAATGTGTTGCAGAAATAAGGTGGTATGGGTTTTGCATGGGGATGTTTGGGGTGTTTGTGGCTAAGAACACTTACCAAAATTGTATCCCATGGTCCTTAGTAATTCCATTGTGTTTTTTCTCTGTGATCTCATCATATTAAAACCTAAGGTTTAAACCAGAACCTTTGAAGATTTTATTGTTTGTCTGTATTGTGGCCAACACCTGATTATTTTTATTTCCTTGACTGCCAGTATAAATGAAATTTTGTCAGGATTATAGAAGCCATCAACCAGTGTTGTGGTCAGAGATATATGGGTGTGGGATTCAAGTTGTGTTGTAGACTATTTAAGCATAGATCACCGCAATCAACTGGCATGGTGTGTACTTACAAAGTTTGGGAAAAACATGTTTCCTGCATGAAAGGAAATGACACTCCCTTATTTCAGTTTATTATAGAAGCAGTAATATTTTGTTTGCTGGTAGATTTCTTGCAATGTTAAGAATTTGCTGGAAGAAATTTGGTGGTAAATTCCTTTCTGATTCATGGTAAGGGTGGGAATTTTTGAGGGTCGCGATGGTTTCATTTTAACAGGAGTATTGGTCAGCAAAAACCAGTGTGGGTTGTTTCTGTCCTTTGCTGTCCTTTTCAGTTACAACTCTGCTATAGCTTCTCATCCTAGACCTTTCCTTTACCCTAGGTCCGATCAGATGACTCATTAATCGGGTTTGATACAATTCACCATCTTGGTTTTGTCAGCAGTCCGAAGAGGTTCAATGTTGCCATCACCAGACCACAGGCTCTACTTATTATCGTGGGAAATCCACATGTACTTTGTACGGTAAGCTCATACATTGGAAACTTCTTGCAAGTTTGATTTGCTGAGAAAACCATTTCATATGCTGGGTTTTAGTTGTTGTGAAGATGATTCCTATCAATTTTCCAGAAGGTCAAAGGTCTTTTGGGGTCCCAAGAGGTCAAAAGGTAAATTCCTCAGAAATTGCTTGTAAACATGGTATCCCAAGAAAGTTAAGTGTGTGTGTGACTAATCTCATATTTGGTGTGTGGGTTGGCCATGTTGAGTAGATGATTCCTATAGTTTTTGATGGAGGTCAAAGTTCATTTGGGGTCACGAGCACTGCCAATTTGAAAAAAAATAGGCTTAAATTTCAGCGGCACTGAGTCACTAAGCCTTTTGGCTTTTTTGTTTCTTGGCTTTGTAATGTTCACACATTTTTGCAGAACTTGATGACTTGATTAACCGGGGATAATCTTCTCTCTTTACTTCTAGTTGGCTTAAGTTTGCTATGTTTTGTAATTCAGTGTTTTAACTTGCACTGTTGTGCAATACAATAAGAAAATTATCATGTTTTGTATTTGAGATTTTTACCAAAGTGAAAGAACAACAAACCAAGGCCACCGGAAGCCAAATTGGTTTCAGACCAACAGTTGAGTAGATTGATCATCATGAAATCAACTTCTCTTTGGTCCCAGGAGGTCTGATCATTTTTGGACCAAACCAAGTAAAATAAAAAAAAGCCAACACAGCTTTTTGCAAAACTCTAAGCTTGAAGACCCATGTGTGTGCATGACACATAAAAAATTCTATATTCCATAATCCAGTGTCTCTTAGATAATTTAATTTAGTGCATGACCATTTTTCTCTCCCTTACTCTCCCGAGGTGGCCACAGCCTTTTTTCCAGTAGGGGTGATTTCCAACCTATTAGTTCAAATCGAGGTGGCCACGGCCTTTTTCCAGTAGGGGCTCACTGGCTTGTTTTCCCTACTCCATTGCTTATAACTTGCAGTAGGTTCCATTTTTAGAGTCGTTGGTATGACTTGACCTGGGAATTGAACCTGGACCTACCTTGTGGGAGGCGGATGCTGTACCAGCTATAGCCCGAACGCGCATTTGTATGAAACCATATCTAAATTGGTATAACATTATAAAAGTTATCATGTCATTACTTCATATTCGAAATTTTTTGTTTCAAATCTTGTATTCATTGTTTGTGGCATTTGAGGGATTTAATGTGTAGTTGTGTGGTTGCTTAATCATTACAATTTTAAATAAAACAACATTTTAACTGTTATTGGTCATTCTTTTTTGTTTTTTGTTTTTTTTTTTTTCATCTGAAAGTCACTTTGTAGCAAGTTGATCTCAACCCCAATTTTGATGATTGCACTTTGATTTTAATTTTGATCCAAGCTCAAAATACAATATTGTCATGTTTGAAGGCCACCTTACCTCAAGTTTCATTCACCATTTTCCTAGCTATTTTCCAGCTGTTTGTTCTTTGGTCAAAAGTTTGATACTATAGCTGTAACTTGCTTGAACTTAGCTGATGCTAAATTCCATCAATTTGGCAGTTTTATTAAACTGACATCAGTTTGAAGTAAGAAGAATTGTCATGCAGTCTAAGGTGTTCGTGGTTTGTTCAAACCTATGGCTGGGTGGTCCTTTTGAGTTGGGTTGAGCTGTGCTCTCTATATATATCCACTAGGCAAGGTCAAAGTGTCTTAATATTGTGATAAAGAAGAATCTGCATTCATAGTATATTGCAGTGTGTTTAAGGATCAATAAATTTAATTGCATGGGTGTTTTTTTCAATAGTGTGACAATACAAACAAAACAGAATATTTAAGGAGAAATAGCTCGTACTATCAAGAAGTTGTGATTTTAAATGAAATATTTGAGACATAAAAGAAAACATTAGTGAGGGTGATAGTTCTTTCATTCCAGTTCATCAAAACAATTTTATCTTGTATCTCTTGTTTTCATTTTACTTTTGGATACCTTTGCTCCAATACTGCCCTCCATAACATTCACAAAATTATTGAGATTGGTCAGCATGGCTGTTGTTGTTAAACTAGGTATCCTAAATCTAAGCCTTCACATTCTACTTTTAATGTTTTAGTTTTGAACTTTCATATTTTGTTTCTTTTTTTCGTTGAAAGGATGCTAAATGGAGAGCGCTACTGAAATTCTGCTCACAGAATGATGCATACATTGGTTGTGAATTTCCAAATCTGACAAAATTTGAACAGCTCTACCAAGATGAAGATAGTGGGGTAGATGAGAGATCAGAGTATTCAGCAGTGGATGTTACCCTTCAGTGTGAGAACAAATTAGTCAAGGGAGGGAGAAAAGCTGTTTTAGAAACAAATCTTAGGACAAATGAGGTAGTAACAGGTACCTGTAACAGTCTGAACTCATGCAATGATACTGGTGAGAAAGAAAAGGACAGCCAGCAAAGAAACTTGATCTCTGGGGTTGTTTCAAAGAATGGAGTCATCCATCCAGCGGCTGCCTTGAATCGTGATTCAGAGACAGATGATGATAAGAAAGCTGAGCTGTCTTCACAGGGCCCTTCCCCAGGAAGGGCTGCTTCCCACCTTGAGAACGTGCTAGAAAAGAAGCATGAACCTTTCACATGTAGTCCTTTCATTCAGAGGGATTCTTTACTCTCAAAGGGACAGGATGAGTCCCCAGGAAAGGCTACAGAAGTGTGTATGGACAAGGGAGAGGTAACTGAAAAGAGCAGTCTAGTAAAAGTGTCAAACAATGATGTGAAACAATTTGAAGAGACTTGCAGGAGACCTGAAGGAAGTTTAGATAGAGAACAAGTAATTCTCTGGCAACCAGCAAATGGGCATGATCCCTCATATGGTGGTGGTCAAGCTGCACAGACAGAAAATAAACAAGTCTTGACACAGACAATCAGTAAACAGATCTCAAAAGATCTGTCGGATCATGATGAGCATGACTTTGCTTCTGTAAGGAATACTTTTATAAACTTTCACACTGGTCTGTTTCCAGAGAGCAGTGTCCCTTCCAAATCTTCTTCATCAGGCGGAAGTGACACCACAGAGCATCATCAAGAAAAACATCGAAGGCATCGAACCAATTCTACTTCAAAACTAGCCTGCAGCTTCCAGAAGTCTCTCTTGCCGGAGCACGAAAAAAGGAAGGCAATGGAGAACTTTATGAAGGGCAAGGGGAGAGGTCTAATACTCCAACAAAAGACTGACTCATAATGAGTCCCACCAGGTGCTAATGATGTAAATTTTAAAGCTGGTTGATGTCATTCTATTTGACTAGCAGTTTCTAAAATGGGTCCTAATGGTCATAAAGGTAAAGGATTAGTTTTAGATATTACGTAGTAACACTGTTTTGGGTCTTTTTTGAGTTCCGTTTTGAAGTACCATGAATGCAATAAAACCGTAAGTGATGCTCATTGGCAATCACCAGTGTCCAATATGCCAGCCCATTTTTGGTCCACCCTGTGCTGCCCTATAAGCTGATTTGTTTCTTGTTGTTTTATTCACCACAGTTTTGGGGTATTTAAACTGCATCCATCCTTTTCCTCTTCTTTAGACCTTGATTGCCTTAAATGTCTTAGAGTCACTTAGGTTTTGCATGTTTCATGTGCCAGTAGTGCCTTTTGATAAAGTTCTGAGAACAAACTAACTTAAAGGCTCATATTAAGTTGATGACTACTAAGTAAAGACATTGAAGGTGCTACCAGTATTGCTTATAATTAGCATCTTAAGTAAAGGTTCACTTGGAGTAGTTTTGCAAAAAGTTGGAAATTTGGAAGGGTTGTGTGCATAATAAAATAAAGTGCCTTTTCCCAATTTTTTGAAAACCATATTTAAGTGTTAATTACCTCATCCAACAAACAGTTATTTGCATGTAGGGATATGGGAATTTGTAAGCTTGACCTTTTGTCATTGGTATGTGATCAAACAGACATAGAAAGTTTGGTGAATGTCACAAACTAGCTCTATGTGCCGCTTCAAGCATCATGAAAATGTGCCATGGCAGTTGGGAATGTCATTGGAAAAGTGTTAAAGATAATTTTGTTTCAGTGATGGGCTAAGCACACCTTTATACTCATATGTGCATGAAAATGACAACACTGGGCATTTGGAGTATGGTGCCCAGTTTTTTACTGTAGCCATTTTCTAGGTTTTCATGAGAGGCTCAACTTATACCAGTTGGTTAGAAACTCGTCTGCTGTAAAACTCCATCAAACTTAGTAACTTTATAGCTTGTCACCTAGAAAATGGCTGCAATTCCTATCGCAACCAATCAAGAGTGACAATTCTACAGGGTAGTTTCTGATTAATACCTGGTAACATGTAAACTCTATTTTAAGGACAGTTGTTACAACTATGTGAATGGAGAATTTCACTTTAGAAGTCCAAATTGTGTCCTTAAAAAAACAAACCATTAGTACTGTATCACTTACCAAACTATACTGTCTGTGGGAAGAATAAGAGATAGTTAATGTAGCATTAACATAAGAAAATGTCAACATTCCATAACACTCTACATCAATATTTTTGCGTCTGCTGCAAATTATTGCAAAACACCGCTAGTTCATTGCTTTCTTTCAGGCTTACATTTATCAATTATGTTCAGGTGTTGTTGACTGTTGTTCTTCCCAAAGGGCAAGAGCACTCACTCTTATCATATTTTTATTAAACTACAGCTAAATTTCACAATTTTCTCCTTCTGTCTCTTCAAAAATATAATAATATTTTAGGACTTTTTAATGCTGCATGTTCAAGGTAAACTGAGCAGGTACTTGTAGTAAATTTGTATTTGAGTAAAAAAAATTGTTGTCACATGATTTCCAAAGGCCAATCATGAATCAGGACAGTCTACTATGCACTACTTGGAGTGACTTCATATACCCTTTAATTGATGTCTGTTTATTTGGTTAGTAGGCAACCACAACTATTAGCCTATACCTGTGTTGGTTACTAGTTAGTTGCTCAAATGGGGTTCAACAATACAACAGTACAATGTGTTATATACTGTCGACCAGATAAAAAGGTTAAATACGGTTTTGAGTACAGTAAAAGTCTTCAGTCCAGATTCAAATACAGTTCAAACACAGTGCAACTCCTTCCCATGAGTCGCCTGTTATGACAGGTGACCAGTTAATACCATGGGCATATTCTAAACTCATATTCTACAAGTCAAAAGGTATTAAATTTTCTCCAGACCATTTCTCTCATACCTTTTCTTTGGGTATTCGGTCAGGTGGCAGGGCATCTACCATTTACTGTACCTGGGAGGTCCAGGGGCCAATTTGAAGGCGGAGTTGCATCATTGATTATCTTGATAGTGGTATCTTTTCAAGAATGTAGTGGGTGGCAAACTGACTTTGAACTAGTTAGTTACTTTTGCTACCTTTTTGAGTGGTGGGGTTGAAGAAAATAACTTTTTTTATTACCTGTTGTTTAGGTGGTTCTGTCATGCAAAAGTAACTGCTATTTTTCATTATATACACACTTGGATTTAACATCTATGGTAACATAAATGAAGTGTTGTAACTTGAGAGTGTCTGATCAGTGTATGAGTCTTGAATAATTGTTCAGAGGCTTTCAACATAATTTTAGAATTACGGAGATTAAATGCAATGCAGAGAACTTGCCTTTCACAATAAGAAAGAACTTAAATGAAAGCATGCTGTTTCTTTTTATTTTACATTTTTTTTTAATAAACAGCTTCGGAAGACTGTGCTCTGTTAGTTAAGTATTTTAGTATAAGGGCCTAAGAGCATGCTATGTAATATTTTACAATGTCATCAACTTACGTTTTAGCAGGTTATGCACAGGAAAAGCTGTAGTGTTTGTTAGGAGTATTTGGGTCACGAGAGAGTGATCAAGACTTTTGACATGTTACATACCCTTGAAGGTCACCGGTCCCAATTTGTATTATTTAGGGAGAGGCAAACGAAGGGTAATGGAAATTCTAGGGGGACAAAAAATTGCGACCCCTTTCCACCCCTATGTGGGGGTCCAGGAGGTGAAGCCAACGAAGTTCTTAGGTTTTAGCACATCTCTGGATGAAAACTTAGTCTCATTAGAGGACTGTTGTTCATTTTTCGGCTAACGGGGGGTGGGGGATTGAGGGGCAAGTTGGGACAAGAACAAAATCTAATGTGTGCAAAATACCCCTCCCCTATTCCTCGTAATGCCATTAGTGAACATAAAAAACAAAGTCGGCTAGGTCATACCAAAGAATTTAAAAGTGGAAACTACTGCCATTGTGCTTCGTGCGCAGCATAAGCATTGGAGAGGCAAAACAAGCCAGTGGGCCACAGCTGGGGAAAAGGCTGTGACCAGCTTGAATTAAATCAATTGGCTAGAAATTGGCCCATAAAACTCCATCCAACCTAACCTAACCTAATCCTTTTTTGTTTTTACATTGTTGCCACATACTTATTCCTGTGGAAGTGCACAGGATTTTCTTGGGGGAAGCATCAGACAAAAAATTGCAGGAGGAAGAAATGTGAAAAGCATGTGTAGTCAGTATGAAACTTGGTACTCTAGTGGGGCAAAACTTAGACATGCCCCAAGTCTCTCACGTATTCCTGCCATCCACATTTCATTTTATTTCTGTTCCAATTTTTCACGGTGATTCCATCGCATTGTGCTGCTATGCAAGTATTCAGATTACTTCTCACTGCCCTGTCAACTCCCACGAGCTAGTGCTGTAACACCTGTTTACAACGGTTCGCGAAGACTACACACAGCTCACACACACGAGCCTGCTGAGCGGCCAGTTCAAATTTGCGGCTTGCCGTGAGAGACTTGTAACTTTTGCAACTGTTTACATCATAATCTTTAACTTCTTTATTGTTTTATTCATCTAATAATTTAGATGAATATATTTCAAGATAGTTTACTGTATTATAATCGGCTTCGGCATTTTGCGACTCTTGCTTGATATTCATTAAGACCATCGTGCGATGAACGGTGTGTCGTTCAGTCTGTTTACAAATAGAAAGCTTTTCATTGGCTTCAGAGATTGGTGATTAAAAACCGGACCGCCAAAAATGCTACGTCACCAGTTGCAAAAGCTGCAAGTCTCTCGAGCAAGCTAGATCTCCGCTTGTTGATATGTGCGGAGTGTATAAACAGTAATCTGTCACGCACGATCCTTACAATGACTCAGTGTAGAAACGTTCGAAGCGGTGATTGTAAGAACTTGTTAGCTGGCATTACCGGTAGAGGTGTGCTGGTCGATGTGGGTTGGTTAGCACAGTGTGTATTGGCGTTATAACGAGTCAAAGTGGAAAGAGGAGAGTGAGAAGTTGATTTTTCTGCAGAGGTGCATTGGGAGAGCTCAAAGGAGTGACACTTAGAGAAAGAATAGTGACAGAGGAGAATCCTTACAGCTGAGAGGGAACATCTCCAGAGACTTGGGGCAAGCCTAGGCAAAACTTTGAGGGGCTTTACTCTACCACCTCCGTCCTCTATGGCTTCATGTAGCCACTGCGTTTGGTCCTCCTTGGCAACGGCCCCTGAGGATGATTTTCTCTTTAATTTGCTTAGACTGCCATTAAAGTTGTTTGAAAGCACTTGTCGACTATGAGGTTGACTGATTGCCTTCTGGACACGGGCGGCTTCATAAACATGTATATTCTATCGGGAGGGAGTGTCGCTTTTAACTATACATTCTCTTTTCTTCAGGGTTCTTTTGTTTTATTATCTGTTTACACCAGCCACTGTTATTTTAATCCTTTTTTATTAAATTTGCCACAACAATAATTTAGTATGTTAATACGTATTTCTTTTCGCCTGTATTATAAGCCATTTCACATCTCAGCGGCCGTCTTCTACTTTTACTTTTTTAACGAAAAATTTTGAAAGTCATTCAGATCCTGATAGTACTGCAGCAAATGTATGGCATATTCAGATGCTCGCTTTGCACTCACCATAAAGACTGCAGGGAAAGCAATTAAGCTATGCCCACCTTAAAGAGCTAGAAGTATCAGTACATTTGTATTTTAGTAATCGTTTGAGAAGTTTAATTATTTTTTTTTTATTTCTTTTGCACGTTCGAGGCTTATAAGCTTTCCTGCATATTTTGTATTGTGCACTATATTGGCTATTACGCAATAAAGTTTAGAGAAAGTACTAAAAGCATGAAAAGAAGAGAATGGGAGGTTCCCTAGACCGAAAATCCAAAGGATTCACGAAACCGAAGGTCTGCGAGGCCCAAAATAAAACAGGGTCCATGAGATCGAAAATTAGAAAGGGTTTACGAGACCGAAATTTAAAGCCCTCTTTCCTTGACATATTTTGGTCCTACAAATCTTTTTTAGTTCAACCCACAAAGTGTGGGTAGAGCTTATGTTATACTGTAGAGGGAAAAATGTCTGTCTCACTTTTTAAAAGGTTTCAGCCTCTGTAATTGCCTGTGGATTTTTCTAAAACTTGCTGTACAGGTGTCATATTGATGGGGCAACAGATTGCCTTCCTATCAACAAGATAAACCACAGAAAAGTGTTAGTTTTATGGTGATTCTTTCCATTTTTTGCCTCGGGGCAAAATTTCATGAAACAATCCCAGTGGAGGCTATGGTAAGCCGAATGTTCAATAAATAGAAAATCCAAGATTATCGACCGATAATCCAAGATTGTCGATCGATAATCTTGGATTTTCGACCGATAATCTTGGATTATCGGTCGATAATCTTGGATTATCAACGATAAACCAGGTTTATCTAAAGATAATCCAGGATTGTCGGCAATAAACCAGGTTTATCAAATGATAATCTTAGATTATCACATGAAAATCCCGGTTTTTCGCCGATAATCTTGGATTCTCGCCCGATATACAAAATCATTTTGATAATCCTGGATTCTCGATCGAAAGTCCAAGATTATCGAACGATAATCTTGGATTATCTATTAATTAAACATTCGGCTTCTAAAACTTTGTTTATCGCTCGAGAATCTTGGATTATCACTTTTTCGCACAATTGGCTCGATAATCCAAGATTCTTGACTGATAATCTTGGATTATCGACCGACAATCTTGGATTCTCGGCCGACAATCTTGGATTCTCAGCCGACAATCTTGGATTCTCAACCGATAATCTTGGATTCTCGACCGAAAATCTTGGATTCTCGGTCGATAATCCAAGATGATCAAAATATTTTTCGAGAATCCAAGACTCTCGGCCGAGAATCCAAGATTATCAAATTGTGTTTTGATAATCCAAGATTATCGGTCGAGAATCCAAGATTATCAACCGATAATCCAAGATTATCAAAGAAAATTTTGAGAATCCAAGATTATCGATCGAGAATCCAAGATTATCGACCGATAATCTTGGATTATCACATTGCAACCGTCGGCATATTTGGCGCGATACTACGCCAGCTAGACAGGCCCTTTTTTGTTGCTCGCGGTACGTCTGCCGGTTATATGGAGCAGACCTGATACTTTATCCAGAAAGGTATCGATCGATGGTTGAGAAGCTCTCTCTTCTCTGTTTGGTAGTGGAGATAGCGCGACCGTCAGAAAAGAATATAAGAAGAAAAGTTTGTGCGATTTCATCTCTAAATTAATGCATTACAGTTATGACTACCGAAAATTGAAGTGTTTGGTAGTCTATCAAACCAGTGACAATGCGACCATGTACAGATATACTGTATCATCGTTCACGCGTTACCCGCGGTATTGACGCATACGTTTTGATAATCTTGGATTCTCGACCGATAAACCAGGTTTATCAAAATAAATTTCGATAATCTTGGATTATCAATCGAAAATCTTGGATTTTCGACCGATAAACAAAATTAATTTTGATAATCTTGGATTCTCGACCGATAAGCAAAATTAACTTTGATAATCTTGGATTCTCGACCGATAAACCAGGTTTATCAAAATAAGTTCCGATAATCTTGGATTATCAATCGAAAATCTTGGATTCTCGACCGATAAGCAAAATTAATTTTGATAATCTTGGATTCTCTACCGATAAACCAGGTTTATCAAATTTAATTTCGATAATCTTGGATTCTCGACTGATAAACCAAGTTTTTCAGTCTTACATTGATAATCTTGGATTGTCGACCGATAAACCAGGATTATCAAAATTGGTTTGATAATCTTGGATTCTCGACAGATAATCTTGGATTGTCGACCGATAATCTTGGATTATCGCCGAGAATCCAAGATTATCTGCCGAAAATCCAAGATTATCGCCCGATAATCTTGGATTATCGACGATAATCCAGGATTATCAGTTGATAATCCAGGTTTATCGCATGAAGTATACATCAAGTAATGGACAATCCAAGATTGTCGGCCGATATACCAAATTAATTTGATAATCTTGGATTATCGGTCGATAGTCCAAGTTATTTTGACAATCTTGGATTATCTCGTGATAAACCTGGTTTATCGTTGATAATCCAAGATTATCGACTGATAAACCAATCGATAATCTTGGATTATCAACCGAAAATCTTGGATTTTCTATTTATTGAACATTCGGCTTGCCATAGGAGGCATTGTTAATAGCATTTACTGTAGGCCTATTTTTGTAACTGCCTGTGTCCATTGTTTTACACACCATGAGTTCCCAGTCAGTTAATTACTTATCCTTCAGTAATTTTAGTATATATTACCAGGAGCTGCCATTACACAGATCTCTCTTTGCTGTGTGAGGGCACTTCCATACTGTGGGGTCACTGTAATGCCCTGGTCAAGCTGGAGTTGTGGTGGATTAATGATCTTTGTTACATGCTACAGTTTGGAATAATGTCAATTTGAATGGACACAAATCGGCATTTCCTGTCAGCTTTCAAATGGATGGTGCATTGAAGTTTCTTCCAGTACTTCACTTTTTGTTTACAAATTTCACAGAGAAGTGAGCTGGGGAGGGAGGGAGAGGAAAACAGATGGAAATGATGGCAAGGGAGAGAGGGATTGAGGGAGGGAAGACATTTGGTTTTTTCTCTTTCCTTATTACTTATGCCACTGTCCTACACAAACTGGTCTTTTGTACTATGACTTAAGTTTCCAATTCCTGCCCTCATAGGCAGCATTATCTTAAAGTGTACCTCAAGTAAAAAAAAATAAAAAATAAAAAATATGTATTAAAAAGTATGAAAAATAACTCCTATCTTCATAGGACATACCTGAGCTGAGATATAAAATGTTGAAGTTTATTCACTCAATATAAGATAGTACATAGCACAATAATTTTTGATGTCATTGTTGAACTGTAAGTCAAATTACTATCTTTGTCTTTCTTTGTTTGTTTGCAGTTACTGCACCTTGGAACAAGCTGTTGTAGGGGTGGTTTTTGTATGATATAGATGTCGGTCTTACTGTAAGTTGGATTGTTCATTCGGTAGCGGAATAATCGAGCGGGTAAAGTAAGACATGTCGATGGCGTGTCCCTACATATTAAGTTGAAGGTGTTTCCAAATGAAAGGACACAAACAAATATTTACAAGTTCAGCATGAGGAGTTTATTCATTGCTGCCTGCTCAGTTGGCAATATAGGTGATGACGGAAATATATACAGGTAGAAACGTGAACATAAATGTAATAAAAGTCTAAGTGCAATATTAAAGAATTCACTCAGCTAGCACCACTCCACTATAATTCTAAGTTGTCTTTTCTACAAGTCTCTCTCGATTCTATTCGATTCTATCTTATTTCTCTACTCCTCTATTTCTAACTTTCTATCTTACTGCTCTGGCTTCCAATTTCCAAAATCTCATCCCTACTCTCAATCTCGAATCTCAAAAAGTGAATGAAGTCCTAAAGTTCTTTGTCACATGGGTCTACACCCATGGTGCCAAAGTGGGAGTGTGCTAAAGGTATTTTACTATTCTCATTGGTGCAGAGTCTGCAGAGTGCATCTAGGATGAGACAAAGAGAAATCTGCACTAATGAGTCAAACCTATTTCCTAGTAATGTTTTCCTGACAGGTAATGTTGACCAGCTGCCAGACCTGTGGTCACATACTGTGGACCCACACAATAAAGAGATTTATTTAAGTACTTAAGCCAATGTGACAGGAAATGAGAATAATCTCAATTCCATGAACTTTGATAAAACAGATAAACTAGGGACAGCTGCATGAGGTTGAAAGAATGATAAGTGTCAGATATGTAGGCTTACACTGTGATATACTCTTACTCTTATGGGGTGGTGAATTAAGCCCTCTCTGTGCAATATGCTATGGAAGCAAACAGGAGTGTTCAAGGTCATAAAAACATTTTTAACTTTCAAAGGGAACAAAACATTTTATGTGAGTTGTACAACTAGAAAGTCACAAATTACAGTATTACGCAATAGACCAATTTGTTTCACGTGAATAAACTTGAACATTTTATGTCTTAGCTCAGTATTGTCCTTTGGACTGTTAGCTTTTACTTCTCATGCTCTTAAATGTATACTTTTGAGTTATTTGACTTAAGGTATCACCATAACGGGATGAACTAGCTATAGAGATTTATCCATGACACTGTTTAACTGCTAGGTGAACAGTGTTTACATGCTGGTCCACCCAACTTGAGTTGTCCGGGTACGTGTTAAGTGTACACCATGACTTTGTTCAAGATGAATAAAAAACACTGGTAACATCAGAGTGGTTGAGCGACAGTAGCTTTGCTACTCTAGTTTTCATTTTCACTGTCGCAGACATTCGATTTCGCAAACCACTTTTACACTGAGTCCCGCAAGCCATCCCGTCTCTTTTGGGTCTCATGAACCCTTTTTTCATGTTCGGCGGGTTCTTTCCCGTTTTGGTTTTGCGGACCTTTGGTATCGTAGGGTTCCATCAACCTTTCGGGCTTTCACTTGTTACGTTCTGCATTGACAGATTCTAATGGTAACACGATTATGCAGTACATGAATAAATATCATTTATGCAAATGCCACAGATGACCTCTTTTCAATATTTTGGTGTGTGCCAATGGGAATTTTCAATAAGGCATGATCTTTGCAAAGGATTCCTTACTGAATTTCTTATAGATGTTTTTTCACGTGCCATCATCACACTGCCGATATCATCTCCTCCATATCAAAAGTCAAACTACGTACTAGCCATGCATTGCCTTAGCACAGTAGTGTGACCTTACCGATCTCACATATGGAAAAATTATGTGTCAGATAAACATATACATACAAAGTTTTATTTAACCATACCTTGAGGTGGAAATACGAGCAACGAACACATGGTTTTATGGGGATTTACACCCAACATTTCTAAAACCCCACACGAAGAGGATATGAAATGTTGAACAGGGTATATTTTATCATGTTTACAAACAATCGTAACGTTGCCAGTGGTCAAAGTAGTGTCATATTGGAGATAACCGTTTAATTTTTATCGCCCCCTTTAGATATTATTTCCATATTAATGGGCATAATGTTTAAGGTCGCGAAATCAAAAGAGAGCGCTGTTTATATTCCAATTTGTCATGCCCTCAGTCAGTGATTTCTTTTGCAAAATATGACATTAAAGCCAAATCTCATTAAAGGGAAAAAATTCTACTTCGATCCTTTTCCTCGAATAACTTTTGTTGTATGTGTGGAAATGCAGTAAGCATACACCACTAACCTATACGACAACCCTTACTCAAAGTGAAATCTAGAAATATCTGGCCACTACAAAGTTTCATAGAGGCCAGATATGAAGCCAGATATGAAACCATTACAGGTATCTTGATATGGGAAACCATATGGCTAAATCAAGCTTAATACGACTTGTTAGAATATCATTTCAGATATACATACTAAGTTTCATGTAGCCATAACATGACAGCTGTATCTTGATGAAATACTATATCAGGTAAAAATATAAAGTTTGATATGGCCATATCAAGCCATGTGTTACTTGATGAACGACCATGTCAGATAAAAATATTAGGTCCCATTATATGACCATATCAAGCCAGATATACCTTGCAAAAGTAGCATCCCAAATATGTGTGTAAAGTATGATGTGGGAACGCCGTACGCTACGTGTTGAGCTCGGTTTGTGTACCGCACGCTGTGCCCCACAATTCCATGCGGCAACAAATTACCGAACTCGCTCACTAGGAGTCTGATATGGCATTTGTGTGTGGTTTTCCCATAATGACTGTTCAGTAAGGGTTCTAAATTAATATTACCTGTTTAAGAAGGGGCTCTACTTAGCATAAGGTATCTTAGCAATAAAGAAGGAATAATTCCTTATACGGTAAGGATCATTGATTATCATTCACAATCACTAATGCACTACTGCTAAGAAGAAGGGCGATGAAATCACTGAAAAGAATGATAAAGCTTGGCAGGCGGAATCCCTTCCATTAAACCACTGATATCCCGTGACGATAAATATGTATTGACCACAAAGATCGACACTCCCTTACAACTTTAAATGTACTGGTAGGCCAGTCAAACTGTAAAGTGAAAAACTGACGAAAATTATTCTCTCGCATGGCTGCATCTAGGAACACATGCATGCAATCTAAGCAAGGTAAGCAAATTTTACGTTTGTTTTTGTCCAAGTTCTTCTCATTATATACATCGATACTAGGAAGCTACTAGCTAGGAAGCGCTTGCTAATACATCTTTATATTTCCAAAACCCACGGACCGTCACACATACCTGGACTTCAATAGTTACCACCTGGTTTACGTAAAGAAATCTGTTGTTCATATCGAATTATAATTGGACAATATATTGCGTTATAAGACGTATCTGCACAGAGCCTCATTGTTTTCAAGAACAGGCTAGTGTGCTTATTAATCATTTCTTGAATTGTTAGTATCCATACAGATTCATAACAAGGTTTTTTTTAAAAAGTCTCAACTATTCATAGGAGTAATTTACTAAAATATAAACCGACTAATGATCTAAATCGTATACCCTTTGCACACACCTACAATGACCAGCTAGGACCCTTTCTCAAATATTTCAAACGTGCATGTCTCAAGAAAAAGTGAATTCCAGGAAATATTTTCCAAAGCACCTGTCATTGCCAGAAGACAACCCAGTGGCGTAGCCACGGGGGGGCGCTAGCCCCCCCCCCCCCAGATTTTCTTCAGGCCCCCCAGATTTTTTGCGTCCTGATAAAGGAATTGAAAAATATAAAATTTTTGAACGGAAATAAACATTGAAGTATTTCCTTCAAAACAGTAAATAAATAAAATGTGTAACAGTTAAAAAAAAGCATGAATGTGTGTAAAACACATTTTGTGCACACTTATGAAATCAAGCAATAACTTCAAAATGCCTACTTTCACTAAATTAGATACCGTATGTGATCTGCGCTGTCGTTTATTGCATTTCACTTCGAAGATGAAACGAAAGCCTCGACGACAAACTTTAATGTGACTTTGTTAGGTTAAGACCCTTTCTGCCTTTCGGGTGGCCGATTGATTTACTGAAAATAAGGCAATCGTACACTGGAGACAATTCTTACACGACCATTTCTATACTTTATCATACACAAAATATGCCGTAAGCAGGTAAGGGTAAGGTACTGCCTTCGGATAATTCTTCCCTTATGCCTTCGGATAATTCTTCATCCTTAACAAGTAGGCCTATGTCGTGCCTTACTCCAGCCCATGACAAGTGCCACTATAGGACGATTTTTTTTCGACAACTCCTCTTTTTACTAGGTGGCAATGACGTCCGGGGGATTTGTAAAATGTCCACAAGGTCCGGATTTCATGTGTTTTACACATGATCCATACTTATGCTTTGCGGTTCAAATATTTTGAGATGTTTATTCGTAGTATTTATAATTTTGACTACGTAATGTACCGATGAACAAATACTGAAACAATTTGCATCTAGACACCATTGAAAACCGGAAAAATTGTTTCTTTGGTAGTATGTATGTCTCTTGTAAAATCTCTACAAAAACTAAAAATATTTTGATATTTTCCATGCTCCCCAAAAAAGGAAAATCCTAAAACTTAGGCCTTTAATCAGTTCAAAGTTTTGCCAAACATGGCACCATTTTCATCTAGGAAAACTAACGCAAAGAAAGTTTCTCAGAGGGGTACACAAATACTTTTGGTTTTCCTGTTAAAGGGTAAGGTACTGCCACAGGTAAGCTGAAATCCATTCAAATATTGCCGCATTTGCGATCTACGTCCTCCTGAAGTTTACAATTTTTCCCAAGGGAAAGGGAGATACCGGTTCCCTTTAGTCTCATCCCCCAGGCCACTGATCAGAAGTGCCCAGTTTTGGGGTTCCTAAAAAGTGTATGTATTACCATTTTTCATAGATTGATTTTTTTATTCTCATTATTTGAGAAGTCGCAGACATGAGATTCGTATTTCAAGGCTGGGTACATCCAGCTTAAAGCACGTGGAAGTGCCGTTTCCGGCCATCTGGAGAGGTTTTAAAGCCCAAAATTTTCTTGTACGCTCCGCGCCAACTGATGGTGGCGCTCCGCTTAGATAGTCTTGCCGTGCCTGACCCTCGGAGGTACCAGGCCCCCCCCACTTGTTACCTAGCCCCCCCCCCCCAACAATCCCATCACGCCACTGCGACAACAAAAAAATTTTAGTCAGTTTTTCGTCGGAAGTAGGCTACAATCGGATTACAACCGTACTCAGGGCAATACACAGTGTGGTTAGCCACGTTAACGTTTTCACATGATCAGCGATCACACTAAAATTACCCGGTTCCTCTCCGGTTGTAAACTTCAACCTGACCATTTCATTGCGACACTTGTAACGTGGTCTATCTTACCACATGTTCACTTTGCCACTCTGTTCAATACATAGGTCAAACCTCCACATCCTTTCGATAAAAGCCCAGGTCACACACGGCGATATCGGATCGGATTTTGCTCCGCATTACAGTTTTGTGACGCTTGGGATATCAGAGTTCTGACCGGGCGATCGCCCGTTCCATCCTCATAAAATTTGACCGCAGGCATTCAAGGCGACCTTGTTATTACCCTAAGCCTCCCTAAGCCACTGCACTGGAATGTAGTTGTATTTTTTTTATAAATGTCGTAAATAAAAAACCACAGGAATGCCCACCTGTCTCAAAAGGTTTACCGGAAGATGGTCATTAAAGGTGTCCAATCCACCAAGCTAGAATTATTGTAATGATTTTTGTGAGTTTTACTTAAAATCTCCTCCATCTTTGGTCGAAAAGAAAAGAAAAGAAAATTACCTGTGCAAATATATGATTTGTATCGCAGGGCTACGAAAATGTAGGTTATACTTATTGCTCCGTGACGTCACATCCGCAAACAGCTTCCATCGGTTACGCGAAGTCTGATAAAAGCGGGTTGATGCGCACTTTTTAACAAGGTGTTTCTTGATTGGCTGTTGCCATTGTATCGATTGTATTCTTTGTTCGGGGTAGGGATTAGGTTAGGATTAAAGCTATCGTTAGCCAGTACGGAAATTTTTTGTTAAACAGTGCGCATCGCCCCATAAAAGCAATTGGTCAATAAGACGTCATGAAATAAATAGTTAACACTTCATTTCCGTTACCTTCTCATACCGATCATAAATTCACACAGGATGACAAATTTTTGGTTCTTTTCGACAATGTATGGAAGAGATTTTAACTAAAACTTACAGAAATCGAATAGTAATCCGATACGATATCACTGTAGTGTGACGTGGACTTAAGCTTTAATAATAACAAAAGTAATATCCGACTCAATAAAGTGGGCCCTGACCATAGTCTTCATAACCTAAAAGTTGCGATTCTCCACGGAAACCTGGCCGAAACTAACAAAAGAACTGTAGTTGAAACACAATTGATTTACGGAATCGGAACATACATACACGGATTAAATAAGGATTTTGGCTTTTTCTCTGGTTTCAACTTCTGCGGAGAGTACAGTAAATGTATTGGGTAGGTATTTCTTTCATTCTCAGTTGCACTTGAAAAAGGACCAGAGTCTGAAAACTTGTGCTGTTTTGTGATTTTGTTGAATACTATGTTGGAATTAAACGCATTATCCGTTTTTCTAGCAGTATTTTTGTGATATCCCAACAAGCGGAACCAGGCAACTAGTTATATCATATGTTGTATGTTTAAATTCGTCCACGTATTGGTTGATAGAATAGTTAAAAAAAGGCGATAAGCGATAATGTCTTTTTCAACCGACAAACTTTATTTATTCTCAAATATTTCGGAGATTTAAAATCCATCTCCTTCCTCAGTGAGTATCAGCTGTATTATTAAAACAGAAATTTTCGCCCTCTCCTGGGCTTTTATCTTTTGTTGATCAAAAAAGGATATTCAAAAGAAACAACCAGCGTGCGCCGATACAACCCGACCGGCGCGCATACAGAGGCCATGCACCTTCGTCACCGCGTTGCGCGTGTCTTGCTATTTGCCTATCCACGTTTTATAACAATCGTTTCTTAGTCACGGTAGTGCGGGCGTATTGGCAACACTCTCATTTCCCATGACCACATCAATCCAGCAAGCCAAACCGAAACGCGCTGACGCACGTCACGCGCAACTTCTCTTCATAACAGGATCGCTTATGAAACGTTTGCCTACTTCGCGACGCACGGTTTTAAACACAGTTACACCACGCAACTGTGCAAAATAGGTTAACAGTGGTGACGCGAAAAAATAATAATATTACACGCTAGGCGATTATGATATCATTATGAATGGACTTTGCAAGGGAAATTGAACGCGATCAATGAAAGTCCAAGTTTGGTGTACAGTCCGTTGTGTAAAATAAACGCAATCTATTACAAATCGAGCGAGAGTTTCTAGCCTCACTCTCAGTCGATTTTCGGCCATGAGAAGGTCACGGTCGTTACCGCTTCATGAAATGGCCACCATAACCATCACGTCCTGTATAGAACAAGCCGAAGAGGGGGGGGGGGGGGTAGAAATGGTTGGCAACAGGACAACCTGGAAGGTTTTACCTTATGGACCTCAAGTGTCGAGTAATCCGATCAGGTAGGCAAAGTTTAGTTTTACCCACATACATCATGGCACAACGTTTACAAGCTAGGATGTATACTATATTTGTGACGTACGTATAAAACGTTGTTTGATGGGTTTTTGGTTTCGATGAAAAGAGAAACCTATGCATTCATGATGGCGTGTGTGTGTATGTATGTGTGTATGTGCGTATGTATGTATGTGTGTATGTGCGTAAGTGTGTGTGTGTGTTTGTGACACTTTGCTTGTTTACACGATATCTTAAGAAGGGAAGATCTGACAATTCTCAAACTTGGTACACAGATACCTCATACTGAGAGGAAGAACCCTAGTAATTTTGGTGGAGGTCAAAGACCATCTGGGGTCACAGGGGGTCAAAAACCGAAATCCTTGTTTACACGATATCTCAAGATAGGAAACTTAGATTCATTTCAAACTTGACACGTTGATGTGTAATGATGTAAGGAAGAACCCTATTGATTTTGGTGGAGGTCAAAGGTCATTTGGGGTCACATGGGGTCAAAACCCGAAATCCTTGTTTACACGATATCTCAAGATAGGAAACTTGGGTTCATTTCAAACTTGACACGTTGATGTGTTCTGATGTAAGGAAGAACCCTATTGATTTTGGTGGAGGTCAAAGGTCATTTGGGGTCACGTGGGGTCAAACCCCCAAATCCTTGTTTACACGATATCTCAAGATAGGAGACTTGGATTAATTTCAAACTTGAGACGTTGATACATTATGATGTAAGGAAGAACCCTATTAATTTTTTTTGGCGGTCAGAGGTCATTTGGGGTCACATGGGGTCAAACCCCGAGATCCTTGTTTACACAACATCTCATGGTGGGAAACTTGGATTCATTTCAAACCTGATATGTTGATGCGTTATGAGGTGAGGAAGAACCCTATCTTTTTTGGTGAAGGTCAAAGGTCATTTGGGGTTACATTTTGTCAAACCCCGAAATCCTTGTTTACACGATATCTCAACGTAGGAAACTTGGATTGATTTCAAACTTGATGTGTTGATGCATTATGAAGTAAGGAAGAACCCTATTGATTTTGGTAGAGGTCAAAGGTCATTTGGGGTCACATGGGGTCATGCTCAGGAAACCTTGTTAAATGATATCTCAAGGTAGGAAGCTTGGATTGTTCTCAAAGTTGGTTTGTTGATGAATTACGATGGGAGGGTGGACCCTTTTTATTTTGGTAGAGGTCAGAGTTAACATGGGATTATCCAAGGTCAAACTTTGAAAACCAAATTTTACTTTGTATTTCAAGATAGAAAACTGGGATAGAGTTCAAAGTTAGTATGCGGAGGTGTTTTAGTAGGAAGATGGCATCTGCAGTCCTTGGTGAAGTTTGATGGTCATTTGGGGTCACCAAAGGTCAAACTTTGAAAACCTTGTCAAAGGGATATCTCAAGGTAGGAAACTTGGATGGATTTCATAATTAGTATTTTGATGTGTTATTGTGAGTTGAAAGAACTGTACCTGTTGTTTTTGGTGGAGGTCAATGGTCATCTGGTATCACCTCGCATTAAACTCTGAAAACCTTGTTTGCAGAATATCTTAAGGCACAGTATGAAATTTGGCTTTTTGAATATAGAAGTGTTTTCGTTAAAAGAAAAACCAGTTACTTACTGGTGAAGTCAAAGGTCACTTTGGGTCACCAGGTGTTACAAGAAATGTAGCATTTTATTGAAAAGAACATGTATGTATCATCGAAACAATGCATTTTTGCATTCTGGTTTTGCTGGGATCTACAAGAGACAGAAGCCTGTTTTTGCTAACGATTTCACAAGTATTACATCTACCACGGTTACAAGGAAACGTCCCTGCCTGATGTATCATGAACGGGGGTATGTGAGGCCCAAACAAAGTGACTTGAGATGTTTTTCTCACTTCTAAAAAGGCCGTAATAGGCGGGTCAGGAAAATACGGGTGGAGGGATCTCGTCCTAGAATTCTAGCGTTTCTATAAATGGACTCAACAATGAGGTGAACTGAAGAACCGTAAGATACCACGAAGGGTATTCTGGTAGTGGATTTGACGATATTTGTCTTGGGGTCATGATGGTAGCTCTATCCATTGCTTGACCCCCCCCCCCCCCCCATAGGGCCTTCATGGGTATCTTACGTAGATATTGACGTTTTTCGAAAAAAGAAACCATTTTTGAGGGACTTGCTTGAAATCCTCATCATAGGAACAAATGCGTCTCGCTCTCAAGAGTTGGGAGTAGGAGATAGAGTTGATACATGTATGACCGAGGGTGGTTGGATAGATAAAGCAAGAAACTATGGGAGTCGGTTGGCTTAAAATAGATAGCTTCATATCGAAGAAGACTACTGAGGTGTCAGAAATACAGATGGCGAACTTTAAAAAGGGGCAAAACGTTCCAACCAGATGGAAAGTCTTCTTATTCACGACAAGAACCCGACGCGGTCCCAACAATACCTTTTGTGGAGAATGGGTACACGGCCACAAAAGCTTGAAAACAGTAACTCTTCAGAAGTGTC
This sequence comes from Holothuria scabra, assembly GCA_037179385.1. Taxonomy (NCBI): domain Eukaryota; kingdom Metazoa; phylum Echinodermata; class Holothuroidea; order Aspidochirotida; family Holothuriidae; genus Holothuria; species Holothuria scabra. The sequence goes on along the minus strand of CM074181.1, from coordinate 261,330 downwards.
TCTAAGTGAGGCAGGGTATGGATGGTCCCATCTTAGTTCCCATGGCTACCCCCTTCACCTGGCGGGAAAAGCGAGCCTTGAACTGAAAACAGTTCTTAGTCAACACTAGTTCGGCTGGACGATAGAATTCAGTGGTAGGAATAGTAGGATCTTGACGTTGATCCAGGTAATGCCGCATGGCTGTTAGAGCAGCGTGGTGGGAAATTGACGTGTAAAGGCTGGATACATCCATAGTAAATACCAATCGTTCATCAGGGTCATCCGGAAATTCAAAATGTTTTATTATGCTAAGGAAATGAGGTATATCCATTAACAAACGATGGTGGCTTAGATACTAATAAGGAGGGAACGGAATCAATGTATTCTGAAATGATAACAGTGGGACAGCAATGTGGAGACACATTTGGTCGACCTTGGTTTCCAATTTTGTGAATTTTGGGTAGAAGATAAAAATTAGAAATCTGTGGTAAGGGTGAATAAGTGCTTTGTCCGAAGAAGAAAGAGGCCCTTAATTCATAAGAGAGGTGATGTTTTTTTTTAACCAAGTTTTGTATTTCATTTGTGGATCCCCTGGCAATTCAACATAGGCTGTTTCGTTTGAAAGTTGTTTCTCAGTCTCAGCTGTGCACAAATCCCTTATCAGCAGACGTAATGATTAGATTCTAAATTCTCTAAAGGGACAATATCCTTTCGTTCGTCAAGGGAAATGTTTCGAAGAGTAGTAAGGGTGAGAGGGAGTAGACGTTTATGATCATTATTAATGGACTCGATCACATCAGTGGCGTAGCTAGGATATTTTCCAGGGGTACAAAGCTCGAAAATTTCCCCCGAATTTTTCAGTTTCACTTTCAGTATATTTTAAGTCTCAGTATATTTTCAAGGTCAAGGTGCATACAAAATACGTAAATTTATGATAATAACAAGATTATCATGACGTCATGTTATGTTACCTTAGTTAATACATGGCCTACAAGATCCTGAAGCTGCCTACTATATACATAGGATTAAGACAATGTCATCATGGGCCCGTTGTCACCCCCATCCCCAGTGGTTACTTAGATTAGTTTTCCGAACAGATTTATTTTCCGAACCAGTCCTTAAAAACAGGGGTGGCACCAGGATTTGCCCGACAGGGGGGGCCAAGCTCCCCGACAGGGGGCCAGTAGTTCAAGGCCCCGACAAAGGCGATGAATTAGTCCTGGTGGGACGTAACTTGAAAAAATTTGAGGCGCTCGCAGCGCGCCGAAATTTCTGACTTTTTTAAACAAATACTTAAATATCTGAAGTTTATTTTTTGAAAGAAATTTGGCTTTTGTAAGGACAACTAAAAATTGGGGGGTGTTTATTGAAGAATCTATCCTTCATATGGGTAAATTCAAAGAAGTTTTATACGCGACAGCTGAAATTCTGTTGGGGTTATGCATCTAATCGTTCCAGGCCTACGTACTAAGGTCTCAAGAAGAGAGTAAAAGTTTGCCCGAAAAGTTTTTTATTCTTTTGTGAACGAAGATTTGAAAATTAAGAGCTTATTATATTGCAGAAATTTTGAAATTTAATATAAGAAAGTTTGGTTTTTGGTAAGGCTATAATAAAAAATTTGGGTTCTTTATTAAGTGATATGCCTTTCAAGAGCAGAATTAGGTAGAATGTCGGGGTAATTAACAGGGTTGTCTTGTTATTTGTTGTACTGAGTATCCATCAAAATTTGAAAATTTTGCCACTTTTAACAATCTGAAACTTATATTATAACAGATTTTGGTGTTGTTTTGGAAGAATTTGACCTTCTTATAAGGAAAATCAAGTAGGGGGTTATCTGTAGTTTTGTACAGTTTTGGTGGGGTTACTGAGTATCATCAGACAGATTAATGCCCTCGGACCATATTGGAAAATTTTCCCGCGGAAAAAGTTTGGTTTCCCATTTATTTGAAGTTCTGAAACAGGCGGACGGGAGTGTTACAGTTTGGAAGGGGACAGAATTGTTTTGTTTTTCTTTTGACCGAAAAAAAATAATATTGCCCGAAAGACTATAAGTGGAGCGCACAGATATTTTTGAAAAATTAAGAACCCCCAGACAGCAGGAAAAGGCATTTCCCCGGCCGGGCTGGTAACTAGAAACAAAGTACCGATAGTAATTATTTTGAGCTTCCTTTCGCTATAAAATTTTCACTGTGTAATTGTAATACTGCCCCAAAACGAAGAATAATGTGCAAGCATGTATTGTTCTGTTGAGTAATTTTTTCGACCAAAACACTATATAAGCGGAGCACCACTCATCAGTTGACGCGGAACGTATAGAAAATTGTTAAAAAAACTAACCCTCAGACACTCGAAAACGTCATTTTCCAAACTTGTAACTAGAAATGGAGCAGTCGTTATTTGAGCTTTCCTTTGAAATGGAAATTTCACTTCAATAGAAAAAAAAGCAACTTGCTACACTCTAAAATCAAAACAGTGAACTTAGTCACTCTTTGATAGAGTGAAAAGTGTGAATTCGCTCCATTAGAGTGATAATTCACTCCAAGAGGATTGGAGTTTACTCCAAAAAGAGTGAAATTCATTTGAGGAAGAGGGGAAATTCACTCTTCCACGAGTGCCTGCAATGATCACTCTTTTTTTTTAAAGTGATCACTGTGGGCACTCCATCAAGAGTGAAACTTCGCTTGTTTTAAGGGAATTTCACTCTTTTTGGAGTGAATTTCAATCTTCTTGGACTGAATTATTATTCTAATGGAGCGAATTCACACTTTTCACTCTATCAAAGAGTGACTAAGTTCACTCTTTTGATTTAAGAGTGTAAGTTATAAGAAAATTACCAGATAAAAGGTACTGCTACAATTAGATGTAATGGACTTGTCCCTTTTTTGGGGGAAAACTATTCAACGCTATTGAAAACATACTCTTTTTTTACTCAGACTACCAGGAATCTTCGTTATATTCAATTGCAATATCCACTAAATAGATGAAATTTTCTTCGTGACTGCCCGAACTCCAGACTCTAAATGATCTTACTTCCAACGTATTTGAAAAAATGTCACGGGACAAGTTGGCTTCAAATGAATTTTCAGTCAGCCTTAAGGGGAGACATATTCAAGCCACTGTTTATCGTTATGTGTAGCTCAAAACGGCATGGCCGATTTTCGTTACCGGTGCTATAATTCGGCTGTCGGGGCGGGCCAGATGGCAGACCATTGGGAAATGCATGCCAAACGGACCTTTGCCAGAGGGTCGGAAGGACCTTAGAAAAAGACCATTGGGCAATGCATGCACATGAAAAACCGTTCGTTCGTTTTTGTAAGGAAAATTTGGAACTGTCAGTTTCCTTGAAGAATATCAATATCAATAAGATCGTCGGGGTGACTGAAGTTATCAGGCCCACGTTTTTTATCGTGAGCCTGTATATGAAAGTTTCCCGATGAGATTGGATTTTCTCAACAACAGGGAGAGGGAAGTCTTCCCCAGCGGGGGCATGACCTTGCGCGCACGGATTGAAGATGGGAGGAGGGATATCAGAGCTAGTAAGAAGTGATTAAAACCGATTAAAACCGATGCATTAAAAAAGGGTTACAAACGAAAAAAAAAAAAAAAATCATAAAATGATCATCCATCCAGTAACTCCAGTCCTTTACGTTCTTCATTTTTAGGTCTTCCGCAAAAATTCCGTACGTCCTTCCCCGACGGGGTGAGATAGGACAATTAAGGTACATGGAATGTGGAATAACAGAGCTAAGAAAAAGTGATTGAAAATCGATTCCCAATATGCTTTAAAACAGCATTGCAAAACAAAACATGTGTTCAAGATCACCCACCTGGTAACTTCAGTCCTTTTAGGTTTTTGATTAATTTCTTTTTTAATTTTTAGGCTTCCCCGACGAAATCGCCGACCTTCCCCGACGTGGGGGGGGGGGGGGCAGTGTTCCTGCTTTCCTGCTTTAAAATAAGGTAAACATCTAACGTTTTCCAGGCTTGCAGGGTTATTATATCTAGACAACGGTAAGCTATTGTTTTTAGCTCCATCCATGGTTAAACACAGAGTAAGATCAGTCTATAACCTGCCCGGTAGGCTAGCTTGTGGGATGAGAGGCCATTAAATGCTTAAAGGCCCAGTTCTCTCACCCCAAACAGTACCAATTCTCCTAACCTTCTGACTGAAGCCCCTCCCACAATTGTCTGAAATTCATCCTCATCCAGACACAATCTCAGTTTATTGCTTCAGGGTGAGTATAGAAAAACTCAATTTATATAATCAAAACACTCTCAGTACCTTTCATGCTGTGTAATATAAGCTTTGGCCCTCTGCATTGTTTGAATTAGCTGTCAGTCAAAGAGCTGAGCCAATTGAGAATTTCTGTGCCCGGGTACCAAAATTGTAGTTTGGGGTGAGAGGTTTGGCCCTTTAAACTTAACCCAGGGAGCTGTCAACCAATAGGTTGGAAACCGGGCTGTTAAACCTCGCCTAACCTAACCTAACCTAACCCAGGGCGTTGTCAACTTTAGTGACGGGTGCATGAGAAAGATACGAGGAGCGCGACCATCGGTCCGCGCGGAGCGTCCTGTCAGGGAAAAACATCCCTAGAGTGCCCGAAATGACACTCGCTGTGTCCACTGCATGCTTAGAATGCTATATTTTTCTTGTCCTGAAAACTTTAAAAGAGACAACTTGTTCACAATATATATAAAAAGGAAAAATAGGAAACTCTGAGGCCTACCGGGATGTATTACTGACAGCCTTAAATCGAATATAAATATAATGGTTGTGGAACGAAAACAAACGGATATGGCGATATTTAAATGAGCGAATATTTCGTTCACAAGTCTATGATTATGTTACTATTTATTAGCAACGTATTATCCAAAAGTGCATCATGTTGATGAAATTACATTACCTCAACAATAAGTAGGGAACTAGCTCGATGATGGTATCCTATGCTCCAGTCTTATAGCCTGTCAGTGTTGCGCAATATAAGCTGAGCCGATCAAAATACCCTACAGGTATACCAGAGAACATTCAGGCTGCTGCAGAGAGGGCATTTTTGAGGAACGCGAGTCAAGTGCGCTTCATGCTGCCGTGACACAGATGAAATCTGGATAAATATATTGCATGGAAATACGTGTTATGCATGAGAAATGTTTCACGATTACTTGCAGTGAGAAAAATTAAAAGAAATAGGAGGAGGAAGTATTTGTGGAATTTGGGGAAATTTCAAGTTGACGAAATGCTCCCCCACCCCCTTCCTGCCCTCATTGACTACGCCACTGAATCACATTATCCAGTACCTTGTTCTCCCCTGGTTTAGGGGTCCAAACCGACTTCTTGCTCTTAAAGAGGATGAGATTTCTCCTCAATAAGCTGGTGATATTCGATTTCTGATTCACATTTACAACCGTAGATTATACCATTTTCTACAGGATTCGAAGTTAAAAAAGTTAGCCACTTTGCTACCCAAAGTGCGCAACTGAGATACTATGCCACATACCGAGGATACTGAAAACCCATGTTTAGTGGTCACAATTCCTCAAGATATAGAATTGACCTCACCCGAACGTTTGGTATTATCCAAGGGTTTGTATTTTGTTCCTTTCAAACCCCTCCCTGATGAATTTTCGATTTGTAGAGATGTGTCTGCGTTTTGCAGGAGACCGCGTCTCCGTTTTCAATTCAGAAATCTCGATGAAAGAGATAACACCCTTTCGGAGGACATTTTCCAATCTTTCCAAAGAAAGAACAAGGCACTGGATAAGCCTATTTTGTAAAATTTAGTTCTCAGAAAGAATGGAGGTCAACTTGCATATGTTTCTGTATGTGAGCATATATATGTATGCGTAATGGGTTTGATGCATTGTTGCCCCTCGCATTTATCTTGTTTTTGGTCCACCTTCAGATGAAATATCAAGTTGCCATTTTCGCTTTTCTGGCCAGTAGCCTATCTTGTAATATTGCATTCACTATCAACGAAACTTTCAAAGACGATGGGGATAATGAAATCGGTAAAGGTAAGTAATAAAGCGTGCTATTCACATTTTGTCATTCATACGTCCACGTCGTAATGAGGTAAAGCTATGTACTTGCTCTGGTCGAAGTTCCTCGCTTTTAACTATTGCAATGGTGTAGATTACTGAAACGAACATGATAAAGTTTACTGTGTGTCGAAGGAGGGTCTTTAAACCAATACTGTCCAATGACAATAATCTCATCTGTCTGATTGGGCAAGAAGTTTAAACATTTCACGACATGTACTGTCCTCATAAAAGGATTCAACTTGGTGGTTTTTATAAAAGCCCCTTTAAGGGAGGCATAATTGTCTGGCGGAAATTGACGATTGAATGACATTCTCCTGACACAAAATTACGAATTTTGCATTTTTGAGGTAAATAATGTTCATTACTTTAATTCAATTGATGCATTAGGGATATAGGCCCAAAGTAACGCTACTTTCAAAATCTTTTAATTTTTTTCTCTGTGCAACCCAACCAAAAGCTCCTTTTTCAATAATGGCTTAGTTATAAGACGGATCATCCCCAAATCTTGGTGGAACCAGCTGCCATTCCTCCAATCACCAATCCCTGTGGGTGTAAGAACCAAAATAGTCATACCCAAACCAACATAATTAAAAAAAAAAAAAAAACAAATAGGCCTTCGTATAATAAATATGAGGAAGGCCCGACAGGACTGCGAATTTTTCTCCAATGTTAAGTGCCACTATTCCTCTTTACCTAAACTTCCGCCATTAAGCACGCTCTCAGCTCTTTGCCGTCCGTCAACAGATTCTCCTCATTATTTGTTACCCACGTGTCTGGTACTTCCTCTCTTTGTGACAAAAATATTCATAAAGAAAAGTCAGGAATCAGAAAATTCAAAGGCCAGCTGATTCTTTGCTAAAAGGATAACTTGGGAAAGCCTGCTTTTTTGGCATCCAGGGACCCCAGATAACGATCCTGGAAATTCTTTAGGAATTTTGCTTTGCCGAGAATGGTTACTGACGTCGGCCACGAAACATATTCTTTTTTTTTGGTTTCGATTATAGGAGAAACCTTTGAAACCTGTGCATCCATGATGGCGTGTGTGTGTATGTATGTGTGGTGTAGGCGTGACTGCACCTATAAACGATGCCTTGGCGGGTACAGGCCTCTTACGGGAGCTCAGGCCTCGCACGTCCTTCCTCGCTCACGCGGAGGTCGTAACTGGCGTAGCTACCGGAAAATTCGGACACTGCAATGAGCTCTGTCACGTGATATTCAAGAGCCCGCCCTCGCTCGCGGCATTTACGTGCTACGCGACCTAACCAGCACGACCTAACCAGGGGAATTCCTACGATAGGCTTAGGGGAACAGATTTCTGTACCCCGTAAGGCAAAGAGTACGGGTATGTGCTGCGCGTGTGTGTGTGTTTGGGACGCTTTTCTTGTTCACACGATAACTTAAGAAGGGAAGCTCTGACTGTTTTTACATTTGGTACACAGATACCCTATCCTCAGAGAAAGAACCCTTTGTTTTTGGTGGAGGTCAAAGTTCATCTGGGGTCACAGGGGTTCAAAATCTGAAACCTTGTTTACACGATATCTCAAGTTAGAAAGCTTGGGTTTATTTGAAACTTGGAATGTAGATGCATTATTACAAGAGACTAAACCACATTCACTTTGGCCGGGGTCAAAGGTCATCTGGGGTGAGCGGGAGTCAAACTCTGAAAATTTGGGTTACAAGATATCTCAAGTAAGGAAGCTTTTATTTTTTTTGAAACTCGGTAGGTGGGTGCGTTATGATAAGAGGCAGAACCCTACTGAAATTTGGTGGAGGCCGGAGGTAATCTGGGGTCATAGTCTGAAAGTATCGTTAACTTTATATCTCACGATAGAAAGCTTGGATAGATTTCATTTTGGTATGTTGATGCGTTATGGTTAGAAGGTAGTCCCTTTTAATTTTGGCGGAGGTCAAAGGACATCTGGGGTCACTCGGGGTCAAAGTCTAAGAATATTGTTAACTTGATATCTCAAGATAGGAAGCTTGGATAGATTTCATATTTGATATATGGATGCTTAATGGTCAGAAGATGGTCCCTCTTTGGTGGAGGTCAAAGGTCAGCCGGGATCACCGGGGGTCAAAGTATCATATCTCGTTAATGCGGTATCTCAAGCTAAGAAACTTGGATAGATTACATATTTCGGTATGTGGATACATTATGGTCAGGAGACGGCCCCTGTCGTGTTTGGTGGAGGTCAAAGGTCATCTTGGGTCACCAGGGGTCTAAGCCTGAAAACCTTTTTTAATGCAATATTTTAAGATAGCTGTCTGTCTGTCTGTCTGTCTGTCTGTCTGTCTGTCTGTCTGTCTGTCTGTCTGTCTGTCTATCTATGGCTCTCGTGGAGTACAAATGTCATCTGAGGTCACTGGGAGTGAAAATGTAAATAAAAACCTCCTGAGGTGTTAACACATCTTAAGGTGTGAAACTTAAAAAGATTTCAGATGTGGTTTTGTAAGTGGAGGTCAAAGGTCATCTGGGATAACAATTTTTTAACATGCTTGTTAACATTTGAGTGAAAAGATTATGTTTCGTGATGGCATAACTTAAAACGAAACATTTATGTATCATCGAAACCTCAATGAATTTTTGCATTCTGGTTAATTGTAATGCATTTGCGAACTAATTATGAAGTTTTCAAGTTTTCTGCTTGAAGATTTCTTGCTATTAAAATTTTTGACACCTGTCAGGTGATCCTCTATGATCTTTGACTTCTGGTGAACTAACATAACCTCTCATCTTCACAAAGAACAAGTTCTACCTCTCACTTTCTTTACAAGTGGTTACATGTTTACCGCATTTCACTTATGCTTACCTAACATAATCAAATAGGCTTTGACCTCTGTCAAAAAACGTCAAGCTTCTTTTTCGTAACATTAAAAGCTTCTTGCTATTCCTACCTTGAGATATCGTGTTTACAAGCGACGTGTAAAATCACACACACGCACGCATGGAGCACATCATGGCACAAACAATTCTTATCGGGACATAAGAACAGTTCCCGGCAAGGAATTCATGACAATTCTCCATAAGCGGATGATCGTATGCAACACTTGAAAGTCTGGAGGCAGGGTGCTCTTTGAGTCACCACATGACAAAGCCTCCTTAAGTAACAGCATTTTCTGGTTTCTACCCCCGTAAAAACGTTCATGTGAGCGAGGGTAGACGTGAGAGGCTTGAACTTTAGCGAGCGACAGTGTCCCAATAAGGGAGTGCTTGCAAATGCACACACGCACATACACGGCAGCACCATCGCATATATTCCTCATTTGCCTTCTATAAAAACGAGAAAGAGAAAAATGAAAACTTTCACGTGTTGGAGTGGAGTGTATGATGAGGCTGATGGAATCTCGTTGTGAAAATCCTTGCACTGCGCTACCACTCATTGCTTGAATGTAATACCGCAATGATTGCGACAAAATGCCAATCCTGGGCAAATAGCACCCTCTCCCTAGTCTCTTTTGTTCAAATTGTACTTTTCGCCGTTTCTTTTTCTTCTCTGCAACAAATTGAAATATTGTCGCAGCTGTCATATTAAAAACAATTTGCTAGGGGGGAGAATATGTAGCAGACATATGCCAGTTTGTAGCTTTCCGAACATCTTTCGTTGCATGTTTTTAGGTACGGCGTCTACGTCTAGATCCGACAGTACCACAACCGAAGAAACTGCAACCGAAGAAACCGTAAACGAAGAAATCACAACAAACGACGCAACGACAGAAATGACGACAAATGACGAAAGTACAACCTTTTCCCTTATTGGCGACTACTTCTCAAGTGACTATTTCTTCTGGAATGACTATTTTTCCAGTTTTGAGTGGAGCAATTGGGTAAGTGAAGGAAATCTTTACTGAATATTGACCACTTCATATCTTTCTTTTGAATACAATTGCCTCAATGCCTTTGTTTAAATCTGTTAACAAATTCCTGGCAAGTCAGACCGACCGAGTCAATCGCCTACACTCGATCATTAAAATCAGGGCCGTGGTCTGCCCAGCGGAGCTAAGGGGTTCCCATCAAATTTCAAACCGTAAATACGACACATGCAATTAAGCTCTTACATACATAGCCGACGTTTTAAGGTCAAGAAAGAACATAGAACTCAGTACTGTGAATTTTAATCTCTTTCAGTGGTACTTTTGATGATCGATGAAGGGAGAGGTCAGCAATACGTAGATGTGGGCACTAATTTGGTGAGTTTTTCTATTACATTTCTCTCACCTAATTTTAAACCAAAATCTCCTAATAATGGAGACATTTCCAAATTAGGTTTATCATAATTTGATCTGCATTTGTAGGATGAGAAAGCAATCCTCTTGAAAAAGTGAACCGTAACTCGGTAGTGACCATTCCTCTTACGTTTTTCTTCTTTTTGTATTTATAAAGCGCTTTACACCAACGATAGGCCATAAGCCTCTACACATGCATTACCCCAGATCTCGACGTACACTTTTAAGTGTACAAAACAGTTCTTGGAATGTGGATTTCAAGTTACTCATCCCATTCATTTCTTATTTTCCCGTTCTTTACACAGCGACCTTTTCAAAAGAAATGAAAGTATTGAGGTACGAGTGGATTAATGTATCATCGGTAAATTAGCAGTGCGTTTAGATGGAAGTTTACGGCTCAGCTTCTTACCAATTGGTTTAAGTCTGTTCTTTTTACCAGTTCTTGTTTACTGTTAATGAATCATCAGATTAAAATATTTTGATGTGACGTAACATCATCTTCGTAAACATAGGATCGTCTAACGTGTCGAAATTTGGTATTTTTCTTCCCCCATAAACTGTTCGATGAGCCTGTTTTGAAAGATCCTTCAATATAATGTGAAAAAATGGCTGAATCGTGTGCTTATTTCTAACATTTTGTTCTATGGATTTTGTGTTTAGCTTTAATCAATCAAATTTGCACTTTCCTACATATTCCAGTTATTAATTATATTACATCAGTAGGTGTAATCAGAAGCACAATCATTCTCCAAGTAAGGCTGTCTTAAGCCAGAGGTCACTCAAAAATGTTCGCAAACTCAATTATACTTGCTTATAATCCTTAACTTTTTTGGTCCATTACAGTCAGGTGACCGTGTGTTATTCCGTGATAATCCCATTGTAATTAATGACGCCGTCTATTTTCCTCGGGGTTGTGATGTGTTAATGTGTCTCTTTCTATGCGGTATTTAATGTATTTACCGTTTTTAAGTCAACATAGTGTTCACTATAAATGGACAAAAGCTTTGGCTCCCTGCATTTTAAGGCAGGATAAAGCATTCTGTTACAGTCGTTGGATTTACTCGGCGGCACGATATGCAGTACTTGCACGTTCAACATCATCTGCTGATGCTCTGTCAATAGCCTTGTTAAACCTGTGATTACCATATACACTTACTCTGTACCGAAACTGAAGAAACGACTATTACACCTGGAAGGCCCAATTCTCTTACCCCAAACAGCGCCAGTCTCCTAACTTCCTTACTTAAGAGCCTCCCACAATTGTCTGAAACTCATCCTCATGCAGACACGACCTCAATTTATTGCTTCAGGGTAAGTATAAAAAAGCTCAATGTGTATAATCAAAGCACTATAAGTACAGTTCACGCTAAGTAACGTAGGCTGTGGTACTATACATGGCTTGAATTGCTGTCAATATAAGAGCCGAGCGAATTGAGAATTTTGGTAAACCCCTGCAAAAATTGTAGTTTGAGGTGATAGGTGGTCCTTTAACATAAAAGGGCAAATGTCCAGCATTTCAATTTCTCTACAATGAGTTATAGGTATACACATTCAAAATAACAGACAAACTTTCCATTGATGCGGCGACTGCTGAAATCGAGACTGTAGATCGTACACATTTGTTAATCATTACGAAGAATTGATCTGCCTTTAGTGCGACCAGTGGCGGCGCTACGGGAGCGGAATTTCCCCCAGATTCTGTCCTACCCCTACTTGCCCCCCACCCCCAGGTAAGGTCAGTCAGGAGTTGGTTTAACTAGAAAAATAAAATATTCTTCTCCTCAGACTTAATTGTTCATCCAGAGATGCAAAAACAGAGCTTCCGGGAATAAAGCCGGCTCAAGCCTTGTATTTACGGGAAAATGTTCGTTATCAATAACAAAGAGCATATGACATTCCACACCGTATTGATTGTCACTAAACCTAATTTTGTGATTATTTTTACAGCAACTAAACAAAAGTTTTCTTGTTAACCGATTTTTTTTTTATGTTAAACCATTACTGGTAAAGCAATAAGACAGTGTATAGTGAAGATGTCAAACAGCGCCACTAACCTAAAAATATTTCATGAAAAGTGATGAAAGATTAACAGGCACATGAAAAGGATGTAATATTCCTTAGACTAAATTAACGTAAGTGTCCCTCTTCTGTGCTGCCCCCCTTCCCACCCATCGAAGGGAGAAAATTAAAATATTTCCAGATCGGCCTTAGTTCAAAATGCATCTTTGAAAATAATGCTGTGTTTCGAGATTTATCCGTCGTCGTGTTTATTTTCTGCTAAACTCTCCCCTTGGCTACTTAACGACTTTTTACTAAAGCCTCGGGGATTCACTGCATGCGTATGACATCATTTTATGAAAGCCTGCTGGTACACATTTGTTCTTTTCGAGCCCATCCTATAGACGCGTAGCGATACCCATACATATTTCGACAATCGCCGAAAAAGCAAGTGAAACACAGTCCCGTCAAAATGAATGGTACGTTGCCCGCAAAAATAAATGGTACACGTTTCACCCATTCCTCATGTTATCCGCTCTTCATCATTTCTCCACCTCATTATTGGTTGGGAAAACTGACCAATCCTGAGTATAACAGCACAGGAATTTGGTAAAGTTGGCGTTTCTTCCTTTAAGTTTTGACGGCGATAGTAGTAGGTCATTCGCTAGTTTCTCTAATATTTGCCATAATGCAGAGAGAATACTGCGATGAATCTGAGGCAACCTAAACCCTAACAGAGAAGAGGGAAGGAGAACACCAGAGACAGGATGAAAGAGATTTCAAGAAATTACCAAATGACATGAAAGTATTCAATTCCTGAATATTTTGTCCCTGAACACCATTGACTTGTTTCTCTTCTAACACGTCCGACTTCTTTCTTCGGATGAACGTTTTCGCCTACCGCATTGTTTACATCAGAAATGTTTTAAAGATGCGTATCAAAATTGGACGGCATGGCGTCATCTGTGTTTCCCCTACCCTTCACACCAAATATAAGTATCCTTTTTAGGCTACTGTTCAGCGGAATAAAATGTTTTGCATTTTTATTTTTACACAAACCTTCTACAAGGACCACCTCGTTGGTACCATTCAAAAGTATTTGAACCAAATTTTTGATAACCATGTTGTTGTTGCGTTATGCTAATGCATTGCCATAACCGTTCGCGCTGCTATATTGGTTTTCTTTTCCATGCGATTGGACAACGTCCATATCATTCCCTAGCTGAAAGTAAAACGAACAAGTACTTAATTTAAGTAGAAATTATCCATCAAATACTCAACATCTTTAAGAATAAAAGACATACATCAGCAAGTATTGATTAGATAAAATAATTTCGACTGCAGAACGCAAGCTTATCTTGCAGAAAAGAAATTGGCACCAAAATATTAGATATGTTTGAGTTGAAAACGTTTCATGCACTTTACACTAGATTCATGGCATAACTTGCGTGTTTCAAATTATTTTATTCCAAGTACAAACAATATGCCACTTACGTTTTCAAGCAATGTTTGAAAGAGTGACTAAAACGACACTCATCATAAATATTATTCGTTCGCAGTTTAAATGGACCGTGTGTGTTTGAACAAAGAAATACATTAACACGATGGCCAGCTCTATGTTTTACCTTACTTTGAAACTAAAAAAAAAAAAAAAAAAACCCTTTTCATTCGTCTAAGCCCACAGTTAATAAGCTTCTGGACCATTAACACCTGCCAGCAACTAGCCTAATATCACTCACTAACTCAATAATGCCCATCATACCTTCTGGCATGTTGGGCGACGACGAAGGATCTCCACTCCTGCTTGTTCTGAGCCAGCCGCTATATCGTACCCCATGTGTGGTTGAGGGTCTTCAGCTCATTGTCTATATTCCTACGCCAGGTGATCTTGGGTCGCCCTCTCTTATCGGACGCTTTTCCTCTGGTGTCCAGTGTATGGCTGTTCGAGTGATATTTCCCTGTAAAACAGCAACTAATATCAGAAAGTGTTATACATAACGGTCCATATTTTCGCAAATTGGCCATGCTTATCACACCCACTGGTCATGAATATTCAGCACTCACTTCGATTACCGACATTTGTTCACTTAAACACTGAAATAAGGCTGCTGCTGAACACGCGTCAGTTATGTCTAAACGTTTGGCCTTACGCCCAGCATATGAACAGTCAGTTGAAGTTGGGCATAGTCATAGACTAATGCACAAGTCATCATTTCCTTCCACGAAATCAACGGAGGAAACCTCACTTGCCAAGTAGAAGTCCGCCCATTTCTTTATCAGAAACACGTAGCTTATCAGTCACGTGCACTTTACAGGCTCTTGTTGCTGTTCTTCGCCAACTCTCAGTAGTCTTGCGTCGTATTCCCTCTGTATTTGAGTTCTGTAATGAATACTTATCGCCTGTATCCTTCCGTTTTCTTGTTCAGCTAGGGGTGTAATTTACGTGAATAAAAACGGCAAAACGACCAACTTGGTTTTCATACTTTTGAGCATTATTTTTTATTAAAAATTAGGAGGGTTTATTTTGGAACGCTACCCATGCGATATTCTTAAATACTTTCAGTGTGCAGCTAGCGTGATGGAACGACAACGCAAGTTTTTGGTTATACCTTATTTTATAATTTCATTGTAGCCTACAAACACACATTGTCACTTCAAAAGTAGTATTTGCTTGTTGTAGACAACCGTAAAAGTATGATGTTGCATGAAATGTTACTTCTGCACCTGGTTGAATGTACGATGACGAATAGCTTGGTTTGCTAGTAGGTCTAATCAGGGAGGTGTTAGGGAGGATGCACAACAGCCCTATCTGTCACACAATAGGTACTTCAAAAATAGTAATTCCCATTCAAGCATCAAACTTTGATTGACAGATCTCTTTGTTCCTATTGTCAAGCCTTGTTGACCTGTCCCATGCTTAAGAGGATTTGCCTCTTACACACCCAAGTAATCCTGAAACAATTGTCTTTGTTTAAAGATACTTTGATCTGAGGTTTGTTACCGACAGGTTTCAAACTCTAATCAAAAGTTTTAGCTAAACGACTGTCAATGAAAGGTAAAATAGTTTCCTTTCTTTGTTTTGGAACGAATTCGATGAGTCGTCTGCTATAAACTTTGTTCAAGGCTAAACCATTTTACCCAATTTTCGCAACTTTCCGTATAACTCCTAAACACACTCGAAATATATATAGCGTTAAAATTCTCCAAAGAAATATACAAAAATTACATTTATTGCGACGAATAACGACGAAAGTGTAAATTTCATATGGTTTCATGACGGCTGGCAACGAAAAGTTAACGAGATACAACGTAAGGGCGTGCCCTCTCACTGATGTTTTGACAATGTATCACTGATCCTAGTTGGTCTAGGTATTGAGATAAAATATTTGGGAAGGAAAGGAAAATTATTGTCGGCAACAAACATTGCCTCAAAGAGTCAATAGAACGTTGTGTCTCCACCCTAACACCTCCCTGGTCTAAAGTCAATATGTTCGGAAAGCCCCCAAAATTACATATAGGGTCTTCAATTCAAATATTTGTTAAAACGAACGAACATATATTTAAGCAGGATAAGCCAACCTGAAATCTTGAAAATCTTTGACAAAAAATTATACGGTCATGTAAATCGTTAAAATGTACAGCCGACATACCATTTCAATTAAGCTACAGGTCGATTATTTGGCAATTAAGGGATTGGCTAATTCGTCGGATCCATAACACCAAGCAGAGTAAGACAGCTATCACACCCAGTAAAATGTCAAGCAGTGGGACGCTAGTGATTGCTGTTGAAGTTTAAAATAGAAATCGCTTAGATCTGAGTTTAGGTAAACCAATCTCATTCAACAAAATCCTTCCACGAACCATGAAGTTCTTAACTATGCTAAAAATCAACACTAAGAACTTCTACATAGAGTTCATGTCTAGTGACGAAGATAAAAGCGTTTTTAAAGGCTCAGTGTTATTTTAAGCTATCCATTTTCGTTTATAGTAAGTGCAGACAATGTTTTTTTTTTTAACTACACTCTTAAAAAAAATGGGCAAAATTTGCCCAACTTTTTGACCAACACTGGGCATCTATTCAACAACCTAAACAGTTGGGCAAAACTTTAACCAACCAAATTTGGTAAAGTTTGAACCTAACTGTTGGGCAGGAAACTACCCAACTGTTTGGTAAATGAGCATTTAAAACATACCCACTTGTTGGGCACGTCTTTTATTAAGATGTTGGGCAAATGCATTCACCAACCGTTGGTTAAACGTTCATCATCTTTTCCATAACCGTGGGTGCTTTTTCAACATCAGTTGGGCATATTCTTTAACCAACTGTTGGGCTAATCCCTAGTGCATTGCCCTAGTAAATGTGGCCATTTATAAATCAGGCTCAGATTATCCGACAATAAGGCATCATGAAGACTTGAAGATTGTGTTGAAATAAATATGAGCACATGGCAAGGAGAGAAGTATCCAGTGATAGAATCAAACGATTAGGAAACCGTGATGCTGCCATAGTAAGCCAAAGGATGTAGGCTAGCCTAGTCTGTAGGCTAATCAAACTCACATTGACACATTACAGTACCAAACATAGTGTTAGGCTATGTTAGCCTAGCCTGGATGAGCAGGCGAACGTTTCGGCCATGGCTCAGTAGCAGCACCAGTTTCTTCCTAAATCGTGTTGATTATATCTTCGATATAAACATTAAATACTCCACACAACTCCTTGTACTCGTATTTAGTCTCAAACACACTCAAGAACCCCCCAAGCTCCATTCCTCAAGGTAATCTGAGTCATTAATCAGCGAGATAGTTGTCGTTTGATGAGCTGCTAATGACTTTGAACCACTGAGAAATACGTACGTACGCCTGTTCTTAACTTCCACATGTTCATTGTGTGCAATGCTTTTATCACATTTACGTATGCGGAACGCGCAAAGTTTATTGCCCAACCAATGAGCAAACATTATGCTAATTAGCAATTAATTACCCAACAAGTAGATAGACCAAATATATGCCCAACCGTTGAGTGTAAGCTTGTTAACAGTTTGCCCAATGATTGGATAGTGGAATAAACGTGAATCGAAGAAACGTTTTTACCATTAAATGAGCAAAGTTTGACCAACATTTAACCAAAGCGTTTTACCCAACGAAAATATTGCCCAGTGTTTTAAGAGTGTAGATACTCACACAATGCCGGTAATTTGTCGTTACTTTTATCATTTTGATCTACGAGGTAATCTAATAAAGAGAATAATAATATTGTACGCGGTAAAATTACTACAATATTTTCACAGCTGTTATATACTGGAATAATGAACTTGGTTATATTAAGTAATATCCGCAATGCCACTTTTTCGATGGACATCTTTATGAATGAGAAAAGCTTCATTATGAATTATCGAGCTGCTGTTGCGTAATACTTCAGTTCAACTAACTTTTATGTCATCACATTTCATTCTTACGCTAAAGAGCACAGGATCTCAAGCTCCCGCGTTATGACACCCAATACATATTCTACACCAGTCTAGCACCACACCTTTTCTCAATTGGCATATATCTGCATAGAAGCCGCCATTATATGTGCACCTATATGTATCGAATCTTCTGTGATGCAACTGTCACCGTTTAGGCAGGGGACTAAAAGACCATGAGAAAGAAACTAAAACGAAATTAATACAAGATTATCTTAAGGAACACTTTTGCCTTTGCTGTTACGTGTAATGAAAAGCAGGCAATGATAGATGGGTGCAGGCTCAGATTTAGACATTCCAAAAGGGGGGGGGGGTGGCTGACTTAACAGAAAGCAGCTGGTTTGAGGGAGTTGCACCGCTAATTTCCCGTACGTCTCGTTGTTGATGTGGCGAAAAGGGGGGGCTGAGGCTACCATGAAGTGTCCAATATGCTAGCCGATTATTGGTCCACCCTGAGTTGCCGTAGAGCTTATTTCTTGTTGTTTTATTCACCATTAGTTTTAAATGCAGCCGTCTTCTCCTCTTTTTTAGAATTTGATCGCTTTAAATGACTAAGAGTCACTTAGATTTTGCATGTTCCATGTGTCAATAGTTCCTTTTGATATATTTCTGAGGGCAAACTATCTTAAAGGGTCATGTTCAGTTGATATATTGACTAGCTAAGCAAAGACATTGAAATGTGCTACCAGTATTGCTTATTAGTAGCATCTTAAGTAAAGTTTCACTTGTAATAGTTTTGCAAAAAGTTGAAATTTGGATTTTTTTAAACCCTGACTTGTGAGGGTGTGTACATAATAAAATAAAGTACCTTGTCCCAATTTTTTGAAAACCATATTTAAGTGTTAATTACTTCATCCAACAAACAGTTTTTTGCATGTAGGGATATGGGAATTTGTAAGCTTGACCTTTTGTCATTGGTATGTGATCAAGCATACATAGAAAGTTTGGTGAATGTTACAAACTAGCTCTATGTGCTGCTTCAAACATCATGAAAAAGTGCCATGGCAGTTGGGAATGTCATCGGAAAAGTGTTAAAGATAATTTTGTTTTAGTAAAGGGATCAGTATAGCCTTATCCTCGTGTGTGCATGAAAATGGCAGCATTGGAAATTTAGCGTCTGATGCCCAGCTTTTAATTGTAGCCATTTTATGTTTTTTCGTGGCAGGCTCAACTTGATGTGATTCTTTGTGTGTCATGGAAGGGGAAAAGCATAAGGTGTGTTGCTTTTCATTGTAAAAATTTTCCGTAACTCGATTAACCATGGCAACAAGAGCGCTTAAATTAGTTGAAAAGACCGCAGAATACTGAAAAATTTGCAAGCTGTTTTGAAAAACGCTTTCTCATTATGAGCTGCTTAAACCACACCTACCTTAGAACAAATGAATATTCAACGTGTCACACAAGCTATGTTTGGAGATTTCGAAGTGTACTACGGTTTTATATAAGCACATGGATGATGGATTTGGAAGCACCTACATAGCCATGGGTACTTCCAAAATATGTCATGTAGGTTGAATACTAACCGATTAGGAGTGCGATTTGGCATTAAGTGGGCCTCGCCATGGAAGAACTACCTACTTCCATGGCCTAAGTCAAAAGAAAATTTACTCACTTGTTCAGTAGATTAAAAAAAAGTTCATTCGTTGTATGTTTTCCTTGTTCCCGTCATTATTGTGAAACACAGCACAAGCACTACAGCCTGCATTGATGGCAATTTTGATTGAAACAACAGTTCAAATCTCAAATTTCACAAGTCAAACAGTTTCCAGCGAGGCACAGTCATGAGAAATTTGAATCAATTACACTGACACTGAGAGGGTTTCTATTACTGCAACCCTGGGAGAGTCTACTTGGGTGTTACAACCGTCGAGACTATGCTGATCAAAAGCGATCTATAGGGCAATAGTCCCAGTCCCATTGATTTTTTTTTCACTCCGATTTCCTTTCATTTTGTTGTCGCATAGGAGCTAATGACGGCAGAAGGATCAAATAAACGTTTGCATAACAGAGCGAGTGGTATAGTAGTATAAGCAATACCACCCGCCTTATTGATTTGAACACTGAGGGGTGGAATGAATGGAATGAAGTTTGCTACCTTTCGTTATCAATTTTTATATTTATTGGCATAATTTTCTATTAAAGGTGAGCAAAATTTGACAGAAAATTTCTGTTGAGGATTATTTATTCGTCCTCATTGTTCGAATGGACTGTTCAAACGTTCTGTTAAAAGTTTATTCAGAACTATTTAATGCATTTCCCTTTGTTAAACACAAAGTATTTATTTAAACCTGTTGCTTAGAAACTGGGCTTTAAATCTCCATCTAACTAACTAACTTTATTTCTTGTCACCTACACTCTAAAGACAGTTGGGTAAAAAGGGTTGGGCAAAATACAAAATGCCCAACTAGGCAAATTTTGCCCAACAAATGGGTAAATAACTGTACCCATATTGTTGGGTAAATTAAAATTGGGTAGAATCCCGGTGTTGGCAAAAAGTGTTCGGCTTACTTTAAAGTACCCAACAGTTGGATAAAATGTAATTTACCAATTAGAAGATTGGTAAAAGATCAGTTAAGTTTTACAGATAATTATTGTAGTGAAAGTGGTTAATTAAGTCTCTTTAAATCTCCATCTAACTAACTTTATTACTTGTCACCTACACTCTAAAAACAGTTGGGTAAAAAGCGTTGGGCAAAAAACAAAATGCCCAACTAGGCAAATTTTGCCCAACAAATGGGTAAATAACTGTACCCATATTGTTGGGTAAATTAAAATTGGGTAAAATCCCGGTGTTGGCAAAAAGTGTTCGGCTAATTTTAAAGTACCCAACAGTTGGATAAAATGTAATTTACCAATTAGAAGATTGGTAAAAGATCAGTTAAGTTTTACAGATAATTATTGTAATGAAAGTGATTTATTAAATCTCTTTAAATCTCCATCTAACTAACTTTATTACTTGTCACCTACACTGTAAAAACAGTTGGGTAAAAAGCGTAGGCAAATTTTGCCCAACAAATGGGGAAACAACTGTACCCATATTGTTGGGTAAATTAATATTGGGTAAAATCAAGGTGTTGGCAAAAGGTGTTCGGCAAATTTTAAAGTACCCAACAGTTGGGTAAAATGTAACTGACCAATTAGAAGATTGGTAAAAGATCAGTTAAGTTTTACAGATAATTATTGTAATGAAAGTGGTTAATTATAAGATTTCATGATTGAATAAAGTTGGATTTGGTAAATTAAAAGCTAGCAGTAGAATGGCAGTAAACATCTGAACGAAATTACTTCAAGAGCAATGGTCGTATAGAAAAAAAAACGTTTTCACTTCTACGTAATCAATGGGAGAAGAAATACAAAGTTCACGATTGAGTTTTTTATTTCAAACTACACACTTCACTGTTTATTTAATGAGTGCATCTGGTGCCATAACCACTCTTTGAGGACAAACGGTGTAAGTTTTAGGGTAATTTGTTAAATCTCCTTCTTGCCCAAATCATATAATTACATATCACGTTATACTGAAATCCAAACAAGCACCCAACAGTACAGCTGTTGGGCAATTTGTTGGTACAAACTTTTACCATTTGTTGTGCACAATTAGTTGGGTGAAATGGTAGGGTAATTTCTTTTGCCCAACTAATGAGTATAACACTTAACCAACTGGTCTGGGCAGTTTTTTTCCTAATTCGGGTCAGGAGGCATATGGGAACCAACGGTTTGGTATTTTTTTCCCAGGTTGGGTAATCATTTTAGAGTGTAGAAAATGACTGAAATTCCTATCAAAACCGACCAAAGATTGACAAATTTACAGGGTAGTCTTTGATTAACACCTGGTAATTTTTAACCCTTATTTCAAGGACAGTCGTAACAACTATTTGAATGGAGAATGTCACTTTAGAAGTACAAATAGTGTCCTTGAAAACTATTAGTATCATTTGCCAAACTGTACTGTCTTTGTGAGTAATTAAGAGATAAGTTAATGTAGCATTAACATTCCGTAACGCTCTATATAGTATTTTTGCATCAACAACAAATTATTGCAGAACAAGAGCAGTTCATTGCTTGCTTTAAGGTTTACATTTATCAATTATGTTGAAGTTTTACTGACTGTTGTTCTTCCCGAAGGACAAGGGCACTCACCCCAACCTCATTTTGAAACAACAGCTAAATTTCACAATTTTCCTCTTGTGTCTCTTCAAAATATTCTTAATAATGTTTTAGTACGTTGTGATGTGGCATGTTCAAGGTAAACTGAGCAGTTAATTCCAGTAAATTTGTATTTCAATAGAAAAGTTGTTGTCACATGATTTCCAAGAGCCAATCACAGGC
The DNA here is from genome assembly GCA_037179385.1 of Holothuria scabra. NCBI lineage: Eukaryota > Metazoa > Echinodermata > Holothuroidea > Aspidochirotida > Holothuriidae > Holothuria > Holothuria scabra. The sequence continues at coordinate 239,296 of CM074181.1, read as the reverse complement.
GCGGATCCAGACATTTCAAAAACGGGGGCTGAACTTAGAGCAAGCATAGCGTACGGTGATTCTCTGTCTGAATATCTCAGTGGCGTAGTAAGCAATATGAAAATGGGGGGGGGGGGGGCGCAACAATTTTGGACCATGCACCTCTCCCTACCCCATTGAACATAAAGTATATTTCTGATGCTAAATTTTTCGCTTTTTCTACGAGTCAAAACATTTTTTACATTAAAAAAATCTGATTTTTTCTTAAGTTTGAACACAACTGTACTGCGCGCGTCAAAAATTTGGACCCTTTCACATATTTGTTAATATGGAGCTTGTTATTGCAAGAAATAGTATAGATTTAGGGTTTTCTGTAAGAATATTACAATATTTGGGGGACCATCAAAGAATCGGCGTTTCCTGTTAGCATATATCTGAGACAGCATGTCTACTGAAGATCGTTGTGTTTCACAATGTTATCTAAGGAGTGCGGATTGGGGCTTCTCGGCGACATTCAAAAAGCTCCCGACACTTTGTTTTCTTTTTTAGAAAAAAAATATTTTAAAATTTAAATTCCAGGGAAACGGCACTGTAACTGTTCGGAAAAGTTTACTACTGACTGCTTAATGAGCGACCATTTACTGCATAAAGGTTTGCAGGTTAGGGCGCGCAAAGCGCGCCGAAAATTGTCTTTTTAAAACTAATAATTACAAATATGAAGCTTTTATTACGAAAAATTCGGAATTTTATGAAAGAAAAATTGGGAAAACCGCACTGTATTTGACTGGTGTCTCAAATGGCAAATGTCCGAATTTTTCACTTTTCGGGCCAGGGCATCGCCCTCCTTCGTGTAGCTACGTCACTGCTCTGCAACATTGATCATTGATAACATTTTGACACTTCAATCAGGAGAGCTGCCAGTGGCAGCTCCCTGCTTCAATAACTAAAGAACCCGCTTACACAGACCAATCAACTTACAGGGTGGAAAGGTATCTGATGATAGGTGTTTATGAGGGCATAAATCGCGACCCCTCAGACAGTCGGTCTCGGGCTTGTTAGTAGTAGCCAAGTTTTCCGAATTTCCTTTCAAGTGTGAATACCACTGTATCAGGGACGTATTGCGGCGCGCGAATCGTGCCGAAATTTTTGCCCCTTTTAAACAAATATATGTAGATATGGAGCTTGTACTGCAGAAAGCTTTGGACTCTGGGTTTCCTGTAAAGAAATTTGAAGAACTTGCACTTCCTTCATATATAAGTTGGTGGCAAATCTGAGAATGACTGCACGACGACTGAATCGTTGTTGCTACATAACGTTTTCTAAGGCCTACGAACTGACACTCTCCGATGACATTTCAAGTTTCCAAAATTTGTTATCCCTTTTAGACAAAATATTTCAAAATCAAGAGCTTTCGTTGAAGAAAATTTGGAATTGTCTGAAAGACAGTTTACAAAAGTAGCAATACAGCTGCTTATGTTCCTTGATGAAGTGGTGTCACATATGGTAATATCCGATTTTGCCATTTAGAGAGCTCGGAAAAGTTAACCAAACTGAATTATGAGCGAGGAATGATGCATCCTATATTGCATTTTGCGGTGCGCCAATCGCGCCGGAAATTTTGCTTTTTTTTGAGATTTTTTTAAATAAAAAAAAAAATTGTGACTCATTTTCTTTTGTGGGCTGTCTCCCTCACCCCCCCCCCCCCCGCCTCCCGTTTCCTACACCTATGGGATATCTAATTCTACCCGAAATACTTGTGTTGTGAGGGAAAGGAGGAGCCTGAAATAGCTTCTTCAATATTGTCGTAAATAAACATCATGATTATTTTAGTGTATTTGTTTCTGTTGATGTGACGAAAAGGGGGGGGGGGGGTGAAGCCGTAAAAGCCCCCATTGGATCCGCGTCTGAATCATGAATGAGGACAGTCTACTAGTCTGTTGATTTGGTTAATAGGCAACCACGACTATCAGACTATACCTGTGTTGGTTACTATGGTGAGTTGCTCATATGGGGTTCAGCGATACACCAGTACAATGTGTTATATACTGTCAATCACATAAAAAGGTTAAATACGGTTTTGAGTACAGTAAAAGTCTAAAGTCCAGATTCAAATACAGTTCAAACACAGTGTAAATCCTTCCCATGAGTCGCTTCTTACGACAGGTGACCTGTAAATACCATGGGCATATTCTACATTCATGTTCTACAAGTCAAAATGTATTAAATTTTCTCCAGACTACTTATCCCCTAGCTTGTCTTTGACCTTCTTAATGGTTTTTTTTTCGTAGACTCAGTATTTGGTCAGGTGGCAGGGTATCTATCTCTTACTGTACATGGGAGGTCCAGGGGCTAATTTGCAGGCAGAGTCGTACCACAGATAATCTTGATAGTGGTATCTTCTCAAGTATATAGTGGGTGGCAAACTGATTCTGAACCAATCAGTTACTTATGCTACCTTTTCGCGTAGTGGGGGTGAAGAAAATAACTTTTTTCATTATTTGGTGTTTAGATGGTTCTGTCCTGCAGAAGTAATTGCTATCTTTCACTATGTTCGCAGTTGGATTTAACATCTATGGTTACATAAATGAAGTGTTGTAACTTGAGAGTCCTGGTCAGTGTCTGAGTCTTGAATAATTGTTCAGAGGCTTTCAACATAATTTTAGAAATACAGTGATTAAATGCAATGCACAGAACCTTCCTTTCACAATAAGAAAGAACTTAATTGAAAGCATGCTGATTTTTTAATAAACATCTTCGGAAGACTGTGCTCTGTTAGTTAAGTATTTTAGTATAAGGGCCTAAGAGCATGCTATGTTAAATTTTATGTTGTAATCAATTTACCTTTCAGCAGGTTACCCACATGAAAAGCAGTAGTGATTGAAGGGTACAGGAGATCTTAGGAATTTTATTTGGGTCATAACAAAGTGATCAAGACTTTTGCTATGTTATATACCCATGAAGGTTATTAGTCCCAATTTATGCTATGTAGGAAGAGTGAAACGAAGTATAATGCAAAGAAGGACAAAAAATTTTGGCCTTACAACAGAACTGTTCCCGAAGGGACCACCCCTGTGTGTGTGGGTCCAGAAGGCGAAACCCACGAAGCTCTAACGTTTTAGCATATCTCTGGATGAAAAATTAAGTCCCTCTAGAAGAGTGTTATTCATCTTTCGGTTAACGGGGGTGGGGGGGGGGGGGGTGGGGCAAGTTGGGACAAGTTGGGACTAATTTAGATAGGGAAAACAAGCGAATGGGCCACAGCTGGAAAAAGGCTGTGACCGGCTTGAATTAAATCAGTTGGTAAGAAATTGGGCCGTAAAACTCCATCCAACCTAACCTAACCTAATCCTTTCTTGTTGTTATATTGTTGCCACATACTTATTCCTGTGGAAGTGCATAGGATTTTCTTGGGGAAGCTTCCAACAAAAATTTTGCAGGAAAGTGAAATTTGAAAAGCATGTTGAGTCAGGGGCAAACTTGGTACTCTAGTGGGGCAAAACCTTGGGGGGGGGGGGGCTTTATTCCAGCACCTTGGTTCCCCATGGCGTCTTGTAGCCACCGCCCATGGTCCTCCTAGGCAACGGCCCCTGGAAGAAGGTCTCCTCTCTGATTGGCTTAGACGGCCATTAAATCATTGCAAGTACTTTCGACTATAAGGCTGACTCATTGTCTTCATGGACAAAGACGACTTTGTGTACATGTTTATTCTAAAGGGAGGGAGTGTAGCTTTTAGCTATACATTCTCTTTTCTTCAGTGTTCTTTTCCTTTTTTTTTATCTGTTTATACCTGCGACAGCTAAGTTAATCCTTTTCACATTTGCTAAAACAATAATAATGAGTATGTGAGTACCTCTTTCCCCTGTATTTTAAGCCATTTTACATCTCAGTGGCAGTCTTACACTTTCACTATTTTTTTAACGGAAAATTTTAAAGTCAGTCGGATCATTACAGTACTGCAAAAAAGCACGGCTTTTGTAAGGGTCATATTTAGATGCTCGCTTTTTACTCGCCTTTAAAGACTCCAGGAAAGCAGTTCAACCTTTAAGAGCTAGAAGATTCGCTACATTTGCATTTTACAAATTGTTTGAGAAATTTATTTCTTTTCATTTCTTTTGCGCTTGTGAGACGTACTCCATGTTATTGTTGGACATTTAAAAGCTTTCCTACTTATATTATTTTGCACACTGTATTGGCTATTGTGCAATAAAGGTTAGAGAAAGTGCTAAATGAATGAAAAGAAGATAACGGAGGTCCGCTAGACCGAAAATCGAAAGGGTTCACAAAACCGAAGGTTCTGTGCGACCCAAAATAAAGGGGGTCCATGACATCGAAACTTAGAAATGGTTCACGAGACCGAAACTTAAAGCCTTCTTACCTTTACACGTTTTAGGTGTTACAGATTTTTTTCATTTTCAGTGTCGCAACCTTTCCGGTTTCGCGAACCACTTAAGGAACTCGCAGTCCCGCTAATCGCCCCGTCTTACATGGTCTTGTGAACCTTTTTTCATGTTTGGCGGATTCTTTCCCATTTTGGTTTTGGACCTTTGGTATCGTGGGATACCATCCACTATGCGGGGCTTCGCTAGTTACCTTAATTAATTATTTATCTCCCTCTTTAAATATTAAGTAAATGCTTATGAACATACTGCTTAAGGTCACGGAATTTAAAAAATAGCCCTATTTATATTTGATTTCTTTTGCAAAATATGACATAAAAAAATCCAATCTAGGTTGAGGGAAAATATCATGCTTCGATCCTCATTCTGGAATAACCTTTTTGTGGTAATACAGAAGACGTACAGTAACCTGTACGACAACCCTTACACAAAGTGATATCCAGAAATATCTAGTCATTATAAAATTTCACACAGCCATATGAGGCCAGACATAAAACCAACGTTTTATACGTTAGGTATATTGATATGGTTAATCAAGTGATATGAAACCATGTGTAATTTGATGAACGACCGTGTCAGATAAACATATGAGGTTTCATATTACCATATCAAGCCAGATGTTACTTACTAAAATATCATGTCAGATATACATATAAAGTTTCGTGTGGTTGAATTAAGGTGGATATCATGTTATAAAGGTATGTATCAGATAAACATATAAAGTTTCTTGTGATTTCACCAAGTTAGATAATTCTTGATAATAAAAAAAATCCCAAATATACGTAAAAAGTTTCAAATAACTATGTGGAGGCTCTCTTATATTAAGAGCACTGAAATCTGTTAGACCTAAGGTAAGTGATAAAAACAGTGCAATCAAGTAATAAAGAGGAAGTTTTGCCCAGGAGAAGGTGCAATAAAGAGGTCACTGATGCATATCATTAGATCAAATGAGCACAGGCACCTTCAACCCTAAGTGACCTCTGAGATTTGGTCCTATGCCACTTGTTTCATATCCTGCCACTCATCTTTTCGGCTCAGTACAGGTTTCATTTTTCTAATATGTTCGACTTCGCTGACCTGACGCATCATGGCGTCACTATTAATATTGGAGCAATTTTTGGTTTCGATGATATGAGAAACCAATGCAATCATGATGTCGTGAGTGTGTGTGCGGGTATGTGTGTGTGTGTGTGTGTGCGTGCGTTTCTGGGGTCAATCGGGGATACACGCATGAAAATTACAGTAGAACTGGGGATACCCCGCGAAACGGGGATAGAAACGGGGATAGAAAGTCCAAAATAATGCAAAGTGGGGTGTCAGATAAGTGCCTGTAGCTTTACAGTTTGATCTGAGGTATATCCACATTTCCATGTTTTTTGTTTGAATTTGTGTGAAAATGTGTGTGTAGATTTTTCAGGATCCCCAGTCACCTTGATTATGACCTGTGATTATCCCCAGTTGACTAGGAAAAACAGAATATCCCCACTTGACTGGTATAATGGGCATGTCCCCGATAGGCGCCAGAAACGCGTATAGGTGTGTGTGGTTGTGACATTTTGCTTGTTAACACGATATAATATCAAGATAGGAGTGTCTGACAGTTCTCAAACTTGGTACATAAATGCCTCATATTAAGAGGAAGAACCCCATTGTTTTGGTCGATTTCAAAGATTATCCGGGGCACAGGGACTCGAAACACTTAAAGTCATTCAGAAGATATCTCAAGGTAGGAATGTCTGACAATTTTTAAGCTTAGAACTTTGATGCCCGATATTCAGAAAAAGAAGCATATTGTTTTGTGGGGGGGGGGGGGGGAGCTCCAAGATCATCTGGGGTCACTTGGTCAAAGACTTGAGACAATTTACCTTAAACTCGATATTTCAAGGTATTAATGTCTTTCACTAAGTTTTCAAACTTGGTGCATAAATGCCTTATATGAAAAGGAAGAACCCTATCGTTTTTGGTGGAGTTCAAAGGTAATCTGGGGTCACAGGTGTCAGAGGACTCGAAATAATTTACATTTAGCGCATTCATACCATATCTCAAGGTAGGAATGTTTAAAAGTTTTTGAACTTGGTACACAGATGCCCCACATCAAGAGGAAGAACCTTTTCAGTTTGTGTTGAGTTCAAAGGTCCTTTGGGGCCACAGGAGTCGAAGATACGAAACACTGTACATCTAAACACAACTAACTCATTAACAAGATATGTCAAGATGGGAAAGTCTGGCAGTTTTCAAACTGGGTACTTAGTTGCCACATATAAAGAGGGAGAACCAGATTTTTTTTTTTTTTTTTTTGGGGGGGGGGGGTCCAAGGCCATATGGGGTCACAAGGGTCAAAGACTTGAAACACTTAACATTTATATCATGAACACGACATCTCAAGATAGGAATACCTGACATTTTTTAAACTTGGTTAATAGATGTCCAATATTGTGGGAAGAACCCTATTGCTTTTGGGCGAGTTCAAAGGTTTTCTGGGGTCAGTAGGGGTGAGGAGTTGAAACACTGTACAGTTAAGTCATTAACACGATATCTCAATAGAATGTCTGAAAGTTTCAAGCTTGGTACATAGATGCCACATGTTAAGAGGAAGAATCCTATTGCTGTTGGTCGAGTTCAATGGACGTCTGGGGTCAACAGCAGAGTTCTAAGACTTGAAACACTTTACACTTTGCTTGTTATGTGTAAACTGTATTGTTTATATTGTCATGATATAAATCAGTTTTGTGATTGGTTCAGTGATAAGAGATACCTTGGAGGTTATCCATATATCTCATCTGAACCCATAAATACCACATAATTTCATGTCAAATTGCGCACATACATACCCCAAATCACTCCATGCCAACCCGGCCACCCCTCTTACATATTACTTCGACCTATTCCAACCCGCCCTGTACAAGTGCATACCTAATGCCCCTCGTCAGTCCACCCCATACATACTAAGCCACCTCATACCAACTCCCCCCCCCCATACATACCAATTCCCCTATGTTAACTCACTCCCCATGTCATATCTGCGGTCCCTCAAGGTCAAACGCTGGGTACCTTGTTAATATGATACCGTTTTTCAAAGGCAATTGGTGTTTGCAATGGAATATGAAGAAAGGATGGCCCGTATCTCTTTTAAGGGAGGTCAAATTTGATCTGTGGGTAACCGAAGTCAAAACTTGACAAGGTAAACACGATATCTCCATAAGTATGCAACTTAGGTGGATTTCATAGTGGGGTTGTGTTCATGTACATGTACATGTATTGTAAGATTGGTCCCTGTTGCTGTTATTTGACTGAGAGATATGGGACATCATATGACATTATTTGGGACTGAACGTCATCGAAGCCTCAATTCATTTATGCATTCTGGTTACTAGAATGTCATGGTGATGTCCAGTATGACTTTTAGTCATTTGCAAGAGTACTACCGAGTGCGCTTTTTAAGTGCTTGGAAACGGACACTGTCAAAAGTATTTAAAACTTGTGAATACTAATAAATACTAACGAGACAATGTATCTTGGTGATATTTTTGACTGTAAGTCTTAGTGCTCATTTAACATCTCACCAATACACCTAGATGTTTCACAAATTAAATGTACATTGCAAGCGGGTATTACCACACACCCTACAAAATATACTATTCACAACATTGCGACCTTCATAACCTACATTACCTCCAGTATTAATACATGAATAACAACTATTTTCCCCACACTTCTTTTCTTGAAGGCATTGGACTTACCAAAGTTTGCTTTATTGTCAGACCAGGGGCCCGTTCCACGAACTTACGAAGAGTTACGCACAATCTTAAGTTTGATTCCCCATACTTATGTCAACACTAAATCATACTTAAGATTGTGCGTAGCTCTTTGTGGAACGGGCCCCGATCATTACCGGTATGTCCCTACCTCGGTTGTACCAAGTTTTCTTAATTCGTTTTCCCCTTTGTCTTTTTACATCGTTCCTACCAAGTCTTTGGTTTGTAAATTGGTCTCTTTCCCTCTTTAAGCATAATTGTTCTCTTGGCCATTCTTCGTTTCCACTGTTTTGATTATCATAACCTTATTTGTAGCATACTGCAATGTGTAGCAAAACTTGTTATTTGGGGTAATACAATACATTTTCTTTACTGCCATTTGTGTATGATTTTCATATAATAAGTGTTCAGTTATTAAGGACTCTTAGTTAGCATAATGCCTCGTACTTAAAATTCACATTCCAATGTGGCATGTTGGAATATGGAAGTATATTTGCTGTTCACTGTCAAGTACATTTACAACAATAAATGCATAAGTCTTTTCTATGCAATAAAAAGTAGACTCTTTCAGATGCTCAGAAAGGGTGACAGCCAGTGCAATTGCCCGCCTTTTTACTGTGATCATGTGTAGCACCTGTTCTTTTCGTTCAGTCTATAATGGAGTTTTAGGCCTACATGACATGACATTTTCAACAACTAGTAAACTTAAAACAATTACAAATGACATATCCGCAAATAAATGGGCAGTCTTTTGTTCTTCTTTACAGTTTACAGCCAATTTTCTCTTCAACAATCCCATATTATCAGAATGCGATTGCATAATTGGCATGAGAAGTTTAAAAAGTTTGCATTATCCACATTGGGGTCTTATTCCTATTAACTTCCATGTCAACACAACAGTCTAAAAAACAAAGGGAAATAAAATATCCCTTGTCAATGTGAGGAAGTGATATTAGCTCTGCTGCCCCCAAGTTCACTCTGATCACAATTCCAGTGACTTCAATGACTGATATATAGAAGTTTTAACATACTGTACCGATGTGATTCCTCTTTTACATGTGAAAATTAAATTTTTGCTTAAACTTTCCCTTTTAAAACTCATTGCTGGAAATGCAAGGCTTTTGATGCTCGATGCAAAGGTAGTGCATTAATTAATATGGTGAAGACGTGGCCTAGATGTGAATGACATCCCTGAATAATGGAAAATTGGACCATTTCTGGAGCGGAAAAACAATAACATGTCCCACATATGGGCTGCAACTTGTATCAAAATTTAAGCCTGGCGATAAAGCCATCTATTCCTTTTCAGCCTTTCACACAGCACCCACAAGATACACATCCAATGGAGGTGACTGAAGGCTGTTAATCCTGAGGTCTCTCTCGGGATCCTCTTCACCTCTCTTGGTACTACAATGCATTAGTAGCCGTGATCATATGACCCAACGCTCATTTAGTTGTTGATAATAAATCATCTATCGTCGTGATATATCATGATACATCTTTTTTAACATCGCAAGCATTAACGACACGCGCTGACTCGGCCTTATTGTATCTCTCTCTCATTACTGATTATTAATGAAAACCACGAATGAAGTAGTGCTTAGAAGTAGAACAATGAAATAACAAAAAAAAATAACATTGGAGGGCGGAATAACTCCTTTTTACAACAACAACAACAACAAAAAAAACACACACAAAAAAAAAAAACCCTCATATCTTGTGACGATGAACCGGCGCATCGCCCATCAAAACACTTCTATATAACATAATACGTGTGTGCTGGTAGGTCAGTCAGCAAAGTGGAAAACTGATGAAAATTATTCTCTCACACGGCTGCATCTAGGCGTACAATCAAACAAGGTAAGGAAATGTTACCTTTGTTGTCTTTTGGTAATTCTGCTTATAACATATCTATTCTAGGGTAGCCTCTATAGAAAGCGTTAGGAAAATACACTTTTACAATAAATTGTAACGACTACATGACCTCACGGTTTGAAGATTCCTGCTGAAGTGACTCTACATTCCTTTATCAGTTGTACAAAGACAGTGTTATTTCACATCACCCATCGACACGCCCTATTATACGCGTTATTTTCAAAAATGCGGAGTCACTCCGACAGGACCCTTCAACCCGTGAAGTTTTCCCGGTACCCCAATTACTCCTTTTGAGTTGGGAAAATTTATCAAATCATTTGGTTCGGGCTCCCCACCACAAACTCTATTTAGTGACACCCCTGGTACCTTTCCCTGTAACCGTCCAAGGTGTAATGCATGACCAGTTGTTGGCAAAACCAGTCTCGTCAACATTTTAGGCTCTAACGGCAGTAGCTTCAGTGTAAAAAACTAGAAAATGTGGTTACGTACCGTAACCACAATGGACATGACATTGTGCTAGTCTTTGGTTGCCCATGTAGGGGAAGGATGGACTGCCTGGTTAATCCGACGGACAACAGGGACATAGATCTGGTATGTGGTTTGGGGTACACAAATTTTCGAACAGACTATGTTGAACCCTATTTCGTGACCAGGACCGGAATGATCTATAAGCAATCCACCCTATGAAAGCGAGTGCACTCGTAGGCCTACATACACACACAACCAGACACACATATACACTGACAATGACATGCACATACACTCAAAGTGACGTTTTCAAGAAGCCCCCCATATCCCAAAATGTTATTACATTTTGGTTATTCTCCTTTTTTTTTAATTTTTTTTTATTTTAAATTTGCCTGAATTATTGGAGGGGCAAGGCCTACTGTATGTTTGCTTTCCCCAATATTTTCATTGGTGATGCAATTAGTGTAATTTGCACGGGTAACCACTCGCTATATATCCTATAACCCGGTTCCAAATCTACTACGCGAAGCTTAAATATTTTGCATGCGCAAAGGATTACCCAATTTACGCTCTTCCCCACGGTAATGGAATAAAATATTTTACAATTAATTTGGTAAACATTCTCGGGGCCTGAGAATGAAGAGAGCCCTAGAAATTATGTGTAAGTTTGTTTGTGTTTTGTGCTTAACATATGTACCAAATAAATAAATCAAAAAGTTTGAAAGTTGTTTGTTCTTTATTTCCTGAAGTTGAAATTTCTATCAGCGTGCGGCCCGATCGCGCTTTATCGTCACGTAGTGAGTTACTTCTCACACATCAATGTACGTCACTTTGTTCGTGCAAGCTATCCGACGGTGATTCAAAAACACTTCGTACTTCACGCAGAAACTAGCAGACACATCCCCCGCCCAGCTTACAGAGACAGTGCCCGTAGCATTCGGCATGTTAGGTACACTGTACTGAGCCTTTATACGATCTTAATACGGCGGTATGACACCTTTATGTCACCATGTCCGGATGTCAACATGCGGCCTGCTACGTCAGAACGTACATAACCCTACAGTGAAAATTCCAACGTGCATTGTGCATTACTGTGAGAGAAGTTCACGAGCCTGACGTCTTTGTTTACAATCGGTAATTTTGGACGTGCAAGAGAATACCATAATACAGGGCTCTGATTGGTTGATGTTTTAAACCGGTGTTTTAAAAGGAGAAGCTTCGAGCTCTTTGGATGCTTGCCTTTAGAGTAGGAAAGCGCCCAAAAATTTAATATCAAATATTGATAGAGGCCTTGGAACTTATTTTCTTATTTGACTGTTTTCTGTTACGTTTCTTTGGGATCATGGCCACTACGCGTCCGGTCGTTCCACTAAAACTTAAATACACTTAAATAGGGGTGAAGGTTGTTGGCTGTGTGTGTGGCACAATAGATGTTCCAACAATAGCCCTTTCTCGTTTCTTTTACTTGTCATTTTGATTTAAAACAAAAGGAGATGATAAAACCTTATGGCAAATCAAATTTTTTGTACTTGGGAATGTGATCATCACCTCTCCAAAACAGCTGTAAATATTATTTTGCATATCTGATATGGAGCATGCCTAACAAAATGTTCTAATCTTTTAAGTCAGTGTAACACCTGGTACCCGACGGGTATGGCGATTTGGTACCCGGGTCCTACTTTTTAGTAGGGCCTATACCCGTGCAAAGGCACTTGTTGCAATTCCCTACCTGCCACCGAGAATTGACAAACCTGTCCGAAAAAAGTACAGCAAGTGCGTAGTACTAAATTTGTCTCTGATTTAGAATAATTGCCCGGAATGAAGTGAACCTGCGAATGTACGTGCGGTTAATGTACACTAGCTACGTTCACGTTTGACCTTTGCTGGCCCATGCCAATCGAAAACCTATAATGGTTTATACGTATGGTAAAAAAGGAGATTTGCATCGAAAATTCGGACTTGAGGTTTGATTGCACTTTGCCTTCGATCGATCTGTACGACATTATGTGAAATTCTTTTTGTTTATACGTTCAATCGGTCACATTGCTTGTACACGATCGCAATGGACCGTACATAATGACTTTATACTGCTGAACGCTGCGCCAAACCCGGCACTTACACTACTGTACACATTTTATACATTCCTTCACTGGAAGCAGTTCAAACGGAGACATCGTAGCATGCCGCTCAGTCGAACTTCCAGGGAATTGTGACAAGAAAATTATACGAATGTTTTCAAATTTATACAATTGTCTTTATAATCACTTCATAAGTCAAATGTAAAATTAATTTGGTGACCAAACAGTTCTACTAAATAAAGTGATGTTGAAATTACAGACCAAAGTAGGACAGCATCCCTCGCGTTCATGACTGCGTCATGTGTAAAGTAACAGGCATATTGCCTACTTAATATTAATATTAGCCTACTTAATATTAATATTAGCCTACTTTATATTACTATTAGCCTACTTAATATTACTATTAGCCTACTTAATATTAAAATATAGAGTATTTGAGGAAAAATGTACTGCATTTCGTAATTAGCGACATTTTTCACACAACCTTGTCACATACCGGTCTCCTTTGCTGTACAAATCTTTTCCCAAAAGATCGGTTTGTTTCTCATTGGGAGTCGTCCGATAAACTGAACGAAAGAAATGGGGTCACGTGATCATCAGAAAATGCGACCAACCACAATAATGGACATGCTGTGTCATGTCCATTAAAAAAAACATTTCCCCCCATTTCCTCTAATGAAGTTGATATTTTAGCTTGATGGAGTTGTAACTAGTTGTATGTGGGAGAGACCAAGCGCCGCCTGGCGGACCGAGTCACCGAGCACCTAAGGTCCATCAAACAGAATCTCCAAGGATATCCGTTGGCTGCACATTCCACCCCCCCCCCCCGCACTTTGGTCTATACGGCACTCAACCGTTATGACAGCAGTAATGTGCCTAAGCTCTGACCTTGACCACCTAAGTGCTGAAAACCGGCTTATCATGGAACTAGGAACTTTCTACTCGCACGGCCTTAGTGTAAGGATGGAAATTCTGTGATTTCCAAATCCATTTGTCCCTTTTCCGCCTTTTTTTCCCATCTGGCGGGAACTCCTTTTTGCACCAATTCGGCCGTGCTCGATAATAGTGTGCACATATTTGCCGGTATTGACTGAGAAATAGGAGATACAAGTATGTACAAAAACAATGCTTATTTCACATGAACGTTAAAACTAGAATTTTCAAGTAGACAAAGAAGGCCGATTCTTTCACAGGCTGTAGAAGATTCCAGGGGCGTAGCCAGGATTTTCTTGGGGGGGGGGGGGGGCAAAGTCGACTCATCGTCCCCAATCTTGACCGATAGGACTATCTAAGCGGAGCGCCACCATCAGTTGGCGCGGAGCGTACAAGAAAATTTTTGGTTTTAGAAACCCCTCAGATGGCAGGAAACGGCACTTCCCGAGTGTTCTAAGCAAGAATATGTTCAGCTCGACTTCGAAATTTTCTCCGCTTTTTAATTGGAGCACTTGACAAATATTGAGGAGCTGAACATACCTTTAGCCCCCACTTTTTCATTTTTCATCGCCGCCACTGGGGTGCGACATTTTCTTGAGGGAGCGAAGCGCCCAAGTGAGGAGCCGAGCGACCGAACGGGGAGAGGGCGTGATTCTCCCCCTCCTAACCCAAGGAGATTTTGCAATTTTACATCAAAATTGAGCGATCTGGTGAACACCTATGCTGGAATTTTTGGACATTTTCAGTCTTGTATCAATGTTTTCCTTATTCCTTCGAGAGTTAGTGTGTGGCTGTAAGAGGGTTACGCGTCAATGGGGCCCTAGGGAATTGTGTTGCACTGAAACAAAACAGGTACTCATAAGGCTTACATTGGCTAAACCAGCGGAAGGGACATTTTGCCCTGAAAAACGCCGAAACTCCATTTAAATAAAAAAAAAAAATAAAAAAAAAATAGGTCTGGGCGGGAGTAAGTGCGAACCCCCTGAACCCCCTGGCTACGGGCCTGTCTCCCTGGGTGTCCCCCTCCCCTTTTGGAATTTTTTGCTGTATCGAAGAGCTTAGATGCAATATGGTGCTATATTTTGTTATTTTTATACTAGATTCCAGTGTTCTCCACAGGGGGTTTAGAGGGGCGACACGCCCTCCTAGTGAAATTGACCGCCCCTCCAAAAAAGTTGCCGCTCTCCAAAAAATGCTTCCATTTTTAGTAAATTGCTTCATTACACATATACAAGTCATAACTGGAAAAATGTGTCTTCCCTCCAGGCTTGGCGCCAGGATTTTCCCGACGAAAGGCCACTCTCGGAACGGGGGAGGGGTAGGGTGGGTAGCGATCCCAAGCCCCGACAGCCAGGATGCCGTCGATGTGTTGGTGAGGGAGATTTGAAGAAAACCTGTGCACTATACCTGCCATTGTGAGTCATATACGACATAAAATTTGTTTATGCTGGAGGAAGATATTTCCGCACTGATTTAACCGTGGAAAAGCGGGCGATTTTTTTTTTTCTTGGGGGGGGGGGGGGGGGAGTTAAGCCTACACTAATCAGAGTCTGTATTTATTTAAAGCTTATATAGGTCAACTGTCCCGGCATTTGGGCCCTATCGGGCACAACTTATATTGTACTTCCTTCTTCGAGTCCGTACCACACGACTGACACAAGAGATTATTAACTAAGTTTAGCGAAATCAGATGAAATTCCCCACATGTACATTAATCCATTTATTCTACTTATTAATTTACTTGAAAAGATGAGAAGGGTTTGTACTTTATTAGCTCTAGGTAATGGAACTGAGGAAGAGTTTGCAAAGCGTACGGTAACCGAACATTTGGGTTTTATCGCAGAAATAACTCTTTTGAAAGCCAAAATAACTAAACTGACCATGGGATGGCGACAGATTATTCCCGACAGGGCGCGGGCCATGCCAGCGACCACAAGTTCCGACAGCCCCTATGTCGAGGGGGTGGTGAGAAGGGGATATGAAGGAGCCTAACTATCCCATGCCATTGCAGCCTGGGGCACATGTTGCACAATATCACTTAATATTTTAAAAGCCGAGTTGCGCACTGATAGTGCTCTTTTGAGTCTGAATCGTGAAATTGCAAAAATTTTTGGTAGCCTTACAAAAATAACATAGCCTATGTAATCATTAAGAACAAAAAGAAAAAAAAAATAGAAACTGTAGGGGTTGCAGACCGTATCGTGGATAACATACATTGTGTCGAAGCCACCTGGAATACCCGATAAAATAGCCAAACTATGCTTCGTGAGTCGCTCACCAACTGACCTATCGCATGACACACACAAGCGTACAGCAACTAGGATTTGTGATATGGAATGAAATTTACGACCACTACATAACCTGTGTACTCTGCCTACCCGTTACTTGGTAAGGTTGACAGGACTTACACTCCCTAGATATGTGGAAAGGAAGTATTGAAAAAACTGGAGTAAATCTACAGCGCGAGTAGCGCGCCGAAAATTTTGGGTTCTTGTTAGGGAAATTGTCCCTTGAGAGCAAAAAACAGGTAAACCATCGGGGGGACTAGTCGCCGTCGGGGACTGCAAACTTTATCGTAACGACTAAGAGGCACCCCCCCCCTCCGAAAAACTGTAAAAAATCCCCCCGATTCCCTGCCTCCTCTTGCCGTTTAGCCTATCTTTTTTTATTTTATTTTTTTTTTGGCTCTCCTTCATTTTTTCAACATCGCCCATCGCGTCCCCAAAATTTATGTGGGTGGGGGCACTCTGCCCCCCTTGCCCCTCCGCTGGCTACGCTAGTGAAGTCTTCGGTATGACCCGGCCAAGGCTCGACTCCAGAGCCCCGTCTGCAAGTCAGATGCTCTAACCACCTAATCATGCGTTGGTCTGAACAACCAAAGGATAATGGACGTGTGTGTGTGTGTGTTTACATGCTTTGCATCTGAACTGAGGACCGAAACAATTGATTTCATAGGCTAGAAAGAAGTCTTTGAAAGCTTACCAATAGACAGTCTATTTTGTATAGTGTAATCCTCAGAAAGAATGTAAAGTCCACTTGTGTGTGTGTGTGTGTTTTTGAGCATATATGTGCTTGCGTAAAATGGATTTGAGGCAGTTTCGCCGCTTGACTTAACCTTGTTTTTTGTTAATCTGCAGATGAAGTGTCAAGTTGTCGTTTTCGCTTTGCTGGTCAGTAGTCTGACTTGCAATATTGCATTCCCTATCAACCAAACTTTCAAAGACGTTGAGGATGATGAGGCAGGTGAAGGTTAGTAAAACGTGCTATTCACATTTTGTCATTTATACGTCATATTGGCCATGCTTTATTGGGGAAGCCTGCCTCTACTAATACAATCCCTTTGGGCAAAGCTCAGTGCCAAAGTACTTAGGACATACAAACGAACATTGTAGTTTGGGTGGGCAATTGATTGGTTTAAATTAATACCAAATATTGAAACGGTGCGGATGGGCATGTAATCCTTCCCTTAATATAATGTCTCGGTAGAATCTCACTCAAACTTCACCGTTGGAGTCTCGTTTAATTGTTCGATTCTTCTTCGCCTATTCCATACGGAATGCCATAAGACTTTTAAGATGTATTCTTAGCATTTAGAACTAAAAATCAAAGACAAAGTACTTTGCTTATTTGAATTATATGTAGTTCCTGGTTTAATGTACTTTCATTTTTCACATAATAGGTATAAACCTAAATTTTCCTCTCTTTGTTTGAGTCAATGAAAGTGTAGTTACTTAGCGTTTTTTCCGTTTTTTCCTCTTCTTCTTTCCCAAGATAAAATTATTTTAGCACAACCTGTGAATCTCATTCACTTCAAGGAATGAACAAATGTATATAATATATAAATTAATCCCCTTTTAAACAATGATAATACATTAAAACATTTTCTCTAGATAAACTCATCTGGTACTTAAGCCTTTGCTTAAAGAATTAAGACAGCATTGTTTACAACACCCCTTGGATGAAAGATAAAACAAATCAAGTTATTTATGCAATCACAGTAAACACAACCCTACAAGCAGTCCATGAACAAACCCACCAAGGAATAAGTCTTGAAAAATCTATTTTTCCAAAATTGCCTCTGCAAAAGTCTTTTTTTTTTTTAATCCAGTAAAGGCTTCTTGTAAAATTCAGCAAATGTTCTTTCCGAAGACCAGCCAGCAGTATGAAGGATTTCTTCCACTTGAAGGTTCTTACGGACGGATGCTTAAACATCAGCAGCTCTTGTACTATGAGCGCCTTACTGACTGACATCAATACCGTTCCCCAGCAGTTCCCCAGCATTTCCTTAATTTCAACGAGATAAAGTGTATTTTGACACTGATTGATGTGGTGGTAGGCCTACATAGCTAATAAAGAGTTGTGTTTCATTTCCTCTTAATGGTGAAGTTTTCTGCATGTATCGTTCCAGCATTGACAGCAAGATGTAGACATCTTAAGTTACGTCTTCAAGGAATGCAGTTAACACAACTTTCATCGGCTTCGAGCCTGGCCGTGATTGTTTAAGTTTGTGGAACAAAATAAATTTAATTTCTTCTGGGTGACATGAAGGTTGTTCATATAATTACTGTAATGTTTGTAACCTTTGGGCAGAAATAAGTGCACTATCATCAACAACTTCTGAGTAAGTTGTTCCAGTGTATAATTTGATGTTAAGTAATGGACCTTAAAAAGGTTAATACTTCCGAGACATCCCAAATAGTTTTGTACTTCGGCTTCGCGGTTCAGAGTTTAAAAAGACCCTCGGGGAATGTTAAAACCAGAAGATATGATCCAATGGTATATGTGTGTTTAAAATGGAGAAATGCAGAGAGGGCAGGACGAGCACTTTTTATTGCAGTGTAGCTCGGACCTGTTTGGTGCAGAGTTGATAAGAATGGAAGTACCTCATTTATTGATGGCCGAAATATTTTAACCCGTTTTGATGAGCAGAATTGAAACCACTGGCTCTGGTAACGGCTTTACTGTATTTTGGGGGTTACCGCCGTGAAATTATCATGCCTCAGTTTGGTAATCTTTTCCTGAGATTAGACATGCCAATAATCTCATGTTCTGATGTAGAGGGTGCAACTGTTTTTGCTCGACTGGCAATAGAAGTGTTCGTTTTGTCATTGGAAGGTACATTGGCGTATGTTTGATCATGCAACACATTTTACCGAGTGTTGTATTTGCCAGGCTGGTAAAATGAGAACACCTCTGGCATGGCTTTCTTTACCTTATGCACACTTTTGGATATCACGCTGGAAGAGGGAAATGCATAAAAATATCAATTCTGCCAAATAATGGAAAATACATCTATGGCAAAAGCTTCTGCTTCTGGTGTCCATGACCCAAACGTTTTGATTGTATATGCGAAAAGTAAGAAAATCCACTTCACACTGTTTCCATAAAAGGGTTTCTTCATGAAACATATATGTGGGGGTTCAATATCATCTTTGTATTAGTCATTACGTGGCAAAGTGTCGGCCGTAAGATAACTTTATCATGAAACACGGACACATGATAATCAAATATTCCGGGCAAAAGACAAGTTCTAAATGAGTTAGTTAGATGGAGTTTTACGGCCAACTTTCCAACCTCTTGGTTCAAGTCGATCAGCCTACGGCCTTTTCGAGCTTCCAAATGAGTTCAGCTATTAAATTGCATTGGGGTGATTGTGAGCCACCCATAGATTTGACATAAGCCACAGCGATTTAGCTGTCAGTGAATATTCTGATATGCTTTTGCTGACAATCCGCCATTAAAGGTTTAAGGCAGATTGCTGAAATTCAAGTACATTAATGACAAAGGTTTCTTCATTTGTACTCCATTTTCCTTGTGCCTTAGTTGTTAGGGTAGGTGAATATCCTCCCCAGCTACCTTCTGCTTCTAATATTAATTCTGGATCTTAATCAACAACATTGTTATATTCATGGTAAGATTTTCTTGCCACCAGTGAAGTTCTGTGACGTCTGTTAATGGAGTGCAAATTTGTGAATCAAAATTTCTTTGATTTCTCCTTAATGATTCGATTTTGATCATCTCCAGATCCCTATAAAGGGTGTGACCCATAACGTACAGGAAGAGTGACACGACCATATCAATAATATGCGCAAGGTGCCTTATAGACGAATCCGCACAGCAAGTGATGGTGTGATTTCAGTCGGCCACAACTGGGGTCTATTAATCTTTTAATCTTTCAATTTCTTTGCTTACCTCTATCATGGATGGTTGTGCACTAAATTGTATCTTGATTCCTTCAGTTTCACTGAATGTAAGGTTTTGAAATTCATGTAGAAAATAAATGAAGACGATTAAAGGCTGATGGACCCCACTAATGGCTGCCTACAGTCACATAATACAAGCGACGATCGGATTCGTCTGTAGTTTTTTTTTCTTACCCTTAAACTTTTGCTTCTCAGATAGGGTAGCAACGACTCTTTCAGGTTTGGGCCGGACCGTCAAGTTTTGTGAATTTATCACACATCCTGATAATTAGGAAGTCAGAGTCGCCCAAAAGCATTGGAATCTTTTGGAAATATTTCCTTTTCTGGGGCAAAATTGAACTAATTGACAAACAACCGTCTATCAGTAGTTCTTCACAATCAAGTTAAGTGAAGGAGGTCAATTGAATTACATTACGAAACAGCAGATCGAACGGTTAAAGCTACTTTCATCATCTATGGTTTGGCGGGATATGAGTAGCAACGAAAGTAACAGCTGCGTCAATTTGTAGCTTGCCCTAACATCTTTCAAACCGATTTATTGTTCACATTCAGGTAGACGTACAAGTACTACGCATCGAACCGAAAGTAGCTGTGCTACTCATCGAACCGAAAGTAGCACTTATACGCATCGAACCGAAAGATACACTGAACAAACAACAACAGAAGGAATCCCAACAACTAACGAAATGAAAGAAATGACTACAGCCGATGTAAGCGAAACAACTGTTTTGGACTATTTCTACACAAGTGACTCGTATGACATTACCTCAGATGAATATTTGCTCTACTATATGCGTCATTCCTCCAGCAGTTGGGTAAATTAACAATGGGCTCTTTAGCAAAAATATACTGGAAACAAAAACACTGAACATTAAATAACCAATCTTATCTTTCCTGATATTTTTTCTTAAATATTGTTTGAGTTGATATATTTGTCCGTACTTTGTTTAAAAAGTTTTGGTCAACCGATCGAGACAACCGACCGAGCCAATTACCTACACTCGATTATTTGAAATCAGGGTCGGGGTCTGCGCAGCATAGGAGGGGGCCCTTGGGACTTCAAATCGTAAATGCAGCACGTGCTAGTGCAGTGTTTTAACTATCCTCTTGTCATAAGCGTAGGAAGCGGGGGAGGGGCTGGGGGCGACAGTCAGTGAAAAATGAGGGGGGGGGGGCTGAAGCATAACCCTTCCTGAGTCAGAAAACCCCTTTTTCATTTTTCCAAATCTAAAATGAAGCTATATCAAATGCATTAATTCTTGCTTATAAATCAGCTTGGTAAACTTCGATGAGCGCGCCGCAAATTTCATCCTTGAAAATACAGAAGTGTTCACACTTAAGAAAAAACAGAACATCTTTTTATTTAAAAATGTCCTCTGCTCGTAGAAAATGCGAATTAAAACAATTTTGCCTAAAAAATGTACATTTTGAACAGTGGGGTAGGGTGAGGTGCATGGCCAAAATCGTTCCGCCCCACCCAATTTCATATTGCTTCCCACGCCACTGCCTCCTGTAAATGTATGCAGGCTACGACATTGGAGTCTTAATTGTTTGTTAAGATGTCTCAAATTAATATTGATCAGGTTGTGATCGCACACGGACTCTATTCTACGTTCTACACTCTAAAAGCACCCTGGTCAAAATTGACCAGGATGCTGTCACCGGTATCCCGTCCCGGATTCCTGGTTAAGCATATGACATATTACTGTTGAGATTTGACCAGGAATATGTCAGATTTTAACTAAAGCTTGGTCAAATTTAAGCAGGAAATCTGGGTTGGATAACAGGTGACCGCATCCTGGTTTGTTTTGACCAGAGTGTTTTAAGAGCTTAGCTAATTAGAGCTGCATTATACCACTACATACACTGACGTTTTAGCACAAGAGGAAAAAACGTTACCCCTTACCGTGAGTGTTATTCTCTTTTAGCGGAACGATTGGTGATCTACGTACGAATCGCGAGGTTGGTTGAACGTAGGTGACGGCACTAACTTGGTAAGTGTTTTGTTTTATATTCCCCTTTATTACTTTAAAACCAACATTTGTTAATAATGGTTAAGGGAAATTTCTGATCGGATTTACGATTTGATGTGCCTTTGTAGGAAGAAAAACTATAGTCCTGGAAAAGTGTACCGTAACTCGGCGGTGTAAACTTCTTTTATATTTGTCTTTTAACATGTATGCACTTTACACCAACGGTAGCCCATAAATCTCTTGACACCTTAATTCAAGGAGACGATAACCACACTAGTGTTATCCTCCAGCGTGAAGTAGGCTGATGTACAAGCTCCGTGTTTCGTGACAAGTTCTTAGGACATAAACTCTTCTGTCTTGCTTTTCTTTGTTCTCTGCATGCTTTAAACCATACGTTATTTTTTTTTTTTATAAAGTAAAGGTCAGTGGTTATGATCTTATACGTAGGGCCAACAAACAATGGGGTGCCTAATCATTGCTCACGTATCACGTCATAAATTTAATACTTAGAAATTTATATTTCAATGCTTAAAACATCCCAAATTTCGTTATGGCTGTTCGAAAGGCGTACTATGCGCAGGGAGGTGTTATTAAAATAACACCTCCCTTGTATACGCATCCATTTCCTATTACATTCAATGACGAACGGCTACTGGTTGTAAATGTCAGGGAGATGGTCGATATGGATGTGGGGATGGTCCATGTTATCATCCTAATGTCACAGAAAGGTGTATTCTGAGCAGTGAATTTTATTTTTCACTTTAATGTGATACGTATGACTTGTGCCTATTTAAAAAAAGTACGCAGTAATATGTTGCCTAAGCTACACGATATATATATATATGTATATATATATATATATATATATATATATATATATATATATATATATATATATATATATATATATATATATATATATATATATATATATATAT
Source organism: Holothuria scabra (assembly GCA_037179385.1). Taxonomy (NCBI): domain Eukaryota; kingdom Metazoa; phylum Echinodermata; class Holothuroidea; order Aspidochirotida; family Holothuriidae; genus Holothuria; species Holothuria scabra. The sequence goes on along the minus strand of CM074181.1, from coordinate 216,697 downwards.
ATATATATATATATATATATATATATATATATATATATATATATATATATATATATACGAGGATGGCAGTATAACCACCGATTTATATAGTAAGCCTACAGATACTCACCAGTTCCTTCATGTGAACAGTTGCCATCCTAACCATACTAAAAAATCTATCGCGTATTCACAGGCTCTCCGGATACTTCGTATCTGTAGCGATTCAGCTACGGCTCAAACCAGGTGTAATGAATTGGTTGATTATCTTGTTCGGCGCGGACATGGGAGAAGGCGAACGCGACAGCAGGTAAAACGGGCATTGGATGCTCACCACAACCCACAACAGCGTCCCAGCAGTGTTGTCAAAAAGACCTTTTTCACTGTACAGTTTCACCCCGGCCTACCAGATATAAAGGGGACTCTCGAGAAGTATTTACCTCTGCTTGAGACATCTGAACGTATGCGCAAATTAGTTAATAAGCTTAATATGAGAGATGGTACCTATGCCCCCTACAGGAAACCCAACGACACCCCCCTGTTCATTAATACCCAGTCAAACCACCCACCCAACATACTTAAAAACATCCCCATGGCTGTAAACAAACGTATTGCTGAGCTCTCTTGCAATCAAGCAGTTTTTGACGCTGCAGCGCCTGCCTACCAAAAGGCACTAGACTCCAGTGGCTTTCAACATAAACTGAAGTACCCCTTTGAGAGCCCGCAAACCTCAAGGCGAAAGAGGAAGCAAAGGCACAGGAAGGTCATTTGGTTCAACCCCCCGTTCAGTAAAACAGTCAAATCTAACGTTGGCAGGGCTTTCCTCAAACTCATAGCCAAACACTTTCCCCCGGGGCATAAGCTGCACAAATTATTTAACAAAAACACTGTGAAAGTCAGTTATAGTTGCATGAAAAACATGAAAGCCGTCATAAGCAACCACAACTCTAAGGTGCTTTCAAAGAAAACTGCTACACCCCCAAATCGCGGCTGTAACTGCAGGGTTAAAATTTCTTGTCCCCTTGATGGGAAATGCCTCACATCAGCCGTAGTCTACAAGGCTGAAGTCACTAGTAACGATGCCACACACTCATACATAGGCATGTCTGGCGGCCCATTCAAGGAAAGGTACAACAACCACAAGAAATCTTTTAACTTAGAACGTCATGAAAAAGAAACCGAGCTCTCTAAACACGTTTGGTCCCTTAAGAGGAGCGGCCAGGCTTTTACAATTCGTTGGCACATATTAGCACAGTCAAACACACATAGAACTCCATCTGGCTTTTTTAACCTTTGTCAAGCTGAAAAACTTGCTATAGTCGATCACCGTTCCCCCAACCTCTTGAACAAAAGATCGGAGATTCTATCACAATGCCGCCATCACCACACACGCAAGAAAGTTACTCAAGCGGGCAATGGTTAAAAACCCAGAACGGCGAAGGCTCGTGTTCATTGTTAACCGAGATCCCCTGAAGATCGCATTGATTTGTGAGAAACTTTAAGTAGGGTTTTGTTTGCTTTTACAGCATAAATACATGGTCGATATCTGCTCTTCTGCTTGCAGAATTGAGCACTCTGTCCAGTCTTGTTTTTTGGGCAATTATTTGTATTTGTATATATATATATATATATATATATATATATATATATATATATATATATATATATATATATATATATATATATATATATATATATATATATATATATATATATATATATATATATATATATATATATATATATATATATATATATATATATATATATATATATATATATATATATATATATATATATATATATATATATATATATATATATATATATATATATATATATATATATATATATATATATTAATTAATACTGTTCCCTGAAACGTACGTAATCTCAATATCTCTAGACTGTGCAACCAGGGAGGTGTAAATAACATCTCCTTGGGGCAACCTTTCCCGATCGAATAATTCCTGAACAAAACATAGCCTCACATCAATTATCTCCAATTTACATCATTACCTATCACCCAAAACGCATACAGTCGTCTTATTGAAAAATAAGTGACTTCATATACTTAATTTAACTTGTCAAGGTAAACACTTCCTTGTTAAAACTTGTGTAGAAACATGCCTATTTTATTGCCCAAGACTACATCCTGGTTTAGGGCATAATGCAAGTTGCCATAATGTTTAATCAGACTACTCTGTGCCATGAGGCTTAATAATGTGAGTAGTTTCTCATCTTTCCTCCTAAATATAAAGACTTTAAATCATAATGTGTGTATTTTCTTTATAGCATATCTCAAACGGGTATAAAAGAAATGTACATGAAGACGAAATGTTAAGTGCACGTAGCGCGTGAAAAGTGTTTTTCAATTTTTAAAGAATGTGAATAAAAACAAAACAATGGAGACTTACTATTATAAATAATATAACGCCTTTTGAGATCATTTTTGGTAAAATATCGTTTGGTTTCGTTTGATCTACTTTTTACGAAAGGGTGGAAAGTAGTTCGTACGGGGTATAGCGGGTGTGGTTCTAGCCCTGGTATTGAGGGGGGGGGGGGGTTAGAGGGGGCTTGAAACAGCAGGATATATTTTTTCAATGATGAGAATCGGCACTGACACGCCACGGTTTCTCTAAACCTGGCGGCAGCTCCCTGATTCATTCAACAGAGTGTCATTGTGCGAAGAGAGAATCACTTTATCAGGGAGCTGCCACCAGACTAAATGTTGAGTCCAGTATCGTAGCTAAACCTTTCTGGGGGGGGGGGGCAAGTAATCATACTTTCCCACCTTGTTTTGGTGTGTGTGATTAATAGGCGACACGCGCCACTTGAGCCCCGGGAAGCGGGCCGATTTTTTCACTGCTTTAAACAATTATTGCAAAATACAGTGTTTGGATTGCACGAAAAGGTTGGATTTTGCTTGTACAACAGCGACAGCACAGCATGCTGTTTGACAGTTCACAATTCAGTTGGCAATCGGGGGTAAAAAGAGTGAATAGTCTGGACGCGAAGCACACAGGAATGTTTGCCCCTGTTAAACAAATATTTGAGAAAAAATGGCGCTTGCATTACAGAAAATATTGGATTCTGGGTGTGCCTATAAGGAAATTTGAAAAATTTGTAGAATACAGGAGAAACCTATAAGCAAATCTGAGATTGCGCGGCGACTAAGGCCTGGCGACTTAGGCCTGCCGCGCATTGAGGCGTCTCGACGGCATTTAAAATGATTTCGAAACTTTGTTGTCTTCTCTTAAGACAAATATTTGAAAATGAAGAGCTAGTTTTAGAGGAAGTTTGGAATTTATAGAACAAAAGTGAGGAATTAAAACAGCACTGTAGTTGACCGGTGTTCTTGATAATCTTTGGTCACAGAGGCCTATGTCATATTTCGGATTTTTTTTTTTTTTCATTTCCAGAATCCGAGGGGCAGGTTTCCCAAACTTTGATTTGTTTTATGTGTGAAGTACATACCTGCGTTAGGGATTGCAATATATACGCAAAGCGCGTCCCAAAATTTGTTTTCCCTAAAGAAGTGTTCAAAAATATTCTTGTATTGGAGAAGAATTCGTAAATTTTGTGAAATAAAATTAATGATAACAACAGACTTGCAGGTGTCCAGCGTGACTTGATGACCTGGTGTCAAAACTAGCATATTTATGGAATTTTCATTATTCAGGGTCACGGGGCAATCGCCTTCCTGTCCCACCCTATCATGCTGCTGCGCTGCTTGTGTCGCTTCCCGATTTGCATGTATATGTAGCATGGTTATATGAAAGTTTCGCTCATTCAAGCACTCTATTGAAAACATCATAGTCAACTTACCCTTTGAGTCAAAACACTTATGACCAGGCAAAACTATCATTCGTCCGCTTTGTTTTGATATGAAACATGGGTTCGATAGATAGAAACGGAGTAAGTAATGATTGATTGAAGTTGGGCTGTATTGTAAAGATCTGTTGTTTTATGTCCCTAAGTTTCGCGCACCATATGTTTTAGTGATGGCGTCCACTGTGGGAGTAAAATCGTATAATTCATTCGTCAGACGTTGCCAGTTATGGTGTTTTGGAGATTCCTCAGTCTTTAAATGAGTTAAAACTGATGACAACCAGATTTTTGTTGACGAAGTTGATGATAGTTTTCCATTCATTTTTAATTACTGGCCTGGGGAAAGTTGTCTTGGTTTACCCCCAAAATAGTACTAACTAACAGTGAAAACAGTATTAAACATCCCTTATGTCCAAGAAAAAATTTATCAACATCAGTATTACTATAGATGTCCTATGGACGGGATAAAGTTTTGGAATGTACAGTATGTCGATTGCACCCTGTAACACTACCTAAGATCTTAAGACAAATGTTTTTGACCCCTTGAGGCTGATTTGCTAAATAAAAAAGACTTCATTCTGCTAGACAAAACTGATGCATGTAAACATGCACAACATGTTGATAAACATACCGTCAAAGTTTCGAGTCGCGATAACATCGTGTGACCAAGAAAACGACAGATTTGTGACACTGCTTCCACAGCTTTTCAAAAAAAAAAATATTGTAGTAAAAATTGAGGTAATATATTTCAAAATCCTACACGACCTTAAAGGGAAATTGATCTCAAAATAGAATTACCTTGATGAAAAATATCACGCTTTTAATCTTCTACCATCAAAAGGCTGGGCTTTTGTATTGCTATTGCGATATAGTGAAATTTTTATGTATCCTATTTCTGTTGTGCGCGATATTTACGGTCATTGACCATATATGTGGATTCCAACGTTAAACAAGCTACGCAATTGCCTGGACTGTTTTCCCGTAACTATACAGTACGTTTGTTGACTTGTAACCTAGTTAACACAGGTAGCTAATCAAAGTGTAGGCCAGTCCATCAGTACGTGACGTCACTGGCGTGGTGTACAAGGAAAGAGATCACATAACGCTCTTAAAGTGAAGAGAAGACATACACCTACCGGTTGTTTCCACGAATGAGCTCAACCCCTGTGACCGGGGAATATTAGATTGGAGGAGGGACACCCCTTACAAGAAAAAAAGAAGAAACGTGGAATTTCCCATTAAAATCCCATGGAAAATTTCCCACGTGGTTTTGGCAAACGGGAAATGCTTCCCATGGGGAATGCGACATGGGAAATGCTTTCCAAGGTAAATCATTCCCACGGGAAATGCTTCCCATGTCGATTGCATGTGAGTTTTCCTACTTGACATGCACACAAACTGTCTGTAAAATCACTTATTGTCCAGAGGCTCTAGTAGTCCATAGCTATAAGAGCTGAAGAAAATGCATGGCCATATCCCAAATTTCTCCTATCATCATGTTTAAAAGAATGGATGCAAACTTGAAAATTTTAGCACTGATTATCATGTACACTGTAGTCTTGTGTAGCACAATATATACCTCCACATTCAATTTTTAAGTATGCATACTTTGTTTTTTTATTTCCACATCCAAGTTAATTCATCAATCCTTTTTCAGACAAAGTTTTCCGCAAACTTTTAAACACTTTATACCACCCCTTTTCGACCTACACATTTCCACAGTGCTGCGCAGCATTTCGACCTTATATATAAATAAATAAATAAATAAATATATATATATATATATATATATATATATATATATATATATATATATATATATATATATATATATATATATATATATATATATATATATATATATAAAAGAATTGAAATGTCCGCGTGTACTCCGAAAGAATAACAATAAACAATAACAATGAAACACAAAGTCAAAATTGACAAAAGGAGTACGATTAAGTATTTATTTAATTAAACTTGGAAACTTTCAACTTCTACTGAAGCCTTCGTCGGCCAAGACAGACATACGACTAACACATGAAAAAGTAAATTTAAATTAACTGCACAGCCTATACTGACCAGTTACGTGCAAACATGCAAAAGTTGGACAATAGACATTGTAGTGAGTGTCACGGCAGAGTAGACCCAGACAGACTCGAGCTAGCTAGCAGGCCTACATGCAAGAGTGAATTGGAAGTAAACACACAAAACATGTTTAACAGACAAAAGACATCAATTGGTCAAGAATCATTGTAGAACGTGAAATGGTTGAGTAGGCCCAAATCTCTATTTAGACCCTCAGTGTGTGTATTTAATTTAAGGATAAAGTATATTTCTGTACTTTTACGGTGCCGAGGAGATTGAAAGTTTGAACCAAGCAGCACACATTTCAAATTCCGGAGGGAATGATTGGTCCGCCCGAAGTGTTCGGCAACAGGAAAACCGCGTGCATTGTCACGGATAGACTTCTTGTGGTTGTTAAATCTAAACCGAAACTTAGTGCTACTTTCTCCAACATAAAGACCTTAAGGGCACATAGTACAATATAATAAATAAACAACATTCTCACTACAATGACACTCACTACAATGTCTATTGTCCAACTTTTGCATGTTTGCACGTAACAGGTCAGAATAGGCTGTGCAGTTAATTTAAATTTACTTTTTCATGTGTTAGTCGTATGTCTGTCTTGGCTGACGAAGGCTTCAGGAGAAGTTGAAAATTTCCAAGTTTAATTAAATAAATACTTAATCGTACTCCTTTTGTCAATTTTGACTTTGTGTTTCATTGTTATTGTTTATTGCTATATATATATATATATATATATATATATATATATATATATATATATATATATATATATATATATATATATATATATATATATATATATATATATATATATATATATATATATATATATATATATATATATATAAACATGACGAAGTAACTGTAAAACAACGGTGCTACAGAATTGAAAGGCTGGATCTCCGAGGAGATACAAATAGCGGAAGGCTAGAATTTAGATAAATTAAACAGCCAAAAGGTTTAAAGTAGAGCTTTCGAGGAATACTACCTCTTTGTCGATACTTGGTCAGAGAATGACAAGGAGTGAGAAATTTTGGAAGCTTTTAAAAGTGTTGACAAAGGTCTCATCTCTATTGTGACAGGATAATCCTTCTTAAGGCAATTGAGCAGGTTAATTGACCGGGAGGGTCTGATCGGATTACTCGGGTGTAACCCATCAACAATAGGAAAATCCCCTTCAAAGTAATTAGAGAAACTGTTAGGCCGGAATGGCCTGATCGGATTATTTTGGTTAGTATCATCAGCAAGCTGGTAAATCGCTCCTGATGTTCAAGCCGAAAGGCGATGTGGTTTTGAGATTGAGTTCCCAGAAATTTTCTTTAGCTTTTCTAGCTTTGTCGGTCCATGTATCGTTTTGGTCGATAGCAATGACCCGTAAGTTTTTGATAGAGTGATGAGGCAAATTGAAATGGTTTGCAACAGGTTGTTCAACCTTTTTGGTTTTAATTGCTGACCTGTGCTGTGTCATTCTCATTCGAAGAGTATTTTTAGATTCTCCGACATACTGCACACCACATAAATTGCAGTATATGAGATAAATGACATTTTTGGAAAGACAATTAATTTCTCGTCAAATTTGGAAGGTGCACGCATTTTGATTGCTCTGGAAGCCTTTTGTGGAATCAACCAGGGCGCACGTCTTGCAGTTGGAAGAGCAAGGTGAACAACCAAAATTTTCGTTGTTTTCCTCGACTGAGGCTTTGTCCTGGAATTTAGCCCGAACCAAAATGTCTCGTAAATTTGAGGGCCGCTTGAAGGCAACAACGGGGGGTTGGGGAAAGATAGACCTGAGGCGATCGGTGCTCTGAAGTGTGGGCATATGCTTTTTGATGAATTTGGCTAGCGGTGGTAGACCGGGATGGTACTCAGTTACCAACGGCACTCTGTCGGAATTGCGCTGACGAGTTTTGTACGTCAGAGTTTGCGAGCGAGGGGTTTCTTTTGCCTTTTTGATAGCATTTTCAATTGAACCCCGAAAATACTGCCGGTTACGGAGGTAACCGGATAGTTCCTTAGCCCGAGTGTCAAAATCTGTTTCAGAGGAACAGATGCGTTTTATGCGAGGTGCTTGACTGTACGGAATGTTTTTGGTGCAGTGCGGAGGATGACAACTGCTGGGTAGAAGGTAGTTGTGCTTGTCCGTTGGTTTGTTGAACAAGTCTGTTTTGAGTGAACCATTTTCTATGGTTACAGTGGTGTCCAGGAAGTGGACACTGGACCTGGAATGGTCGGCCGTAAATTTGATGGTGGGATGGAACGAATTGATTTTTTCAATAAAAATTTTTAGACAGTCTTCACCGTGGGGCCAGATCATGAAGATGTCGTCTATGAAGCGTAACCAAATTTGTGGTTTCAAATTTTGTCGAGACAGAAATTTTTGCTCGAAGTTGCCCATAAACAAATTAGAAAATGAGGGAGCCATTTTGGTTCCCATGGCTGTACCATGAATTTGGAGGTAGTGGTGGTCACCAAAAATGAGATTGTTGTTGGTCAAAATCAGATGTACATATATATATATATATATTTATTATACATATATATATATATATATATATATATATATATATATATATATATATATATATATATATATAAATAAATATATATATATATAAATAAATATATATATATATATATATATATATATATATATATATATAAATAAATATATATATATATATATATATATATATATATATATATATATATATATATATATATATATATATATATATATATATATATATATATATATATATATATAAGAGTTACCCAGCCCTCCCTTCAAAAGTCTAATCCTTCTAGCCGCTCCCGATGGACACCTCCAGATCGACGTAATATCTACATCGACAAGTTCAACAAAGTAGCCAAACTACACTTGGACAACTTTCTTAAGGAAAACTTGAACAGTAGACAAACAGAAAATCTTACATCTCAAGAGGCCCGTGCGATACACACTCTCAAAACAAACAAAAACATCATCATCAAACGTGCTGATAAAGGGGGTGCAATCACGATTCTAAACACCAAGGATTACGTCAAGGAGGCAGAATCACAACTCTCCAACTTGGAATTTTATCAACCATTAGATGAGACCCACACCAAGCAGTTTAAAGAAGAACTTTTGAACACTGGTGAATCGTTAGACACTCCAGAGTTACGAGAACAGGTGAGAGTACTTATTCCTGAGAACCCGAAACCCGCTGTATTTTTCACTATTCCTAAATTGCACAAATTGCCGAAATTAATTAAAGAGAAGCTTTCCAGTAGTACCACTGACTCAACTAACCTCAGTTCTAAAGAAATCATAGAACTTTCCAAATTACTCAATATTATACCTCCAGGACGACCCATTATCTCAGGAATAGGCACCCTCACCGAACCTTTATCAGGGTTTATTGATTCCATCTTGAATCCTTATGTTGACAGTATCACTAGCTTTGTTCAAGACACTACACATTTCTTAAGAATTTTAAGCGATATTCCGACTTTACCCCCCAATTCACTTTTGGTCACCTTAGACGTCTCGGCCCTGTACTCTAATATCCCCCACGCCGATGGTATACAAGCTTGTAGAGAGTTTCTCACTAAAAAGGGTGAACCTCCTAATTTTGTTAATGACATTTGCCGACTTATTGAATTTGTTTTGACACATAACGATTTCACCTTTAATAACAAGAATTTTCTCCAAATTAAAGGTACAGCCATGGGAACAAAAATGGCACCTAGCTATGCTAACATTTTTATGGCTTGTTTAGAAGAAAAAATGATTGCCTCTTCCCCCTCTAAACCCATCCACTACTACCGTTACATAGATGATATTTTTTTCATCTGGCCACACGGTCAAACGTCACTCCTAAACTTTCACTCCTTGATCAACAATTTCCATGACAGTATTTTTTTCACCATTAACCACTCCAACCGTGCCATTCCCTTCCTAGACGTCCTTGTCAAACTTGATAATTCCCGTATCTTCACGTCGCTCTACTCGAAGCCTACAGATAACCACCAGTACCTTAATTTTCATAGCTGCCACCCCCTACCTCTCAAGAAATCTATTATTTTTAGCCAAGGTCTTAGAATCAAAAGAATCTGTTCTAATATTGAAGATTTTGAACATCAGCTCGCCATTTTTGTTGGCCATCTTCTCTTTAGCGACTATCCCCTCAAATTAATAATTAATGAAATTTCCAAACTCTCGAAGTACACTCGCGCAAACCTCTTACAATACAAAACTAAGCCCGATAACGATCGTATTCCCATGGTGTTCGACTATCATCCCGCCACTGAAAATTTGTCCAAATTGCTACGTAGCGACTTTAGAATTCTCAGTGAAGAGGAATCCCTTCGCCCTTTTTTTTCAAAACCCCCTCTTCATGGGAGAAGGCAAACTCCTAATTTGAAGTATATCCTTACTTCCTCCTCCCTTCCCCTAGATTGCGACAGTACGGGTAATTTCAAATGCAGAAAACCACGTTGCCAAATTTGCAGCTTCATCAATTGCGAAACCCCCTTCAGGCCACCTGGTAACAACTTTACCATCAGACCCCCCAGTCTCACTTGTGACTCACATAACGTCATTTACATCCTTTACTGTACCAAATGTCAACTAGGCAACTATGTGGGAGAAACCGCCACTCCCTTCAGGATGAGATTTAACAACCACAAAAAATCCATCCGAGACAAATGGAGTGGCTTCCCAGTGGCGGAACATTTTAATTCTGAGAACCATAACATTTATGACATGAAATGCGTCCTTGTAGCTTCAGGATTTAGATCTGCTTCGGAAAGAAAAAAACAAGAATTGAAGTGGATCCTCCGAGTTAAATCATTTAAATCCGGCTTAAACAGAGATTTGGGACTACTTAAGGGATATTCCTTCGTTAACTCTTTGTAACTTTTTTTAGGATACCTTATCAGTTAACTATCTGAAACTATTTTCTCGTTCTTCTCTACCCTAAGTTTTCTCATCGATATTATTAAGAATGGTACTCTTAGAGATTTGTTTCTCTTGTCTATAGTAGGATCTCACTGTAATAAGCTTCGTCAAGTTTTCGTTTTCTGGCACAATAGATCCATTTTATATTTTTTTTTTGTTTTTTTTTCTTTTTTTTTTCTTACTCCAGAGGCTCCTCGCCGCTCTTCATAGCCCTGCCCGCCTCTCTCTTTGTACTGTACTTCCTTTGCAACTAAGGCCGAGTCCGGCGCGTGTATCAATAACCCAATCCCAGTGCTTGGGCAGTAACGCTTTTACGTCACGTGAAGATCCTTGATTATGACGCAACACGATGCGCGTCTTTATTATTTCGTAGCATTCTTCTTTATTATTTCGTAACGATCTTATCTCTGCTTTTAACGCAATCTGCCATTGTGTATGTTTGAATTTTAAGCTTTGTTCATTTGTCACCGAGGAAGGCCCCAGGTGGGGCGGAAATATCTGACTACAAAAAATTAGTACTCTCTTTTGTCCATCTTTGTCTCTTCGGAATTTCCTCTAATTTTATATGTATATATATATATATATATATATATATATATATATATATATATATATATATATATATATATATATATATATATATATATAGTAGGTCGAAGTTGGTAGATCAAAGTTAGAATGTGTAGGTCGAAAGTGTTATAGTAATGAATTCGATCATGAATTTATATATATATATATATATATATATATTTCTTCTTTGAAGAGGATTTTCCTAATGTTGATGGGTTACACCCGAGTAATCCGATCAAACCCTCCCGGTCAATCAACCTGCTTAATTGCCTTAAGAAGGTTTATCCTGTCACAATAGAGGTGAGACCATTGTCAACACCTTTGAAAGCTTCCAAAATTTCTCACTTCTTGTCATTCTTTGACCTAGTATTGATAAAGAGGCAGTATTCCTCGAAAGCTCTACTTCAAACCATTTGGCTGTTTAATTTATCTAAATTCTAGTCTTCCGCTATTTGTATATCCTCGGTGATCCAGCAATTTATTCTATAGCACCGTTGTTTTACAGTTTCTCCGTCATGTTTATGTATATATATATATATATTATATATATATATATATAAATATATATATATATATTTATATATATATATATACATATATATACATATTTGCCCAATTCGGCACTTAGGGGGAAAGTTGTTGTTAAAAAGTCGACCTTAGGGGGAAGAAAATTTTGGTGCGAAATATCAGTTTCGCCTTAACGTTCCCACTCACTTTTTCTATAGGAATACGTAAACGGACAAGGGCGCCCTTCTAGATTAAGAAACTGGATACAATTACTTCAAAGTTGTCAAATTTACGGACACCTAGCTGTTAACACGATTGGATGGCTGGCCATTGAAATAACGTTAGTCATACGTTCAGACGTTAGGGCGAATTCTTTTTCCTGTGTATTTTATTGTTATTTTTTCGCCCTTTGTACAAGCAGATATAACAATTTCCCCTTAAGGTGGGGACTAGCGTTATACACACACACACACACACACATATATATATATATATATGTGTGTGTGTGTGTGTAATGGATCCTTTCGGCATTTTTATCAATACGCAATACAGCATTAAGGTGTACATAATCTTGATCTTTTTGGGGGGCGGGGGTGGCTTCGTTACATATTTACTTGGAGGCTAGATTCCCCACAGTCCCTCCCTCGCAAAACCGTGCTTGGGATATAGCTTCACGTAGGCCCCCGATTCCCCTCCCTGCGGCTTAGGGTCTTTCGTCTGTTTAACCAGTGAGTTAAACCGACCGGGCCTCTAGCAACTCAACGTATGAGAGGCATTCAGTTACTTTGGCACGGACTTTAGACATTTGAATGAGCTTTTAGTAAACGTACAGTTGGTACACCAGAGGTGATGCGGTTTTCTTCAAACTATGGTCGGAGTATAACGCACTTCATGATAGGCCTACCTTGTATACTTTAGTGTTTCAAGAAATTTACTTTGTTTTTATATTTGTTACCATAATTTCAATACGTAACATGTGTTGAGCTATTGTCATAGGTAAATATCCTTTTCAGCAGCATCTTAATGACTGTGAGGGAGGTTTTACATTTTCATTGTTACTGAATATTGAGTGGTTCTGTATCATGTTATATCAATGTAGGAGTCAGAATTTGAACTTAATAATGTGATAAGTTGATAATTTAGTTATTTCCGTTGAAAAGCAAACGGTTGGGCAAAAGAAAACAGGATCATTGCAATTGCTTATAATCCTTTTCCCCATAATGCATTGCTGTATATATTAAGTCTCACTATTTTGTCTACAGCTAAACCTCTGCTAAATCAAGCATAAGGTAACTGTCACATGATCTTGTCTGGTCTGACCAAGATGTTTGCCCAACCATTGTGTAGAGCTGAAGAACAAAGAGTCGAACACATTTGAATGTGAGAAAACAGCGGGGATGGTGGTGTTGAACAAAGAGGGCAAAGAAAAATATGAAAAGTAGTTTTGTTGGACACAGATTTTTCTCCATCTACCTGGATAATTGCTTCTGTTTGATAGTTTCAATATGCTCTAAATGCAATAATTTATCACTAAGTATAACTGTATCACTGTATATCTTTAAGTAGTAACCATTTCAATTTTGAGAATAAAATGTACAGTATCAGGACACTATAATTGTCTGAAATGAACATTTGAATGACCACACTACAATAGCTAATCTACTTGTATTGTTTGAAATACTGAATGCCATGATATGGGAAGTTTTGTCTCATATTTCATTTTCATGCATGATACTCTGTACCAGATCACCAAAACGGGGTTTTATTTTTCGTTACGTCTTTAAAACCGTAAATGCATAGTTCCACTGTTTCACTACTGTTAATCAAGTGCATGTCTACTGTTCATTAAGTATTAATATTCAGCAGTTAGTTGTTCTAGTTATTTTTTTTCTGTTGGTCGACTGGGGGGGGGGGGTCCCTGTAGGAAGTAACCTATATTTTACTGACGTTTGATGACTCTTTTCAAAAGCTTGGATAGAACTTTGGGAAAACATCACCTGTCTTTCGAAGGCTACGTAGGAAATCCAGTTGGAATGTTGTGGACTTTTAAGACCTTTCATTATATTCAAACCATGAAGTTTAAAAACCTAATAAATTAAGTTTCTAATAGTATTGTCTTTCTTTGTAAGCCGGATATTATATGTTGATCTTGTACAATTTCAAGGATATAAACCAGTTCTTCTCTAAATTGTGGATTTCAACTTAAATATTTCAATTTCTTACTCTTTCATTCTTTACACAGTGATCTTTGCTCAAGAAATGGAAGTATCGCGGGACGAGTGGATTAATGTATCGTCGGCTAATTAGTGGTTGTTTAGAAAATAGTTTAAGCCTCAGCTCTAAGCACTTGTTTAAGTCGGGCATTTTACCACTTGTGGCTTACTGTCTTTTTATCATAGGGTTAAAATGTTTTGATGTAAAGCAACATTATCGTATGTAAACGGAAGATCTTCTAACGTGGTGAAATTTTGTATTTTTCTTCTGTCACAAACAGTCCAATATGCTATTTTGAAAGAACGTTAAAGATAAGTGTGTAGAAAGGGTCGAATTGTGTGCTTGTTGTGATTTTATGTTTAGCTTTAGTCAATCAAACTTGCACTTTCCGACATATTCCAGTTATTAATTATATTAAATCAGTAGGTCTAATCAAAATAATTCTCGAAGTCCGGCTGTCTCAAACCAGCGGTGATTCAAAAATGTTCACAAACTCATTTATATTTGCTTATAATCCTCAGCTAATATTGGCTCATATCAACTAATATTGGTTCATTACCGTCAGGTGACCGTGTGTTATTCCATGATTTTCCCTTGGTAATAAATGACACCCTCTATTTTCCTCGGGGTTGTGATGTGTTAAAGTGTACATTATAATGCGGAATTCAATGTTTGTACCGTATTTCTTGAGTCAAACTAGTGTTGCCTATAAATGGACATCAGCTTTAGATCCGTTCCGTTTAACACAGGATAAAGCACTTTTGGGATCGGTTGGATTTACTCGGCGGCGTCCTCTTGCAGCACTTTCACGTTAATCATCCTCGGCTGGTGCTCTGTTCCTAGTTGTTTAACTTTAATTACCATATACACTTACTCTACATCGAAGATGAAGAACCGAATATAACCGTACACCTTAACTGCCCAGTTTTCTTACCCCAAACAGTACCAATTCTCCTAACCTTTCTTACTTCAGCCCCGTCCACATTTTTCTGAAATTCATCCTCATCTGGACACAATCTCAGTTTATTGCTTCAGGGTAAATATAAAAAAGCTCAATGTGCATAACTTCAACACTCAAACGGATCGTCGATGCCGGTGCAAACTCCGGAGGGCTGGGGATCACCACGGTATCTCCTCGATTTTGAGATGTTTGTTTGTGTCCAGTTACGATTGCACGGTGTGGTTGTCAAAGTTCAGACCCACTAATACCGTTTTTTTTTCTAAATACATAATCAACTTGTTTCTTTGAGACCTGCTTCACCTGAATTGTTGCTTGAAATACCTTATATAACTTTAAAGTTAGTAGAACCATCATGAGGGGACAAGGCATCGTGCTATTGGCTATATAATAACGTAAGCAAAGGTACTGAAATTTTGGACAGCTGGTGGACTGTCTCCCATGGCCATATCGAGAGAGTAGGGAGTTGCCAGGGAAGGAGGTCCAACATATAACGGTCGTTTGAAAGGAATTTGGTACTAGAGACCTATGATGATGATTTCATCCACTGCCATTACGTTACCAGTCGTCGAAGAACAAGAAAAAATAAGCTTGGGTCGCTGGTCGTCGCTTCTAAAATTTATTCAAAGCAGCTCTTACAAAGGTTTTTCGAAATTCTCCTTCTCGGAAAATATTTGACTACAATGCGGGAAATTTCCAAAACTGTTATTGATTTCTTAGGCTTGAACTCATTAGGGTTAGGGTTACCCTAACCCTTACCTTAACCCCTAACTCATTAGAATCTTAGACAAACAAAAACTTACGGTAGTTAAAAGGTTATAGACAGTCGTTTTACATAAAATCTTTATTGAAGCTTAGCACTTGTCGGCAAAGACGTTGTTTTTCTAAGAAACAGTTAACAATGACCTTTGTTTCTGGATTACCTTGGGGTTGAAAGTTAGAAAGTGCACACCAATTGAGAAAATAAGGACCTGTCAATCAAATTTTAATACCTCAAAAGGTATTAGGGAATCTCAAGTACATATTGTCCGCTGGATTTGCACGTTGGATCTCCTTGCCTGACAACTCCCTGATTACAGAACCCGCGCCCTTGAAACTTGGACAAACTTATACTGTCCATGAAGTGTTTGCTTTTTAAACAACTGACTAAAAGCCACATTGTTACAAATAACATGGTCCAGTGAGCGCGTATTGTTGTTGGCATTTCTATTGTTGAAAAATAGGCCAATAAAAGACATGTTAGCCAAGTCATAACGTCCAATTTCAAGGGGTAGAATTCTCCAATGAAAATCAAAGGCAAGTTTTTTTTTTTTTTTTCTGCAGAAGGATCTTTTAGTGACCAGTTCGATTAATGCAATTGCAGCTTTAGACAGGTCATCTCCAGTTGGAGATGAAGGACCGCTTAAAATGGGTTTTTGAATGTACATAACAAACTCTGATTAAAGTCATTAACTATGACATGCTAGATAAAAACAACTTTATTGCCGATTCAAGGACATAACGACAACATAGGAATCCTACTGGTCAATAGAAATTCGCGACTTGTTAATCGACAAGTAGTTGATTCCTGTGCAGGATTGTAAATCACTTTATACAGTTTTGTAATTGATGTAATGGGAAGCCGTTTTATAGCATATCAATCATTCTAAAACTAAATGCATTTTGCTAAAAAATATCACCACGTCTTTTATCAAATAACCATTACTTTAGGTTAACTGGTTAATGCAATTTTCAAAGTTACCAATCACGATTTTTATTCCACGCCATTAACCCTTTAAATAATGCCATTAGAATTAAATGGGAATTTATCCTCTAAAGGCAATCAACTTTGTAAATATCTTTGTACAAGACTTGGCCACTGGTACCCTCTGAGTCGAGCGGTTTGGGGTTTTCTAGAAGGGTATCATTTAAAAGCCATTTGTATCAAATACTAGCGATGAGTTTAGTCATTATAAACCTCTGTAGAAATTTCCACAGAAACAAATTACACTCCAAAGACACTTCGGTCCTAAAACCGATGAAATAAACGAAGAGCTTTGAAATTTTTTATGCTGACATGTTTTCTACCCCTTTCTATTTTATCCGTCATTTCCAAGCAAAGGCCTAACCAAAGTCCCATTTACAAAGAGAATAACATGCGATGTCTTTATTAAGCTCATGTGAAACAGTGTTACTTTTCCGAAGTCTGGATTCCCTCAATCAAGCTTAAGTCATCTTTTGTTACACTTTTAATTATACTGCTTGCTAAACAACAAGATGCAGCACATCATCATGATTTAACAACCATTTAGAGTTCGCTCATAGTATGGCTGATGGCTGATATTTGCGCATCACTTTATCCATCTGGACCGTACTCACGTGATACGTACGAAGGCTGGATATACTTATACACCAGAGGCTGTACCAGAATGTCAAAACTGGCGGGTGTAAGTGCAAACAAGGAGCAAAGGATAATGTTGGGCGGCAAAAATTATTGGGCGCAGCGCGAAATCGAGACGACAGCTAAGGCTGGGGTTCAAGGGCAACGGCCCGGGAACTCTGAGGTTGTAGCATATCTCTGGATG
Source organism: Holothuria scabra (assembly GCA_037179385.1). Taxonomy (NCBI): domain Eukaryota; kingdom Metazoa; phylum Echinodermata; class Holothuroidea; order Aspidochirotida; family Holothuriidae; genus Holothuria; species Holothuria scabra. Next base: position 199,047 of record CM074181.1, on the reverse strand, counting down.
AAAAATTAAGTTTCTAGAGAGGAATAGTATTTCTTTTTCCGCTTACGCCAAACTCATTACTGACCTAACATGGGGGTGGGGGCAAGGACAAAATCTGCCGGGCCTTCTAACCCATGCAGCGCCGCCACTGGATCGTACTGGGTCGAATTAAGGTCTGCTAGGTTATTTGAGAGTCGTTTTGGATCTACCATTGCCATCAAAACAAATGAAACAAATCCCCACCAAAGCAAATGAAACATACCCTTTGATCTATCTCTCATGACCCCTATCTTTGTTGCAAAAACCTACTACTCCATAGTGTAACAACACTGAAATAGTGTAAATGGGTCAATTATATTTTATTTTGGCAGAGATTGTGTGGACACCGGTACAAATCTCAAACATTGTTGTGTTCAGTAACACGTCCTATTTTGAGGAATTATCGCTTATATGAATACCATTGTTTTGTAAATGCATTCACGATACCGAGGGGGTGACGTTAGAGGCGTGCTTGCTTAGTTTAAAGAAAATATTTTTATATTTATACTACTATTACTATCTGCATGAAAAAAAGATGATGTGTTGGTTGAAAAGACGTTTTCATTTTAAAGCGAACTGCAGCAAACAGGAAGAGGTTGCATCACTATGGGGCAACTAATTTTCACCTTTACACTATAAAAATGTTTAAGCAAATGATGCCTAAAAACAACACATCTACTATTTCACTATATTTACTTATATTACTGACTATATAGTCTAGAATATACTGGAAAAAGATGACATTTTCTTCAACCATAAAGTTGCTCTAAGATGTTTACCATTTGTTGTATGTAAGTATTCAAGGGGGAAATGTTGCTTGTTAGCTATAATAGTTCAAATATAACACGGACGTTGTTTAACGAGTCTGTAAAGTAAAATATTGTTATTATAGCAACTAGAAAAGATTTCTCTTGTGAAAAAAAAAAACCTGTGTGATAGTAAACTGGTTCTGGTAAACCAATGAAGCATTGTCTACTGGTAAGGATATGAAATAGCGCCTCTAAACATCATTTTATGAATACTTAAAAAGGTTTATAGCAAATGAATAAAACAATATTCCTGTTTTCTTTGCAAACGTTGGTTCCTCATTTATCTGCTCCTCTCCCTCTCCACCCGTCGAATAGAGAAATTAAAAAATGCTTCTTTGAATATAATGCTGTATCCAATATCTATCCGATGTTGTGTTTATTTCGTCCCAAAATCCCCTCCAGCTGCTAAACCATGTTCTACTTATACCCCGGTGCTTCACTTTGCATGATATAATTTCATAATAGACTGCTAATACACATTTCGTCCTATTCAAGCCCACCCAATTGACTCGTAGCGATACCCTTATTTACATTTCGACAATCGCCGCCAAGCAAATGAAACAAAGCCTCCTCAAAATATAGAGTACGTTGTCCGCAAAATAGTGCGTTACACCAAACCTCATGGTATCCACTTCAAAATTGTTTGGGAACACTGACCAGTCCTTAGTGTAATAACGTAAGAATTTGGTAATGGGTTTACTCTAGTTTACTTTTGAAGAGGAAACTAAAGGTAGATGAATGGTTGGTTGTTCTTACATTTGTCAGAAAGTACAGAAAATTCTTTGACGAATCTGAGACAACCTACAGTCTTACAGAGAAAACGGGTAGGCTCAACAGGACACCAGAAACAGGAAAAAGGGGGATTTCAAGAAATAACAAATTTACAGGAAGGCATTGAATTTAATTACTGCATTTCTCTTCTAAAACGTCAGATTTTGTTACTTAGATGAAGTTTTTTTGAAATCTTCTTGACTTGTCACAATCGCACTGCAGAGTTAACATCCGAAATGTTTCGAAGATGCGTATGGAACTGGCACGGCATGGCTGCATCTGTATTCCCCCTACCCCCTACACCAATTGTTAACCCCCTGGTTGGGCTCAGTAGAATAAAATTATTTGCATTTTTTATCTTTGATATGGTAAAGAGTCAGCTTTTAAACAAGGGCCACCTTCTTGGTGCCCATTCAAAATTTATGATTAAAATTTATAATAATCATGTTGTTGTTGCGTTATGCTAATGGATTGTCATAACCTTCCCTGCTGCTGTGTTGGTTTTGTGTTCCTTGCGATTTAACAACGTCCATATTATTCCCTCGCTGAAAGTAATAGGAACAAATACTTAATTAAGGAAGAAATTATCCATCATTATCTTTTAGAAACAAGACATACATCAGCAACAGTACTCAAAGCATTAATTGATTCGGATAAAATAATTTGGACGGTAGAACGTGAAAAACCATAATTTAACTTTAAAGCTTATATGCAAAAATAAAACACACCAGGATATTAGGAATGTTTGGGTTACGAACGTCCTTGCACTTTTTGCTACATTCACATAGGTGTTCGAGGCGGGGGTGCGGGGGGGGGGGCACTCGCAGTTGGAACTCGAGTAAAAACAGTTGGTCTATTCGGGTAAAAGCAGTTGGTCTATTCGGGTAAAACATGGGCAAACAATGATAAATGGTGACATTATTCGGACAAAAATTGCTCTTGCCCCCTCATAGAAAATAACTCCCGTACGCCTAGTACATTCATTCACTAATTGCATTCAGAGAATCATTTTTATTCCAAGTATTTTATCTTAAACAAAATGGGACTTTTGTTTTCAAGCAATTGGTGGCTCATTAAAACAACACCTATCATTTCTATTTAAAGTTGACAGTTGAAAAGCAATATTTGTTTGTTGCAAGCGACCGTGAAAGAATGATATTGCAGAAAATGTTACTTCTGTACTTGGTGGAATGTACCATGATGGTAAAACTGTACTTACTAGTAGGTGTATACGTCAATGAGTCAATATGTAATGAAATCTTTAAATACAGATTTAGAGTTTTCAACTCAGCTCAGATATTTCTTAATATGAAGGTACAGATATTCAGAAGAATAAGTCCATCTAAAACCTTGACAGTCTTTGAAAAAATATTATACGGTCATGTAAATCATTAAAATGTATAGAAAACATACCATTTCAATTGAGCTGAAGGTTCCATTATTTGTCAAAGTTAGGGACCGACTAATTCGTCGGATCCACAGCACCAAACAGAATAAGACGGCTATCACACCCAGTAATATAGCAAGCATTGGGACGCTAGTGATTGCTGTTGAGGTTAAAACGTAAATGTTTTCAGATCAGCGGTTAGGTTTTATTAATTTTAGTAAACGCAGTTCCATTCACCAAGGTCCTTACACGAACATTTTGCTAAGCATCAACACTAGGAGCTTCTTTCAATTGCAGATTTTACGTCTAGTGATGTATGAAAATATAAGTATTTTGAAAAGTTCGATGTTATTCTGAGCTATCCAAAAACATGTACTTTATAGTGAGTGCTGGCAATTTATAGTAAGAAGTATGTCATACTCACATAATGCCGGTAATTTGTCGTTACTTTGATCCCTTTGTTCTGCCAGATAATCTAATAAAGAGAGGAAAAATAATGTATACGTTAAATTATTAAAGTATTTTTAGAGCTGTTTCTGTTTACTTATGAGCTGATAAAATTGGTTCTATAAAATTTTATCGGTAATTACCATTTTTGGAAGAACATGATTTTTTATGATTGAGAAAGATTTATTGTGATTTACCAAACAGTGGTACGTAGTATTCCAGTTTAACGAACATTTAGGTTATCACTTTTTACTCGCGCTTACAAGAGCCCAGGACCCCAAACTCCCGCTTAATGTCAACCATCTTACCTTTACTCATCTGGCAAGTATCTCCATAGAAGCCCTCCTTACAAGCACACCTTTGAATCGTATCTTCTGTGATGCAACTGCCACCGTTCAGGCAGGGGCTAGATGAACATGAGAAAGAACCTACGAACAAATTAACAAAGGACTAACAATTATCTTAGGGAACAATTTTGCATCAGTTGTTACGTTTTAAAAAGCAAGCAGTGATCGATAGGTTGGGTTGCTTTGACACCATCAACAAGGTCATCCAGTCCAGATGTAACAAAGGAGCCCAACACCTGAGATTTGAGCTGCAGATAGCAAGATCCCAGATGGAAACACAGAAGAATAATTAAATGCAACTGAAAGTCCCCATGACAGATTGAATTTGCTTACATTTATCCAATGCTGGTACGGCGACGAAGTGGGAAGCGCTAGCACAGATAAATATGGGGTTTTGATAGCCTTTTCTCATACTTTTGTCAGTTCAAAATATGTTTTTTCTTTTGAAAAGAAAAAAATGTTCTACCTTTTTCCCAGTTTGCCTATTTGTCTAGCGCTTTTGAACTTTTATTATGCAGAAACGAATTTTGTGCCAAAAGGTATTTGTCTATGAAGATGGTTGAACTAAATATATATTTGCTGTGTGCTTTGTCATAACTAGTGGGAACATCACTACAGCAAAAGTGGTGCGTTCAAAAACGCCCTCTTTGATGCGAACACAGTTTTCTTTTTTTTCCATCTTTATTTTATCAACGAGAGCAAACAGTAACAACTAAGTTCATTACAAACAATATATATGGAAATAGTACCAGAACTCTTGTAAACATAAATTTTCCATAAAAAACAAGCCAACATAAAATCATTGCCGTACGCTTTTCTCAAAGATCAAGGTACAAGTGAATATGAGTCCAATAGCTGAAGCTCAAATTTGGGTTAAATAAATTACATCCTATTCTCCCAAAAAGGCACTTGTATTAAAAACGGACTGTAACTTTGCATATGGAATAAAACTTTTTGTTGTTGATCTTTCCTGTATTAGTTTTTCCACTTGCAATTTTAATTTAAAGTTATGGAGAAATTTGGTTAAATTTGGCTCTTCATTGCTTAACTTTGCCTGAAAAATAAAATGCTTTAAGTGGTAGATTAAAAAATTATAAGGGTGGGTTTGGAGCAGACTATAACCAGAGAAAATATCTTCTTTTGAGAAAAAATTGCTTCCCGAGCAGTGTGAGTTCTACATCCAGTATAAAACTAGAAATAACATTGCAGTGCCAAAATAAATGTTCAATTGTTTCATTCTCTGTGCCACAAAGGTACAGAGTGCATTGTCTATTTTTCTCATTTTAAATAATAAGTTGTTAGTTCCGAGAATTCGATGTAAAAAGCGGAACTGGAAGAACTGCAGCTTACTCTCTCTGAGTGAACTAAAAGGGGAAGAATAGATGGATCTCAATTCATCTTCAGTGTAATTAAAGACGGAGTTCCACTTAGTTTGAGCTAAAGGACGGGTCGCAACTTTTCTCAACAATCGTTTATAGCAAAGGCGTGAGAGGAGAGGGGTTTGATGCAACATTTGATACAATGACTCATCCTCATTACATATTCCAGCCTCTTGTGATACCATTTTCCAGTGAGCTGGAATTGCCGAAATAATTCCAAAATACAGGGCGAACGGACAGTAAGTCAAATTAAACTTGTTTAAGAAAACCTGAAGGGGTGGAAGGTGTTGTCCTCCCCCAAAAGATCTTTTACTTGAAATATTCCTTTGTCATACCACTCTTTATAAAAACATATTTTGCCGTTAACCTATATTGGTGTTATTCCAGATAATTTGATTCCATAGATTACTTACAGGCTCTTTGAAGCTACAACGCGACAAGGCATGACAAACATTATTAACAAATTTGTTGTCAGTAATCACATCTGTGTCCTTAAAATTACATTCAAATAAAACTTTTCCACCAAACTTATTTAAGACTCGATCGAAAAACACTTTCCGGTAGGCTTTTCTGTTATCACAGTACCTTTTCACCCAGGTGCATTTGATGCCATCAATAAAACTGGGGGTATGAACAGCATTCATCCCTCCCTGGTCAATTGTATTAATAATAGTGTTTCGTTTGACTTTGTCGGGTCTTCCAGACCAGATAAAATCAAACAGGATCGATTCAAGTTCAGTGACAAATTGAGACGGTGGGTCTGGAAGAACTTGAAACAAAAATACCAATTAGGATATTGCAAAAGTCTTCACTAAGGTGATTTTTCCTATTGGGGTCAAATACAGGTGGGACCAAATTCTAAGTGTAGATTTTAAACGTGACAGGTTCTTCACATAGTTTAGACGAAAAAGGCTATCCCGTCATTACAAAAAGTAATACCCAATGAGGTGACTGGTCCATCACACCATGTGAAGGGAAGTCCTAGGATAAAGTTTGGTGTACTATGAATCAGTGGTCCTACTGGAAAAATAATGGTTTTATCGAACACAGTTCTCGCTTCATGCCCGAAACCTTTTTACCTCACACTCATAACAGCCTTTTTTATTTTAATTTAATAGCCTCTTCGGCGTAACTTTATACAAATTAATCGCCATGACATTGAGCGACTGGTTCAGTTCAGTTCATACCTATTAAATTAATTTTTTTAAGTTGAACTATCTTATTTACATTTCTCGTCACAAAAACACCCGGATTCCAAGACAAAATGATTCCCCCAAAATAGTCAAATATCAAAAAGTGCAAACAAAGCCGGCAGAACCTTCGTGAGAAGTATAAAATAATTTAACTACTTACCAATCTCACATTTTTCTCCACGGTAGCCATCAGTACACCCACAAACGTGTCCATTATTTTGTTTTATGCAAGTCCCTCCGTTAAGACATGGCTGAAGTAAGCAGCTGGAAATATCTGAGAAACAGATATTTTTGATTTTACTGAAGTGTGTTGTCATTTAACTTCTAGTTATAAAAATTCTCTACATGTGTTTGGAACTCCGATTATGAAATACTGATCCAGAGGAAACCAGAGAAATCGAAATCTGGTGGATGTAAATAGGTTTACCAGAAATAAAATTCTACTGTTTATAATAACTATAGGTAGGTTTAATTCTAAAATATATTATAGCTTCATGACTAAGTAACAAAATAAACTGAAACGTATTTTCGTTGAATTACAATTAATTAAAAATGGTTTGATGTTGTTGTGGGTTTTGAAGGAATAAATGTTGCTTGTGTTTTACGTAAGGTTAAATTCGGTCGAAACGTCCAGACTTGGAGTTGCTAGTATATCAGTTGTAGTAGTGAACGTTCAAACGAACCAGATTCAATAAAACGGTCTATGTGGTACAAATGGGAACCGTCCTTTTTTAATAATTAGGAGAATCAAAGATTTGTTATTCATATTTTATGCAGCCTCCGTAAAATGAAAATGTGGAATGTAGACTTATCTGAGATTATGATTATTTATGATTAAATGTAATTGTATAAGCTATAAACAATTATCAAATTTCTATAGAAACACTCTTTGACCTCACACTGTTCATGTACGTACTTCTCTCACAGTTTTCTCCTTGGTACCCATTCATACACACACAAACGTATCCGTCGCTTTGTTCAACACATGTACCTCCGTTGTCGCAAGGTGTGTGCCAACATTTCGGAGTTCCTAGGTGAGAATAACAATGAACATTTGAATCTTTCTGCGAAAATTAAATTTGCAAAATACTTTGGTTAATGGGTTATCTCTGGTCAGACTCAGTAGAAACAAAGACTTAAATGAATAAGAAAACTTATCCATTAAAAAGTGAATTTGTACAGAGTTTGACCAATCGTGTCCGTAACTTTCCGTGTCCTATGCACAAGTTAAACAAGTTAAGAGGTGAATACTTGAGAATGTGATTTACGTTACATTTTACATAAGCTTTCACCAATTTTTAGAGGTACTAATTAAGAGTAATAAGTTCAAGAAAAGCGCTTTTGACTTCGAAGTAACCTCTGAAAGGTAGAATGGGAGAAGTTATGCAAATCGATATTGAAAATTTACATTACATGTTTGTCTTATTGTAAGTGGAAACTAATCTTATGCAGTATCTAGATGATTAAGTTTTATAAAATTGAACTGTTCTAACTGCTTCTAGAAAGAATGCGCAACGACTGTTATAAGAAGAAATATGTTAGAATATATTTGATTAGCGATTTGTCATCTAGTACTTACGGATTTCACAGTTGCCTCCTTCATAGCCGTCAACACACTCACAGGAATATCCATCACTCTGTTCAACGCAAGTGCCCCCGTGAAGGCAAGGTTCAAAAAGACACCGTGGGGTATCTAGGTAAAAAAGTAATCATAACGAAGTAAGTTTGATACTGATTCACATAAGTACCATGCATGTTCAGTTGGTATCATTCTAAGAAGAAAAGTGAAAACAAAATATGTGGCGCCGATCGTGAACAAGTTTGACACGTATTCCATGTTCTGAGGGAAAAACTTGCGTTGAAGTTTGCACACAACACCCGACCTGAGGGTTGCTACAAATAATTTATTCACAGTCTGTAATGTTGAGACACCACCGTAAAATGATCATGAGAATAACACCTCAATGTTAATCCTGCTTTATACCGATCACTTTGAGAGTAAAGTGAATTAAAAAACTAGAACCAATATGAATGATATTTCAAAAGGAATAGTCAAATTAAATCTTAGTTTGTTTATTACTAGCAGTTTTTCGTTTCAAGTTGTAATTATGGTAGAGATTCGTTCAACCGTTGCAAGAGAAATTAGAAACAAATTTGATTTTCTACTGATCATACACTTACTTGTCTGACAGTTTTCTCCTTGGTAACCATTCACACACAGGCAAACGTAACCATTACTTTGCTCAATGCACGTTCCTCCGTTAAGACAAGGTTGACGCAGACATGGTGAGGTAACTTGTTGAAGAAAATAATTATTTTTATAAGAGGAGATATTTGTGATAAAGATAACAAAATGAATCTCGTCCTATGCTTAGCAATGGATTTCATTACCATTTGTTAATTTCTGAAGAAATATAACAAGTAATTTGGCATTAGACATTTTAAAACTTTTATCATTCTTTTTGGTTTTGCTAACTATCACACTTAATAAGTTCCATTTTCGAAATGGATTTCAAAAATCCACATCTTTCTACTATTTTCATCAAATATGTTTGTTTCCTTTGGGATTCACGTGGACAATACCCATAGACAGTGCAACTTTTGGCAGTAATCTGTGACTTCTTGTCACATGTGCGACAAGAAGCCAGTCCGTTCATCCCAACTACTTGTCGCAATTGCAACACAGAGTATGCCCTTGTCTGAGGGACTATCATTTTTGAAATATTTCTCGACTCTTTGTCGCATGTGTGACAAGGCGGTGGTCCTTTTCCCACTGAATATAATATGAGGGCGTCATATTGGGCTCTAATTTTTTTTTTAAATAGGCAAAAAGTTCTGCAAAGGAGCTGTCCAGATTAAAGTAGGGAATCCATTTTGAAAATAGAATTTGTTACTCTACTAAAAATTATTAACCCCATTTTCAACTTTACAGAAAGTATCCAATAAAACGTAAAGGCAAATCTGTTTCAATATTTTCACATCAATAAAAGCGTTTTTTTTATATAGAGAGACTCATTTGAAAGCTAACACACTGACGGAAACTTTGCAAGGTTACATCCTCTTTGTCAAAGACATTCAAGGTAATTTTGATGCTAAAATGTCATCGAATGAGAAAATTTTGTAACTTTGTAAAAACATTATAATCGTCTCCTTAAAACCCATTCAAACACGCTCAGACGAAGCCATTGTTTCGCTCAATGCGCGGACCTCCTTAAAGAAAGGCTGGGCTAGACATTGTGAATCTTATGAAGAAAGAGTTATTTCAAAGGAAAATTATTGAGTTAATATCAATACCTTAACAAAGATGTTAGAAATGACAACAGCGTACATTAAAGTACTTATTTCAAACATACTATTATTATTCCATTTTCACATCCCAAAGTTTTCTGAGCAAATCAACTTTTCATTCTTGACCTGTAAAATCAACTTTTAATTCGCTTAAAATAGCCAGATTAACTTCACAGCTTCATCTATCCAAGATAACTTATAAGCTGAAGGAAAAGCAAACAGCTTTACAATTGGCATTTATCATTTAACTAGTGATAAGCAATTATTTAAACACTTACAGAGTTCACAATGGTCTCCCTCATAGCCATCAACACACTCACAAGAATGTCCGTCACTTAGTTCAATGCAGGTACCCCCGTGACGGCAAGGTTCCAGAAGACATTCTGGGATATCTGGATGAAGGAGCGCGTTTAATTTTAAATGAAGGGATTTGACAAAGAATGCAGGTCAAACGAATATAAAAAAGTGAAAAGTGATTCTCTAAAAGGAAAGTCACTTCAATTTTGTTTATAAGACTAGTTGAACTTTCCGAGCATAAGCAGTCAACTCAACTTTGAGTTAGTGTAAAGCAATTTATTGTATTTTATGAATAGAACTTAAGAATGATGTGAAATTGTTCGTCTAGTTGAATTGTAAAATTAACAATACAGTAATTTTAGATGTGTATATTTTTAAGTTCTGATATAATAGGCAAGTAAAACTATTAAGAAAACAGAAGAAATGTGTGAAATGTAACTGTAAATTCTTAAAAAGATTAGGCTACCTCATCGTATTTACAGTATTTTTGCAGACAAAGTTTTGTATAAGTCCCTTCAATAAAACGTGTCAGGATCTAAATTCATTTTTGTGTATCTAAAGATGTCATGCACGTAACGTCAAAGCGTCTCAATTTGGCATACTGAATGGAGCTGATCATGCGCAGTCACTGTCTTACCGACACACTGGCACAACAGCACCCTAGTAAAAATTATTGTATATTGAACGCCTGTATGGCAAACTTGAGAGACGCGCAACTCAAAGACTTCGGTGCATATCCTCTAATATGATATATTCTTACCTCTCTCACAATTGTCTCCTCTGTATCCATTTACACACAAGCAGACGTACCCATTTCTTTGTTCAATGCAGGTGCCTCCATTAAGACAAGGTTGATCTTGACATGGTGGAGTTCCTTGTCAATTAAAATAAACAATTGAATATTTACGTATTTATAAAATGAAACAGTTATATTTCACGCAAGAACATTCATATCTATGGCAATTTGAAGTAGCTACTCTAACATTGTTAAACACAGCAAGACCAATCTTATGTAAGATGAAATAGCAATTCAATCGTTGTTAAACATAATTTAACGGGACTTTTCTTAATTTTCATGTGGTGTATATTGCAATGCGGCTGACATCGTATCCTTTGGCAGTGGTTGTAATAATAAAGTAGCATTATTCGTCATCCTTTTGTACTTGTTGCTTATACCTGGGAAGCATTTGCAGAATTTGTCATTAAATATTAAAGTATATTGTGTCATGGTCAGCATGATTTTTTCATATTACATGCTTTACACAATATTGACTGCAATCGTTAAGATTGACTGCGGCGTGGATCCATACAATTTGGTAGTACGTAATGAAAAGTTGAGTTTTTATTACTATTGAGGCATAGAAACTTCTTTAATCTTTTGTTCAGAAAATCCAGTAAATACTACAGTTGTGCAAAGCAACATCAACTAAGTAGTATAAGACCCAAGTGTTTATTAGTCATGATATTAATGATTTTTGTTGTTGTTGTTTTGTGATGTCATCAATTATTAGAAAATGCGCATAGCTATAGGCATTTAAAAAAAACACATCGTACTGGCTAATATATGCAAAACCATGTACATGCATCTTTCTTGAAAGCGGTTTGCTCTTTATTTGCACAGAGCCTACTAGATGTTTTAACGATATAAAATTGGATACATTAAAGGATTTGTAAAACTTTGGGTGACGAACCGAATGATATGAGTTCATGCATAGAGTATTCGAGGAAGCTATTCTCATCATAATTTTTGCTTAAGATTTTCGTTGCTGCACACTAGACTGAGCAAACGGCTCAAAAAGGGAAAAAGTTTGAACACCTAATTCATAAATTATTTAGGCACTTGCCTACTTCACAGTTTTCTCCTTTATAGCCATCAACACACTCACAAGAATACCCGTCGCTTCGTTCAGTGCAGGTACCTCCGTTAAGACAAGGTTGAAGGAGACATTTTGGGGTATCTGAGGAGAAAATCATAGATGCTACACCTGATTCAAACTAAGTTATAATTCCAGTTGAAAATAACTACAATAATAGTCAGGCGCTACTAGTCAAGAGAAAAGTAAATTCATTGGAACTGGTTTTGTTACACTGGTTTTGCCTTAGCTACATTGCCACATTTCTTTACACAAAAATTATAATGTTGAAATTATTTATCACATTACATGAAAAGAAAATATTACTTAAGAGGGAGATGATTCAACTACCCCGCCATCATCTTGTACCAAATCATTTGTTAACCCACATAGTCACATAAGGCTTATGCACATGAACAAAGAGAAACTGGTAATAACTGGTAACAAATGTGTCATAGAAATCAACTGTACACGTAGTACAACATTTTTCCCTGTGTGATTGTTCTCCCCCAAAACCAAGGTGAATGTGAAATAACATATATCAAAGTTGACACGTGTTGCAAACTAGGACAGATACTAACGAATTGAATTCAAATGAGATTGTTTTACTTACTGCTATTTTAAGGATGCAAACAATTTTCTGTAATTTAACGCGGTTTATTACTAATAACGCGGGTAAATTGTTTCTTTTCTTACATTGCCACAGACCCACCGCATTTGGCAATGAAGGACGAAGAGTGGTATTTTGGAAATGTTTGTCAACTACCCAACTCCCTTTCGATGAAAGATACATTTTTGTGCACAAAACTATAAATTTTCACATCCCAACACAGCTTTACACTTTTATCACATCATTTCAATTGTGATTTTGGGAAAATTTCGACACCTTTTTTGTATGGGGAGTTTAGTAAGGGAGGTTTTGTAAATTATGTATCAACTTTATGAAATTTTATTATTGATTCATAAATTTGTCATCGTTAACGTTAAGCTACGTAAAAGTTTTCAAACGGGTCTTTGTTAAAAAAAAACAAGACAAATATTAAAAAAAAAAAGGAGATTAAAAATGTACGGTACTTTAGAGGGAATTGTCATTCAAAGGGTCAGTTTATATTATTTCATTCAATATGAAGATTATAAATTTCGTGTAATTAAACGATTGAAAAATCATTCGAACAACCCTTCTTTATAGATTCACTGAGGACTCATCATATACTTGCCTCTCTCGCAATTGTCTCCGTGGTACCCATTTACACAAACGCACACGTACCCACTGCTTTGTTCAATGCAGGTGCCTCCGTTAAGGCAAGGTTGTTGCAGACATGGGGGAGTTCCTAATTAAAAAAAAAAGGATATTTACTTCTAGTACTGCAACGAATTTTAAGTAAATCTCAAGCCTAAAATTTTTAAAGTATATATTACAAAGCATGCAAAATGAATTCGAAAATCTTCAACCTTCATAGGACATTCCTGAGCTGGTATATAAAATGCTGGAGATTTACTCAATTGAAAATGGTTTAATGCACTAGAAGTTGTGATGTGATTGTCATTATACTCAATTTACAGCTTACATATTTCCTTGTTTTTCTGAAAGTTACTGCACCCTTGTACCAGTATCTGAGAGCACTCTTATGGATAAATTTATGATTAAGGCTCTTCTGTGCAACATGCTTTGTAAGCAAAGAGGAAGAATCTACGGTCATGACAACATTTATACTCTATAAGGGAAAAAAGGAGGTAATGTGAGTTGTACAACAATAAAAGTCACAAATCATTGGGCAATAGACAATTTTGCTGTAGATGAAGAAATTCCAACATCTAGTGTCTCAACAATAGAACCAGATATGGCAAGTGAGTAAGATGCATTTCAATTGCAAGTTTCTCATGCAAAAAGAACAGTTAAAATGCAGAGCAGTTTGAAGTATGTAGGTAAAACTTCCAAACTACAGCATGACGTGGTTCCTATCAATTAAATGGAAGATAGTTTAGTTTACTAATCATTCATTAAAATGTGCTTCCTGATTTAGAAGAAATGCAGCGCAGGTAGTAAGTTTATAAAATTCCTATAACTTTCATTTTATGATGGTTACCTCCTGTTTAATATTCATTTGTTCTTTGTTAATTTCTGAGGAAGTATGGAACACAACTGGCATTGAGCAAAAACTCCATGTCTATCACATTCTTTTCACACTACTCTGACGCCTCAACATAAAAATAAAAAGAAAGAAGTTATAGTGTGAAGTAAAAAAGTACACAAATTTGAAGCATATCTTAAGTGGATATACCAATTTCTTGCTGATCCATTGTCACTTTATGTGACTGAGAGTCCGAAAACGTTTCTGCGTTAGAAAATAATTATAATTATAATTCTTTAAAGTGAACAAGCATAGTGTTATTCCAACACTCTAGCAGGCATATCTACCCAAAACTTTTACATTGGTTTTTGCTCCCTTATATTATTATACATACTACATAAAAAAAAAAAAAAAAACAACTTCATCATTGGAATTTCATGAACTTATGGAAAGTCGTTCAGTGAAACACTTACTGACTTCACAGTTGTGGCCGTGATAACCATCAACACACTCACAAGAATATCCGTCATTTCGTTCTCTGCAAGTACCCCCGTGAAGGCAAGGACTGAGAAGACATTGTTCGATATCTGGATGAAAAGCATTTTTAATTGTAGTGTAAGAAACAGGTAAGGTTTGTGTTCTTCAGTGAGGGAACAGAAACCAGGGGTATATTAACAGCAAACTTATTTCGTAGATTTTGGGTGTATTTGTCCAAAAACAGTACCTTTTCGTCCTATTTTCACTGTGTGTGAACAAATCTTTACCACTCCGGAACTTTATCCTTACAACAATACTGACATAATACCTTATTTTCATGTTTCATTTTGATAACTTTTTGATAAGAAGAAGTTCCGTAAGCAAAAGTCCCTAAACATAAAGGTGAATTTAAGGCAAGATCCCAATCATGTTACTTTTTACCAATACATTCGATGAGAATGTCCATAACTAAACCTTAATATTATTTTAATACGTTAGACTTGATTATAACGTCATTATTAAGAAGTATAATTTATGCTGTTAGCAGTTGAAATAAAAGGTAAAAGTTATACTGAAATGTTAAATTGATGCTTTTGTTTGAAAATTGGACTTAATAACTGATTAAAGAATCACTGACAGACCTTTTTAGGTACTTACCTGTCTCACAATTATTTCCTTGGTACCCACTCATACACACGCAGACGTAACCATTGCTTTGTTGAATGCATGTACCTCCATTTAGGCAAAGTTGTTCTACACATTGGGTTGTTCCTTGTTCAAGGAAATAGATATTTGAGTTATAAAATATCCATTACATCGAAAACACTCAATTTCTTACGGAAACCAAAAGTCATGCTTTTGACAATTTGAAGTTACAACTGTAAAACGTTAAAAAAATGACCTTATATTGAGAAGTGTTGTCATTTTCTCTCAATAGATGATGACGTCCAATACTTGTTGTACACGTTTTAGGTGTATATTTGATACTACCAGCTATCATGCTAATAACAGAATTCAATCCAGTGACCAACGTATATTTCAATTTTCCAACATTTCTACAAGTATAACGTCCCTAAAACTTATATCATTAAAGTAATAGTTGGAAGGTTTAAACATGATCAAAACGTTCTTACTCACTAATGTTTTTTAAATGTTAAACGACATGGGTATGTTATACTTTCATTAGGAAAAGTGAAAATAAAGGTATTTTCACTTTAATAGGTTTTTGGTTTTCTCATTTTTTTTATTTTTTTTATTTCGGAAACAATTGAAGTACCACTGGAAGAATTTGTAGTTATGTACTTACCTCTCTCACAATTATCTCCATGGTAGCCATCCATGCACACGCAGACGTACCCGTTGCCTTGCTCAATGCATGTACCTCCATTAAGACATGTTTTATTAAAACATGACGGAGTTCCTTGTTGAAAAAAATAATTTTTCTCAATTTCTCATGACCATAAAAAAGTGTACATATATCTTATGGAAAGGAAAATTCATGGTCATGATAATTTAATGTAGGGGCTCCAGAACTTTGAAACACCCCATTTCTTACTAAAAACATATCAAGATGTATATTCATACGGTATCATTTGTGGAGAGTTAAAACAATCATATTTTCATTCGTTGCTCTTAATAATTGAAATTTCCCAAATTCAAAAATTTGACAAGATAAACATACTTCGTTTTTACAAACATTTCTTTCCCACTAATTTTAAGCAATGCATCATGAAAATAATATACTTAGCTGTGAGTTCAACTATAATTAGTATTTTTTCATGTTTCTTAAGGATTTTGCCCATAAATACAACGAATAAACACACACTGCTGAAACATTGAAAGATATTGTGTAATCTTTTTCTGGGCTTTTATATTAATTGGATACTATGTCTTTTGATCTATGCAATCCTTTTAATTGTATGAAAACTTTAAAAGAAAATGAAAGAAATGCAAAGTCAATTTCTCTTTTCTTTTGCGAGGGAACTTTTTATTAAAAAAAATGAAAGGAGTAAGTCCAGTAAACAAGCCGTTCTCAAGCCATATCAAATCCTTGGATGTCTCTTCATTCGCGGATGAATTTGCTGCAGAACCTAAATTTTGATCGTTAAAAGCATTCTATAATTATTTAAATGACATTAATTGTACATTT
Source organism: Holothuria scabra (assembly GCA_037179385.1). Taxonomy (NCBI): domain Eukaryota; kingdom Metazoa; phylum Echinodermata; class Holothuroidea; order Aspidochirotida; family Holothuriidae; genus Holothuria; species Holothuria scabra. The sequence continues at coordinate 182,560 of CM074181.1, read as the reverse complement.
CCATTAAAGGGCAAGAGCAGTCATCCTAACTTGAAGTAGACTCTCTTGTTTTATGATTGGCTATTGAGACATGTGACAACAATTTTTCTCTTCAAATATATAATATACAGGAAATGATTGCTTCGTTTACCTTGAATATGCAATATTGAAGCCAGAAAACATAATGAAAGATACTTGGAAGTGAAATAAGAAGAAAACTGTGATATTTAGCTGTTGCTTCAAAATAAGTTTTGCGGGACTGCTCTTGACCTTTAATTAAATTAAATACTTTTGCAAGGGATCATACTATGTTTACATACAATTACAATTCTTGAAGATGATTTATTCGGAGTAGGGCTCCGGGAGTGATTTCAGGTAAAAAGAATTATTCATGTTTTTTCTATTTTCTTTTTGTTTCAATATCTGAATGATGCCCTGCCCAAAGTTTGAGATCATAGGTTCCTGTAAACGATGTTGCTAATTTTAGTTCTCACTATGGAGGGTTTGCTGTTACTGTAAGGGATCGAAAGGGAATTTTGAGGTGGGGGTTTAACCACCATAACAGCCCAATAAGTTCAACAATATAATAGCAATGTAAGGCGACCTAAAATGCCAACGGTAGATAAAGGGGGTACTTAAGACCCTCCCCGGTCCTGCCCCACCTCTCCGCGGTTCCTGATTATATACAGAGAATAACAAAGATAATTGTTTGAAGCAGAGACTTTTAAAAGTCAAATGGATAAACTTTAGTCATTCACTTACTGAGCTCACAGTTGTATCCTTGATAGCCGTCAACACACTCACAAGTATACCCGTCACTTCCTTCATTACAGGTACCTCCGTGAAGGCAAGGTTCAAGTAGACATTGTGGGGTACCTGGGTTAAAAGACATGGAATTTACTAGATCAGGCTTTTGTCAGGATTGCAGTTCAAAAGAATCACAACAAGGTCAAGACTTAAACACTACTCGTTAATTTAAAGTAAAGTAGGATGAGTAAACAGTTCTGTTTTAATTACACCCGCGTGCTGTACGTTACGGTTTCCAAGTTTCTTTACACAAGGAAGAGGGCGGTCCACTTATTTATAACATGACATGCAGAAAAGTAATCCTTGAAGGTAAGACATTATGACCCCAATGTGATATGCCCTGTAACTTGGGCACCGTGTGCCAGGAGTTTTGTATTTAAGTCGCCTTTTCTAATAAGTGAAAAGGTCCAAGTTGGTTATTCCTACGGGAAAATATATTCAATTTAAAATTCATTTTTTATTCTAAAACGTAATGGTCCTTTACAGTTTGATGTAAGTAGGCTCAGAAAACTGTTAGGTTTGAAGAGATATAACTTTACTAAAAGCAAAAATTTGTTCGTCGATGAATTAAGGTTGTCGAATAAGATACGAGCCGTCTCGACTTTATTACTAAAATTAAATGATTTCTTCATTGGGCAGACCCACAGTCATTTTTCTTCACGGATCAACGCGCATCTTAGGGCAGATAAGAAAGAACGCTTAGCCAAATCCTGCAGTTGAAAATCTCAGTGTGATTAAAACTCTTTCAAAAGATTGACTAGGCTCCTACCAAGTCCAGTTAAAGATTAAAGAAAGCTTAAATATCACCTGGGAAACGCCAAATCTTAGCAGATATTTGAAAACCCATTGATCACTCTATTGAGCTTATTCTTTATTCACTTTGTCCCTGCTTTCAACACCCAGTTGGTTTGAAGTCTTTATTGTAAGTTTTGCTGCCTGATGACAAAAGTTGTTTTTTCGAAACACGTCGAAATTTTGTAACGCATAAATGTTGATGCTGAGAAAAGTCGTGTTTACAACTACTTTTATCAAAGGTGTTGTGCTTCACAGACATTTTGGTTAAGTTTAAATCTATTTAACTTACAACTTCAACAAAATTATACTTCCAAATCTGGTTCTTTACTAAGTCGAACCTGCCATAAATGTAGTCAAGTCAAAATATAAAGGCAGGTTTATTTTTATGTTATCAACATTTCTGTAGAGAAGGTCCATAAGCCAGTTAAATTGTCATGTTTGAACCTGATCTTTACGTAATTATTTACTAATGCTATGCCTGCTACCTAAATTTAAAACTTTAGACTGATTCACAATTACATCACTGGTCGGCAATGGTTGCCATAGAGCATGAGCAGAAACAAATGCGAATAAGAGTCTTCATATCATTTTATTGTGACAAAACGTAAGCACACTTCATAAACTCTGTTGTCACGCAGCCATGACGACATTTGTTTGTAAACGTGAATGAGTCTTAACACTGAACCATTTTACATTTTATTTTCAAGAATATTCAAAGGTCCTCATTGTCTTTATGTTTTCTGTTCTTGAATTTCAATTCTAGGGACAATTAGCGATGGGAGAATCACTAAAAGAACCCGTAGTTATGTACTTACCTCCCTCACAGTTGTCTCCTTGGAACCCATTCATGCAAATACAGATATACCCGTTGCTTTGTCCAATACATGTACCTCCATTCAGGCATGGCTGGTCAACACAGGGTGACATTTCTTGTGGAAAAAATAACTATTTGTATTTAATACTGTATCCTCATGAAATAAAACCCTACATATCTTATACAACACAAAAATCCATGTTCCTGACAAATTAAAAGGAACCATGGCTGAAAAAATTTAAAGTGGGACATCACTAGATTTTTAGCAACTATTTAAACGAAAATGTACTTAAATGCAAAATGTAAACATCTTCATTTAAAGGGTTTAAAGAGTGGCAAAACTTTTTTTGAGATAACACAATTATGAGAGGTGAATCCGGTAAACAAGTTGTGCAAAGAGATCATGTCTGAATTAAAACGTTTGGTTTTGCAGAACGATCTGTTGTCAGAAAGTCTGGAGTCCTTTAGAAAAGAAATTTATTGTTTGAAGCTAAATCAATGCAAAAAGGTGGCTAAATTTCCAAAACGAAGATAATGACTGACATCGACTGTATTGCTATATACTGAGAAATTAAAGACAGTAATAATGATACCTCCTATTCATGTACCTACCAAATTCACAGTTGTCTCCTTGATAGCCGTCAACACACTCACAGGAATATCCGTCACTTCGTTCAATGCAAGTACCTCCGTGGCGACAAGGTTCAAGATCACATTGTGAAATATCTGGATAACAAAGACAACAACAAAATAATGCCACTGAATTAAACTTCTGGTACGATGTCAAATCAATGAATGAAAAGAACAGTTAGACACTGCTCCTCAAAGGAAACTTAGAAGTAATCAATCCCGTTTAGTAATGCTAAAGTTCACTGAATTACATTTGGAACATTTGTTTGTGCAATAAGTATGATAATGTAATTATGAATTACATAATACGAGAGAAAACTTCACTTAAAAGAAACGAAAATTGTAGTAAGGTATCAGCCACCGAACGTTTTCAGAATAAAATTGCCATTCTTTAATTTATAGTAAGTCAAGTTTTCCAGTTTGGTAAATCCAACCTAGGCAGGATAAAATATTCAATAACCTTGCCCAATGAAAGTCTCATTTCCAGTGATATTACCATAACTTTACGATAATACTTTAACACTTTCAGAAACACATCGCCTAAACCTGATAGAAGCCTACTATTGCTCAAAAGAAATCACATCTGTAAGATACGTCAGTATCGTCAACTAAAGAGTTATTTTTCATTGCATTTTAATTGAAATTGAATAAATTTCAAGAGTTCAAGGACACTTCAAAAATCATTTTTGATGAATTAAGTTTAGACTGATCATGTACTTGCCTCTCTCGCAATTGTTCCCTTGGTATCCATTCATGCACCAGCAGATGTATCCTTCGTTTTGTTCAATGCAGGTACCTCCATTAAGGCATGGTTGGTGTCGACATGGTGGGGTTCCTTGTTGAGAAAAATGAATGTTTTATTTTTACAGGTGAGACATATTGCTTTCGGTCATTGGAAAAGAATAGCTTATGCTCAAAACAATTTTAAGAAATGTTTAGTAGCTCCAAAATTGTGATTGCAGCATAACGTGCTGGTTTTCTCAATTCTTTGACTAAATGTAAAAAATCTTTTATAATAAGGTATTTGATTTAGAGGAGGGTTACAGCGTAAGTGGATTGGCTAACCAATTAACTGTCATTTCAATTATGATTACCGTTCGAGTTTATCTTCATTTACTCTTTTAAGGGGTGTAACTCAATAACTTGTATTGGGTGGATAAGAGTTAATTTTACTCTTCGAAATCAGCCTGTCTCGTCACCTGGTGATGTGAACAGAAGATTGATTTTTGTCGGTTTGCAAAGCCCTTAGTTGCATAAACAGATTTCAACTGATAAATGACTGCATATTGTTGTTATGTGAGGTTTGCGTAAATTCCTTCGGGAGTCGGTAATAACATATCCTAGTTCTGTAAGCAGAATCTAAGCAGTCGTCATGATGAAATTTCGTTCGCAATGTTTGCATCCGTTCAATAACAATAAGCGCAAATTTACTGGATAAAATGTATCGCTTCCATTTTCTGGCACACTTTTGGGCACTCTGTACACCTTTACACTACTATGTTAACAGGCTAATATATTTTGTCTTTCCAAAGGCTGCCCGAATTGAATGTCAAATATTTTTCAATTCTTCAGAACAATTTTGGAATATATGTCTTATATTTTCAGAGTCACGCTCTGCCAAACAGGACTTTTGTCCACGGTCATAGTCACAGTTTACGTGGTAAAAAAAGCCAACATTCGCCAAGAGGTACGTCCCGTGATTCTTTGTACATTTGTAAAAAAAAGTATGGTACACATTTGGCATTGAACAGACAATTGACTTCTTTTACAACTGAAAGCTCTAAATCACAAGAACCCTTCTTTACGTACTTACCTCTCTCACAATTGTCTCCTTCGTAACCATTTTTACACACACAAATGTATCCATTCCTTTGCTCAACGCACGTACCTCCATTAAGGCAGGTTTGATTAAAACACTGGGGAGTTCCTTGTGAGGAATATAACAAAATTGCAATTTACAACGTCAATATAATAAAGCCAAACGACAAGACGATCTAGGATGTGCTCACACTACAACGAATTCGGGTTAAATTCCGATCCGAAATTTTTGAGTTTTCGTTAAAACTGTCTCTATTTCTGGTCCTAAAGAACCTAAAATTTTCCAACCACTGTATTTAAAATTGCATGCATTGTATCGCAGTAACGAAAATTTAATTTACATTTCGTGACTTCACACCGACAGACAGCTTTCATCGAATTAACGAGTGTCTGATAAAAGTTGTCTGTTCGTGTAAAGTCACGGAAAACTTAGTTTAAGTTTTACTTTCATACACCTCTGATGCGAATCATATATTCACACTCTCGACAAGTTTTGACTCTCTCCTATCCAAGGAGGGAGGAGATTATGATAATAGCTCACAAACACCGGATCGGAATCCGACTCCGGATTTGTGGTAGTGTGATAGCCGCTTTAAAGTAATAGCATCGCTGGCTTTCATCAATAATTTGATGATTTCTCAATGCAATATACGTTAATGTGATTTCCATTATGATTACAATTCTTTTCATGCTCTTTACTTTGTTTCTCATTCTGATATTGCGCAGTACATTAGTGACGGATTGCTCATTGAACAGTGGCGTAGCTAGGATTTTGTCCGGGGGGGGGGGGGCAAAGGTATGAAATTTCCCCAAAACTTTTCCCGGTCAATGTGTATGTATTTCATATAAAATATGCAAATTTACAAGTATAACAACATTACCATGTCATTTTGTAATATTACCTGCATTTTAATCTTAAAGTATAACATAGAGCAATCGGAAATAACAAAGTATATTATTTTGGTAAACATTATCTGGTTTATTTGTATGTAGTAACGCAGTGGCGTACGCAGAATTTCTCTGAAGGGGGGGGGGGCATGCAGTATGGTCTAAGGGGAGGGGATGTCCGGAAATTTTTTGACGTTTTCAGGGAGCCTAGATGCAAAATGGTGCAAGATTTTCGACTTTGACAGGAACAGTGTTAAAAGTTAATCGTGGTGGTTCATGAGGATAAAACTGAAACTTTTGTGTCTTTACATGCATTCTTATGCCATTTATGCTACCTTACGAAGTAAAACCTGTCAATAAATTTGCACACTTTTAGGAGTCAAAATAAAAGAGCATTCATCGGTACAGGATTGTGGGTTTTCTTGGCCACAAAACGTTGTTTTATCATAAAGATTATCTAAGCGGAGCGCCACCATTAGTTGGCGTGGAGCGTAGAGAAAATTTCGAAAATCAGACGCCTCAGATGGCCGGAAATAGCATTTTCCTGACTTATACGAAGAATCTAACGAGTCGCTTTCTTCTTTTGTCTTTTGCAATAAAACGCTCACTTCAAAATATGTTCGCAAACTGCAAAGTGATCAGAGAGTTAAGAGCTAATTTGACCCTACAAATGTAATTTTGCCCAAAAGACTGAACGAAGCGCCACCGTTGGTTGGCTTGGAGCGTAAAGAAAATTTCGAAAAATCAAACCCCTCAGATGGCCAAAAATAGCGTATTCATGTTTTTAAAGAGAATCTAAACATGTTGTCTTTTTTTTTATCGATGCCACCAGTGGGAAACAGAGTCTACCATTTTAGGTAAAAATTGGAATTTGACAGAATTTGCCTAGGTCTATTTATAGGAATTAAAAAAAAAAAATGGCATCACTGAAGGACCTTGCAGAGACAATCCTTCCCCTTTGAAAATTTTTGAAAAATTGGGTGTCCTTATAAGCAATCTGGTGCCACATATGCTATCTTTTGAATAAAATCTGTGTTACTAAAGTTAGACTACGTATTTTTAAGAACAAAGAAAAATTGGCATCTGTGAGGGGGGCATGGCCCAATGGTCTCCCCTTCGCACGCCACTAATGAGGCCTAAGAGTGGCTCGATCACACAGGATATCCTGTCAGAACAGCAGTCTGATAAGTGTAGAAGGCTACAAGGTACTCATTGACCCGTTTATTGTTACACCCCAAGTGAGCAGAAAGCTATTTTCCCGAACTAGACTGTAAGCCCCCAAGGATTAGGCTAAGTAACAAAATCTAAGTATGCCAATGGATCCCGTTCATTCTAATTTCTAGACTAACTTTCAGTTTATCGTTGGCCATGGATTGTTTCAGCCCCATCCATCGTTACGAACACAGAGTAAAATCGGTATAGCTACTACTAGCTTGTAGAACAACACAATAACCCCGGGGGTCTATGGTAGTGACTTTTCAGTTTTCACATCCTTTTACTGAATTCCCAAAGTGCACAACACAGAGACTGTGTACAAGGGGATAAGTTCGGGTTTGCAGCCTTTCAGTGTTAGTTGCACTGTATCAGCTGTTGTTAAATACCTGAATGTGTGCACTGAAATGCACTGATCATAACCCCAGTGCGTATACAAGAGAACATTCAATCTGCTACGCGGCGAGGACATTTCTGTGGAACACGAGTAGGGCCGGTTCATGCGACACTGACGAAATCTGAGTTAATTTGTTGCATAAAAATACGAGTTATGTATGAAAAATGTCTCACAATTTCTTATTCTACCAAAGATTTTGAGATATATTTGTAAGAATAAGAAAATTCATCCAATTTCCCCATTTTCATCAAATTTCCCCCAAAATTTTTCCAGGGGCGGCAATTTGCCCCCCCCCCTGCCCCCCCCCAGTAGCTACGCCACTGTCATTGAAATATATTCTATCCCAATTTCTTAACTTTTAAATGCCTTGGCCAATCGTCATTGCGGTCTTTCTTTTAGGTGTGAACGAAGTTAATACAACATGTATGTGTAAATTATAATTCCCCTTTAAATTTTCTGTTGGGTGACACACCTTTGTTCAAGAAAAGACGATTTCATGCCTAGGGTAAATCCAGTAAACCAGCTGGGCAAAGCTACATTAAATGGGATAGTTTTTAAAATTCTTGCATCAAAATTAGTGGAGAACGTAACTGTTGATTAACTGTTGATCGACATGAAATCCTGTAATTGTGTAAGTTAAGTTAATAGTACATGAACATTCAGCATTTCCAAACGAGTATAACGTATTGAAATTGTAACGAATATGGGAGTTGCTTGTAGGAATGGTAGCGTGTAGCCAGCAGTGTGGGATCTTTGGCCTGAGGTGTCGTATTTTGATTGGCCAGATGACGCCAGAAAGTGGAAATACGGTTGGTCTGTATACTCTTTAAACTGAATTATACGAAAAAAAAAAACAAAAACAAAAACGATGGCAGTCCTTAAAACACGACAAAGGACCCCTCGGGAACTTAAAATTAAGACGAAAATTTCACTGAACTGCAGCCTGCTGGATAAATGAGTTTAAATTTGGCGGCTTTAGGGCGTGAAGCCTGCCGTCGAACGTAGAATGTTCCTCCTTGTCCTTCTTATACGTCTTTAATAGACACCGGCTAACTGGCTTCTCCCCAAAATGTAAACTAAACCTAAACAATACAGCTTAACGTCTGGGCCAGACACACCCAGGCGAGTACACGATACATCCAATTATTGCGCCCATTCAAATCTCGTGATGCAAAGAGCACTAACCTGGGGCTTACACTAACACATGGTCAAAGCACGTGATATGAATAAGGGTGACCATGACTGACAGAAATAGAAAAATAACCCAAGTACACAGATAACTTAACCCCCAGAAAAACAACCCACTACCAAGGTAATTCATGAAAGCGTAATCTACGATTAGGGCCAGGAATTTTCTAATCTCTTAGGGAGAGACCCTAGTTTCATCTACAAAATATTTTAAGTAACGATCTAGTCCGTACAACGGTGTTATTTTTATTTTGGGCTAAAATTATCTTCCTTTACTTCTCACTTAACAATAACTAAATGAAAATTCCTTCCTCGTGAACTTACCTACTTCACAATTGTCTCCTTGATAGCCATCAACACACTCACAAGAATATCCGTCAATTCGTTCAATGCAAGTACCCCCGTGGAGACAAGGATCATGACGGCATTGTGAGATATCTGAGTCAAAAACATAAATTTTAGTGCAAATAAATAACAGGAAGAGTTGTTCAGTATTCGTTAGGGACAATTAGGATGAATGCAACTGTGTTGGAAACACTTGTCTTCTCCTTTGAGTAACATTTGCCAAATTTTTTAAGCAATAAGTAGGATACACTGTTTAAAATTTCTGTAAATTTACAGACTTTTTTTAACTTAAACTTTTTGTATTTTACTTTTAATAGAGATTTTCTGTATCTTTACAGACACTTTGTATTGCTTCAATAAAAAAAGGTTGTTTAACATGTATTTTCTGTTTATTTGAAAAACAATTTCTGTCTGCTTTTTTAACCAAATTTTACTGCTTTGTAAAACTTTTTCTGTAAATTTACAGAAATTTTAACAGTAATTTTCTGATTTCACATAAATATACTGTCATTTAACAAACATTCATTTTGTTTTTAAGCTGAAAAAGAAACAAAAATAAGCCCCCCAAAACAAATAAGAAATAGCCAGAAAATTTTCAATATATAACATGCATCGTTTTGCGAAGTTTCAGTTTAAAAAAAAAACATTTTTGGCAAATTTATGGCCCTATTTGAAAATTAACTTACATTTATTATAAAAGCATACTTAGTTATTACGTTCTTAGTTATAAATATCATACAACTGGTGTTTTGTCACACATTTTTAAGTAAAAATAAATTGTAAGGCCCTAATTTCAGAGCACTGACAATTGGTATGCTGATGTCAACTTATCGCCACAGGCGCTCATGCACTTGATCGGAGCAAATTAAAAACGTTTCACAAATTTACTTGAAAGAGTCTGTAAATTTACCACTTTATGACGTAAATCTCATTTTGCATAAATGGGTGGAGCTTATTTTGTAGGCATTTTCCTAAAAAAAGGATTGCTTTTGCTTTGAATAATATCTTCTTTGGCGTTTTTTAATCATGAAGTGATAAACTTATTGTTTACCTTGTTAGTCGGGTGGCTTAGCCACAAATTTTAGCAATAGCGTTACTGGCTGGACAAAAGTACCAAATTTTGCATGGAGTTCCTTTTCGACCTATCTATCGATTTTATCCGTGGAACCCACGTGATGGGCTTCGATTTTCCAAGATGGCAGCCAAAATCCAAGATGGCCGCCAGAAAACAGGAAATGTCATATATCAGCCTGCAAAAATCGGAGATAAACAATTGAGGGGTCAATGTAGGTGTTTTCGGGGTCACTGAAACAGTTGCTGGCCATGGCATGTTGCTCGGACAACCCACTTCCAAGATGGCGGCCAGAATCCAAGATGGCCGCATGCAAAAAAGTAAATTTCATATATATTTATTCCCTTCACCGATCTGGACAATCAAATCTTCCGTCCTCAAACGTGTTAATGTAACTGGGCTAGCTCCCTGACTATAGTTGTCCCGTAGCCACGGAAGAGGGGGAATTTCGGGGTAATGCCTCACCAGGGGGAGGAGGGCATTTCGGGGAAATATCCCACCTCAAAAATATTTCTGCTCCACCAGATGAAAACTGAAACTAGTAAACCTGATATTTGAAGAAAAGTTTATGCCCCCGCCCCAATCGAAACAATTGCTCTCCCAATCACAACACTTGCCTGCCCACCCCCCCCTTCATGTAAAGCTGGTTAAGGGGCCCAGCCTATAGGCCTATGTTGTGGCTGGTATTCTAATTGTACATGTTAGCATTGTCTCAGCAAGCCTTTTCTACGAGTTGGGGGACTTTAAAGTGTGATCGATCGTGGACGAATACAGTTGCAAACCCGTAATACTGATGGCGTATGGATATCTTTAATCATGAAGGATTCCAGTTCACCGGCCAGTTTCCACCTGGTTGTCAGGAGAAATAATTACCATCAAGTCTACGGTGTCTCGTCTCCATGATTCTTAATGGTCCAAATCTGATAGAGAGTGACGATTCACAAATGTGCCTTACTGTTGGACAAACCATCGTCCACAACGTTAAGAAACGTAAACCTAATTCGACTGCGAAAGACCGGCACACTCTGGACAGAGAAGCTCCACTACCAATTTACATTGGCCTAAATATACACGCACTGACCAGAAGTAAGAAGATAATCCAACAGTTACACCAGATGGGTATCAGTGTTTCATACGACAGAGTGATGCAGATTGAAGAGTGGCTCGCTACAGCAGTATGTGAGAGGTTTGAAGATGCTGGTGTAGTAGCTCCTACTATTCTGCGAAAAGGACTCTTCACCGTGGGCGCTCTTGACAACCTCGATCACAATCCAAGCGCAACAACAGCCACGACATCTTTTCATGGCACTGGCATTAGTGCATTCCAGTTTCCAAGCACGGGGGAACCTGGTGTCATCAGAGAACCTGTCACATTACCGCCATCAAGGGCATATGCTCACTTGCTCCCATACCATTATGCTTCTGTTCCTGCAGTTTCGTTAAAGTCTACTGATGTTGAGGTACCAGAGAGTAATAGTGAACCTGTTACGCTTGACCTGGCAGATGCAAAACGTGAAGATATGATTAGATTGAACATAGTCTTCAACATATCAGTGATGTGGAACTGTGCAAAACAACTTCTCTTACATGGTCTGCTTATCACTCCACTCGACATCAGCCAACATCAGGGCTAACGGCAATATGTGCACTGCTGCCTCTCTTCTATGAAAAATCAGACACACCAGCAATGATTAAACATGGCATGCATGTACATCGGCAGGCAACAGAGTATCTCAATCCAGGACAAATCCCAGTTATAACTTTTGACCAGCCTCTGTTTGTGCTCGCCAAGTACGTACAATGGAAATGGCCAGATCTCTATGGCGAGAAAGTCTATGTAGTTATGATGGGCGGACTGCACATTGAGAAGGCGCTATGGAACACTGTTGGTGACTTATTAGATGGGTCAGGTTGGACTACAGCTCTCATTGAATCTCAAGTTGCTTCATCAGGAACAGCTGATTCATTCCTGAAAGTGTCACACATTGCCAGGACCCGGCATGCCCACCAGGTCACTGTTCTTGTTCTTCACAGACTACTGAATGAAGCATTCAACCAGAGATCTAGTGTTGATGAGAGTTTCAGTAACTGGGCGGCACATGATCGCAAACTATGAGATTCTGGTTCTCATATTTGTTATAGCCCATCGGGAGAGAAACTGCTCACTGTATGTTACTGTATTAGAGGCACTCGTACCATTGTTTTTTTTTTTTTTTTTTTTTTTTTTTTGCTTTAGACCATGTGAACTATTCTCGGTGGCTGCCTATACACATCAGAGATATGAAGACTCTGCCACAAGCGATCAAAGATGAGTTTGAAACTAGGAATCACTGGACAATCGCAAAGTCGTCACACAAGTACTCTGCGATCCCAATAGACTAAGCTCATGAGCAGGAGAATAAAGTAGTGAAGGCATCCGGTGGTGCAGTAGGACTCACTGAGAATCGAGTCGCCTTCAGGCGCTGGATGACAGCTGGACCCGCGCTTTCCAGACTTCTTAGACAGTACTAGAATGTATATTTTTATGACGATGATTCGGAAACCCCGCTAACTTTGAACACCATGAGCAGGGACTTGCTGCACATAGAACCTTCCAGCGACAGGTCGATAACCTTTCTAATACAATGCGCCAGATGGGAAATTCCTTCTTGGATGACTTCGCAGAGTTGGTAACTCTTGACAGTCGTAACTGCGCGAATGAGGCGGTAGTGAAAACAATCCGTACACTGGAAGACATAGGCATAAAGAAGTAGTATGTGAAGACTGTGCTCGTGGATCGGAGTCACTCCATACATGATACGATAGCAAAGGACTCACTACCACTATTCTCAACAAAGCTCAAAGTTACATCGAAGGATTGCAAGAAAGTGAAGGTACTTGAGAACAATGTGGCACTCTTTGGCCAGTTATACATCTCCCTACAAAACAGAGATGGTGACATTAGGGAATTCTTTGCACACGAGGTTTATTCGTATCCTCCATCCCTGTCTGAGTTTGGAAAGCTCAATCTGTCTGGTACCAAAAGTCAACTGTAACAATGTATAGAAGAACCAAACCAGACAGAGGCACCTGTATCATATGACTGCAAAGTTCTGGATGGTGCGGTGACAGTACATTCATTGCCTGTAACAAATGTCTCGACATTCCAGGAATATGCTGACGACGTGTTTATACCCCATCTGGAACGTCAGCTGCGTGACGCAAAGCGAGTGGATGTTGTGTGGGACGATTACCGTCCAGATAGTCTGAAGGAGGGGACCAGGGAGAAACGACGCAAAGGTGTACGTAGGAAAGTATCAGGTGACACCAAGCTGCCGGGCAACTGGAATGACTTCCTCCGTGATCCAGTCAACAAGAAGGAACTCTTTGAATTACTGTCGTCAAAGGTTGCGGATTGCCGTATCCCTCCTGAGTGTTCGATATACATCACAGCTGGAGAGCATGTTACATGTGTTGGAACTCAAATCAAAATGTCCAGCTGCAATCAGGAAGAGGCAGACACTAGGATTGTGGTCCATGTGAAACATGCTTTGGAGAATGGAGCAAAATCCATCCAGGTGCGAACTGTGGACACAGATGTCGTCGTTATTCTTGTCGGTGTGTTCCATGACCTCTCCCAGATAAAGGTCGATGTTGATCTGTGGGTAGCATTTGGAACTGGCAAAAACTACACTCATTACAGCATCAATGCAATTTGTGCCCGTCTTGGAGAACACAAATCCCGTGCCTTGCCCGTTTTCCACTCCTTGTCAGGATGTGACACGACATCAGCATTTAGAGGGAAGGGGAAGAAATCATTTTGGCAAGCATGGAATGCCTATGAGGAAGTTACTGATGCCTTTTTTCATCTAGCCGCACACCCGTTTGATCATCTTGACTTACATTATGAATCATTTAAAAGAATCGAAAGACTAGTTGTTGTAGTTTATGACAAAACAAGTAACCTCATGAATGTTAACAGTGCCCGGATGGAGCTGTTCAGCCAGAAAAGGCAAGCTACTGACAAGATACCACCTACTCAAAATGCACTACTCCAGAACACTAGGAGGGCAGTATACCAGGCTGGCATTTGGACAACATGCATGTTATCTCAACAAACGAATCCATGTCCAACCGACTATGCTTGGGTGAAAAATGGGAACTCATGGGAACCTGTCTGGTCTATCATTACAGAGGCGTCTAAAGCGTGCAGAGAATTCGTGAAATGTGGCTGCTCCATGGCCTGTACAGTGTGCAAATGCAGAAAAGCAAATCTGCGTTTCACGTCTCTTTGTCGGTGCAGATGTTCAACAAAATAAGGTACGTAAATTAATTGTAGACTGTCTTGTAGAGAAACGTATTGAAACATTGTAGATAATATTCCCGAATACTACTACTAGATGCACTTGAAGCCTGAGTTCAGTTAAAGTGTAAACTTACATTTTTGAACGTCAGTTAACGTGCAGTGAATTGCTCTGAAATTTCCCTAGATGAAAAGAGCTTATTTAATAACCCCAAATATCAAAACTCATTTTACATTTGTGTTATCCTAATCCAGTAACCGGGTCCATTGACGCCAAGAGAGGAACGAAATGAATGTCGCTATTGAGTTTACAAAGTAGGCCTAATTACTGCTGATTTTTTATTCTACATAGGTGAAATGTGTAAGTTAATGTTATTTTAAAAGTAAATGAATGATTGCATATGTATATTCTTCAAAATTCTGTGACTTTTCATTTAAATCAGATTCGCCATTCTTATGTGGCAAAGTTGAAAATGTGAATTTTGCATTGACTTTACATAGGACAGGTCGTTAGCTTCCCCTCGACATTACAAAAAGTTTGTCAAAGAGTAGGTCTTTCTCATTTCACACTACATCGCGTAAAAGTCAGTGTGACGGTTGGATTTTCAAAACTAATCAGAAGAAATCAATCTTTTAAGTTAAAATTTAAACTTCTACTGACCTTGAACAATAACAACAGCTGTATTTCAGATACATTGGCCTCCATCTGTGAAGTGGGTTACCCGAGCAACATAACATGTCCCACATCTAATTCAGTGACCCCTGAAACACCTGAGCTTACCCCTCAATTGTTCATCTCCGTTTTGTACAGGCAGATATATGGCAAATATGGATATATGGCATTATTCTGGCGGCCATCTTGGATTCTGGCCACCATCTTGGAAGTGGGTTACCCGAGCAACATGCCATGACCAGCATCTAATTCAGTGACCCCTGAAACACCTGAATTGACTCCTCATTTCTTCTTCTCCGATTTTTAAAAGGCAGATATATGACATTTCCTGTTTTCTGGCGGCCATCTTGGTTTTTGCCGCCATCTTGAAAGTGGGTTACCCGAGCAAAATGCCATGCTCAGCATCGGTTTTAGTGACCCCGAAAACACCTAAATTGACCCCTCAATTGTTCATCTCCGATTTTTGCGGGTAGATATATGACATTTCCTGTTTTCTGGCGGCCATCTTGGATTTTTGCCGCCATCTTGGAAAATCGGAGCCCATCACGTGAGTTCCACGGATAAAATCAATAGATAGGTCAAAAAGAAACTCCATGCCAAATTTGGTACTTTTGTCCGGCCGGTAACGTTAAATCTGCGAAGCCACCCTACTATGTCTGGAAATGTTTGCAACCAATGTATTTGCATTCTTTGTCATATTTATTTTAAAAACAATTATTATATTGTACAAAAAATGTGACTTTCCAATTACAAAGTTCCTAGAGATAGCAGTCTACTTGACAGCAATATGACAACAAAGCATCCTCAATGTGTTTTGGTTGAAAAACCAAACACACTTCGTAACGACACATTACGTTGATAAGCAAATACCTGATCTACGTAATGGTGAAGTGTATGTTACGTAATAACATATGAAAGGTAAAAAAGCGATATTATAATAAATATTAAAACGTCGGGAATGAAAACAGTAGGCTGTAAATTCACATAAAATTAAGGTAAACAAAACAGAACAATTCTGTAATTCGATTTTACAGTACACTTTTGTAAACTAATTTACATGCAGAAACTGTAAAGAAAAAACAAACCCTTAATATTTTTTCATGATTACAGTCTGGCTGTAAAAAAAACATTATTTGGTTGGAAAAAAATTTGCCATAAAAATTATGTAAATTTACAGAGAAATTTTTTAACAGTGTACTGAGATTATTTATTGC
Organism: Holothuria scabra; assembly: GCA_037179385.1. Taxonomy (NCBI): domain Eukaryota; kingdom Metazoa; phylum Echinodermata; class Holothuroidea; order Aspidochirotida; family Holothuriidae; genus Holothuria; species Holothuria scabra. Next base: position 166,446 of record CM074181.1, on the reverse strand, counting down.
ACTCTATAAATACAAATACTGCATGAAAGAAAGGTAAAATAACTTGAAAGGAAATGTTTTATCTACGACATTATATGTTTTTGTAACGTGGGCATCAGGGATAGGAACTTTTATCAATAATGCGGCTCTTTTATAACACCTTTAGTGGAATTTATTAAACTGATGAGTCTCGCATTTCTACACGATATACTTTTTTGCAGTAAGTGTTGAATGTTTAAGTGTCATAAAGACAGTTCGGGAGATAACCGTTTTCGGGTGAAAATGAGAATTCACCCTATCGGGGAAAATTTTACAGCATGAATATTCATGAGCACTTAGTGTATACCTCGTCACAGTCGTCGCTTTGTTTTATAAATGTGGATATATTCAAATACAAGGTAATTGTTCACCACCGCCGACCGAAATCACAAGAAACTTTCAACAACGTATTAATGAGCACAATTGCAAACACGAGTAACTTACTCAACTTTCTGTAGAAAATATTACATAAATCTTGCGGCTTTGTCGAGTCCATAATTTAAGCTTAGGGCACAGAACGTGGCAAAATTGCTCGATATCTCAAAATTTTGCGCGGTGAACTACCAAACATGATCCGGCTTTTTTGCTCCCCTAGCAACAAAGTTTCTAAATATTCCAAAATTTCTCTTTCCTAAGATCGATGAAATTTTCCAGATGTTTTGAAAGTTTGATTCCGTTTAATTTGCGCGGTAGGATCGCAAAGCATCAAGGCAGAAATTTGAAAATGGCGAAACCCATGGCCGAATTTTCCCCCGATCGGGTGTAAACCATTTTCCCTTGAAAGAGGTTATCTCCCGAACTGAAAGAAATTGATGCCTTTAAAGCAATATAACTTTACAGATTATTAGAATTAACTCCGATGATATTGGCTTTGCAAATTACAGTTAGTAGTCTGGAAATGTGTGATGTAAGTTTAACTCACTGGAAGGTAGGATAAATTGGAACTGGTTTTGAAACACTGGTTCTGCGTTAGCTACAATGTTACATGTCTTTACACTTAAATTATAATGTTGAAATTATTTATCACATTAAATGAAAGGAAAACATTACTTGAGAGGAAGATAATTTGTCTGCCCAGCAAAAAATGTTTAACATATCATTTGTGAACAGACATAGTCACATAAGGCGCATGCACATGAACAACGGAAAACTGGTAATGTCTGGTGACACATGTGGCATAGAAATTAATTGTACACGTAGGACAACATTTTTCCCTGTGTGATTGTCCTACCAAAAATCACTGTCAATGTGAGGTAACTTATATCAAAGTTAACACGTGTAACAAACTAGGACAGATACTAACGAATTTAATTCAAATGAGATTGTTTTACTTGCTACTATTTTAGGCATTCACATTTCCTGTAATTTACTGCGGTTTATTACCAATAACGCGGGTAAAAATTTGTCTTTTTTCTTACATTGCCACAAACCCACCACATTTGGTAATGAAGGATGAAGCGTGGCATTTTGGAAACGTGTGTCAACTACCCAACTACCTTGCGATTCAAGATGCATTTTTGTACACAAAGCCACTAATTTCCACATCCCAACACAGCTTTTCATTTTATCACAACATTTCAATTGTGATTTGGGGGAAATTTCGACACCTGTTTTGTATGGAGTGTTAAGTAAGGGAAGTTTTGCTAACTTTGTATCAACTTTAGGAAATTTTATTACTTAGTCATGAGTTCGTCATTCTTTGCCTTAAACTATGTAAAATGTTTCAAACTGATCTGTGTTAAAAAGACAAGGTAAATATTAAAAAAGGGAGATTAAAAAATGTACTGTACTTTAGAGAGAATTGCCATTCAAAGGGTCAGTTTGTATTATATTATTATATTCAATTTGGACATTATAAATTTTGTTAATTAAACGATTGAACAATCATTCGAAAACTTTCCCTTATAGATTTACTGAGGACTCATCATGTACTTGCCTCTCTCGCAATTGTCTCCGTGGTACCCATTTACACAAACGCACACGTACCCATTGCTTTGTTCAATGCAGATGCCTCCGTTGAAGCAAGGTTGTTGCAGACATGGGGGAGTTCCTAATTCAAGAAAACGGATATTTACTTTTAGTCGTGCAACGAATTTTAGTGTACCTCAAGCCAAAAGTTTTAAAAGTATACATTACAAAACATGAAAAATGAATTCAACCAGTCGTATATCTTCATAGGACATTCCTGAGCTGGGATATAAAATGCTGAAGTGTATTAACTCAATTAGTTTAATGCGCTAGAAGTTGCGATGTCCTTGTCATACTACACAAATTATATATATTCTACGTATTTCCTTGTTTTTCTGAAAGTTACTGCACCCTTGTACAAGTATCTGATGACCCTCTTATGGGGTAATTTATAATTCAGGCTTGTCTGTGCAACATGCTTTGCAAGCAAAGAGAAAGAATCCAAGGTCATGACAACATTTATACTCTTAAAGGGAAGCAAAGCAGGTAATGTGAGTTGTACAACAAGAGAAGTTACAACTATTGTTTAACAGAAAATTTTGCTTTAGGTGAAGAAATTTCAACATTTAGTATCTCAGCAATAGAACGAGATATGGCAAGCGAGTAAGATGCATTTCAATTGCAACTCATTTCACACTACTCTGACTCGTCAACATAATTAATAAAATGAAAGAAGCCATTGTGTGAAGTAAACAAAGTACTCAAATTTAAAGCATATCCCAAATGGATATACCAATTTCTTGCTAATCTATTGTCACTTTATGTGACTGAGAGCCATAGAACAGTTTCTGCGGTAGAAAATAATGATTATAATTTTTTAGGGTCATCAAGAATAGTGTACTTCCAACACTCCAGCAGGCATATCTACCCAAAACTTTAACATTGGTTTTGGCTCCCTTTTATTCCCATACATACTACATTCAAAAAAAGAAAACCTCCATAATTGGAATTTCATGAATTTATGGCAAGTCCTTCAGTGAAACACTTACTGACTTCACAGTTGTCGCCGTGATAACCATCGACACACTCACAAGAATATCCGTCATTTCGTTCTATGCAAGTCCCCCCGTGGAGGCAAGGTTCGAGAAGACATTGTTCGATATCTGGATGATTGAGGGAACAAAAACCAGGGATATATTAATAGCAAAGCGAATTTCGTAGATTTGGGGTGTATTTGTCCAAAAACAGTAACTTTTTGTCCCATTTTCGCTGAGTGTGAATAAATCTCTACCACTCCGAAACTTTATCCTTACATCAATACTGACATACTACCTTATTTTAAAACTAACTGTCATTGGAATATATCAGCAGATAATGGTATTTAATATGAACGGCTTTTGTTTGTAAGCCAGCCCCCAGATATCCCGTTCAGATAACAGTTCTTCCTGCAAAATAATTAATTTGCAGCTAAATGTGAAGTGTTATTGAAGAGTCGGGTAGTTCTAGATTGAGATAACTTTATGTACAACACTTATATTAATTCCCATGATACAGGTTTTGCAAAGTAGATAATAACCGTCATAACTTTCGGGATTGAAATTTTTATTCTTCACCGCTTCTTGTACATGTTAATGTTTGTTCTAATTTTGGTACTTCAATAGCACACAATAATGTGTTCAATAAAATTTCTCAATGAATGTTTCATTTTAATAACATTTTAACAAGAAGGAGTTCCCTTAACAAAAGTCCCTAAAAATAAAAGTAAATTTAAGTCAAGATCCCAACCATTTTACTTTTTACCAATATTTTAGATGAGAAGGTCCGTAACTAAACGTCAATAACACGTTAGATTTAATTATAAAGTAAATATTAAGAAGTATAATTTATGCGATCAACAGTTGAAGCAATAGGTGGAAGTTATACTCAAATGTTAAATTGACGCTTTTGTTTGGAAATTGGCCTTTAAAATGACTGAAAGACCTCTTTTCAGTACTTGCCTGTTTCACAATTGTTTCCTTGGTACCCACTCATACACACGCAGACGTAACCATTGCTTTGTTCAATGCATGTACCTCCATTTAGGCAAAGCTGATGTAGACATTGTGTTGTTCCTTGTTCAAGGGAATAGATATTTGAGTTTTGAATATTCATTACAACAAAAACACTCAATTTTCAACGAAAACGAAAAGTCATGCTTTTTTCAATTTGAAGTTACAACTGTAAAACGTAAATAAAAATACCTTATGATGAGAAGTGTTGTCATTTTCTTTCAATAGATGTTGATGTTCAATACTTGTTGTACAAGTTTTAGGTGTATATTTGAAACTACTAGCTATCATGCTTATAACAGTATTCAATTCAGTGACCAACGTGTATTTCAATTTACCAACATTTCTACAAGTATAAAGTCCCTAAAACTTATATCAATAAAGTAATAATTGGAAGGTTTAAACATGATCAAATCGTACTTACTTGGTAGTTTTTGGTTAAATGTAAAACGAAATGGGAATGTTATACTTTCATTAGGAAACGTTAAAGTTAAGGTATTATTTCTTTAATAGATTTTTGGTTCTCGCATATTTTTTTATTTCGGAAACAATTAAATTACCACTGAAAGAATTTGTAGTTATGTACTTACCTCCCTCACAATTATCTCCATGGTAGCCGTCCATGCACACGCAGACGTACCCGTTGCCTTGCTCAATGCATGTACCTCCATTAAGACATGTTTGATTAAAACATGACGGAGTTCCTTGTTGAAGAAAATAATTATTCTGAATTTCTCATGTCCATAAAAACACTACATATATCTTAGGGAAAGGAAAATTCATGGTCATGATAATTTGATGTAAGGGCTCCAGAATTTTGAAACACGCCATTTTTTACTTAAAACATGTCAAGATGTATATTCATAAGGTGTCATTTGTGGAGAGCTAAAACAATCATATTTTCATTCGTTGCTTTTAATAATTGAAATTTCTCAAATTCAAAAATTCGAAAAGGTAAACGTATTTCATTTTTACAAACATTTCTTTCACACTTATTTTACGCAATGCATCATGAAAATAATATACTTAGCTGTGACTTCCATTATAATTAGTATTCCTTTTCATGTTTCTTAAAGGTTTTGCCCATAAATACAAGAACAAACACACTGCTGAAACATTGAAAGATATTCTGTAATCTTTTTCTGGGCTTTATAATTTTTTGCATACTATGCTCATGGATCTATGCAATCCTTTTAATTGTATTGAAACCGTTTGTAAAAAAATTGAAAGAAACGCATAATCAATTTTTTCTTTTCTTTTGCAAGGGAACTTTTTATAAGAAAAACATTTTTTAAAGTCCAGTCCAGTAAACAAGCCGTCCTTAAGCCATATCAAATCATTTGATTTCTCATGATTCCCCGATGAATTTGCTGCAGGACCTAAATCTTGATCGTTAAAGACATTCTATAATTATTTCAATGACATCAATTGTACATTTCCATTTAAGGGCAATAGTAGTCTCCCTAACTTTAAGTAGTGAAGTAGACGCTCTTGTTTTATGACTGACTGTTGAGACATGTGGCAACAATTTTACTCTTAAAATTGTTTATTGTTTATTGTTTATTTTTTCAACTGTACTACATGCAAACGTACATTCATTATCATTATTATTATGATACAATACGTAATAATATTTACAAGAAACGTGAGTATGAAGACAGTAGAAAAGGAACCAGATGAAGCTTGCAAGCTTTTCTAGTCTGGCCCTAATAACTGAGATGTCCTTAATTGCCTACACAACTAGAATATATAAATACGAATATGACTCCTATAACATTTACATGATTGTATACAAAGAATTGCTGCTAGTTTGATGCTTACTTTTAGCCAGATTTTTAATTATTTATTTATTTGATTATTTATTTATTTTTTTTTTTGCCAGGTAAAATTAATTATCCACATACAATAACAAGAAGGATTTCTTTAAGTACTTCTTGAATAGATTAAGGTTAGGGGCATTTCTTATGCTAATGTCAAAATGTATAATTTACAAGAAATGACTGCTTGGTTTACCTTGAATATGCATTATTGAAGCAAGAAAACATGATGAAAGATACTTTGAAGTGAAATTAAAAGAAAACTGTGATATTTAGCTGTTACTTCAATATAAGTTTTGGGGGACTGCTCTTGACCTTTAATTACATTCAATACTTTTCCAAGGAATCATACTATTCTTGAAGATGAGTTATTCGGAGTAGGGCTCCGGGAGAGATTTCAGGAAAAAATAATTTTTCATGTTTTTTCTATTTTCTCCTTGTTTCAGTATCTGAATGATGCCCTACCCAAAGTATGAGATCATAGTCTCCTCTACACGATGTTGCTATCTTTAGTTTTCACTATGGAGGGTTTGCGGATACTGTCAGGGAGAGAGGGAAATTTGAGGTGGGGGTTTAACCACCATAACAGCCCAATAATATAACCAACAATACAATAGCAACATAAGGCGGCCTAAAATGCCTACGGCAGATAAAGGGGGTACTAAAGACCCTCCCCCGTCCAGCCCCCCCCCCTCTCCGCGGTCCCTGACTATATACAGAGAGTAACAAAGAAAATCGTTTGAAGCAGAGAATTTTAAAAATCAAATGGATATGCTTCAGTCATGCACTTACTGAGCTCACAGTTGTATCCTTGATAGCCGTCAACACACTCACAAGTATACCCGTCACTTCCTTCATTACAGGTACCTCCGTGAAGGCAAGGTTCAAGTAGACATTGTGGGGTACCTGGGTTATAAGACATGAAGTGTTACTAGATCAGGCATTATAAGGATTTCAGTTCAATAGAATCACAACAAGCTCAAGACTTAAACATTACTCGTTAATTTAAAGAAATGTAGGATGAGTAAACAGTTTTGTTTGAATTATACCCGCGTGCTGTACGTTACTGTTTCCAAGTTTCTTTACACAAGGAAGAGAGCGGTGCAATTATTTATAACATTATATGCAGAAAAATAATCCTTGAAGGTAAGACATTATGGCTCCAATGTGATATGCTCTGTTACTTGGGCACGGTTTGCAAGGAGTTTTATAATCAAGCCTTTTCTAATAAGTGACATGTTTCAAATTGGTTATTCCTACGGGAGAATATATTCGATTTAAATTCACATTTCATTCTAAAACGTAATGCTCCTTTACAGTTTGATGTACGTATGCTCAGAAAACTGTTAGGTATGAAGAGATATAAATTTACTAAACGCAAAAATTTGTATATCGATGAATTAAGGTTGTCGAATTAGATACGAGCCGCCTCGACTTTATTACTAAAATTTAACGACTGCTTCATTGGGCAGACCAACAGTCATTTCTCTTCACGGATCAACGCGCATCTTAAGACAGATAAGAATTCGCATTATAAACAAACACTTAGCTTAATCCTGTAGTTGAAAATCTCATTGTGATTAAAGCTCTTTCAAAATCATTGACTGGGCTCCTACCAAGGTCCAGTTAAAGATTAAAGAAAGCTTACATACCACCTGGAAAACGCCAAATCTTAACAGAAATTTGAGAGCCCATTGATCACTCTATTGAGCAAATTCTTTATTCACTTTGTCCCTGCTTTCAACACACAGTTGGTTCAAGTCTTTGTTTTAAGTTTTGCTGCCTGATGATGAAAGTTGTTCTTTCGAAACATGTCGAAATTTTGTAACATATGTTTGTTGATGCTGAGATAAGTCGTGTTTTCAATCACTTTTATCAAAGGTTTTGTGCTTTGCAGACGTTTTGGTAAAGTTTCACTTTATTGAACTAACAACTTCAACAAGATTATACTTCCAAATCTGGTTCTTTACTAGGCCTAACATGCTATAAAGGTATTCAAGACAAAATATCAAGGCAAGGTTAATTTTTTTATGTTATCAACATTTCTGAAGAGAAGGTCTAAACCAGTTACTTGGTCATGTTTGAACCTGATTTTTACGTAATTATTTTTTACTGATGCTATGCCTGCTACTTAAATTTAAAACTATAGACTGATTCACAGTGACGTCACTGGTCGGCAATGGTTGCCATAGAGCATGAGCAGGAACAAATGCGTTTTTACGCACAGAAAACGTTATGTGCGAATAAGGATCTCCATTTCATTTTATTGTGATAAAACGTTAGCGCACTTCATAAACTCCGTTGGCACGCAGCCATGACGACATTTGTTTGTTAACATGAATGAGTCTAAACACTGAAGCATTTTACATTTTATTTTCAAGAAGATTCAAAAGTCCTCTTTGTCTTTATGTTTTCTGTTCTTGAATTTCAACTCTAGGAACAATTAGCGATGAGAGAATCACTAAAAGAACCCGTATTATGTACTTACCTCCCTCACAGTTGTCTCCTTGGAACCCATTCATGCAAATACAGATATACCCGTTGCTTTGTTCAATACATGTACCTCCATTCAGGCATGGCTGGTCAACACAGGGTGACATTTCTTGTGGAAAAAATAACTATTTGTATTTAATACTGTATCCTCATGAAATAAAACCATACATGTCTCATACAACACAAAAAACCATATTTCTGACAAATTAACAGGAACCATGGCTGAATAAATTTAAAGTGAGACATCACTGGAGTTTTAGCAACTATTTGAACGAAGATGTACTAAAACGCAAACTGTAAACATCTTTATTTCAAGGGTGGCAAAATTTTCTTTGAGATAACACAATGCAGATAGGTGAATACAGTAAATAAGTTGTACAAAGAGATCATGTCTGAATTTAACGTTTGGTTTTGCAGAACGGCCTGTTGTCAGAAAGTCTGGAGACCTTTAGAAAAGGAATTTAATGTTTGAAGCTAAATCAATGCAAAAAGGTGGCTAAATTTCCTAAACGAAGATAATGACTGACATCGAATATATACCTATATACTGAGAAGGTAAAGACAGTAATACCTCCTATTCATGTACCTACCAAATTCACAGTTGTATCCTTGATAGCCGTCAACACACTCACAGGAATATCCGTCACTTCGTTCAATGCAAGTACCTCCGTGTCGACAAGGTTCAAGATCACATTGTGAAATATCTGAATAACAAAGACAACAACAAAATAATGCCACTGACTTAAGCTTCTGGTACGATGTCAGTTCAATGAATGAAAAGAACAGTAAGACACTGCTCCTCAAAGGAAACTTCGAAGTAATCAATCCCGCTTAGTAATGCTAACGTTTATTGAATTGTATTTCCAACATTTGTTTGTGCAATAAGTATGATAATGTAATTATAAATTACATGATACGAAAGAAAAACTTCACTTAAAAGAAATGTAACTTCTCAACAAAAATATCACTACGATGAAATGAACTTTGTAGTAAGTTATCAGCCACCAGTTTTTAGACTGATCATGTAGTTGCCTCCCTCGCAATTGTTCCCAGTTCCAGTGATATTACCATACCTTTACGATAATACTTTAACACTTTCAGAAACACATCGCCTAAACCTGATAGAAACCTACTATTAATCAAAAGAAATCACATCTTTAAGATACGTCAGTATCGTCAACTAAAGAGTTAGTTTTCATTGTATTTTAATTGAAATTGAATAAATTTCAAGAGTTCAAGGACAATTCAAAAAACATTTTTGATGAATTAAGTTTAGACTGATCATGTACTTGCCTCTCTCGCAATTGTTCCCTTGGTATCCATTCATGCACAAGCAGATATATCCTTCGTTTTGTTCAATGCAGGTACCTCCATTAAGGCATGGTTGGTGTCTACATGGTGGGGTTCCTTGTTGAGAAAAATGAATGTTATATTTTTACAGGTGAGACATATTGCTTTAGCTCAATGGAAAAGAATAGCTCATGCTCAAAACAATAAAAGGAAATATTTAGTAGCTCCAAAATTAAGATTGCAGCAAAACTTGCTGGTTTTCTGAATTCTTTGACTTAATGTTAACAATTTGTTATTATAAGGTAAGTGGCTTGGTAAGTGAATTAACTGTCATTTTAATTATAATAACCGTTCTAGTTTATCCTCATTTATTCTTGTAAGGGGTGTAACTCAATAACTTGTGTTGGGTGGATAAGAGTTAATTTTACTCTTCGAAATCAGCCTGTCTCGTCACCTGATGATGTAAATAGAAGATAATAAACCTGAGTTCTGTCACTGAATGTGGGGTCATATTGTTTTTTGTCGGTTGCAAACCCCTTAGTTGCATGAACGGAATTTTAACTGATAAATGACTGCATACTGTTGTTTTGTGAGGTTTGCGTAAATTCCTCCGGTAGTCGGTTATAACATACCCTAGTTCTGTAAGCAGAATCTAAGCAGTCGTCATGATGAAATTTCGTTCTCAATGTTTGCATCCGTTCAATAACAATAAGCGCAAATTTACTAGATAAAATGTGTCACTTCCATTTCTGGCAAACTTTTGGGCACTTTGTACACCTTTACATCTCCCGTCTCTTAATGTAAAGTTTTAATTACAACATGTCCCAGAATTATTTTGCAAATTTCTCCCGAACATTCACTTGGGACAAAGTGGTGCTCACTTCTATGTTAACAGGCTATGTATATTTTGTCTTTCCAAAGGCTGCCCGAACTGATTGTCAAATATTTGTTAATTCTTCAGAACTATTTCGAAATATATGTCTTATATTTTCAGAGTCACGCTCTGCCAAACAGGACTTTTGTCCACGGTCATAGTCACAGTTTACGTGGTAAAAAAAGCCAACATTCGCCAAGAGGTAAGTCCCGTGATTCTTTGTACATTTGTAAAAAAAGGATGGCACACATTTGGCATTGAACAAACAAATGATTTCTTTTACAACTTTTCTTTGGTTTTGGGAAACAATTGCATACTATGAAAGCTCTAAATCACAAAAACCCTTCTTTACGTACTTACCTCTCTCACAATTGTCTCCTTCGTAACCATTTTTACACACACAAATGTATCCATTCCTTTGCTCAACGCACGTACCTCCATTAAGGCAAGTTTGATTAAAACACTGAGGAGTTCCTTGTGAGGGAAATAACAACATGCAATTAACAATGTCAATATAATAAAGCCAAACGACAAGTCGATTTAGCTGTGCTCACACTACAGCGAGTTCGGGTTAAATTCCAATCCGAAATTTTTGAGTTTTCGTTAAAACTGTCTTCATTTCTGGTCCTAAAGAATCTAAAATTTTCCAACCAGTAGAATTAAAATTGCATGCATTGTATCGCAGTAATGAAAATTAAATTTACATTTCGTGACGTCACATCGACAGACAGCTTTCATAGAATTAACGAGTGTCTGATAAAATTTGTCCGTTAGTGTAACGTCAGGGTAAACTTAGTTCAAGTTTTACCTTCATACACCTCTGATGCGAATCATATATTGACACTCTCGACAATTTTTTACTCTCTCCGATCCAAGGATGGAGGAAATTATGATAATAGCTCAAAAACACAGGATCGGAATCCGACTCCGGATTTGTTGAAGTGTAATAGCTGCTTGAAAGTTATAGCGTCACTGGCTTTCATCAATTATTTGATGATTTCGCAATGCAATATGCTTTAATGTGATTTTTATTATGATTAAAATTCTTTTCATGCTCTTTACTTTGTTTCTCATTCTGCTATTTCGCAGTACATTAGTGACGGATTGCTCATTGAAATATATTCTGTCCCAATTTCGTAGCGTTTGTTATCACAAACTTTTAAATGCCTTGGCCAATCGTCACTGCGGTCTTTCTTTTAGGTGTGAACGTAGTTAATAAAACATGTATGTGTAAATTATAGTTCCCCTTTAAATTTTCTTTTGGGTGACACACTTCTGTTCAAGAAAAGACGATTTCATGTCTAGGGTAAATCCACTGAACCAGCTGGGCAAAGATACATTAAATTAAAGATTTTTAAAAATTGGATCAAAATTAGTGAAGAACGTAACTGTTGATTAACTGTTGATCGACCATGAAATCCTGTAATTGTGTAAGTTATGTAAATAGTACATGATCATTCAGCATTTCCAAACGCGTATAACGCATTGAAATTTTAACGAATATGGGGTGTTGCTTGTAGGAATGGTAGCGTATAGCCAGCAGTGTGGGGTCTTGGCCTGAGTTGTCGTATTTTGATCGGCCAGATGGCACCAAAAATGGAAATACGGTTAATCTGTATATTCTTAAAACTAAATTATACCAAAAAAAAAAAAAAAAAAAAAAAAAAACGATGACAGATAGTCCTCAAAACACGATATTGGACCCCCCGGGAACTTAACATAAAGACGACAATATCACTGTACTGTAGCCTGCTGGATAAAGGAGTTTAAAGTTGGCGGCTCAGGGCGTGAAGCCTGCCGTCCAACTCAGAATGTTCCTTCTTGTCCTTCCTAAGATACATATTTACTAGACACCGGCTAACTGGCTTCTCCCCAAAATATTTACGAAATTACCTTATAAAGTAAACCTAAACAGTACAGCTTAACGTCTGGGCCAGACACACCTAGGCGGGTACATAATACCTTCAATAATTGCCCCCTTTCAAACCTCGTGATGCAAAGTGACCATGACTAACAGAAAAAGAAAAATAACCCAAGTACAAACAACTTAAAGTACAAAAACAACCCATTCCTAAGGTAAGGCTGACGAATATAGAATTTAGGATTTGTAATGTACGATTAGGGCCCAGGTATTTCTAACCTCTTTCGTGAAAGACCCAAGTGTTAACCTACAAAATATTTTAAGTAACGACCTCATCTATACAACGGGTTTTTTTTTTTTTTTATTTTACGCTAAAAATGATCTGCCTTTACTTCTCACTTAACAGTAACTAAATGATAATTCCTCGCTCATGAACTTACCGACTTCACAATTGTCTCCTTGATAGCCATCAACACACTCACAATAATATCCGTCAATTCGTTCAATGCAAGTACCCCCATGAAGACAAGGATTAAGACGGCATTGTGGGATGTCTGAGCCAAAACATAAAATGTTCCAAATCAAGTTTGGTCAAATTTCAGTTCAAATAAAAAACAGGAAGAGTTATTCAGTACTCGTTAAGGGAAATTAGGATAAAGGAAACTGTGTTGGACACACTGGTCCTCTCCTTTGAGTTATACTTGCCACATTTTTTAAGCAATTAATAGGATATTAAGATTATTGCAAGCTATGAAAACAAATATTTCATGAAAGGAAGGTAAAACAACTTCAAAGGATGTATCGTGCCTACGACATGATATGCTTTTGTAACGTGTGCATCAACGGGGGCTCCTTTAAACAAGTTTAGTGGAATTTACCAAATTGATGAGTCCTGCATTTCTACACAATATACTCTTTTGCATTTAAGAGGTATAAATACATTGGTGCCTTTAAAGTGGTATCACTTTACAGATTATTAGCATTAACTCCGATGATATTGGCTTTGCAAATTACATGCATGTCGTCTGGAAATGTGTGATGTAAGTGCAACTCACTGGTAACAACCCTATTGTACCATTTACAACTCCAGATTTGAGGCTCTGCTAGACTGAACACACTGCAAAGTATTCAAGTGAAGATCTCAGTGCGTGTTTCGTTGTACGAATATTTCTGATGAGAAGAGCACTATACCTTGGTATCATTTGGTCCTGTTTGGACCTGATAAAAACGTACAAACTAGTATAGTATAATATCTCTTCGATTACAATTTGAACGAGACGCTGAAATATAATACTTTTTTCCAGAGGAAATGGCCAATCTAAGTTAATACTGTTGTTTGTACGTTTTATTTTTCCTTTTCTTGCAATTAAATATGGGGAAGAATTGGAAATTTGAGGATCACTAAAAGAGCATGCTGTTATGTACTTACCTATCTCACAATTGTCCCCTTGGTACCCATTCATACACACGCAGACGAACCCATTGCTTTGCTCAATGCACGTACCTCCATTAAGGCAAGTTTCATTAAGACATGGTGGAGTTCCTTGTTGAAGAAAGTAAGTATTTGCATTTAAGTCTGTCCATATAATAACATTATTAGTCATAGAAAACAAAATGCCATGCTCATAGCAATTGTGCTTAAAATTGTTCAACGCATGCGTAACTGGCTATTTTATCAGTAAATTAATTTTTTAAAACGTTTTAATCATGTGACAATTGGTGCATAATCCTATTCAAGCGCTTACCGAGTTCACAGTTGTCTCCCCGATAGCCATCAACACACTCACAAGAATACCCGTCACTTAGTTCAATGCAAGTACCCCCGTGAAGACAAGGGTCATGATGACATTTTGAGACACCTGAGTCAAAAACATAAAATGCTACTGCATCAGTTTTGTTTGGTCATGGTTTCAGTTGTAATAAACGAATGTATGTAATTATACCATTTTTCGTTAAAGAAAACAGTAGGAAGAACAAAATTGTGTGGTGACAGACGTTTTTGGTAATTTAATTGTCATTTTTTGTAGGTTATAAGTGACATGTAAAAATTGTCCATAACTTAAGACTACGAAATGATACGATTTATATTGTGATTATCAACAGTCAGCCGTAGGGTCTCTTTTCATTGAAGTTGTCGCTTTTTCCAATGCTAGCACCGCTAAAAGAAGAAGGTTGAAAAGACGAATTCCAATTAAAACATACAAACATGTAAGACATCTATTATTAAATAATATTCTATAATTTCAGTCCCGGCTTAGTTCTACACTTTTCCAGATTTATGCTTGAGAGGTTAAAATGTAAAGTTTTCCGCCTCATTTGTTTTTAAGCATAATGTACGATATAATATGTGTACTAATGAACAATATTTAATGTACGATATATAATATGTGAGATATTTTACGTGGACACTCCAAGAAGGCAGACAATCTGTTGGACATTTAAGATAAGACAATTTGTTTTACACTTCAGTATCCTAAACATTAAGTTTCGTACAGACTAGAATTGATGTGGGACTTATCATGTACTTGCCTCTCTCGCAATTCTCTCCATAGTATCCATTCATACACAAACAAACGAACCCATTCCTTTGTTCAATGCAAGTTCCTCCGTTGAGGCAAGTGTGATTAAGACATGGTGGAGTTCCTAGTTGACAAAAATAAAATATTCTTGGACAGCCGTGCCAAAAATTGAAGTTGCACTTATCTCATAGAAAATAAAAATGATAGGTTAAGTACAACTTTAAGTAATGTGTAAGTCCCCAAAAGCATCAGTGTAATTGGTGATTTATTTGTTCTCTCAATCATAATTTAGAAAAACAATTTAGGTGTTAATTAAGATATGGACAATAGGTTCGGTTCGCCAATACAAATGTCAATTATGTTTTTATTTATTACTGCCTTTCTATTTTATTTTCACTCATTTTTGTCCATCTCTGAATACGCAAGGAACATAATTTGGCGTTGAAGAGAAAAGCAGGTTTGCGTCGTTTATGTTGTCTATTCCATTCTTTCATAAGAGGTGATACCGTGAAATATGGCAAAGATGCATCATCGTTGTCTATATTTGGAAGGTCGCGTTCTCACATAAAAAGGATCGAACAACATCCTTAATTTGACTTTTGTTGGAACTTTAAGATAACCTACATGATATACGTCTTAGATGAAGTAACCTTCGAAATTTTGCAACGCAATTACCTTTACAAGTGGATCAAGACTAGGGAACGGTTTTTACGTTTTTTTTCTTTATTGTCCTGAGCTCTCAGAAGTAGCGGACCTTACGCAATTTAGCTATAATAATATACTACATGCTCCATCTGTCCTGTGGTTATACTCTCTCTTATGCTTTCTTTGATATTCCTTTATACTACAGGAACTGAAAAACGTTAAAATATACATTTGCATTTGCGTGTTAGCAAACGCTGCGAACACTTACCGACTTCACAGTTGTCTCCATGATAGCCATCAACACACTCACAAGAATATCCGTCAGTCCGTTCAGTGCAAGTACCCCCGTGAAGGCAAGGTTCGAGAAGACATTGTTCGCTATCTGGGTGAAGCAAATGTTCAATTTTTAATGAACGAGAGTTGAAAAAGATTGTACGTCAAATGAATTACAAATCAGGTAAACACTATTCGACGTTGAAAAAATAACAGTTTTGTAGCTTAAACTGACTTTCATTTTGAATCAGCAAGATCAGCAATGTTAATGTAGCTTATCTTTCCTCGATATAAGAACAAAATACCAAGCTTCTCGCTCCTCAACCTAAGATTAAGTTTAGTTTCTATCCTTTCCATCAGCCTTGAACAGAGCCACTCACGACAGACCTATGGCGTAAAGGGCCGGACTACCGGGAAAATGGCCAGCTAAATTAAGATAGGATCGAAGTAACTTCTTGTACGGACCAAGAACGTGCCCACTTGAGTAGCTACAGCGAATGGGGCTAGGAGGCAAGTAAAACAATTGAAATTTGCCACATGCAAACCTAGGTTATGAAATGACGCAGCTTACTACAGTGCCGTTTCCCATAATGCTCTTTTATATAATTCCAAATTATTTAAAAATACAAAACAAGATCCATTTTTAAAATGAATGTTTTACCGCTATCAGGACGATTCTTTTGTTATGACTTATTCCTTTTCGTAAATTAAAACCCAATACAAGAAACTCAAACCATTTCTCGTGGGTAAAAAGCTTCTTTTCCTACGTGCCACAAGAAGTCGGGGAAATGTTTCAAAATGGTATTCTCTCTGACATGGACAGACCCAGGGTGAAGCAAGCAGTTGAGATGTGAGAACTAACTACTTGTCGCACATGTGTCAAATAGTCACGGGTTATTGTAAAAAAGTGGTACTTTCTAAGAATATCACAGTTCGTCATGTAAAATAATATTCAATATAGTTCAAGAGGGAATTTTTTAGTGAAAGCTGGAAGGAGAAGGTTGTGTGGCTTTCTTTATGTTTGCTACGTTCGTTTAATGTTCAAGTCCTAGAAAACTTTGAGAGTTCTCTTGAGTTTCTTGGACAAATGCGTTTCGTGGCATACAGACTCTAACCAGACCCCAAATCCCTTGAACCTTAACCTAACCTTGAACCATGATACCAGGAATGATTTATCAGTCTAGAAATGAATGTGACACTTTAACAGTTAAAGTGTGAAAATTTAGTGTTTTTGTGGTATCGGTTTGATTTTTGACCTCTGAACTTAGTTCTTCACTTTTGGGGACTTGCGAGACACAACTTCTCACACTGGGACAACTTCCCACCACGTTTGGAGGTAATCCACGTATAAATGTGGTGGACATTATTTTCTTCTGAAGCTTCTTTTGAGAATCAAACATGTCACTGACATAAATGTTTTAGGTAGATAATATAGAAAAGATTGAAAATATCATATTATCGAATTCTACTAGTTAGTATCGTCACTGGAAATAGCTACAGGTCATATATCATGTGAAGGGAAATGATATGTATAAAGTTAACCTCTGTATTTACTTTAGATAATGAAGGATGAACATCAGTTCTAGACCAATAGAACGCCTTTTTCCGAAGGTATGAAAGAAGTAACGTATGGCGTTTGTAACAAATGTTGAGCAAAAAGGGCTATCAGTCAGTGGGGGAGGGACGTTGGGGCTAAGCCATCCCAATAAAGATAGTAGGGTGCTAAGTACATGCTGTGACGTTGCTTCCTGAAAATGCGACATAGACACACCATCAAACCAAACTCGGTATAGGGTGTAACTGGTATTTAATCCTGTTACGTGATATGTGCCCGCAAGTGATCTGTGTTTTCATTGTGTTCACACTGCCTGAAAATAAATTGACACGTATATAAGTGACAGGTCATTTTCAGATAAATTTACCCCTAAACTTTAGGTACCTTCTTGTGCGGTATTTTAATGTATCTGTTACTGTCAAGTAATCAAATGTAAAACCTGACTACATCAAGTCTGTACGTAGGGTATTTCATTTTCTCATTGAGGTGATTAGATGTAGACCTAATCAGTCAGAGATATAAAATGTTTCCAAACTTAAGACAGAAAGATAGATGCATTTGCCAATTGCTCCAAGAATTAAGAAAAGAGGAGAGAATTTTGAAATGAGGGCTGAAAATATTCTTGATGGGTCCATCTGGAGGCTAGTTGTTAGTTAGATGGTTTTGAACCAACCAAAACAACCAAGGTCGTGCCCGCCAAGCTGTGTATTCTAGTTTGGCTCACTTACTTGATTTTTCTTAACGGGGCTTTTCAAATGAAATAATTTTCAGCACTTATGGTTAGTCTAGTTAGGGGTGCCCTCTTAAAACGTTTTGCTGGAACTCGCCCGCGCCCCACCCTTTAATAACCTTTCCGTTCCACAAGGGGTCCATATTCGATAACTGCGTTAGAGATTAGGTCAAACGTCTTTCGTTTACAATTCACAGATTTTCTCAGTTTAGTAATAGGCCTATACTCTCTTCTTAGGCTCTTTTGAAATGGGATGTTTACATGTTACGTTAGGAAAGGATTCTTTGAAAGTTTAAACAATTTCTGTAACGCAAACCAATGAATAACAGCTCAATGACTCGGCTCCATGAAATAAACATACCCTTGTTTACCAGTGGTAAACTTACTTGAAAGAAATATGTGTCAAAAATACCAGTGTCACCGGCTTTTATTACGGTGCGGGAAGTCCGATGGTATTATGAATACAGTGTCAGCTGTCACTTAAGTGCAGAACACTGTCGTTTTGCAAAGGTCATGATCGGGTGCGTACGTAGCATTTTTGTTACAACAACCAAAAATACGTCAGCAGCAATGCAGTCATACTAAGTCACTCTAACAATAAAAAAATTTTGCAGCTAGTATGCAAAAGGATGCCGACATTGTTAGGAACACACAAGAGCGATCCGTACGTCGCTTTCTCCCCCAAATGTTTCATGAGGTATGTATCACCGCTAAATGTTATAACAACGCTCAATGTTTTACCGACCGTAAATGTTATAAAAATTAACGCTAAATGTAATAAACGACTCACCCTAAATGTTATAAAAGTTAACGCTTTATATAATAAATCGGACTCAGCCTTAATGTAATAAAAATCAACGCTAAATGTAATATTTTTTTCAATTTTCATTCCACAGTGAAGAAGAAATAGAGGTTTAAAATTACGAGTTTTGGGGCATGTATCAGCACGTTATACAATGCTTGATTCTACTTCTCAAGTTTTCAGCAATGCTATTTGAAGGTTTATACAAGGCAATGGTGAACATTGGTAAACTGTTTTCATGTTGTATCCCTTGTAAATGATGCATTCGCGCTGGTGTAGACATTGCATTTGTGAGTATCCATGTGTGTGCGCATATGTGTTTTCTTGTTTGAGTGTGTTGCCTCGCCTTGTATCCCCGGTACGTTGAGAAGGCGTGGTCAGATGAAGCTCACACCCTGTAGATACAGGAGTTTTGCATTTATATATACTGCACCATACCTCTCATTACATATTCCTGTTCCAGCTTTCGAACTCCTCGAAGTAGAACAGTCTGTTGTCAAGATTATATTGACGTAGCCACATGAAGGTTGGAGGGGGTGGGGGTTGAGCATAAGCCTCCTCTACATCGTGAATTTTTCCATTAAAGAGGGAGAAAATTGATAGACGAGGGACAGTATTGAGAAGAAATAAATGAAAATAGATGAGATACGCTTCGGGGTGTGTTTAGGTTCAACTGAAGTAATAGAAGGAGTACGCATCGCTACCTCTTCCCCTCACCCACGCCCAGGTTACAATGATACACTTGAAGAGTACCGTACTGTAATATTACCACAGCATGTCATTAGGGGTTGATCAGAGATTGATTAAGATGGAGGAAGGCATTTGGAAATGATCGCCGCTCTCCTGCGATGCAGTTAGCCCAAATGGAGGCGGCATTTGGTGCAAATATTTCTTCTTTTTTTTTCAATTCAGTGATATAATGCCTGTCACCAGCTAGACGGGGAGTTACTACTGTTAATCGGCTGTTTGGGGCGGGTGCAGGGGTGCCGCCAGAATCTGCCTGTCAGGGTGTCAAGACCCCCGACGGATGGGGACAATAACCCGAAGCCCCGAAAAAGGCAATGACTTGCCAAGAGGTGGCAAAGTCAATATTTTGGCTTCTTGCTGGAAAAAAAAAATTGAAACTGAGGGTTTCGTTGAAGAAATTTGGGAACATTTTCATTTTTTGTTTAAAAATCTGGAAATTTTGAGTTTTTAAGGAAAATTTGGGTTATTTAAGAGCCTTAACTTCCTATGAGCAAAATCAAGCATGATACTGTTGGACGACTGAGTGATGACTAGTTTAGACCACTAGTTAAGCATGCATGTGACGCATAACTAGTGTCATAATCTGAAACACAGTAGACTATAGAAGTAGTGTGGGGCAGTACAACTTTTTCAATTGTTTCTTCATAATCAGTGTGTGCATTTCTCATAATTGTGTAATTCAGTGCATAAGAACAATTCACACTTAAGGGTCCTCAGAACCCAACTCTTGTCCAATAGAAACTAGACATGAGACGACGTCTGCAGCACTGACTGTAATATGTCCTCAGAAGCACGATAAGTAGCTGGCATTATTGCTCTGAATGGCATAGGCCAAAGAAATGTGTAAAGAAAGGAATGAAAAAGGGTCGTTGTGAATATGAAGTGGCCGCCGCACAGAAGTCTTAATGCGTGAAGAAATCTCCGGCGATGGATTTTTTTTGAAAGGCTCTTCACGGCGCCTGTATATAACGGAGGCGTTTTACAGTAAAATTGCACATGGTTGCAGCTAAGGACATGTTTGATGCAAAAAGGCGTGCCAATGGTTGGAAACGCTCCGAAAGGCGAAACACGCAATAAATGCGGCGGCGGAGTCGCCAGTCGGGCGGGTAGAACCGGCAAAGACGATGGCATGAGAGACATACCATAATATTCCTGAGAAATACCTGGTTCACATGAATGTCATCGACAACACCTGTCGTAGCTAGTTAAACACTGTAAAAGATCGAAAGTATAGGATTATTACATTAAGCGTTAATTTTTATAACATTTAGGGTGAGTCGTTTATTAAATTTAGCGTGAACGTTTATAACATTTGCGGTTGGTACAACATTTAGCGTTTAATTTTAGGCTATAACATTTGCGGTGGGTATAACATTGAGCGTTGCTATAACATTTAGCCGTGATACAAGGTGCTGATCCCACAGAATACAAAGTCGCATGTCTCAAGTTTCTAGTCAAAAGCCGCTGCACAGTTATTATGATCATTTGCCTTCTTTTTCTCTCTAGTTGAAATGTTCATTCAACCTGAACTTGACAAAATTTACTTCAAGAAAGCTGAAACGTTTTCATAGAATCTGAGTTTATTGATCAAATTATGGATAAATGAAGTGTTTTGAAAAAATTCCCGTTTCAGAGCAAATCCAGTACATAAAACATTAAGAACTTCATAAAAAAAACTGGCAGTGAAAGAAAAATCTCCAAATTCGTGCCGCGGTGTGACATGTAAATGGAAAAATGACAAAATTGGTTATTTGATGTAAAAAGCTTAACGAAGGCAGTCACCCTTCTCATAAAATCCGTCAAAATTGACCATTTGACCATTTGACAGGCAATTTCTGATTTCTTCATTGACTTCATTGACTTATATGAGTTCAATGTGAAAAATATTTTGATGCCAAGAGAGGGACATGACATATGTGGCTAATCCCTTGTTTTATAATCTTCATTTCAAGGACAGTTGTAACATTAGTTTGTCCTAACGACTTTTTTGGGAAGTTTAAACTGTGTCCTTGAAAATCATCAGTATTAATTACCGAACCATAAACTATCTGATGAGCAATTAAGAGATGATTAAGATAATCTGTACTCTTACTGATATATTTGAGATCTTTAGATTTGACAACCCGGAATAATTATTAGGCTTTCGAACGACTATCAAATCTGCGGAAAATGGCAAAAATGTCAAGTAATTAATCACATGGTAACAGACATTAGCTAGGCATTTGAAATAAGATCAACTGAATCTTTTAGTTAAACTCAAAAGGTAGTTGTAAAGCTAGAAAATCTCTCTGATTACAATAATGGTAAAATTATACTAAGACACAGTTCAACCTGATAAAACGTATTTACTCAGGGTTACTATTTTGATCTTAACTTAAAACCTCACTGACAAAGTATTCGTCGTCTCATCCAGAAGAGTCAAACTGAAGTCATCCCGTTCATCTTTCCATTTTTAAATGCTTGGATTTCAATGTAACAAAGCTTTTACGCCTTGGGAAAAATAAAAAAGATTTACTTATGCACTTGCCTCTCTCACAGTTGTCTCCTTGGTATCCATTCACACACAAGCAGACGTAACCGTCGCTTTGTTCAATGCACGTACCTCCGTTAAGACAAGGTCGACGGAGACATGGTGGAGTTACTTATTCATGGAAATAGGAAACAAATGTTCGCATTTTAAAATGGCAATGCAATCATTACACAGGTATCTCACAAGCAATAGCACGTTGTACGTAAAATGAAATTATAAGTAATATAAATATAACATTTTTCAAGGCAGTCACATTTGATTTTTTTTTTATTTTCAAAGTTGACAAACGTGAAAAGATATACCATTGTTGCAGGACTTACAAAGCCATACCTCTAAAGGTCGTTTCCCTCTTTAACCCTTTACCGTTGTTTGGGTCCTTTTGGACCCAGACGGAGAGCGCGGTTGTGACCCATCTTCACTGTTTCACGCGGAGCTCGAAACTGCGAGTAGCTTACCCGAAAATTCGGCCACAACAACGAGAGAGACAATAGTTTAAGGTCACTGGGTCAAGGGCCTAAGGAGGCCCATGCGAAGCGTGCTACGTCCGCTTTTCCGCCCACTCCCCAGGCGCGCAAATATGCCCCGATTGGAGCACAACGGTAAAGGGTTAAATGCATCACAAAGCATTTGAACACTCATTCTCTTCATCATTACCCTGTTTTGAAACTCAACGTTCTCTTTTAAAACTGACAATATGATTAATGTGTATATGAATTTTGCCCCGATTGGAGCACAACGGTAAAGGGTTAATGTAGTCGAAAGAAACCCTTTTGTAGCTTTGTAAAGACACCAGTAGAATACAGGTGTTAAGCCCTTCGTAAGGAAAGTGTATTAAAAAAGTTCCATATCTTGAAGACCATTATCATAAAAAATTGCTTCATGACTGGGGCTTTTGCTGCGATATGGCTTCGTCACGATATTTTATAGTTCTCACAAAATAGCCCAGTGCCAACACGCTAAGTGAAATATAAATCCAGCCCAGCCAACATGCCCAGCTGGGCCCCAATTGGGTTTCAGCTGGACTACTTGCTGAAACCCAGTTGGGGCCCAGCTGGGCATGTTGGCTGGGAGAGTCTCATGTATCCTGTGATTAACGTTTTATTTGATGCTTACACTGATTTAGCTATTTACGAAATCCAAGTGAATCAAGGCTGAAGAACAGTTTTAACTAAGGTAAGATTTTTTCTTGAACTCTCCAAAACATAGCGGATTTTCAGCAAACTCGCTTAAATTTAAAACCACATGACTATCTATGTAATAATTTAGGTTTCTTTTTATGATTACTTTGGAATTTCGTTATATTGTTAACATTGACATCTTTCATGATATTATTGATAGGGGATCGTTCAAACACTTACGGACTTCGCAGGTGTCTCCTTGATAGCCATCAACACACTCACAAGAATAACTGCCACTTCGTTCAACGCAAGTGCCCCCATGAAGGCAAGGCTCAAGAAGACATCGTGGGATATCTGGGTAAAGAGTAACGTTCATTTGAATGGCCGAGGGATGGCAAAATTGCAGGGTTGTATCCATAAAAAGAAAAGTGAGGCTTTTTAATGGGGAAAGGATTACATAAAATGTAAAGATGAAAAGTGAAATTGATTAAGTGAGTGTTCTTAAATATAAGTTAAACTCCTTTCCACAAAATTTGTATATTATGCATGTGTTTGACAGAAACTGTCATAATGTTGCTGAAAAATAAATGTTCTTTCCGATGATAAACCAGTTTCTATTCAGCTATAAGCCTATAATACATGGGCACTTCAAACTTTGAAAATTGCTTTCTTTACAATAGCTTGCACAACATGCTTAGCCAAATATATAGCATTCTACCAGAAAACCAAAAGAAGTTTCCAACTCCAATGTGTAATTCACTTTGTTAGTACTACACTGAAAAACAATTCTGTACGTGTACGGAAAAAAAAAAGAAAGAAGAAAACAATAATACATAAAAAGTGCTGTCAACTCATTGGCAGCAATTTTTATGTATTTTTTTGTAGTTCTTTTACTTCTGTAATTGTAAAAAACATTTCGTAAAATTACAGACATCTGTTACAGCATAGTTTTACTACTGAAGGTTACTTTCTTATTTAGCAGCATTTCGAAGTGATTATATGTATTGTTGATAAATAAAGTACTATTCCTCTGATGTAAAATGTTATTTATCATCTTTAAATGTATATTTCGTGAGAATTTAGGATAACCTCATAGACCCTTGTTTATGTACTTACTTGTTTCACAGTTGTCTCCTTGAAAACCATGCATACACACACAGATGTACCCATTCCTTTGTTCAATGCAGGTACCTCCATTAAGGCAAAGACGATCTTCACATGGTAGAGGTCCTTGAGAAAAAAATAATTATTCATATTTCAAAATGTGTTCATGTAAAAAGGCACAAATATAGTTTAGAATATCGCTTAGAAAGGAGATTTTTTAATGTTAAGTGGAGAGTGGCCTTTTTCATGCACTTACTGACTTCGCAGTTGTTTCCTTGATAACCATCAACACACTGACAAGAATATCCGTCACTTCGTTCAATACAAGTACCCCCGTGAAGACAAGGTTCAAGACGACATTGTCGGATATCTACAAGAAAAATAAAACAACATTAAAAAAAGTTCCATTTTCTGACTGGATTTTAAATTTCCAGGTTCCTCGCATCATATTCATAAAAAACGTATCTGTTTTGGTTGTTTTCATTCGGAGATTATTTTTCACATTTGTCATTATTACCCCAACTATTTGCCACATGTGTTGCACGTATTGCCTGCTTCCCGAGTTGACCCTGTTCTAAACGGATGCTATGTTTGCAAATACTCCTCAACTCTTTGTCGCCTGTGGTATGACGGAGTAAGTACCCTGGACAACCACACGGGCACGTCGTATTTGTATCTATTTTAGTTTTGCCGAAAATTGGCAGAAGGTTACCAAAGAGTGCCTGTCTTGATAAAGCGGATGCGAAATGCTTCTCGAAAACGGAACTTGATGTAAATATTAATTGGATCACGTTTTGTTATGATTTTAGTTCAAATGAATGGTGATAACAGCTAAGCAATACCTTCTAAAGAAAGATCAGGACGAATCAAATTCGTTTGATGAGAATGGTCTTTGGCAAGTTACTGTGCTTATTTCCCAGTTGCTACGTAACGCAGAAGTCAGTCAGTCAGTCAGTCAGTCAGTCAGTCAGTCAGTCAGTCAGTCAGTCAGTCAGTCAGTCAGTCAGTCAGTCAGTCAGTCAGTCAGTCAGTCAGTCAGTCAGTCAGTCAGTCAGTCAGTCAGTCAGTCAGTCAGTCAGTCAGTCAGTCAGTCAGTCAGTCAGTCAGTCAGTCAGTCAGTCAGTCAGTCAGTCAGTCAGTCAGTCAGTCAGTCAGTCAGTCAGTCAGTCAGTCAGTCAGTCAGTCAGTCAGTCAGTCAGTCAGTCAGTCAGTCAGTCAGTCAGTCAGTCAGTCAGTCAGTCAGTCAGTCAGTCAATCAGTCAATTAGTTAGTTATATGAGTGTTAACGACACTCCAACCCAAACGTGTTATTTTAGGGTCAACTAGATAAAAAGGACACGTTGATAAATGGTTTCAAATACAGTTCATACTCTGTTGTACAGTCGTTTTCTTTAGTCTCCTCTTACGACAGGTTTCAAACACCGTGTAAATATTGTATAAATAACTACTTGTTGCGTTCGCCCTGTGGACTGGGATTTGTATAATATGTCCACGGTTTTTTTTTTTTGATATAAGGATATTGAAATTAATTTAGTTATAATATGAAATGGGAGTGTAACATTGGTTGAAAAGATAGTTTAAACGGTATGGTGATACGTTTATTAAATTTGGTAGCTTTAACCAATAAATACTTCTTATTCCGTAAAAACAATTAATACAGTACAATTAATTTATCGTCTCCTAGATGAATTTATACAAATTTCTAATGCATTTCTCGATGGAAGTAGAATGTTATTGAGTTTTATATAAGGTGAGGTTTTGAAAAGATCATTTTCATTATCTGAACACATCTTAAGCTGATATACACCTTATATTCACTACTTGTATTTTTATCCTTGTTAACTATCATTATACTTGTGATCTAACTTGAAGTGCTTTTTTTAATATATACGATACACAAGTCTTAATATCATTACTATTATTCTTAATAAAAAGGTTGACAGTTAACTTTACATTTTACTTCATGGATATGCATTTCATACAGCATATACAGTATAGGGATCACTCAAAGAATCTTAGTGTGTGAAATACCTTTGGACTTATCATATGCTCACCTCTCTCACAGCTGTCTCCCTGGTACCCATTCATACAAACACAGACGTAACCATTGCTTTGTTCAATGCAAGTGCCCCCGTGGAGACAAGG
Source organism: Holothuria scabra (assembly GCA_037179385.1). Taxonomy (NCBI): domain Eukaryota; kingdom Metazoa; phylum Echinodermata; class Holothuroidea; order Aspidochirotida; family Holothuriidae; genus Holothuria; species Holothuria scabra. The sequence goes on along the minus strand of CM074181.1, from coordinate 139,969 downwards.
TTGGTGAAGGCATGGTGGAGTTCCTTGTTGAAAACATTTAACTCATGCTCATTAATGATCATTACTTGGCCATGTTTATGCGAGACAATTTCAAATAAATGTTCCGTAACTATGGTGCAGACATTATCATTTCTTTGCAAAACGATTAACAAACAAAAGAGTTAATCACAATATACTTCATTCCCCGATTCACTAAAAAGAAACGATTACAAGATATAAATAGTTAAGGGAACAGACTTCCAAGTGGTCTAAGTTACAACCATCCTAAGTGTTATTTCATGTTACATAACTTGTTCCAGGTAGTTGTCAGGGAATCGCCCTGACAACTCCCTGCTTGTTCCTCACTTATGAAAAAGTGTATAAGTCTGATAACCTTCACATAATTCAAAACGTTCAGCCACAATATCATTGCTGTTGTTTCTCATTGTACACGATGCTCAACATTCTCTAAGATCCTCCAACTGTTTGAATGGAAGAATAATTCTAAACGGATGCCAATTTAATGAAGTGGAAATACAGTTTAAGATAGACTTTCCTTAAAAAAGGTTTTCACTGTAAAGCCAGTTTTGCTAATCTCCGTCATCGTTGTGTCAGGTTATATGAAGGTCATTGCCACTTGATTAAATCCGGTTGCATAAAGTATATTGTATCGTTATAAAGGCAAAACGTCCACGAACTTTTCGCATTTTGAATGCGATGTATATTACTATACTTAACAAAACATTCCCCGTTTCGTTCGTTGGTATTATACGTGACTTTAGAAAAAATAAATCCAAACGTGTTTTTTTATTCTAAATTTTAAATTTTTTCTCACAAATTCTCAATGTTAAGCTAGTAGAATAAATTTCAAAAGTCCAACTTTCAGGTGGCTTCATTTAATACTCAGGCTACCATGGTTTTCCCCCTTAATAAACATTACGTAGACGCAGAGAATTAAGTTTTTAGTCTCTTAAAGTTTCTCAAAGTAATGATCTTGATACCTTAAGTTATTAAAAGGCGTTAGTTCAAAGTTCTTACCGACTTCACAGTTGTCTCCTTGATAGCCATCAGCGCACTCACAAGAATAACCGTCACTTCGTTCAATGCAAGTACCTCCGTGAAGACATGGTTGAAGAAGACATTGTGGGGCATCTAAGGTAAAACGATAAAATGCACTGTATCAGGTTTCGCCATGATCTCGATTCACATCAGTTACAACAAGAGTGGAGAACTTCTTGTTGAGGAAAGACTACGATTAAAAACGTTTTACTAACATCAGAGTTGTTTAAGTCACTTTTTCACATTTCGTCTCGCAATAAGAAGCGATTGTTTTCGTCGCTTTGTTTTGAAACCCCGTAAGGAGTAGTTTGCCCATGTTGTCGGCTTAACAACGATCGTACGTCTTACGCATTACACCTAGTTCCGTTTCGTATGGTTGATATTTTCGTTCTCTCTTTCTACCCTGCAAATTATCTGAAATAAAAACCTGAAAAACAATATCAATTTCATTGAGATTTCTAAAGAGCTTTCTCATTTTAAATGATATCTGTTGGAAGAGATATTTTCATTTCACGAGAACTTCTGATTTGGAGCAGTATTCTTTTGTTTCAAATATACTATTGAATTGCGAAGAGTTTACTTTAAATACGAATAGGGTTATATAGGACTATTTACGAAATGTTCAACTCAGAGGAGTGACAAAAAATGGGAATTTCTCTTTCCCTTTATTCCCGTGGAATAAATTCTCTTTCATATACGGATTACGGAAGGATCGCTGGAAAAACCTCCACACATTATTAGATATATATCAAAACGCCAAAACGATTTGTTTACCCTTGCCGTGGAAATGCTTAACCCTTTACCGTTGTTTGGGTCCTTTTGGACCCAGACGGAGAGCGCGGCTGTGACCCATCTTCACTGTTTCACGCGGAGCTCGAAACTGCGAGTAGCTACCCGAAAATTCGGCCACAACAACGAAAGAGACAATAGTTTAAGGCCACTGGGTCAAGGGCCTAAGGAGGCTCATGCGAGGCGTGCTTTCCGCCCACTCCCCAGGCGCGCAAATATGCCCCGATTGGAGCACAACGGGAAAGGGGTAAATGCTTCACAAAGCATTTGAACACTCATTCTCTTCATCATTACCCTGTTTTGAAACTCAAAGGTCTCTTTTAAAACTGACAATATGATTAATGTGTATATGAATTATCAAGTGTGGAAAGGTCTACGGAACGTAGGTTAACTCGAATCCCTTTTATTTTACTCACTACTATTTACTTACCTCTCTCACAATTATTTCCTTCGAAAGCGTTTTTACATACGCAAACGTATCCCCGGTTTTGCTCAATGCAAGTACCTCCATTTAGACAAGGTTGGCTAAGACATTGTGATATGTCGTGTCGTGAACCTTGATCGTTTCCTGGAAAAAAAGCATCAACAACATTGTTTTAAAATGTAAAAACAAGTCTTCAAGGGCTAATTTTGGTGCGTAGACTGCCAGTCACTGTTAACAGTCTAACGCCTGCTCCATTAGAGTGAAGGGTAATTCAACGACCCCTTCTAATTAAAGTGATCACGTTGGAGTACTGTTGGTTGAAATGTCCAAAGGACATGCTAATGATGTGTAAATTAAGATTTTATCAAGAGGCGTAACAAACCACATGTAGCTGTTTTAGTAAATACGTCAAAGGTGGATTAGATGGGGTTCCACATACATTAATCGTTTCATGCTCAGGCTGTTTTGGAGAGAGGGGACGGTGTGATATTATTTTGTTGTTGTCGGTTTTCCTGGGGGACTAATGTCTACCATTAATATAAATTATCTACCATGCAGATGTACTGGCTTTTCCAAACCCTTGACCTTGAGAGTGACAATTCACACAGACTACGAAGTACGTTGCTTGTGTTTGAAAATTTCGATTATACATTAGCAAAGTTAATAAAGACGTTAACAGCCGAAATGTTTACAATGGAACCAAATTAACGAGCACGCAGTCACAGCATTTCAGCTTTTTTCAAACGTTTCTATGAGCTCCTAAAAATCTAAGCAAGGCAAGAAAAATTTTCAAATCAAAGCAATTTGTGGTTAACCTTATTGATCACTTTCTATGATTTGAACAAAGTGATTGGCTGATTTACCTTTTTTGTTAGTTACCGATTTCTGTACATGCCGTGACGTCTCTTCTTGAGAAAGCAACATAGACACCCCAGTACATCAAAGGCGGTGTGGGGTGTAACTGATATATGAGTTTGTCACATGATCTGTGCACTAAAATGAGCTAAGCTTTCATTGTATTCACACTGCATGAAAAGCTATTAACACATGCTTGATTGACCTGTTAGCTAACCTCAAATGTCATGTAACTTTTTGTGTATTTTAACATATCTGTTACAGTCAATCGATTAATCAGACGTGAAATGTGACTATATCAAGTGTGGGTGTAGTGAGCTTCATTTCCTCCCTGAGGCGATAAGAGGTAATTAGGAAGAGAAGGAGAATGTAACAAAAAGTAAGAAGGAACGTTTCATCATGAATTTTCTGGGTTGCACTAAACATATAAATTGTTCAGCAGTTTTTGTCTTCGTCTTTCTTTTTAGGTCAGTGTTTGCAGTCTATAGTCAGGAGAGGTTCTGTTTAATTCTTGTTATCACCCGGTAAATTTTCTAAAAAAGTCTTTGTTGGGCCTTTATTTCAGGTACACATGGACAAAAAATCGTACGAAATATCGCTAGTCTTCAAAAGCGCGGGGTTACATCTGTAGATGCTTACCTCTATTGCATGACACACCCACTTCTCCATTATTTTGACAAGTCTGAACACTCCACCCGGCATTAGAGCATTCAAGCAGTGATGTTTCGTTTCCTCTGCAATCAGTATCTTGCAACCAAACGTTGCTAGTAACGCGACCAGGGAATGAGCTACGAATCGCGATCCCTTGCCGTCCAAATCCAAGCTGACGACAAACTACACCGGCATCAACGTCATCCCAAGTGTCATCACAGACTGTTCCCCACTGGCCTTCAAAGTACACCTCAACTAGCCCTTCAGATGTCTCATCACCGTAGGAAAGACGCACATCTGTCGTCAGAGTAGAAAAATATTAACCTGAAACCGAATAATTTGTTTCAACCACAGTTTGACGAGATTTGCATTATCACTTGATCGAACATTGTCCCGTGAAAAATTAAACCATTTGGCAAGATTTTGGACGACGGTTTTACAATTTTCCAAGTTATTGCGATTCCTTTTCGGCCATCTCGTTTGTTACGTATTTTTCTTAACATTGACATTTTTTCAATGGGAACTTTTTCCAAAAAAAAAAAAAAGAAAAAAAGACATAATAAAACTAAAACTAAATTAACTGACTGACAAAGGCGCTACTCCCAACTCTTGATCCTTAAACTTAAGAAGAGTACAATATATTAAATATAATGGCAACTGAATAATTGAGAAATTCCTCTTAAACAGCATGCACAGGCTGTAAAAGTTCCCAAATGTTTCACTTATTCTAGACCACAATTGTCCATATGGGGAATATAAAAAGGACGTATTGCAGTTAAAAATTTTCACAAATCTTTGAAAACCGTTATCCTTTTACTGAACACGACCAATGTTAATTAAATCCTACAACATTTGGACACTTAACGAAGAACGTAAAAAGTCGAGGAGTAACTTTTTGAGAAATCAATTTTCCTTCATGGAAACAACGTGCATCACAGAAAATGCAAATACAATGTAAATAACACCTAAAACTTATGACTTCGGCTTTATTACTACATCAGTCGCAATAATCACAAAGGAGGTATTTGCTTTCTAGCCACACCGCAAGTCACCCATTTCAGAACGAAAATAAAAATGACAGTCAATGATAAGCAATTTACAGCCGAAAGATTGAAAGTGTACCAAGAGTGTTACAATGTCTATAGTCAGGCAATGGTTAGTTTTACTTTCACCTACAGTTCTGTAGTCTTTTTTTTCTTTTCCTTTGTATAGAGTCGAACATTCTTATACTTTACCATTGCAGCGAACTCCAGCATCCTCTTCGTGTCCACAGTTTGTCACACTGGTGTTAGAGTTTCTACAGTCTTGTAAAGAGTTTTCTTCCCCGGAGCAGTCAACATCGTCGAGTAATATTTGATTTCTTCCTTTACCAAACGCAGCACGTGGGAACGCTGTTCCCCCGGTATTGAAACCTAGTTGACGACAGACAACAACAGCGTCTTTATCGTCCCAATCATCATCGCATATTGTACCCCACTGGCCATCATGGTTTGGATCAATTTCAACACGTCCTTCACTTGGAGAAGATCCCCCAACAAGTCTGACTCCCCAGATTTCTGTACTACTAGTAGGTCCTGAAAAAGGTGTGGAATTGGTAAAAAAGGTGTACGGAATGGAAGCCTAACGTCAATACATGGACTAATATAAATATAATTTGTTAATGAAGCAGGACAAAAAAAAAAAAAAAAAAAAAAAAAACAATCGATTTAAGGAAAAAAATAGCATCTTAATTTATCATAACATTGCAAATTAAAGATGCGGTGTTTGTACAGTTTTTTTTCGTTTTGCACGGAAATACAGTCCTCCCCCAAGTTAATTACTGAATACCATTGTAATTCTCAAATGTCTATTTATTTATCATGTGGCATACTTGTTAGGTATTTTAGAACGTTATGCAGAAAACGGCATGCTAGTAAAAAAGGTCTAATAAGTAATCTATGGTCACAGAAAAGGTGTCAATTTTACAAGACAAGGCGGGTTGAAATGGTCTTGAGCGGGAGAGCCTGTGAAATCCTCTTAATGGAGCGTAAGTTTTCATTAATACGGTCAGCTAGTCTGCGTTACGTTTCAACTACATTAAGAATTCTGCAATTTTACAAAAGTGCTTTATCACCGTAGGTTGATCTGTGGTCACAAAGGGGCATGCATTACAACTCTTGCGCTTACATGGAAGTGGGTGGCCTGCACAAGATGACGCGTTTTGTAAGTATTCTAAATAATGCGATGAATAGGATTCACGGAGAGGGGAAAAGGTAGCAGCACTCTCCTACGGCTATTCCTCTCACCCCAAAAACTTCAATATTTGTAGTAGCCTACAGAAATTCTCAATTGGTTCAGCTCTTTGATAGGCAGCTAGTTCAAACAATGCAAAAAAAAAAAAAAAAAAAAAACCCAAAGATCATTACAGAGCTTGTAATGTATCCAGATTGTTTGGATTACAAAATGGGGTCTGGTATACTCACCCTGAAGCAATGTCTGTAGTTTAGGAGATGTGGAACCGTTTGGGGTGATATGATCATGCCTTTAATTTTGTTCCACATTTAAAGTAACTATTTTTGAACGTCTCTTTGGTGAAAATAGACTAAGTTAGTGTAGTTGCCAATGCAGTTTGAAATCGTTAACATAGACAAGATGAAAGAATACAATTAGACAATATAAGCCTTCTTCGGTAGCGAGGAGGCTCAGACGGGATGCGCGACGTAACTCTCCTTACCATCAATTTTAAATGTTAAGTAGGGAGGAGGAAGTACTTTAATAAAACTATGAATTGTTTCGTTCATTTTCCTTTTTTCTAACCTATTACTAATGATAATTTAGGTTAGGTTGTGCGTTCAAGTAAAATGCTTCAACCCATAACTCTCTTCGTTAAATCAAATGGACCTACGGCCTTTTTCAGTTGCGAGTTTACTGGATTTTTTCCTTTCCTTTTTTTTTTGGGGGGGGGGGGTGGGGGACGCATTGATTCCAGCGCCAGTATAGCTTTCATTTTTGAAAGAATTTGGTATTACCTGGTTTTGAAATCGGACCCTCCTTGAGGAAAGGAGGATATTTTACCTCTGGACCAAATGTTTTGCCCGATGGTGATCTGGGAAATTGATGACTATACCATCAGGTATCATAACACGGTAATTACTACATACTCTATCATTCCTCTCACTTAACAATGGCTTATAATAAAACTCCCTACCCTACAAGGGCGATTCCTATTCAACCACTTTAAAGCTACTCTACGACATAAAGTGGTAAAGACATATTTTTTCGGAATAGGCCTAATCATTGGTACCGCCACTCCAATGACCATTAAAGTAGGAAAAAAGATATGAGCAAGAAGAAGACATTACTAAGGCTTTATCAAATTTAAGTACTAGTATCCTTAGTTCTGTCCTGTCGTATCGGCTACTCGGACAGGTGCTGCATAAACGAATGTAAGATGCATAGTCTACATTTTTAATGGTGATTGCAAGAGCAATGTTGTTGTAGCCCTTTATCAACTCCTCTAATGATTGGAACCTTGGAATCAAAGAAACTTTAAATCCTTCAGTGCATTGAAGAAACTTTTTAAAGTATGAAATAGGTTTCGAGTTCTAATTAGATAGACAGGTCATACAGCTCTTCATGCAATATTCCCGACAAATGGTTTCTAAAATAAAATTTCCAAACTGATCAAACCTTTCGTACCATCAACAGAACAATGAACACCCGCATCCTCATGATGACCGCAGTTATGTGATCCCCATCCATAGCTGCCACAGTCATGTAATATATTCTCACTTCCTGTACAGGCTACATCGTCGAGCCATATACGGACACTTCCCTGACCAAAGTAAGCACTAGAAAAGGCAGTGGCGACACCAGAGTATCCGAGTTGGCGGCAAACGACTGTGGCATCTGTATCATCCCAACCATCATCACATACGGTTCCCCACTCACCATTATGGAAAACCTCAACACGTCCTTCATTTGGAGTTGCTCCTTCCACGAGTCGAATATCTGATGGTGAAACAGAATGTTACATCGAAAAATACTCCCTTGTCTTTAATGAATCCACTAACTCTCTACGAATGTAATAGAAAAAGTGGAAGAATACATACGCACGTTATATTCCAGCTGGAACTTGTTCAACTAGGGTCAACTTTGTGTGACTGGCATGGGTTCCAGTTAAAGCTTAGTTGAAAACCCAGTATATTTCAGTTGATCCTGCGCAGTCTTAAACCCAGTTAAACCCATTTTTGTATTGAATTTTGCCATTTGGGTCTAGTTCAGTTGGGTGACTGGCTTCAAGTAAGTATAATACTAGATACCTGGATAACTCGTCTCGTTTTGACTGGAGACAAATTGCTTTTTTTTTTCTCGTTTCCCTTTACTGGGTAATAGTCGTCTCAGTCAAAATCTAAGACATTTTTGGTTAATAAATACCTTAAGTCCTCCAATAATCCGAAAAAAAAAACCTCACAAGAGTCTTCAAATATTTCGGCTCAGTAGCACAAGTCTCAAGTCATTTATTTAGTTTCAGCGAGATCATAACTTACAATTTTCTATGAAAGGGGAAACCAAGAATAGTCTGATCAACTTCTTTCCTGCAAGGTTAAGAAATAACTCATTCGAGCATTATTATTGTCAATAGAAGTGTGCAAATGAACAACTGCGTCGATCAGATAAGTGGCAGAAAATTCAAACAAGAGGTCATGAGCTATTACCCTGGGTGCAGTTAGAAAATTAACTTGAAGATAATATCATAATGTCATTAAACCTTTCTCAAATTTCCTAATAAAAAAAAACAGTTAAGTGGAAAATGGTCATAAATTATTAAATCTGATTTTGTTTTTGGTAAACAGCAAAACTTTCATACTGTTAGTTTGTTGTCGGTAAACGTGCCTTTTTGAAAATTTTTGAAAGGCTGAGTATCGAAACGACCAGCATTGATATTTGAAATCGACACTTTACAATACCTTGAAAACATGTTGATAAACTCTTTTCTCTGGTGATTGTCCAAGGCAGGAAAAATTGAACCTTCTGCCATTGTGCCTGGTGCTCAACATTAACAGTGGAGAAGGGAAAACAAGCCAGGGAGCCACAACTGCAAAAAGGCGATGGCCCGCCCGAATTAAACCAATTAGCTACTGAGACTAAGCCGTAAAACCCCCATCTAATTAACTAACAAACCAACTAACTGACCCACCGACCGACCGACTAAGTAACTGACTGACTAACTAACTGACTAACTGACTAACTAACTAACAAACTAACTAACTAACTCACTAACTAACTGACCAACTAACTAACACGAAAGGGCTGCATTTGATCATTCTGTGTTTACTCTTTGTTCGAAAATAATAGAGCTATATTCTCATTTTCAGATAGAGCTCCTAACTTGTTCCGACTATTTTTTGTCGTTTGCCGTCTTCTGATTAAAGCAGTTCCTGACATCCGACATGGACAATGTATTTCACTGATACCTTGGTAAATGGCTGATCGTCTCTAGTATTAGAATTACAAAGGGTAAAATAATATCTGCACCACTGAAGTCTTGTAAGGACGTCGTGAAGCAAAAGTGAAATACAAAATAATGATATAGGTATAAGGATCCATTTCAGGCCACTATAATTCAGTTGTAGGTTTAGGCTAGTTTGAAAAAAACCCGACAAAAAGGCCTTTCCAAGGTATCGAGCCCTGCCTTTCTTTAAAAGCTTTTATTTAGGGATAGACTTTATCACTAACATTTACATGTCACTGTCACACAACCACCAACCAATGGAATTTATTAATATCAAGATACCTGAGCGGGAAGCCAGTAAAGGAATCTGAATTAACAGTGTTCTACTACGGATAGCAAAAACTTCGTTTAAAGTTTCAAGCCTCATATCTAGTGAAACATATGAACAAATTTCACAATTTTCTCACCAGCAATCAGGCATCGTACACCTGCATCTTCACTGTGGCCACAATTATGCGATCCCCATCCTCTGTTACCACAGTCTGACAAGGTCTCTTCCGATCCGATGCATCCTACATCATCCAGCCATATTGTTCCACTTCCCTGACCATATGCAGCACTAGAATAAGCGTAACCACTATACGAGAATCCAAGTTGGTAACAAACAACCTCAGCGTCCGTATTGTCCCAGCCATCATCGCATACTGTCCCCCACTGACCATCATGAAAGATTTCAACACGTCCTTCATTTTCTGATGAACCTCCCACTAGTCGAATCCCTGAACATGAAACAGAAGGATACACGGTTAAAAACTTGAATCAGTTATTCTTTCTTTAGAGAAAATATAACTGTTTAGGGGTATCATCGTTGTTTGTAGTGTTCTTCTTCTAACCTCGATCCAGGTTTACAACTAACGTTTCAGCACACGGGAAATAGTATGAGTTTCAAAAATTTAAGAGTCCTTGAAACAGTGTAACCACCTCACGAAAAAACCGAGCCAAGAATAATTGTCAATAGTTACCCTTTAGCTCGTTTCATCAATTCTGAGACATTGTTTTCAAAGAGCCTAAATGAAAAATGGTACAAGATTTTCGACTTTGAAAGGAACAGTGTTGAAAGTTGAATTAGGGTGGTTATTGGGGATGAAAATGAAAATTTTGTGTATTTATACCTATTTGAAGTAAAACTTGTTTCTAAATTTGCCTACTTTTAGGAGTCAAGAAAAAAGAGCATCAGTTATTGGCATGAGCGTTCTGGGGAAAAAGGTTAAGGCGTACGGGAGCATTTTACGTTTGGGTGTTTCTTGCCCCCCAAAACGTAATTCTGCCTAAAGGCTTCCCGGCAGGGCCACCATGACTGATGTTCGATCTGGTGTGTTAAAGAAAACAGTGGGCTTCAAAATATGCACTCCAAGATCTCATAGTTTATTCAAGTCCAGATCTCTTAAAGTATGCATAAAATGTAGATGAACGTAAGCAATCATTTTGTGGTAAAGTTCGACAATAGTTTCTAACGGTCATCCTAATCAGAATTCCATGTTTAATACAACGGACTATTTTTTCATTTGTCAAATATAGATGTATCATAAACACTTTTTCATGAAGGCAGGATGCTCCATGCTAGATTCTACAGACCCATTTAAGCACATCGCGGAGTTAAAACTACTTATAGCCTATGCCTTGTAAAGTCTTCAACGTTCTATTTTTTTACGCTTGTAAGACACTTTTAATTTTCTTGTTTTTACTTACTAGCTGGTAACCGTTTCACTCTGGTGTTACGCAGGAAAGCCTGGAGTTTAAAATCAACAGTGTTTTACTGTATGTAACTAACAGTTTTGTAATGCACATATTGCTCCTCTTGTTGTCTACAACGCGTGATAACCATATTCAATTAAGTGTTTCGTTTTTGTGTAAAAATTCCCACGTATAACATATTATCTGGAGTAACGCCCAAGCTAAGTGCTAAGATTCGACTAGAATAAACCATGAAAAATGACATCGGAAGCAATAAATCTTTGGCGCCATCCTTGAAAGCTAGGTTGAAAAGGAATGTAAGCATCAACTTAGAATATTCTTATTTAATCTAGAGCTCCTAGAATTTTTCTAGTTGTCAGACACATGATTTTTATCCGTACTTACGAACGTGGGAGCACAACCCCCTTGTCATAATGTTCCACTTTTAGCGTCTTTTTACAGTTACGGGGGTAAGAGAGGCACATTTTCCCACAGAATTTGCTGCGGCCATTAGGTCAGTTGGGTTCACTCAGCAAAATATAATAAAATTCCCTGTGGAGAGCTATTTTTCAACTAAAGATATGCTAAAACCTCAGAGCTTCCGGGGCTTCACCATCTATCTTCCCCCGCCCCCAAAAGACCACTTTTGGGTAGGTTTCGCGTTGCTCACGAAATTTTTTGCCCGAAATATTATTCTTTGCCCTTAATTTTCTCCTGCTCCTGTTTTGACATTTTGGCTCCGCCACTGCATTGCTATAACCTGACGAAGGAAAAGAACCACAAGGAGCTCTCGCGAGAGTCGTATGCCCTACTAACCTGACCACACAGCCGGGGTTAGTCATTCGTGGAAGCCATGTATGAGCTGCTAGCAATATCATAAACAGAAAATTTTCTCACCGTCGCGAAAACAACGAACACCGGCATCTTCCCCGTGGCCACAGTTATGGATTCCCCATCCATTGCTGTGACAGTCTTGTAAGGTTTCCTCACTTCCAGAGCATGCTAAATTGTCCAGCCATATAGCTCCGCTTCCTTGACCGAATGTAGCACTCGACAATGCCTCAGCACCGAAACTGTATCCCAGCTGGCGACAAACTACCGTAGCATCTGTATCATCCCAGCCATCATCACACACTGTTCCCCATGCACCATTGTGGAAGACCTCAACACGCCCTTCAAATGGCAGTGTTCCCCCTACAAGTCGGATACCTAGACAAGAGAACATAAATGTAGTTAGTGTCACATTGGAATTTGACGACGTACCAACACGAATGTGTTATGTAGTGTCAGATCTGTAGGTATGGACAGTAGCGTAGGTAGACATTTATCCGGGGGCACCCAAATCTTCCATTTCTTTTTTTAATGTGGGCATCATTTCTACGGGGACGTAATTTTCGGCGCTCCGAAATATTTGCCCCTTTTAAGCAAATTTTTGAAAATACGGAGCTTGTTGGAGAAATGTTTGGATTCTGGGTTCCCTATATAAGGAAATGTGAAAAGTTCGGAATTAATAAAGAATGTACATTCCTTATTGGCAATTCTGAAATTGCACGGCGACCAAACAATCGTTGTTGCTACACATTGTATCTGAGACCTACACACAGTTTAAGAGTCAAGAGCTTATATTGGAGAAAATGTGGAATTTACTGATAGAAAATTCATGTCATGACTAAATGCAGCCCGATGCTCTACATATAGCACCTTCACGGTTGCTTAAGTGAAGTGTAAATAATGCTCTCAGCTGCTACTGACCACTCTGCTCATTGACTGACTACACTGAGATAACAGCACAAAGCTTCCTTATGTAGTCATACTATGTCTTTATGGAGAAGAGTCTTCTGGCACCCTATCTGCAATTTCATGGTCCACTGGGCCAGGGAGTCTTTATCTTAATGCGCAATTAATAAAGTGGAAATACCCTGAAAAAGGCCTCAAAATCCGGGTTTTTGGAGCATCGGAGGAGTTAGCCTAATGTAAAGTAACACTGTAGTTGCAGATATCACTTGCTCACTTTCGGCACATGTTTACAGCTAGTGTGAGCACATCTTTACCAATAGCATTCTTTACGTGATAAAACTACAGCAGAACAGAAAAACTGGTTAGAAGAACGGGTTATAGGAAATAAATACTGGTACATGTACATGCTCCCCTAACTGATGGTACAACTCTGTCCAAGTTCAAAACCTTTGACGACCGACGTCAGTGAAAACACTGTAGCCTTTTATGTAAGGAAGACATGTAATCTTAAACTACGTAACCCAAGGCCTTAACAAATATTGGATACTTACTGTTCAGCAGTAAACATATTTTCTTAAAGACCATTTGAAACAACATTGGAGACATTCTGAGAAGGTTATTTCACAATTTTTTTTGTCGAGTTGTTGTCTTCCTTTCAGAAAGTTAAGAAAGGCTATAACAGAGGTACGACTTACATTTTATATGACTCTGTCAAGCCAAATACGTTTTGACAACAGATCATGCCAAATATATATATCTAACATTCTGAGAAATGTCTTTGCAGACTTGTTGCCTTCTTCTAAGAAAGTTAACTGGGCTATTACATAGGTACGACTTACATTTTATATGCCTCTGTCAAACCATATACATTTTGTTAACATGCCGTGGCAAATACACACATCTAAAGACCCATATGGTGAAAAAATAAATAAATAGTGGCGGACGCTGAAAGAAAAAAAAAATAAATGATTGCTGTTCTTCGAAAATTCTGCTTTTAAAATGCTGGCTGTCACAGAAAGCGAATATAGACCTAATCAAAGAGGGTTATTTTGAGATTCAGCAGCATTTTGAGAGGCAGCTGTCTCACTACAACGAATTCGGTAGGGTCCGATTCCTATCCGATTTTGAGAGTTTTTATTAAAGTCTCCTCCATCTCTGATCGGAGAGAGCCAAAATATTTGTCAACCAGTGAAAATATATGATTTGCAGCTAATGTGTATTAATATGAAATGCTAGCAGATTTTTCGTGAAGTCACACCAAGGTACATTTTTATCGGATAGCGTTAAGTCCGATAAATTCTTTTTGTCAATGTGACGTCACGAATTAACAAGTATAAATTTCACTTCCATAGTTTGGAGTTACAACTGATATATTTACACATTTTTATAATGATTTCAGTAAAATCACAAAAATCGGATCGCATCAGATCCGATCTGAATTTGTTGCAGTGTTACCGTCGCTTTACTGACCTTCAACAAAACAACGAACACTGGCATCTTCTCCATGACCACAGTTATGTGATCCCCAACCATTGCTTCCACAGTCTCTCAAGCTGTTTTCATTTCCAGAACATACTAAATTATCTAGCCAAATAGCACCAGTTCCTTGACCGAATGTTGCACTCGAAAAAGCTTCTGCACCTTCATTGTAACCAAGTTGACGACAAACTACTGAAGCATCTGCGTCATCCCAGTCATCGTCACACACTGTTCCCCATTCACCATTATGCAAAACTTCAACACGCCCTTCCATTGGTGAAAAGCCATCAGCTAGTCGGATACCTGAGGCCAAAGCAAATGTTACAGTGAGGCTAAAGAATGCGTCAATTAATTCAAACTGTTGTTTATAAAAGCATCAAGTAGGATTAAACGGCGCTAACATGCCCAGTTGGGACCCAAATGGGCTTCTGTTTGGGACCTTACAGGCCTCAAGCTGGGACCCATTCGTGTTTTTCAGGTATTCCGACGCCGGTCTCAATTGGGATAGCCTTTACCAGCTGAAGCCCAGCTGGACTCCACCAAAGCCCAGCTTTAACAGCTGAAGCCCAGCTGGGCTCAAGCAGGGGTGTAGCTGGTAAAAGCTAGTCCAGTTGAGCCCGGCGTGACACCTAGCAATCACGAATGGGTCCCAACTGGGGCCCAGCAAGTAGCCTAGAAGGAACCCAGGTTCCCAGGTTGGCATGTTGTCTGGGAATGTGTCGGTGATATAACAAGATCTGATAAACAATAACGATTTGAAATTGAAAGAAAAAACGGGAATCAATGAGACCATTCTAAAACAATTTATTTAAAATGTGGAATGTATTCTCATACAGTCCCATTAAGTTCTTATCATTGACCGAGTCTCGTTTAAAAAGAATAATGCGATTAAATGGGATCTCATTTTATCTTGTACTGTAAAATTTTCAGTGAAAACCTCATATATTTTTGCCTTTATTGTATCACTAAATTATTTTACTAAATGAGCAAATGTTGAACGTTTTCGTTTCTTGGATGGCCTTTTGAGACATTGACAAACACAACGATCAATAACTACCTTTCAGGAAGACCGTTAAACATAAAAAACAGCTGGCATGAGACATTTTAAAATTTCACTCACCCGAAAGGAAACAACGTACACCGGCGTCTTCGCTATGCCCACAGTTATGTGATCCCCATCCCCTGTTCCCACATTGGCGTATATTTTCATCATATACAGTGCATGCTACATCATCTAGCCATATATTTCCACTGCCCTGGCCGAACGCAGCACTGGACAATGCATCAGCTTCATCAAAGTAGCCAAGTTGGCTACAAACTACACGGGCATCTGTATCATCCCAGCCGTCATCACATACCGTTCCCCATTCACCGTCATAGAAAACTTCAACTCGTCCTTCATTTTCTGATGACCCTCCCACGAGTCGAATTCCTGATTGTAGAACAATAGACGCTTACTGAAAAGGTAGTTTAACGATACACGTATTTTCTTTCTATTCCCCTGTGTATTATATTTCCCTACTATACTTCCGATACAAGCCCTAGCTTTTTGTAGCTGTTTCCATTTGAAAAAAAAAATCAGTCCGAGTATAAACTTCTTAAAATTACCATTTATACAAACACTACCTTAGTTATGGAGAATTGTTTGTGATATCATTGGATTACAAGATATGATTGCTTACAAACAAAAATCATGCATAACAGCTCGATTTACCCCCAGCTTACGTCTAGGCCTCATTTGTCAAACCATTGAAAGGAAAAGAGGACTCCGCAAGGGGAACACTAGTGATCGCAGGTCCTTAAATTTGGGCAAATAACGCAATTCAAGGGATGAATAACTAATAAAATATGTACCATTGAAACATTTACAAAATGTTAATTCTAGTTGTTCTGGTTTTAATAACTACTTGCGATTTTTACCTGCCACGCTGGTAAAAGACACCAGAACAACACTTCTGAGTCACGGATGATAGTACAACGTTTCTTCGAAAATTATGAGAGGAATACGAAGTGTACTGACAATTCAATAAACAAACAAGAATGAAATAAAAGAAACTTTGCTTGCTGACTTTTTATCATCAAGATATGCAGTTTTCCACTGAAAGGTTTGTACTAGAGACTGAGTACAGCCAATTTCATATGGTGTCCATTCCACACATTTACATGCCTACTTGCTGCCTTATTATTAGGGGATTTCCCATGCAGTCTATTGTCTCTATACCACCGAGGACTACTGCCATTATGCTTGGTGCTTGGCATAAGGAATGGGGTAGGTAAAACAAGCCAGTGAGCCACAACTGGGAAAAAGGCCGTGACCGGCTCGACTAGAATCAATTGGTTGTAAACTGGGTCTTTAAACTCCATCTAATCTATCCTAACCTTACCAAACCTAACCTCTTGTCAACGCCAACGCTGTAAATATCCTGACTGTCATTACAATATATAGGTAAAAGGTCTCCACAAATAAATCCAAAATGCTTAATTTATCGTTAGAATTGTCGGATCATGAAGGGCCTACGGTCCACAGGGCACGCACTGAGTCCATCAAGCATCTGTACAGCACTAGCTCACACCTCCACAAGGGTGTCGTTCTTGTGTGTAAAGGGCACACCCTCAAAGAGGTAGTTCTTTTAACGCTGGGTTAGTCAATTTTTTTTCAGGATAACCTGCCTGTTGGGGAAAAAATTCCATGAATCTTGCTAGAGTGCGAATGTTAAAATTTGGATAGATTGATGGTGCTTTAGACTGTTTTAGAAATTTCTTTCAAATGGCGGAGGTTTGCTGTTTTGGTGAAGAGGCTATGGGTGCGGGTGTACCTTACGACCTTCAACTCTTTCTAGTGTAATATCTAAAATGTCATGGTACGGAAATTTTGCAGTGCAATGATGGGCAAACTTACCAGCTTTCAAGTAATAGCTAGGAGTCTCGAAGAAGCTGTGAACTTTGGCAAGGGTGCAGGGGCCTCGAAAAGAGCTATTTTAGTGTTTAGTTCAATGGGAAAATTTTAGGGGTGTGAGACCTAACAGAAAACTCGCATGCGCTTTGCGAAAATAGAGGAAATTTGGGGAAAAAAGTAAGCGATTACCACGAAAGTAACAAACTGGTATGAAACTATATAAGTACAATTACGGGACCCACTCAACTCTCTAATTACGTCAACGGAGTACATGTAACCATCCAGTGTCTCACAACTGGAAAAAATGTCGTGTGCGCCTCTACATTAAACCAGAAGATAAAAAGTTTAACCCGGTATCTAACCCTTATCCCAAGTACGCCGGAAAGTTTGTAAAATACAAAAGAGTCAAGGTTATGAACACATTAGGGCAGAAATTGTCTACCCAATGAAAATTTAAACAAAATGACTCAAAACGAAGGAGTGAAAGGTTCCTTTCCATTTAAATCTGTAATTTTTCCAATTAAACTGGTTTCTGTATTCAGGAGAGAAAGGTCGGCCTGAGTAAACTTTTTCTTTTCAATTTTCGCAACAATATGCTCATCGTACAACTCGGTCTAATGGTTTAAGGTCACTACAGTACGGTAGAATATGGTGACACTTTTCCTGACAAAAAAAAAAAAAAAAAACAAGATATCTCTTGTTGGAGTTCCTTTGCAGTACTTGTTAATGTTCTCTCATGTCAGGATTCCAGGCTAGATGCCGCAGCTAAATTGTCAATGTCCTCGGAATATTACCTTGTTTATTTTGGTTCTTTTGATACCTTTTCCTGCAAGATCCACTTTCACATTCTGTGAAAGTTCCAGGATGTAGGTAAAGAAATACGCGACAATCCATTAGCAATTACTGAATAACGGAAACTGAACGGTAAGTGTATGGCGGGCTAGTCTCATTTGACATCATGACATTTACTCTCCCAAGGAGAACAGCGTAAAATCCACCGAAAATGTTCATATGACTTCCTTATTTATAAAAGTGAGCATATTAACCCATATCAATTTTGGTAAACATTCCCCATTTCCAACCTTCCCATATAAATGCCAACGAACGTCCTCACAATAACTTTCATAATCGCTGAATAGCACTGCTAAGGAAAACGTCACCTAAAATAGACAGGAATCGCTCGAACCAGGTAGAGAGTCTTGTGCATGCAGACAGCTATGCATCAAAGCCTCTTAAATATGATGAATCTTACACGCGAAACTGTAGTACCAAATAACAGGTGATACTGTTTTATGTACTATAAAATCTATACACGATTAATGTTTCAAAGTTGACTTGGGTAAACATCGGCAAAAAGGTTAGAAATTCCACCAATGGCAATCCTCAAGGAAGGGTAGTTTTTCAAACCTTCAATGTTTAACAGTGCCTACAGCGGAAGGATTTTCCACTCTTACAACGGTTGAACAAACAAAACACATGTTAAATTGTTGGGGAAGATAAGTTGGATAATTCTTCATGGTTTTCACAAATTATTTTTAATCATTGCCCTATAAATTGAGCGTAATTTGCTAGAAATGTTGTAAGTCTATGTTTCTCCAAAATTGGGTATTTTCGCTCAAGTGTCCTTAGAGTCTCTCTGTTCCTTGAACAGTAAGGTGTATGACATATAGGCCCAAGTACTCCAGGGAATATACTATAATGCCTCGGTTGTCTCCCGTTTATCCATACCGACAGTGCAGGTATTAGGACGGAGCAAACAAAGAGCATTAGCACCTTAATGGATCATTAAAGCAGAGATGTTATGAACCACCAAGTTGCTAGCAACTCCCTGTATGAACCAAACCAATAGGGTCTAGCTTCCACGGCAACCGTCGCATTTTGTGCAATAAATGCCATAAACGTTTGTTTTGTCTGTGGTACGTGTAATTTAGATGGAGTTTTACGGCCCAGTTTTCAACCTATTGGTTCAAATCGATCCGGTCATGGCCTATTTTCCAGTTGTGGCTCACTGGTTTGTTTTCCCTATTTCATTGCTTATGCCGAGCCTCTCGCACAACGGCATTAGGTTCCATTCTTACAGTCTTTGGTAGTATGACTCCACCTGGAAGTAGAACCGGGGCCTTCCGCATGAGAGGCAGATGCTCTAACCGTTAAAACAGCTACGTGTATCTGGTACCTGATTTTGCTACATGACCTGTAACCTCAAAAGACCTTTGCCTTTGTTGTGTTCACATTGCGTGAAAGGCAACTAAAAATGCTTCATTTAGCTGTGAGCTAACCCAAAGTGCTCCATAACTTTTTGTTCATTTTGGTTAATCTAGTCCTGTCAACCAATCTTTCTTTGGGAATATGTTTTTTTCAGTTCCCCATTGAACGTAAAAAAAAAAAAAAAAAAAAAAAGAAAAACAGAATTTTCCACGTCAGTCCTTCAACATCGGACTTGTTCAGAGCGTTTACACTCGACCCATTTTCAAGCTTCCACCCTCTAAAATTATAAAGAATATCTGTGGCATGATTACTACATGTCTGTTCTTTCATTGTACGGCTTAATCTATAGAAAATAGCTAAATACCCAGGTAGGATTTGCTACAATGAAATCATTTGTAAGCTTGTACTTTAAATACCCATTGAAAGTAAAGCGACTGCACGATGTCATCATCTATATCCAACACTTTATCGTGATTTTCTTGTCTGTTAAACCAATTATCATGGTGGAGACGGTTGCTTTCGAACTCTGTTAACCACATACACGGCGAATCATGCACAGCTGGAATTCGAAGTAACCCAAACATAAGCAAGATAAGGGATTCAATTAATCTGCTTGCAAACGAACTCTCTGCTTGCTGATGGGGGAATGCAGGGGTTAACAGGGGGCTATTCTAGATTAATCACAGTTTGGAAGCTTCAGTAAACTTTTCCATCCCATGGCTAAAAAAAAAGTACATTGAGATCTAAGGTTTCTATAGATAAGGATTTTGCTATTCCTATCTGAACGTTTCCGGGACAATGTGACAAATATCACTTGATTACAGTATAGTATACTACATTTTTATTTTTCAACACAGCTAAAACAAAATAAGCTGTAATATACTACATGATACATGGCACTGGCCAGAAAAGAGCGAGAAAATGTTAGTACTGTTGATGGCTTATAATCTATAGATTCTTTCAAAACATTCAAGTCTTGCTAAAAAAATGCAAAATAGACTAATTGAAAAATACATAAAAGTGACAAATGACCCCGTATTTAGATACCCTTATCCTTAGTAGAATAAAATCTAGCAACAAACGCACATTCTCCACATGTAACAAGAGGGCGTTGCCCAAGGAGGTACTTTGTTTACATCCGAGTTCAACGAGGCATTGATGCTCAGAGAAGACTCGCCGTGGAGTGTATATACATATATTATTGTAGTGTTAATCTAATCTGATGTGAAAGTTGATTGTATCTAATGTATGTGCAGTGTGCTTTGTGCCCTACCTAAGGCGATAGGATGTTGCCAGGGAGCGAAGAGCAATAACTCAAAAAGTAAGAAGTAAATTTTCATCAATACCAGTTCCACGATATTCACGGAGCGCAATTACGTCCACGCTAAGTTATTGGGAGTTTTTTCAAGATCTTGGGAGTTTGGTTTCGTGGTTTCGGGAAGAGGCCAAGTGTCTAGATAGTGGTTTGGTTTAGACTGGATTTTGCGCCAACTACATACATGTTCAGTAACATTAATGCCGAAGGTGGCAAAATTATGGGCAGAATAACACTTCACAACAACAGGCCCCAGGCTTCTAGAGGACGTCTATCCAACGCTTTCCGTTGTTGGAACTCCACCGGCCTATGCGTAGTATGAGCCAGGCGATCAATTCACAGAATAAGTGGTGGTAGCCTACACCTCATTCAAAGAATAGAGAATTTAACGTACCTTTACCTTTTTTTAGACAAACAACAATTTTAACAAAAGAAATCAGTTTCAAAGCTGAACAAACTTCACAAGAACAGGAGATTCCCGGCAGCAAGGACACCACATAATGAACGAATGACTTTATAAAAAATGGTTTCACAAAAATTTGAACATTGTATTTTCTTTTTGTTATTACTTAACTCACCTTTTCGACACACCACACCGGCATCTTCGTTGTGATCACAGTTGTGTGTGCCCCATCTAGGAAAGCTGCAGTTGTTCAAATTTGTTTCATATCCAGTGCATTCAACATTATCTAACCAAATACTACCAAAACCTTCACCAAATGTAGCTCTCAAAGCTGCAGTGCTTGGGCCGAAATATCCTAACTGACGACAAACAACAGTAGCATCGTCGTCGTCCCATAGATCATCACACACTGTTCCCCATTGGCCATCGTGATATACTTCCACTCGTCCTTCATGTGGTCCAGATCCTTCTACAAGCCTTAGATCTGCGGTCGTTTAAAAGCAACAAAGAGAAAAATGATATAAATTACTGTTGTTGTTTTTTCTACCACTTGTGATCTATCGACAGGAAAAAAAATGTAAAGCAATATGTTGCAAGCGATGAACGGTATAATTTGAGAAATCGAAAGCTGAAGATGATGCGTTGATTAATACATTGCTACCATACTTTATAGAGATTCTATTCTATTTACGTGCAAATATATCATACAGGCATTTGAAACTAAGTGATGGGTCCGGAAATTGTACCACCTACGTCACTATGGTTTCTTTGTTAAGGAACCTTTCGTCCCTTCATTTAAGTTAAGGCTAACACTTAGGAAAAAAATCATTCAGAAAATATAAAATGCAAAGTACTGATTGTCATTTCGTCAAACCTCACTGTCCGAGAATCTTTACTACACGTCACGGACTATTTCCAGGGCCAAGTAGATCTTAAGCGAGCTAGTAAACGAATGCATTGAAGGAAGTGTAGAAACGATTAAATAGTTGAAGAATTTATAAATCGTCTAATTGTATTCTCTGGAGGTTTCTCTTAAACTTGGTAGAGACTTATTTCGCAATTACTGTTTGTCCAAACAATGATGTTACAAATTTCCCCTAATACCCCCACCAAGAGCAATGGTTTCATTAAGCTTCAAATTTAGCATACGATTATTTTACCTCTTGCCGAAGCAAATAAAGAACAAGCAATTTAAACAAAAGCTTTTGAAAGGGGGTGGTAAATATTTTTGTACGACCGTAGCTTTTCCTCCTATAAACCTGCTTAGAAAATTAATTGAATAAAAAGACGGCCATAGCAAATCAAAATAAAAAACAAAAAGCCACGTTTATTTCTAACTCGTTGAAAGGTCCTTCAAAATGGTTGAGAAGCGTTGAAATTCAAAGACGTAGATCATTGTTCGATAAAGACAGAGGTATAGCAGTTTTCAATCGAAATGACTGCGAGGCCAAAATTGAAAGGCAATTAAAAAGTCACCATTACCAGAAATTGGAAGATGATATAAAATCTCAGACCAAAGTCATGGTTGTTTCCAAACTTCGAGATATGTTTTCGAACGGGGAAATTGATGAGGGGACATTTAATTATCTCAACCCAAATAACCACAAAATCCGAAACCCGGTAATATAGATTAGCGGCCGGCCATAGGGGCACGGGACTTGCCCCCCCCCCAACGTTTCCGAGGCATGGTCTTCAACTTTCCAAAAATAACGTTATTCGATATGACATGAATAAAAAGTAGCCTTTTTCTTAGTCTGGGCAAACTATCCCAGCCTTCTATCTCATAGAAATGTCATATTTATTTAATAAAGTATAAACTAATGCGTAATTGTCAAAGATATAGTTCGTACTTGTATCAAAATTTTAGCCCAGTACCGGCCGCACAGAAGCGTTGATAGCGCTGCCAGCACCAGTAGCAGTACTGAATCAGTACATTTATTACTGTTTTCAGGTTTACAGGCTCATTCGACCACTGGTCATATGAATTAATATGATTCGCAAAGTCATGATTTCAATTTATTTTAAGGCGGGTGTGCAGCTCCTTCAACCAAAAAAGTCCAGAACCAAATTTATGTTTGATATTTTGAAGAGGAACATATTCTAGGCATAGCTTACTGGTGAAATTTTTACTCATTTCCCATGTTTGGTTCTCCAGATATTAGAACTGAAGTTGACATATTTTCTACAAAGAGTTAACTTGCAACAGGAGGGCGTGATTTCATGTGTTCACATTGATGGACAATGTTTAGTTGTTTTTCTCTAAAATTGAACACCATATTTATACAACTTAACTGTGATATGTTGTTACCATAAGTGCATCCCGAGCAATGGAAGTTTAAAAACTTAATTTGCCTTAGGGGCAAGACAGCATCACTAATCAATTCAAGGTCAAACAGCAGGATCAAAAATAAATAAAACAAAAACAAAACAAAACAAAACATTGACCATCAATATGAATACATGACATCACACCTGCTTGGTTCGAGTTTACTTTTTATAGAAATGTGTCAACTTCAATTGCTAATATCTCGAGAACCGAACATGGGAAATGAATGAAAACTTCACCAGAGTGTTGAGAATATGTTCGTCTCTAACATATTACAACAAAAATTTGATTTTGGTCTATTCTTTTTAATGGAGATTCTACTTTGCGAAAAAGAAATGATAAAATGTCACATCGTCCTGTAAAGGAGCCAGTACATTTTATCTGGTAATTTTCTGATCATTTTGCAGTTTGATCATTTTCTTTTTATTAAAATGAAGATTTTATTGCAAAGGAAAGCTCAAAATAACGACTGATTAAATTCGACTTACAAGCCTGGCAAAAGCAATTTCCGGCTATCTGAGAGGTCGCGATTTTTCAAAATTTTCTGTACGCTCCGCTCCAACCGATGGTGGCGGTCCGCTTAGATAGTCTTTCGGGCAGTCAGTCACCACTTCTCACGCCCCTCCCCCCAAAAATATTTTTGCACGACATACCCTGTTACTATGTGAGACGTCTTGGTCGCAAGTTGAGTTTGCCCCCCCCCCAAAAAAAAACAAAAAACAAATTTCCTTATATCGGCCCTTGGAAATATATTTACTTCCGAAAGTATATAAAAACCGCTCCCCGGCACAAAATTTGTCGCCGCCGCCCGATTATAAGCGGCAACGGATCTCCAACAGAAAAATATGTGAATTTGTGGATTATTTCCTGCTTTCAATTGTCACAAAACAGGCAACCTACGTGAAAGACACAAGTCACATACTTAAAATCCTGGAAGATACTCCTTTACCACAAAATGTCTTACTTGCTACCCTAATGTTGTGTCTATGTGGACAAACACTCCACAAGGGGCAGCCTTGGATGTTGTTCAAAGAGCATATGCGGAAGCCCCGCAAAGCTACTAAGATATCAAAAAATATCACCCCACTCAATGCGTAACTTGGTCAAACTAATTCTTTCTCGGAATTGTTTTGAATTTGATGGTCAATTTTTCCTACAAAATATTGATTGCGCAATGGGTAGCCAAGTCTCACCTGAAATCGGCGACATTGTCATGCATCACTTAGAGAATCGCATAGTACCGACAGATTTCAACATAATAAAATGGCTTCGCTATAAGGACGACATCTTCCGACTATACAGTGGCACACCTGAGAAACTTTCTAAATTAGTGGCATCTCTGAATGAAGCTCACGAACACTTCAATTTCACAGTTGAAGCTTCTAAAATATTCAAATTTTCAAAGGTGAACGTTTCCCCGTAAGTGGCCTCCTTGACACTAAGGTTTTTACTAGGCCAACTGAAACCTACCAATATCTAGTTCGTAATTCTGCACACCCCTGAGCTACCTTCAAAGGCTTTATTAAAGGCGAAGTACTCAGATATGCCCGCCTGTGCAACAATAGAAGTGACTTCCTGGAGAAATGTAACTCCTTCACACAAAACCTACTTTTGATAAATTACTCAACTGAGGAAATCGACAGCGCCACCACAAGTGGCTTACACTGACCATAAAACCGTCCTAACTGAGAAACCAAAAGCCAGAGTGCCTCCTTTAATTTTTAAAGTTGTTTATACCCCGCATGTTAAAAAAAAACTGCCGGTATTTAACGTGTCACAACTAAAAATTGGCACCTTATCAGACAAAACCCGCCATTATACAAATTATCTCACCCAAAACCGATTATTGCCTTCAAAAGGTCAAAAATTCTGAAAGATTTCCTTGCAAAATCAAGGTTTACGAATTCTGTTGAAAATGAACTAGATTCAGACGAAACTTTACTTGACTGCCCATTAGAAGCTATTACAAATATTGAAAACCATGCTAGGAACGACGGCCTACTACAGAAGAAGCTGCGCTATTATTATTGTTATAACGAGCATGACAGCAGAAACCGGTCTTGTTGGGTTGTAAGAACCAGCAATTTCAATATTTACTCTCGGCCAATATTAAAGAGTACTAAATCTTTCGCATGAAATCACGAAAGATGATTTCGGGCTTTTCCTCCAAAAATGTGCAAAGTTCACCGACCGAGTGTAACGTCCGAGATAGTGGCACCACCTTCCCTTATCAATCTATTTGTTGATAGAAAAACGATGTTTTGTTTAATTCAATAGGTAGTGAGTTAATAGGTAAGGTTTCATTGAGGAGTTGCAATGCTTTTCCTTAGAGATCAACTGCTGAACTACAACTGTAGTAGTTCAGCGTATATTTACGCTTATTCCGAGTTGCATTTTTCATACAGAGAAGTGGTGACTTTCAAGGCTCCTACTTCTCACCCCAAACTACCATTTTTAAAAGTCTGTAGAAATTCTTGATTGGCACAACTTTTTGATTGATAGTAAATTAAAAAATGAGTACGGTAGCTCATATTGCACAGAATGTATTGTGTAGAACTGATTATTCATGGGTTTTTGTTTACTGACCCTACAGCAGTAAACTGAGATTGTGTCTGAATGAGTTTTGAGACTGTTGTGGGAGAAGGAGTAGGACTGAAAGGGTGTGAAGATTTTGTCTTTAAATTTTACTGAAGAATTGCCTTCTTACTGTACCGTTCCGAGGTCAATGAATTGAACAATCTTTGAATCTTACCTGAATTCCTTTGACATTCACAAATATGACGAAAGAACCCCGAAAACTGGACCAAATACCACAAAATGATGACAAATTGGCTCTTTTTGTATGAACTTCCCATAACGGTGAAATGTTCTGTTGGGATAAACATTTAAAGGTAGATGTGGTTTATGCCAGCAAAATTAAAATGGACTGTTTGAAACTGAACAAAATGGGTTATGTTTTAAATGGTAGTAAAAATCGCAATTAAAACACGGCGTATCTGGGAAATGTCGATAAATCCGCTTTAACCTTTTTAACATAAGTGTAGCGTTTCCTTTGTACGGAACGATGAATTTCATCTCTATGCGTGCAGTTGGGTCTTTTTATCTATAACTGCTTTGTCCTGCAATGAAATGTCCATCGAGAGAGAAGTCAGGACAAAGGACCGTATTCTGAGATGTAGAAATTTACTGTTGTCATTTCATTTAAGATTTAGGTTTAATTGCCATATTTTCCAATTGTGTCATAGGGCTTGATAGCTTACACACGCCACAGAGTATATTCTACTCCTAAGGAGAATGTTTTCTCTAAAATAAACACGTAAAATAATGAGACACTTCCTTGCAATATTTCTTGTTTTCTAACTGCGCAAAGACAGGGTTAACACTTATGCCGTTTATGAGATCATGACTCATTGCGAAGCAATTGTTTAACAAAAATTTCTTCAAAACTGCTTATTCTGACATTCTTGTAAATGTTTCTTCACTTTTACAGAGGTGTTTGTGAGGGTGCAAAGCAGAAAAGGATTTAAAAAAGGGCTAATAGCTAGCAGTATCAGCAGCTGCTGCGGGTCAGCTAAAACGTTAGGAAACTATACCCCTTGAAACTTGTCTTTACTTGTCTTTACTGTCTAAAAGCTGCGCCTTCCTGGAAGTAGGGCCCTCAATTCATATGGATTTTCTTAGAGCCATTGTTGGGGAAATCTAAATTTCTGAACAACGAAAAGGGTTCTGAGAAAAAAAAACAAGGTTGAATATCAACTGGGTTGCATATTATACTAACTAATGTTTCCAAATGGTTCCAAATTGATTTCGAAAAGTATGCATTGTTTGCTTTTTTGAGTAGGCAAGACTGTATCACATATGACTGTTCGAAAAACTCACACTAGTTGTCCTTGTTATTAGATAATAACAAAGTTATTAGTTACAAAAAATATACTATCGGTTTGCTGATGGTATTTAAATACGATAAACAACGCATTTTTAAAGTAACAAAAATGCTTACCGTCAACTGTCTTCCTTTAAATGCGGCCAACCTGCCAGTTAGGCTAAGTACTACTTTGGCAGCACTTCAACTTGTATTACATGTTTGACTCTTGTAAAAGTTTAACGTTCTTCTTATATTGGAGTTTCATCAGTGTTTATTACAACGTTTCCTCTTAAAAGCCTGCCTTTGATGGAAGGGAAAATTCCTTTGCAACTTAATTTCATGCCAAGTCGGTAGTTATATTGGCCAAATGTAATATTATACAAAAATATTTTTCTTCAAGCCTATCGCCGGATCATCTCTCACCAACGACAGGATAAAGTTTGTAATAACACTTTAAGAAAATAAAACGAGGAACCGACTGGCCCGCTTAACTTGCACAATCACTTCTGAACGATCTTAATTCCACACAAACATTTAGTTATATACGTGATTTGCAGCTGGGGATTTTTCAACTCCGGTACAGTTTGTGGGTGGAGGCAAGGCCAGCATAGCAAGAAGACACTTTGAAAAAAAAGAACGGCTGAGATCTCAAATTCGTTCGCTTAAAATAAATACAAAATACAAAACGTTGAGTGGGCTTAACATTCCCTACATATTTACCACAGAACAGCCTCTATAGTAGTATCTTACTTTCCCCTATTTAAAGCTCGGATTTAGTTTTGATTTGCATTCGATAAGACTAACACATGAAGAATATTAACCCCCCTCGTTAATAACTCTAACATCGAAATAATTTTAACATTTCCAGTTTTCCAATGCCCCACAGGGGCGAAACACTGCTTTCTTCTTATGGGGGACATAGGTGTCCGATATATCGCATGTGTTTGAAGATTTGGAGAATTTTCTTTGCACTTAAAGATTTTAAGAGGGTGGATCCAGTCTCTGCCCCATGTGCAGTTTGAAAAGGGATGGAATTTTTGGCTGGTACTGAAAATGCTATCCAAAATGGGAGCGCCATTAGTTGGCGTGGAACAAACAGAGGTTTTTTAAAATTGTAACCTCTCAAGCAGCCGGAAATTGCATTTCCCGCGCTAGCAATTAGAATCAAATCAATGGTTGAATTTTTGGGTGCAAAAACTCTCACTTTAATAAAAAAAAATGAACAAAATGATCAGAAAATTAAAAGATTAAGCACCACCATCATTTTGCGTGCGAATCTTTGGGCACCGTTGTACGCAAGGATACATGAGAAGTCTTCTGGGTTGGTATTGCATACTGCCATATATCTATCAATAGTGCGAATACAAATCTAAGAAGGGCGCCTCTATAAGTTGGCACGGGGCGCAGCGGAATTATTTTTGTTCGATTTTAAAAAGTTCGTTTATATCCGTTTGTGTGAAGTTCCAATTACCCCATTACCTACTCACTTCTAGTACCCCACAATTGTCGAAAACTTTTCCAGACAAAACTATCGTTTACTTCCTCGTGGCATACCCTGTTGAACATTAAAGGTCCGTAAAACAACCAAAACACTTTTAGTACAAGATTTGTAATATGAACATCTCTCTTTTTTGGAATTGACGTCAATCGAAGAGCTGTGGCCGTTGGAAATTTGTATGTAGACTTCCTGTAAAGTCGTAGTTTTGAATGGCGAGTAATTGCTGTGAACAATCTTTCAAGTAAATTAATATTATTAGAGAGTTCTGCGCCTTGAAAGTGGACGTCATGACTTGGCCGATAGCGTAACGACTTGGCTGATTCAATAGAAAAACGCAGACAACAAAAGGGGACCACTGGACCATGTAATCAGAAACAATGTTGCTTTTTTTGTCAGTTGTGTAAGAAGCAAGGACTTCAAGGACAGGATAAGTTTTGGCTGTTGCCATTGTATTGTATCGATTGTATTCTTTGTTCGGGTTAGGGATTAGGTTAGGTTAGGGTTATCGTTAGCCAGTAAGGAAATTTCTTGTTAAACAGTGCGCATTGCCCCTAAGTCTGTCTAAGTTTCAAGGGAGTGGATTTTCAAATGTTTAGTGTCAAAGCTGGGGCATCAATTCTTATTGAAATGTGGGAGACACACATGACGTAGCACAAAAGGACCTACAGTATGTAAACGACCTATCTAAGCAGAATGCAACCACGTGTTTCCAGTGGGCGTGAAGAAAATACAGCGGAAAGAAATAAAACGCCACCTACAGACAAACTTTACCTAGGCTTGTAAGTAGATCCAAAATCCAAATTTCAATGCAATTCATACACTGATAAAAATTACGACATTGCCCTGCATGACAAAGAGAAAAGTTACCAGACATAACCTACCACTGTGTCTTTTTATGTAATGAAAATGAAAGGAAAGCTGATTATTGTAAAACTAGCCTTTACTGTCATTCTGCAAACTATTTTAGTTGCTTTCAGCATAAGGTTATGGTGCCGGAATGCACCTTTAAAATATCGACCAAACTCAGAAACTAGTGAAGACCAATTTAACCCAGTTTTCCATTTTTACAGCGAAAAGAATAATCCTATTTATGTCACAAAACTACAAAACTAATAAATAAGCTTAACCAACAAACAAGAGCACCATAATTTTCTAACCAACAAACTAGTTTGGTCCATTGCAACGTCTTCGGCACGATGAACCCTGGCAAACCGCAGGCATTGTAAAAAAAACATACCGGATGAAATGAACCAAAATCGACATATGTCAACCCTGTAAAAACATCCCTGTAAATTTACAGTAAATTACTGGCAGCTGAGCTGTATAGAAACGACTACAGTATCTGGCTGTAAGAGAATGTCGTAAATTACTCTAAAAATTGCAGCAATAATTTTTTTACAGTGTAAAGAGACAATGCACATGACGTCGTTCCAACTTGGCATACTGGATGGTACTGATCATGCGCAGTAGATGTGTTACCTATACGGGCCCACGACAACCCCTTTGTGACAATTGTTGTACAATGGATGCCTGGATGGCAAATTGGATAAACGCGCAAGGAAATGACGTTGTTGGTAGCCCCTTTTTTCTACTTTTGTGCATCAGCAACTACATGGGATGTCTATGTAAACGAAATCTGATTTGACACTTTTGAAGACAAAATAGAAATACAACCTCGCGGGCTTTTTTCTTCAACTGGCAGTCGGTTCATACAACAATATTGCTAGAGCTCACATGAGTCTACCTACATGGCCTTTTAGATCAGTCTAAGGTGAAAGAGTGATAGAAAGGAGTAAGGATAGGAAGCTATCCTCAAAGTCGAAAGGGAAGATGTTTCAGAAGGGACGAAGAGTGTTTTCTTTGAAAAATGTGAGATTGACCTGATTTTTCCCTTTTACCACGATAGTGGTTTGGACGGGAATGGTGGGTCACGTGACAAATAACAAAGAAGTATTTACACTCTAAAAGTTTAAACGAAGGAAGAGTAATTGAGACAGAAGCTTGGTTGGTGTGCTTAGTATGACATGTGATACACTTCGAGTCTAATCCATATATTCAACAGAATTCGCCGCCGGCAAGTAATAAGCATTTGATCCTGCCAACAAACTCCACTGTCCGCCGCACTGCCCACCACACCGCAGTCTATAGTCCGGAGAAAAAAGTGTCAGTGCTCTGAAATAAAAATTTTTTCCTGCTCTGGGAGTGCTACAACCCCGAGAACCTCCGCCTTGTACCCCCTTGGCACTATGGCTACCCGCATAAACACCTGTCTGTTCCTCCGTAATCCGCACATGACCACAACAGCTTGATTTAGACGGGTTTACAAACTTAGAACACTTCTTCTCTATATAATGAACCAACTTTGGAACCTAGGACAACGGATAAAAACCTACCTACCCATCACATTTCAGTCAATACACTGAGCACTTCAGTTGGCTAGCTTGTGACTGTGCTAACAGAGTTAGGCAGCGTACTTGATACAACTATGCACATGCAACAACTATGCACAAAATGTTTTTTCTTTTCTTTTTTTAAGGAAAACGGGAGCTTTAAAATTCCCAAAGATTTTCACCCGGACTATATATCGTACAACATTCGCGTATATGGTATTTGGTGTGAGTATAGGAATCACGAGCCTTACCCCTAACCCGCCTGAATAGTCTACAACAATACTGAAATAATGCGCTACTTTTGTATTGTTGACGTTGCGAAAAGGGGGATGGGGACGAAAAAACCCTCTTTGTCCTCATATTCGAGTCAGTTTGATCACGGAGTTGTCAGGGACAACTCCCTCTCTCTGATCAATCCATATTCAGTCATGAAAGGAGGTTGTTGAACTTGGAAAAGCTTAAAAAGTGCTACTCGATATTATTTCAAACAGACATTTAGCTAACTAGGTCGAGGGGGTTTTCTTTAATACAAAAACAGCATGTGGGAGGTTTTTTTTTCTTTTCAAGATTTATGTACTACGTGGTAGAAAATAGAGAAGGGGGCCACTCAGTAAGACTTTTTTACAAGCGGAAAACGTGTTAAAGGCATTTATCTCCCACCACAAGGTACAATTTTTGTATTAGTCAAATCTATGTTGGCACGGCTCTATGGTTGACAGCAAATTAAGAAATAAAATGTACATCATACAGGCGCGGAACCAGACATTTCAAAAAGGGGGGGGGGGGGACTGAACGTAGAGAAAGCGGGTAATATTTTTTCGCTTTTTTCTTCGAGCAAGGACATTTTCTCAATTAAAAATAAAAATCTGATTTTTTTTTAAGTTTGAACACTACTGTACTTTGTACTGCGCACGTCGAAAATTTTGGGTCCTTTTACACTTTTTAAATATGGAGGTTGTATTCCAAGAAATAGTTTAGATTTAGGGTTTCCTGTAAAGGTATCTGAATATTTAGAGGACCATCGAAGAATCTGAGTTTCCTGTTAGCATATATCTGAGATAGCATGTCGACTGAAGTTTGTTGTTTTTACAAAATGTTATCTAAGGAGTGCAGGATGATGCTTCTCGGTGACATTCAAAAAGCTCTCGAAACTTTGTTTTCTTTATTAGACAAAATATTTAAAAATTAAAAGCCTTTTTTTGAAGAAAATTTTAGGAAAACGGCACTGTAGCGGCTCGGAAAAATGTACCACTGACTGCTTTATGAGCGACCACTTACTGTATAAAGGGTTGCAGGTTAGGGCGCGCGGAGCGCTCGGAAAAATTTGCCTTTTGAAAACTATTTACAACTATGAAGCTTTTATTAGAAAGAATTCGGAATTTCATGAAAGAAAAGTTGGGAAAACCGCACTGTATTTGCCTGCAATAAAGCTGCCGGTGTCTATTGATGATGTGGCGTCACACCTGGTAATATCCGATTTTGTCATTTACAGAGCTCGGAAAAGTTTACCAAACTGAATTATTAGCGAGGAGTGATGCATGCTATATTGCGTTTGCGTTTTTTATTTTTGAGATTTGGGAAATGGAAAAGGGGTTTCCTTACCCGGGAATCGGGGGACAGAAGCATGCTTCTGCCCACTATTTTTTACTGGGGCGGTCGCCCCCAGCCTCGCGGTTCTTCCGCCTATGGAATATCTAATTCTGCCCGAAAGACCAAGCGGAGCGCCACCATTTGTTAGAGCGGAGCGTACATAAAATTTTGAAAAATCACGATCACTCAGACAGCCGTCGGAAACGGCATGTTCCACCGACTTGTAAATAGAATGTAAGCAATCGTTATTTTGAGTGATCGTTTGCAATGAAATTTATACTTTTTAATAAAAAAAATGAGTAAGCTATAAAATGGTCAGAAAATTACCAGATAAAATAAACCACTACCATTGGATGGAATGGTGATGTAAAGAAATTAATCGTCGGAAAATGAGCCGGTAACAGCATTCCACATTCTACAGCATTCTGCATCACATACCGGCTGCCTAGACTTTACAAGTTTCATGAACTTTAGAAAGATCCCATGTATTTGAGCAGTCCGATTAGCTGAAACAGAAATCAGAATCAACGCATAGCCCAATTCCCCGTGGCCAGCATCAACAACTACACCAGGGCTTCCATTCTTCCATGTTGCATTATAATTACCACTAAAAACATACTTGAAAGTTTGTGTTTTATGTTTCTCCGATATAATTGTTTTTGATCGCTGTCCCTCTATACAACGGGTGTGCATGGGGGTCTTGGAACATTGGTAAATCTAGCGGGAGAAGGATGTGGGCAAGGGGTGACGGTAAGACGCCAACTAATATAACCTATACCTGCTCCACTGGGGCCATCCAGATGGCCACAGAAACATGATTTGGTCCAAAAGTTTGCACACCCCTGCACTATACCATAATGAACCACCGTTGGAAACTGAGACCTGACCAACGTGCTGACAGTTCACAGCCACCACGGTACATTGCACGCATGGGCTGACTTGCGACTGTGTGAACATAGTTCAGACGGTAACGCTCATAACGTCATGACATAAGCCAATTGGCCGACAGTTATTCACATTACTCAAATTTTGTTGTTGTAGCCAGGGAGTTGCAGCTCCCTATTGGGGCGAAGGCAAGGCGGCAGGAAAGTATTAGAAAGCATTTTTACTCGGACTTAATATCATAAGAGGTTCGTATATTTTAATTTGTGTTGTGAGGGAAAGGATGAGCCTGAAATAGCCCCTTGAATATTCTCGTAGATAAACATTAAGTGTATTTGTTATTGTTGATGTGACGAAAGGGGGGGGGAGGCTGAGGCCGTAAAAGTCCCCACCCCCTTGGATCCGCACCTGTCATATTACACAGCATTTAATGCACTGAAAGTGTTTTGATTGCATGTTGGGTTCTTGTATACTTACCCTAAAGCAATACACTGAAATTTTGTCTGGGTGAGGATGAGTTTTAAACAGTGTTGGAAGGGGATTTAGTAAGGAGGTTGTAGAGAATTGGAACTGTTTGGGGTGACATTGGAGAATTCTTCCCCTTAAAAAGTGGACGTCATGACTTTGACGATGTCATTACTTGGCCGATTTTTGAACAACAGAAATCCGCAAACACCAATGGTGCTCCCTGGACCATGTAATGTCTAACAATGTGGCTTTTTGTCAGTTGATGAACAAGAAAGGATTTCAAGTCCATGATAAGTGTGTCCAGATTTCAAGGGAGCTAAATCTGTAATGAGAGGATCAGTCCTTGTAATGACAAGACAGAGAGGGGGGCGGGTTGGGGGTGGGGAGGCAGAGAAGTCGCAACTAAAGATGCATGCAGACACAATTCAACGCCGTGAAGATCTTTCATGGACATCGATGCACATTGGCGAGAGGAAGCAACAGTTGTAAACCGGTTTTCACTCTATAATCTCCCTTTCTGTATGGACAGATTTGCAAGTAATTGAAGAACTATCAGTTCATTTGCTTTGCATTAAACGGGTATGTAGGCCAGTTAAGGTATACATTTCCTACTTTTGTTCCCTACCACAAACGGTAAATACCCCTGTTTCACCAGATTATGTATTATATTGCGTAATCTGAAACTATTTTGGAACCTTCCGAATTACAAGCATCACATTTTACTAAGAAAACATATCCTGATGAGTGTCCTGAAAGTTGACCTTCCGGTTTTTATTACCTTGATTTGATATCAATTTAGGTCACACCGTTTGTTCTGGCTAAAGTTACGGATAATTTAAAGCAGAGCAGGGCCCGGTTGCTGCAAGACATATGCATAGAAATGTACAAAATTCTGCAGGAAGCAAAATTTGTGGTTTTGCCAACGAAGAGGTGTTAACATTTTAAATACCATTTAGGACGGTATGGATTTCTTTCCTCATTGGCGTTACAGATTCTGGTATACAGACAAAATAATTTGAATAGCATTATTGGTTAAACGTAGTCTAAAGGTTGAAATTAGTGGTTAGGTTAGGTAAGATGGAGGTTTACGGCCCAGTGTTCAAACTATTGGTTCAATTCGAGCCAGTCGCAGTATTTTCTCCAGCTGTGACCGTTAAGTGTGGCTTTCCTACTCCATTGCTAATGCTGAGCACCAAGCACAATGGCATGGTGCAGGTTCCGTTTTTAAGGTCTTCGATAAGACCCGGCTAAGACTCGAACGCCCGACCTCTAGACCGCAAGTCTGATGCTCTAAATACTTCACCATGCAGTCAGTCAAACTGAAAGTGAAGGCCACGCACTCATCATTAAGCCAAAAGATACTAAAGCGGATAACATTTCTTATTGCATCTTGTTTTTTATGATCTGAGGATACCACTCCATGTGATTTTAATTCAATGTAGCAAAACTTCCCTGCACTTAATACATCGCACCACGAACTGTTACCATGTAAGGTGTTATGTGCATGGCATAGTGCAGTAAGCTGTTGCATCTTGCGGTCCAATAAAAAATAAATAAATCTAGGTGTTACGAGGTTTTCTTAATGTCATCAAAGTAATTACACCCCTTCTATTGAGCCGTGTAGATTTAGTTGTTATGTTTTCGAAAATGAAAGTCTTATTTATGAGTAGCTTGTCCCCACACCCCACAAAAAAAGGAAATAAAAGAAAGGAGGAAAGAAAGAAAGAAAGGAGGAAAGAAAGAAAGAAAGAAAGAAAGAAAGAAAGAAAGAAAGAAAGAAAGAAAGAAAGAAAGAAAGAAAGAAAGAAAGAAAGAAAGAAAGAAAGAAAGAAAGAAAGAAAGAAAGAAAGAAAGAAAGAAAGAAAGAAAGAAAGAAAGAAAGAAAGAAAGAAAGAAAGAAAGAAAGAAAGAAAGAAAGAAAGAAAGAAAGAAAGAAAGAAAGAAAGAAAGAAAGAAAGAAAGAAAGAAAGAAAGAAAGAAAGAGAGAAAGAAAGAAAGAAAGAAAGAAAGAAAGAAAGAAAGGAAAAAAAACTTATAAATTCCAAATTTCATACAACTGATTTTTAAATAGAAATATTCACAGAAGGCTCTTCTTGTTGTCTCCTTAAATGAAACGGTGCAGTATTTACTTCCGTAAGTACCACCAATTGTGAGTATTCAAGTGATCTGACAATACAAAAGCAAAATTTGTCCCACTGTTTCCCACCAAATACCAAGTCATTTATGTAAAATTTTTAAGTAGGAAGATTGACGAGGATGATCATGCCTAAAACTCTTCATACGTGAGAGGAGATAATTTTCATCAAAACTTAAGTTCAGGTACCACTTCAGAATATCCATTGGCCGTGTCTCAATGTAGTATTCTACTTGAAACGAGCAAATATGTTAGCGAGCTCCAGTTAGATAATCTTCTTCGCCTTAAAGAGGTTTCTCTTAACGACTTTGGCTTTTAATTTCTTCCATATTTCCCTTTCGACTTCTTAATAACTGAGATTTTCCTCTTGGTGGAGACTCGCCAATGATATCAAAACTCCACCAGGGCCCAGTTAGTACAGGAGCTTCATTTTCCTTTTATTTCTTCGTAATAGTGAGAGACATAATTTCTATTTACTTCCATTAAAGGTTTTCAGATGATGTTCATTCTTATCAACCAAGGCATTAGTCTCTTCCTGTACCCTTTATCCGGGGCACACATGACTTTTGGTTCCTGTTATTCCATCATCTTCATGAAATGGTCGAGAAAGGGTAACTAAAGCGCTGAATTATCGTATTATGTCCACTACCATTGAAAAACAGATAAACTGGCCTATGTTTTGAAAATAAACGCAATGCAATTGGGAACCGTTATTTCAAGGACCCTAAATTTTGCAAATTGAAAATCAGGTTAGACTCAGTCATAACACCTCCGTATTTCTCCGTCCACAGAATACACAGTCGTACTGCCCGATACTATTTTTTAATTGGAACAGCCTAAGTCTATAATAGGAAATTTATTGAATATTGTGATCTTTTGCCAAATTTTCCCCTTCCATTTATATATTCATTTAATTTGAAGTTGACAAAAATTACATTAAAAAGGTGTAAATTTTCCAAAGAATTGGAATTTGTTGATAAAGTCGACGCTAAATGCATTGTTTTGAAGAAAATCCTGTGTCAAGATATACCTTGTACAGCCTGCAGGACTCAATAAAATTAACTTGCAGCGACGGACAATTCTCCTATTTCCGTGCCAGACATTCCCAATTCATTGCCAGCTCTGACGAAGGTCAGATCTGTAAAGTTATCTTTGCAGGCAAAGCACTGACTATTGTGTTTAATCATGGAGTTAGTACAGAATAACTCCATGGGTTAAAGGGGAACTTTAAGCAAAAATTTAAGTATGATATGTGAAAGAGGAGCCAAATCTCGACAGTATGGTGGATTTCTATTCGAACCGGACATACATTTCTCGATACATCAGTAAACACCTTCTTCACATAGGTAAAGAATGTTTTGCTTCCCTTTCGTTTTTTAGTCTTGTTTGTTGACCTTGAAAAAAGAGGAATATTACCTTCCTGTGGGGAATGTGAAGGTTGTAACATAAAGTTCTACTGCCATTTATGCAATTGCATCCTAATAATATTAGGGTGATAACCAGAAATTTAGTTGTAGAGTTTAAAGAAAAACAACAGACTGTCAATGAATGTGAGAACATGGTGTCATATGTGCTTGCTTCAAGTTCACTTATTGTTGAAAATGTCACAACTTTACCTGCTAATATCTTGAGAACCACACATGGCATTTCAACAGTGGCGTAGCCACGGGGAGGGGGAGGGGGGATTTGGGTGTGAGAACCCCTATGACCCAACCTTGCAATGCAAAAAAACCTAAAAGAGCGTTTTTTTCTCTCTCTATCCTTAGACGTTTCCCTCATGTCGAGCCCCCAAACCCCCAAGACGCCAACCCCCCCCCCCGCCATAACACAATTCTGGCCACGGGCCGGCATTTCAATGCAAATTTCACCGACATGTCTAGGATAAGTACCCCTCTAACATATCAAAACTTAAACCCCTCTTTCAAAAGTTCCATGGGTTAATGCATCTTCACATAGCTTACCTCATAACCTCATTGTGAGAATGGAAGGACGAAATCGCGACACTTGCCTATTATAAGGACTCTGTGAAGTTAAAATCTGTTCGGTTAAGAGGTTAAGCATATACCGTATTCAAATAATGTTCTAACTTTGAGTGAATAGAGTTTATTTACATGCACTAACCAAATTCATACCGATTTAGGGATGTACTACAAAATCGAGACACAAATTTGAAAAAAAAGAACGGACTTGGCAAAATCCTTTTCTATCCCCAAAAAATGCTCCCTATGTGTTAAAGAGCGTCACATTGCATAAACTGATAAAAGACATGTACAGCTTGCTTAAACGCGGTAGGAAAGGCCAGTTTGCGCGGAGCGAGGAAGACAATTTTGGGCTTTACAAACCCTCCAGATGGCCGGAAACGGGCACTTCCCGCGTTTTTTAAGCTGCATGTTTCCAGCCTTGAAATACGAATCTCATGTCTGCCACTTCTCAAATATAAATAAAATATATATAAATAAAAAGCAATCTATGAAAAATGGTAATACATACACTTTTAGGGACCCAAACACTGGGCATTTCTGATCTACGATCTACGGCCTGGGGGATGAGACTAAAGGGAACGGGTATCTCCCTTTCCCGTGGGAAAAACTGAAAACTTCAGGAGGATGTAGATCGCAAATGCGGCAATATTTGAATGGATTTCAGCAATAATAGAAAAGACCAAAAGTAGTTGTGTCCCCCTCTAAGAAACTTTCTTTGCCTTAATTTTCCCAGGCGCAAAATGGTGCTATGTTTGACAAAACTTTGAACTGATTATAGGCCTACGCTTTAGGATTTTCCTTTTTTGGGGAGCATGAAAAATTTCAAAGTACTCATTTTTAGTATTTGTGGAGATTTTGCGAGTGATATACATACTGCCAAAGAAACAATTTTTCCGGTTTCTAGTGGTGTCTAGATGCAAAATGGTGGTCACGTAGTCAAAATTAAAATACTACGAGTAAATCTCTCAAAATGTTTCAACCCCAAAGCAGAAGTAGGGATCATGTGGGAAACTCATTAAATCCGGACCTTGTGGATATTTTACAAATCCGCTCGGACGCCAGTGCCAACTAGTAAAAAGAGGTATTGTCGAAAAAATCGGTCTTCAGTGGCACTTGTCGTGGGCAGGAGTGAGGCACGACAAACGCCTACTTGTTCACGATGGAGGGGAAGAATTATTCGAAGGTAGTGCCTTACCCTTAAGGCATATTTTGTGTATGATAAAGTATAGGAATGGTCATGCAAGAATGGTCTCCAGTGTATAGTTGCCTTGTTTTCAGAAAATCAACCAGCCATCCTTAAGACAGAAAGGTTCTTAACCTAACAAAGCCACATTCGAATTTGTCGTTTCATCTTCGAAGTGAAATGCAGTAAACGACAGTGCAGTTTATATACGGTATCTAATACAGTGAAAGTTGGCATTTTGAAGTTATTACTTGATTTCATACGTGCGCACAAAATGTGTTTTACACACATTGTGGCATGTTTTCTTAATTGTTACACATTTTATTTATTTACTGTTTTTGAAGGAA
Source organism: Holothuria scabra (assembly GCA_037179385.1). Lineage (NCBI taxonomy): Eukaryota > Metazoa > Echinodermata > Holothuroidea > Aspidochirotida > Holothuriidae > Holothuria > Holothuria scabra. The sequence goes on along the minus strand of CM074181.1, from coordinate 100,341 downwards.
ATACTTCAAAGTTTATTTCCGTTCAAAAATTATAATTTTTTCTCAATTACTTTATTAGGACGCAAAAGTCTGGGGGATCTGGGGGGGGGGGTGAAGAAAATCTGGGGGCCTAGGCCCCCAGTCCCCCCCCCTTAGTGGCTACGCCACTGCACACAAATGAGTTAAAAGAAAGAAAAAAAGCCCAATTTATAATATCCTGTGTTGGGTGGTAGGAAAGTATGTAACCATATTTGCCGAGAAAGCTCACCATGTAACGCAACCTTATGAAATCATGGTATTTCTCAAAAAATATCAATTCTCTTTTTGTTTGTATTTCCCGTCTTTTAAAAAAATCATTAACAATTTTCATTAAAAGGAAAGTAATACTCACGAGGGTGCCCATGTTTGCATATTATATTACACCACAAGAAGGACGGGCCCTGAAATCTATCTCACCAAAGAAAACATGCTTCATTTAGGTCAAAGTCATATAGTTTGCTTGTCGCTGCATAAGGAACTGGTAAAGTGAGATGGGTAATGTGAATATTTCAAGTAACAGTCGCGGATTGTCTTATATTCTGTGACCGTCAGAAGTAAGGTAAGCCACATTTTCAATTCTTTTTACACAGAATTCACCTAAGATATAAATTGGTATGTTTTTTTTCTCTAAAATTAATCGGAAAAACGGAGACGGTGATACTCTTAAATATAATATTTCCAGAGTTTTAACACAAAAGTAAAGCAGTTTTAGTGATAATTGTAAAGATTATTTCGTTACAAAAAATCTGTTTTATAATATTTTTGTTAATTACATCCACAACTGTAGCAATGTGAACATCGTTAGAAAGCACATCAGTAAAACTTTTTATTCAAGAGATTTTCAACTTCGAATCGTTTGGAAAAGATCTTTTTGTTCATTACTTAGACAAAGATATTAAAACACTTTTTTGAAAATACTCATTTCAATTTGTTCTTGAACAAAATTTGCAGGAAAGAGTTATTCTGAAGATTTTGTATCATGGAATTTTGAATTTTTTCATAAATTTAAATGGGGAATTTAGGCAAGGGGAATATTAGAAACAAAAGGTTCATGATACAGAGGTCAACATCACTCATATCTGAAGGATTCTTTACTGTAACTCTTCTCTTTACTCCGGTAAACAAAAGTACTTCAAACTTGCGTCACATGTGAGTCTTTCCATTTATATTCTGGTAGATATTATTGTTGTTGTAAATTTGTGAGTTATACACAAAAGCCAGTCACCAGGTGATAGAAGCCAGAAAAAGATGAAAAAAGATTTCCAGGAAACATTTTGTAGAGTCTAGCAGTTTTTCTTTTCTTTTTTTTTGACTGTCATAAAATATTTGGAGTTTTTAAAAGCATCACTTCCTGTGTTGTTGATATTTTCTATTTTAGATGGCAAATTTCACTGTAGTCTGTTTGGTGATTGTCTGTTTCATGACCAGCACCGTGGCCTTCCAAAGGCAAAATGAAAATGGTACGTAAAGTCTGAAGTTCATTGTGATTTATTTTAACATATCTGCTTAGCAGTGGCGTAGCCAGTACTTTTTTGTGGAGGGCTATGGGGGAGCTGGATACTTTTGTAGGGGGGCTGGAGTTTACTATCTAAGCGTAGCGCCACCATCAGTTGGCGCAGAGCGTACAAAGAAAATTTTGGATTTTTTACACCTACCAGATGGCTGGAAATGGCATTTGCCAGGTTTAATTGTCTTTAAATCTGGTGAGAAAAATTTGGTATTTCTCTAAGATTCAAACACACTCTTGAGATACTGATTAACTCAGTTCATTACTCCACTGGACTATGTATCCTAGGATTGCAAATGCTGAATGTTACAAGCAGCTGTTCCAGTGTACGCCTGAGTAAATTACTTCCATAGGCGTTGGGGAACATTTCAGTTCTGGGGCAGAAGATAAAGCGTAGCGCCACCCCTGGTTGGCGCGGACCGTCCAGAAAATTTGAAAATTCGTACCTCTCAGACAGTCGAAAATGGCATTTCCAGGCTTATAAAGGGGATCCAAGCAGTCGCTATTTTAAGTTTCAATTGCAGATAAACGTTCACTCCAAACTAAAATTCAGTAGGAAAGACAAATCGGAGCGCCGCCATTAGTTGGCGCGAAGCGTACTAAAAATTTTTAAATATCCGAACCCTCAGAGAGTGGAAAATGGCATTTCCCGGGCTTAAAGGGGGATCTAAGCAGCCGCTAGTTTGAGTTTCCTTTTGCAAAAAATGCTCATTTGAAACTTAAATTCTGCTATGAAGCGGTCTTAGTGGAGTACCGTCATAAGTTTGGGCGAAACGTACAGAAAATTTTGAAAACTCTGACCCTTCAGACAGTCAAAAATGTCATTTACTATGCTTATAGGGGGTCTAAGCAGGCGCTCTTTCGAGGTTACGTTTGCCAAAAAAATTTTCACTTGAAACTAAAATTCTGCTAGGAAGACCATCTACGCGGAGCGCCACCACTAGTTGGCGCGGAGCGAAGAGAAAATTTTGAAAAATCGGACCCCTGAGACATTTGAAAATGACATTTCCCAGGCTTATAGGGGGATCTAAGTAGTAGTTATTTGATTAGAGAATTACCAGAAAAAATGTATCACTACCAATCGATGAAATGGTCCCGCATATTTTCGGATGAAAACTACAAACGGAATTGAAAACATGCGAATGAATTTCACTCTATTGCGACTCTTGGCTAAATTCAACATATCTTGAAAATTGTGTGACTGCCCGAACTTCCGACTATATATGATTTTACTTTAAAAATGTGACATTGCAATGTGTGTTTCAACGAATTTTCAAGCAGAGTTATGGGAAGACATTCTCACATTGCATCATGAAAGTATCGAAAAACAAATTAACCGACTTTCATAACAATTGCTCGTATTTGGCTCTAGAGCAGGAAAGAAGGCAAACTTTTGGCACCTGAACACGCCCCTGTCTGTCCGTTGAATAAATGTGGCAATTGAAAACGTCCCACCATTGTTTTAACCTTTGCCCTAATATTTGACCATTTCGGGCAATTTTTGCAAGACTACAGTATGAAGTTGGGACAATGAAAACCTTTTGTTTACATTCTACCCAAATGTGTCGCAGATCTTTGTTATTTTCCATGAAAATTTTACTTTAAATATAGCGTTTTCTGTTTTTCGGCAAAGATTTGAAGCTTTTAAAATAATCGTCCATTTAAAACATCATCTCATTTCTTTTCAAAATTTAATTCCTGTCCGAATTTTTCCAAATTCCTCCCCGATTTTAGATTTTGCGGAAATAGTACTCCACTGGGTATGTCCACTACTCCTAAGAGCTAAGTGAGGTCCTGTAAGGTAATAGTGGTAAGGTTGCGACCCTTGAGACTGCATTGACCCAACATGGGTTTGGTTGTTGCACTGGCCAATGACTGGCAGCAATAGCCGTGCAAAGTGCAAATTCCTTCCAACAAAATTTGACTCAAATATTCCACCCACCACACCAAGTATGATTTTGGAACAAATTTATGCATCCCCAGGAATTGAAAAAAAAAAAAAAAAAAACCCTACAGGAGATAGAAACAGGCCAAATGCTAGGAGCACACTTTAATCCACATCAAGGTAGCCAATTTCAGCCACTCCAAATCTGTTAGAAAATTATCCATCCAGAAACCCGACGAGTAAAAAGTGAAAAGGAAAGAGATTCCGAAGAAATGAAGCTTGTCACAGTCTACCTGAATTTATTCCGAAATTCAGAGTGGGCCACAATTGCAGAATACCCTACAACTGCGTGGATCTATCGCAAGTGTACCTATGTCATAGTAGCCGGGTAGCCAGGATTTATTATTATCATCGGCCAGCATAAATATAATTTTTGCCCAGGTCGCAAGTGGGGGCTGCTAGGGGGGTTGGGCGATACACCCCCCACCCCCCCCCCCCCCCCCCCGTAGCTACGCCACTGCTGCTTAGCACGCTTTGGTCCGAAATGTTTTCTCCTCCGTCAACACCGATTTTAGCAATACACATAAGTAGTCAGGCGTATTAAGGAGTGATTTTGCGTACCTGGTGAAATTGTCAGTTGATTTACACAGACTAGTTTTTTTAAGGTCACTAAAAATATACTTACCCAAAAGTAACAGTAAAGGATTTTTCAAATATCGTTAATTAAAACATTTGTTCTTTTATAGGCGCATTAATTCTTCTCTCCCATATGTATTGCGATTTAAGTTTCGCTTATCCTGTGCAACAATTGTAAAAAAAAAAAAAAAAAAAAAAAAACATTTTAAAACCAGTACATATAGAGAACATTGCACTGTTATTTTATCTTGTTTCATTTAGAAGAAAGTTCCCAATTCCTTTTAGCCGTTGAGAGGTTGTTACAAGATACCGAGAACGAAAGGGAGTTCGATGAAAACTGCGCAGCCATCCGTCGAGAGTGTGTAATGACAGGGGATATCTTCAAAAGAAATCTAGTTTGTGGGAGTGATCTGAAACGGTACTACAATTCATGTCACCTCCAGCTTCGATCTTGTGATCTCAAACGTGAGACAGGAGAACTTTTAACAGAAGAAAGATGCTTCTGGATTTATGTTGAAGGTAAGAAAATGCTGTCCCTTAAAAATATTGCTCTTTAAAATAATAGTCACATGGAACAACAGCTTGTGGGTATATCGCTTTTAGACATTCACTTTAGTGAGGCCTGATATGGACACATAGAACTTTATTACTCACACCAAATACTGTACTAAAGGGGTTGCCTAGAAATCCAAACCCGTCAGTCAGAACGGGAACTCTTAGTGCTACAATGACAAGAAATGTCAAGTGAGCACATTTCTGTTTATTAATTAATATCAATAATTTGCATATTTATTATCGCCAGCGGGAAATGACAAGAGTAAGACACTTTTAAAAACAATTGTTAGCACTCTAAACAAGTCCGTAGTAAATGGGGCAAAGCTTCATTGCTTGAAGTTCCGCCTCCCACTCGAGAGTTTAATTTTGCCTTTAACTTAATAAATTGTTACACATTTGGCCCTCCTGCAAAATATTTCACTCTCCAGGAAAACATTTTATCCCTCTAGAACCTAGTCTGGCTACAGGCATTACTCCTTCTCTGTGCCTTTGTTTATCCCTGCTGACACTAACCTACCCCTCTCCTCACCTTCAAAAACACTAAATTGTCTTTGCTGGTGTTAGTAAGCTCCTCCGAATTAGCTCCTAAAGTTAATATTATTTTGCTTGTGTGCATTTGTAGGAACCAAGATCAGGCTTCTCTTGTCTCATTTAGTAATACGATATCAGAATAATTTTTAGCAGTAACGTAATGGGGGAGCGTTACTTCCGGCATGCTACAATTCGCGAAAAAAATTATGGGACAAAGCAAACAAAACAAGCATTGGACGGATCATCAGGCATTCCCACATTCCCCATACGGGGGAGCCGGGATTGTCTGAAGCCTGTACAAAAATGAAGGAATTTTGAAATTTTCGTTTTTAAGTGTTTTAAAACGAACAGCTTCCCATTTTGTCTTTAATTTTCAAGTCACGGGAAAGTAGAAACAGTTGAATTCGTCCGATCAGTACACCGGCCTGTTAGACAAGCAGTAGGCGCTCGAATAAAGATTTTTTTCCTCAAGGAGCTCATGCGAGGGAAGAGAAAGGGGAAAAAGCACCCTGGCTGGTTTTATTAACTTAAAAAACATAATGATTTTTTCCATCTTATTTTTCGTGTTAGGGGGTTGATCATGGTAACATATTACACGATGTACCTAACGTTTAACCAAAAAATTTCCTCTCTTTTTGCATAAACAAACATTAAATGATGATCCTAACTACAATCTGGTTAAAGACGAAATTATATGTGAGCAGTTGGAGTAGTTGGAGTTGGAGTAGTAGTAGAACAAACTTTTGGGTTCTCCTCATGAAAAAGAAAATTTTTGATGCGATATAAAGTAAGCATTTAGGACACCATGCAGGAGGAGCTCTTGCTTTGTAGATTACGATAAAACATTAGAACAGGAGCAGAGCACTGTTTTAAGTAACATTCCAAAAGGAAGTTTGTTTTCAACGTGAGAAATGCCTGAGGAGAAGACAACGCAAATGAATCATTAAAACCTTTACACATGTGGTTCATAACTCATGCACCAATACGATTTCCTAATGACAGGTGTTGCCCAATGAAATTCCATTGTAGGTAGGCAAGCCTAATAGGCAAGCCTAAAACTAATTTAAACGTTAATGGGTTTAACCATGAACGTGATTAGAAGGAAAGGGGGGGGGGGGGGCAGCAGGAAAAATTTTAAAAAGGGTGATTTTTACATTACGTGTCCGTATTCGCACAAAACAATTTGGATATATTCACAAATTAATTATGAACAGTTTCGTTGATTCTAATCCACCGATGTGTAACGATGAATTAAATACGATATATTAAGCAGTATTGGCGGTTCAATTGAAAGAACTTCAACACGCTAGAAGAGCATCCTACTTGCTAATTGAAGCATTAAAGGGGGATTCTCATCCAGCTTCGAATACTGCTATTTTACATGTCATCACTCAAGACCTCTGACTCGCATACGAGTGAGCAGGGGCGGGATTTGATCTCTGAAAGTGGGGGGGAATTCGGGCAGACTACCAAACGGCGCCGAAGCGCTCCCCCTAACGGCGTGGGGTCCAGGGGCCCGCCTTAGAGCCCCTGGTGGGGTCCAGGGGCAAATCCCCGGTGGGGGTCCAGGGGGCGAAGCCCCCGTAAACTCCTGGGTATTTACGAAATTGTAGGCATGAAAATGATGCATTTTATCTTCAACTTTAAATTACATAAGATGAGCGCGTAACAGAACACAAATATCACAAATTTGACGTTCTTCAATTATTTCCTCACTCCATATGATTAAAGTCGGTCGGAATCGATAATGAAGATGGTGCGGGGAGGGAGAATGGATTACTAAAACTTGAGGTTCTTCAGGGGCTCCCTCCTTGGTGCCCCAGATCGTCTTTTCAGAAAGCTAGGGGGCTTTTCATGTGATGTGAATTCAGCCCTCGTCTATGATGGGGCGCGCGAAGTTTTCAATGCAGTACGCCTATATGACCTGTTTAAACATTATACAACTTGATTAAATATCACTTGCGTAGCTCTGTTAGTTCCAGTTTGTATTTTGAAGCAAAAGCAACCAGACTAAGACGTAAAAAAAACTAAGGTCTGGAAAAAAATGGGGGGGGGGGGAGAAGTGCCCCCCGTGCCCCCCCCCCCCGTAATCCCGCCTATGCGAGTGAGTCTCATTATCTTGTGATATAAATGTGAATGCATGAAATGGATGGGAATTTCTCCAAGTTACATTCAACTCCCCATGTGGGCCTCTAATGTTGATCAACTTCAAAAGTCTGGGACAACATTATGAAGATAAGCTAACAAAGCAGTTCATCACTATGAGAAGACGATATTTCCTCCTTGCTAAAAATCACAGATTTAAGTAGCGTCGTTAGATTATTCCAGAACTGAGTCTTGGACCCGAAAGAATATTTTGCAGATTTTTGGACTCGGGGTCTTTTTCTCATATAAATAACACAATTGGTAGAAGCCAACCTTTAGGCTGCCCACTGGCTTTGATTAAAACGCGCATCTAAATAAGCCTTGTTGGAATAGGGAGCTGCCTTTTGTAAATAACAGCTGTTAGCTTCAAATAACAGCTCCCTGGTTGGAACTTCGTGAAACAACCACTCTCTTTGAACCTAAATCTACGTTTAGACTGGGCCACAATCATTGTAATAAATGTAGCACACTGTAATTTACGGATTTGTCACATATCCGAAAGGGATGTAAAATTATACTAGATGCTGAGTACAAGTGCTTTCAAAGTAACTCTCTGTGATACAATCAGTGATTAATCTGCTGTCTTTCAGCGATCTAAGAAAAAAATATTGTTCTTAAAAGAATTCATTTTTTCTTCATTGTAGGTAAGTTAGAGAGCAGTACAAGTGAGCCGACCGACATGTCAACTCAGTCAGAAGACAAGTCTGCAAAAACAGGAGACGACTCAACAGAGTCAGGTGACAGGTCTCCAAAGTCGGGTGAGAAGTCAACAGAGTCAGATGAAGGCTCTAAAAAGTCAGGTGGCAGGTCTATAGAGTCAGGTGACAAGTCTAAAAAGGGGGAAAAGACATCATCTGAAGAGTACAATTGAATCAAAAAGAAGTCAGAGTAATAAAAGGATCGGTAAGACAAGTATAAAACAAATAGCAGAACAGTACATGATAGCTGATTAAAATGGTATTCAACCCTTCAGTCTGCCCTTAGCAAATGTTTCTTCTTTTCATATGGGCCCTCTTCCTAAAGTTTTAGTGTAGAGTTCTTCGTTTGCGCATTCGCTATTGAATGGTTAATTCCGCACATTATTTCATCCAGTGAATAGTAGAAAAAAATACTTTCCTAGTACTCAAAGATACTTAAACTGCACAGTGCTATTGGTGAAACAAGTTAGTAGTCAGCATCGAATTTTGGATAAAATAATTAGATGTTTATATGATCTTCCTTGTTCTTTCATATTTACTTTTATTGGCTAATCACCTTTTGTTAAATAACAATCTACGTTCACTTTATGATTTAAGAAGAAAAAATAACAATAATTTCGTTGCAAAATAATAGAAATTTTAAATAATAAGCTGACTTCGTTGTTCGAACAGACTTAAGATGCTTCTATATGGATGTTTGGAAGCCATATGCAAAATCCATGGAAACTTTTAATGGTAATCCAACGCTATGACGAATCAAAACGTTTAGTTGGCACAACATAATACAGCTCACCCAAAGAATCATGTTGAATGTGACCGTGAGTGTTGTAGTGCAGGGTAAAATAGCACAAAAGAGGCTGCCGAAGAAATTCTTTGTCATTTAGTAACATAAGCCATATTTATTCTGCCTGTTAAAGAGGAAAACGTCCAGAAAATTGCAGTAACTGCAACATGAGAAAAGATGGAGTATTCTATCAAAAATTTATGCTGATAACATTATTTAACAAACGTTTTCCTCTCCCTTTATCTTCGATTAACTTGTCCACAGGAAAAAACTGGGTTAAGCGGAAACCACAATTCCACACCGAGCCTTCATTGACAGTTACCGAATGAACTCCAAATTCTTCAAACGTGATTGAATGGTGCATTTCATATTTGACTTTTGTTGCAGAGGTGATTGGGAAGAAAGGACAATAATATTATATCTTTCCTGTCATGGAACTGAACATTTGATTTAAGCATGTTTAATTACGCTACCTTAGTAATGAGTTTTGGGAAACATACGAAACATAAAGTAGAAAATGAAAAATGTACTGCTAAGTTTGTTAAGGTATTGCCGAGGGTTCCTATTGGTTTCACGAAAATGCAAAAGCTATAGAGATACGCTGTATGGAATAAGATAGTTCGGTAATTCGTTAGCGCATAGAATTGAAGGGATTTGTGTGGGATAAAGAACGGGTTGATGCGCACTGTTTAACAAGGTGTTTCTTGATTGGCTGTTGCCATTGTATTGTATCGATTGTATTCTTTGTTCGGGTTAGGGATTAGGTAAGGATTAGAGCTATCGTTAGCCAGTAAGGAATTTTTTAAAACAGTGCGCATCGCCCCTAAAGAAGTCGAGCTCAGAGCACAAGGTGTACTGTGCATTTTGTTTTCGTGCTGTTCGTACATACAACACTAAGGATGAATCTTGAAGACCAACACGAACGAAAGAAGAGAACCAACCCTACTTAACAACATATCTTTACACAAAAAAGGCAATTTAGACCGAATTCCACTACACAGAACACTTATGATTTTTCCGTTTGTTATGGTTGGATTAAGAGGGAATGGGGTCACTATAATTTTCATGAAAATTCAAAATTTCCAACTGGTGTTGTAGAGGCGGGATTTATCCCAACGATTTGGAAGTGGGCGCATGAGTATAGCCACCAAAACGGACTACCGAACTCACTTATTCGGAAAGTTGATGAAACCAGAAATAAAGATGATAAGTATCAAGAGCTCACAGTGACGGCAGTACACAAATTCAGTGTTGTATTTATTATAACTTTAAGGCAAGGTTAACAACTTAAGTTACTTGCAAGATGCGGTTTTAGGAAACATTGTTTGACATCCCGTATGCATAATATTCACTACGATTTGATGGGCAGAGTAAATCAGTAGTTGTCCACCTAGAAATAAGGCAATATTCATTGCATCTTAAAAGCTGAAATGTATTTGGCTCTTACCGTGGTAAAATATTTATTCCTTCATTCTACATTAGAGGTATTTTGGTACATCTCATAAAAATACAAAAAACTGTAATTTTGATGTTCTCCAAACAAATTTACATGTTTCGCTTTTTGTGTACTTTCTTTAAAACTTCTCTACATTTGACAAAAAGTCTAAACAAAACAACTACAATGCACTTAGCTAAGTTATTACGATGCCCACGGCAGGTTTCAGAAGAATACAGAGTGACATACCAAGGCGCACCTCTGAACTCCTTGATAAAATACCATGATCATGATTATAAGGTACTGTTGAGAGCTGAGTTTTTGGGGTGGTTTAATCTAACCCCAATAAATTCTGACTGTGCCGTTATATTCCATCCAGTCAAGATATGAAATATCCACACGGTATCTTTCAGGGTCAGGATGACAGAGTTATTCGGTGCTCTTCAGCTTCAAAATATTGATACTGTGGTTTTGAATCCGGGAAACTCTACATACGTGAGTTTGTCCAACCAGGGAGTTGCTAGAGAAGGAGAAACAACACTCTATAGTCTCTTCGAAACGATGTTCGTTTCTGACGGTAATCTTGCTTCTATACGCCAAATTCTTATCTTAATGCTTCGATCAACAAGGATTAGTGACGCATTATAGAAATTCCAATGAAGACACGCATTCCTTACACCCTACTCATTAACATTTGATTGCCAGCCGTCATGCAAAGTTGTGAACGTATGCCATTCGACGCTATCCGAGACACGACGTATCATTTCATTTGCAGACAACAGCAATTTGCCTACAAATTAGTTTAAAAAAGTTTGTTCCCTAATGATGACAAAAGTATGTAAATCTGAGGGAAACATATAGCCTTGAACAATGTTTCCATCCAATGAAGAACGAGGCGAATTGAAGGACATTATAAACGTTTGATTCCAGTCGTTCTATAGAAATTCTTATTGTAAGTTTCGTTTTTTGCGGAAACAAACCTCCAAATCAAAGGATATACAGACAATGCCTTTGTTTAAGGATTACATGGAAAAGAATGGAAGTCACAAGGGATTTACCAATAGAAACAATGGGACCTGTCAATCAAATAGTGACACCTCAAAAAATATGATCCGTTTCAATTAGTGCTTCTCAAGCAACTCCCTGGTCCAACTCAAACAAAAACCTCATGTGTAACTAGCGGATACACCAGATGTCCTATCGCGTGTTATACATTTGTCCTCAACATCGCTTGAAGAGCCAACGAAGTGGGTCATGGAATTGGAAGAAGGTGGCCCTGAAGTTTAAACACATATTCAGGTAAAAACTATATCATCATATTTGTATCCGAAAAAGACAGCAACATCGGTTGGGCTGAACATTTATACCTAACGGCATAGAATCCATCCAAGGAATCCTGGCAAGTCCTGGAGGGGTTTTGAATGAGGATGTTTTGGGGATATCAAGGGGTACAGTCACATTAGGAATGGGACATCTAGCATCCATAACCTTTTTGGTCGAAGTTAGAAAAAATTTGAACATGTACAGACTTTTATTGACAAATGAATTTAGAGTGATTTGAAATGTATCCTCCCAAAGGCATGTCCACATTTCCCTGGTGAATAGAAAAAATGCCTTGTTGCACCGCAAGTCCGTGTAAATGTGGTGGGTATAATGTGCCTGGGTCCTGTGGGACAGGGGAAATGTCTCTTTTACTACACAATAAAAACAGACTTTTAAATCATTACATATAATGAAAAAATGTGTTCCAGCTTGAGCATTTCTCATATCAGAAGCTTGTTTGCAATAGAGATTGACTGTGCAATTATTATAGAGATAAGCTCCACCCGGAAATGGGCCCTTGTCTTGGTTAATATGGACTAAATTGTCCTATGCAAAACTGGCAGCATTATGATATTTCCCCTAGAATTTTACAACCATAACACCATTTTAGAGGTATAGTCTCATTAATGTCCTGGAACTTTTAACAACAGCGTTTACGAGGTGCGCTCTCATTTTCGTCACAATGAAATGTAGATTCTAATCCATCTAGTACATTCTTCGTGCAAAAACATGCAAAACATAACATGCGCGGAAGTGTTTCTGTACATGTTCTATTTCCGACCAGTGGCAACCAGTAAAGTAATCGTGAAGTCTAGTAAACGCTCATGTATGACAGTTATAATACAAATATGACATTAACCAAAATGTATTGTTACCATAAAGGTTTTGTCAGACCAGGGAGCTGTTAAATAACAGCTTCTTGGTGAGACCGCCCTCCTTAAAACGTTTTAAACATCGATGAGGCTTAAGATGCATTTTGATGAAATATTAAAATACAGTTTAGGTAGAAGTCCTCACAGTTATTCCTAGAACCTGAAACTGTTACTCATGCAGCATTACTGCATCTACCTAACAGAAAAGGCCGGCGAAACATTTTACAAATTTCATTAAGCATTAAAAATATGCGTCCGTAGCATTAAAAGATTGTATTAATTTCTTTTTGAACGAAAAATATCTGTTCGTAGTTTGTTTTTCCTTTGTATTACACTAATAGAGTTGGGCAAAGTTTATTCAAGCCAAAGGGTTTAGTAACTTTAATACAACTATTAGTTCTGTATGCATGCCTCTTGTCCAAAATTGGGTGATAAAGTGTTACCGAACTCGGCCAGGAAGTGTTTTTCCACCTGTCTGGGCAAATTAAGTTTGGAAATAGTAGTTTCACAATATATTTTTCCCCAATGCTTTACCAACGCTTTTGAGTAGTTTTTTGTTCAGGTTGGGCAATCCCATCTATTGTGTGTATCTGTGGAGCAGTTTAGAGAGAGTTTTGTTCATATTCAGAGGTAGTTCTCCCTTGCAACACAAACGTACGTATTGTAAGGAAATAACTAAAACAGAAATATTTCAATCATTTTATCTCCTTACCTGATACTAAAGCACAGAGGCTGACATTAATGACCAAGATTACGTTGAAGAATTAACTCTTAATAAACCACCCTTTTGAAAAACCCGTACTATTTTGGGATTCAATCAAGTAATCCTCATAAATACAACAGAATTTTGCCCATGGATGTTAATCAATCCTTGACAATGCGTCACAGTTCACGGCACCTCTAGTAATTTCATTACTCAGCCCTTTTTACAATGTCACGCCCTAGTGTCAGGGGTTTCTTTGTGGAGGCCTGTGTAGGACGGAATGAAGACTCATTTGTGACAATTAGTCAAAAATGTCTTTTTGAGAGCATAAATGAAAATACTGTAAACCTTTTCAATTTCAAATATATTTTACTGAATCAAATAACATTTTGCTGTTTGCGTGAGAATCACTTACCATTACCTAAAGACAGCCATTGCCTCCCTTTGAAGCTTTAGAGAGACCCCACAAAGACTAGCAATGTAATCTGATAGTTTTGCTTTGAAACGGTTAGATGGCGAGGGATATTGGATTTCAAGCAGAAACGAAGCAACCAGTTTCTAACCAATTGACTTATCTCTTGCCGGCAACCGTGTTTTCTTCAGTTGTGGCCCACTGGAGACTTGTTTCCTCTACTCCATTTCTTATGATGAGCAACTAACACAATTGCAGTGGGTCACATTTTCACATTGACAGAGTACGGTGGCAAAGCATAATTATGTTTTTACAAGGGTTAAAGAAAGTTTGCCGGATACACAGAAACTCGGTAGTTTCCAAGCTTTTACTATGAGATACAATATTACTGAGGTCCAGAGTAGCAGTTCTATGACAGAACCTCTAAATGTTCCATTGTTATTGTATTGACTACCAACGTCAATACCCTTTCGTTATTGAATGAAGCTTCTTCAGCCCTTTCAATAACAATTTTCATGAAAAGGGGATGTCCAATATGTAATTGAGAGAGCTGTGAATCGCCAAACCTTTATTATCATTATAGCCTGTTTCATACGACCAATGTGCTGTCGCATTCATTTGCGTTATTGATTTCAGCATCACCTCGTCGATTATGTCTTTCCAGGTGTGTTGCTATTTTGTTTTCAACTTGGGCTTTTTAGAAGAATAATGCCTATCATTGTTTTGGTAATTAAGTAGGTATTCCTAGTGTTTTCTCAACCTTTTTCTTGTCTTTAATTTCATCAGATAGAGCCAACAAGAACCCGATTCATGAGTGGGCATTGGTGGATAAGATTGATAGCTATAGTGACACTGCATGATCACAACAGCTAATACCAGCATGCTGGTATGAGCTAAAAATGAAAACTGAAAACTTTATAAGGTGACACCAATAATTGAAAGAGGAAGTAGAAAAGTAGGAGAAAGGGATTACAACATACATAAATTTTACCAGAATTTTATAATAGTGTGATAATTTAGAGCTATTTTGCTTTTTCCCGAAATAATGCACTGGATAACGTTTGTATCAAAAACATAATTTATGAGTTGGTAATTACAAAGACCAAATACTCTAAAAGCTATATGGCAAAACATAGGACAGGAACAAGTATAACATTAAATGAAGATAATTCATAACTTCAAAATGAGCCAAAAGTCCGTGTGACAGCCTCACTAGAGGATGGGTGTACTGTAATCATTTTTTGAATTCCCATCTTCATCACTCGAATTCTTTAGAGAAGTTGCTTCCAGTTGGTTTTGTGAACTGGAAGAGCGTAGAGGAATCAAGGTTGCCAACTTCATCAAAAGCTTCTGCAAACAACAGCACTACCTAAAATAACAAAAAAGATAAGGACATGGAAAATATGGACAAGATGTTGTTACTGTGAAAAGATACACAAGTAAGAGAGGGAGATTTTAGGTTGGGGAGGGAGGTGCACATTTGGTTTTATAGACATGTAAATGTCACTAAACTATATGCATTATATTTAACTTGATGATGATGATGATTGATGATGATTGATGATTGATGATTGATGATGGATGATGGATGATGGATGATGATGATGATGATGATGATGATGATTACATTCATGTTATCCTGCATGGTTTTCAGACTGCTGCATTGAATAACCCTGCCCTCCCCCCCTAGTCTTCTTTGTCCCTAATTTGTTATCAGGTCTGCCAAACTCTGTTGTGCTTCAATTATAAATTCATCTTTGGGGGTAGAGCAGAATATGGTGTCAACACTTTTGTGTGACTGTGTGTGCAATGGTTACTGTCTCTCACAATATAAAAACTTTGAGCTGACAGATCCTTCCCTTCAACTGAAAAGAAATTTTTGACATGCCTCCCTGATTTGCCTGGATATTTTACTAAGGGCCTTGACCCCATCCTTTACCCTTTTTTACTGAGTTTTGCCCTAACAGTGCTCCATTTTCTTTTCGAGATGACACCATACAACACATTTGTGTTGGTGTGTCTTTTTTGCCCCATCCATTTAAACTAACTTACAATACAACTGGGAGTTTAAAAAAAAATCACGGTATTTCTTGCCTGTTGTTAGGGGTGCCTATTGAACTTGTACAGTATCTTAACTGTATTTGAAAGTAGACTTGAACTTTTAACACTTTTTTCAAAATTAGCTTTTCACCTGGTTAACACTATATAACATATTTGTGTTAGTGTGTTAAATCCCATTTAAATAACTCACAATACATTTGTATGCATAATATGTCCTTTGGCCCCAAATTTTAAGTGCCCTAAAATTTAATCTTCATTACCCAAATCAGCCTTACCTCAAAGTAAGTAAGAAGAGGAACACCAGAGTTCACTGCAGACCAGATCAAATAGTTTTCCTTAAAAAATTTTTAGTTGTGGTTGGAAAGGTTGATCACAAGGTCAATGGTTTTTTCTTGAATTAGTCTAAAAGTTCAAATGAAAGATAGGAACAACTTTCAACACTGAAATAAAAGCAACATTCAAACACAAAAATGGTTAAAACATTTCTATACAATTTTACACAGTCTTATGAAAAAAATTGTGAGGTACAAATTACCAAATAAGTAGTAACCTTGAATGGCACATCTTAAAAAAAAAGGAAAAAAAAAAAGGAAAAAAATAAATTAGCAAGGTACTTCCTTTAATCTTGATACAAGTTTTAGTGATGTCCATGAGATAAATGAAGTTTGTTGCATTGTAACCACGGACTTATATACATGGACACAGCATGTAACGTATACCTCCTATCCGTAGATGGTCGCCACCGGCTGGGACAAAAAAGGCGCACCAAGATGGCCGCCGTGAACCTATAAATCGTCTGATTTGACGACGACTCTGTAATATTTTAAGCAAAAGTTTGACTTGAATGGGAAACAATATCATATTCCTGCAATACGTGGAGTGATTTTGACATTACCTTGCCATATTTCAAAAATATTTCAACTTTCTTGCAAAATCTGGGAATTGACTTGAGCAAGTCCAAACTTTCACACAAAACCATAGCAGACGGCCATCTTGGTGCGCTTTTTCTCACACGTACAGTAGCGACAATGTACCGTGCAGTATGCTCTGTCCATGTATAGGAAGTCTGTGATTGTAACACATTATCATGACATCATGACAGCAAAACTGGAAATCAAAGACCACTGGTACATGAACTGGTGGGCATTGAAGGGCAGTTGTTTTCAACACATAGCCACCACAAATAAGTCATCTACAGCCTAGTATAAATTCATGTCCTAGATCAAATTTGGTTCTTCTTTTCGAAGGTTGCTGAAGAGTTTAGATCTTTCATATCCTTTCTCTTAAAACAGAAACCCACCAGACTTAGATCTAGCCCAAAAATGAACCCCAAACCCCATTAAACCCCATTTTAAAGCATAATTCCCATTTTTGCACATTTTATTAATAACTTAGTGCTTATTGAGTATCTTAAATTGTATCTCAAGGTCAGGATACACAAAGAATAACAAAAAACTTAAAACAATTATTTTCTGCACCACAGTACAAGCTTTTAAACAGTAAATAGATTGATCTGATTTTTGTATAACTCCATTAAACCCTGCCACTATTAATGACAAGCTTGAAACAACAAATTCAACAACCCTGTGATAAAGCCCAATTGCTTGAAATGTAGTTCTACACCTAGGCATTTGCCTAGGAATTAGTCTCATATTGTCTCAAACAATATCACAGTTTTGAAGGGTCACATGACATATATATACATCTCAAAGTCCTTATTGTGCCCAAAAGACTGTAGGATATGTGGAGTAGAGTTGGGTACAAAATCAATTTTCAAATGGTTATTTTCTGTTGTATTTGCTACTTGAAAAGGGGAGGCTTAAGGAAAAAAGCGTAATGGTACAAGAAATTTCATCATTACAAGTGAGTGCTCTGTGATCCCTTATACTAAATGTCATACAGTATAGCTCATCAATAAATGGTGCAGACGAATCCAGGCAGCTATTAAAGTCATTATTGGAGTTCATCAGACTTAAACTTATTGTCTACATGCACTTTTAAACCCAGTGAACTCAGAAGTGTTTTAGTGTGCAATCACACATAACACAGGTAAATGAAATAATTGAAAGATTTAAGCTAATGGACTCCAGCTATGGCCGGCTAAATCTGACCATCACTTGACGTTGGATTTGTTTGTACCACTTATTTATTTACCTGGTAGCAGGTGCATGTTCTCTCGCCTCGCGCACCCTCCAGTTCCTCAACAGCACAAGGCCAGACAACAGTACATGCTGGGATGTTGTGATCCTGAAGATATTTGCAAGTCTTTCCAGTTGCAAACAGCTGTTATATAAGTGAATAAAACATCTGTAAACATTTAAGTGTTACTCTTAGAAAGATATCTGCACATGACAACCTTTCATGATTCCAATATATTTCTTTGCAAATACTGCTTCACAGTTGGAAAACCTTTCTCTTATTTGTCAGCCATTCCAAATAAAATGTCTTGAGCTTTTTTTGAATTTGGCATGTTTTGAAAAAATAAACCGAACACAGTCTCTTTTTCCTTCTTGGTAAAAGATTATAATTTTCCCAGTCAGTGATCAAATAGGAATTTGAAGTCACACTGTCTTTGTTTTGTGAGTTTTTTTTTTTTTTTTAGGGGGGGGGGAGGCTTTGGATATCTTCCAGACTTTAAATTTTCTGAGCTGGGACGATCTCTGGAATTTTTTGACAAAATAGACGAAGAGGAATTTATACCACCATTAACAATGAGGAAATCACATTATTGACTGTAATTTTCACCAAGTGGTACTCCCAGTGTTCTGCTTCATATCTACAAGGGAGCATGCCACATACGAGTGAGGGTAGGAGTGGGTTGTGTTGCTTCTCTACACCATTTGTTATTTGTTATAAGGAAGTATGATGGACGAGAACCTTGCCAAATCCTCCTGCAACATACCCCTTCCTTCCCCCTTGCTGTAAGCACACCGTACAATTAATGTTTCTGTTCTTATACTCAATGTACTCAATTTGAAAGAATATCAATGTTGGAACCCTGGACATGGAATAGGAATACTCCCCCAATCAACAATCAACCCAGAAGATACTTGCAAAGAAGCATTTAAATCCACTCCTTCAGATATAACTATTTATACTAAAAGTGACTTAAAATAGGAAATTGGGGTAAGGACCATCCACATTATGATGTCACCAAGAGACAAGCAGGTCCCATGAATGTAATACAAACTCAATTGACTTAACAACATGCAAAAAAACACATAAAAGTTGTGTTGATCATTTTGCAGGTAACCTACAACTAGTTCTGTGAAATGTTTCACTCCCTTGATCCCACTGCTATTAGTTCCCTGAAATTCTGGGTAGTTGCCATAAATGTGAATATTTAACGACTTTTCATGATTTCCTTGCTAGTCTTTGTTTCCAAAACTTGCTGATCGGATTTTAGCACTACAAATCACTCCCCTCTGACCCCTATCCATCTCCAACTCTCATCATCTATTCTTTTGCAATGTACCTGGTATCCTATTGTGTGGAATGTCAAAGCTGCGGGCAGAAAGATTGGCTGAAAGTTTCTCTGGATTCTAATCAGAATATTTTTCTCTGGAAGCTTAAACCCTGTAGACAAAAGTGCTTTTAGAAAGGCTGTATGAACATTTGGCCCAAAGCATGATACCTGATAAAGATCAGATCCCCTCAGATTACTTGACTGGGGAAGTAAATTAACAGGATAATTTGCAGCTTATTCACATGTTAATCTAAATTTGTGCAGCCCACTGCATAGCGTTCTTTGCCACCTGACATCTGCATAGGTGCATGCCTAGTTTCAACCTGAAATGTTAGACTGTCCGGAAATCCTGCCAAGCTCCTTTTTCAGAAACACTGAAAGACTTTAAGTCTAACTGTTAACAAAATTTATATAAACTCTTTTACACTAATTGTTACATATTATGCAAGGTCTACTAAGAATAGTTTAAATGACTTTTAAGGTTCAGCACTTTTACTAGCCCAACCAGATGATTGTAATTGAACACACAAATTAACATCATACTCTATGGGGGACCTAATCAGTGATGTCGTCTGTCCTCAGTAGGGGAAGTGAACATCATCCCTTTATACTCTTATTTTTAAAGTCATCAGACAAATTCAAATACAAAATATAGGCTTTTATAGGTTATATAGGCTATTTTTGAAAATATATAGGCTCCTTACATGAAAAATAGGTTTTTATAGGTTTTATAGGTTTCATTGTGAGGCCTGGTCAAACTACCTGATTAATAATAATAATGATGGAAATTTATAATGCGCACACATCCGCAAAAAGCGCTCATGGCGCATGCAGGGCTCTTAGAGATACAAAACAATACACACACACACACAAAAATAAATTCCTAAGAAAAAGCAATGTCCATCAAATGAGTTTTAAGTCTAGATTTAAATGTCTGTAAAGTTGAACTAAAACGAATATGTTCGGGAAGCTTGTTCCAAAGGTGAGGAGCAGCAGCAGAGAAAGATCTGTCACCCCAGGACCTCGAAGTTTTCGGTTCAGCCAAGAGATGTTGGGATGCCGATCTCAAACCGGGGCGTGTTTGGGAGAAAACAAGCAATTCAGTTATGTATGGTGGAGCTAGGTTGTTTATGGCACGATAAGTGAGGAGAAGTATTTTAAACTGAATCCTGAAACGAACAGGAAGCCAGTGCAGATCAGACAGGACGGGGGATATGTGAATGGACACCTTAGTACGAGTAACAAGACGAGCGGCGGTATTTTGTTTCATTTGAAGTCGACGAATTAAATCATTGGGGAGTCCGAATAGAAGGGCATTTCCCATGTCGAGACGGGAGGAAATGAAAGCGTGAACTAATTGCTCCGTAGCTTGTTGGTTGAGGTATTTTCTGATTTTGCCCAGGTTCCTATTATGGTAGCTGCACGATTTGATAGTCGCATTGATGTGCGATTCCATAGACATTCTGTTATCCATTAGGACACCAAGGTTACGCACTTGGTCAACCGGAGGGATATCTGAGTCTCCAACTCTAAAATGAGGGATGTTGATCTTCCCTAGCTTCACCGGGGAACCAAAAAGAATGAACTCAGTTTTATTGTCATTAAGTTTAAGATAGTTAGATTTCATCCAGTCACGAATCTCATCAACACATTTCTCCATCCGATGAAGGCAATTTTCTGCCTCCTGCTGTGTAGCTTCGAATGACGAGTAGATCTGACTGTCATCAGCATAAACATGATAGTTAAGCCCATGTCTTTTAATGAGATTCCGAACAGGGGATGTATACACAATAAACCATTGGGGCCCAACACTGAGCCTTGCGGCACAGAATAATTAAGAACAACTGGTTGTGAGGAGTAATCACGAATGCGTACACATTGCGATCGGTTATGAAGGTAAGATTTGCACCAATCTAGAACAGTACCATCAATCCCTATGTGGTATTGCAGCCTGTGAAGAAGGATTTTATGATCAACCGTGTCAAATGCAGAGCTGAGATCAAGTAAGATCATTGCAGTAATTTTGCCACGGTCCATTTCACGCAGTATGTCATTTTGAACCCGTAATAAAGTGGTCTCAGTGCTGTGATGGGGGCGGTAGGCAGATTGGAAAGGGTCCTGTAAGTCATTCTGAGTGATTACAGACAATAGACGAGGTGAAACAATACGCTCTATCAGCTTTCCAAGAAACGGTAAGTTTGCAACTGGTCTAAAATTTTTGAAGTCCTCTTTTTCAAGACTAGGCTTCTTTAGAAGGGGTCTAATATATGCAAGTTTCAAATCAGTGGGAAAAACCCCGGAAACAAGAAATTTGTTTATAATACATGTTAAGAAAGGAACAATGTCTTTAATGCAGTGTTTTATTAACGAGGTAGGTATCGGATCAAGCTCGCATGATTTTATTGGAGCTTTCATGAGCACTCTTTCAACTTCTTCATTTGTTGTTGGTTCGAAGTTGAGAATTCGGGGACAACAACCACCGCCTTCAAGAACAACAGAACCAGCACAATCCTTATGGAAACTACGACGAATTCGGTCAATCTTTTCCACGAAGTAATCAGAGAATCGGTTAGCTAAATCCTGCTCAGAATGACAACTTGGAAGTAAAGAGTCATTGGGTTTATGCAGCAAATTGCTAACGATCCCGAAAAGACGTTTCTGATCGCCATGGCAGTCGGCTACAGCGTTCGAGTAAAAGCTAGATTTTGCTGCCTCAATCAACCGATTAACAATTTGCCGTTGTTCACAATAAACCTGGCGGTCTACTTCAAGTTTTTGATTTGCGCCATTTACGCTCAAGTTCCCTTCTTTTAGATTTAGCCGACTGTATTTCCTCATTATACCAGGACGTGTTAGGTCTAATGACAATACTTCGAGTCCGAGGAGGCGCATGTTTTTTCAGCAGCTCCTTTAGTGACCTGTTGTATTTTCCGACACATTCATCAAGATTGTCGTTATCAAAGTCAATTGAAGAAAGTTCCTGGACGATATCATGACCCAAGATGTTTAAGTCAATTGAATTTAGGTTGCGTTTCACCAATGTTTTCCTTTGTCGGGGAGGCTTTTGAAGCATTAACTTACAAGAAACTGCTAGATGGTCTGACAGGGCAGCCTGAACACAAGTTTCAGACACCATATTGTTTGTTTCACGAGCAATAAGAAGATCCAATGCATGACCATGGTCATGAGTGGCCTCAGTTATGTGTTGTTTTAACCCATAGGAAGAAAGTAGTTCCATAAATTGTTTACCTTCCCTATTATTCACATCGTCCACCCAAATATTAAAGCCACCCGTGAAAACTACCTCCGTCGAATTAAGCTGGTTATTTTCAATCAAAGTAGTAAATTCCTGTAAGAAAACACTAAAAGGGATCTTTCGTCCACATTCATCTTTAATTTCAGGTCTATAAATTAGAACAATATCCAGTGATCGTGAGTTACTAGTTAACCTGACGTGCATAGATTCAAACGAAACGTAAGGCTCAACGTCCTTGATCTTAACGGAGAGACTTGTTCTGAACAAGATTCCTACACCACCCCCAGATTTAGTTTGACGTGCAACATGTTTGAATGTGTAACCGGGAGGGGTAATATCGCCTACTATCACATCATCTCCATATTTCAGCCAGGTTTCAGTTATTGCAACGATATCAAAGTCATTATCCAGAACAAAGTCAACAAAAGCTGAACACATGTTCCTTACAGATCGCGTATTGACAACACAGAGTTTGGCAAAATCATTAATTGGTACATTGGTGCCGAACTCACCTCTCCGTTGTTCATTATTAAAAGTAATGCTCCTCTGTTCTTTATATTTGCCGGCACGACAGCCCCTCTTAGTAGGGCGTACAGCACATATACCCAAGTGCTTTAGTTTTCTGTACACATCGCTTGAAAGCTTTAGCTTGGCAGATCGAAAATTCAGTAGTTCACTCCTTGAATAGGGGGCCGTCATGGTCATTGTCACGACTACGATGGTCAGTAGACATACAACAGTAGCTAACAATAGTAAGTTAGCCATGCGTGCAGATTAATTCCAAACCATGGACAAAAAGAATACTCCTGTAAAGTGTGCCAAACACGGTAATAACAGTAAATCAAGATAGGCTACATGTCCTATACTAGAAAGTAGACTCCGTTTAGCGACGCAGAAACAAATTCGCTGAAAACTCCCAAAAAGCAAGACGCTAATGATCCAGAGAAAGTATAATTCGAATGGTGCACGTACACAATAACAGACTTGACGAAAAGAAATAATCGACAACCGATAGACACAATGAAAAAGGGCGTGCGACATGAGCCCTGCATGAGCGCAGCCACAAAGGCGCAGCTCTACCACCTCTCTACCAACCAACGAAGGGAATCTTTAAAATGAATGCATTTATTTAATTGCTCTCATTATAAGAGAAACTACTTGACTTTGAATCTTTAAAACCTACCAACATAGAAGTTGAGAAAGAACAAGAAATAATAATAATAATAATAATAATAATAATGATAATGATAATGATAATGATAATGATAATGATAATGATAATGATAATGATAATGATAATGATAATGATAATGATAATGATAATGATAATGATAATGATAATGATAATGATAATGATAATGATAATGATAATGATAATGATAATGATAATGATAATGATAATGATAATGATAATGATAATGATAATGATAATGATAATGATAATAATAATAATAATAATAATAATAATGATAATAATAATAATGATAATAATAATAATGATAATGATAATCATGATAATGATAATGATGATAATAATAATGATGATAATAATAATAATAATAATAATAATAATAATAATAATAATAATAATAATAATAATAATAATAATAATAATAATAATAATAATAATAATAATAATAATAATAATAATAATAATAATAATAATAATAATAATAATAATAATAATAATAATAATAATAATAATAATAATAATAATAATAATAATAATAATAATAATAATGGTGATGTTCGTTTAGTCATGTTGTTCTGTGTGTAGTTGTTGTTGCAGTTGGTCTAGTTCTAAGTCTGTGAATATCTGAGTCTTGGTTATTACCCGTCGTTGATCCATTAGTCGTTGTTCTGTGATGTTGAAGTCAGGGTTTCGTTTGGTCCAAATGTCGTGCATGCGTTTCCTATATCCTCTTGTAGTCGGTTTACTCAAGTAGTAGCAAGTCATGATTTCCCTAGCTTCGTCACGTGTCCATCTCCTCCTATTGGTAATTTTGCCTCCAGTAGCCCACTTTCCACCAGCGCGTCCTGACGGCGCAACGGCTGGCGCAGACCTTGTTAATCCGGGCGACGTCTGAGCCGGCATGGTTATCTCTATATTTGAACTCTCTATTTTTAGATGGGTGTGGAGGTGCCAGAATTTTTTGAAGGTGCTCTCTTCCAACCTTCCCCAACGTTCTGAAATTTCTTCTTCTTGCCTTGAATTTTTTTTCCCAATTTCTTGACTTAATTTTGACTCCTCCCCATCCCTATTCCCTTAAATTTGGATTTTTTTCCCCCTGTACTCGGGGGGATTTTAGCCCGTGACCTTTCGCACTGAAGACGAGTGCTCTACCACTACACCATGGGCCTGGCACGAAAATGTTCTCAGGGATACTTGCCGACCAGATTAACGAACACCTGAGCACACACCAACTACTTGCACAAGAACAGAAAGGATCACGACCAGGGTGTAGGGGAACTAAAGACCAACTACTAATCGACAAGATTCTGACCTCAGATTCGAAGAAAAGAAGAACCAACTTGGCAGTAGGTTGGATAGATTACAAGAAAGCGTACGACTCAGTACCACACTCCTGGATACTCCACAGCATGGCAATGCACAAGATCCACCCCAAGATAATTACACTAGTGCAAAACAATGAACAACTGGAATACCACCCTCACATCAGGTGGAAAAGAACTAGCCAACATAAAGATCCGACGTGGAATATTCCAAGGCGATTCACTCTCACCCCTTCTGTTCTGTGTAGCCCTCAACCCCCTAAGCCACATTCTCCGAAACACCAAACAAGGTTACACACTGAAGACAGGACACAAAATCAACCACCTTCTGTACATGGACGACTTGAAGCTGCATGCCAAGAACGAGAACGACCTCACCGCCCTGATTGAGACTGTCCGAATATTCACCAACGACATCTGCATGTAACTCGGACTCGACAAATGCGCGAGACAAATCATACACCGCGGAAAAGTCTAAGTAACCGATGGCCTGGATCTACCCAACATTGGCAAGATTAAGGATGCTGACCTAAGTGAGGGATACAAATACCTTGGCATACTACAGAACATGCAAAGCAAAGAGCAAGAAGTCAAACACAAGGCTACATCAACCTACAGAAAGAGACTGCGACAGGTACTAAAATCAAGACTCAATGGCAGAAACAAGATACAAGCAATTAACACATACGCAATACCAGGAATCACATACACCGCAGGCATAATTGACTGGAAACAGACAGAACTCGAACAACTGGACAGAATGACACGCAAGACAATGAACATGTACGGAGGACTCCACCCCAGGGCCGACATACAACGACTATACCTCCCAAGAAAGGACGGCGGAAGGGGTCTGAAGGAAGTCTCGGCCACAGTAAGATTCCAATGTGCGGGACTCCAGGAGTACATCACATTAGCCAAAGACACGGACCCACTCATAGAGGCAGTCTAGAAAAACACAAAACGATAACCGGGTACAAGTCAAAGAAAGGGGAAATGGCAGAATGGAGAACCGAGTACATCAACAAGTGGTCCAACAAACAGCTACAAGGGCAATACAAACGGCAAGTACCTGAGGTGGCATCCACTGAAAACACATACAAATGGCTGAAAGGGAGCACAGGTCTGAAGATTGAAACAGAGGCGTTAACTACAGCTGCGCAAGACCAGGCCCTGAATACAAAATGTCACAAGACAAAAGTACTTCACACAATGAATGATCCCAAGTGCAGAATGTGCAAGGACAAAGATGAGACAGCTGCCCATATAATCACAGCCTGCCCTAAGATAGCCGGAAGCCTCTATAAGACCAGGCACAACAATGTAGCAGCCGCAATACACTACGAAGTATGTCAGCACTACGGCATCCCAACAACATCGAACACATGGCTACACAAACCCAACCCAACAGAAGAGAACGACAAGGCTAAGATCCTCTGGGACTTCGAAATCAGGACTGATAGAGCAATAGCGGCTCGCCGACCAGACTTGGTGATCATAGACAAAGAAACACAGGAAGGGCTAATAATAGATGTGGCAATACCCAACGACTCACATATAGTCGAGAAGGAAAATGAAAAAGTAGACAAGAACCAAGACCTGAAACTCGAAATACAGAGACTGTGGAACATAAAAGCAAAAGTCATCCCCGTAGTAATCGGCGCACCCGGAGCAAACACCAACAACCTAGAGAGACACTTACAACACATACCTGGCAAACACAAAGTGCAACAACTTACAAAGACAGCACTACTAGGCACTGCCCACATCCTAAGAAGGATACTCGATCTACCAGAGTTTGGGTAGGACTCCGAGATCAGAGTAAAAAGAAGACACCTACCAACATAGAAGTTGAGAAAGAACAAGAAATAATAATAATAATAATAATAATAATAATAATAATAATAATAATAATAATAATAATAATAATAATAATAATAATAATAATAATAATAATAATAATAATAATAATAATAATAATAATAATAATAATAATAATAATAATAATAATAATAATAATAATAATAATAATAATAATAATAATAATAATAATAATAATAATAATAATAATAATAATAATAATAATAATAATAATAATAATAATAATAATAATAATAATAATAATAATAATAATAATAATAATAATAATAATGCCATTGAGTCTTGATTTTAGTACCTGTCGCAGTCTCTTTCTGTAGGTTGGTGTAGCCTTGTGTTTGACTTCTTGCTCTTTGTTTTGCATGTTCTGTAGTATGCCAAGGTATTTGTATCCCTCACTTGGGTCGGCATCCTTAATCTTGCCAATGTTAGGTAGATCCAGGCCATCGGTTACTTTGACTTTTCCGCGGTGTATGATTTGTCTCGCGCATTTGTCGAGTCCGAATTTCATGCAGATGTCGTTGGTGAATATTCGGACAGTCTCAATCAGGGCGGTGAGGTCGTTGTTTTCGTTCTTGGCATACAGTTTCAAGTCGTCCATGTACAGAAGGTGGTTGATTTTGTGTCCTGTCTTCAGTGTGTAACCTTGTTTGGTGTTTCGGAGAATGTGGCTTAGGGGGTTGAGAGCTACACAGAACAGAAGGGGTTAGAGTGAATCGCCTTGGAATATTCCACGTCGGATCTTTGTGTTGGCTAGTTCTTTTCCACCTGATGTGAGGGTGGTATTCCAGTTGTTCATTGAGTTTTGCACTAGTGTAATTATCTTGGGGTCGATCTTGTGCATTGCCATGCTGTGGAGTATCCAGGAGTGTGGTGCTGAGTCGTACGCTTTCTTGTAATCTATCCAACCTACTGCCAAGTTGGTTCTTCTTATCTTCGAATCTGAGGTCAGAATCTTGTCGATTAGTAGTTGGCCTTTAGTTCCCCTACACCCTGGTCGTGATCCTTTCTGTTCTTGTGCAAGTAGTTGGTGTGTGCTCAGGTGTTCGTTAATCTGGTCGGCAAGTATCCCTGAGAACATTTTCCATGTTGTTGGTAGGCATGTAATGGGTCTGTAGTTACGGGGTTGGGTTCCTTTCAGGGGGTCTTTCTGTATGAGGACAGTTCGTCCCGTTGTGAGCCATGTGGGTATGTTGTGAGGGTCATCGAGGATGTCCTGAAGTTGCGTTGCTAGTCTGTCGTGTAAGCTCGAGAGGTGTTTGAGCCAGTATCCTTGTACCTGGTCTGGTCCAGGTGTCTTCCAGTTTGGCATGTTTTTCACTTTTTGTTGTATGTCGTTCTTCGTGATACCTTGCGATGTTTGGGTGGGTGCGTTGAGGTGTGTCGTTTTGGTCCAATTTGCATTGGTGTTGTGCATTTTGGGAATGCCCCATATATTCTGCCAGAAGTCGCATGTTTCTTTGCTATCAGGTGTTTCGGGTGTTGTCTGATTGTTGGTTTGAAGTTGTGCGTATACCCGTCCTGGTTGTGTTTTGAACAGTTTGTTGATTCTCTACTGGTCATTGCGGGCGATGTATCTTTGGAGTCTGTGTGATGTTGCAGTGAGACGTTGTTTAGCGTCTTCCAGAGCTTTTTTGAGTCCCCTTTCTTTGCTGTGGTATCGATTGTCTAGTGATTCTGGTAATTTGTATGCCCCTCTTTTCGCTGCATCCATCCTACTGATGTCCTTCCTCATTGTCCTTATTTTATTTTCAAGTCGTTGTTTCCAAGGTGGGATGTAATTTTCCTTTGTTTGGTTTGCTTTCTTTGTTGATGTTAGCTTTGCGATGGTACTAGCGGTGGCATATATGAGTGCATTTGTCTCCGTGATGTTGTTTGTGTTGATGTTGTTGATCAGTTGGTTTGCACGTGATGTAAGTGTGTTGACCTCTGCTATGTGTTGTTGTTTATCCATACGGGTTCCCTAGGTGTGGTGGCAGTCAATGTCTGTATCCATTCGTCATGTGTGTTCTGCAGGAGAGGGTCTCGGTCCGGGTCTGTATTTGTGTCTATTTCATGTGGGTCGTCGTTGTTTGGGGACGGGGGTGTTGGGGTTGGTTCCTGTGTGCTTTGGGTGGTGATGCTCGTTTGGTCATGTTGTTCTGTGTGTAGTTGTTGTTGCAGTTGGTCTAGTTCTAAGTCTGTGAATATCTGAGTCTTGCTTATTACCCGTCGTTGATCCATTAGTCGTTGTTCTGTGATGTTGAAGTCAGGGTTTCGTTTGGTCCAAATGTCGTGCATGCGTTTCCTATATCCTCTTGTAGTCGGTTCACTCAAGTAGTAACAAGTCATGATTTCCCTAGCTTCGTCACGTGTCCATCTCCTCCTATTGGTAATTTTGCCTCCAGTAGCCCACTTTCCACCAGCGCGTCCTGACGGCGCAACGGCTGGCGCAGACCTTGTTAATCCGGGCGACGTCTGAGCCGGCATGGTTATCTCTATATTTGAACTCTCCATTTTTAGATGGGTGTGGAGGTGCCAGAATTTTTTGAAGGTGCTCTCTTCCAACCTTCCCCAACATTCTGAAATTTCTTCTTCTTACCTTGGATTTTTCCCAATTTCTTGACTTAATTTTGACTCCTCCCCATCCCTCCTCCCTTAAATTTGGATTTTTTTTTCCTGTCCTCGGGGGGATTGGAGCCCGTGACCTTTCGCACTGAAGACGAGTGCTCTACCACTTCACCATGGGCCTGGACAGGTACTAAAATCAAGACTCAATGGCAGAAACAAGATACAAGCAATTGACACACACGCAATACCAGTAATCACATACACCGCAGGCATAATTGACTGGAAACAGACAGAACTCGAACAACTGGACAGAATGACACGCAAGACAATGAACATGTACGGAGGACTCCACCCCATGGCTGACATACAACGACTATACCTCCCAAGAAAGGACGGCGGAAGGGGTCTGAAGGAAGTCTCGGCCACAGTAAGATTCCAGTGTGCGGGACTTCAGGAGTACATCACATTAGCCAAAGACACGGACCCACTCATAGAGGCAGTCTGGAAACACAGAGCAATAACCGGGTACAAGTCAAAGAAAGAGGAAATGGCAGAATGGAGGACCGAGTACATCAACAAGTGGTCCAACAAACAGCTACATGGACAATACAAACGGCATGTACCTGAGGTGGCATCCACTGAAAACACATACAAATGGCTGAAAGGGAGCACAGGTCTGAATATTGAAACAGAGGCGTTAATAACAGCTGCGCAAGACCAGGCCCTGAATACAAAATGCCACAAGACAAAAGTACTTCACACAATGAATGATCCCAAGTGTAGAATGTGCAAGGACAAAGATGAAACAGTTGCCCATATAATCACAGCCTGCCCTAAGATAGCCGGAAGCCTCTATAAGACCAGGCACAACAATGTAGCAGCCGCAATACACTACGAAGTATGTCAGCACTACGGCATCCCAACAACATCGAACACATGGCTACACAAACCCAACCCAACAGAAGAGAACGACAAGGCTAAGATCCTCTGGGACTTCGAAATCAGGACAGATGGAGTAATAACGGCTCGCCGACCAGACTTGGTAATCATTGACAAAGAAACACAGGAAGGACTAATAATAGATGTGGCAATACCCAACGACTGAAAAAGTAGACAAGTACCAAGACCTGAAACTCGAAATACAGAAACTGTGGAACATAAAAGCAAAAGTCATCCCCGTAGTAATCGGCGCACTCGGAGCAAACACCAACAACCTAGAGAGACACTTGCAACACATACCTGGCAAAAACAAAGTGCAACAACTTACAAAGACAGCACTACTAGGCACTGCCCACATCCTCAGAAGGATACTCGATCTCCCAGAGTCCGGGTAGGACTCCGAGATCAGAGTAAAAAGAAGACACCTACCAACATAGAAGTTGAGAAAGAACAAGAAATAATAATAATAATAATAATAATAATAATAATAATAATAATAATAATAATAATAATAATAATAATAATAATAATAATAATAATAATAATAATAATAATAATAATAATAATAATAATAATAATAATAATAATAATAATAATAATAATAATAATAATAATAATAATAATAATAATAATAATAATAATAATAATAATAATAATAATAATAATAATAATAATAATAATAATAATAATAATAATAATAATAATAATAATAATAATAATAATAATAATAATAATAATAATAATAATAATAATAATAATAATAATAATAATAATAATAATAATAATAATAATAATAATAATAATAATAATAATAATAATAATAATAATAATAATAATAATAATAATAATAATAATAATAATAATAATAATAATAATAATAATAATAATAATAATAATAATAATAATAATAATAATAATAATAATAATAATAATAATAATAATAATAATAATAATAATAATAATAATAATAACAATAATAATAATAATAAGAATAATAAGAATAAGAATAATAATAATAATAATAATAATAATAATAATAATAATAATAATAATAATAATAATAAGAATAAGAATAATAATAATAATAATAATAATAATAATAATAATAATAATAATAATAATAATAATAATAATAATAATAATAATAATAATAATAATAATAATAATAATAATAATAATAATAATAATAATAATAATAATAATAATAATAATAATAATAATAATAATAATAATAATAATAATAATAATAATAATAATAATAATAATAATAATCCATGGCAGAAGCCATGGATCTAAGGACAGTTGTGGCGTTTGCCTGCTTATTAAACCTTCTCTTGCTGTTATAATTCACAAGGAGTGTATTGATACTTACGGTAGGTTTATTATTCTTGATCTTGAGATTAATAACGTTATTGTTACGCTGTTGGGGGTCTATGGACCAAACATTGACACCCCGGCTTTTTACACTGATCTTTTTGACAAGATGGACAGTTTCTTATGTGAATCAATTATTATGGCGGGAGACTTTAACTTTGTATTTTCCTTGGACTTGGATAAGACGGGAGGCCAGGCTAAGACCAATTTCAAAGCCCGGGATGAATGTTTGTCTTTGATGTCAGTTTATAGTTTAATAGATATCTGGCGTGAATTGAATCCTTTCGGTAAACATTACACTTGGAGTTCAAACATAACTCCGGGCATACATTGTAGACTGGATTTTTTTCTAATCTCTCATCACTTGAGACATACAGTTCATTCTGTTTATTTTTCCCCTGGATTACAGTCTGATCACTGCTTTTGTATTCTTGTAATAGCTCCTGTTAACATGGCCAGGGGCCCAGGAATTTGGAAATTTAATAATTCACTTTTAGACGATTCAATGTATGTATCTTATATGCATGATTATCTTATTGAATGTTTGGGAGAGGTTGATCCCGACAACCCTGGTGTTTCTTGGGATTTTGTAAAATATAGAATTCGTAAATATTCGATGGTTTATGCTAAGGAGAAGGCCAGACAAAGGCGTCGCAAAGAAAATGAATTACATAAGATTATCTCCACTTTGGAACAACAATTATTTGTTAACCCGTTTGCTTCAGTAAGCTCCCAGCTAAAAGAAGCAAAGTTGGAGCTTCTTGAATATTACGATTTCAAATTACGTAGTACCATTATTAGGTCAAGAGCGAGATGGGTAGAAGATGGTGAGAAAAATAGTAAATATTTTTTAAATCTCGAAAAGAGGAATAAGTTAATCAATACCATTACCTTACTTGAAAACGACTCTGGTACAATAATTGATCACCATAATGGTATTTTGGATGAAATACGTAAGTTTTATTCAAACTTATACAGTTCGCATTCCTGCTCTTCTAATTCTTTTTTTAATACTCTCCCGGCTTTCAGTTCATTTGATTGTGACCCAACAGTTTGTGAGGGGGAACTCACTTTAGAAGAATGTTCTGCGGCCTTGCTTTCTATGAGCAATGATAAAACTGCAGGCTCTGATGGCCTATCGACAAATTTTTACAAAAAGTTTTGGCACTTAATAGGTCCCCATGTTGTTTCAAGTCTGAATTATGCATTTCGTTCAGACTATCTAGCGACAGAGCAGTCTCGTGGGGTAATTTCTTTAATTTTAAAGCCTGGTAAACAATCTAATAAACTAGAAAATTATCGCCCAATTACCCTACTTAACACAGACTACAAGATTGGAGCCAAAGCCTTGGCAACTCGACTTAAATCTTGTATCACTTCTCTTATAGGTCCTACCCAAACTGGTTTTGTGAAAGGCCGCTTCATTGGCGAGAATATTAGATACGTTTTAGACCTAATAGATTTCACTACAGATAATAAAATTCCGGGTTTTTTACTTTTTGTTGATTTCCAAAAAGCATTTGATAAAATTGAATGGAATTTTATTCAAAGGACTCTTACTTATTTTAATTTTGGTGAAGATTTTAAGAAATGGGTTTCCGTGCTGTACAACAACAGCAATGCCTGTGTTGTCAATAATGGTTTCTCCACTGGCTATTTTCATATTAGTAGAGGGGTCAGGCAGGGCTGCCCCCTCAGCCCTTATTTGTTTATTTTATGTGCAGAAGTCTTATCCATAAGTGTATTACATAATAAGGAAATAAGAGGTATTCGTGTAGGGAACTTTAATTACAAAATTTTGCAATATGCCGATGATACAGTATTTCTTTTAGATAGTTCCATTAATTCCTTACGGAAAACAATTCAAACTCTGTGTGACTTGTGAGGCGTCAGGGTTGACTATAAATTGTTCCAAATCTGTCCTATTTCCCTTGGGGCCTTTTGTAAGAGATTGTCCGTTCACGTCTTTTTGTGATATTGTTGTTAGCAGAGGTCCTGTTACTTATTTGGGCATTTCCTTCACCAATAACAGAAATGACCTTTTTGAGCTCAATTATACTCCGAAGTTGTCTTGGCTAAGATCGTGTCTACGCTCGTGGTCTTTTAGGGACATGACCCCTATTGGTCGTAATATCTTAGTGAAGACCTTTGCCCTTTCCCAATTTGTTTATTTATTCCTGGTTTTACCAGATCCCCCACCGTATTTTGTAAAAGAACTTGAAAGAATACTTTTTGATTTTATTTGGAACAGACGCCCTGACAAAATTAAAAGGAGTACTATGGTTAATCTCATTGATAATGGTGGCTTAAAGGTAATTCATGTCAGTAGCTTTATAAGATCTTTAAAATGTTCTTGGGTGCGTCGTTACCTTTCTGATATTACGAGCCCATGGAAAGTATTTTTTGATGTTTCCTTAAAAGCTTATGGATCTCGTTTCCTTTTCTATTGTAATTGTGCTAAGATTGATGTTAAAGGTGAAAAGAACATGTTTCTCCGTCAAGTTGTAGAAGCATGGTGTGAGGTTACTTTTGCTACACCTGAATTAAATTTTGGAAATGAGTACATTTGGAATAACTCTAATATAAAAATTGATGGTAAAACTGTTTTTTATGATAATTTATATACAAAAGGAGTGATGAAAATCAGTGACCTGTTTAATGTTCACAATGTACCCTTAGATTACTTAACTTTTACCAGGAAATACAATGTCTCCAATTTTCCATTTACATTATATTGGGGCTTAATTAAAGCTATACCTGGACATTGGAGATTAAGTGTAAAGGATACTGTTATTGAGCCCACGACGAGTGAACTTTTAATAGAGAAAATTATTGGAGGGAAGTATTCAGTATCTCACATCATCTACCCTATTTTACTGATGAGGGTTGTTACCATGCCCACTTCTCGTGTCAAGTGGAACAATATTTATCAGTAGGATGAGGATCGGTGGGTTACTCACTTTAGAATGCCGTTTAAAAGTACCTTTGAAGCACGTTTACAATATTTTCAGTTTCAGTTCCTACACAGGATTATTCCAACTAAAAAAAATGCTCTTTTATATGAAGAAAGTGGAATCGCCATTGTGTTCATTTTGTTATATACATGAGGAATCAATTGAACATTTATTTTGGGATTGTAGCTTCGTTTCAAATTTTCTTTTAGAAATAGAAAGACGGTTCCTCAACAAGCAATTCTTTTTTTCAAAAGACGATATTTTCTTTCATTGGTTTTCACCAAAAAGAGTACAGCCCGTATAATTTTTTGATTTTACACATTAAGTATTACATTTATGTTTGCTCAAGGAAAAATGATCAGTTGGATAAGGAAATATTTTTTTACAAATTTAAGTTTGCTGTAAATGTTTTACAACATTGTAAGAATCGAAAGCTCTATAATGATGTTAAGGAGACTTTCATACTCGATTAATTTGTGTATATATTGACAGTGTGACACAACATGTTTACACCAAGTTTGGAAAAAAATAAACAGGAGGAAAAAAAAAAAAAAATAATAATAATAATAATAATAATAATAATAATAATAATAATAATAATAATAATAATAATAATAATAATAATAATAATAATAATAATAATAATAATAATAATAATAATAATAATAATAATAATAATAATAATAATAATAATAATAATAATAATAATAATAATAATAATAATAATAATAATAATAATAATAATAATAATAATAATAATAATAATAATAATAATAATAATAATAATAATAATAATAATAATAATAATAATAATAATAATAATAATAATAATAATAATAATAATAATAATAATAATAATAATAATAATAATAATAATAATAATAATAATAATTTTTTTTTTTTTTTTTTGACCATCTCATTTATTGAAAACATTTGATATAGAGCAGGTGTTATATACAACATTGCAATAGGATACTTACAAGTTTATACAAACTCTCAACTTACACAATTACATAAATAGCGATCGATAAACATATATACATTTAACATGCTTATTGAACATTATATACAATATACATATATACATTATATACATTCATATTCCCTGGATACGTTATGTAAATTTGAAAATATTTCATGATTTGGACAAGGCCAACTATAATAATAGCATACAATTAGGATGCATTTATAGATGTATGACGTTGACCTATATAATAAACATATTAAACGAGGAATTTACATACACGGGTTTACCTAATAAACGTATTCTAGTTTAAAAAAGAGGTTCAATGAATATAACTTTTAATATTAATTGAATAGATGTGGGTACTCATTATAAAACTTTAATACAGCAGCAGTCCGGTTTGCGAGTGAGTGAGTGAGGATGGGGGGGGGGGGGGGGGGGTCAGTCCAAGGTTAGTTTACAGCGACCACCCATGGAACCAAGACTATTTTTTTTGCACATCAAAACAAATGTGGTGCCTTAAGAACTTTCCAGTTCATCGATACAATATGATAGACAGCGTTGAATGGCTTTAAATTTATTCCTCCTTAACTTTGCAGCATTCTTCTTAAGAGATATATATTTTTCAACTTTAATTATGAATTTCATTTTATGGAAAAAGGTGCCGCAGTCAGGCAGGGTATTGTTAAGCCTACAGTTATAAATGTAATATTTGCAATGCAAAATAAAGTAGTTAATAGGATCATATTCATCATAAATTCGACCAAAGAACATGTCCTTTCTAGAAAATAAAAATTGCCGTCCAAAAAATTTTAACTCGCAATCTAAAAGGAAACTAGAGGTTACATGACAAGACCAAAAGAGATGCTCCAGGGACTCGGTTTCAATATGACAAAAAGTACAATGATCGGTATCCGTCTTGCCCATTAAATACAACAGCTTATTAGTTCCTAAGATACGATGAATGAATCTGAATTGAAAGTATTTTACCTTCGCTTCAGATACAGTACAAAAGGGCATCTTAAAGATAGTAACCCAATCATCGGGTGAGAGGTTAAATTGATTATTCCATTTTACACAAGCTTTAGGCGGACTGGTAATCTTATCTATCAACAAAGGGTACACTATTTGAGAAGTTTTAGAATTACTATTGAGAGAGGTGATTATATGATCATTGACGTTGTGATCAGCCTGGTGAATAAGGTGAATCCAGTTACTAGGAATGGCTGATAGCAATCCAAAGTACTTAGTAAATGGATAACTCAAAAATATTATATTTATTCCTAAATACATCATAAGGCATTTTGCTACCATCAGTACAGAACAAATCCTTAACAAAAGTGACACCGGCCAAATGAAGTTTTTTATCATAGACAATAGAATTATCAATTTTTATGTACGAGTTATTCCAAAGTATTTCTGTGCCATAATTATCACTAGGGGTGGTAAAAGAAGCGTCACTCCAACCTTTACAGATATCAAAAATAAAGTCATTAGCAATACAATCTACATCTTTTGCGAGAAAATTACATTTAAATAAGAATTCTTTACCAAAAGGATAAAGAAAATGATCAAAAAATAATTTCCAGTAACCAGTATTACTAGGGTCTTTGTACCTCTTAACCCAAGTGGCTTTCAATGCAAAGGCAAAACTCTGAATATGAATGACCTTTATACCCCATTACTAATGCTATTATACATTGTGCTTCTTTTAATTTTGTCGGGGTTACCGCTCCAAATAAAGTCAAAGACAATGCTTTGTAAATCCTTGAAAAACTCTGTCGAGGGGTTAGAAGCACTTGGAAAAGAAATACGAGTTGACTTAAACCATAAGCTTTAACAATCGTCCTCCTACCAAGTGGAGTGAGATCCCTGCCGCTCCAAATTTTAAGTTGATACATTAACCTAGAAAGCTATTTCAGATAATTTAAACGAAATAAATCATCTCCATCGTGGGTAAAAAGAATTCCTAAAAATTTTATTGGGCCTCAGTTAAAGTAATGCCAAAATCCTGACTGTAAGCTGGACGATTATTAATAAAGGAGCCAAGCGGAAAAAGATGGGATTTACCGTAATTAATTTTTAAGACCCGAGTCGGAAGCAAATTATCAAGAACGGTAATTATACTAACAAGGGAATCACGAGTACCATTCAAAAAAAGTGTAGTATCATCGGCATATTGTAAAATTTTAACTTCTTTTTCCTAAGACGTTAAGACCACTAAGAGTATTATCATAAATTATTTTCCTAGCTAATATTTCGGCAACCAGAATAAAAAGGTAAGGACTAAGTGGACACCCTTGTCTAACTCCTCTCTCAATAGGAAAACCAGTTGAATGGCCATTGTTCACAACACAAGCAGTACTACCATAATAAAGGGTCCTAACCCACGAACGAAAGCTATCTCTAAATTTAAAATATCTTAACGTACGGTCAATAAATCCCCAATCTACACGATCAAAAGCCTTCTCAAAATCAATAAGAAAAAGAAAACCAGGTATATTTTGTTTACTTGTATAGTTGATTACATCTAATACAAAACGAATACTCTCTCCTATAAAACGGTTCTTAATAAAACCAGTTTGATTTTCGCCAATAATGTAGGTGATAACATTTTTTAATCTATTAGCGAGAGACTTGGAGCATATTTTAAAATCAGTAGTAAGATGACTTATAGGTCTGTAGTTACCCAAGAGATCATGATTTTTATCAGGTTTACGACTGAGAGTAATTATACCCCTGGTTTGCTCGGAGGATAAATAATGACGGTTGTAAGCATGATCTAAGGAATTAACAATATACCGACCAATGACTGGCCAAAAATACTTATAAAAGTCGGTAGATAACCCATCCGTCAGTCCGTACCCGGGGACTTCCCAATTGGCATGGTAGATAAGGCCTGAAAACACTCCTCCAAGGAGAGGGTTCATTTAAAGTATCAAGATTACAGTCTGGTTCAACAAAATCTTCAAGATCTGAAATGAAATCATAATCATGATTAAAAGAGCGACTGTACAATGAACTATAGAATTTACGAAATTCTTGTAGAATGTCCTTACTCTTGTGAATACAAACATCATTATCTACTTGCAAGCGAAAAATGTTATTGTTGTTTCTGTTTCTCTTTTCCAAATTCAAAAAGTACTTAGAACTCTTCTCAACAGCTTCGACCCATCTGGCCCTTGACCTTACAATAATACCTTGTAGTTTACTATTATAAATAGACATGAGCTTTTCCCGAGCTTCCGAAAGTTTATTACGAATCTCATCAGAGTCATTTTCATAGGAAAGTCGCTCAAGGGTAGAGATATTACACAAAACTTCATTTTCATACTTGCGGGAATTTTTTGCTTTATTAATGGAAAACTTGATTGTAACCTTGCGGATAATATATTTAATTCTTTCCCATTGGGTGGAAGGGTCTAGGTCATGTAGGAGGGGAAAATCGGACGAGAAGAGATTTTGAATAATATTAACATAGTCGGTATCATTAAGGAGAGAATTATTAAATTTCCAATATCCCCGACCTCTGCGCTCTTCATGTGTACGGATAGTAAGTACGACAATAGAATGATCAGACTGAAGGGGTGGGTGAAACTTACATCAATAACATTAGCCATCAGGTTACGTGAAATAAGGAAGAAGTCTAAGCGACAATGAATATCGCTAATATTGGAATGCCAAGTAAAGTCTTTAAGTAGGGATTTCTCTCCTCCACACATCAACTAAATCGTGAACACTAATCGCCGAGATACACTCATCCCGAGCTTTAAAATTAGTTCGAAGATTACCCCCAAGTTTATCTAAGTCCAAATTGAAAACAAAGTTGAAGTCCCCTCCCCAAACAATAGTATTACAATCAAAGGTTCCAATAAGATTAGAGACTTCACTGTAAAAAACAGGATCATCTAGATTAGGGCCATAAGTGCAAACAAAAGTAAAGCTACGGCAATCAATGAGCACATCGGCGATTAGACATCTGCCAAAACGATCATAATGAACTTTTTCAATGGTAACACCAAGACTAGGCTTAAAGAAAATGGCAACTCCTTTGCTTAAAGTAGTACCATGGGAAAAGAGTATGCTACCTCCCCACTCGTTTGTCCAGAAATTGACATCACTTACAGTACTATGGGTTTCTTGAACAAACACAATGTCAAAACCGTGTCTGTGAAAATAAGTAAATTGCGATCTACGTTTTTTGGGTTGCCTAAGTCCTCGCACATTATAGGTACAAATCTTAAGGTCACTCATCTGTTACAATAGGTTGGTACTTTCATTGCAAGCTTGTGTGTAAACAAAGATAAACATGTAACGAAATTAACATACCAGTAGAACGATGAAGACTGAGATGGTCGAACAGCAAACACGAAACAAAAAACACCAAAACAACAACACAAAACAAAAACGAATCAACAAGAGCGAAAATCATCGGGCATCCGCAGAAACGGAGGTCAAGCTCAAGGATTCTCCTCTGAAAAGTTCCCAACGCGGGATAAAGACGGGTCCCTGTAAAGATCTGCATAGTAGAACGGGTTGTGGGCATTGATGAAACTTTCAGAACGTTAATCCCTGCATTTTATACAATGGCATGATTTTAATCAAACTTGAATGGCCTTCCATTGCTATCCCTCCAGAGGCCACCAGAGAAGCGAAGCCGGGTTCCGTTTTGAAAAAGACTCTGTACTTTTGTGCTCCATTTTCTCTTCTCTCTTAGATCGGCCTGGGTCAGATCATCAATTATGAAGTAAGGTTTACCTTCAAGTGCATTCCTAGCGTTGCGCATGATCGTCAATTTGTCCTGATAAAATGAGCATTTGACAAGAATATGTCGGCTCCTACCTGGAACAGGTTTTCCATCTCGGTGTGCTCTCTCAAGTTTACATTGCCGAACACCGACCTCCTCAAAAATTTTCGATGCAATCTGCAAACAGTCCTCGCCATCCTGAGACTCTACACCAACAATTCTGAGATTACTCCTCCTCGAGAACCTTTCTTGTTTGTTAATTTGTTCATCCTGTACCTTAGATGCCTCTTCCAGATCATTCACTTTCCCTTCTAAAAGGGTACACTTCTCCTTTAATGCATCATTCTCGGTTGTAAGGTCTTCTATTGTCTGTCTTAAATCCAAAATAGCCTTGTTAAAGTCTTCTTGGAGGGTTTTAATTTCCCTCAATAAGGTTCTCCGGAGTCTGTCCACGCTTTGGTTAACTTCTATGGCAAAGTCTTGTTCAGCTTCATTTACCGTATCCTCTTCTTGCGTAATTTGTGCACGGTGTCTGGTGGTTAGGCCTGTTAGGCTGGAAGTAAGCCTTCGTTGTGAGGCTGAGTCATCAAAGTTTCTTCGAGTTGTACTGCCTCTAGGTCTTCCTCTATTCCCCATTTTTGGTCAGAATGCACGAAGAGAGAAGCAAAATAAGGTAGAAGGCACAGCCAAGTATATGCAAAACAGGAAAGCAGGATTCTTAAGCACTTTTTTAGAGCCCAATCAACTACTGGACTTGTCACCAGACATCACAGGCCCGTCAATAATAATAATAATAATAATAATGATAATGATAATGATAATGATAATGATAATGATAATGATAATGATAATAATAATAATAATAATAATAATAATAATAATAATAATAATAATAATAATAATAATAATAATAATAATAATAATAATAATAATAATAATAATAATAATAATAATAATAATAATAATAATAATAATAATAATAATAATAATAATAATAATAATAATAATAATAATAATAATAATAATAATAATAATAATAATAATAATAATAATAATAATAATAATAATAATAATAATAATAATAATAATAATAATAATAATAATAATAATAATAATAATAATAATAATAATAATAATAATAATAATAATAATAATAATAATAATAATAATAATAATAATAATAATAATAATAATAATAATAATAATAATAATAATAATAATAATAATAATAATAATAATAATAATAATAATAATAATAATAATAATAATAATAATAGTTTTTTTTTTTTTTGTCATCATTTATTGAGCTACAATTAATTTTGTACAATCACATCATTATCTTCAGTTACAAACAATTTACATATGTACAGAGTTCAATATATAAAACACCACTACCACAATACTTTCAGACTTCAAAAACGGTTACAATTCACCAACTTTAATGTTTTTTTTTTCTTTTTCCAACTCTTTTATTGATTTCTTTCATATTTTTTTCACGTTCTGATTCATAACCATTCTTTTTTTCTTCACCGCAGTGTAATCGAATATACATTAGTTAAGGTTATCTACATAATTATACAAGTTACATATAATCAAAGAAAAAAAATTAGAAATAAATGCACAATGTAGATCAACAAATATAGTAGAATAAAGATTTAGTATTAACTTGTAGGTTGAATGCCACGATAGATAACACCACTTCATAAATACCTATCTGTGATAAATCTAATCGGCTACGATGGAGGGATATAACAGGCGTCTTTTAAAAGGGCAACAGAGAGCAGGACAAAGCAAGCAACGGAGCAAGGCTAATTCATGAGTTGCCCCAATGAATAGGAGAAGCATTTTTTAAGAACGTTAAATCTAGTGCGAAAAGATACGGGGGAATTTCTTTTCAGTGCAATACACTTTTCTACATTAAAAATAAATTTAAACTTGTAAAAGAACTCAGTCGCATCGGGTTTTCTGTCATCGAGCTTACAACTAAAGATATAATATTCAATGTGAAAAATGTAGAAATTAAATGGATGAAAACTGGTCGTCAGTTTACCAAAAAAATAATCTTGCCTTGACAACTTAAATTGTGAACCAAAAAAAAGTTGCTCGCAATCTAACAAAAACGAAGAAGTAACATGACATGACCAAAAGAGATGTTCAATTGACTCTGTCTCATTAACACAAAATGTACAAACAGGCGAATCTTTCTTACGCATTAAGTGCAATAACTTATTAGTACCTAATATACGATGGAGAAACCTGAACTGGAAATAATGAACTTTAGCTTCAAGACGAGTACGAGAGGGGCTAGTAAAAATTAGTGCCCACTCATCCTCACTAAAATCAAATGAAAACTGACCATTTCTTACAAGCAATTGGAAAATGAGAAATTTTATTAACAAGGTGAGGGTAGAGTAAACGAGAGACTGAGGTTATCGAAAAAATCGCCTCACTAAAATCTATATCCTCACTTGTTTCCTTGGGATCATTAAATAATTCATTCTTCCAAGACCTAGGAATTGCAGAGCAAATTCCGTAAAATTTTGTAAAAGGGTATCTAACCTTATATTTCTGAATGAAAGTCTCATATGAAATGCGATTACCATTACGCATATACAATTGTCTAACATATGATAAACCTGCTTGGTGAAGCATTTTATGGTATAATATAACATTATCAACTTTAATGAAACTATTATTCCAGATCAACTGATCCCCAAACTTACGAGTAGGTGGCTTAAAAGTGACATGACTCCAAGCAATACAAATTTGTCTTATAAAAGTATTACAGATAGATGATACATCATTCTCCTGAAAATTACATTTAAATAAAAACTCATTACCAAAAGACGCGAGTGAGTTATCAAAGAAGATCTTCCAGTACCCTGTTTGATTGGGATCACAATATCTCCTAACCCAAGATGTTTTGAGTGCATCGGCAAAAGATGGAATGTGAACAATTTTTAACCCCCCTCTTTGAACTGGATTTATCATTGTTAAGCGTCTAACTTTATCAGGATTGCCGCTCCAAATAAACTCAAAAATAGCACTCTGAACCAGGTTTAGAAATGAAGTAGGAGGGGTTGGCAACACTTGGAAAAGAAAAACCAACTGACTAATTGCAAAAGATTTCACAATTGTGTTCCTGCCAATGGGTGTAAGATCCCTGCTATTCCAGACTTTCAATTGATGTTTAAGTCGTGACAATTTCTTCTCATAATTCAATCGAAAAAGGTCGTCGCCATGATGTGAGAAGGTAATACCCAAGTAGGTTACTGGTTCCCTCGAAATAATCAAATTAAGTTTGTCGATATAACGAGGATAATTTATGACAAAGGGGCCCAGGGGGAAAAGTTTACTCTTATCATAATTAATTTTAAGACCAGATGAACCTTTAAATTTCTTAAGACAATTAAGCCAATTTAAGCCAACTTTAATGTTGATACAAATATATCTTTATATATATAAATATGGAAGTGTAAAGACGTCAGTGAATGTAGGCTATTACAAAAACATTTCAAGAAAGGAAAATAACATAAACAACAGTCATTGTTTCCCATTATAAAACCGATAAGTGCATATTAAAGAGTGGGCAAACTAGTATAACTACCCATAAGGGTATCGAAGGCAGTCCATAAAGCAGAATACCAGTCTGAGTGGCTGTATACTACTGCCGCCCTGACGAGTATACCGCAATATAACTGGTATCTGGGAACATTTAAATTAAACCTACCCTCCAGCAGCAGTAGCAAAGATCAAATCTTACTCAAAAAGAGAATTGTTGGTGCTGAAAGCATTTTTCAGTTACAAACAATTTACATATGTACAGAGTTTAATATATGAAACACCACTACTGCAATACTGTCAGACTTCAAAAACGGTTACAATTTAACAACTTTAATGTTGATACAAATATATCTATATATATACAAACATGGAAGTGTAAAGATGTCAGTGAATGTAGGTTATTTTAAAAACATTTCAAGAAAGGAAAATAACATAAACAACAGTCATTGTTTCCCATTATAAAACAGGTAAGTGCATATCAAAGAGTGGGCAAACTAATATAACTACCCATAAGAGTATCGAAGGCAGTCCATAAAGCAGAATACCAATCTGAGTGGCTGTATACTACTGCAGCCCTGACGAGTATACCGCAATATAACTGGTATTTGGGAACATTTAAATTAAACCTACCCTCCAGCAGCAGTAGCAAAGATCAAATCTTACTCAAAAAGAGAATTGTTGGTGCTGAAAGCATTTTTCAGTTACAAACAATTTACATATGTACAGAGTTTAATATAT
This sequence comes from Holothuria scabra, assembly GCA_037179385.1. Lineage (NCBI taxonomy): Eukaryota > Metazoa > Echinodermata > Holothuroidea > Aspidochirotida > Holothuriidae > Holothuria > Holothuria scabra. The sequence goes on along the minus strand of CM074181.1, from coordinate 55,832 downwards.
GAAACACCACTACTGCAATACTGTCAGACTTCAAAAACGGTTACAATTTAACAACTTTAATGTTGATACAAATATATCTTTATATATATACAAACATGGAAGTGTAAAGATGTCAGTGAATGTAGGTTATTTTAAAAACATTTCAAGAAAGGAAAATAACATAAACAACAGTCATTGTTTCCCATTATAAAACAGGTAAGTGCATATCAAAGAGTGGGCAAACTAATATAACTACCCATTAGGGTATCGAAGGCAGTCCATAAAGCAGAATACCAATCTGAGTGGCTGTATACTACTGCAGCCCTGACGAGTATACCGCAATATAACTGGTATTTGGGAACATTTAAATTTAACCTACCCTCCAGCAGCAGTAGCAAAGATCAAATCTTACTCAAAAAGAGAATTGTTGGTGCTGAAAGCATTTTTCAAAGAGTCGAAGGAAATTGGTTGCCGAGACTTAATTCTATATAAATGATTTTGCACTTGCAAAGAAAACTTAAATTTATACATGAAGTCGTTCACAGATGGAATCCTTCCAAGGAGTTTTTGTTGGAAAATAAAGTACTTATCATGCAAAATGAGGAAGTTATAAGGATGCTTAAGAATTAATTTATAGCCAAAAAAGAAATCAGCCCTAGAGAAACAAAATTGCCTCCCTAATACAGCTTGTTCGACATCTAAAATAAAATCGGAGGTATATTTGCAATCCCAGAACAGATGTCTGATAGTTTCATCTCTTTCCCCACAAAAAGTGCATCTTGGATTTTCCATCATGTTGATTTTGTATAAATAATAGTTTGTGCCCAGTATCCTATGAATAAAACGAAATTGGAAATATTGTAATTTACTCTCTTTAACAGACTTGAAAGGTATCAGGTGAATTTTTTGCCATTGCTCATCCTCGAAATCAAAATCAGTTTGCCACTTTACGATTGCCCTTGGAGGCAGTGAAATACGTTTAATTAAAATATTGTAAATATACCTAGAGAGCAAAGGCGTACCCTGTATTACATCGAATAAAGAGTCCTCATCATATGGCGTTTGCGAAACAACATTGAAGTTTCGTTTCCACTCGGATGGAATAGCATGCATAATACTATAATATAACAAGAACAAACATTGTAGGTTAAACTTGTTTAGAAAGTGCTGAAAAGTTAAAAAATTATCGTTTTCATCGACAAGGTCCTTGACAAAAATAATTCCATTATAATACCATTGTTTGTATAATACCACGGAACCATTTATCTTTATATCGGAGTTATTCCATAAGATTTGCCTTTTAAAATCTGATAATGGAACCTTATAGTTACACAAAGCCCAGGCATGACAAATATCGTCGATAAAATTATTACCAGTTTTTACATCAGAGCTCTTATAATTGCACCTTAACAGAAAGGAACCACCAAAATGTTTTAAGTAATAATCAAAAAACTTTGTCCAATGGGCATCGCTTTCATTAACGTAACGTTTAACCCATGTACACTTTAAACCTCGAATAAAACTACTTATATGAGTGACACTTAATCCCCCCTCCTTTATAGGATTTATCATTGTGCTTCGACGAACTTTATCCGGCTTCCAGGACCAAATAAACTTATACAAAATCGACTCTAATGTTTTTACAAAATGAGAAGGTGGACTTGGTAAAACCTGAAAGAGGTAAACTAGCTGAGATAAAGCAAACGTTTTAACCAAAGTAATTCTGCCAAGTGGAGTGAGGTCTCGCTGTGACCACAAGCTAAGGATGGATTTAAGGCGTGAAAGTTTTGGAATAAAATTGAGACGAAATAAGTTATCATCCCCCCTCTTGATGGTTATTCCCAAAACGGTGATTGGACCAGTAGTCCAATTGAATAAATAGTTATCCATGAAACGAGGTTTACTATCCTTTAATGGCCCAAGAGGAAACACACTAGTTTTATCATAGGCCTAATTAACATTTAAGCCAGAGCTACGCTCAAGAAGCTGAAAAATGTTACACATTTCAATCAAATTATTTTCACCACCGTCTAGGAAAAGGGTTGTCTCATCAGCGTACTGAATCAAACGCAATTCATGATTATTCAGTCTTATACCTCTTATGTTGTTATTACTTCTAATTTTAAGGGCGAAAATTTCAGCACACAGAATAAAAATATAAGGACTTAAGGGACAACCTTGTCTTACGCCTCTAGAAATTGGAAAATAATGAGATGAAAAACCATTATTGCAAACACATGCAGATGAGTTAATGTATAATGTACGTACCCAACGTATGAAATCATTATTGAAATTGAAAAAGCGAAGAGTTCTAAATACAAAATCCCACTCTAATTTATCGAATGCCTTTTCAAAGTCAACAAACACCATCAGGCCGGGAATAGACTTTGCATCACGGTGATCGATTACATCTAAAATACAGCGAATATTCTCGCCAATAAATCTCCCTTTTATAAAACCTGTCTGGTTTGGATTAATTAAATTACTTACAACATGCTTAATTCGTGAGGCTAATGCTTTTGAACAAATTTTATAGTCTACATTTAAAAGACTTATTGGACGAAAATTTTTAACTAAAGTGAGGTCTTTGTCCGGCTTTGGTAACAGAGTGATAATACTACGAGCCTGCTCGGGGGATAAGTTACCCGAGGTGAACGCAAAGTTCAGAGAATTTACTACTAAAGTGGAAATATCCGGCCAAAAGAGTTTGTAGAACTCGGCCGTTAAGCCATCGCTTCCAGGACTTTTGTTGTCGTTGAAAGAAAATAGGGAAGATCTGCACTCTTCAATAGTTAACTGAACTTCACAAATGTTGGCGTTGTCCTCCGTGAGGTAATTCAGACACTGAAGATTATCAAAAATGAGGGAAGGAGAACAACCGACACCATGATAGAGCTTCTTATAAAAATTACTTAACTCATCTAGAATATCCTTATCATTAAAAACCCCTTGACCAGAGGAATTCGTAAGCTTCCGGATAACACTTAAAGATTTATGACGATTCTCTAAATTAAGGAAATATTTAGTACTTTTCTCTCCGTTTTCGACCCATCGAGCCCTGGAACGAACAATTATTCCCTGTAGTTTGAAATTATACAAATGATCAAGTTTACTTCGAGCATCATTTAATTTATCTAAATTTTCAGGAGTCTGCAAACTATAATAAGTTCTTTCTAATCTCGAAATTTCCTTTATTAAATCATTTTCATGCTTTTTACGAGTAGCAGCTTTCTCCTTGCTGTACCTAATGCTGAACTCCCGAATTTTATATTTAACATATTCCCAAAGCTGTGAAGGATTCATATCGTTGCTATGTCATGGGTTACGAGAAAAGCCAAATCCCAGAAATGTTTTTTTAATCAAAAGAAAAAGAAATTAAAAACCCGTAATTTTGACATGTTAAGGACTAGTAGAAAAGATATTTTTTAATATTTATTTTTCAATTTTCGAGGAACGACAAGTGTGATTTTTATTAGAATCAAATTTTGGTGGCGCCCTTCATGGAGGACTACTCCTACTGAAAAAGTACAAAACCTACCCCCCCCCCCCCCTACGAAACGGACTACCCCGACCCCTAATTAGGGTTAGGGTTAGGGTAAGGATTCGGGTCCTAACTCTCTGAGAAAAAATCGCCCCCGGCAAAAACCGAGCACATCTTTGGATAGCCCTTTGCAAGGCCCGTTTAGGGTCGATATCGATTTGCCCCCATCTCTTCCCTGTCAGACGCTAGACTGGCCCCAAAGTGCACTTTGGGACCCTCTTTTAATCTCCCTCCCACAGGCAGGAGCGCAAAGAAGGTTGGAGAAAAATGCTCCCCGCGGCTGGCGCGGCCGGCGTCTCAGTACGTGTAAAAGAGTCAGTCGGTGGAGCGAGCGAAAACTAACCCTAACCCTAAGGAAGGACCGTTCGCGCAGGCTAACTCTGAACTGAGCCGATTTCTTCCGTAACGCGACGGTTTCAGCGGAACTATTCAAAGACCCCGCAAGGTACAGCTCTAAAAAATGAAACCAAGCCGTCTGCATCTCTTGGCAAGCTCGAGAGTAATTTTCGAGCCGATCGGGGCCTTTCCGACGGAATAAGAGGCATTTCCCGGAGGCAACTTTTTCGAGCAGTTTTTCCTGGATATCTCCTCGTAGCGAGACGCGATTGGAACGCGCTCGGTGTCAGTGGGAAGGTCTTTTGGGGCCGCATCAGTGTTGCGATTTTGAAGAAAAACGAACGTTGGGCGGAGGCGGGAGAGGGAAAAATACGGAAAAATTTTCGTGACCTACTTAACGGACTTAAAAAAAAAAAAAAAAAAAAAAAAAAAAATTCAATCTGTGGATGATTTATTCTAGTGATGGCTTTAATTTCATCACTGGCTGTGTTAATTATTGATGACAAGTTTTGTCGGATTCATGTGATGATGATGAAAAAATTTTCTCAGTCAGGCGGTCCGGTTGCGCCTCTGTCTGAATCAGGGGGCCTTTCCGCCTTCCCGTTACTCAGTCGTCGGCCGGGCGGGCGGGCCCTGAGATACTAAATTTGGCACTTTGCGGGCCTCGAGGTTCATGCAGGCAGGCTTGGCAAACTTGACTGACTGCTAGAAACACGTACGTAATAGATAGAGAGGTCGCTATACTCTTTTGCACGCACGCGTGTCCCGGGGAGAAATGATGATTCACGCGCTTGCTACGGTGTGGGTACGTACGGGGAATTTGGCGTGACCCTTACTCTTTTGAGATGATCTCATCAACGGATAGCTCTGACTTAGGTCTACAAAGGGTCATTAACCCTGACTGGAAAATGAATCGCGCTCACCCAGAAATCGTGCTTTAATGAAAGAGTTAGGGTCGCCCAACCCTAACTCCGAGGTTAGGGTCGGGTGGAACGACACCCGCTTTTTTTGGCAGAATCGTGACCTGCCGAGTTAGGGCCACAAGGAAACACCCGCCCTTTGTCGAAAATGGCCCATCTTGAAGTTAGGGTGCTTGGGAACCGCCTCAGAGTTAGGGTTAGGGGTTAGGGGTTAGGGTTAGGGTTAGGGTCCTAACTCTCTGAGAAAAAAATCGCCCCCGGCAAAAACCGAGCACATCTTTGGATAGCCCTTTGCAAGGCCCGCTTAGGGTCGATATCAATTTGCCCCCATCTCTTCCCTGTAAGACGCTAGACTGGCCCAAAAGTACACATTGGGACCCTCTTTTAATCTCCCTCCCACAGGCAGGAGCGCAAAGAAGGTTGGAGAAAAATGCTCCCCGCGGCTGGCGCGGCCGGCGTCTCAGTACGTGTAAAAGAGTCAGTCGGTGGAGCGAGCGAAAACTAACCCTAACCCTAAGGAAGGACCGTTCGCGCAGGCTAACTCTGAACTGAGCCGATTTCTTCCGTAACGCGACGGTTTCAGCGGAACTATTCAAAGACCCCGCAAGGTACAGCTCTAAAAAATGAAACCAATCCGTCTGCATCTCTTGGCAAGCTCGAGAGTAATTTTCGAGCCGATCGGGGCCTTTCCGACGGAATAAGAGGCATTTCCCGGAGGCAACTTTTTCGAGCAGTTTTTCCTGGATATCTCCTCGTAGCGAGACGCGATTGGAACGCGCTCGGTGTCAGTGGGAAGGTCTTTTGGGGCCGCATCAGTGTTGCGATTTTGAAGAAAAACGAACGTTGGGCGGAGGCGGGAGAGGGAAAAATACGGAAAAATTTTCGTGACCTACTTAACGGACTTAAAAAAAAAAAAAAAAAAAAAAAAAAAAAAAAAATTCAATCTGTGGATGATTTATTCTAGTGATGGCTTTAATTTCATCACTGGCTGTGTTAATTATTGATGACAAGTTTTGTCGGATTCATGTGATGATGATGAAAAAATTTTCTCAGTCAGGCGGTCCGGTTGCGCCTCTGTCTGAATCGGGGGGGCCTTTCCGCCTTCCCGTTACTCAGTCGTCGGCCGGGCGGGCGGGCCCTGAGATACTAAATTTGGCACTTTGCGGGCCTCGAGGTTCATGCAGGCAGGCTTGGCAAACTTGACTGACTGCTAGAAACACGTACGTAATAGATAGAGAGGTCGCTATACTCTTTTGCACGCACGCGTGTCCCGGGGAGAAATGATGATTCACGCGCTTGCTACGGTGTGGGTACGTACGGGGAATTTGGCGTGACCCTTACTCTTTTGAGATGATCTCATCAACGGATAGCTCTGACTTAGGTCTACAAAGGGTCATTAACCCTGACTGGAAAATGAATCGCGCTCACCCAGAAATCGTGCTTTAATGAAAGAGTTAGGGTCGCCCAACCCTAACTCCGAGGTTAGGGTCGAGTGGAACGACACCCGCTTTTTTTGGCAGAATCGTGTCCTGCCGAGTTAGGGCCACAAGGAAACACCCGCCCTTTGTCGAAAATGGCCCATCTTGAAGTTAGGGTGCTTAGGAACCGCCTCAGAGTTAGGGTTAGGGGTTAGGGGTTAGGGTTAGGGTTAGGGTCCTAACTCTCTGAGGGAAAAAATCGCCCCCGGCAAAAACCGAGCACATCTTTGGATAGCCCTTTGCAAGGCCCGCTTAGGGTCGATATCAATTTGCCCCCATCTCTTCCCTGTAAGACGCTAGACTGGCCCAAAAGTGCACATTGGGACCCTCTTTTAATCTCCCTCCCACAGGCAGGAGCGCAAAGAAGGTTGGAGAAAAATGCTCCCCGCGGCTGGCGCGGCCGGCGTCTCAGTACGTGTAAAAGAGTCAGTCGGTGGAGCGAGCGAAAACTAACCCTAACCCTAAGGAAGGACCGTTCGCGCAGGCTAACTCTGAACTGAGCCGATTTCTTCCGTAACGCGACGGTTTCAGCGGAACTATTCAAAGACCCCGCAAGGTACAGCTCTAAAAAATGAAACCAAGCCGTCTGCATCTCTTGGCAAGCTCGAGAATAATTTTCGAGCCGATCGGGGCCTTTCCGACGGAATTAGAGGCATTTCCCGGAGGCAACTTTTTCGAGCAGTTTTTCCTGGATATCTCCTCGTAGCGAGACGCGATTGGAACGCGCTCGGTGTCAGTGGGAAGGTCTTTTGAGGCCGCATCAGTGTTGCGATTTTGAAGAAAAACGAACGTCGGGCGGAGGCGCGAGAGGGAAAAATAGGGAAAATTTTTCGTGACCTACTTAAGGGACTTAAAAAAAAAAAAAAAAAAAAATTCAATCTGTGGATGATTTATTCTAGTGATGGCTTTAATTTCATCACTGGCTGTGTTAATTATTGATGACAAGTTTTGTCGGATTCATGTGATGATGATGAAAAAATTTTCTCAGTCAGGCGGTCCGGTTGCGCCTCTGTCTGAATCGGGGGGCCTTTCCGCCTTCCCGTTACTCAGTCGTCGGCCGGGCGGGCGGGCCCTGAGATACTAAATTTGGCACTTTGCGGGTCTCGAGGTTCATGCAGGCAGGCTTGGCCAACTTGACTGACTGCTAGAAACACGTACGTAATAGATTAGAGAGGTCGCTATACTCTTTTGCACGCACGCGTGTCCCGGGGAGAAATGATGATTCACGCGCTTGCTACGGTGTGGGTACGTACGGGGAATTTGGCGTGACCCTTACTCTTTTGAGATGATCTCATCAACGGATAGCTCTGACTTAGGTCTACAAAGGGTCATTAACCCTGACTGGAAAATGAATCGCGCTCACCCAGAAATCGTGCTTTAATGAAAGAGTTAGGGTCGCCCAACCCTAACTCCGAGGTTAGGGTCGAGTGGAACGACACCCGCTTTTTTTGGCAGAATCGTGACCTGCCGAGTTAGGGCCACAAGGAAACACCCGCCCTGTGTCGAAAATGGCCCATCTTGAAGTTAGGGTGCTTAGGAACCGCCTCAGAGTTAGGGTTAGGGGTTAGGGGTTAGGGTTAGGGTTAGGGTCCTAACTCTCTGAGAAAAAACTCGCCCCCGGCAAAAACCGAGCACATCTTTGGATAGCCCTTTGCAAGGCCCGCTTAGGGTCGATATCAATTTGCCCCCATCTCTTCCCTGTAAGACGCTAGACTGGCCCAAAAGTACACATTGGGACCCTCTTTTAATCTCCCTCCCACAGGCAGGAGCGCAAAGAAGGTTGGAGAAAAATGCTCCCCGCGGCTGGCGCGGCCGGCGTCTCAGTACGTGTAAAAGAGTCAGTCGGTGGAGCGAGCGAAAACTAACCCTAACCCTAAGGAAGGACCGTTCGCGCAGGCTAACTCTGAACTGAGCCGATTTCTTCCGTAACGCGACGGTTTCAGCGGAACTATTCAAAGACCCCGCAAGGTACAGCTCTAAAAAATGAAACCAAGCCGTCTGCATCTCTTGGCAAGCTCGAGAATAATTTTCGAGCCGATCGGGGCCTTTCCGACGGAATAAGAGGCATTTCCCGGAGGCAACTTTTTCGAGCAGTTTTTCCTGGATATCTCCTCGTAGCGAGACGCGATTGGAACGCGCTCGGTGTCAGTGGGAAGGTCTTTTGGGGCCGCATCAGTGTTGCGATTTTGAAGAAAAACGAACGTTGGGCGGAGGCGCGAGAGGGAAAAATACGGAAAAATTTTCGTGACCTACTTAACGGACTTAAAAAAAAAAAAAAAAAAAAAAAAAAAAATTCAATCTGTGGATGATTTATTCTAGTGATGGCTTTAATTTCATCACTGGCTGTGTTAATTATTGATGACAAGTTTTGTCGGATTCATGTGATGATGATGAAAAAATTTTCTCAGTCAGGCGGTCCGGTTGCGCCTCTGTCTGAATCGGGGGGGCCTTTCCGCCTTCCCGTTACTCAGTCGTCGGCCGGGCGCCGGGCCCGAGATACTAAATTTGGCACTTTGCGGGCCTCGAGGTTCATGCAGGCAGGCTTGGCAAACTTGACTGACTGCTAGAAACACGTACGTAATAGATAGAGAGGTCGCTATACTCTTTTGCACGCACGCGTGTCCCGGGGAGAAATGATGATTCACGCGCTTGCTACGGTGTGGGTACGTACGGGGAATTTGGCGTGACCCTTACTCTTTTGAGATGATCTCATCAACGGATAGCTCTGACTTAGGTCTACAAAGGGTCATTAACCCTGACTGGAAAATGAATCGCGCTCACCCAGAAATCGTGCTTTAATGAAAGAGTTAGGGTCGCCCAACCCTAACTCCGAGGTTAGGGTCGAGTGGAACGGCACCCGCATTTTGTGGCCGAATCGTGTCCTGCCGAGTTAGGGCCACAAGGAAACACCCGCCCTTTGTCGAAAATGGCCCATCTTGAAGTTAGGGTGCTTAGGAACCGCCTCAGAGTTAGGATTCGGGTTAGGGTTAGGGTTAGGGTTAGGGTCCTAACTCTCTGAGAAAAAAATCGCCCCCGGCAAAAACCGAGCACATCTTTGGATAGCACTTTGCAAGGCCCGTTTAGGGTCGATATCAATTTGCCCCCATCTCTTCCCTGTGAGACGCTAGACTGGCCCAAAAGTGCACATTGGGACCCTCTTTTAATCTCCCTCCCACAGGCAGGAGCGCAAAGAAGGTTGGAGAAAAATGCTCCCCGTGGCTGGCGCGGCCGGCGTCTCAGTACGTGTAAAAGAGTCAGTCGGTGGAGCGAGCGAAAACTAACCCTAACCCTAAGGAAGGACCGTTCGCGCAGGCTAACTCTGAACTGAGCCGATTTCTTCCGTAACGCAACGGTTTCAGCGGAACTATTCAAAGACCCCGCAAGGTACGGCTCTAAAAAATGAAACCAAGCCGTCTGCATCTCTTGCCAAGCTCGAGAATAATTTTCGAGCCGATCGGGGCCTTTCCGACGGAATAAGAGGCATTTCCCGGAGGCAACTTTTTCGAGCAGTTTTTCCTGGATATCTCCTCGTAGCGAGACGCGATTGCAACGCGCTCGGTGTCAGTGGGAAGGTCTTTTTGGGCCGCATCAGTGTTGCGATTTTGAAGAAAAACGAACGTTGGGCGGAGGCGCGAGAGGGAAAAATACGGAAAATTTTTCGTGACCTACTTAACGGACTTAAAAAAAAAAAAAAAAAAAAAAAAAAAAATTCAATCTGTGAATGATTTATTCTCGTGATGGCTTTGATTTCATCACTGGCTGTGTTAATTATTGATGACAAGTTTTGTCGGATTCATGTGATGATGATGAAAAAATTTTCTCAGTCAGGCGGTCCGGTTGCGCCTCTGTCTGAATCGGGGGGCCTTTCCGCCTTCCCGTTACTCAGTCGTCGGCCGGGCGGGCGGGCCCTGAGATACTAAATTTGGCACTTTGCGGGTCTCGAGGTTCATGCAGGCAGGCTTGGCCAACTTGACTGACTGCTAGAAACACGTACGTAATAGATTAGAGAGGTCGCTATACTCTTTTGCACGCACGCGTGTCCCGGGGAGAAATGATGATTCACGCGCTTGCTACGGTGTGGGTACGTACGGGGAATTTGGCGTGACCCTTACTCTTTTGAGATGATCTCATCAACGGATAGCTCTGACTTAGGTCTACAAAGGGTCATTAACCCTGACTGGAAAATGAATCGCGCTCACCCAGAAATCGTGCTTTAATGAAAGAGTTAGGGTCGCCCAACCCTAACTCCGAGGTTAGGGTCGGGTGGAACGACACCCGCTTTTTTTGGCAGAATCGTGACCTGCCGAGTTAGGGCCACAAGGAAACACCCGCCCTTTGTCGAAAATGGCCCATCTTGAAGTTAGGGTGCTTGGGAACCGCCTCAGAGTTAGGGTTAGGGGTTAGGGGTTAGGGTTAGGGTTAGGGTCCTAACTCTCTGAGAAAAAAATCGCCCCCGGCAAAAACCGAGCACATCTTTGGATAGCCCTTTGCAAGGCCCGCTTAGGGTCGATATCAATTTGCCCCCATCTCTTCCCTGTAAGACGCTAGACTGGCCCAAAAGTACACATTGGGACCCTCTTTTAATCTCCCTCCCACAGGCAGGAGCGCAAAGAAGGTTGGAGAAAAATGCTCCCCGCGGCTGGCGCGGCCGGCGTCTCAGTACGTGTAAAAGAGTCAGTCGGTGGAGCGAGCGAAAACTAACCCTAACCCTAAGGAAGGACCGTTCGCGCAGGCTAACTCTGAACTGAGCCGATTTCTTCCGTAACGCGACGGTTTCAGCGGAACTATTCAAAGACCCCGCAAGGTACAGCTCTAAAAAATGAAACCAAGCCGTCTGCATCTCTTGCGAAGCTAGAGAATAATTTTCGAGCCGATCGGGGCCTTTCCGACGGAATTGGAGGCATTTCCCGGAGGCAACTTTTTCGAGCAGTTTTTCCTGGATATCTCCTCGTAGCGAGAGGCGATTGGAACGCGCTTGGTGTCAGTGGGAAGGTCTTTTCGGGCCGCATCAGTGTTGCGATTTTGAAGAAAAACGAACGTTGGGCGGAGGCGTGAGAGGGAAAAATACGGAAAAATTTTCGTGACCTACTTAACGGACTTAAAAAAAAAAAAAAAAAAAAAAAAAAAATTCAATCTGTGGATGATTTATTCTAGTGATGGCTTTAATTTCATCACTGGCTGTGTTAATTATTGATGACAAGTTTTGTCGGATTCATGTGATGATGATGAAAAAATTTTCTCAGTCAGGCGGTCCGGTTGCGCCTCTGTCTGAATCGGGGGGCCTTTCCGCCTTCCCGTTACTCAGTCGTCGGCCGGGCGGGCGGGCCCTGAGATACTAAATTTGGCACTTTGCGGGTCTCGAGGTTCATGCAGGCAGGCTTGGCCAACTTGACTGACTGCTAGAAACACGTACGTAATAGATTAGAGAGGTCGCTATACTCTTTTGCACGCACGCGTGTCCCGGGGAGAAATGATGATTCACGCGCTTGCTACGGTGTGGGTACGTACGGGGAATTTGGCGTGACCCTTACTCTTTTGAGATGATCTCATCAACGGATAGCTCTGACTTAGGTCTACAAAGGGTCATTAACCCTGACTGGAAAATGAATCGCGCTCACCCAGAAATCGTGCTTTAATGAAAGAGTTAGGGTCGCCCAACCCTAACTCCGAGGTTAGGGTCGAGTGGAACGACACCCGCTTTTTTTGGCAGAATCGTGACCTGCCGAGTTAGGGCCACAAGGAAACACCCGCCCTTTGTCGAAAATGGCCCATCTTGAAGTTAGGGTGCTTGGGAACCGCCTCAGAGTTAGGGTTAGGGGTTAGGGGTTAGGGTTAGGGTTAGGGTCCTAACTCTCTGAGAAAAAAATCGCCCCCGGCAAAAACCGAGCACATCTTTGGATAGCCCTTTGCAAGGCCCGTTTAGGGTCGATATCAATTTGCCCCCATCTCTTCCCTGTAAGACTCTAGACTGGCCCAAAAGTGCACTTTGGGACCCTCCCTCCCTCCCACAGGCAGGAGCGCAAAGAAGGTTGGAGAAAAATGCTCCCCGCGGCTGGCGCGGCCGGCGTCTCAGTACGTGTAAAAGAGTCAGTCGGTGGAGCGAGCGAAAACTAACCCTAACCCTAAGGAAGGACCGTTCGCGCAGGCTAACTCTGAACTGAGCCGATTTCTTCCGTAACGCGACGGTTTCAGCGGAACTATTCAAAGACCCCGCAAGGTACAGCTCTAAAAAATGAAACCAAGCCGTCTGCATCTCTTGGCAAGCTCGAGAATAATTTTCGAGCCGATCGGGGCCTTTCCGACGGAATAAGAGGCATTTCCCGGAGGCGACTTTTTCGAGCAGTTTTTCCTGGATATCTCCTCGTAGCGAGACGCGATTGGAACGCGCTCGGTGTCAGTGGGAAGGTCTTTTGGGGCCGCATCAGTGTTGCGATTTTGAAGAAAAACGAACGTTGGGCGGAGGCGCGAGAGGGAAAAATACGGAAAAATTTTCGTGACCTACTTAAGGGACTTAAAAAAAAAAAAAAAAAAAAAAAAAAAAAATTCAATCTGTGGATGATTTATTCTAGTGATGGCTTTAATTTCATCACTGGCTGTGTTAATTATTGATGACAAGTTTTGTCGGATTCATGTGATGATGATGAAAAAATTTTCTCAGTCAGGCGGTCCGGTTGCGCCTCTGTCTGAATCGGGGGGCCTTTCCGCCTTCCCGTTACTCAGTCGTCGGCCGGGCGGGCGGGCCCTGAGATACTACATTTGGCACTTTGCGGGTCTCGAGGTTCATGCAGGCAGGCTTGGCAAACTTGACTGACTGCTAGAAACACGTACGTAATAGATTAGAGAGGTCGCTATACTCTTTTGCACGCACGCGTGTCCCGGGGAGAAATGATGATTCACGCGCTTGCTACGGTGTGGGTACGTACGGGGAATTTGGCGTGACCCTTACTCTTTTGAGATGATCTCATCAACGGATAGCTCTGACTTAGGTCTACAAAGGGTCATTAACCCTGACTGGAAAATGAATCGCGCTCACCCAGAAATCGTGCTTTAATGAAAGAGTTAGGGTCGCCCAACCCTAACTCCGAGGTTAGGGTCGAGTGGAACGACACCCGCTTTTTTTGGCAGAATCGTGACCTGCCGAGTTAGGGCCACAAGGAAACACCCGCCCTTTGTCGAAAATGGCCCATCTTGAAGTTAGGGTGCTTAGGAACCGCCTCAGAGTTAGGGTTGGGGGTTAGGGTTAGGGTTAGGGTTAGGGTCCTAACTCTCCGAGAAAAAAATCGCCCCCGGCAAAAACCGAGCACATCTTTGGATAGCCCTTTGCAAGGCCCGTTTAGGGTCGATATCAATTTGACCCCATCTCTTTCCTGTAAGACGCTAGACTGGCCCAAAAGTGCACTTTGGGGCCCTCTTTTAATCTTCCTCCCATAGCCAGGAGCGCAAAGAAGGTTGGAGAAAAATGCTTCCCGTGGCTGGCGCGGCCGGCGTCTCAGTACGTATAAAAGAGTCAGTCGGTGGAGCGAGCGAAAACTAACCCTAACCCTAAGGAAGGACCGTTCGCGCAGGCTAACTCTGAACTGAGCCGATTTCTTCCGTAACGCGACGGTTTCAGCGGAACTATTCAAAGACCCCGCAAGGTACAGCTCTAAAAAATGAAACCAAGCCGTCTGCATCTGTTGGCAAGCTAGAGAATAATTGTCGAGCCGATCGGAGCCTTTCCGACGGAATAAGAGGCATTTCCCGGAGGCGACTTTTTCGAGCAGTTTTTCCTGGATATCTCCTCGTAGCGAGACGCGATTGCAACGCGCTCGGTGTCAGTGGGAAGGTCTTTTTGGGCCGCATCAGTGTTGCGATTTTGAAGAAAAACGAACGTTGGGCGGAGGCGCGAGAGGGAAAAATACGGAAAATTTTTCGTGACCTACTTAACGGACTTAAAAAAAAAAAAAAAAAAATCAATCTGTGGATGATTTATTCTAGTGATGGCTTTAATTTCATCACTGGCTGTGTTAATTATTGATGACAAGTTTTGTCGGATTCATGTGATGATGATGAAAAAATTTTCTCAGTCAGGCGGTCCGGTTGCGCCTCTGTCTGAATCGGGGGGCCTTTCCGCCTTCCCGTTACTCAGTCGTCGGCCGGGCGGGCGGGCCCTGAGATACTAAATTTGGCACTTTGCGGGTCTCGAGGTTCATGCAGGCAGGCTTGGCCAACTTGACTGACTGCTAGAAACACGTACGTAATAGATTAGAGAGGTCGCTATACTCTTTTGCACGCACGCGTGTCCGAGAAATGATGATTCACGCGCTTGCTACGGTGTGGGTACGTACGGGGAATTTGGCGTGACCCTTACTCTTTTGAGATGATCTCATCAACGGATAGCTCTGACTTAGGTCTACAAAGGGTCATTAACCCTGACTGGAAAATGAATCGCGCTCACCGAGAAATCGTGCTTTAATGAAAGAGTTAGGGTCGCCCAACCCTAACTCCGAGGTTAGGGTCGAGTGGAACGACACCCGCTTTTTTTGGCAGAATCGTGACCTGCCGAGTTAGGGCCACAAGGAAACACCCGCCCTTTGTCGAAAATGGCCCATCTTGAAGTTAGGGTGCTTAGGAACCGCCTCAGAGTTAGGGTTAGGGTTAGGGGTTAGGGTTAGGATTAGGGTCCTAACTCTCTGAGAAAAAATCGCCCCCGGCAAAAACCGAGCACATCTTTGGATAGCCCTTTGCAAGGCCCGTTTAGGGTCGATATCAATTTGCCCGCATCTCTTCCCTGTAAGACGCTAGACTGGCCCAAAAGTGCACTTTGGGACCCTCTTTTAATCTCCCTCCCACAGGCAGGAGCGCAAAGAAGTATGGAGAAAAATGCTCCCCGTGGCTGGCGCCGCCGGCGTCTCAGTACGTATAAAAGAGTCAGTCGGTGGAGCGAGCGAAAACTAACCCTAACCCTAAGGAAGGACCGTTCGCGCAGGCTAACTCTGAACTGAGCCGATTTCTTCCGTAACGCGACGGTTTCAGCGGAACTATTCAAAGACCCCGCAAGGTACAGCTCTAAAAAATGAAACCAAGCCGTCTGCATCTGTTGGCAAGCTGGAGAATAATTTTCGAGCCGATCGGGGCCTTTCCGACGGAATAAGAGGCATTTCCCGGAGGCGACTTTTTCGAGCAGTTTTTCCTGGATATCTCCTCGTAGCGAGACGCGATTGGAACGCGCTCGGTGTCAGTGGGAAGGTCTTTTGGGGCCGCATCAGTGTTGCGATTTTGAAGAAAAACGAACGTTGGGCGGAGGCGCGAGAGGGAAAAATACGGAAAAATTTTCGTGACCTACTTAACGGACTTAAAAAAAAAAAAAAAAAAAAAAAAAAAAAAAATTCAATCTGTGGATGATTTATTCTAGTGATGGCTTTAATTTCATCACTGGCTGTGTTAATTATTGATGACAAGTTTTGTCGGATTCATGTGATGATGATGAAAAAATTTTCTCAGTCAGGCGGTCCGGTTGCGCCTCTGTCTGAATCGGGGGGCCTTTCCGCCTTCCCGTTACTCAGTCGTCGGCCGGGCGGGCCCTGAGATACTAAATTTGGCACTTTGCGGGTCTCGAGGTTCATGCAGGCAGGCTTGGCAAACTTGACTGACTGCTAGAAACACGTACGTAATAGATTAGAGAGGTCGCTATACTCTTTTGCACGCACGCGTGTCCCGGGGAGAAATGATGATTCACGCGCTTGCTACGGTGTGGGTACGTACGGGGAATTTGGCGTGACCCTTACTCTTTTGAGATGATCTCATCAACGGATAGCTCTGACTTAGGTCTACAAAGGGTCATTAACCCTGACTGGAAAATGAATCGCGCTCACCGAGAAATCGTGCTTTAATGAAAGAGTTAGGGTCGCCCAACCCTAACTCCGAGGTTAGGGTCGAGTGGAACGACACCCGCTTTTTTTGGCAGAATCGTGACCTGCCGAGTTAGGGCCACAAGGAAACACCCGCCCTGTGTCGAAAATGGCCCATCTTGAAGTTAGGGTGCTTAGGAACCGCCTCAGAGTTAGGGTTGGGGTTAGGGTTAGGGTTAGGGTTGGGGTCCTAACTCTCCGAGAAAAAAATCGCCCCCGGCAAAAACCGAGCACATCTTTGGATAGCCCTTTGCAAGGCCCGTTTAGGGTCGATATCAATTTGCCCCCATCTCTTCCCTGTAAGACGCTAGACTGGCCCAAAAGTGCACTATGGGACCCTCCCTCCCTCCCTCCCACAGGCAAGAGCGCAACGAAGGTTGGAGAAAAATGCTCCCCGTGGCTGGCGCCGCCGGCGTCTCAGTACGTATAAAAGAGTCAGTCGGTGGAGTGAGCGAAAACTAACCCTAACCCTAAGGAAGCACCGTTCGCGCAGTCTAACTCTGAACTGAGCCGATTTCTTCCGTAACGCGACGGTTCCACCGGGACTATTCAAAGACCCCGCAAGGTACAGCTCTAAAAAATGAAACCAAGTCGTCTGCATCTGTTGGCAAGCTAGAGAATAATTGTCGAGCCGATCGGAGCCTTTCCGACGGAATAAGAGGCATTTCCCGGAGGCGACTTTTTCGAGCAGTTTTTCCTGGATATCTCCTCGTAGCGAGACGCGATTGCAACGCGCTCGGTGTCAGTGGGAAGGTCTTTTTGGGCCGCATCAGTGTTGCGATTTTGAAGAAAAACGAACGTTGGGCGGAGGCGCGAGAGGGAAAAATACGGAAAATTTTTCGTGACCTACTTAACGGACTTAAAAAAAAAAAAAAAAAAAAAAAAAAAAATTCAATCTGTGAATGATTTATTCTCGTGATGGCTTTGATTTCATCACTGGCTGTGTTAATTATTGATGACAAGTTTTGTCGGATTCATGTGATGATGATGAAAAAATTTTCTCAGTCAGGCGGTCCGGTTGCGCCTCTGTCTGAATCGGGGGGCCTTTCCGCCTTCCCGTTACTCAGTCGTCGGCCGGGCGGGCGGGCCCTGAGATACTAAATTTGGCACTTTGCGGGTCTCGAGGTTCATGCAGGCAGGCTTGGCCAACTTGACTGACTGCTAGAAACACGTACGTAATAGATTAGAGAGGTCGCTATACTCTTTTGCACGCACGCGTGTCCCGGGGAGAAATGATGATTCACGCGCTTGCTACGGTGTGGGTACGTACGGGGAATTTGGCGTGACCCTTACTCTTTTGAGATGATCTCATCAACGGATAGCTCTGACTTAGGTCTACAAAGGGTCATTAACCCTGACTGGAAAATGAATCGCGCTCACCCAGAAATCGTGCTTTAATGAAAGAGTTAGGGTCGCCCAACCCTAACTCCGAGGTTAGGGTCGAGTGGAACGACACCCGCTTTTTTTGGCAGAATCGTGACCTGCCGAGTTAGGGCCACAAGGAAACACCCGCCCTTTGTCGAAAATGGCCCATCTTGAAGTTAGGGTGCTTAGGAACCGCCTCAGAGTTAGGGTTGGGGTTAGGGTTAGGGTTAGGGTTAGGGTCCTAACTCTCCGAGAAAAAAATCGCCCCCGGCAAAAACCGAGCACATCTTTGGATAGCCCTTTGCAAGGCCCGTTTAGGGTCGATATCAATTTGCCCCCATCTCTTCCCTGTAAGACTCTAGACTGGCCCAAAAGTGCACTTTGGAACCCTCTTTCAATCTCCCTCCCACAGGCAGGAGCGCAACGAAGGTTGGAGAAAAATGCTCCCCGTGGCTGGCGCGGCCGGCGTCTCAGTACGTATAAAAGAGTCAGTCGGTGGAGTGAGCGAAAACTAACCCTAACCCTAAGGAAGGACCGTTCGCGCAGGCTAACTCTGAACTGAGCCGATTTCTTCCGTAACGCGACGGTTTCAGCGGAACTATTCAAAGACCCCGCAAGGTACAGCTCTAAAAAATGAAACCAAGTCGTCTGCATCTGTTGGCAAGCTAGAGAATAATTGTCGAGCCGATCGGAGCCTTTCCGACGGAATAAGAGGCATTTCCCGGAGGCGACTTTTTCGAGCAGTTTTTCCTGGATATCTCCTCGTAGCGAGACGCGATTGCAACGCGCTCGGTGTCAGTGGGAAGGTCTTTTTGGGCCGCATCAGTGTTGCGATTTTGAAGAAAAACGAACGTTGGGCGGAGGCGCGAGAGGGAAAAATACGGAAAATTTTTCGTGACCTACTTAACGGACTTAAAAAAAAAAAAAAAAAAAAAAAAAAAATTCAATCTGTGAATGATTTATTCTCGTGATGGCTTTGATTTCATCACTGGCTGTGTTAATTATTGATGACAAGTTTTGTCGGATTCATGTGATGATGATGAAAAAATTTTCTCAGTCAGGCGGTCCGGTTGCGCCTCTGTCTGAATCGGGGGGCCTTTCCGCCTTCCCGTTACTCAGTCGTCGGCCGGGCGGGCGGGCCCTGAGATACTAAATTTGGCACTTTGCGGGTCTCGAGGTTCATGCAGGCAGGCTTGGCCAACTTGACTGACTGCTAGAAACACGTACGTAATAGATTAGAGAGGTCGCTATACTCTTTTGCACGCACGCGTGTCCCGGGGAGAAATGATGATTCACGCGCTTGCTACGGTGTGGGTACGTACGGGGAATTTGGCGTGACCCTTACTCTTTTGAGATGATCTCATCAACGGATAGCTCTGACTTAGGTCTACAAAGGGTCATTAACCCTGACTGGAAAATGAATCGCGCTCACCCAGAAATCGTGCTTTAATGAAAGAGTTAGGGTCGCCCAACCCTAACTCCGAGGTTAGGGTCGAGTGGAACGACACCCGCTTTTTTTTGGCAGAATCGTGACCTGCCGAGTTAGGGCCACAAGGAAACACCCGCCCTTTGTCGAAAATGGCCCATCTTGAAGTTAGGGTGCTTAGGAACCGCCTCAGAGTTAGGGTTAGGGTTAGGGTCCTAACTCTCCGAGAAAAAAATCGCCCCCGGCAAAAACCGAGCACATCTTTGGATAGCCCTTTGCAAGGCCCGTTTAGGGTCGATATCAATTTGCCCCCATCTCTTCCCTGTAAGACGCTAGACTGGCCCAAAAGTGCACTTTGGGACCCTCTTTTAATCTCCCTCCCCTCGGCAGGAGCGCAACGAAGGCTGGAGAAAAATGCTCCCCGTGGCTGGCGCGGCCGGCGTCTCAGTACGTATAAAAGAGTCAGTCGGTGGAGCGAGCGAAAACTAACCCTAACCCTAAGGAAGGACCGTTCGCGCAGGCTAACTCTGAACTGAGCCGATTTCTTCCGTAACGCGACGGTTTCAGCGGAACTATTCAAAGACCCCGCAAGGTACAGCTCTAAAAAATGAAACCAAGCCGTCTGCATCTCTTGCGAAGCTAGAGAATAATTTTCGAGCCGATCGGGGCCTTTCCGACGGAATTAGAGGCATTTCCCGGAGGCGACTTTTTCGAGCAGTTTTTCCTGGATATCTCCTCGTAGCGAGACGCGATTGGAACGCGCTCGGTGTCAGTGGGAAGGTCTTTTCGGGCCGCATCAGTGTTGCGATTTTGAAGAAAAACGAACGTTGGGCGGAGGCGTGAGAGGGAAAAATACGGAAAAATTTTCGTGACCTACTTAACGGACTTAAAAAAAAAAAAAAAAAAAAAAAAAAAATTCAATCTGTGGATGATTTATTCTAGTGATGGCTTTAATTTCATCACTGGCTGTGTTAATTATTGATGACAAGTTTTGTTGGGTTCATGTGATGATGAAAAAAATTGTTCTCAGTCAGGCGGTCCGGTTGCGCCTCTGTCTGAATCGGGGGGCCTTTCCGCCTTCCCGTTACTCAGTCGTCGGCCGGGCGGGCCCTGAGATACTAAACTGGGCACTTTGCGGGTCTCGAGGTCCATGCAGGCAGGCTTGGCAAACTTGACTGACTGCTAGAAACACGTACGTAATAGATTAGAGAGGTCGCTATACTCTTTTGCACGCACGCGTGTCCCGGGGAGAAATGATGATTCACGCGCTTGCTACGGTGTGGGTACGTACGGGGAATTTGGCGTGACCCTTACTCTTTTGAGATGATCTCATCAACGGATAGCTCTGACTTAGGTCTACAAAGGGTCATTAAACCTGACTGGAAAATGAATCGCGCTCACCCAGAAATCGTGCTTTAATGAAAGAGTTAGGGTCGCCCAACCCTAACTCCGAGGTTAGGGTCGAGTGGAACGACACCCGCTTTTTTTGGCAGAATCGTGACCTGCCGAGTTAGGGCCACAAGGAAACACCCGCCCTTTGTCGAAAATGGCCCATCTTGAAGTTAGGGTGCTTAGGAACCGCCTCAGAGTTAGGGTTAGGGGTTAGGGTTAGGGTTAGGTTAGGTCCTAACTCTCTGAGAAAAAATCCGCCCCCGGCAAAAACCGAGCACATCTTTGGATAGCACTTTGCAAGGCCCGCTTAGGGTCGATATCAATTTGCCCGCATCTCTTCCCTGTAAGACGCTAGACTGGCCCAAAAGTGCACTTTGGGACCCTCTTTTAATCTCCCTCCCACAGGCAGGAGCGCAAAGAAGGTTGGAGAAAAATGCTCCCCGTGGCTGGCGCGGCCGGCGTCTCAGTACGTGTAAAAGAGTCAGTCGGTGGAGCGAGCGAAAACTAACCCTAACCCTAAGGAAGGACCGTTGGCGCAGGCTAACTCTGAACTGAGCCGATTTCTTCCGTAACGCGACGGTTTCAGCGGAACTATTCAAAGACCCCGCAAGGTACAGCTCTAAAAAATGAAACCAAGCCGTCTGCATCTCTTGGCAAGCTCGAGAATAATTTTCGAGCCGATCGGGGCCTTTCCGACGGAATTAGAGGCATTTCCCGGAGGCGACTTTTTCGAGCAGTTTTTCCTGGATATCTCCTCGTAGCGAGACGCGATTGGAACGCGCTCGGTGTCAGTGGGAAGGTCTTTTCGGGCCGCATCAGTGTCGCGATTTTGAAGAAAAACGGACGTTGGGCGGAGGCGCGAGAGGGAAAAATACGGAAAAATTTGCGTGACCTACTTAAGGGACTTAAAAAAAAAAAAAAAAAAAAAAAAAAAAAATCAATCTGTGGATGATTTATTCTCGTGATGGCTTTAATTTCATCACTGGCTGTGTTAATTATTGATGACAAGTTTTGTTGGATTCATGTGATGATGATGAAAAAATTTTCTCAGTCAGGCGGTCCGGTTGCGCCTCTGTCTGAATCGGGGGGCCTTTCCGCCTTCCCGTTACTCAGTCGTCGGCCGGGCGGGCGGGCCCTGAGATACTAAATTTGGCACTTTGCGGGTCTCGAGGTTCATGCAGGCAGGCTTGGCCAACTTGACTGACTGCTAGAAACACGTACGTAATAGATTAGAGAGGTCGCTATACTCTTTTGCACGCACGCGTGTCCCGGGGAGAAATGATGATTCACGCGCTTGCTACGGTGTGGGTACGGGGAATTTGGCGTGACCCTTACTCTTTTGAGATGATCTCATCAACGGATAGCTCTGACTTAGGTCTACAAAGGGTCATTAACCCTGACTGGAAAATGAATCGCGCTCACCGAGAAATCGTGCTTTAATGAAAGAGTTAGGGTCGCCCAACCCTAACTCCGAGGTTAGGGTCGAGTGGAACGACACCCGCTTTTTTTGGCAGAATCGTGACCTGCCGAGTTAGGGCCACAAGGAAACACCCGCCCTTTGTCGAAAATGGCCCATCTTGAAGTTAGGGTGCTTAGGAACCGCCTCAGAGTTAGGGTTGGGGTTAGGGTTAGGGTTAGGGTTAGGGTCCTAACTCTCCGAGAAAAAAATCGCCCCGGCAAAAACCGAGCACATCTTTGGATAGCCCTTTGCAAGGCCCGTTTAGGGTCGATATCAATTTGCCCCCATCTCTTCCCTGTAAGACGCTAGACTGGCCCAAAAGTGCACTTTGGGACCCTCTTTCAATCTCCCTCCCACAGGCAGGAGCGCAAAGAAGGTTGGAGAAAAATGCTCCCCGCGGCTGGCGCGGCCGGCGTCTCAGTACGTATAAAAGAGTCAGTCGGTGGAGCGAGCGAAAAGTAACCCTAACCCTAAGGAAGGACCGTTCGCGCAGGCTAACTCTGAACTGAGCCGATTTCTTCCGTAACGCGACGGTTTCAGCGGAACTATTCAAAGACCCCGCAAGGTACAGCTCTAAAAAATGAAACCAAGCCGTCTGCATCTCTTGGCAAGCTCGAGAATAATTTTCGAGCCGATCGGGGCCTTTCCGACGGAATTAGAGGCATTTCCCGGAGGCGACTTTTTCGAGCAGTTTTTCCTGGATATCTCCTCGTAGCGAGACGCGATTGGAACGCGCTCGGTGTCAGTGGGAAGGTCTTTTCGGGCCGCATCAGTGTTGCGATGTTGAAGAAAAACGAAGGTTGGGCGGAGGCGCGAGAGGGAAAAATACGGAAAAATTTTCGTGACCTACTTAAAAAAAAAAAAAAAAAAAAAAAATTCAATCTGTGGATGATTTATTCTAGTGATGGCTTTAATTTCATCACTGGCTGTGTTAATTATTGATGACAAGTTTTGTTGGGTTCATGTGATGATGATGAAAAAATTTTCTCAGTCAGGCGGTCCGGTTGCGCCTCTGTCTGAATCGGGGGGCCTTTCCGCCTTCCCGTTACTCAGTCGTCGGCCGGGCGGGCGGGCCCTGAGATACTAAATTTGGCACTTTGCGGGTCTCGAGGTTCATGCAGGCAGGCTTGGCCAACTTGACTGACTGCTAGAAACACGTACGTAATAGATTAGAGAGGTCGCTATACTCTTTTGCACGCACGCGTGTCCGAGAAATGATGATTCACGCGCTTGCTACGGTGTGGGTACGGGGAATTTGGCGTGACCCTTACTCTTTTGAGATGATCTCATCAACGGATAGCTCTGACTTAGGTCTACAAAGGGTCATTAACCCTGACTGGAAAATGAATCGCGCTCACCGAGAAATCGTGCTTTAATGAAAGAGTTAGGGTCGCCCAACCCTAACTCCGAGGTTAGGGTCGAGTGGAACGACACCCGCTTTTTTTGGCAGAATCGTGACCTGCCGAGTTAGGGCCACAAGGAAACACCCGCCCTTTGTCGAAAATGGCCCATCTTGAAGTTAGGGTGCTTAGGAACCGCCTCAGAGTTAGGATTCGGGTTAGGGGTTAGGGTTAGGGTTAGGGTTAGGGTCCTAACTCTCTGAGAAAAAAATCGCCCCCGGCAAAAACCGAGCACATCTTTGGATAGCCCTTTGCAAGGCCCGTTTAGGGTCGATATCAATTTGCCCCCATCTCTTCCCTGTAAGACGCTAGACTGGCCCAAAAGTGCACTTTGGGACCCTCTTTCAATCTCCCTCCCACAGGCAGGAGCGCAAAGAAGGTTGGAGAAAAATGCTCCCCGCGGCTGGCGCGGCCGGCGTCTCAGTACGTATAAAAGAGTCAGTCGGTGGAGCGAGCGAAAAGTAACCCTAACCCTAAGGAAGGACCGTTCGCGCAGGCTAACTCTGAACTGAGCCGATTTCTTCCGTAACGCGACGGTTTCAGCGGAACTATTCAAAGACCCCGCAAGGTACAGCTCTAAAAAATGAAACCAAGTCGTCTGCATCTGTCGCGAAGCTAGAGAATAATTTTCGAGCCGATCGGGGCCCTTCCGACGGAATTAGAGGCATTTCCCGGAGGCAACTTTTTCGAGCAGTTTTTCCTGGATATCTCCTCGTAGCGAGACGCGATTGGAACGCGCTCGGTGTCAGTGGGAAGGTCTTTTGAGGCCGCATCAGTGTTGCGATTTTGAAGAAAAACGAACGTCGGGCGGAGGCGCGAGAGGGAAAAATACGGAAAATTTTTCGTGACCTACTTAACGGACTTAAAAAAAAAAAAAAAAAAAAAAAATCAATCTGTGGATGATTTATTCTAGTGATGGCTTTGATTTCATCACTGGCTGTGTTAATTATTGATGACAAGTTTTGTTGGATTCATGTGATGATGATGAAAAAATTTTCTCAGTCAGGCGGTCCGGTTGCGCCTCTGTCTGAATCGGGGGGCCTTTCCGCCTTCCCGTTACTCAGTCGTCGGCCGGGCGGGCGGGCCCTGAGATACTAAATTTGGCACTTTGCGGGTCTCGAGGTTCATGCAGGCAGGCTTGGCCAACTTGACTGACTGCTAGAAACACGTACGTAATAGATTAGAGAGGTCGCTATACTCTTTTGCACGCACGCGTGTCCCGGGGAGAAATGATGATTCACGCGCTTGCTACGGTGTGGGTACGGGGAATTTGGCGTGACCCTTACTCTTTTGAGATGATCTCATCAACGGATAGCTCTGACTTAGGTCTACAAAGGGTCATTAACCCTGACTGGAAAATGAATCGCGCTCACCCAGAAATCGTGCTTTAATGAAAGAGTTAGGGTCGCCCAACCCTAACTCCGAGGTTAGGGTCGAGTGGAACGACACCCGCTTTTTTTGGCAGAATCGTGACCTGCCGAGTTAGGGCCACAAGGAAACACCCGCCCTTTGTCGAAAATGGCCCATCTTGAAGTTAGGGTGCTTAGGAACCGCCTCAGAGTTAGGGTTGGGGTTAGGGTTAGGGTTAGGGTTAGGGTCCTAACTCTCCGAGAAAAAAATCGCCCCCGGCAAAAACCGAGCACATCTTTGGATAGCCCTTTGCAAGGCCCGTTTAGGGTCGATATCAATTTGCCCCCATCTCTTCCCTGTAAGACTCTAGACTGGCCCAAAAGTGCACTTTGGAACCCTCTTTCAATCTCCCTCCCACAGGCAGGAGCGCAACGAAGGTTGGAGAAAAATGCTCCCCGTGGCTGGCGCGGCCGGCGTCTCAGTACGTATAAAAGAGTCAGTCGGTGGAGCGAGCGAAAACTAACCCTAACCCTAAGGAAGGACCGTTCGCGCAGGCTAACTCTGAACTGAGCCGATTTCTTCCGTAACGCGACGGTTTCAGCGGAACTATTCAAAGACCCCGCAAGGTACAGCTCTAAAAAATGAAACCAAGCCGTCTGCATCTCTTGGCAAGCTCGAGAATAATTTTCGAGCCGATCGGGGCCTTTCCGACGGAATTAGAGGCATTTCCCGGAGGCAACTTTTTCGAGCAGTTTTTCCTGGATATCTCCTCGTAGCGAGACGCGATTGGAACGCGCTCGGTGTCAGTGGGAAGGTCTTTTGGGGCCGCATCAGTGTTGCGATTTTGAAGAAAAACGAACGTTGGGCGGAGGCGCGAGAGGGAAAAATACGGAAAAATTTTCGTGACCTACTTAACGGACTTAAAAAAAAAAAAAAAAAAAAAAAAAATCAATCTGTGGATGATTTATTCTAGTGATGGCTTTGATTTCATCACTGGCTGTGTTAATTATTGATGACAAGTTTTGTTGGATTCATGTGATGATGATGAAAAAATTTTCTCAGTCAGGCGGTCCGGTTGCGCCTCTGTCTGAATCGGGGGGCCTTTCCGCCTTCCCGTTACTCAGTCGTCGGCCGGGCGGGCCCTGAGATACTAAATTTGGCACTTTGCGGGTCTCGAGGTTCATGCAGGCAGGCTTGGCAAACTTGACTGACTGCTAGAAACACGTACGTAATAGATTAGAGAGGTCGCTATACTCTTTTGCACGCACGCGTGTCCCGGGGAGAAATGATGATTCACGCGCTTGCTACGGTGTGGGTACGTACGGGGAATTTGGCGTGACCCTTACTCTTTTGAGATGATCTCATCAACGGATAGCTCTGACTTAGGTCTACAAAGGGTCATTAACCCTGACTGGAAAATGAATCGCGCTCACCCAGAAATCGTGCTTTAATGAAAGAGTTAGGGTCGCCCAACCCTAACTCCGAGGTTAGGGTCGAGTGGAACGACACCCGCTTTTTGGCAGAATCGTGACCTGCCGAGTTAGGGCCACAAGGAAACACCCGCCCTTTGTCGAAAATGGCCCATCTTGAAGTTAGGGTGCTTAGGAACCGCGTCAGAGTTAGGGTTGTGGTTAGGGGTTAGGGTTAGGGTTAGGGGCGTAACTCTTTGAGGGAAAAAATCGCCCCCGGCAAAAACCGAGCACATCTTTGGATAGCACTTTGCAAGGCCCGCTTAGGGTCGATATCAATTTGCCCGCATCTCTTCCCTGTAAGACGCTAGACTGGCCCAAAAGTGCACTTTGGGACCCTCTTTTAATCTCCCTCCCACAGGCAGGAGCGCAACGAAGGTTGGAGAAAAATGCTCCCCGTGGCTGGCGCGGCTGGCGTCTCAGTACGTATAAAAGAGTCAGTCGGTGGAGTGAGCGAAAAATTGTCCACCCCTAAGGAAGGACCGTTCGCGCAGGCTAACTCTGAACTGAGCCGATTTCTTCCGTAACGCGACGGTTTCAGCGGAACTATTCAAAGACCCCGCAAGGTACAGCTCTAAAAAATGAAACCAAGCCGTCTGCATCTCTTGCGAAGCTAGAGAATAATTTTCGAGCCGATCGGGGCCTTTCCGACGGAATTGGAGGCATTTCCCGGAGGCAACTTTTTCGAGCAGTTTTTCCTGGATATCTCCTCGTAGCGAGAGGCGATTGGAACGCGCTTGGTGTCAGTGGGAAGGTCTTTTCGGGCCGCATCAGTGTTGCGATTTTGAAGAAAAACGAACGTTGGGCGGAGGCGTGAGAGGGAAAAATACGGAAAAATTTTCGTGACCTACTTAACGGACTTAAAAAAAAAAAAAAAAAAAAAAAAAAATTCAATCTGTGGATGATTTATTCTAGTGATGGCTTTAATTTCATCACTGGCTGTGTTAATTATTGATGACAAGTTTTGTTGGGTTCATGTGATGATGAAAAAAATTGTTCTCAGTCAGGCGGTCCGGTTGCGCCTCTGTCTGAATCGGGGGGCCTTTCCGCCTTCCCGTTACTCAGTCGTCGGCCGGGCGGGCCCTGAGATACTAAATTTGGCACTTTGCGGGTCTCGAGGTTCATGCAGGCAGGCTTGGCAAACTTGACTGACTGCTAGAAACACGTACGTAATAGATTAGAGAGGTCGCTATACTCTTTTGCACGCACGCGTGTCCCGGGGAGAAATGATGATTCACGCGCTTGCTACGGTGTGGGTACTACGGGGAGTTTGGCGTGACCCTTACTCTTTTGAGATGATCTCATCAACGGATAGCTCTGACTTAGGTCTACAAAGGGTCATTAACCCTGACTGGAAAATGAATCGCGCTCACCCAGAAATCGTGCTTTAATGAAAGAGTTAGGGTCGCCCAACCCTAACTCCGAGGTTAGGGTCGAGTGGAACAACTCCCGGTCTTGTTGGCAGAATCGTGACCTGCCGAGTTAGGGCCACAAGGAAACACCCGCCCTTTGTCGAAAATGGCCCATCTTGAAGTTAGGGTGCTTAGGAACCGCCTCAGAGTTAGGGTTGGGGTTAGGGTTAGGGTTAGGGTTGGGGTCCTAACTCTCCGAGAAAAAAATCGCCCCGGCAAAAACCGAGCACATCTTTGGATAGCCCTTTGCAAGGCCCGTTTAGGGTCGATATCAATTTGCCCCCATCTCTTCCCTGTAAGACGCTAGACTGGCCCAAAAGTGCACTTTGGGACCCTCTTTCAATCTCCCTCCCACAGGCAGGAGCGCAAAGAAGGTTGGAGAAAAATGCTCCCCGCGGCTGGCGCGGCCGGCGTCTCAGTACGTATAAAAGAGTCAGTCGGTGGAGCGAGCGAAAAGTAACCCTAACCCTAAGGAAGGACCGTTCGCGCAGGCTAACTCTGAACTGAGCCGATTTCTTCCGTAACGCGACGGTTTCAGCGGAACTATTCAAAGACCCCGCAAGGTACAGCTCCAAAAAATGAAACCAAGCCGTCTGCATCTCTTGGCAAGCTCGAGAATAATTTTCGAGCCGATCGGGGCCTTTCCGACGGAATTAGAGGCATTTCCCGCAGGCAACTTTTTCGAGCAGTTTTTCCTGGATATCTCCTCGCAGCGAGACGCGATTGGAACGCGCTCGGTGTCAGTGGGAAGGTCTTTTGGGGCCGCATCAGCGTTGCGATTTTGAAGAAAAACGAACGTTGGGCGGAGGCGTGAGAGGGAAAAATACGGAAAAATTTTGGTGACCTACTTAACGGACTTAAAAAAAAAAAAAAAAAAAAAATTCAATCTGTGGATGATTTATTCTAGTGATGGCTTTGATTTCATCACTGGCTGTGTTAATTATTGATGACAAGTTTTGTTGGATTCATGTGATGATGATGAAAAAATTTTCTCAGGCGGTCCGGTTGCGCCTCTGTCTGAATCAGGGGGCCTTTCCGCCTTCCCGTTACTCGGTCGTCGGCCGGGCGGGCCCTCAGATACTAAATTTAGCACTTTGCGGGTCTCGAGGTTCATGCAGGCAGGCTTGGCAAACTTGACTGACTGCTAGAAACACGTACGTAATAGATTAGAGAGGTCGCTATACTCTTTTGCACGCACGCGTGTCCCGGGGAGAAATGATGATTCACGCGCTTGCTAACGGTGTGGGTACGGGGGAATTTGGCGTGACCCTTACTCTTTTGAGATGATCTCATCAACGGATAGCTCTGACTTAGGTCTACAAAGGGTCATTAACCCTGACTGGAAAATGAATCGCGCTCACCCAGAAATCGTGCTTTAATGAAAGAGTTAGGGTCGCCCAACCCTAACTCCGAGGTTAGGGTCGAGTGGAACGACACCCGCTTTTTTTGGCAGAATCGTGACCTGCCGAGTTAGGGCCACAAGGAAACACCCGCCCTTTGTCGAAAATGGCCCATCTTGAAGTTAGGGTGCTTAGGAACCGCCTCAGAGTTAGGGTTGGGGTCCTAACTCTCCGAGAAAAAAATCGCCCCGGCAAAAACCGAGCACATCTTTGGATAGCCCTTTGCAAGGCCCGTTTAGGGTCGATATCAATTTGCCCCCATCTCTTCCCTGTAAGACGCTAGACTGGCCCAAAAGTGCACTTTGGGACCCTCTTTCAATCTCCCTCCCACAGGCAGGAGCGCAAAGAAGGTTGGAGAAAAATGCTCCCCGCGGCTGGCGCGGCCGGCGTCTCAGTACGTATAAAAGAGTCAGTCGGTGGAGCGAGCGAAAAGTAACCCTAACCCTAAGGAAGGACCGTTCGCGCAGGCTAACTCTGAACTGAGCCGATTTCTTCCGTAACGCGACGGTTTCAGCGGAACTATTCAAAGACCCCGCAAGGTACAGCTCTAAAAAATGAAACCAAGTCGTCTGCATCTCTTGGCAAGCTCGAGAATAATTTTCGAGCCGATCGGGGCCTTTCCGACGGAATTAAAGGGATTTCCCGGAGGCAACTTTTTCGAGCAGTTTTTCCTGGATATCTCCTCGTAGCGAGACGCGATTGGAACGCGCTCGGTGTCAGTGGGAAGGTCTTTTCGGGCCGCATCAGTGTTGCGATTTTGAAGAAAAACGAACGTTGGGCGGAGGCGTGAGAGGGAAAAATACGGAAAAATTTTCGTGACCTACTTAACGGACTTAAAAAAAAAAAAAAAAAAAAAAAAAATTCAATCTGTGGATGATTTATTCTAGTGATGGCTTTAATTTCATCACTGGCTGTGTTAATTATTGATGACAAGTTTTGTTGGGTTCATGTGATGATGAAAAAAAATTTTCTCAGTCGGTCCGGTTGCGCCTCTGTCTGAATCGGGGGGCCTTTCCGCCTTCCCGTTACTCAGTCGTCGGCCGGGCGGGCCCTGAGATACTAAATTGGGCACTTTGCGGGTCTCGAGGTTCATGCAGGCAGGCTTGGCAAACTTGACTGACTGCTAGAAACACGTACGTAATAGATTAGAGAGGTCGCTATACTCTTTTGCACGCACGCGTGTCCCGGGGAGAAATGATGATTCACGCGCTTGCTACGGTGTGGGTACGGGGGAATTTGGCGTGACCCTTACTCTTTTGAGATGATCTCATCAACGGATAGCTCTGACTTAGGTCTACAAAGGGTCATTAACCCTGACTGGAAAATGAATCGCGCTCACCCAGAAATCGTGCTTTAATGAAAGAGTTAGGGTCGCCCAACCCTAACTCCGAGGTTAGGGTCGAGTGGAACGACACCCGCTTTTTTTGGCAGAATCGTGACCTGCCGAGTTAGGGCCACAAGGAAACACCCGCCCTTTGTCGAAAATGGCCCATCTTGAAGTTAGGGTGCTTAGGAACCGCCTCAGAGTTAGGGTTGGGGTCCTAACTCTCTGAGAAAAAAATCGCCCCCGGCAAAAACCGAGCACATCTTTGGATAGCCCTTTGCAAGGCCCGTTTAGGGTCGATATCAATTTGCCCCCATCTCTTCCCTGTAAGACGCTAGACTGGCCCAAAAGTGCACTTTGGGACCCTCTTTTAATCTCCCTCCCACAGGCAGGAGCGCAACGAAGGTTGGAGAAAAATGCTCCCCGTGGCTGGCGCGGCCGGCGTCTCAGTACGTATAAAAGAGTCAGTCGGTGGAGTGAGCGAAAACTAACCCTAACCCTAAGGAAGGACCGTTCGCGCAGGCTAACTCTGAACTGAGCCGATTTCTTCCGTAACGCGACGGTTTCAGCGGAACTATTCAAAGACCCCGCAAGGTACAGCTCTAAAAAATGAAACCAAGCCGTCTGCATCTCTTGGCAAGCTCGAGAGTAATTTTCGAGCCGATCGGGGCCTTTCCGACGGAATAAGAGGCATTTCCCGGAGGCAACTTTTTCGAGCAGTTTTTCCTGGATATCTCCTCGTAGCGAGACGCGATTGGAACGCGCTCGGTGTCAGTGGGAAGGTCTTTTGGGGCCGCATCAGTGTTGCGATTTTGAAGAAAAACGAACGTTGGGCGGAGGCGCGAGAGGGAAAAATACGGAAAAATTTTCGTGACCTACTTAACGGACTTAAAAAAAAAAAAAAAAAAAAAAATCAATCTGTGGATGATTTATTCTAGTGATGGCTTTGATTTCATCACTGGCTGTGTTAATTATTGATGACAAGTTTTGTCGGATTCATGTGATGATGATGAAAAAATTTTCTCAGTCAGGCGGTCCGGTTGCGCCTCTGTCTGAATCGGGGGGCCTTTCCGCCTTCCCGTTACTCAGTCGTCGGCCGGGCGGGCCCTGAGATACTAAATTTGGCACTTTGCGGGTCTCGAGGTTCATGCAGGCAGGCTTGGCCAACTTGACTGACTGCTAGAAACACGTACGTAATAGATTAGAGAGGTCGCTATACTCTTTTGCACGCACGCGTGTCCGAGAAATGATGATTCACGCGCTTGCTACGGTGTGGGTACGGGGAATTTGGCGTGACCCTTACTCTTTTGAGATGATCTCATCAACGGATAGCTCTGACTTAGGTCTACAAAGGGTCATTAACCCTGACTGGAAAATGAATCGCGCTCACCGAGAAATCGTGCTTTAATGAAAGAGTTAGGGTCGCCCAACCCTAACTCCGAGGTTAGGGTCGAGTGGAACGACACCCGCTTTTTGGCAGAATCGTGACCTGCCGAGTTACGGCCACAAGGAAACACCCGCCCTGTGACGAAAATGGCCCATCTTGAAGTTAGGGTGCTTAGGAACCGCCTCAGAGTTAGGGTTAGGGTTAGGGTTAGGGTTAGGGGGTCCTAACTCTCTGAGAAAAAATCGCCCCCGGCAAAAACCGAGCACATCTTTGGATAGCACTTTGCAAGGCCCGTTTAGGGTCGATATCAATTTGCCCCCATCTCTTCCCTGTGAGACTCTAGACTGGCCCAAAAGTGCACTTTGGGACCCCTCTTTTAACCTCCCTCCCACAGGCAGGAGCGCAAAGAAGGTTGGAGAAAAATGCTCCCCGTGGCTGGCGCGGCCGGCGTCTCAGTACGTGTAAAAGAGTCAGTCGGTGGAGCGAGCGAAAACTAACCCTAACCCTAAGGAAGGACCGTTCGCGCAGGCTAACTCTGAACTGAGCCGATTTCTTCCGTAACGCGACGGTTTCAGCGGAACTATTCAAAGACCCCGCAAGGTACAGCTCCAAAAAATGAAACCAAGCCGTCTGCATCTCTTGGCAAGCTCGAGAATAATTTTCGAGCCGATCGGGGCCTTTCCGACGGAATTAGAGGCATTTCCCGGAGGCAACTTTTTCGAGCAGTTTTTCCTGGATATCTCCTCGTAGCGAGACGCGATTGGAACGCGCTCGGTGTCAGTGGGAAGGTCTTTTGGGGCCGCATCAGTGTTGCGATTTTGAAGAAAAACGAACGTTGGGCGGAGGCGCGAGAGGGAAAAATACGGAAAAATTTTCGTGACCTACTTAACGGACTTAAAAAAAAAAAAAAAAAAAAAAAAATTCAATCTGTGGATGATTTATTCTAGTGATGGCTTTGATTTCATCACTGGCTGTGTTAATTATTGATGACAAGTTTTGTTGGATTCATGTGATGATGATGAAAAAATTTTCTCAGTCAGGCGGTCCGGTTGCGCCTCTGTCTGAATCAGAGGGCCTTTCCGCCTTCCCGTTACTCAGTCGTCGGCCGGGCGGGCGGGCCCTGAGATACTAAATTTGGCACTTTGCGGGTCTCGAGGTTCATGCAGGCAGGCTTGGCAAACTTGACTGACTGCTAGAAACACGTACGTAATAGATTAGAGAGGTCGCTATACTCTTTTGCACGCACGCGTGTCCCGGGGAGAAATGATGATTCACGCGCTTGCTACGGTGTGGGTACGGGGAATTTGGCGTGACCCTTACTCTTTTGAGATGATCTCATCAACGGATAGCTCTGACTTAGGTCTACAAAGGGTCATTAACCCTGACTGGAAAATGAATCGCGCTCACCCAGAAATCGTGCTTTAATGAAAGAGTTAGGGTCGCCCAACCCTAACTCCGAGGTTAGGGTCGAGTGGAACGACACCCGCTTTTTTTGGCAGAATCGTGACCTGCCGAGTTAGGGCCACAAGGAAACACCCGCCCTTTGTCGAAAATGGCCCATCTTGAAGTTAGGGTGCTTAGGAACCGCCTCAGAGTTAGGGTTGGGGTTAGGGTTAGGGTTAGGGTTAGGGTCCTAACTCTCCGAGAAAAAAATCGCCCCCGGCAAAAACCGAGCACATCTTTGGATAGCCCTTTGCAAGGCCCGTTTAGGGTCGATATCAATTTGCCCGCATCTCTTCCCTGTAAGACGCTAGACTGGCCCAAAAGTGCACTTTGGGACCCTCTTTTAATCTCCCTCCCACAGGCAGGAGCGCAACGAAGGTTGGAGAAAAATGCTCCCCGTGGCTGGCGCGGCCGGCGTCTCAGTACGTATAAAAGAGTCAGTCGGTGGAGCGAGCGAAAACTAACCCTAACCCTAAGGAAGGACCGTTCGCGCAGGCTAACTCTGAACTGAGCCGATTTCTTCCGTAACGCGACGGTTTCAGCGGAACTATTCAAAGACCCCGCAAGGTACAGCTCTAAAAAATGAAACCAAGCCGTCTGCATCTGTTGGCAAGCTCTAGAATAATTTTCGAGCCGATCGGGGCCTTTCCGACGGAATTAGAGGCATTTCCCGGAGGCAACTTTTTCGAGCAGTTTTTCCTGGATATCTCCTCGTAGCGAGACGCGATTGGAACGCGCTCGGTGTCAGTGGGAAGGTCTTTTGGGGCCGCATCAGTGTTGCGATTTTGAAGAAAAACGAACGTTGGGCGGAGGCGCGAGAGGGAAAAATACGGAAAATTTTTCGTGACCTACTTAACGGACTTAAAAAAAAAAAAAAAAAAAAAAAAAAAATTCAATCTGTGAATGATTTATTCTCGTGATGGCTTTGATTTCATCACTGGCTGTGTTAATTATTGATGACAAGTTTTGTCGGATTCATGTGATGATGATGAAAAAATTTTCTCAGTCAGGCGGTCCGGTTGCGCCTCTGTCTGAATCGGGGGGCCTTTCCGCCTTCCCGTTACTCAGTCGTCGGCCGGGCGGGCCCTGAGATACTAAATTTGGCACTTTGCGGGTCTCGAGGTTCATGCAGGCAGGCTTGGCCAACTTGACTGACTGCTAGAAACACGTACGTAATAGATTAGAGAGGTCGCTATACTCTTTTGCACGCACGCGTGTCCGAGAAATGATGATTCACGCGCTTGCTACGGTGTGGGTACGGGGAATTTGGCGTGACCCTTACTCTTTTGAGATGATCTCATCAACGGATAGCTCTGACTTAGGTCTACAAAGGGTCATTAACCCTGACTGGAAAATGAATCGCGCTCACCGAGAAATCGTGCTTTAATGAAAGAGTTAGGGTCGCCCAACCCTAACTCCGAGGTTAGGGTCGAGTGGAACGACACCCGCTTTTTTTGGCAGAATCGTGACCTGCCGAGTTAGGGCCACAAGGAAACACCCGCCCTGTGTCGAAAATGGCCCATCTTGAAGTTAGGGTGCTTAGGAACCGCCTCAGAGTTAGGGTTGGGGTTAGGGTTAGGGTTAGGGTCCTAACTCTCCGAGAAAAAAATCGCCCCCGGCAAAAACCGAGCACATCTTTGGATAGCCCTTTGCAAGGCCCGTTTAGGGTCGATATCAATTTGCCCCCATCTCTTCCCTGTAAGACGCTAGACTGGCCCAAAAGTGCACTATGGGACCCTCTTTTAATCTCCCTCCCACAGGCAGGAGCGCAACGAAGGTTGGAGAAAAATGCTCCCCGTGGCTGGCGCGGCCGGCGTCTCAGTACGTATAAAAGAGTCAGTCGGTGGAGCGAGCGAAAACTAACCCTAACCCTAAGGAAGGACCGTTCGCGCAGGCTAACTCTGAACTGAGCCGATTTCTTCCGTAACGCGACGGTTTCAGCGGAACTATTCAAAGACCCCGCAAGGTACAGCTCTAAAAAATGAAACCAAGCCGTCTGCATCTCTTGGCAAGCTCGAGAATAATTTTCGAGCCGATCGGGGCCTTTCCGACGGAATTAGAGGCATTTCCCGGAGGCAACTTTTTCGAGCAGTTTTTCCTGGATATCTCCTCGTAGCGAGACGCGATTGGAACGCGCTCGGTGTCAGTGGGAAGGTCTTTTGGGGCCGCATCAGTGTTGCGATTTTGAAGAAAAACGAACGTTGGGCGGAGGCGCGAGAGGGAAAAATACGGAAAAATTTTCGTGACCTACTTAACGGACTTAAAAAAAAAAAAAAAAAAAAAAAAAATTCAATCTGTGGATGATTTATTCTAGTGATGGCTTTGATTTCATCACTGGCTGTGTTAATTATTGATGACAAGTTTTGTTGGATTCATGTGATGATGATGAAAAAATTTTCTCAGTCAGGCGGTCCGGTTGCGCCTCTGTCTGAGTCAGGGGGCCTTTCCGCCTTCCCGTTACTCAGTCGTCGGCCGGGCGGGCGGGCCCTGAGATACTAAATTTGGCACTTTGCGGGTCTCGAGGTTCATGCAGGCAGGCTTGGCAAACTTGACTGACTGCTAGAAACACGTACGTAATAGATTAGAGAGGTCGCTATACTCTTTTGCACGCACGCGTGTCCCGGGGAGAAATGATGATTCACGCGCTTGCTACGGTGTGGGTACGGGGAATTTGGCGTGACCCTTACTCTTTTGAGATGATCTCATCAACGGATAGCTCTGACTTAGGTCTACAAAGGGTCATTAACCCTGACTGGAAAATGAATCGCGCTCACCCAGAAATCGTGCTTTAATGAAAGAGTTAGGGTCGCCCAACCCTAACTCCGAGGTTAGGGTCGAGTGGAACGACACCCGCTTTTTTTGGCAGAATCGTGACCTGCCGAGTTAGGGCCACAAGGAAACACCCGCCCTTTGTCGAAAATGGCCCATCTTGAAGTTAGGGTGCTTAGGAACCGCCTCAGAGTTAGGATTCGGGTTAGGGTTAGGGTTAGGGTCCTAACTCTCTGAGAAAAAAATCGCCCCCGGCAAAAACCGAGCACATCTTTGGATAGCACTTTGCAAGGCCCGCTTAGGGTCGATATCAATTTGCCCGCATCTCTTCCCTGTAAGACGCTAGACTGGCCCAAAAGTGCACTTTGGGACCCTCTTTTAATCTCCCTCCCACAGGCAGGAGCGCAAAGAAGGTTGGAGAAAAATGCTCCCCGTGGCTGGCGCGGCCGGCGTCTCAGTACGTGTAAAAGAGTCAGTCGGTGGAGCGAGCGAAAACTAACCCTAACCCTAAGGAAGGACCGTTCGCGCAGGCTAACTCTGAGCTGAGCCGATTTCTTCCGTAACGCGACTGTTCCAGCGGAACTATTCAAAGACCCCGCAAGGTACGGCTCTAAAAAATGAAACCAAGTCGTCTGCATCTGTTGGCAAGCTCGAGAATAATTTTCGAGCCGATCGGGGCCTTTCCGACGGAATTAGAGGCATTTCCCGGAGGCGACTTTTTCGAGCAGTTTTTCCTGGATATCTCCTCGTAGCGAGACGCGATTGGAACGCGCTTGGTGTCAGTGGGAAGGTCTTTTCGGGCCGCATCAGTGTTGCGATTTTGAAGAAAAACGAACGTTGGGCGGAGGCGCGAGAGGGAAAAATACGGAAAATTTTTCGTGACCTACTTAACGGACTTAAAAAGGAAAAAAAAAAAAAAAATTATCAGTCTGTGGATGATTTATTCTAGTGATGGCTTTAATTTCATCACTGGCTGTGTTAATTATTGGTGACAAGTTTTGTTGGATTCATGTGATGATGATGAAAAAATTTTCTCAGTCAGGCGGTCCGGTTGCGCCTCTGTCTGAATCAGGGGGCCTTTCCGCCTTCCCGTTACTCAGTCGTCGGCCGGGCGGGCCCTGAGATACTAAACTGGGCACTTTGCGGGTCTCGAGGTCCATGCAGGCAGGCTTGGCAAACTTGACTGACTGCTAGAAACACGTACGTAATAGATTAGAGAGGTCGCTATACTCTTTTGTCCCGGGGAGAAATGATGATTCACGCGCTCGTTATGCCACTGGGTATAGCGGGGAATTTGGCGTGACCCTTACTCTTTTGAGATGATCTCATCAACGGATAGCTCTGACTTAGGTCTACAAAGGGTCATTAAACCTGACTGGAAAATGAATCGCGCTCACCCAGAAATCGTGCTTTAATGAAAGAGTTAGGGTCGCCCAACCCTAACTCCGAGGTTAGGGTCGAGTGGAACGACACCCGCTTTTTTTGGCAGAATCGTGACCTGCCGAGTTAGGGCCACAAGGAAACACCCGCCCTTTGTCGAAAATGGCCCATCTTGAAGTTAGGGTGCTTAGGAACCGCCTCAGAGTTAGGGTACGGGTTAGGGTACGGGTTAGGGTTAGGGGCTTAGGGTTAGGGGCTTAGGGTTAGGGGCTTAGGGTTAGGGGCTTAGGGTAAGGTGCTTAGGGTTAGGGTACGGGTTAGGGTACGGGTTAGGGTACGGGTTAGGGTTAGGGTTTAGGGTTAGGGTCCTAACTCTCTGGGAAAAAAATTGCCGGTGGCAAAAACCGAACACATCTTTGGATAGTCCTTTTCAAGGCCCGTTTAGGTTCGATCTCAATTTGCCCCTTTCTCTTCCCCGCAAGAATCTAGACCGGCCCGAAAGTGCACTCCGGGGCCCTCCTTTTTCCCCCACAGGAGCGGAACGAAGGTTGCAACCGATGAGAAAAGGTTCCCCGTGGCGCGGGTGGCCTACGTCCGTCTTAGTATAAAAGAGTCAACGAGCGAAAATTACCAGGGCCGTTCTCGCGGGCTTAATTTCCAAATACCATTTTTTCCGCAATAAGAAGGGCCCTACAAGATAAACGCTTCACAATTCAAAGAACCCAGTAGGTCCTACACTAAAATAAAAAAATACCAAGCGTCTACATCTCTCTAGAAGCCGGACAAGCATTTTGGAGCCGATCGGAGCCTGCGGCCCTCATGCCACCACCCCCTCCCAGCAGCGGAACGAAGAGTGGAAATTTATTCACTGAATGATCTGAAATAGTGTATTGCAAAATCGTTTGCAAAACCCGTATTGCACAAATTAAACGAATTACTTTTTATCCTACTGCAACGTTGTTTATGTGACAATGCATAGCAAGATGGGCATAAAAACTGTGTAAACACATTTTTGCACTAAAAATGAAGAAAAACATAGACAGTGATTTGAGTAAAACAAAGTACCATCTTCAATACAGTGAATAAGCTTTAATATTTGTATTTATTTTTTTTTATCTCAGCTAAAAGAAGTCCTCTGAAGATGGTTATCACACCATTTATATGCAGTATTAGATTTTGTCACACACAGTTTGTAAGTTTAGACTATTGGTACTCTTCAAGTTGTAATACAATTTTATTGCACAGAGATATTAACTGAAGGAGAACAGCGGCGGATCCATAATTTTTCAGAGGGAGAGGGACAGGTCAGTTGTGGCAGAAATGGTTAATACGGAGGGGCGGTTGAATGCCCGGGAGAACTATCTAAGCGGAGTGTATAGACAATTTTGAAAAGTTAGAATCCCGAGACAGTCGGAAATGGCATTCCCCATGACTTGCAAGGAGAATTTTAAGCAGTTGGTGTTTCGAACTTTCTTCTTGCAAAGAAATCTTTAATGTAAACAAAAAGGACGATAAAGTGAAAAATGGTCGGATTTGCCTAATCAACTGCAGGGGTTATTTGGTGTGAAAAAGGGGGGGGGGAAGCCGAGAACTATGTCATTAAACAAATATGACACATCACAAAGGCCGATTTAAGTTGGAACAAGGAATTACTTTTGTTCAAGTGAAAAAAAAAAACACACACACACACACACATACACACACAAACCATTTTGGGGGAGTGGGGGGGGGGGCGACTACCCAATTGTCCTTTACTGGCCAGGTTGCCGAACTCTGCCCTGAAACGGTTGTCACTGAAAATTGTCAGCGTACAAAGAGTAAGCATGAGGTATTTTACCCTTCAGTAAGGTTGACACTTGCAAGATACATTCTACAGAAAATCTGTTTTGTTCTTCAAAGGGCTTTTTGTGTTTAGAGAGAGGAGTGGCAGGGTCTTTAAAAACAGCATCAGGAATTTTTTTTCTTTTGTCATTGTGGACTAGCATAAGTGCACTCTAAATCCCAAAAAGTAAATTCAGTCATCCTTTATTAGAGTGAAACGTGTGAATTTTCATTCTTTATTAGAGTGTTCATTCACTCAAAGAATAGTGAAAGTCACTGCAAAAAGAGTGGAATTCACTCCAGCAGGAGCAAAATTTAAATCTGTAACGAGTACCAGCAGGGATCACCCCTTTTAAGAGTTGTCACTGAGGTTTCTTCACGAAGAGTGAAATTTTGCTCTTTTGAGTGAATTTGGCTCTTTTTGGAGTGAATATCTACTCTTTTAAAGTGCCCTTTTCAGCCGACTCTCCTAAAGCTCACTGTTTTAACTTTAGGAGTGTATTCCCTAGTTTAAAACACACTGAAGTTTGGGGTTGACATGTCTGAAACACGCCAGTTTCACACGGCAAGGGTTGCGGCCAACGTTATTGCGTGTGTGCATCGCTGTTTCTAGAGCCCAGAGGCGAGCGAACAGTCTAAAGCAAAGGGAAGCAGAGTGCATATACGGAAGGATACACGTACGTCGCCTGTAGACGGGCGATGGGCACAAACGTTCACCGGCCGGTAGGCCGGCCAAGTTTATGCATATGCGCAAGGGCGTACTTACGTCGCCTGTAGACGACGATGGGCAGGGACGTTCACCGCCGGTTGGCCGGCCAACTTAATACATATACGCAAGCGTGTACGTACGTCCCTTGTAGACGGCGATGGGCACGAACGTTCACCGGCCGGTCGGCCGGCCAACGATATACATATACCAAAGGGTGTACGTACGTCTCCAGCAGACGGCGATGGACACGTACGTTCACCGGCCCGACCGGCAAACGCTATTGCGTGTGCATTGCTGTTTTTTAAGCCCAGGGGCGAGCGAAGAATTCAAAGTAAAGATTTAGGAGCGTGCATATACACACGGGTGTATGTTCGTCCTTACAGACGGCGTTAGGCCCGTACGTTAACTATCTCTTACCGCGGCCGTGCGCAAAGCAACTTCTGTTTATGAATATTTCAAATCAAAGGGAAATCGGATTGATATATAAGGGGCTATATGTCTGTTAAAAACAAAGAATATGAAGCTTGTACGATGTGTGGGTCGCCCCTACCCGAGTCGTGCTTGCGATAACACTTGTAAATGTCTTGGAAGGTTGGTGATGAGAAAAAAATAAACGGGCCTGACCCGTAGATATTGCATATTAGCTGGCGCCCAATGGGACCATGCACGAAAATGCCATGGCTGACGGGCCTGGTGACAGAACGAAGCCCGCTAAGGGTTTGAAATATTGATGGCAAATACTCTGGTGATAGCCAACGGGTGATGGCCCGACATAATCATGCCAAATGTGGCATACTCCATCGAGAGAAGGAAAGAGGAAAGCTTGACGGGCCTGGGGCCCGAACCAAACCCGCCATGGTTCGATATCTTGGTGGTGGCCTATAATTAGCAAATACTCCGGCGAAAGCCGACGGGTGGGAACCGTTAAAAGGCTTTCTAGAAACCCAGTGCTTTTCGAAAGATGGTTATATGAGTTATGATATATGATGTGAAGAGAAAGATTGATGGCAAATACTCTGGTGATAGCCAACGGGTGCTGGCCCGACATAATCATGACAAATGTGGCGTATTCCAGGTATAAGAAAAGGATCAAATAGCTTTTGAATATTTCAAATCAAAAGGAAATCGGATTGATATATAAGGGGCTATATGTCTGTTAAAAACAAAGAATATGAAGCTTGTACGATGTGTGGGTCGCCCCTACCCGAGTCGTGCTTGCGATAACACTTGTAAATGTCTTGGAAGGTTGGTGATGAGAAAAAAATAAACGGGCCTGACCCGTAGATATTGCATATTAGCTGGCGCCCAATGGGACCATGCACGAAAATGCCATGGCTGACGGGCCTGGTGACAGAACGAAGCCCGCTAAGGGTTTGAAATATTGATGGCAAATACTCTGGTGATAGCCAACGGGTGATGGCCCGACATAATCATGCCAAATGTGGCATACTCCATCGAGAGAAGGAAAGAGGAAAGCTTGACGGGCCTGGGGCCCGAACCAAACCCGCCATGGTTCGATATCTTGGTGGTGGCCTATAATTAGCAAATACTCCGGCGAAAGCCGACGGGTGGGAACCGTTAAAAGGCTTTCTAGAAACCCAGTGCTTTTCGGAAGATGGTTATATGAGTTATGATATATGATGTGAAGAGAAAGATTGATGGCAAATACTCTGGTGATAGCCAACGGGTGCTGGCCCGACATAATCATGACAAATGTGGCGTATTCCAGGTATAAGAAAAGGATCAAATAGCTTTTGAATATTTCAAATCAAAAGGAAATCGGATTGTTATATAAGGGGCTATATGTCTGTTAAAAACAAAGAATATGAAGCTTGTACGATGTGTGGGTCGCCCCTACCCGAGTCGTGCTTGCGATAACACTTGTAAATGTCTTGGAAGGTTGGTGATGAGAAAAAAATAAACGGGCCTGACCCGTAGATATTGCATATTAGCTGGCGCCCAATGGGACCATGCACGAAAATGCCATGGCTGACGGGCCTGGTGACAGAACGAAGCCCGCTAAGGGTTTGAAATATTGATGGCAAATACTCTGGTGATAGCCAACGGGTGATGGCCCGACATAATCATGCCAAATGTGGCATACTCCATCGAGAGAAGGAAAGAGGAAAGCTTGACGGGCCTGGGGCCCGAACCAAACCCACCATGGTTCGATATCTTGGTGGTGGCCTATAATTAGCAAATACTCCGGCGAAAGCCGACGGGTGGGAACCGTTAAAAGGCTTTCTAGAAACCCAGTGCTTTTCGAAAGATGGTTATATGAGTTATGATATATGATGTGAAGAGAAAGATTGATGGCAAATACTCTGGTGATAGCCAACGGGTGCTGGCCCGACATAATCATGACAAATGTGGCGTATTCCAGGTATAAGAAAAGGATCAAATAGCTTTTGAATATTTCAAATCAAAAGGAAATCGGATTGTTATATAAGGGGCTATATGTCTGTTAAAAACAAAGAATATGAAGCTTGTACGATGTGTGGGTCGCCCCTACCCGAGTCGTGCTTGCGATAACACTTGTAAATGTCTTGGAAGGTTGGTGATGAGAAAAAAATAAACGGGCCTGACCCGTAGATATTGCATATTAGCTGGCGCCCAATGGGACCATGCACGAAAATGCCATGGCTGACGGGCCTGGTGACAGAACGAAGCCCGCTAAGGGTTTGAAATATTGATGGCAAATACTCTGGTGATAGCCAACGGGTGATGGCCCGACATAATCATGCCAAATGTGGCATACTCCATCGAGAGAAGGA
Source organism: Holothuria scabra (assembly GCA_037179385.1). NCBI lineage: Eukaryota > Metazoa > Echinodermata > Holothuroidea > Aspidochirotida > Holothuriidae > Holothuria > Holothuria scabra. The sequence continues at coordinate 13,408 of CM074181.1, read as the reverse complement.
AAGAGGAAAGCTTGACGGGCCTGGGGCCCGAACCAAACCCACCATGGTTCGATATCTTGGTGGTGGCCTATAATTAGCAAATACTCCGGCGAAAGCCGACGGGTGGGAACCGTTAAAAGGCTTTCTAGAAACCCAGTGCTTTTCGAAAGATGTTTATATGAGTTATGATATATGATGTGAAGAGAAAGATTGATGGCAAATACTCTGGTGATAGCCAACGGGTGCTGGCCCGACATAATCATGACAAATGTGGCGTATTCCAGGTATGAGAAAAGGATCAAATAGCTTTTGAATATTTCAAATCAAAAGGAAATCGGATTGATATATAAGGGGCTATATGTCTGTTAAAAACAAAGAATATGAAGCTTGTACGATGTGTGGGTCGCCCCTACCCGAGTCGTGCTTGCGATAACACTTGTAAATGTCTTGGAAGGTTGGTGATGAGAAAAAAATAAACGGGCCTGACCCGTAGATATTGCATATTAGCTGGCGCCCAATGGGACCATGCACGAAAATGCCATGGCTGACGGGCCTGGTGACAGAACGAAGCCCGCTAAGGGTTTGAAATATTGATGGCAAATATCCTGGTGATAGCCAACGGGTGATGGCCCGACATAATCATGCCAAATGTGGCATACTCCATCGAGAGAAGGAAAGAGGAAAGCTTGACGGGCCTGGGGCCCGAACCAAACCCACCATGGTTCGATATCTTGGTGGTGGCCTATAATTAGCAAATACTCCGGCGAAAGCCGACGGGTGTGAACCGTTAAAAGGCTTTCTAGAAACCCAGTGCTTTTCGAAAGATGGTTATATGAGTTAGGGTTAGGGTTAGTGAAGAGAAAGACTGATGGCAAATACTCTGGTGATAGCCAACGGGTGCTGGCCCGACATAATCATGACAAATGTGGCATAGTCCAGGTATGAGAAAAGGATCAAATAGCTTTTGAAAATTTCAAATCAAAGGTAAATCGGATTGATATATAAGGGGATGATGTCAGAATCGATTAAGAAAAATACGTGGACGTGTAGCACGGGTAAATCCCCGCCCTAAAGTGTTGACACGCAGGCGCTTTAGTGATGTGGATATGCGCCGGTGGCATTGAACGGGCCGGTCAGGGTACAACCGGCCCGAAATAATCATGGAAATGGAGGCGTACTTAGCACGTTGACATCGGCGTATGGTGATGTAGCTTACGGGTCTTCAAAGTCGAAGCCCGTCGCCGTGTTATTGAAATCTTGGTGGCGAATAGAGCAAATACTCCAGCGAGGGAGCATCGAGAAAGGGAGGCCCACAGGCCCCACATAACCCTTGCCAAATCCGCCTTGGTTCGAAATCTTGGTACTGTTAGTATCAGGTAAAAGGTGAACATCTGATGGTGGGTCGAAGGAGCCAGCGGTCGACCATGCTGTTGCCTGCTGGCCCCTTCACCTATTTCATCAGTTCACCGATGGCCAGCTGGCACTTGGTGACGGAATCTTGGCGGTGACAATGCGGCGATAGCTTAGGATGCTCGCCCGACATGAAAAAATGTGGCTTTCAGTACATCAGAAATACTCCAGGGAGAGAGCCTGGAAAGACGAATTGCGAAGAAGGGTTATTAGCCTCTGTGGACCGGTGGACGTCGCACCCCGGACGCACAGGCGGAGTCCGCCGTGGCTGGCTCGGAGCTGCCTCCTCGCGGGAGTTGTCTTCGGGTGGGCCCGGACAAAAGCTGCAAAGCGTACTAGCCCGGAGACGCTGACTGGGGGCCCCGGGTAGAGTTGTCTTCTCTACTTGAGGAGCATGTGGCGCCCTGGACTGTGGTTTTTCCTAAGATAGGGGCCTGTTGCTCCGGAAAACGTCGCGCCTGTCGCGGCGTCCGGTGAGCTCCGGTCGGCCTTTGAAAATCCGGGAGAGTGAAGGACGTACTGTCGGACTCTGGCCTGGTTGTCCTACCGATAACCGCAGCAGGTGAACATCTGATGGTGGGTCGAAGGAGCCAGCGGTCGACCATGCTGTTGCCTGCTGGCATCTCCACCCATTTAATCGATTCACCGATTGCTCGCACTGGGTGAATGAATGCCCCGTCCACCGCCCATAGCGGCACAAGATCATTAACGGCAATTCCGACCCAGAGTCGAAAAAAATGGGTTAGGGAAACGACTGCTTCCATTGGTCACCGGCTCTTTGGCAGGCCGCATCCGGGCCCTCCAGTTAGACAAGAAATCCACTCTGGAGGCCCCTGCTTAAGCGGGGGCTTCTGGGGACACCGTCCCCCGAAGCTTCTGCTCGGTTTAAACGAGCCGTTGGCGATACCGAGTTCGCTGAGCATTTAGTGGTTGCTCAAAGGGGATCTCGGGGTTCGTCACCCGCTATTTGGCAGGCCGCGTCCGGGCCCTCCAGTCACCTTCAGACAAGAAATCCACTCTGAAGGGCCCGGCTTAAGCGGGGCTTCTGGGAAAACCGTCCCCTGAAGCTTCTGCTCGGTTTAAACGAGCCGTTGGCGATACCGAGTTCGCTGAGCATTTAGTGGTTGCTCAAAGGGGATCTCGGGGTTCGTCACCCGCTATTTGGCAGGCCGCGGTCCGGGCTCTCCAGTCACCTTCAGTCAAGAAATCCACTCTGGAGGCCCGGGAGAAGCGGGGCTGCTGGAGACACCGTCCCTCGTAGCTTCTGCTCCGTTTAACCGAGCCGTTGGCGATACCGAGTTTTCTGGGCAGTTAGTGGTTGCTCAAACGAGATCTTGGGAAAAAGCGGGGATGCGGACAATGTGCCTTGTATCCTTGATCAGTCAGTGGAAACCCTAACCTGATTTTCGGATTCTGCGGTACAGCAGGGGCTTTTCCCCGTCAGTGACGGGTGAGAGGCGCCTTTTTTTTTTCGGGTGCGGGACGTGTGGAATCCTTCCTCCGTCTCTGGGTGCGGGATGTTCTAAATAGAGCCTCCGCCTCTTCGCGGAAACCGGTTCTAAAGGACCTCTCCCGCTGTGTGGATGTAATTTTCAATCGGGTGCTTTCTCCCCGTCAGTGACGGGCAGAGGCGCCCTATATTCTTGCTTGCCTGCTTTTTTTTTCATTCCGGACCGCACCTTTCTCTCTGACGGGGGTGGGACCGGTGGATTTTCTCCATCGCTCTGCTGGGATGTTTCCAAAGGATCTCCCGGCAGGTGCAATTTTTACCCGGGGGCCCCCGTCCGTCAATTTAGGGTCATGGCGAGCGTGTATTTCTGACCGGTACGGGACGGGTGGATGGTTTTGAATTTCCTTCCCTTAGTCTGCCTTTTTTTTTTTATCGCCATGGCGTCCCCACAAAAACAGTAATGTGTGTGTTTGTGCCTGCGGGAAGATCCAATGACCCTTCCCGGCCGCCCCGCCCGCCTGGCAGATTAAAGAAGTGTGTGTGTGTGTGTGTGTGTGTGTGTGTGTGTGTTTGTTGGTGGATCCTAGTAATTTTATGCATTGGAGGCCTGTTTCAACAGATGCTCTCCTCATATCGGTCGATACGATACGGTATTATCGGACTTTTGTGTATTTTTACTGGTCCTGTTGTAATAATATTATAATTTACAAAGTGTGTTCTGGGTTCTGCATCTCCTCTCATCAAGCCCCAGAGATAGAAAGAGAAAATGCACCCACCCTACAAATCGACTTGCTTTCTTATTTAAAAAAAAAGAAACTTCGACAGCCGGGTGAAGCGTGAAGAAGGGGGCGCTCTCGGTGAAGTTTTGTAGAGTACAAGGTCGACAGCTCTAAACGGGGGCTTAATTACTTCCTTCTCCTCCCACTTCCATCCCTGTCTGTTATCTTTCTCTTTACTCCCCCCCCCCCACCCCCATTTTGTTTGTTTGTTTTGTCGGGTGGAGGGGGAGGCCAAAAAAAAAAAAAAAAGGAAGAGAGACAGCAACTAGGAAAATGAGTGATTTGGAGCAAGTCGATTGTTTACATTAATTCTATATAATGAAGTACGTGTACTACTATAAACTCAGCATAGCTACGTACATTACTCAGATGGAATGCATGTTAGCGGGGCTGCCTAGGCAAATTAATAGGTGCAAAAGCCAAGCCGTTGGAGTTACTGGACCCAAAACCGATTGTTCACAAATGGCCCTCAATACATTCAAGGCCAATGTGTCTGCATGGGAACAGTTCCGAGTGAGTAAACTTGCCCTCGTTTTAATCTGACGTCCCATTGCATGTCACACGCACTGATCATATCGTGGTTAAGTTTAGTGTATCGTTTGTGCAGCCTAACTAACACCCCCATGCACTGCAGGTTGCACTGTCACTGTGTCAGTCAGCCGGTCACGTGCGACAGTTAGCCTGTCCAATGGACGGAGCATATTAAACAATAATCTGTAGGCCCTAGTTATACAGTAGCCAGCCATTGTAACCTGTATATGTTGCCATGTTCTGTCCATACATTTAGCATCATCTGTGCGACCCATCATGTCCGCAATTTAGTACCATGTCATTTAAATACAGCGGGCTTTACTATTAGGTCAAGCCATTTTTTTTTTTTTTTCATGATCATTACTCAGATTAATTCTTCTAAAAATGAAGTCTTTGTCTTCCAGCTGTAAATAACAACAGCCCTGATATTATTAATTGCTGTTCATGCAGCTGCCTGGACTGGTGGCTTGAACCTCCTTTAGCTATACATAAGACAGCGAGACAAGACTGCAATTAAAGGACCAATTAATCCTCTCACCGGCCCCCAAACTGCACCTATTAAAGTTACAGTAGGTGTATGGTGTATCGCTTTACCTAAGTTTTCAATTGGCTCAGCTCTTTGAGTGTTGCAGCAAATTTAAACAATGCAGATTGAGTACCACAATATTACGAAGCATACGGATGGTATAATGAGAGCTGTTTTGAATACTGCACGCTATCATACATCACCAAATCATAGAATGGGCAGTGTTGAGCAGTCGGCCCGAGCTAATACTTCGAAGCAACAGTGTTCAATCACCATTAGTTCCTCTTCAAAGAATCTTTTGTTACATTTTAGGACTTCAATATTGTTTCACATTCAAGGATTAAACCAAGCAGTGGCTCTTCAAGGGTATAAAAGGCATATTTTCATCATCCCAAACAGTTCCAATTCTCCCAACCTACTTACTTCTAGCCCCTCCCACATTTATCTAAAACTCATCTTTAACCAGACACAATCCTAGTTTGTTGCTTCATGGCTATTGTCCCAGTGCATGGCCATACAAGTCCATAATGTGTAATCAAGACACCCTCAGTGTCCATGCTGTGTAATTTAGCTATGATGCATTTATCTGAATGTACGTGATGCCAATCAAAGAGCTGTACCAATTGAGAGTTTTGATATACGTATGCATACTGAAACTGTAGTTTAGGGTGACAAATGACTGCCTTTAATTTAATATCTGAGGGCCGGGAAAAATATTGTCATGTGATATGACTCTCAATTAGCCAGTCATGAAACAGGACAGCTGTGCATACACTACTTCAACTTGGGGGGTGGGGGGGGGGGGAGGGGATCGAGTTTCAAGCTGCAGTCAAAGTTTAGGGATACGGGACGCTATTATGTTTTTCACCCAGGCCAGTATTGCAGTGGGGTCAATGTTTAAAGTTGTCCTGATTGGTGCAATCAGTCTACTAAAACAGTATCCTGCAGGTCAAGTTTTAAACCAGCAGGGTCGTTGTCACCATATACAGTGCAGTTTCCCATGCATTTGCTGCAGTGGTTAGAATGACCAGGAAATGTGTGATAATGATGGCTTTCTTACATGTATCCCTGTTAAAAATGACCGGGATTTCCGAGTTATTTTAACCAGGAAATGTTTGGTCGATGGCGGCTCCATACTTATTCTGGGAGAAATGACCATGACACCCTGTTTGTTTTTACTGGTTAGGAAATTATGTATAGGTGACCACAATAATCCTGGTTATTTTTTGACCATGATCCAGGACATTCTTTTGTGCCTACAGTACCAGCAAGTTGAAAACACTGTAGCTGCCATGCAGTTTGCATGATTCTGAGCAGAAGCGCAGGGATGCCGGGTTAGTTCTCGCAAACAAAATTCAAACAGATAAAACTGCCTCAAGTAATTCCCTTCTTGTGAAACAGAAAATTGGTATTTGCAGCGCTATCTAGTGTTTTTCTCCTAATTAGAAACTATTCCTAATCCAGTAAATTTCTCAGTAGAAATGTGGCCTTCAATGATATACAGTAGGATTCAGTTTCTCACCAGCAGGTACAGTATTTACTGGAAAATTGAAACTAACACCCCAACCCCCCTTCCACCAACCCAATTTTGGCCAATTACTGTAAATACCAGAGTCATGAATTTATAAACAGTTAGTGTGCTAATTGTATTTTCTTTTCCTGCACACATGTCACACATTTGTTTAGAGTGTTTCTGCATGGATATCACCTGAGGAACAGCAGCTAGCTCTTCACCTTTAGGAGAACTTTGTGTTCTTTACTGGTGGCAATTTCGAATGAGAATATGCTGTACATTGGGGAGAAATATTGAACAAAACCTGTAACTGCATATACTGTAGTGGGAAAGGTAGCCGGAAACTGTAGTTTTGCTGAACACAATTAAGTTCCCGAAACATTGATCTCCATGCAAAGATTTAGCGTACCTAGTGTACTGTGCTGGTTTCACGGTGCCAGATATATTACAGTGATTATATTTGTATCACCTGTAACACACATCCTGCAATTATCTGGTGGCTGATCTTGTTACATGGTGAGCTACTGTGCCTTCCAGTAGCAAGGTCAGTGTGATGTAAGAGAGGCTCAAGAGCCTTACTCATCAGTTTCTATGAATTTCTCTGGTTACTGCAGCATCCACCTCTCAAAAATGTGTGCATCTTTTGGGAAATTTTTCCCCTCTCCCAGAAAACTAGCAGTATTCTCAATTAAGGGACATTCAGTCCCATTCATGATTGAATACATATGATACAGTGTGTGGGCATTTTTCAATGAACTGCATGTGGCATTTTTAATAGGGAACACGAGTGGCTTATATCATGTCAGTGTTAAGTTGGCCATTGTTTCTTCATTTGCAGATATACTGTACTGTGGGTGGCATGTGTGTATCTTCCCAAGAAGTGTAACTACAGTAATTCCTCTTTTGCTCTGCCCAAGCTTCAACATTTATTGAGATCTGGCTCAATCCATAAACTATAGGGGTCCAATAGTTGTGATATGAGGTCAAAATTCAAAAATCATTTTATCTGATTGAAATTTACGCTCATGATAGACGTATCAACAGCAGTTATGAAAAATACAAACATTTTTGCATTGGGCATGTTGTATATGCATGAGGAGACTCATTCAAACATAAACTTGGCCAGTAAATTGACCAACATAACAGGGATGACCACAAAGCAGTCTTAACCTTCTCCCCCAATTAGAGTGATGAAAAATCTGAAATGGTTGAAGATTGCTATTTGAATGTGTTTCAGTACCCATTGCGACAAGAACATAAGAAGAACGTAGAATACAAGATTCTCAAACCATGGGATTAACTTTTCTGGTAATATTCTGGGACCTTCTATTCATGTACCTTTGTTAACCCCAAAATTAATTAGTTTGTGCGATTGGTGATCGAAACATCAAAGTTCACCAACATACGTAACTCACTAAGGGGGACACCAAAATTCTGTCCATACCGAATTTCACTTCAAGTAGAAAATCCTTTGTTTTGAGTTTTTCTTTCCAAATGAGCTACTGTCTGAAAGAGTTTGACCTATTTTTTTTGTATCAAGAATACTATGGCCACCTGAGAATGATCATATTTGTAGAAATGTTGGAATTAATATACATGAAAAAAACCAACATAACTAGGGGGACACCAAAAAGTTATGTCTGCCAGGTTGTTTTCAATAGTATCATTTGGAAAATTGGGTGGATCCTTAATGCTCATTTTTTTTAGAAATGTTGACTTTTGGTGATACCCTTACCATGACACATGAGCAAAGTAGTTCAGTCTGTGATAAGTAGTATGTTTTTCTGATTAATCAAATTTGTATATTTTTTATGTCACAGCCATTACACAGAAATGAGGGGGGACACCAAAGCAAAGATGTCTATTTTCTAAAAAAAAAAAATACTTAACTTTGGACATTCACTGAGTTTATATATATCATAAGGTTTGATGTGTTCCCTGTTTTTGAAGCATTATATTGGCAAAGTCAGTAAAAACCCCATCGATTGAACCCCTAGTTTATGAATTGAGCCTTGTGGGTACAAATAGTACGTGGATCGAGTTTTCAGAGATGGGCCACTTATTCACGCAGTCTCTAAGTGGTGGTGAGCCGCCTTCACGGAGTATACTTTGTAATATGTAACCAACCAAATCAGGTAAGGTTTGGAAAGTTGTTGGAAAGACTGAATTTTGTGCGATATTGTCTGCTTGTTAGCTGTATAGGACGACGTAGAGCTCTTTCAGATTTGTGCACTTTCAGTTGTGAATACCAGGCCTCCAGTAAGGTATGGAACTCAAAGAAACCATGCTTACCAAGGGAGGCACGTTTCTACAGTGAGTCAATCCATGCCGACTACAAATTGGCACCTGTGGTAGCTGGGCTGTACAGCTATGTGGTACTTTAATTGAAGCATTTGAGGGTTTTTGGAGACTGGCATACTGATACCTGGTCTGCATATGCATGGCCCCCTCATATTCAGTGTACAGTAGATCTGCATGCGCACTGATCAAAATGCTGCAACTACAGTAATTCAGAGTTTGGTAAATTTTGCACTGTTGATTGTGAAGGGCTGCATGCTAAATTCATTATAGCCTTCAAAAATATTGTGAGGAAAAGCATAATATGATCTGCATATGCTTCATTGGGAATGTTACTGCAGCTTCACTGTATATAAATAGAGAAATTGATGCAAAACATGCACTGGTGGTCAGTTGTCTATTCCCTGGAGCCTTACGTAACAAAGCTGGTATCATTTCCAAATAATATCAGGGCCATGCATAATTGACATATATCTTTCAGTACAGTATATATTCAATTGGCATTGGATAGCTACAGTAGCATACAGTTGTTACAAAATTTGTACTACAGCACAGTACAGTATACAGTATGCATGTGTATACATGTATACCAGGGACTGAGCTTCCATCCCATGCACATTGATTCATTTACCTCTACTTGGAACTTAAAGGGCCAAACCTCTCACCCAAAACTACAATTTTGGAACCCGGGTGCCGAAATTCTCAATTGGCCCAGCTCTTTGATTGACAGCTAATTCAAACAATGCAGAGTACCAAAAGCTTATATTACACAGCATGAACGGTACTGAGAGTGTTTTTATAGTATAAATTGAGTATTTCTTTACTCACCCTGAAGCAATATAACTGAGATTGTGTCTGGATGAGGATGCATTTCAGACAATTGTGGGAGGGGCTTCAGTAAGAAGGTTAGGAGAACTGGTGCTGTTTGGGGTGAGAGAAATGGGCCTTTAAAGTGTTAAACCTTTGACCTTGGAGAGTGTAAGTTCAGATTTGTCAGAGGCCTGCTACTGAGTGTAGCTTGCTTGTCAAACATCCCCCCAGAGGCTCATTGCACATAATTAATTACTGTATTATACTGAAGTGATTGTGACAGCTATTAATACTTCAAGTGTGCTTTGCAAATTTCTCTCCTCTACTGTACTGTATATATACAGTACCTACTACTGTACACAGTTGTCTATAGACAATTGGTCATAAATTGCAAAAAGTTGTCAGTGTTTTGGAAGACACAAAAGTGACCCTGCAATTCCCTTTAATTTATCATTTTTTTACATGATTAGACACTGAATCCTCTGTTGACATAATTATATGCCATATTAATGAATGGGTAAATTGTGACCATAGCTCTTTTGATACTAAACAAACATGGGATGATGAACTGGTGGTGACTGCAGTTTCTTTTTTTAATTTTTTATTATTTCCAAGTAATGGTCATGGCTGTCAGTGTTACACCCTTTGTGTGGGAGGGTGCAGAATTTTCCCAGGAAATGTTGTCCTTCCTTTTTCAGCAGGACGGTACCTACAGTAGGGTATACACTTGCAAAAGCCAAACAAAACATTAACTGCATTTGAAAAGAGTATACTGTAGACGCCTATGAAATAAGTTCTGTCCAAACTGTGTTCAAGCATTCTCTTTCCTTAGGAATGCATGCTGTCTGAGTTACAATTAATCCGCATTGCTTGAAGTGAGTCCATGTGAATTAACCTTTGTGTAGCTAGTAAATGTTTAGTGGCACTGCATGTCTGCTGTTAATTGTTGTGATTGAATGCTATTAAAGAAAAAGCCAAGTCCTGAGGAGTGTACATTGTACAGTTAATTAGTGGTATGTGAGCATTTCTTCACTCATGATCAGTGTAGCATGTGTAACTGAGAAGTATGCCATGTACCTCTGACCTTGGAGGAGGCTACTGTACATTGGTTCCATCTAGTGGTATATATACAGTAGGCCTTAGTACAAGCTGTTTGTTGAGTGTCCCCCAGAGGCTCAGGTTGTCTTAATTGCTACTGTTTCTAAATTGGGTATGGCACATACAGTAGGTACATACAGTAGGTGCACAGATCTCCACTGAAGTTTTACTGTCCCTGTAAACAAATGGCTGAATGAATTGGTCTGTAAAACCTTTTATTTTATGAAACAACTTTCCAGTTAGTAAAGATAACTGTAGGACCTTGTTGAATATCCTTGTCTCAGGCTATTTAGTTGAAACATATAATAATAATACGACTGTACTATCATGGTTACCACTGGTGTAAGTCATTGATCAGGTCACTGACAGACCAGGATTCGATAAATTCATTTGTTATTACTTGTCCACCGGGCTAGCTAGGAGTCCCAAAGTCTACTTGTCCGCATGAATATGCACTGAGTCCATATCTAATTATCTAGTGCTAGTGTGATAAAGTGGAATTTTTGGTTTTAAGGTCTTCCCTGGTAACTGCATGCTTATGTGACTTCAGGCTTTCCTTGGCAGGGATTAAAGTAAACACTTCCTGTTACTCAAGCCTTTCTATATTTAGACTTAAGCATGGGAGCTAAGTTGGAGGAGACAGGGAGCAAAAGGATGCTTTGAGGTCTACCTGAGCTACTTCCTTTTGGGGCAGTGTGGACAGTGTGCACAAATCTGCATAAGTGGTGAAAAGTCTGATATAAACAGCCTTAGGTAAAATAGGCCTTTGGACAATCAGTGGAGTTGGGCCGGCCAGTTTTAGGTTATTCAATTAATGTTTTAGCATGATAGTATAGTATTCAGTACAGGTGTTTTATCCTTTATTGGCCCTGATCAAAGTTAGTACAGTATGATTTCCCCATGATTGAAACCTGTGGAGTGATGTCCACTCTTGATCAGTTTTCTTGCTGACTTGTGGAAATGGGGGAGCCCAGGGGGGGGGGGGGATGTCCTTGCTGACGTAGGCTGTGGTTAGCCGTCTCCCTTTGGCATTATCAAATTATAGCCAACACTCTTCTTTTTTGTTTTTCTTTGTTTTGCTTTGTACCGAACTTGTATCCCACGTACTGAAGAATTGTATTTGCCAGACTAAATTTAAGGGTGCATAATGCAGACCATCCATCTCATTTGATTGTCTTTTTATTATCTATCCCAAATTATAAAAGGAGTAAGCACCAGGCAGAAGAACCACAACCCCATTCATCCCACAGTCGTGACAACACCATCTTGATATGGAGGCTGCAGACAATTCCAGAAAGTCTCTTATCTTTGGTATGTCTCATTCCCAAGTGCTTCAATTTTTCCTTCTTCTGTGGCTTATTTTGTCAAATGTTGTACCTGTCTTACAATGTTATTGGACTCTTTGACTCCAAAAGCCTTGTCTCTACAGTGTGCAGCTATAGATACAAGAAGGTTACAGCACTGTATATTCCGACAACAACCCTTAATACTTACAAATTCCCATCATAGGACAAGAAAATATTTAATTCTACAAGGTCTTGTAAGCTTTTTTATTCCAAACAAAAAACAAAAGCAGGTAATGTGAGTTGTACAACTAGGAGAGCATCATGTGCAGTTTATAATTGCACAATGCACTATTTTTTTAATTAAAGGGCCAAATAATCCTCTCACCCCAAAGTACACTTTTTGTAAGAGGTAACAGAAACTCTCAATGGCTCAGCTCTTTGATGGACTGCTCATTCAAACAATGCAAAGCACCAAAGCTTACATTATTACACAGCATGAACTGTGTTAAGAGAGTGTTTCCATCAAAAGCATTGAGCTTTTCTATGCTCACCCTTAAGCAGTAAACTGAGATGAGGAGTTCTTTATAAAGGGAAGAGTAGAGATGAGGCTCATCCAGGGAAGTTGAGGAGTGAGGGTTATGGTCGATGGGTGGTACAGTGACTATATGCCTGATATCTTCTATCCAACTCTAGCAGCATGCTCTAAAATATGTGTTTCCTGGTATTCTAGGCTAAAGGTAATTCTGTGACTTCAATTACCACAGATTTACTGTAGGAGTTTGGGGCAAAGTGTAATAGTGTAGCTTCAACGCTGTAAATGAGCATGGTTGTATCTTGTCTCAAGACATGCGACTGTAGTTTCAGATGCAAGAACTATTCTTGTTTTGCTACAGAAAGGAGAATGATTTCATTACAAGCACATTTGCTATGTCTTATTTAGTACCCCCCCCCCTCCCCCCTCTTTCCCTTCAGTGAGATTAATAACCTATTTTTGTTTCCATGAAATTGCTGTACTGTACATTAGTACATGTTACGTACCTGCCAGATCCCCACCCCAGGTATGAGCGTTAAAAAGGGATTAAGCAAAACTCACTATGGGTGACTGGTCTTTTTTTTAATTTACATCTTAAAGGCAGTCATTCATCACCTAAACTACAGTTTCAGTATACATATATCAAAACTCTCAATTGGTACAGCTCTTTGATTGGCATCACATTCAAACAATGCATCATTGCTAAATTACACAGCATGGGCACTGAGAGTGTCTTGATTACACATTGTGGACTTGTATGGCCACTGGGACAAGCCATGAAGCAATAAACAAGGATTGTGTCTGGATAAAGATGAGTTTTAGATAAATGTGGGAAGGGCTAGAAGTAAGTAGGTTGGGAGAATTGGAACTGTTTGGGATGATGAAAATATGCCTTTAAAGGTCAGCTAGAGTTAAGTGGCCCCTAAATTATTTTGAAACAATTACCACCAAATTTCACAACATGTCAGAAAAAATATCCTTGAAACAATCTCGTTAGAACTGTTCTCAGTATTAGTGATATGCCCATTTAAGCATTTGAAACATGACCATGAAGGTTGAAATTTGATAGCACTTTATCTCCAGAATAAACTGAAATGCGATGTAGCCCTTTCAGTGCACTTTAGGTAATTTGATTCCCTTTTTGCCAGCACTTATTTCAGGATTTGGTGTAAGTTGTTATTTGAACCCCAGAGTTG